>JARPMR010000029.1:8782588-10032588 GCA_029955525.1 Oeneis ivallda
CATATTTGGGCTTCGTAAATATGACCACGTTTCCGAATTTCGCAAAAAACTCGAGTGGCTCCCAATTCGCCTTCGCAGGAATACACATCTTCTGTCACTTCTGTACTCTGTTCTATTCAATCCATCCACCCCTCCTTATCTGAAAGAGCGGTTTCAGTTGCTATGTGATTCTCATTCAGGTCGATCTCTTCGCTCAGATGAAAACCTTCTACTTAAATTTCCCTCACATAGCACCACATTTTACTCCAAATCATTCACCGTAGAAGCTGTTCGGCTTTGGAATTCCCTTCCTGTTGATATTAGGCGTGCGAAATCGCTGCCTATTTTTAAGTGGCTACTCAATAAGCACTTTATGCCTGCTTAATCCTTATGTAATATATCTATATTTTATAATGTATAATGATATTGTGTATCTATACAGTTATATTTATTTATTTATTTATTATATTGTATTTATGTATTATATATTAGGTATATGTTATTATATTTTATATATTTTATGTATGTATTTATTTACTATTTATTTACTACTTTTTGTACCTATTATTGTGTTAAATATTGTTACTTTCAGTTTCTAATGGCATTTGTTTTCTTGTATTTTTCTATTTTGTAAGCTATTTGAAATTTTGTGTACACCCTTCCCTGTGTTTTTGTTTAAAACTCCTTCTTTTACCATGGGTTGCCTGGAAGAGATCGCTTTTCAGCGATAAGGTCGCCTTTGTACTCTGTGTTTTTTTATGTATGTATTAGTCATGTAAGCTGTTATCCTGTGGTGTACAATAAAGAATATTTCATTCATTCATTTAATTTTAATTAATATTTTTCAGAGTATTTTTCTGTGGCATTTTTTTAGAAGATGGGGATCAAAAATATAATTACTCACAAGTACACATTATATAAATAACCGTTACATGGCAATAGAAGTGAATATCTTTTTTCTCCCAACTTTATTTGATAGACTTTGTTGAACTTTTTTGTTAGACTGGTTTACTAGAACAAGCACGAGAAGTTTGATTCGTGAACGTGGGCTTGAGGCCCACGGTTCAGTTCGTCTGGGTCAGAAACTCTATGGAATTCGCCAATCTCCTTTCCAGATTCTAGTTTAACTCAATTAAAAGTTACAGCTTTTCAAAGCGAATTTGCATAAAAAAATTCCAGTGACGTTGTAGCCATTAATTTAAGTCTAGGCGTTCTATTAATCAATTAAATCATCTATCTTCTATATATAAATAATCTATCTATATAAATAAAAATGAATGTTGGTAAGCGCATAACTCAAGAATGGATGGACCAATTCGGTTAATTTATTTTTTTGTATGTTCCTTAAGTTCCACGGAAGGTTTTAATACAAAAAAAAACAAAAACTAAATTCACGCGGACGAAGTCGCGGGCATCAGCTAGTTAATAATAATTTTGAAATGTTATTTTAAAATGTATAAAAAATATAAAAATGAATGTTAGTAAGCGCATAACTCAAGAATGGATGGACCAATTCGGTTAATTTATTTTTTTGTATGTTCCTTAAGTTCCACGGAAGGTTTTAATACAAAAAAAAAACAAAAACTAAATTCACGCGGACGAAGTCGCGGGCATCAGCTAGTTAATAATAATTTTGAAATGTTATTTTAAAATGTATAAAAAATATTTTTTATGATGAAAATTATTGTTTGTACATCGTATGCATATTATAGTACTTAATGGGCAACTAAGGATACGGAACCCTACACTGCGCGTGGCCTGACACACATTTGACCGTTTATTTTTTTATGAAACCAGTTTCTTTATTTTGCCGCCGCTTGCAATATACCTGATTAGTGATTGGAATCGCCACACCTTCCTTGCGCAGCCAGCAAGTCTATTAATATTATAAATTCGAAAGTGCGTTTGTTTGTTGGTTTGCCCTTCAATCATGCAGCGCGGATCAACGTGAGTTTTTGTATGGGTTTAATTATGGAACTAGAGTGAGTTAGGCTAGGCTTTTATCCTAGGAAACACATCCCACAGGATTTTTATCCAAGAAAACACACATCCCACAGGATTTTTATCCTATGAAACAAACATCCCACAGGATTTTTATCCTATGAAACACACATCCCACAGGATTTTTATCCTAGGAAACACACATCCCACAGGATTTTTATCCTAGGAAACACACATTCCACAGAATTTTTATCCTATGAAACACACATCCCACAGAATTTTTATCCTATGAAACAAACATCCCACAGGATTTTTATCCTAGGAAACACACATACCACAGGATTTTTATCCTAGGAAACACACAGCACACAGGATTTTTATCCTATGAAACACACATCACACAGGATTTTTATCCTAGGAAACACACATACCACAGGATTTTTATATTAGGAAACACACATCCCACAGGATTTTTATATTAGGAAACACACATTCCACAGAATTTTTATCCTATGAAACACACATCCCACAGGATTTTTATCCTATGAAACAAACATCCCACAGGATTTTTATCCTAGGAAACACACATACCACAGGATTTTTATCCTAGGAAACACACAGCACACAGGATTGTCATCCTATGAAACACACATCACACAGGATTTTTATCCTAGGAAACACACATACCACAGGATTTTTATATTAGGAAACACACATCCCACAGGATTTTATCCTAGGAAACACACATTCCAAAGGATTTTTAAGAACCTAACTTCACGCGGACGCAGTTACAAATTAAGATTGCAAGTTTTCCGGCAGATATTAAAGTAAAGACCGTACATAGGTACACTTCGATTTTATTCTATTTTATTCTATGTAGGTACTCGTATATTCTTCCTTTTTTCAGTACGATTTTTTTTCTAAGCACTCCATAAACCAACCATCAGAAAAAAAAGAAAACTTCCCTTTGCCTTTTAATTTTTCACATGTGAAAATGGGTAAAACATTAGTATTATTATAGCATTAATACCGACCTATGCAATTTTAAACTTGTTTTTTTTTTCTGTATGAACAGTGTTGATCATGATCATGAATCATGATAAGACTCTAACTTTGAACTCTTTGAGAATTTTTTGTGCGTATTAACCACTGGTAACCTTACAGTTATCAATTCTTAGTAAACTGTACAAACGTACGTACTACGTACACAAAGTTGATCGTAGGTACTCAGAGAACTTTGTATGGCACAAAGTCTAATTAACTGATTATTTTCCTACATTCTAAGGCATGTAGCAGAATAGAATAGAAATATTTTTTATTCAAATAAACTTTTACATGTACTTTTGAATAGTCGATGAATCTACCACTGGTGGGAATGCACTTCCTGCCGAGAAGAACCAGCGCGAAACTAGGCGGTTGCTCTTTTTCAATATATGTAGTTCACAATAGGTACTATGCTATGTATGCAGTGATTCAACAATGAGGGGAAGTTCCAAAAAATGCATATTTACAATTCGATACATGTTAAGATGGGGAGTCAGAAATAGCCCCATTCGCACCGGTGGAACCCGTTCACGAGCATGACGCATGATCCAGCCGTTGCTTCGCTCAACCCTAATTGAGGGATCGTAAGTCGTAACAACCCGCACCACACGACAACACCACAGAAATAAGTAAGTCATTGCAATTTAGTCAGTACATACCTACTTTTCTTTTGGTACTTTTGCATCAGCAACTTTCAGCTGCTCACAAGATAGAGACTTGAACATTTTGTTTTGAAAAGAGCAACTGCAGTTTTTGCCGGTTCTTCTCAGCAGAATTTGCTTTCCAAAGTAATCTGGGTCATAACTCATAGGTCAAGCCTCCCAAATTAGACTAAATTACTATATAAATCGCAGAAAACGTGTGATCAACGAACGTAGCCGGACGTTCTTGATGATGATGATGATGATGATGATGATGATGATGATGATGATGATGATGATGATGATGATGATGATGATGATGATGATGATGATGATGAAAGAACCACTAATTGCGTCATTTCAAGGTTGCATAGTAATATACTAATAAGTCTTTAGTTCTTAACCTACTTGACTTGACATTGGCTTATCTAGGAAATGTGCGCCTTAGCACGATAATAGAGATTATGAATATAAACTGCGGTGGTATTCTCTGAAATTGATTGCATTACTGTTACCGATCGCAATGGTACTCTCCCGCTATTGGTTTTGGTTAACAGTAAGACGCATTGATGTAGTTAAAACGCCATAAATTCAGCCAATCAGAGGTGCGATTGTCTAAAGTTATTCCATTGATCGTAATCGTATTCGATGACATTAGCGTCAAAGTAGAATAACCTATAACAGCATTGAATTAGAACTACATTTCGTATATGCGTTCTTATATGTTTAGGTATGTACGTTACGCTCCATGTTAAAATCGGTTGTACTGAATTTGTGACTTCAAATCAATACAGTCACGGATTATTTTACTTTGACGCTAATGTCATTGAATACGAATACGATCAATGGAATAACTTTAAGACAATTGGTCGAGACCCAGATATGCTTTGGTCTAAGATCCGAAGAGAGGTTGTCCTTCACCCATCTGTTTACCAGATGAAAAGTATTTTTTACCGAATATTATCTATAAATAACAAATCGCAATAATTGTATTGTTTATTAAAATATGTTCAAGGCTATTTTTAAATACTACACTAATTAAAATTTTTTCCATGTTTCACTCTCTTGTTTACCGAACGAACTTAAAAGAAATTGTTTTACTCATCATAGAAAATTACACGCGAAAAATAGTAAGTAGTAGGTAGGTAACCAAACAACAATAACTACTTATCTAATTAAAATTTAACAAAATCTTCACATTTATTATATTAGTAGATTTTCTTATAAATTCAAATTTAAAGAAAATGCATTACATTGAAAAGTAGGTATACTTTCTATAGTAGATAGACAGGTAGTCCTACTGATTTCTCGTAATACATAATTACACATATAATAGGAAGCCAGTAATAACTGTTAAACGTGTTTTGCGATTTAAATTTTTCTTTCCTTGTATTAGATCGCATATTATATTGGCAACAAACCTACGTGACGCAGTACAAAAAAGTAATTTTTACAAATTGTTCCGTAGAATGTTCAGTTTTTATTTTTCATTGTGTAAGTGCCAACACAAATAATTTTCTACCCAATACATTTTTTACAAATTCTTAGTCAATAAGTACAATAAACGACTGTATCTTCACCCTTTCCGAACGTGCAATTAGCGCCAACTTCATATCAGTCAAATGTCACAACTGACAGTCGTCATATTATGCAGGCTAGCGCAACTTCGAAGATTTTTTTTTGTATGAAACGTGCGCTAATTTTAAAATGGCGGCTCGTTTGTCTCTGTCTCACCTACCGAGTTCGCCTCCAGTCCTTACTGTTAAAAATAAGTTTTTATAGCTTATTGTGTATATGTTTTTATAACAATAAGTTTTTATAACTTATTTTTAAGTTATAAAAAATTAGGGAAAATTTCCACACGTAGAAATTATTTAAAATAAAATTGAAAATAGAAAATTCAGTCTGTCGAGCTGGGATTCGAACCATCGACCTTTAACTGTTTAGCGACTGTAGAAACCACAAGGCTACGGAGATCTAATATTGTAGTGTGAAAATATTGAACACAATGCCAAATTAATTAATCGAAAGGAACTTCGTTCCATCCGGGTGTCCCTTGACACCTCTCAAGTTTTTGATATAAAAATATTTTGAATAGCAATTAATATCTTATGGAAAATCTGATCTCGTCTTTGTCGGCCTATACTGAGGAGATAAAACAACTTTTAGTACCTACTAAAAATAGATCTTAAATATTTCTATTCGTGCTTTCTATTATTATTATTACAGCTTTAAAAAGGTGACCTTTATTACTATTTCTATTACATATTATGTGAATTTATGAGATTTATAAAATGAAATGTAAAAGTACAGTCTACAGCTATCACTACCTACGGTACTAGAACATCACTATTACAATAAATATGGCAATATAATTTTAAAGTGACATTAGCAACTGTCATTTCACTCTACTGAATTATTGATTCTACTTTATAGATATCGATGTGCGATGTGCGATATCTTAATTACTTATTACTCATACTCATATCTATAAAACATTGACCTCAATTAACAGGTTTTAAAATAGCTTATATGGCTCTTATCTTTTGTAGTTTTAAACACAGTATAAAACATGGAAAGAAAAATAAAACCCTGGTTGCATGTTGCAGAAAGTGTCAAATTCCGATGATGTTTTCAGATTGAACATAATATTGTAGTATTCAATTATTGTGCCCAAAAAGGTTTTCATTTTTTTACGCAGTAAACAAAATATTTTCTGGATACAAGACAGACAGACAGACCGACAAAAACATAAAACTTGTGTTGTATCATTAAAATCGTGAGGAAACCAGCTGTCGTAGTCTGTTCAATAAGTCACTCATTAGACATGGGTAAATTAAAATAAAACTTAAGTGGCACTCGGGGACTGCCGCGGTAAAGCTATTGCATAGCATTTTTTATCAACTTATGCAATTATAATATTTATGCAATATTTTTTTTGCATAGTAAAAATTATGCAAAAAAATATTAAAAAACAAACAAACAAGAAAAGCGAATTGTCACTACTTCGCGAGTGAGATTCGAACCTGCGACATCATTAAAGAAAGCGGTCGCTCGCCCACTGCGCCAAATAGAGCTACTTGAGAACCTCTAAAATGTTGAACGCTTACTGAACGACGGTGTTAGGTTTTTCGTTACGGAATTTCTTGATTCGGTCGCCGCGCTCAAACTGTTTGTCCTAGTTCAAAGCCCGCGATAAAAGCTATGCAATAGTTTAGAAAGATTCCATCGAATTGAGATCCTCCTCCTTTTTTCAAGTCTGTTAAGAATAGGTTGCAACATTTTTTAAGAGTCATCGATGAATCGAACATTTTGATAATTTACATATAAATAAATCTGATTTTAATTAAAACTACGCACAGAATAATGTGGAAAGTGGATTAACTGGAAAAACACTTGACTCTCAAGACTCGTGACTTATTGAACAGACTATATTTTTATTTTATTCGATGACAAGCTAGTCCTTGACTGCGATCTCACTTGATGGTAAGTGACGATGCAGTCTAAGATGGTAGCGGGCTAACTTGGAAGGGGTATGGCAGTGAACATTCACAACCCATACCCCTAATTGGTTTCTACACGCCATCGTGCCGGAACGCTAAATCGCTTGGCGGCACGTCTTTGACGGTAGGGTGGTAACTAGCCACGGCCAAAGCCTCCCACCAGTCAAAAAGACTATATTGAATTCTCTTCGATCGCAACGGTCTGATTGGCTGGTACTCTCCCGCTATTGGTTGAAATGCATTGTTGCAGCAAGAACGCCATAAATTCAGCCAATCAGAGGTGCGATTGTCTAAAGTTATTCCATTGATCGTAATCGTATTCGATGACATTAGCGTCAAAGTAGAATAACCTATAACAGCATTGAATTAGAACTACATTTCGTATATGCGTTCTTATATGTTTAGGTATGTACGTTACGCTCCATGTTAAAATCGGTTGTACTGAATTTGTGACTTCAAATCAATACAGTCACGGATTATTTTACTTTGACGCTAATGTCATTGAATACGAATACGATCAATGGAATAACTTTAAGACAATTGGTCGAGACCCAGATATGCTTTGGTCTAAGATCCGAAGAGAGGTTGTCCTTCACCCATCTGTTTACCAGATGAAAAGTATTTTTTACCGAATATTATCTATAAATAACAAATCGCAATAATTGTATTGTTTATTAAAATATGTTCAAGGCTATTTTTAAATACTACACTAATTAAAATTTTTTCCATGTTTCACTCTCTTGTTTACCGAACGAACTTAAAAGAAATTGTTTTACTCATCATAGAAAATTACACGCGAAAAATAGTAAGTAGTAGGTAGGTAACCAAACAACAATAACTACTTATCTAATTAAAATTTAACAAAATCTTCACATTTATTATATTAGTAGATTTTCTTATAAATTCAAATTTAAAGAAAATGCATTACATTGAAAAGTAGGTATACTTTCTATAGTAGATAGACAGGTAGTCCTACTGATTTCTCGTAATACATAATTACATATATAATAGGAAGCCAGTAATAACTGTTAAACGTGTTTTGCGATTTAAATTTTTCTTTCCTTGTATTAGATCGCATATTATATTGGCAACAAACCTACGTGACGCAGTACAAAAAAGTAATTTTTACAAATTGTTCCGTAGAATGTTTAGTTTTTATTTTTCATTGTGTAAGTGCCAACACAAATAATTTTCTACCCAATACATTTTTTACAAATTCTTAGTCAATAAGTACAATAAACGACTGTATCTTCACCCTTTCCGAACGTGCAATTAGCGCCAACTTCATATCAGTCAAATGTCACAACTGACAGTCGTCATATTATGCAGGCTAGCGCAACTTCGAAGATTTTTTTTTGTATGAAACGTGCGCTAATTTTAAAATGGCGGCTCGTTTGTCTCTGTCTCACCTACCGAGTTCGCCTCCAGTCCTTACTGTTAAAAATAAGTTTTTATAGCTTATTGTGTATATGTTTTTATAACAATAAGTTTTTATAACTTATTTTTAAGTTATAAAAAATTAGGGAAAATTTCCACACGTAGAAATTATTTAAAATAAAATTGAAAATAGAAAATTCAGTCTGTCGAGCTGGGATTCGAACCATCGACCTTTAACTGTTTAGCGACTGTAGAAACCACAAGGCTACGGAGATCTAATATTGTAGTGTGAAAATATTGAACACAATGCCAAATTAATTAATCGAAAGGAACTTCGTTCCATCCGGGTGTCCCTTGACACCTCTCAAGTTTTTGATATAAAAATATTTTGAATAGCAATTAATATCTTATGGAAAATCTGATCTCGTCTTTGTCGGCCTATACTGAGGAGATAAAACAACTTTTAGTACCTACTAAAAATAGATCTTAAATATTTCTATTCGTGCTTTCTATTATTATTATTACAGCTTTAAAAAGGTGACCTTTATTACTATTTCTATTACATATTATGTGAATTTATGAGATTTATAAAATGAAATGTAAAAGTACAGTCTACAGCTATCACTACCTACGGTACTAGAACATCACTATTACAATAAATATGGCAATATAATTTTAAAGTGACATTAGCAACTGTCATTTCACTCTACTGAATTATTGATTCTACTTTATAGATATCGATGTGCGATGTGCGATATCTTAATTACTTATTACTCATACTCATATCTATAAAACATTGACCTCAATTAACAGGTTTTAAAATAGCTTATATGGCTCTTATCTTTTGTAGTTTTAAACACAGTATAAAACATGGAAAGAAAAATAAAACCCTGGTTGCATGTTGCAGAAAGTGTCAAATTCCGATGATGTTTTCAGATTGAACATAATATTGTAGTATTCAATTATTGTGCCCAAAAAGGTTTTCATTTTTTTACGCAGTAAACAAAATATTTTCTGGATACAAGACAGACAGACAGACCGACAAAAACATAAAACTTGTGTTGTATCATTAAAATCGTGAGGAAACCAGCTGTCGTAGTCTGTTCAATAAGTCACTCATTAGACATGGGTAAATTAAAATAAAACTTAAGTGGCACTCGGGGACTGCCGCGGTAAAGCTATTGCATAGCATTTTTTATCAACTTATGCAATTATAATATTTATGCAATATTTTTTTTGCATAGTAAAAATTATGCAAAAAAATATTAAAAAACAAACAAACAAGAAAAGCGAATTGTCACTACTTCGCGAGTGAGATTCGAACCTGCGACATCATTAAAGAAAGCGGTCGCTCGCCCACTGCGCCAAATAGAGCTACTTGAGAACCTCTAAAATGTTGAACGCTTACTGAACGACGGTGTTAGGTTTTTCGTTACGGAATTTCTTGATTCGGTCGCCGCGCTCAAACTGTTTGTCCTAGTTCAAAGCCCGCGATAAAAGCTATGCAATAGTTTAGAAAGATTCCATCGAATTGAGATCCTCCTCCTTTTTTCAAGTCTGTTAAGAATAGGTTGCAACATTTTTTAAGAGTCATCGATGAATCGAACATTTTGATAATTTACATATAAATAAATCTGATTTTAATTAAAACTACGCACAGAATAATGTGGAAAGTGGATTAACTGGAAAAACACTTGACTCTCAAGACTCGTGACTTATTGAACAGACTATATTTTTATTTTATTCGATGACAAGCTAGTCCTTGACTGCGATCTCACTTGATGGTAAGTGACGATGCAGTCTAAGATGGTAGCGGGCTAACTTGGAAGGGGTATGGCAGTGAACATTCACAACCCATACCCCTAATTGGTTTCTACACGCCATCGTGCCGGAACGCTAAATCGCTTGGCGGCACGTCTTTGACGGTAGGGTGGTAACTAGCCACGGCCAAAGCCTCCCACCAGTCAAAAAGACTATATTGAATTCTCTTCGATCGCAACGGTCTGATTGGCTGGTACTCTCCCGCTATTGGTTGAAATGCATTGTTGCAGCAAGAACGCCATAAATTCAGCCAATCAGAGGTGCGATTGTCTAAAGTTATTCCATTGATCGTAATCGTATTCGATGACATTAGCGTCAAAGTAGAATAACCTATAACAGCATTGAATTAGAACTACATTTCGTATATGCGTTCTTATATGTTTAGGTATGTACGTTACGCTCCATGTTAAAATCGGTTGTACTGAATTTGTGACTTCAAATCAATACAGTCACGGATTATTTTACTTTGACGCTAATGTCATTGAATACGAATACGATCAATGGAATAACTTTAAGACAATTGGTCGAGACCCAGATATGCTTTGGTCTAAGATCCGAAGAGAGGTTGTCCTTCACCCATCTGTTTACCAGATGAAAAGTATTTTTTACCGAATATTATCTATAAATAACAAATCGCAATAATTGTATTGTTTATTAAAATATGTTCAAGGCTATTTTTAAATACTACACTAATTAAAATTTTTTCCATGTTTCACTCTCTTGTTTACCGAACGAACTTAAAAGAAATTGTTTTACTCATCATAGAAAATTACACGCGAAAAATAGTAAGTAGTAGGTAGGTAACCAAACAACAATAACTACTTATCTAATTAAAATTTAACAAAATCTTCACATTTATTATATTAGTAGATTTTCTTATAAATTCAAATTTAAAGAAAATGCATTACATTGAAAAGTAGGTATACTTTCTATAGTAGATAGACAGGTAGTCCTACTGATTTCTCGTAATACATAATTACATATATAATAGGAAGCCAGTAATAACTGTTAAACGTGTTTTGCGATTTAAATTTTTCTTTCCTTGTATTAGATCGCATATTATATTGGCAACAAACCTACGTGACGCAGTACAAAAAAGTAATTTTTACAAATTGTTCCGTAGAATGTTCAGTTTTTATTTTTCATTGTGTAAGTGCCAACACAAATAATTTTCTACCCAATACATTTTTTACAAATTCTTAGTCAATAAGTACAATAAACGACTGTATCTTCACCCTTTCCGAACGTGCAATTAGCGCCAACTTCATATCAGTCAAATGTCACAACTGACAGTCGTCATATTATGCAGGCTAGCGCAACTTCGAAGATTTTTTTTTGTATGAAACGTGCGCTAATTTTAAAATGGCGGCTCGTTTGTCTCTGTCTCACCTACCGAGTTCGCCTCCAGTCCTTACTGTTAAAAATAAGTTTTTATAGCTTATTGTGTATATGTTTTTATAACAATAAGTTTTTATAACTTATTTTTAAGTTATAAAAAATTAGGGAAAATTTCCACACGTAGAAATTATTTAAAATAAAATTGAAAATAGAAAATTCAGTCTGTCGAGCTGGGATTCGAACCATCGACCTTTAACTGTTTAGCGACTGTAGAAACCACAAGGCTACGGAGATCTAATATTGTAGTGTGAAAATATTGAACACAATGCCAAATTAATTAATCGAAAGGAACTTCGTTCCATCCGGGTGTCCCTTGACACCTCTCAAGTTTTTGATATAAAAATATTTTGAATAGCAATTAATATCTTATGGAAAATCTGATCTCGTCTTTGTCGGCCTATACTGAGGAGATAAAACAACTTTTAGTACCTACTAAAAATAGATCTTAAATATTTCTATTCGTGCTTTCTATTATTATTATTACAGCTTTAAAAAGGTGACCTTTATTACTATTTCTATTACATATTATGTGAATTTATGAGATTTATAAAATGAAATGTAAAAGTACAGTCTACAGCTATCACTACCTACGGTACTAGAACATCACTATTACAATAAATATGGCAATATAATTTTAAAGTGACATTAGCAACTGTCATTTCACTCTACTGAATTATTGATTCTACTTTATAGATATCGATGTGCGATGTGCGATATCTTAATTACTTATTACTCATACTCATATCTATAAAACATTGACCTCAATTAACAGGTTTTAAAATAGCTTATATGGCTCTTATCTTTTGTAGTTTTAAACACAGTATAAAACATGGAAAGAAAAATAAAACCCTGGTTGCATGTTGCAGAAAGTGTCAAATTCCGATGATGTTTTCAGATTGAACATAATATTGTAGTATTCAATTATTGTGCCCAAAAAGGTTTTCATTTTTTTACGCAGTAAACAAAATATTTTCTGGATACAAGACAGACAGACAGACCGACAAAAACATAAAACTTGTGTTGTATCATTAAAATCGTGAGGAAACCAGCTGTCGTAGTCTGTTCAATAAGTCACTCATTAGACATGGGTAAATTAAAATAAAACTTAAGTGGCACTCGGGGACTGCCGCGGTAAAGCTATTGCATAGCATTTTTTATCAACTTATGCAATTATAATATTTATGCAATATTTTTTTTGCATAGTAAAAATTATGCAAAAAAATATTAAAAAACAAACAAACAAGAAAAGCGAATTGTCACTACTTCGCGAGTGAGATTCGAACCTGCGACATCATTAAAGAAAGCGGTCGCTCGCCCACTGCGCCAAATAGAGCTACTTGAGAACCTCTAAAATGTTGAACGCTTACTGAACGACGGTGTTAGGTTTTTCGTTACGGAATTTCTTGATTCGGTCGCCGCGCTCAAACTGTTTGTCCTAGTTCAAAGCCCGCGATAAAAGCTATGCAATAGTTTAGAAAGATTCCATCGAATTGAGATCCTCCTCCTTTTTTCAAGTCTGTTAAGAATAGGTTGCAACATTTTTTAAGAGTCATCGATGAATCGAACATTTTGATAATTTACATATAAATAAATCTGATTTTAATTAAAACTACGCACAGAATAATGTGGAAAGTGGATTAACTGGAAAAACACTTGACTCTCAAGACTCGTGACTTATTGAACAGACTATATTTTTATTTTATTCGATGACAAGCTAGTCCTTGACTGCGATCTCACTTGATGGTAAGTGACGATGCAGTCTAAGATGGTAGCGGGCTAACTTGGAAGGGGTATGGCAGTGAACATTCACAACCCATACCCCTAATTGGTTTCTACACGCCATCGTGCCGGAACGCTAAATCGCTTGGCGGCACGTCTTTGACGGTAGGGTGGTAACTAGCCACGGCCAAAGCCTCCCACCAGTCAAAAAGACTATATTGAATTCTCTTCGATCGCAACGGTCTGATTGGCTGGTACTCTCCCGCTATTGGTTGAAATGCATTGTTGCAGCAAGAACGCCATAAATTCAGCCAATCAGAGGTGCGATTGTCTAAAATTATTCCATTGATCGTAATCGTATTCGATGACATTAGCGTCAAAGTAAAATAAACCATAACAGCATTGAATTAGAGCTCAATTTTGTGTATTCATTCTTATACGTTTAAGCATGTACGATACACTCCATAAAGCCCCATGTTAATAAATCGGTTGTACTGAATTTGTGACTTTAAATCAATACATTCAAGGATTTTTTCATTTAAGGTTGATTATACGGGTCTGCCCGCGAAATTCAATTAAATTTGAATTTCGCGGGCAGACCCGTATAATGCACCTTAAGACGCTAATGTCATCGAATACGAATACGATCAATGGAATAACTTTTAGACAATTGGTACTTTGAGGTCATTGCGATCGTTACTGGTGGCATCAAAACTAGAGATACGACACACAACATGCATGAGAGTTCTTCGAAATGTTAAGGTTTCAACCTACTACCACAGTATAAGGAGTCAGGAGGAGATACTACTACCTGCCAACCAGCACTAATTGTCAACGTGATGAATAGAATAGAATAGAATAGAAATATTTTTTATTCAAATAAACTTTTACAAGTGCTTTTGAATAGTCAATGAATCTACCACTGGTTCGGAATGCCTTTCGGATGGATTATGGTAACTTCGTATCCTGTACCTACCTAGTAAGCCGTGGATGGGGTATTGTTAATGATGATGATGATGTCGATGAATGATGATGATGGTTATCATCACCATTCTGATGATTGTTCAAGTGATCATAATCATACTAATATTTTTTTTTAATCTATATTTTTTTTGGGTTTTTACCAACTGGCATGTCAAGTCAACCCCATATACTAATATTATAAATGCGAAAGTGTGTTTGTTGGTTTGTCCTTCAATCACGCCACAACAGAGCCATGGATCGACGTGATATTATTTTGCACGAGTATATTTTTTGAGGACCTGGAGAGTGCCATATTATATAATTTTTATCCCGATTCCCGGAAAATAAGAGTTCCCGAGGGACTTTAAAACTAAATACACGCGGACGAAGTCGCGGGCATGATCCCGTCTATATTAAATAAATTATCCACTTATAAATGAATGGCCCAATTCAAGAAGTTGCTACGTCCATAATGGCGTTCAGTTCAAGAAGTGCCTAAGTACATTTTTCCAAAACAGAAAAATGGACTTATGGAGTCCTTGTCTTAGTCCAAGTGGGCCATTATGGACTTGGGAATTTTTGAATTGGGCCATTCAAATGGTGATTGGTGATGAATTTGTGATAAGATCAAAAACTAGCTGATGCCCGCGACTTCGTCCGCGTAGATTTAGTTTGTAAAATCCCTCGGGGACTTTGATTTTCCGGGATAAAAAGTAGCCTATGTCACTCTCCAGGTCCTCAACTATACCCATGCAAATCAGAATCACGTCAATCCGTAGCTCTGTTGCAGCGTGATTGAAGGACAAACCAACAAACTCACTTTCGCATTTATAATATTAGTATGATGATTAGTAAGGATTTAATTATTATAATATTTATATTATTAGTAGGAAGGCTATTGTAGGAACCTTTAATCATTAAACAGTACTTAATATTAAATAATATACGTAAAATTATAATTAAAACTTTAAATTAAAATATTAAATTAAAACTAAAATATATGAAATAAAAAAAATATTTTCCGTACCTTCGTCCATTATCACCATAAATATGAGTATTATTATTTAATATCGTTATATTATTATTAATTATTTAGTATCGCGGTGTGTTATCTAGTATCTGCAGACAGCAGGTAACGACACCTTATCACAAAATAAAAAAAGCACTTTTACCTTCACGAATCAATTTTAAAAAAAACCTGCGACGTTCGAATTTCAAATTCACGCGCGGTACGAACTATTCGGCGGGAAGTGCGAAGCGAACTGATCAAGACGTATCAAGTGCGCTGTGCGAAGGCTCGCGGGGGCGCGGCCGGCGGCACCGACCCGTTTCCAATGGCAGCCCGCACACAGTCAATAATATTGTCGAAAATATTGACGAAAATATTGACAATATTTTCGTCAATATTTAGACCCCGCACACTACGCAATTATATTGTCAATATTTCTAACAAAAAGTGATTCAGTAAGGCTCTTTTAGGGTTCCGTTAAAAAAATATTAAATTATTATATTTCCATGTCCCCATGGAAATATTTTAATTTAATATTTTTAATTTAATTTAATTTTTATTATTTGTTGTTATAGCGGCAATAGAAATACCTACATAATATGTGATCTGTCTATCTATTACGGTTTACGAGATACAGCCCGCTGACAGACGGATGGACGGACGGACGGACGGACAGCGTAGGCTTCGTAATTGGGTTCCGTTGGTACCCTTTGGGTACGGAACCCTAAAAATAATTTTCGATTTTTCTTTATTCCAATGATGTTGGGCCACTATTATAAATTATTATATATTATATATTTTTATATACAATGCCCAATTTCATGTCGATAGCTTTAATAGTTACTGAAATAATCGACTGTGACAGACGGACGGACGGACGGAGAAAGTCTCACTCTCACCATAAGGGTTCCATTTTTACCATTTTGGTACGGAACCCTAAAAAAGAAAGAAACGATGGCTTAAATACTGGATGACAAAGTGGAAAAGTGGAATTAAATCATTTAAATCTAATAAAAGAACTTCGAAATACAGAAAAAGATGATTTTAAAAATTACATGAGAACAAAAGGTAGTAAGTAGCTTTCAAAAAATACTATCTTTAGTAACCCCTTACTTAAAAAAACAAGATATACTGATGCGAAAATCGTTACGTCTCCCACATTCTAATAAATTCTATTAAATATTCTTTTTCATTGCTTGTTGTACTGGGGATGTCCTCCATTTTTGGTTGCGAGCGCACGTCCTCCTGCCTTGAAATCTTTTTTCAACTAAAATATTGACGCGCGCCCGCACACTGTCAATATTATTGTCAATATCCCTGCCTCCCCCCGATATTGACGAAATTTCCGGACTTCGACAATAATATTGATCAAACCCCGCACACAGTCAATAATATTGTCAATATTCGTAAATATTGACAATAATATTGACTGTGTGCGGGCTGCCATTCACCCGGGCCGTGACGTAGCTGTGACGTCACAACCTTCGGCACATTCGGCGGAGGCCCGACAATTCCAATGATACGTTCCAATGTCCATGCAACGCACAAGCGTTATGATTAAAATCGCACAGGCGCAATTCTCGTCTTAATTCTTAATTGTGGCGACCTCCCTGGTGCAGTGGTGAGCGCTGTGGTCTTATAACTGGGAGGTCTCGGGTTCGATTCCCGGCGGGTTCAATTTCCGAATTGTCTCTGGTCTGGTCTGGTGGGAGGCTTTGGCCGTGGCTAGTCACCACCCTACCGTCAAAAACGTGCCGCCAAGCGATTTAGCGTTCCGGCACGATGGCGTGTAGAAACCGATTAGGGTTATGGGTTGAATGTTCACTGCCATACCCCTTACAAGTTAGCCCGCTACCATGTTAGACTGCATCGTCACTTACCATCAGAGGACTATCTTGTCATCGAATAAAAAAAAATAAAAAAAAAATCGCCCTAAGGGCGAATTTAGGTTTCGTGATTTTTGCTTCATTTTCGAGGCTTCATCGAGAGTAATCGAAAATGGACCGTCTAAAGGGGTCGTTTCACATATGTATATATGGAGCCTGGGCCAGGTATTTGTACGGTCTTTCAAAATTTTCGGGGTCATGAAATAGTGATGTTTTTTCTTTATTTCTCAGGAAAAGCTCCTTTTTACGAGGTACAATGCGAAATTATTTTGCAAAACAAATGTGCAACAACATGGCGTTCTTTTTGACAATGACACGTACCTACACGAGTCATGATGACATTTGACATAAAACTAACCACAATTGACAGTAATTGACATTTGGCACATTAGCAATTGACGTTTGACTATTGAAATGACATTATGATGACGACGTAATGTCATTACAAACATAGACAACAAAAGCAGATGGATGTACTCCGAGAGTTGCTATTCTACAAATGTACCCAATTATCAATTTTATCTTTACCTCTTATTCACTGTAAAACTGCAAAAAAGCATATTTCATTTTAACTTCTATGATTTTAAACTTACTATTTTTTAGTATAGCGTACAAGTACCTGGCCCAATTAGGTGCATTTTCGCAAGAAATGTTCGCAAAAATGAACGATGAACGGGGCACCGTCTAATTTCGGCCTAAGCGTAGTCTATACTAATATTACAAAGAGGAAAGATTTTTTTGTTTGTTTGTTTGTTTGTACCGAATAGGCTCTGTAATTACTGGACCGATTTTAATTAACCATTTTTTCACTAATAGAAAGCTAAGTTCTCAGGAAGTAACATAGGCTATAATTTATTTTCAAAAAGTCAGAGATCCTTAAAAAAAGTGCAATAATGTAACCCAAAGTAGCAAAATTTTGCCTATAAAATGCATTATTTGGCGTGTGCTGAGAAAACTATTGATGATACATAAAAATGATGTACTACATGATTAAAGTACCTACTCATAATTCTCTACAAAAAAGTCTCTGAGGGAATATAATATCTAGCATCATATTTAAGTTACAATAGTAGCTTTTGTGTTCTAAAATTTAATTAGAGCGCCTTTATTATCGTAGTATTAATTCTTCCATACTAATACATATTATAATATATGCAAAAGTGTGTTTCTTTGATGGTTTGTCCGTCAATTACGCTGCAACAAAGCTACGGATTGACGTGATTTTTTGGATAGGTATAGTTGAGAACCTAGAGGATGACACAGGCATCCCGGAAAATCAAAGAGTTCCCGCGGGATTGTAAAAACTAAATCCACGCGGACGAAGTCGCGGGCATCAGCTAGTACTATTATCGACCGAGCGAAGCGAAGGTCTTTGAGTCTACTTGAGTGAATTTGCACTTGTCCGTCCGTCCGTCCGTCCGTCCGTCCGTCCGTCCGTCTGTCAGAGCCTTATAACTTCTAAATTACTGAACGTAATTACTTCAATTTGAGATATAATATGTAAACCGATGGCCTCCAGCCGAAAATGGCTTAAAAAGTTATAAAAATCTTTATTTCAGGGGGGCTCTCATAGAAGCGAATGCGAAACAAAAAAAAATTTTTGCATTTCATAGAGTTACAGTACCTCATTTTAAAGATAATTTGGAACAGAGTACAAAAGTATTTTTTTTTTTAATTTTTTTCCTAAAATTGACGAAATGGGGGGCTTTCAAAGTGGAGATTATATTTGACCTCACAACGGAATAACCATTGAGAGCTGTTCCTTGAAAGTTTTATAATTTTAGCGTAATATCATGTACTTGAACAACAAATACTAAAATTAGATAAATGTAATAAGGAAACTAAATTATTTAACTTTTAATGAGCAGCAACAACAGAACTTCACAATGATGTCAATAGATGGCGCTCTCATCTCATTTAAAGCAAATGCAGCTATATGTAACATATTATCATTCAATTAAAATTATTATTTAGTCATTTAGCAAACATCAATAAAACTTCACGTTGCAGTTTGTTTTTACATGTTTTCTGATCGTGTCGATAGTTGACGCTGTGTACAAGTAATTTAATTTGAATGTTCCAAAAAACTATTCCTAAGTTTGATTGAGGCCTTGAGGATTTCACTATAACAGTTCCCTAACCTTTACGGGCTACCTATGTTAAGTTAGTTGACACTTTCTGTCAACTTCGTTATTACGAACCTCTACGGGACAACTAAAGGTGAAAATGACATTGGGATGTTAGGATTGTATTTAGGGGCTACAAAGGGGATGATTTAGGTATGGTTGGTGAAAACGGGCATAATAATAATGTCAATTTTGATCGTCATGTATCTATTGAATGAATAAGTAATAATGGGAAACCGTTACCGCGAGGTCTCAGTTCGGGGCGAACCACTAGTAAATTCTGTTTCTGTGGCATAAGGCCAAAACTGTGATACAGTACTTAGGCATTCCGAATTGCATGTCTATATTTTTATCCGTCTACGCATAAGAGATAGTGGATTTTTATATGGATTTTTCCGCGCGAAGTGCGAAGCGTCCTGAAGCGAAGGTCGCGGGGGCGCGGCACCGCGCCCGATCCGTTTCCATTCAACCGAGCTGTGACGTAGCATGACGTCACAACCTTCGCAACGTTCGGCAGAGGCCCGACCATCCATTCCAATTTCCATCTAACGCCAAAAGTATGAGTAAATAAACGAACAGAGGCAAAACAGAAGTTGATACATAGTATAATCTACTCATCATCATCATCATCTCGTCCTTGTCCCACGCTATGTGGTGTCGGCACATGTCTTGTAAGCCATCGTACATCACAAAAACAAACGCTACTATCATAATTAAGTAGGTCTTAAGGACAGCGACAGCCGACAAGGAATCATAAAATAAAAATATTAAAACAAAAAATAGCAATAAAATAACTAGTCAAGCGAATGAATACGTATGAGAGAAAAATTAACGGCTGAATGACTTGACCTTTGCCTTGTAAATAGAATGAATGAACGGAAAATAAAAAATATACCACAAACGCTATGCTGTCTCCTCAAAAACCGCCTGTATACATTCATAATAACTCCGTCCGAATCACCCGTGCATCACAAAATCAATCCAAGCACTAAATTACGCTAATAGATCTAGGTCGCTCATGATTCGATCGGACTTGGCGATGATAATGTCACGCGAGCAAACATACTTTGTAGTTAACGTATTATGCATAACGTAATAATATGCTATTTTAAGCTACATACCTGTACGCTTCTGTACATTCGCTGTAGCTGGGTTGGTTGGGTAGCAAGGAAAACTCTCGAAGAACTTTTCTTCCTTTATTGGGTACCGCTACCGCTTGCCGGTGGGAAACTGTGTCGGCTTACAATTCAGCCCGGTATTTATACAAATTTGGCCGAAAAAATGTAGGCCCTCTGATTGGTGAAATTTTGCTATTGATCAGTGCACCAATCAGAGCGCGTTATTTTAAACCAATCACAATTTAGTAATAATAATAGGTATTATTACATAATTAGGTATCTTTACTACTATGAGCTGTACCGTAGGGAAAGCCGCGGCATTTCTTGGAATAACAGAGGTGTCTTTACGGTTTCTAGCTGTACCGTTGGGAGAGCCGCGGTCTATTTCTAGGAATTAATAAGGTATCTTTTCGGCTCGTAGCTGTACCGTAAGGAGAGCCGCGGCCTATTTCCCTATGGGTTTTCTATTTTAATCTTTATTTATTATTTTCCCTATTCACTTATGAGATAATACATGAGACTTATGTACTTAAAACTATAAACAATTGCTAAACTATATGACACATCTATTACTAACTAATTATGCTATTTCATCAGTCCACTATTATACACTTGCACTATATCGTCCCGCACATCTCTCCCGCCGTGCGATTATGTCGCATCACTTGTCGGTGCGGGCGCGTCGTCTGTAGACAGAGGCAGGACCACCAGCTTCCTCACCGGCCGTCGCAGCACTCCTCCCTTGGTCTGCATGTCCACTGCTCACACGACGTCGTCTGGTCCCGGGTACGTGGCGATGACTCTTCCTCGGATCCACACGTTGCGCGGTAGGTTGGCGTCGACCACTTGCACGAGGTCGCCGATCTGGATCGCTGGTCCTCGTCCGTGCGGCTCCCGCCGGTGTTGGAGCTCCGGTAGGTACTCCTTCACCCAGCGCGTCCAGAACACGTCGGCCAATCTCTGCGCGGCTCGCCAAGTCGATCTAGAGGCGGCGTCCCGCTCGTCGAATGTACCTGGCAGCGGTACACGTCCCGGGCCACCCAACAGAAAGTGGTTGGGCGTCAGTGCTTCAGGATCCTCGGGGCTGACTGAGACGTGTGTCAGCAGCCTGCTGTTAACTGTATATTCCACCTCAGCCAGTAGGGTGGAGAGGACTTCTTCTGTAGGATGCCGTTCATGTAGCGTGGCTGCGAGTGCTGTCTTCACTGAGCGTACCATTCGTTCCCAAGCTCCGCCCATGAATGGAGCTCCTGGTGGTATGTATCGCCAGGAGATCGTCTTCTTCGCTGCTTCTTCTGCTGTTGCGCTGTCCATTGCCTGTCGAAGTTCCTTGTCTGCAGCTCTCAGGTTGCTGCCGTTGTCTGACCAGATTTCCGTCGGGAAACCCCGGCGAGCCATCATTCTCCTTAATGCCATCACTGCCGAATCAGCGCTGAGTGAGCCAGCAATCTCAAGGTGTATGGCTCTCGTGGTGAGACATGTGAAGATGGCCACATATCTTTTCTGTCGCGTTCGGCCGACGGTCACTGAGAGAGGTCCGAAGTAGTCGACGCCAGTGAAGGTGAAGGGTCGCTTGTGATGAGCCAGGCGACACTCCGGCAGGTCCCCGGTTCTGGGGTATGGCGGCTTCTGTGTCATCATTCTGCAGAACAGGCATCTTCTTATGATCATTCTTGTGACTGGAGGCACTCGTAGCACCCAGTACTGTTGTCTGCAATCGTTGACTGTAGCTTCGACTCCGGCGTGATGCAGCTGACGATGTATAGCCTTCACCCAGAGCTTGACTGTTGGATGATCACCGTCGAGTACCATGGGGCTCTTGAAGTTTTCTGTTACGTCTTGTGTTGCTTGAATCCGGCTTCTTAGCCTGATTGCATCGTTGACGTATTCCACACTCAGCTGGTACAGGCGGCTCTCCTTGTTATCTGCTGTGACTGCTATCTCGTGTTGCCGGAACCGCATGACGACGCCAGGTAGTGACTGTAGAAGATCAGGTCCTTTGAGTAGCATATCGTTGAGAGCTACTCCCTTCGTCTTCGCTGCTGCATCATGTACCACTCGGAGCTTCTCAGGTTTCATTGGGTTAATCACCGCGAAGTGTGGCAAGTACCACGTCTTGCTTTCAGTCTTCTGTTTCGGAGCGAGTTCAGCGTATCCTTTCGAGACGAGAGCTTCCACCTGTTCTGTATACTTCTGTTTTAGCTTGGGGTCTCGATCGATCTTCTTTTCGATGTTGAAGAGTCGCTTCAGTGAGTTGTCGTAGTTGTCAGGGAACGTGACATTTTCTTTGCGCCAGAGAAGTCCTGTTTCATATCTTCCTTCTTCTGTTTTTGTGGTGGTCTTCTCCAGGATACGAAGTGCCCGTTCTTCTGGATCTGTCTTCGGTTTCTTAGGCTGTATGCAGAGCGCGTCCATCTCGAAATATTGCTTGACGAGGCTGTCCAAGTTATCTTCTGTTTCTTCTGTGACGTGTGATACGAAGTCGATGCTGCGTCCGATGGCACGAGTCTGGCTGCCATGTAGCACCCACCCCAGCGGTGTGAGAGAGGCCACTGGTTGGTTGTTGTCTCCTCTTCTCACTTCTGTTGTCAGCAGAAGATGCCAATTGTCTTGACCAATCAGCACTCGTGGTTTTACATCTGCATATACGAGGTAGTCGCGGATGTCTGCCAGGTGCTTGCAGCCATCTACCAACTCTCTTGAAACCCGTTGTGACGCCACTTGAAGGTTCTTCACTGTACGTGCTTGTACACGCTCTTCATGATCGTTGAGACCTCTTAACTTGATGTTCACTCTTCTTGAAGCTGACTCCGATGTCTTCAAGTCGTTGATGGTTTCTATCTTCAAAGGATCGACGGGTCCTGTTGCTCCGATGCACTCGGCTACGCTGTTGTCGATCAATGTAACTGTTGATCCGTCGTCCATCAAGGCGAAAGTGTTGAAAGTTCCCTTGGGCCCCTCAACTTGAACTGGAATAATCTTCAGATAGGATTGTTTCTTCTTAATAGTCCACGCGGAGTTGATTACTTCTGTAGCTTCCTTGTCTTCTTTCTTCTCCGGAGCCTTGGTGTAGTGCAGCATCTTGTGGTAGAAGTACTTGCAGCTGTTGACACCGCACGCCTTAGCCCGGCAGCTATGGGTTCTGTTTCTGTATCGAAGACATCGGAAGCATAGGCGCTTGGACTTGGCTATGTCCCATCTTCCATTCGCATCTGAGTTCTTGAATTGTTCACACTCCGTAGTAATATGCTCTTCGTTGCATATGGGGCACCTGGGTGTGTACGTCTTCTCTGTAACGTTGTGTATCCTCTGTGGTCTCTTCTGTTGAGTGGCTGCTGTAGGTGGCGCCACCTGTTCCGGCAGCGCGTACGGCCCGCATAGCTCGGCTTCTCTCTTGAGGAACTTCTCCATTTTCAGCAGGTCTGGATCCTCCTTCGGCTGTGCTGCGGCGAAGTCGTAGTATCTGTAGCGCAGCGTAGGTGTGAGCTTGTCCACCACCGTCTTCGAAACTTCCGGGTTGTACATATAGTTCACGCAGCTCAGAGTCTTCAGTGTTGCCACCACGTTGGAGACCTTCGTCGAAAAAATGCAAATGTCGCGCGGTGACTCGGTGAGACGTGGCAATCCGCGGAGCGTTTCCATTTCCATCATTGCTATTGACTCCGGTCTTCCAAATCTTGACTCCAGGGTTTTCATGACTTCTGTTGGGTGCGCGCTGGTGATGAGAAGCCCCTCTACAGCTTCTTTTGCTTTGCCCTTCAGGTTTCTTCGTAGACGGTTCGTGTTTTCCACTGTGGTGAACATGTTTTCCGTTTCGTAGTATGCGGCGCGGAACGGTAGCCACTCTTGATGTGACCCCCCAAACGTTGGCAGCTCTATGAACTTGGGGCGCTGTGCTGCTTTGACGGCGCGCGTAATTGCTTCGGCTAGCTCCGTTAAGCCGGGCTGTACTCCCGCCGGTGACTGAAGTATTGCTTCCTGTTGCTTCTGTTGTCCCGCGTCGTTGACCACCGGCTCTTCTATTGGGTAGTGCGGTGCATCGGTGATTGCTAGCACGGGGCGTGGGCGTTGGCTCTCCAACCAGCTGTCCACTCGTTCAGTCACTTCGGCTTCGGGTTCGGCGTAGGCACCATCGTCGTCTTCTAATTCATCTTCTGTCTCGTCTGCTTCCAGGGCGGCGAGACGGGCGGCAGCTAATTCGATCTGCAGTCGTAGCATCTCTTCTTTGGCCTTAGCTATCTTGTGAGCCTTGGCCTTGCTGTGTATCGATCCACCCCCCCTCTTGCTAGGGGGGCGGGGCATCTGTACTTGCTTCGACTCCTCTGTGTTGACTGTTTTCTTCCTCCTTACTGTAGACGTGTCTGCATCTCGAGTACGTCCCTGTACTGTAACGGGAACCTCCCTGGCGGCGGGGGGTTCCATCTGCGTCGCGGCGGCTGGCAGCGTCGGCGCGACGGCGGGCGTAGTTGAGCTTGCTTGCGAGGGTCGTCTTCGTTGGCCGTGGCCAGCGGAGGGTGCGGGCTTCGAGGCGTGGCCTCATTACCCGGGCGGGTCGCGGGGAAGAACACTTCTCCGGTGGTGAGTTTTCAGCCGTCTTGGCAATCCACGACGGCTGAGGCTCCTATTCAACTTGAGTAGGGGCCTTGTGGCTCAATGTCAGTCCAGTGGCTCCACTCGCTGGCGGGCAGGGTAGCCGCCGCGAGCGGAGCGGTGTCGGGTCCAGAGGGTGGGCCCGCGCTACGGGCGATAAGGTCGCTGCCGTGCGCGGGACCGGTGTCGGTCCGGGGGCCCCGCGTCGCAGGCGGGTAAGTCGCCGCCGCGAGCGGAGCGGTGTCGTGTTCGGTGTGGGGCCCCGCGCTACTGACGAAAGGGTCGTCATCGAGCGCGGGGCCAGTGTATCGCCAGGGGCCCCGCGTCGCTGGCGGGCAGATAGCCGCCGCGAGCGGGGCGGTGTCAAGTCCGGTGGAGTGCTCCGCGCTACGGGCGATGGTGTCGCCACCGTGCGCGGAGCTGAGGTCAAATCCGGTGGATCTCGCGTCGTCGTCGCTGTGGCCGCCTGCGTGCCTCCTCGGTGGTGGCGATCGCAGGAGCTCACGAGGTAGAGGACGCCCGGTCGGTGGTCGGCTGGCTAGCGGTGCGATGCCGTGGAGGTGTTCGTACGGTCCGTTGTCGGCGCTGGCGAACATGCGCCGCGCCAGTGTACGGACGTACTCCTCCACGGTGGGCGTCTTGAGGTCGCGATGGATCACATCGTTCCTCACGTACCTCGGAGCTCCAACGATCAGGCGGAGGCACTTGTTCTGTTGGACCTGTAGGCGGCGTGCCTGGTACGCTGAGCAGTACGCATACCAGGCTGGGGCCGCGTACGTCAGTCTGGAGCGGACATAGGCTCCATAGATGAGGAGCTTGGTCTTCGGTGATAGACTCGAGGTGAAGACTTGGTACAGCATCGACAGTGCCGCCTTAGCCTGACTCACCACGTGGTTGACCATGGGAATCAGGTTCAGGCTGAGGTCGATGCGGCACCCCAAGTAGCACACCGAAGTTTGCCACTCTATGTCCTGCCCTCGGAAGCGGAGCTGACGTAATGGCTTCCGGATGCCGAACAGGATCGCGGCCGTCTTCCCCACGTTGACGGCCATCCTCCACTTGTCCAGCCACTCCGGAAGCAGGTCCAACATGCGCTGCATCTTGTTGCAGGCGGCGGCTTGGTGGAACGACGACGCGAGATACGCGCTGTCGTCGGCGTAGAGCGACAACAGCACGTCTTCCTCCCCCTCGCGCAGGTGTCCGGCGAGGGTAGGGATGTCGTTGGTGTACAACGCGTACAGGCACGGGGAGAGGCAGCTGCCTTGGGGCACTCCCGCACGGATGGGGCGCGGCTGGGAGTCCGCGCCCTCCACGGAGACGTGGAAGGACCGCCCGTCCAGGAAAGAGGCCACCAGCCGCACAATCGCGGGTGGCAGGTCGGTGGTGAGGAGCTTTGCCAGCAGACCGGTGTGCCACACACGGTCGAAGGCCTTCTCGATGTCGAGAAAGACCCCGACGGTGCAGTAGCCCTTGTTCGTCTTGCTGGCGATGTGGTGAAGTCCTCTCGCCAGCTGGAGCGTCGTTGAGTGGTTACTGCGAAAGCCGAACTGCTCATCCCGTAAACGGACGTACGGGGTGAGCCTTCGCAGCAACAGACGCTCGAACAGCTTGGCGATGTGCGGCAGTAGGGTGATCGGGCGGTAGCTCCCTGGTAGACGGCGGTCCTTGCCCGGTTTGGGGATGGTGATCACCTTCCCCCTCTTCCAGGTCTCCGGGAAGTGTGCGGTGCGGAGAATGCCATTGAAGAGCCTCGCTAGCGCTACGAGGGCTCTTCTTGGCAGCTGCTGAAGTGCGGCAATCGGAATTCCGTCGTAGCCTGCCGCCTTCCGTTTGGGGAGACGGATGACGGCTTTCCTCAGCTCAGACGGGGAGATGAACTCGTCTCCCCGGAGCGGAGGAGTCTGGGCCGACAGGAATTCCCGCACTTGATGGTCGAGGACTGAGTGGTGCCTGTGCGCGTTGTCGTTGGCCGGTGGGTTGGGGGTGAATTGCTTCTCCATATACTCCGCCATGATCTCAGCTCGGTCATGCGCGGAGTATCTTCGCCTACCCTGGTTGTCTAGTAGCGGGTAGACGGGTGAGTCAGATCCGGTGAGTGTCTTGCACAGGTGGTACAGCGATGTTTCTGACTCGGCTGCCGCGTCGATGGTCTTCTCCCAGTCATCATCTTCGCGGGCGCCGAGTGCTAGCCTCACTTCCTGTGCAAGACGGTTGAGGTCACGCTTGACCGTCGGACAGCGAGTGCGCGCCCATAGTTTGCGCAGGGCGCGCTTCCTTCTCAGCATGTCGCGGAGCGAGCTCGAAAGCAGGTCACGTCGACCAGTGGGGGGCATGGTGGTGGTGGCCTCCTGTTTGGCCGTCTGGATGGCCGCCATGATGGTGTTGGCGGCCCGGTCAACGTCCACTGGGGTCGAGATGGGACCTGCGAGCTCAAGCTCCGACAGCGCGACGGGGAACTTCTCCCAGTTGGTCTTGGCTCTGGGAGGACGCGGTATGGTGAAGTCGCGCTGGAGGTTAAGCGTGACTAGTATTGGCAGGTGTTCAGTGTCGAGGTCATAGAGTGGCTCGACACTGATGGGGTGGTCAATCCGGTGATGCAGCACGATGTCCAGGACGTCCGAGTGGTAGTGGGGGTTTGACGGTATATTGGTCGGTGCTCCAGGACCCAATATACCGTACTGGTGGTGCTCGCTGTCCTCGAGTAAGGCCCTTCCGGCCGGGGTGATTACGCGCGAGCCCCAGGCTTGGTGCTTCGCGTTAAAATCACCCACGACTAGTGTGGGGGCATGCGACTCGAGGAGTGTGTGGACGTCAGTGCTGCAGAAGGTCGTGGTAGGTGGTCGGTAGGCGGCATACAGGAGGAGCTCCTCCTCCCCGGCGTGAACACGCACTCCCTGCGTACGCAGGGATGTGTATGGTGCGTGTTCAACTTCCTCGTGTACGATGTCCCTCCGCACCAGGGCCGCCGTTCCTCTGAAGGCTAGACCCCGGGGAGAGACTTCGTCGCGCCGGTACACGAAGAAGTTCGGGATACGGAGCTCGACGTGTTCCGCGAGCTTGGTCTCGCCCAGGAGGATGACGTGGACATCCTGCGACTGGGCGAGTGTTGTGAGCTCGCGGATGTGGCCTCTGATGCCGCCCGGGTTCCAGTACAGGACCCTCAGCAGGACGGGAGTCGCGCTAAGACCGCCATCCCTGCTGCGATCGCCTGTACTGCGCCCTGTCCCTGTAGGTATGTTGTCAGCCCGGTCGTGATTGCCTCTAACACAACCCGGACTATGGCCATGATGTCCGGGCTGTGTCTCGCTTCCCCCTGTTGAGGTGCGGGGGGAGGCGGTTGGGAGGCGGTGTGTTGCTCGGCAGGTGGGGCTGCGCGCCGGGCAGTGCGCGGCGCGGCGCGCGGTGCAGCGCGTGATGGTGCAGATTGTTGCTGCTCGCGCGCTTGCTGCTGCACGCGAGCTTGCGCCTGCGCCCTCTCAGGAGCAATCCGCTGCGAGCGGCGAGTTTGCTCCCGAGAAGCGGCAGGCGTCGGCGAGTGTGGTCGGGCTGTAGCGGCGGGGGCGGTCGGGGCCGATTGGGTCGGCGCCGATTGGGTCGGCGCCGACTGAGTCGGCACAGGTTGAGTCGGCGCAGGTGCCTGGGATTGCACCTGCGCGGCCTGTTGTGTGGGCGCCTGCCTCGCTTGCCTCGGCTGAGGCGTGGAGGCGGCGGCTGGCTCGTTGCGAGCGGGGCGGCGGCCGCGGTTGCGCGGTCTGCGCCTACCGCGCAGCGCCTGTCCCCGCTCGGTGGGCGGGTTGGCCGCCGCTGGGAGCGTGGTAGTAGGGCCCCCAGCGGCGTTCGGTGGAGCGGTTCTCGTGGTCGATGGGGGGCGAGGGGCGCGCGGCGCGGCGGTCACCTGCGCGCCTTCTGCGGGGGCCGACGCAGCGGTCGCTGCGGGCCTGCGTTGCGATTGCGGGCGGGGGCGGCCGGGTGCCTGAGACGGGGGCGGAGGCAAGGCGATGCCTCTCTTCCGCGCCTCTCGCTTATATTGCGAGCATCGGCGGTCATTCGCGGCATGGCTTTGCCCGCAGTTCGCGCAGGTGGGCGTAACGTCGCGCGGGTGCGGGCAGTCTGCGACCGGATGGGCTCCTGCACACCGGATACAGCGGAAGGGCCGGTGGCAGTTGACGGAGGAGTGCCCGTACGCCTGGCACCGGTGGCACTGGGGCGGCTTGGTCCCTCCGCGCCAGGCCTCCACGGTGACCGCGGGCATGCAGAGAAGCTCCTTCACTGCGTACAGCTGACGGAGCTCTTCGGCGGTCATGTGCGCCAGCTGCACAAAGTAGGTGCAGCCGTGCTTGCCGGCTTTTGGCGGGATTGACCGCGCGTTTTCCGCCGGGAAGCCGATGTCGCGCAGGGCGGCGACCACCTCCTCAGGCGGTGTGTCGAGCGGCAGTCCTCGCACCGCTATTTTGGCTGGGCGTTCGGTCGCCGGGCTGTAGCAGTACCATGAGATGGTACTGTCTTGACGCGCCGCCTGGGTCAGGTAGCGCTGTACAGCCCGGAATTCATCGGCAGATTGAGGGAGGAATCGGACTCCTCTGCCCAGTGGTCTGGCGTTTGGCGCGAATCCCAGCTCGCGCCGGATGGCCTGGAAGTGCCTCGTCCAGTTGGGGAGGCACTCGACCACTAGCGGCGGGTATTCGGATCGCGGCGGCTGGGCGGCCGCAGGCGCAGCAGGCGGGGCCGCACGGCCCGCTTGCTGGGTCGAGCGTTGTTCGGCGGGCGGTGGGCTGCGGCGTGGCGCGGACGGCGCCGCGGCTGTCGCAGCGTAGGAAGTGCTCGGCAGAGGTGAGTGCGGCCGAGTCAAGTCCATAGGGACGGGCGAAGCTAGGCCCGCATAGCTGGTCGAGTCCTTCGGCCAGCTTGCGGACCCCGCTTGAGAGGTCGATGCAGTTGGTTGACTGGATGGGACGGTGATATGTGCCGTCGCATCCATCGTCGGCGAGCGCGCGACAGGGACGGCGATATGTGCCGTCGCGTCGGTGGTAGGTGGGCGCGCGACAGGGACGGCATGACTTGCCGTCTCACCTGCGGGCGCGGGGGCGGAGGGCGGGGGGCGCACCTCCGGCTGCGGTGTGGGGGTGATCCGCGGGGGCGGGGGGAGCACCTCTCGAGCGCGGGGGCGAGCCGCTGGGCTGGGTGACCGCGGCGACTCGTCTGAGGAGTGGTACGGCAGCAGGGCGAAGCGGGAAGACAGCTTGGTCCGCTTGTCGTCTTGGCCGTCAGTGTTCCCCGAGGAGGACGAGCTCGGGCGCGCGCGCTTGGCCAACTCACCTACCGGAGCCAATGTTCCGGCTGTGGTGATCGGTTGAGTCGCAGCGTCATCTTCACTGTCCTCGCTGGAGGACGAGGACGGCGGGTCGGACAGGCGCGATGGGGGCGCCGTCATCATTGGCGTTGGGCGTCTTTCCGTGGAGAGGGGCGTGACCGATTGGTCAAAGATATTCCGGCGCACGATTGCACGCGGAATACCCTTTCTGCCGCGTCCCGCACGTTGCGGTCGAGGCGGTTCGTCGGCCATTATTGCATTGAGTCGCAATAATCGTGATGGAGCGGTGGATGCACACAACACTGCGTCCCTTGCAGGGAGACCAAGCGCAATCGCGTGCTACCCAGCCAGGCGAGACCCCTAAGGGAGACCCAGCTTAGGCGCCCGCGTACACGCTCAGTCAACCCCGCTCGGTAAGAGGTCTGACGGTCGGTGTTGGCAATCCGACGGCTTTTTGTCACAAAAAGCGCGGGATTAGGGCCGCGCAGTTTTTCGCGGGCGGGGCGCAGGGGCGCCGACGCGGGTCGGACCCGGCCGCTTCCTCAAGCCGCACGAGTGCGGCGAGTACCACTGGCACCGGGGAAACGCGACGGGCGGCGGAAAACGCGAGCCGCGAGAAACTACGGGATGTATCTCAATTCACTTGCTCGACGAGGGCTCAACGATACGGTCGGAGCACACTCGGAGCACAGCACTGCACAGCTTGGCAGCGAATTGCGATGAAGTTGCGTAGTTGAGCGTGCGACGGTGGCGGCGACGGAAGCGGCGGCGGTAGCGGCGCCGGCAGTGGCGGCCGCAGTCCTCTTCACTGTCGCGGAGGATGGCGCTGTAGAGCGCACCGACGTCGCGGAGGTACCCGTGGTCGTCGTGCGCTCTGTGGTGTCGGTGGTGACAGTCCCCGTGGCTGTCGACGCGGAGGCGGTAGTGGTCTCCGCGCTGGTTTCGGTCGCGGAGGTGGTAGCGGTACCCTCTGACGTGGACGGAGTTTCTTCTGACGATGCCTTACGGCTCTTGAGTTCCTGCCGTGTCACTGGCATTCTTGCTGGGCCGACGAATTTTCTTCAGAATTTTCCCGATTTTCCAACGGATCCGGCTCGAAGGACCATTCAATGTACGCTTCTGTACATTCGCTGTAGCTGGGTTGGTTGGGTAGCAAGGAAAACTCTCGAAGAACTTTTCTTCCTTTATTGGGTACCGCTACCGCTTGCCGGTGGGAACTGTGTCGGCTTACAATTCAGCCCGGTATTTATACAAATTTGGCCGAAAAAATGTAGGCCCTCTGATTGGTGAAATTTTGCTATTGATCAGTGCACCAATCAGAGCGCGTTATTTTAAACCAATCACAATTTAGTAATAATAATAGGTATTATTACATAATTAGGTATCTTTACTACTATGAGCTGTACCGTAGGGAAAGCCGCGGCATTTCTTGGAATAACAGAGGTGTCTTTACGGTTCCTAGCTGTACCGTTGGGAGAGCCGCGGTCTATTTCTAGGAATTAATAAGGTATCTTTTCGGCTCGTAGCTGTACCGTAAGGAGAGCCGCGGCCTATTTCCCTATGGGTTTTCTATTTTAATCTTTATTTATTATTTTCCCTATTCACTTATGAGATAATACATGAGACTTATGTACTTAAAACTATAAACAATTGCTAAACTATATGACACATCTATTACTAACTAATTATGCTATTTAATCAGTCCACTATTATACACTTGCACTATATCGTCCCGCACAATACCTACGTCTAAGAGTAAGATCTATAGATGGCACTCTCACTCAGCTCAGACTCAAGACAGAGTTAAAACGTGACAGATTTATGACGAAACATATTTACTTATGTCTCACTTTAACTCTAACTTGAGTTTTGAGCAGAGCCAGAGTACGATCTATAGATCTCAGCCTTAGATTGACGAATCGAGCACAAGATCTTTACTATGTAAAAATACGTTATTTAGATAAACTTTACATAAATAGATCTTTTATAAAGAAATCTTCTTTATCTTTTTTACAAGTAGGACTAAAATGATAACAAAAAAAGCTTGAGAGGTGTCAAGGGACACCCGGATGGAACGAAGTTCCTTTCGATTAATTAGTGAAGGAATTGTAATAAACTAGTGGTGTCATCTAGTATTAAATTGATTAATTACGATGAATTATATTTAGTTTATTTCTATTGCAGCACTGCACTGCACGGGTCGTCTTCGCTGGCCGTGGCCAGCGGAGGGTACGGGCTTCGAGGCAGGGCCTCATTACCCGGGCGGGGCGCGGGGAAGAGCACTTCCCCGGTGATGGATTTTCAGCCGTCTTGGCAATTAGGTCCATGGCGGCTGAGGCTCCTGGTCCGTGGGGAGCAGGGGCCTTGCGGAGGGGCTTCAAGGGCTCCGCTCGCTGGCGGGCAGGATTGCCGCCGCGAGCGGGGCGGTGTCCGATATGTGGGCCCACGCTACGGGCGATAGTGTCGCCACCGTGCGATGGGCCGACATCAGTTCAGGAGGTTCCGCTCGCTGGCGGGCAGGATTGCCGCCGCGAGCGGAGCAGTGTCAGGTCCAGTGGGTGGTCCCGCGCTACGGGCGATAGAGTCGCTGCCGTGCGCGGGACCGGTGTCGGTTCGGGGGTCCCGCGTCGCAGGCGACCAAGTCGCCGCCGCGAGCGGAGCGGTGTCGGGTCCAGAGGGTGGGCCCGCGCTACGGGCGATAGAGTCGCTGCCGTGCGCGGGACCGGTGTCGGTCCGGGGGGCCCGCGTCGCAGGCGGGCAAGTCGCCGCCGCGAGCGGAGCGGTGTCGGGTCCAGAGGGTGGGCCCGCGCTACGGGCGATAGAGTCGCTGCCGTGCGCGGGACCGGTGTCGGTCCGGGGGGCCCGCGTCGCAGGCGGGCAAGTCGCCGCCGCGAGCGGAGCGGTGTCGGGTCCAGAGGGTGGGCCCGCGCTACGGGCGATAGAGTCGCTGCCGTGCGCGGGACCGGTGTCGGTCCGGGGGCCCCGCGTCGCAGGCGGGCAAGTCGCCGCCGCGAGCGGAGCGGTGTCGTGTTCGGTGTGGGGCCCCGCGCTACTGACGAAAGGGTCGTCATCGAGCGCGGGGCCAGTGTATCGCCAGGGGCCCCGCGTCGCTGGCGGGCAGATAGCCGCCGCGAGCGGGGCGGTGTCAAGTCCGGTGGAGTGCTCCGCGCTACGGGCGATGGTGTCGCCACCGTGCGCGGAGCTGAGGTCAAGTCCGGTGGATCTCGCGTCGTCGTCGCTGTGGTCGCCTGCGTGCCTCCTCGGTGGTGGCGATCGCAGGAGCTCACGAGGTAGAGGACGCCCGGTCGGTGGTCGGCTGGCTAGCGGTGCGATGCCGTGGAGGTGCTCGTACGGTCCGTTGTCGGCGCTGGCGAACATGCGCCGCGCCAGTGTACGGACGTACTCCTCCACGGTGGGCGTCTTGAGGTCGCGATGGATCACATCGTTCCTCACGTACCTCGGAGCTCCAACGATCAGACGGAGGCACTTGTTCTGTTGGACCTGTAGGCGGCGCTTCTGGTATGCTGAGCAGAACGCATACCAGGCTGGGGCCGCGTACGTCAGTCTAGAGCGGACATAGGCTCCATAGATGAGGAGCTTGGTCTTCGGCGATAAGCTTGAGGTGAAGACTTGGTGAAGCATCGACAGTGCCGCCTTAGCCTGACTCACCACGTAATTGACCATGGGAATCAGGTTCAGGCTGAGGTCGATGCGGCACCCCAAGTAGCACACCGAAGTTTGCCACTCTATGTCCTGCCCTCGGAGTCGGAGCTGACGTATAGGCTTCCGGATGCCGAACAGGATCGCGGCCGTCTTCCCCACGTTGACGGCCATCCTCCACTTGTCCAGCCATTCCGGAAGCAGGTCCAACAGGCGCTGCATCTTGTTGCAGGCGACGATCTGGTGGTGCGACGACGCGAGATACGCGCTGTCGTCGGCGTAGAGCGACAACAGCACGTCTTCCTCCCCCTCGCGCAGATGTCCGGCGAGGGTAGGGATGTCGTCGGTGTACAGCGCGTACAGGCACGGAGAGAGGCAGCTGCCTTGGGGCACTCCGGCACGGATGGGGCGCGGCTGGGAGTCCGCGCCCTCCACGGAGACGTGGAAGGACCGCCCGTCCAGGAAGGAAGCCACCAGCCGCACGATCGCTGGTGGTAGATCGGTTGAGAGGAGCTTCGCCAGGAGTCCGGTGTGCCATACACGGTCAAAGGCCTTCTCGATATCGAGAAAGACCCCGACGGTGCAGTGGCCCTTGTTCTTCTCACTGGCGATGTGGTGGAGTCCTCTCGCCAGCTGGAGCGTCGTGGAGTGGTTGCTGCGAAAGCCGAACTGCTCATCCCGTAAGCGGATGTACGGGGTGAGCCTTCGCAGCAACAGACGCTCGAACAGCTTAGCGATGTGCGGCAGTAAGGTGATGGGGCGGTAGCTTCCTGGGAGGCGGCGGTCCTTGCCCGGTTTGGGGATGGTGATGACCTTCCCCCTCTTCCAGGTCTCCGGGAAGTGTGCCGTGCGGAGTATGCCATTGAAGAGCCTCGCTAGCGCTACGAGGGCTCTTCTTGGCAGCTGCTGAAGTGCGGCGATCGGAATTCCGTCGTAGCCTGCCGCCTTCCGTTTGGGGAGACGGATGACGGCTTTCCTCAGCTCAGACGGGGAGATGAACTCGTCCCCCCGGAGCGGAGGAGTCTGGGCCGACAGGAATTCCCGCACTTGATGGTCGAGCTCGGTGTAGTGCCTGTACGCGTTGTCGTTGGCCGGTGGGTTGGGGGTGAACTGCGCCTCCATATACTCCGCCATGATCTCAGCTCGGTCATGCGCGGAGTATCTTCGCCTACCCTGGCTGTCCAGCAAAGGGTAGACGGGTGAGTCTGATCCGGTGAGGGTCTTGCACAGGTGGTACAGCGTTGTTTCGGACTCGGCTGCCGCGTCGATGGTCTTCTCCCAGTCATCATCTTCGCGGGCGCCGAGTGCTAGCCTCACTTCCTGTGCAAGGCGGTTGAGGTCACGCTTGACCGTCGGACAGCGAGTGCGCGCCCATAGCTTGCGCAGGGCGCGCTTCCTCCTCAGCATGTCGCGGAGCGAGCTCGAGAGCAGGTCACGTCGACCAGTGGGGGGCATGGTGGTGGTGGCCTCCTGTTTGGCCGTCTGGATGGCCGCCATGATGGTTTATTGCAGCAATGTTACAAAACCAAAGAGTTACTCTGGTTTTTTAACAGATGGCGTTAGTAGTACAATAACATTTTATCCAATTTATACAATAAAAAATTAGGGAAAAGTTCCACATGTAGAAATTGTTTAAATAAAATTGAAAATAGAAAATTGAGTCTGTCAAGCTGGAATTCGAACCATCGACTTTTAACTGTTAAGCGACTGCCGAAGCCACTAGGCTACGGAGACCCAATATTGTACCGCGAAAATACCGATAAAGTCATAGTCACAATTATTGTCATCACATCAGACTTGAAATCAACAGCAGGAAAATAAAGGCGGAAAATTGCAGAAGGGGTATTCCCCTTTGTATGTACCTTAATACATGTACTTGACTAAGGGCAAGTCAAGTTAAGATATTTTGCAATTGGCAGTCCCAAAGAAAATCCAATTAAAATAGGCAATCACCTAAACGCGTAGGTAGATTGAAATTTTTTTATCCGACTCGTAATGTTTTTCGACACGCGTGTCCGGTGTCTGTTATTCTTTATTAATTATTTATTCTAAAATCTAGTCTAAACCATCAGTCTTGTGGTCGCATTAAAGCTTCTTGCAGTGGTCTAAACGATTTGACGGATTTTAAGATTAAGGTAAGGGTAAGTAAGAGAGTAGGTAAGAGTAAGTATGGAGGTGTCACATAGAAGGTGTCAGGTGTGTTGTAGGTATTTAAGCTTCTTGGATTCATCATAATATTGTTGGTGTCGGTCATGAACTGAGGGTTTACACAATAGGATTTAACTCCATGCACATGATACCTAAGTATAAAATTAAAATATTAAGTCTGTAAAAAAAAATATACAATCGAATCTATTTGAATTTTCGTTAGACTATTTTTTCAATTCATATCCATAAAAACTTGAGAGGTGTCAAGGGACACCCGGATGGAACGTAGTTCCTTTCGATTACATTTTAGAAAAAAATTCCACATGTAGAAATTATTTAAAATAAAATTGAAAATAGAAAATTCAGTCTGTCGAGCTGGGATTCGAACCATCGACGTTGAACTTTTAGGCGACTGCCGGAGCCACTAGGCTACGGAGACCTAATGTTGTATCGCGAAAATACCGAACACAGTGCAAAATTCACATTCAACAAAAAGTGTCGGTTTCAAAAATATGTCGACTGTCGATGTCGGTTCCTTAATTTTTCCGTCTAGCCCCCTTCCGTACCGCGCGATAAGGAACTTACGTTCCAATATTTTTAATCCAATTGGGTTTTTTTTAATAATTACTTGTTTCATCGTTCGTTGCTCTAAGCCTAACTAAGCTATTATTACGTAGTGGTACGGATCACCTTACTTCCGCGTGGAAGTCTATTTTTACAGCGAGTAGTGAGACCGCGACCGATTTATGTTCGTGTCACTAAACAATTCGGACTAAACCAAATGCCCATAAGCTGGATTTGCACGAGGCGATTTTCGTCGCGTGCTTGTGACCTTAGCTTGTCATTGTCACAACTCACAAACCTACCTATGGTAGTTGGCCTACATGATTAGAGTTGACTGTTGAGATTTTTTTGACTATTATTTTATACGCAATTACGCAAGGTACAAATAAATAGTACCTAAATAAAAATTCTTTTTAAAAAACCGACTTCAAAGGCCACTACAATGTATAAAATAATTTTAGTTTGTACAGGTTTGTTGAAGTCGGGCGGGCCTAAATAGAAACGATGAAACGAATATGCCACGCTAGCCATAATTTTAGTTTGTACAGGTATGTTGAAGTCGAGCTAGCCCCTTCCCAACTTCTATATGAAATACCTTTTGATGGGCTTAATTTTCCGTAGGTCACTCAGGTATATAATGTTATTTGTTATCTTAAAATAGCAATAAATAGCCATCTACGCGTATAATTTAAAAGGTATTTCATAGGGGCTAGGAGGGTCTGGGCCTTACTACCTGTTATTTCGTATTTTGTTTCTGCATTTTCTGAGAACAATATTTTTTACACCATCAGAAAGTCGAGATTTCAAGGAACAAAAAGCTCACCGACTTTTTTAAAGAAGCAGATATTTTGACATGAGAATTTTCGATTGAAAATTACACTAGCGGCACGCTATGATGGCCGGTTTGACACATTACAATAGTGATGTGGAATGTCAATTTATTCTCGAACAAAAAACAATTAAGTTTTGTTTTTGTACCTGATTAAATAGGTTTAATAAAACAAAAATGTATATGTTTATTTAATTTATTTGAACGAACTGAATATTTGAATGAAAATGAATATACATACTTTATATGCACACAAGAAACATATGAATACAAAAGATACCAAAAAAGGTGCCACAAAAGGCCATAATTAATCAGATTCGTCCATACTACTATTTTCACTGTCGTCACTGCTATCATCACCTACATTAATAATTATATGTTAGTTTTCTATAATATTATCTATTTTCACATCTCTTTCATAATCTTCCCTTATTAATTTAACAGTTCTATTCACAACCTTTTCCCAGTCTCCTTTAGTCACATGTTCACAAGCTTCTTCTAATAATTTTAGCATTTTTTTTGTGGTAAATGGGGGTTCTGTATTGTGTCTTGCAGCATATCCCTTAATTTGAGCCCACACCAACTCAATCGCATTATACTCACAATGGTAAGGCGGTAACCGTATAACTCTGTGCCCATGTTCTAATGCTATTTCGTCAATGACGTATCGGATCTTGGTTGGTTTGTTTTCTTTTAAAAGACGTACTAATTCCGCTTTTAACATATTCATGTTTGCATCTACGCCATTTTTACGAAGCCATGCGACGATATCAGCTTTCTTTTGGGATTGGGCAGGTGGCTTGTCAATTTGCATCGAGTGGTATGGGGCGTTGTCCATAATTATAATAGATGGTTCAGGGAGGCTACACAACATTGAGGTAAACCATTCAGTAAACTTTTCTCCATTCATGTCTTCATGATAGTCTCCAGTGGTTTTTGACGCAAAAGCCATGAGAGAACCTTCGACAAACCCGTTGATGGTTCCGGCGTGACAAATTATAAGTCGCGATCCTTTTCCTACAGGAACTTTGGAAGTAGATGCTGCTGTGTCATCGTTCCAAGAACGGCCTACAGTATGGTTAGCATTAAGCCATGTTTCATCCAAGAACACAACATTTTGCCAATTTTTGATTTCTTTCACTTGCCGTAAAAAAGTATACCTTGCCATCGCTATATCAAATCTTTCCATCAATATTTTGCGTTTGTTACATTTTTTGTATCGAAATCCAATGGTCTTCAAAATCTTCGTTAAAGAACTTTCCCCACCGAAGAATAATCCAGCTTCCTTCAGTGAATGCACCAACTTTTTTCTTGTTGGATACTCCTTCTGTAAATAGTAGCCGTAAACATGTCTTCGGATAGCATCGGCATCAAAGCTATCGATGCCTACGACTGGTTTTGCTCGTTTTCTCTTTTTTGGTGTGTGAAGTTTATTTTCTTCTGTGCCAGTCTCGCCATATTTTTTTTTAGTTATCCGTCTAACAGTTCGTTGTCCAATATTAAGCGCATCAGCTACGCGTTCAACCACTGACGTTATAGGTAAAATTGGCCCTCCATTTTGAGCTTCACGATCGAAATAGTTACGAAGGCGTATTACGAACTCACGTGTCTGACTATTTAGAACAGTTCTCTGCGTACGTTCGGTCATATCGACGAAATCCACAACAAAGGGCTTGAACAGAGTCCAAATTAACGAGCAAGGGTCAACAGTAATGCAGTATCAATATTTGAAATCCAAAGCCAGGTCAAAACTATATCACAATCGCATTGCACTGACAGTTTATACTTTTCGAAGCAACATCAATTCGAAACTGCTTTGTTTTGCATTGAGCATTGACGCGAGTTTGCCGGAGGTAGTAGTTGTGCTAGCCAGCGATCCTATGTGACGATCGTATTAGATTCCATTTTTAAAAATTTTCAATTTAGAAAACCAAATGCCGAGTTGTGGTATATATCATATAAAAATAAAAATTTTACCTTTTGTATGAAACAGCTGATATTTTTTTGCGATTTCAGAGGTTTGTCCACATAGTGAAAATTGTTCATATTCACAAGTACATTCACCCCTTAAATGGTGCAAACTGATTTTTCTACACTTGTATACATTTTAGAAATCAATTTAATAAATAAATTTTGAGTCCTAAACCTAAAACTACATTCGATAAAATTTATGAATCTCTGCACATCACTATCGTCAATAAAGTAATACAATTATTTCCTTCAAAGTCGTTATCAATTAATACGGAACTTCATGAGCGGACAAACGTCAAACCGGCCATCATAGCGTGCCGCTAGTGTAGGGTGCTTTTTCGATAAAATTTCGATTCGTCAAAATAAGGTGAAAAAAATAAATATTTTATACTTATCAAAAAAATGACATAAAAAGGTAAGTTTTCATCAAATTTCGTGAAATTTTTTTTTTGTAAAAGATAAAAATAAAAAACCAAAGACTTGGTTATTTGAATTTTTCACATTAATTTTGAGGTTATGTGGAAAAGTGTAAATACAAAAGTTGTAGATCTTTTTATTACCTACAGCTTTGGTATTTAACTTTTTCTATTGGACTTGTAGTTTTGCCGGAAATCAAGATAAACTGTTTTTTTTTTTTACCCTTAACCGGAGGAATGTCGAAAATTTTGCAGTTCCCCAACCCCCCCCCCCCCCCCCCCCCCCTCATTTAGCACAGGGTCTTCGAGGTCCAAAACTTGAGAAAATGTTAGTTAACCATCCCTAAACAACACCCCAAAGTTTCATTAACTTCTGACCTTTTCCCATCTGAAACTACCTGTCGACTGGACTATATTATAATATAGTCCAGTGACTATAGTCATTACGAGTATTAATACGACGACTGTGACTTCCTTATAGATTACTAACTTCCCGGTTTCCAATTGAGCTGAAAAGAGATTACCGATTTTTGCCTTCCTATTCGGGAAAATGCGCAGGATTATAGCTTTCACAATAAGATTTAAAAATTAAGGCTTAATTTATTATGAATTTATTATTCCGAAAAAGGCCAAGGTTTAAAATATGTAAAAAAAACAGTGTGTTTATTGCTTCCGCTTTCCTCCTTTCATCAAATCATTTTTAAATAAATACTGCTTTATAGGAACCTCTGTTCATCATACATCTAACTTTATTGATCTGACTGCTGTCATTTTGGTATCATTGCGGTTCTGAGTTCCTCGTTCTCGTGTTGTATAATAAAATAAACATTTCCGTTGTAAACATTTTCGTTGCGTACCTACTGTGTGATTATTGTGTTCCATTTCCAACAACTATTGCTATTCTATAAGGACTGACATCTGCTAAACCTGATTACCATTGCTGTTCATAAAGGATTCATCTTTTTTGCACTACGATAATTAGATATTAAGATGTTGAGGTGCCTTAACTGTGGCATATCCGTAAGATGGGTAAAAAGGCATATCACGTCAACGCTAGGATTACCCTTGCAAGCAAGGCTCGCCCGATGTTTGGACAATCAAGTACCTATGTACATTGTACATAATATACTTGCATTGAAATAATCCTATTTAGCGATAAGTAAAGCGGGTTGATTATTTACTTTTTATGCATTGTCTTTGTTTGTTTTAGTTTAAGTCTTCAGTCCATTAAAATAATTTGTACAAAATTATAGTTTTATTATTGTGTAAGGCCTACCCCTTTACAAATACTATAAAGCTTTATGTTTTATTCCTAGCAATATAGCGTGATAGCATTTTGTATCTATTGTCTGAGCAAATAATAGGAAGTATTTTTTATAGCAACATTCCGCCTAGATGACGTCGAATAGTAGAAAACCATTTTTTTACATTTTAAACTTGATAACCACAATGCCTAGCGCCATCTGGTATCGAAAGAGTTATCTCTGTTATCTGTTTATTTCATGAAACTTTTCTTTATTTTTCTCAGTTTTCAGAGCCTTTAGACCCCTGAAACTTTTTTATCTGAAAACTATAGAATATAAAAATTCTAAAAGTAAAACAATCTTTGCTGCACATTGATTTTTGACACCTAGGCAAGCGCCCATAGTGCCACTGGTAATGTCCTTTGCATGTGTAATATGTAACTCGGATTACAATGCAATGTTATTGTGACATAGAGCTGATCTGATGATGGAGCTGGAAGGTTGCTATCGGAACTCTGTAATTAAACGACGTAACCCCATCGAATTGGGGCTTGTTTGATTCGTCTTGACAAGTTCTTTGATCCCAGATGATATCCAGGGTCTGGTGATGTAGCCAGCTACTAAAATCTTGTTTTTAAAAATTATGGAAGCCTAAAGTGCACGCACCTTGACAGCGGTGACACTGACAAGTGATAAAGGACTATAGTGAATCTGTCAAACTGTGTCATTCCTTCCTTGTAAAAATTGGTTGTTGCTTTGTTATAGTGAATACACTCATACAATAACCAGTAAAATTAATTCTTACAAAAAGTATTTTTTTTAGTTAGGTTCGTATGGACCACAACTTATGGTAGTCCGGCGTGTAAATAGCTTAATTCTTACAAAAAGTATTTTTTTTTAGTTAGGTTCGTATGGACTGCGGTCCATACGAACCCCGTACCGTAAACTTATGGTAGTCCGGCGTGTAAATAGCTTAATTCTTACAAAAAGTATTTTTTTTTAGTTAGGTTCGTATGGACCACAACTTATGGTAGTCCGGCGTGTAAATAGCTGAATACCTTTTTTTTGTGCATTTGATGCGTTGCCTTAATTATTTAAATAAAGCCGGCAAAGTGCGAGTCGGACTCGCGCACCGAGGGTTCCATACCTACTCCAAAAGTAAAAGTAAAACGATAATATTATATTAATTTGCTTATTTATCGTTAACTTTGTTTGTAGAGGTTTATTGTTAATATAAAAAAAACTATGCTAGTTAGAGCGTTGGTTTTATTTTTCCTGTAAAATATACATAAACCTCTATTGACCATAATTAAACTTCGGAGATAAGGGGGGGGGGGGGGGGGGGAACGGTATTTTTTTCGACATTTTGGCCGATTAATCAGAAACTATTATATCTAGAAATAAATAAAAAACAGTTTTAGAATACACAAGTAAAGGCCTTTCATATGATACCCCACTCGGTATAATTATCTTACTTTGAAATTTCAAACCCCTGATTTTCCCCCTTTTTTAATTAAACTAAAATAATTTTCGCGTTCATTTTATTTTTCCTGTAAAATATACATAAACCTCTATTGACAATAATTATTTCAGATTTTTCGATTGGTAAACTTCGAAGATAAGGGGGGGGGAACGGTATTTTTCTCGACATTTTGGCCGAGTACTCAAAAACTATTATATATAGAAATAAATAAAAAACTGTTTTAGAATGCACAAGTTAAGGCCTTTCATATGATATCCCACTCGGTATAGTTATCTTACTTTGAAATTTCAAACCCCCGATTTTCCCCCTTTTTTAATCAAACTAAAATAATTTTCGCGTTCATTTTATTTTTCCTGTAAAATATACATAAACCTCTACTGACAATAATTATTTCAGATTTTTCGATTGGTAAACTTCGGAGATAAGGGGGGGGGAACGGTATTTTTTTCGACATTTTGGCCGATTACTCAAAAACTATTATATATAGAAATAAATAAAAAACTGTTTTAGAATGCACAAGTTTAGGCCTTTCATATGATACCCCACTCGGTATAGTTATCTTACTTTGAAATTTCAAACCCCCGATTTTCCCCCCTTTTTAATCAAACTAAAATAATTTTCGCGTTGCTTTTATTTTTCCTGTAAAATATACATAAACCTCTATTGACCATAATTATTTCAGATTTTTCGATTGGTAAACTTCGGAGATAAGGGGGGGGGGGGGGGGGACGGTATTTTTTTCGACATTTTGGCCGATTAATCAAAAACTATTATATATAGAAATAAATAAAAAACTGTTTTAGAATGCATAAGTAAAGGCCTTTCATATGATACCCCACTCTATATAGTTATTTTACTTTGAAATTTCAACCCCCCGATTTTCCCCCTTTTTTTATTAAAACTAAAAATAATTTTCGATTTTTCTTTATTCCAATGATTTTGGGCCACTATTATACACAACTATGCCAAATTTCATGTCGATAGCTTTAATAGTTACTGAAATAATCGACTGTGACAGACGGACGGACAGACGGACGGAGAAAGTCTCACCATAAGGGTTCCATTTTTACCATTTTGGTATGGAACCCTAAAAAATACCAATTTAATATGGCTGCGGTAAGAAAAAAAAAAATTCACAACCCAGACAATGCAATGTGCAGAATAACAACTGTTATATATTAACAACTAGCTGACACGGCGAACTTCGTACCGCCAACTTTTTTTTTTGTTTTTTTTTTTATTAAGTATAAAAACCTTCCGTGGACCTTAAGGAACATACAAAAAATAAATTAACCAAATTGGTCCATCCATTCTTGAGTTATGCGCTTACCAACATTCATTTTTATTTATATAAGATAGATTTCGCTAACCTAGCACTCGTAGACTCTTCTGTGTTGGATTCCTGCAGGATGGGCGAGTTTTTGTTTGTTTGTTTGTACCGAATAGGCTCTGTAACTACTACACCGATTTTAACCATTTTTTCACCAATAGAAAGCTAAGTTATCAGGAAGTAACATAGGCTATAATTTATTTTCAAAAAATTTGAGATCCTTGAAAAAATTACAATAATGTAACCAAAGTAGCAAAATTGTGCCTATAAAATGCATTATTTGGCGTGTGCTGAGAAAACTATTGCTGATACATAAAAATTATGTACTACATGATTAAAGTAGTTACTCATTATTCTCTACAAAAAAGTAAAGGAGGGAATATATCTAACTATCATATTATTTAAGTCACCATAGTAGCTTTTGAGTTGTAAAATTTAACTAGATCACCTTTATTATCGTAGTGTTAATAATTCTTCCTTAATAATAATCATACTAATATTATAAATGCGAAAGTGTGTTTGTTTGATAGTTTCTCCTTCAATCACGCCGTAACAGAGCAACCGATTGACTTGATTTTTTGTATGGGTATAGTTGAGGACCTGGAGAGTGACATAGGCTACTTTTCATCTCGGAAAATTCGAGAAAGAGTTCCCGAGGGATTGTAAAAAGTAAATCCACGCGGACGAAGTCGCGGGCATCAGCTAGTTTTATGATAAGTACAAACATGTGAACATATTGTTATAGAAGAGCGGGACCACCTGATACAGGTATTGAAATATACTTAAAAGGTGGTCTCAGTTCCTAAAAACTGAAGTGTAAATCTTTAAATAAATAAAAAAATATTATTATTATTATATAAAACGTCGTTGAGGCAGCGGTGCGTGAATTTGCTAATAATACAACAGCAGGTGTTAATGCACAATGCAACTTCAAGAATGTAATTGCTAGTAAGTATGTAAAATAACAAAAATATTTGTACAATAATTTAATTTAATTTGCATCAATATGATAGGAGGTAAATTGATAACAAAAGGTTACTCCAAAGTACAAAATGATAAAAGTTAAGTGTTTATTGCAGCAGTTAGTTTGACCTTTATATATATTATCTTATAATATCTTATTCTTATCTTATTAAGTATGGTAAAAAATTTGACAATTATAAAAATGATAGCTAAACGTAATTGATAATATCATCAGTAATATGTTTTCTCTTTGAATCATCATTAACAATGCCGCGAGCAAGACGATCAAATGTTTCCTGCTACAAAGCTACGGATTGACGTGATTTATTGGATAGGTATAGTTGAGAACCTGGAGGGTGACAAAGATTTCCCGCGGGATGTTATGAACTAAATCCACGCAGACGAAGTCGCGGGCATCAGCTAGTATATATATAAAAGAAAGTGGTGTTAGTTACACTATTTATAACTCAAGAACGGATGAACCGATTTGGCTGAAAATTGGTGGAGAGGTAGCTTAGAACCAGGAGACGGACATAGGATACTTTTTATCCCGTTCGACCGCGTTTTCGTCAAGTCACTATAAAACGTGGTATAACAAAAACGCTACTGACATGGAATAACAAAATGCAAATGACAGTGCAATAACAAAACGTAAATGACAGCTAAACGTAATTTTGTCTTTGGTTAAGTATGGTAAAAATTTGACAATTATAATATAAAGTGTTATAATAAAGCATTACTGATATTATAAATGCAAAAATGTGTTTGTTTGTCCTTCAATCACGTCACAACAGAACAGTGGATTGATGCGATTTTTTGCATGGGTATAGTAATTGATGTAGTTGTGGTTCCTCAGACCGGGAGAGCTACTTTTTATCTTGGATAAATAAAGAGTTCCCGCGGGATTTTTCGGGAACTAAATCCATGCGGACGAAGTCGCGGGCATCAGCTAGTAGATAATAATACTTATCTATCTGAGTAATCATGATTACAAAATCAAAACTTATTTTTTTATCTAATAATATCTATAGCTCCACACTGAACTACAATATTGAATATAATCAAGCATTACTTTGCAGAATTCCATGATATTTAAAGAAAATTAATATTCCTTTGCCAAACAGAATAAATCTTTTAATGCTTGACATACGTTTCGCTTCAAAACTGGAGCATCATCAGATGTTCACAATTGCAATATTAACTCCGATTGGTTTACCCACTCATTAGCTAAATTGCAAGCTTGAAAAACTGTAACCTGACTAAACTATGGAAAATTAAATGTAACATCAGTAATATTGATTTTGTTCATATTATAGAATGTTGCCATTGTCACCCAGAATATAACAACAAATCAATTCAAATTCAAATTTATTTATTTCACATAGGCCAATCTGTGGCTCTCATGACACGTCATTACTCTACCACCGGTTTGGAAAGCGGAGTCTGCTGAGAAGAGCCGGCAAGAAACTCAATATAAAAAACTTATTACACTGTTAATAGCTACATAATAATATGTAAAATGATTATTTTGAAAAGAGCTATCTTGTGGGCAGCTGGATCCCAAGCCAAAATGAGGCAGACAATGAGGGAAAGTTCCAAAAATGCGTACTACAATTCAATACATGTTAAGATGGGCAGATAGAAAGCAGCCCCATTCCCGCCGGTGGCAGCCGTTCACAAACATGATGCATGATCCAGCCATTGCTTTGCTCAACCATACCTATTTGATTGACACCTCATTCATCAAAATTGGCTCAGTATTGGCTCAGTCACATACATAGTAGCAATTCCAGGCCTGTAGCATGAGCGTCGCCTAGGGGGGGTAGGTAGGGGCAGCTGCCCCCCCCCTAGCCATTTGAAAAATATAGTTACTTCATCATTGAAATCCAGATACCGCTGCCAAATTGGTACCCCTGCAAAAAATCACATCAATCTGTTGCTTCCTGCTTCGTTGCTAACTCAACGCATAAGTTTTATTATTCATACCTACTTTTCCAGTCCTCCATAATAATATCAACTTGTTCCCCCTTGGCAATCGGCTGGCGACGCTCTTGGCCTGTATAGTGTCATAATATCTTGATGAAAGTAAAATTAAAGTTATTTCTATTTTCTAAACCTGAATTCACTCAGAGGATACCGCGGACATCGTCTAGTACATTATATAGCAATAAGAAGAAGGTAAATACAAGCGGGATTTAAGAATAATTCGATATGCCGGCATAAATTCGGATTAGCTTAATTTCTTGGTCAGTCTTCAGGATACCTACAATTTAGAAACATTATATTATAATATTTAGGTCCGTTATTTCCTGAAAGGTAACATAATTTACATAAATGTATGGATAATAAAATGCAATACATTTTTCGTAGACTGATTACGAAAACTGAAAATTGTGTAACTGGATTTGCAATCTGCATACAGAAAACAGGTTCCTACCTTTTTAGTTAAAAACTGGCTGAAGACTCTAAACAACGGAGAAAAGAGGAATCACACACAGTATTAGAGTATATTCACACACAGTTTTACAGTAAAATAAATAATATTGAATATTTTTTGATTTTCACGACAAAACAGTAAATACACCTCAGAAAAAATCACAAAACTGAATAATGCATATTGTATATTAAAATGTACTCTGTGACTGAATGACTGAACCCGGTGTAGTGTAGTCTTTGACTGAATAGAAAGTGAAAACATGATTTCCTACCTACCATGCAGAAAACACAATCACCATGGAACTAGGAAAACGACTTGCCTAAATCAGTTTAATATTTTTACCGGCCAATCTCCTCTCTGCCTTTTTCAAGCTACGTGCAGCTAGCTTGGCACTAAGCCTGGAAATACACGTCAGATTTTTTTCATCCGATAGTCAGATTCGGTTGTCTGATCCAGCATTATTTTTTTGAACATTCAACACACGTCCGATCCGGCTATCGGATTCGGAGTCGAAAACTGTTCAGAAAAAGCCTGACGGAAGAATGATGTGTATCTATACATATAATAAAACAGAAACGAAACCAATTCTGTACATGAAATAGATTCTAAAAAGGGTTTTTGCTTCTAATTGTGTTCAAGATACAGATATCAAAACAGAAGCTAAATTTTTTTTGGCTGTTTGTCTGTTTGTTTGTCCTTCTTTCACGTAAAAACTACCGCACAGATTTCTACAAAATTTTATACCGTGGTAGCTTATTACTCGGGTCAACATCTAGGCTACTTTTTATCCCGGAAAATCGAGTTCCCGAGGGACTTTAAAAACTAAATCCACGCGGACAAAGTCGCGGGCATCAGCTAGTCGAGTATAGTCTTCGAAAATCGGAAACAAAATCTGACGTGTATTCCCAGCTTAAAAAAGCCAAAAACCGCCAAAACGACATCCTCCTGTTAAAGATGTATTATCTATGGGTCACAGATTAGAATGGATAGTACCTAGCATACAACCTGGAGTATCCCATAGAGAAGGATGAGTATCCTCTAATCTGTGCAACCTAGTGTTCGTGGTCTATGGTTTGTTTTGTAACCCTTTGTTTTCGAAGAAGGTTCTAAATAGTTTCATGTTTGTAACATTGCGAAGCTTGTAAATTGTATTATTTGTTTATTTGTATTGTTTTTCGGGTGTTTTTGGGGCAGTACAACAGTAATTATTAATCCTAGTTTTGGCAGCAAATGCGAAGTGCAGAAACAATTTGAAGAGACAAGTTCCATTGTTGCAAAGTAACAAACAATGTTATCCAATACTCTTCTTTACAAAATTATCACACAAAAATACGATTTTTGTTGCATATGTTTAAAAACAATTGAAGGAAGCCCTATCGCTATCGAGGATGAAGTCGTCCTAAAGGATAATATTATGAAGATGCAAGATATTTTATCTTTGGTTTTAGGTTATGAGGTAAGTGTTTAATTTATTTTATTTATTTATATTTATTAATTAAGACATCTAGGTCCACAGGTGTTAGTACAATTGAACTTAAAATTATGTTAGTATTTAATAACTAAAAGAGATTTAGTCCTCTGTGTGAGTTTCCACAGCAGAGGACTATCCATTTTCCCTGCTATCATGCGCAGTATGCTGTTGCCGCTTTCACGGACCCTCAGGAGTAGTGACACTGTCTTTTTACGCCAAATGGCATCGAAACAGTCTGTTCGCGCCTTGGCAAACATATCCGAAGCACTACAGAAACACGGTTGCCGCAACAGCACCCTGAACGCATTATTATATTGGATGACTTGAAATTTGAATTAAGTATTTAAAAGCGGTGATAACCTAGAAGTGGAAACCTGCATGTCTAAGAGTTCTCCATAATGTTCTACAGATAACAGCCTAACGGTTTATGTCTGGAGACCTGACGAGAAGAAAGACAATGTAGTGAAAGGTGTATGAAGTCTGCCAATCCGCACTTACTAGCGTCATCATCATCAACCCATCAGCGGCTCACTACTGAGCGCAGGTCTCTCAGAGAAGGGTTAAAGGCTATAGTCCACCACGTTGGCACTTGGCCCAATGCGAATTGGTAGACTTCACACACCTTCGAGAGTATTATGGAGAACTCTTAGGTGTGCAGGTTCACTCACGATGTTTTTCTTCATGGTTAAAGCATGTGATATTTAATTTCTTAAATGGGCATAACTTCGAAAAGTCAGAGGTGCGTACCTGAAATTGAACCTGCAACCCCCTGAATAGGAGACCACAATCCTAACCACTAGGCTATCACTGCTTATCTAGCTAGCATGCGTGGCCTCAATCAACAGGAGAACCTCGCTCAGCTGTAGTGGGCTTGCAATGGGATGAATGAATGAGAGTTTCATTAGATATAATCAACTTCTATAGACAATAGACATTAAAATCAGCTTTATTATCAGAAATAAACTAATTAACTGGTTTTTGCTTAAAAAATAGTTTGAAAATAAAATGATGGAAACTAGTTTCAATAAATTGTGCAAATGCATGCCATTGGTAAATGAACTGGTTTGATAAACACAGTAGTCATTGGCAAAAAGCAGCTTTTTCAACCTGCCATTTATGTAAAAGAAGCAGTTAAATTGCCAAACTGTCAATGACCTTTTATTAACCGACTTCAAAAAAGGAAGATGTAATCCATTCATCGGAATCTCTTTATTTTTTTTATGTATGTCCACCAATTACTCAAAGACACTTGTACTGATTTGGAAAGTTATTTTGTTGTTTGAAAGGGTATACTTCCAGGGTGGTTCCATTGAAATTTTGTTGAAATCAGTGGAACTGTTTTTAAAATATCTATACAAAAGGAGTTCCCGAGGGACTTTAAAAACTAAATCCAGTATCCACGCGGACAAAGACGCGGGCATCAGCTAGTCAACAATAAATTATATACTTTGTAGTGGCAGGGGCGTTTGAAGATGGTTTTTTAAAAATAATTTTTATATTAAATTATCTAGTCTAAACTTTTTGATTTGTTGCAGACCTTCAATAATATATCAACTTTTGAAGTTCTATGCAAGCAATGCACCCTCACTGTAGTCGACTGCTATAACTTTGTAATAACGACCAAAGAAACATCCCGGCTGCTGAAAAATGCAATTTATAGCCTTACTTCATGTGTAGAGAACACAACAGCGCCAATAAGCAAAGATAAAACTCTATTTTACACAATAGACCTTAATAATATGGAAACTAAAAATTATTATCACGAAAAAGTTGTCAGTACACAGAATATTGCATTAACAAGACTACACAGTGTATTCAATACGAAACATAAAACGAATCAAGTGTCAAAACAAATAAAATTAGATGTGAAGAAAGTGAAAGCAATGAAATTACAGAAACATTTAGCGGAAGGAATTCAAATAGATCCAGATTTGAATTTAGAAGATAATATTAAAAGGAATAAAAGAAGACCATACTTCTCAGTTCCAATGAAAACAAAGGAAATGCTTTACGATAAAACTGATAAAACAACATTAAAATGCAAGGACTGTTTGAAATCATTCCCTTCTTTATCAAGTTTGAGAAACCATTATATTAGAGTTCATGCACCAAAGAAACACGAATGCGAAGTCTGCCATCAAAAGTATGCATCAATAACTTTACTAGAGGGTCATAAAAATTTAAGCCATTGTACAGTAATATGTATCGAGTGTGGCAAAGTTTTTCACAACCGTCACACATTTAAAATGCACAAATTGGCTCACCATTTCAAGATAGTTTGTCCAGATTGTGGAAGAATTTACAAAAGCCAGTCAACATTCAAGAAACATAAAGATTTAAAAGTATGCGGTCAAATTACACGGGCTTCACCGGCGAACGCTCAATTTACATGTGATTATTGCAATAAGAAATACACACAGAAAGTTTCCTTACGTGTACATATTCAATACGAGCATGGCAATTATAAAGGTCACATATGCAAATGGTGTAAAAAATCCTTCTATGCACTGAGTCGATTAAAAGCTCACATAGTTAAGCATACCCAAGAAAAAAAATTCCCATGTAACATTTGTGGTGGACGCTTCATAACCAAAGAGTCTTTATTGTATCATACAAGAATTCATACAGGTGAAAAGCCCTACAAATGTGACTTTTGTGACAGTAGATTTCTTTCAGCATCCAGAAGGTCGGATCATGTAAAACGTCGTCATAATGCTGAAAAGAAGCTAGTATTGTCTAGAACTGTTTAGTAAAACCTGTATAGTGAAGCATGTAAAAAACAATAACGAAAAAACTTCTTTAAGTATTTATATGAATTATGTTTCAAATATATTATTAGATTATATAAGTACATAATATGTGTTTTATTTCATATTAGATTTAGAAATTCGAAGCCCTCCCTAAGTACCTACAATCGTACCTACTTCATGCCATGTACCACAGGCTGAAGTTAGACGATGCTTCGTTCATCCTTCATTTTTGCGAAAATGAACCCTAAGGCGCTTTGCCCTAAGGGCGAATTTAGACGGATAGCTCACCGATGACCTTCGAAAATGAAAGCAAAAATCTCGAAAAATTAACCGTAGAAAATTCACACTTAGGGCGAATTAAGACAGTTCATTTTCGTAAAAATTTTCGCAACGATGAACGAGGCTCCGTCTAATTTGGGCCTTCAGAATCGGGGAACAAATGGACCATGATACTTCTTTTGAACTTGAGTAGATAGGTATAGGCTTCTTGGTTTGAAGTCAGTAATTTAAACGAAAGTACAGTACCCGGCGATATATATTGCACATCGGCCTTTGGAATAAAACGCTATTTCTATTCTATTGCAAGGAAAGCTAGCCAGAAATTCACGTAGTAAGTAATTACTGAAATCTCTTCACAATCGGCGAGCACATCACGTACTTAACATACAAGTTTATATAAAAAAAATGCAGTCGAACTGTGAATAGAATAGAATAGCGTTTTATTCCAAAGGCCGATGTGCAATATATATCGCCGGGTACTGTACTTTTGTATTCGAAATCATGATTAAATGAATACCGTAACTACGATAGCAAAATATGATACAAAAGTTACCCTTCAAAAATTAAACCTAAATCAAAATCAAAATAAAAATTAACTGACGAATTAAACCTAAAATCATCAGTTAATTTTTTAAATTTTTTGCAGTAAGACCGAAATTCAAGGAGTAACACGCAATACAAAAAGTTTATTTTTAAATAGGTACCTACGAAAAAAGTTAAAAGGTAAGTACATTCATGTGTTTTATTTTATTTGTTTTAAATAGTCGATTTGAAGGTAGTCTTAAAAATTAAAGGTCAGCCACCTCTTTGAGTCCCTACTACGACCGCTAGGGGTTACAGATATTGCATAGTCATTCGCTAGTTGCTGTCGCAAACCGCTGCTGGTCTTCTTCGCTGCACAAAATCAAGAAAAATGAGTTCCGGCTCAAGTTCATCGGCTTCGGATTATTCCGATTCAGACACTGATAGTGATAACGAATATGATTTTTGCTGCACACTAGGAGGAACGTGCTCAAGACCAGGCCCACATGCAATGCAAGCGGGAACCGGCCTGCCCTTCGACCCGGCATCGATTGAAAATGTAATTCTTTTCATCAGCGACCAATTCAACTTCCGTGTGCTTCTGAACGATAGCAGAGCAAAAAAGGCTGTTTTCGTCACTGCGGGGCTAACGTTGGCGGGAAGTCTGATTGGCAAGCATTATGGAGGGAAAGCTGGAGCGGCGGTAGGCGGTGCGATTGGCGGTGTTTGCGGACTTGGAGTAGTCGGTAAGAATTTCTCATGAAACTTCTTGCTTTCTCTGAGAACCTAACTATCTGGTCGACCAAATAAAGTCGCACGATCTGTAGTTCTTTTAGTCTTCACGTGTTTCATTTAATATGTACCTACATGTGGCATGCTTAGGATTTAATCCAACTATGACCTAACAGCTTAACTTATTTCAGACTTCTTTGTTTGTTTCAGTGGTATCAATGCGCGCTATTTGGCAAGACATAAAAGGAAAGCTGTGGGAGTTATTTGATATTGTTTACGATTACCTAGCTGGACTGGGAGTCGAGGATTACAAAATGGCCGCCAAGTTCCTGATGCAAAACAGTGGCCCAAGCTCTCAACTAGCCATGCTTATACTCCAGGTCACTTCTGATGTTATAGGAAAGAGAATATTATCAAGTCTAACCACTGGCATTTAAGTAATCTAGGTATGTAGGTATTAAAATTATGAAGTGATTTTGTTTTTGTAATTATCGATTTATGGATATTTTACAGACTCAACTAGACTCCTAGACTGTACCGTGTACGTATTTTACTTTGACTTTAAAAAATGACTTCATAGGATTACCTAAAATGCACCGAATATATTTGACTTTACATGACTGAATAAAGAGTTATTAACAATTATTTATCTTAGAATAAGAGGTTTTTGAAGTTATAATTTGTACTTTATTCATGAGCAAGCTAACAAATTATTTCTATCTTGTTTTCTGCCTATTTCTATCATTTTCCTATGTATTTACTGTATTATTTTATTTATTTTAATTTTCTTTTCAAAGGTTGTAATGTTTTTGTGTTATTGCTTATTAATTGTTAGCCTGTATGTGTGCACAACTTTAATTAGGTAAGTATGTAGATAAACAAATAAAATAGTGTGAATGTAATTTTATGCGTTTAATATTTATAAAATAAATTATGAAATAAAGTGATGTAGATAACTGTGGTAATGAAATAAATAATTTATTTAATTTAATATTCATAAGTTGTTTAATTTTGATTTTAGTACCTACTTAATATTATAAAAAAAGCATAATAGTTAAAAGACGAAAGTCTGAAAAAACTTTCAAACTTGGGATGACTTGATCTTGACTATGAGTCTTTTATGAAGCCCTTTATTAGAGTAAGTTCTCTAAATATGGACTAGTCATATAATATGGACTATAGTAATATTCTGCAAGATGGCACTGCTATCGAAGCGAAGTTAGCTGCAATCCATGGCCTTTCCTCGCCGCGTTCCGCCAGTGAATTCTAGCGGAGGTACATCAACATGAGCGTACGTGTCGGTGGCAGCCATTTTGAGATTATAGCGCTACTTGATGTAATTTTTCGGTAAGTTTTGTAACATTATTACTGCTACAATTATAATCATTATATTTTGACTGTCCCCATTCTGGAAACGTTTTAGTGTTACTAATTATTCGTCGAGTAACCCGTAGCTGTATCTCATAACATTATTTTTTTACGAAATTATAACCTTGATATTGCATCATTTTGTAATATGGACCTATGAATGGTTTTAAAAATGGACTAGTGGTCCATATTATGATCCATAGTCCATATTGTAAACCTTGTTCACTTTTTGTTTTAGATATGGCGTCGTCGACGAGATTTCCGAAGACGTTCGTGGAGAACAATGGGTACAATGTCCTTCTTGTCGGCTATGGGTGTTGAATTAAGATAATAATAATATAATAATTCATAGACTTATTATAATATGAATATCATAAAATAATTGATAGTATAAGACCATTTTTACAATAACCATTACTGATTCTACTACACTGTCGGATATAATTATAATTGTTAATTAAAAATTGATGTTATTCTTTACTAAAAGTGTGAAATGAAATGAAATGAATGAAATGAAATGAAAATATTCTTTATTGTACACCAATTAACATAAAACAAAAGAACATAAAACATACAATATAATATAAAGATATAAGCTGTACAATAGGCGGCCTTATCGCTAAGAAGCGATCTCTTCCAGGCAACCTAATGAAGAAACAGTAATAAGAAATACTGGATAAGTGTAGTGGATAATAAGTGTGCTCCATATTAAAAACCTAGTGGTCCATATTAAGCTGCCTAATTTAAAATGTTTAAATTTGTAATATTTTATAAAAAATTAAGTTTCTTAAATAATTTGTTTTTTAAAGACATTTTAAGTATAGTTTATAATTCTGTAATAGTTCCTGTACTGATTGAATTTAAAGAGACTGATTTAGCTCCATTATTTTGTGTTTTATTAAAACAAATCCTTAAGTTACTAGTCCATATTTAGAGAACTTACTCTACGTCAACCGTCGCGACGACGGCCGAACTATTCAGAGTTTACTCTATTCCTGTGACTATGGAAAACAATGACTAAACTAAGAATAAAGAACTGGATTCTCATTCCTCGAATTTCCCAACTTGCTGGCAATGAGATCTTAAATAAATAATAGGGTATTTTACTCTTTTTTGAAAAGTGTAAAATTGATCCTATAGAAAATTTACTAAAATTTTATTCAATCGATAAGTGTGGCGCATCTGCATCGCGGCTTCCTGGCTGTTTCCTGGCCGTTGAGAGTGTCGAACTTATTTAAATATGGAAATAAGAAAACAATGGAATGTCGTTCGAGACCGAATTGAAAAGAAGACTCGAGCATTCTACCAAGATTTTACCATAGTCGTGAAGCCTGCATTGTGCATGTTATTGAGTGAAATTTTTTAATTACTTATTGTGTGGCTAAGAATATTATACCTACTGTATAGTTCTGTCTTCGGAGTTTCATAATTCTCTGGACGAGGCTCTGGCGGCTTCATAAGTACCTACCTACCAAAAAAATGCATTTAAATTTTGCATTTTAAATCGCGCAAAAACGCTAGACGCCATGTGATGACGTCGTCTGTATAGTAAATTCGTTCGCTCAAATGGTTGACGCCCTTTGTAAAGCCGACACAAAGCGGCCGCCAGTCCATGGCAAAGGCGGCGCGACTTTTGAGACCCACTCGGGTCGCAAGTAAAATATAAAATTTTATAATTTTGTGAACTGAAACTTGTACACTTCCCGATTTCTTATTGCAAAAAATATCATTTAATTTGATATTTTTAGATTATATTTTCTCAATAGGAGTAAAATACCCACTAACATCTTAAATGATTTCCTTTTAATGCATTTAATGTTTCATAATGTTCACAGATAATGTTTGTGAAAAATGAAAATACCCTATTGTCGAAAGTCCCAAAGAGTATAATAATATATAGAAAGTCTGTGATGAGGCCATAGAACTTTGGAAAAAAAATGGCCACAAACCATAGTGTTATTGATGTTGAACGAAAGTAGGGCGATTACTCTATGAACAAGACTGTTATGGCTGATGTACACGTATATTTAACGGTCTTGAAACGAGCACGATGTTCTGGGGGCTTACTATGACCTTTTATAAAACCGTGCAATTTCCAGGCAGTTCAAAAGCAGGCCTGCTTCTGAATCGCTGAAAATCGTACTATGACATCCTAAAAGGTGAACGGCAAGTGAACGACAATTGACCTGCTAAGCTTGTCTCTGCAGCCCGACCACGTAACTATTGTCTCACATCTCACATCCAAAAATATCCATAAGGATCGTTATCGTTACAGTCCTTATAATCGGTACCGCGTAAGCTTTTTCAGGAGTGTAGCAATAGGTCGCAATCAGGTGACTATCACGTGACTATCGATATTATAGTGGTGGGTCATATGTATAATCCGACTAATTTGAACATCTATGTTATTCTAGCAATCTATACGGCTATAGCAGTCTTCCTTATTTGACTGCGTTATACCAATTGAAATAATTAATAATTGCCATAGCTAAGTGCTCTTGAATTAAATATTTAATATCTGCAAATAATATACGCAATATTTATCTAAGTAGGATGGTACTTCTTAAACACAAACACCTATAAAACTTAAAAATTAAAACTTATTCCCGCATCACAGACAATTTACCCAGGCGCAAATTGTTATAATACCTTTTACATATGTGCCATAGGTCGTACGTAATACCTAGTATGTAGGTACATGTATTTTATACCCTATGCGGCTAGTTCATGGAACTAGGAATTACGACTACGTTAATTAATCTAACAATAATAACAACTGCGAGTTTGATGCCACCCAAACACCAAACTATTTTTATGATTTCAGATTTTTAAACTTTATACTTCGTATCAAACTTTCAGATGGCAAACCAGAGATTACTCTTTACTTAGACGTAGTAGTAATTCCAAGTTCCATGCTCTATAAACTATCCGTAAACATACGAAAGTGTCAAAAAAGTAACCTTTATATCTAAAAATTATTCTTCAATGATTTTAACATTAAACATACTTCTTAAAATACTACTAATTGCTTTGCTAATTTGACAAATTATTTAATAAAGCTTTTTAAAACACTTTAACAGAAAATATGAGTAGTAAAACGATTAGTGGACACCTTATGTCACCGATAAGAACACCTCACGGCTTGTATCAATGAAAGCCTAGTTTGACGTAACTTTTGTCGTAGTCCTTAAACGACATCTTACTTCAAAAGTCTTACGTGGAACCAATTTTCAGCAATGTTCATACAAAAATTGTATCGATAGTGTAATGCATCAATGTCAAAATATTTTTTTGTCCTCAACGATCCTTTAAGGACTGTATCAATGATACGTGGAGCCAAAACCATGTTTTGACATTGATGCTGTCCTTTAATGATTGATATATTTCTTAGCCGGTCGCCCCGCTGGTCTGCTGTAATGTGAATGTCTTTTTTACTTTGTAACGTTCAAAAACTTGCCTCTTTATCGATATCATTGCATGTTCATGTAAATCGGTTTTTTTAATAATGTACACCCGTTTTTTTTAGATAAGTGTTCTTTTTATAAGATTATTTATTACAAATTATCAAAATACTTTATCTTAGATCACTAAAACCTTCATGTTTTGCGATCGTAATAACTTCTTAACCTTGAAGATTTAACTGTTTTCGGACGTAAGTAGATGTATTTTTTATAGTTTTACCGCGCTCGTTTAAAATCAACTTGACGTTTTAGCCGATCCCACTTGGAAGTTGCAGTTGGACTTAAAACTACTTTACTTTTTACTTGATATCACGAAGTAAATAGCCAACGCGATAACAATTTCATATTTGTAAGTGTTTTTTTTAATATATTTTGTTTCCGGGGATCTTCAAAAAAGAGACGAGCTAGAACTTCGCTATAAAAATCTGCGTTGGTTGCTAGGAAGACATTCCTTGCCATCAATTCACAATAAAGTTCTGCTTTATAAGCAAGTTTTAATGCCTGTCTGGGCTTATGGGTGCCAACTCTGGGGCTGCACCAAAAAGAGCAACACACAAATTATTCAAAGCTTTCAAAATGAAGTACTAAAGAACATTGTTAACGCACCTTGGTACATAAGGAACGATAATATTCACTGGGACCTTAAAGTTGAATATGTCGATAGAATAATTTCAAAATTCGCTGAAGCCCACGAACATCGGCTTCACCATCACGTTAACGTTGAGACGATCCAGCTGCTCGACGTAACGCAGTTAGTGAGGAGTTAAAAGGACAAAACCCTATGAGCTAGTCCTTAGTAGTGAATAGTGATAATGTAGTGTAAAAGTTGCATTAAAGAACACATGAATAAAGTGTCTTCAATCAATAAAGAAAGACTAAGATGCGTCAGAGTGGACTACTTCTAGTATTAAGATAATTTATAAGTTTTAAAGTAAAATAACTCATTAGTTAAATTATTAGGCTAGATTGTAATTTTAGTGTGTTATTGTAATGCATACTCATAATAATGAAAAAAAAAATACAACTAGTCTTGCATTTTCTTTGAAGTATGTGTCTGTGTGTGTGAATTTTCTCATTTAAAAATATGATTTCACTTAGTAAGAAGTTTAATTGGAACATTGTTTATAAAATGTGGTAAGTAATTAAATTTTAGTGCAACACAAACAAGTCATCATGTAAGCATGACTCAGCTTCATCACATTATGGGAGTTCCTGGATAACCATAGGGAAATTTCAGTCGGATATAATAAATTCACCCAAGCGTAGGACCATAGTAGGCGAATTTAGTAAAGGGCAGCTGCAGAAATTTAAATTCTACTGGCGATGGAGCAACTAAGTCTTCATCTGAATAGTCGAAGGTTAGCACTGCAGTATTTCTCATCGATTTTTACTCAAGTTCATAGTAAGCCCCCGGGGCTTACTATGAGCTCTTATAGCAGGGCAGAAATTGAACTGCACGGCAATATCGTACCATGACATCTATTATAGCAGGCCTGCTGCAGGCTTGTTGCGTTAGCGATTCAAAAACCGTTCACCTTTTTTTTTGTATAGATTTTCGTACCATGACGTGCCACTTGACAGCGGCAAAGCGTTTGTTGACTGGAAACTGAGCGTCCCATACGTCAAATTACACGATCCAAAAAAAGTTACTCCTATAGCAGCTTTTTCAGCATTGTTTTGTAATTTAGATATCCGATTATCGAGGTACTATGTTTTAAAAACCTCTAAATTGCAATATTATAATCGTGTTCCTACAACAATTTCGGAAATTCTGAAGTGAATTGTTAGAATTTGAAGTGTACATACCCGTGGTATTATTTAATGATTGGGTTTTAATATGTGCTTCAAACATTCAACATTACTTTTTGCCTTTCCTCTATTTTCAACGAGACTTGCTTTTCCTCTGTTTTGTTGATGTGTGACGAAAATGCAATCTTTGAGTATTTGCAGAGCTAATAGGTACCGGATTGAAAACAGGAACCGACGCCATGAGCCGATGAGGGAAATAAACAACCCTTTCGATATGATTTATGAATGAAAGGGAATTTATGGAGCAATATAGGTAATAGGACACTAAAACTTGATCAATAAATGCCTATGCTATTTCAATAGTAGTATGATAATCGACAAAAACTTTAAAATGTTTTTTTTAATTTATAGGTTATCAAAGGATTTAGTCCACGGTTTGTGCGAGGATTTGGAACCTTTAATGAAAACGAATCCTCATAGATCTAGTGATTTGAGCATAGAGGCAAAGGGGGAGGCCAACACATGATAATGAAATTAATGAACCCATGAAGTCATTGCATCAATCCACTGTCCCACTGCTGGGCTCTGGTCTCCTCTCAGAATGAGATGGATTAGTCATTAGACTGTAGTTTACCATGCTGGCCTAGTATGGCCTAGTAGTATTGGCAGACTTCAAACACCTTCCTTACTATACTATACTTACTAAGTTTGTCTGCATGTCAGGCATATTAATTACAGTAAATCAATTATTATTATTGTTTAATGCTTTATAAGGACAGGAGCATTGTTAAGGAGCTAAATAAGGACAGGAGTATTAAGAAGCAGCTAAAATAGGTTAAATTAATTGTTTTCAGGTTTTAACAGCAATCTATGTCTATGCACATGGGTCCCATCAGAACATCAGAAAACTTCTGGGTGTGCACAACAAGTTGCCCAGCAAACCTTATCTACAGTATTGGCAGAGGTCACTGCTGCCATAAACCATATTGAGATAAGAAATAAATATATTATATAAAATACCTAATAGAAATAAATAATAAATAATAATGTTCATGAGTATAAAATTACTATTGACTTTTATTTTATTGACTTGTACTTAGGTTTGTTTAGCAATTATAAGTGAATGTGAATTATGTATTAATTTATATTATTGTGCACAGTGGTTAAATGAATAAATATTGAATCCAATTTCTGTTTGTCATTCCATTCTAAATATTTTATAGAATTAAATCACTGTCTCATTTCATTTTTCTATAAATCCTACTAATATTATAAATGTGAGAGTTTGTAAGGATGTATGGATTTATGGATGGATGTTTGTTACTCTATAACTCCACAACCAATGAACAGATTTGGCTGAAATTTGGTATCATATCCAGGATTTTTATCCCGGAAAATTACAGAGTTCCCACAGGAATCAAAAACCTTAATCCACGTGGATGAAGTAGCGGGCATCATCTAGTACCTATAATATGGGTAATGATAACTGATGTAGGGAGCTCAAGTTATTAACTTGAGTAAAAATCGATGAGAAATACTGCAGTGCTAACCTTCGACTATTCAGATGAAGACTTAGTTGCTCCATCGCCAGTAGAATTTAAATTTCTGCAGCTGCCCTTTACTAAATTCGCCTACTATGGTCCTACGCTTGGGTGAATTTATTATATCCGACTGAAATTTCCCTATGGTTATCCAGGAACTCCCATAATGTGATGAAGCTGAGTCATGCTTACATGATGACTTGTTTGTGTTGCACTAAAATTTAATTACTTACCACATTTTATAAACAATGTTCCAATTAAACTTCTTACTAAGTGAAATCATATTTTTAAATGAGAAAATTCACACACACAGACACATACTTCAAAGAAAATGCAAGACTAGTTGTATTTTTTTTTCATTATTATGAGTATGCATTACAATAACACACTAAAATTACAATCTAGCCTAATAATTTAACTAATGAGTTATTTTACTTTAAAACTTATAAATTATCTTAATACTAGAAGTAGTCCACTCTGACGCATCTTAGTCTTTCTTTATTGATTGAAGACACTTTATTCATGTGTTCTTTAATGCAACTTTTACACTACATTATCACTATTCACTACTAAGGACTAGCTCATAGGGTTTTGTCCTTTTAACTCCTCACTAACTGCGTTACGTCGAGCAGCTGGATCGTCTCAACGTTAACGTGATGGTGAAGCCGATGTTCGTGGGCTTCAGCGAATTTTGAAATTATTCTATCGACATATTCAACTTTAAGGTCCCAGTGAATATTATCGTTCCTTATGTACCAAGGTGCGTTAACAATGTTCTTTAGTACTTCATTTTGAAAGCTTTGAATAATTTGTGTGTTGCTCTTTTTGGTGCAGCCCCAGAGTTGGCACCCATAAGCCCAGACAGGCATTAAAACTTGCTTATAAAGCAGAACTTTATTGTGAATTGATGGCAAGGAATGTCTTCCTAGCAACCAACGCAGATTTTTATAGCGAAGTTCTAGCTCGTCTCTTTTTTGAAGATCCCCGGAAACAAAATATATTAAAAAAAACACTTACAAATATGAAATTGTTATCGCGTTGGCTATTTACTTCGTGTATCAAGTAAAAAGTAAAGTAGTTTTAAGTCCAACTGCAACTTCCAAGTGGGATCGGCTAAAACGTCAAGTTGATTTTAAACGAGCGCGGTAAAACTATAAAAAATACATCTACTTACGTCCGAAAACAGTTAAATCTTCAAGGTTAAGAAGTTATTACGATCGCAAAACATGAAGGTTTTAGTGATCTAAGATAAAGTATTTTGATAATTTGTAATAAATAATCTTATAAAAAGAACACTTATCTAAAAAAAACGGGTGTACATTATTAAAAAAACCGATTTACATGAACATGCAATGATATCGATAAAGAGGCAAGTTTTTGAACGTTACAAAGTAAAAAAGACATTCACATTACAGCAGACCAGAGACAAGCTTAGCAGGTCAATTGTCGTTCACTTGCCGTTCACCTTTTAGGATGTCATAGTACGATTTTCAGCGATTCAGAAGCAGGCCTGCTTTTGAACTGCCTGGAAATTGCACGGTTTTATAAAAGGTCATAGTAAGCCCCCTGCTAACAAGCGCAAGTAAGCGGTTAAGGGTGGAACCACATTTGTGAGGATCGTTTCGGATTTCGCCCATACAAAACTGTCAAATTCCATAGAAACGTGTACGGATCAAATCGGCTTTTCGATGCGTACACGAATGTATGGAAAATGACAGTTTTGTATAGGCAAAATCCGAATCGATCCTCACAAATGTGGTTCCACCCTACTAGTGTACTAAATCGTGCCTATCCAAACGCGTCAAGTGATACGCCACGCCCACCTACTAAACCGAAAATAGGACAAAATCTATTTTTCCTGTTTAGTGAGCTACTAAATTGGTTGTTTACACGTATTAAATCACTAAATATTTACTAAAGATTTACTAAACTACTAAACACTTGTAAATTGGCCATTACGTCAATCAATCGCTAACGTCGTCGTCACACAAAAGAATTTGTCATTTTGACATTTTGTCATAGCACGAAAATCGAAGAACGAAACCATATGGGTGGAACCACATTTGTGAGGATCGATTCGGATTTTGCCTGTAGTCTGTACAAAACTGTCATTTTCCATACATTCGTGTACGCATCGAAAAGCCGATTTGATCCGTACACGTTTCTATGGAATTTGACAGTTTTGTATGGGCGAAATCCGAAACGATCCTCACAAATGTGGTTCCACCCTTACGAAACACGAATTTTGACTTTCTTAGGGTGAAACCACATTTGTGAGGATCGTTTCGGATTTCGCCCATACAAAACTGTCAAATTCCATAGAAACGTGTACGGATCAAATCGGCTTTTCGATGCATACACGAATGTATGGAAAATGACAGTTTTGTATAGGCAAAATCCGAATCGATCCTCACAAATGTGGTTCCACCCTTAATTGACTTTTGTATTAGTGATGTGAACCGCTTACAAATTTGATAACCGGTTTTTACCGATTACTTTGTAAAAAAACCGGTTTTTATAGGTATTCTTAGGTTTTTTCTTATTTTTCTTAAAGAAAGAACAAAACATCGAAAATTGTTAGGCATTTTTTTTTTATCTATGACAAGATAGTCCTTGACTGCGATCTCACCTGATGGTAAGTAACGATGCAGTCTAAGATGGTAGCGGACTAACTTATAAGTATCTTTATTATAATCAAAATAATAGGTTGAGGAAAAAGTTCAAATTGGACTTACCTTTGCTGAGGAATCTTCCTCCCACGGAAATGAAACCAGGTGGACACGTTTAATTTATTTTTATTTTTATTTATAAACTTAATTCCAAGTAGTTGTTACTTTAGATTTGCAATAACACATGGCTTACATAACAGTTTTAGATGAATCATAGGTGTATTGGATAAATAGTGTACATTTTACTGTTGCACTGCACGGATTTCACGTTCCCTGATGTTTAGCTCGGCTGAGTATTTGCCGTGTGAGATGTAATCAGATAGTAACACAAAACATAGATAGCTAAGAAAATGGTAATTGGTTATATATAGATAACGAACTGTTTATTTTTTAGGTTCCATTGGTCAAAAATTTTAAAACATCGATTTAACCTTTGTTGTTCTAAGAACCTTTAAGAAACTATTATGCCTATACTCTCAAAATTTAATTTAAATTAAACTTTCCAAAACTTCATGTGTAAATCGGTAATTAGTTTCTTTTATTTAATCTAAATAAATAACCAGCGTTCACAGTCATTTCTGCTAATATTCCGGGGTCTGCAACACATATAAAGTATTTCACATTAAATTATTACATACCTTATCGCTAATCACTATATACATAATATATTATCGCTTATCACTAATTGCTTATCTTATCGCTAATTTTTTTTTTGATCCTGTATTTCGGAGTGACCGAGATTCAATGTGGGATTTGTGAAGGGCGAGGGATAATTCTTAGGTTCAGCATCAGTTCTCGACTGATCTTTGGGCTACTTGAACGAAACTTCAGGATGATTTGGAACAGCAATTTATTAAATAGAACTGAGAACTGATTTGATCAATAAATAGCCACAATAGCCATGGTCCAGAAACGGGAATTATTACTGAAAACTAATCAGGCTTTAACGCTGAAACCCTACCTAAAGCCGTCTCCAACCACCCCTATAACGGCCCCTGACCTCACATCTAATCATTTTAACCACAACACGACAGACAAACCACCATCTGAACGTGAGGGTAGTCATCAAAATGCACAAATTAATTGACAATTATTATGACTTAGGCGTGTCAAAATATTTGTAGCGATAGTGAATTATCGCTACTCACTATTTACTTATCTTATCGCAAGTCAATAATTACTTATCTTATCGATTTTCAGTAATTTCTTATCTTATCGCTAATCAATAATTACTTATCTTATCGCTTATCACTAATTACTTATCGCTAATCACATCTTTTCGCTTATTACTAATTACTTATCTTATCGCTTATAACTAATTCCTTATCTTATCGCTTATAACTAATTCCTTATCTTATCGCTTATAACTAATTCCTTATCTTATCGCTTATCACTAATTACTTATCTTATCGCTTATCACTAATAACTTATCTTATCACTAATTACTAATAACATATCTTATCACTAATTACTTATCTTATCGCTTATTACTAATTACTTAACTAATCGCTATTTACTAATGACATATCTTATCACTAATTTTTTATCTTATCGCTTATCATTAATTACTTATCTTATCGCTTATCACTAATTACCTATCCTATCGTTTATCACTAATTTCTTATCTTATCGCTAATCAATAATTTCTTATCTTACCGCTTATCACCAATTTCTTATCTTATCGCTCATCACTAATTACTTACTTTTACTAATTACTATCTTATCGCTTATCACTAATTATTTTACTAATCGCTAATTACTAATAACATATCTTATCACTAATTACTTATCTTATCGTTTATCACTAATTACTTATCTAATCGTTTATGACTAATTACTTATCGCTTATCACTAATAACTTATCTTTTCGCTAATTACTAATTTCATATCTTATCACAAATTACTTATAGTTTATCACTTTACTTATCTAATCTTTATGACTAATTACTTATCGCTTATCACTAAACATCTTATTGCTAATTACTAATTACTAATTACATATCTTATCACAAATTACTTATAGTTTATCACTTACTTATAGTTTATCACTAATTTCTTATCTTATCGCTAATCAGTAATAACTTATCTAATCGCTTATCACTAATTACTAATCAGTAATTTCTTATCTTATCGTTTATCACTAATTTCACATCTTATCGCTTATCACTAATCTTATCGCTTATCACTAGTTACTTATCTTATAGCTTATCACTAATTACTTATCTTATCGCTTATAACTAATTTCTAATCTTATCGCTTATTACTAATTACTTATCTTATCGCTTATCACTAGTTACTTATCTTATAGCTTATCACTAATTACTTATCTTATCGCTAATAACTAATGACTAACTACATATCTTATCACTTATTACTTATCTTATCGCTTATCACTAATTTCTTATCTTATCGCATAACACTAATTACTTATGTTATCGCTAATTAACATATTATCTTATCACTAATGACTTATCTTATCGCTTATGACTAATTACTTATCGCTTATCACTAATATCATCTTATCGCTAATTACTAATTACATATCTTATCACAAATTACTTATAGTTTATCACTAATTTCTTGTCCTATCGCTAATCAGTAATAATTTACCTTATCGCTTATCACTAGTTACTTATCTTATAGCTTATCACTAATTACTTAACTTATCGCTAATTAATAATGACTAACTACATATCTTATCACTTATTACTTATCTTATCGTTTATCACTAATTTCTTATCTTATCCCTTATCACTAATTACCTATGTTATCGCTAATTAGTGATAAATATATCTTATCACTAATTACTTATCGTTTATCACTAATTACTTATCTAATCGTTTATGACTAATTACTTATCGCTTATCACGAATAACTTATCTTATCGCTAATTACTAATTTCATATCTTATCACAAATTACTTATAGTTTATCACTTTACTTATCTAATCGTTTATGACTAATTACTTATCGCTTATCACTAAACATCTTATTGCTAATTACTAATTACATATCTTATCACAAATATTACTTATAGTTTATCACTAATTTCTTATCTTATCGCTAATCAGTAATAACTTATCTTATCGCTTATCACTAATTACTATCACTAATTTCTTATAGTTTATCACTAATTTCACATCTTATCGATTATCACTAATCTTATCGCTTATCTACTTATCTTATAGCTTATCACTAATTACTTATCTTATCGCTTATCACTAGTTACTTATTGCTTATCACTAATAACATCTCATCGCTAATTACTAATTACATATCTTATTACAAATTTCTTGTAGTTTATCACTAATTTCTAATCTTATCGCTAATCAGTAATAACTTATCTTATCGCTTATCACTTATTACTATCACTAATTTCTTATCTTATAGTTTATCACTAATTTCACATCTTATCGATTATCACTAATCTTATCGCTTATCACTAGTTACTTATCTTATAGCTTATCACTAATTACTTGTCTTATCGCTTATAACTAATTTCTAATCTTATAGCTTATCACTAATTACTTATCTTATCGCTTATCACTAGTTACTTATTGCTTATCACTAATAACATCTCATCGCTAATTACTAATTACATATCTTATCACAAATTACTTATAGTTTATCACTAATTTCTAATCTTATCGCTAATCAGTAATAACTTATCTTATCGCTTATCACTAATTACTATCACTAATTTCTTATCTTATCGTTTAACACTAATTTCTTATCTTATCGCTTATCACTAATTACTTATCTTATCGCTTATCACTAATTTCTTTACTAATCGCAAAGTACTTATCGCTAATAATTACATATCTTATCGCTTACCACTAATTACTTATCTTATCGCTAGTCAATAATTGCTTACCTTATTGCATATCGATAATTACTTATCTTATCGCTAATTACTCAAAACATATCTTCTCTAACGATGAGACCAGACGAGACCAGACGAGACCAGACAAGACCAGAAGAGACAAGACGAGACACCAGACCAGACGATAAGAGACCAGATGAGACCAGAGGACTAAACGAGACCAGACGGGACCAGACTAGGACAGACGATGAGACCAGACGAGAACAGACAAGACCAGACGAGACAAGACCAGATGAGACCATACGAGTCCATACGAGTCCATACGAGACCATACGAGACCAGACGAGAAGACCAGACCAGACAAAGACCAGACCAGACAAGGCCAGACAAGACAAGATGAGACCAGACAAGACCAGACAAGACCAGACAAGACAAAACAAGACAAAACAAGACCAGACAAGACCAGACAAGACCAGACAAGACCAGACAAGACCAGACAAGACCAGACAAGACCAGACAAGACCAGACAAGACCAGACAAGACCAGACAAGACCAGACAAGACCAGACAAGACCAGACAAGACCAGACAAGACCAGACAAGACCAGACCAGACGGGACCAGACCAGACAAGACCAGACCAGACAAGACCAGACAAGACCAGACAAGACCAGACGAGACCAGACAAGACCAGACGAGACCAGACCAGGCCAGACCAGACGAGACGAAACTAGACCAGAGAGACGAAACTAGACCAGATAGACGAAACTAGACCAGACGAGACCAGACGACACCAGACGAAACCAGACCACACGTGTGAGGCGCAACCAGACCACACGGTGAGGCGCAGATTCGCCGTGGCCGGCACTGCGTCACGCCTCTGCGTGTTCGGCAGGTGAGGCGCAGACGCACCGTGGTCGGCGCTGCGACGCACCACTGCGTGCTCGGCAGCGCAAAGTCAGGTGAGACGCAGACGCGCCGTGCTCCAACGGACACGGCAGCGCACAGACACGCCTCTGCGTGCTCAGTAACACCGGTAGGTGAGGCGTAGACGCACAGTGGCCGGCGCTGTGCTTCGGCGCGTTCAGCAGCGCACGAGTGAGGCGCAGACGTGCAGTGGCCGGCGCTGCGAAGTGCTCCAACGCGCTCGGCAGCACAACGGCAGGTGAGGCGCACACGAGCCGTTGTCGGCGCTGCGCTCCCATACGCTTGGCAACGTACCAGCAGGTGAGGCGCAGACGTGCCGTGGCCAGCGCTGCGACACGCTCCATTGCGCACTGCAGCGCACCGGCATGTGAGGCGCAGATGCATCGTGGCCGGCGCTGTGCAACGACGCGCTCGGCAGCGCATCAGCAGGTGAGGCGCAGACGCGCCGTGGCCAGCGCTGCGTCGCGCTCCAACGTGCATGGCAGCTCACTGGCAGGTGAGGCGTAGACGTGCCGTGGCCGGCGCTGCGACACGCCTCTGCGTGTTCGACAGCGCACCAGTAGGTGAGGCGTAGACGCGCCGTGGCTGGCACTGCGATAAGCTCTGACCTGCTCGGCAGCGCACCGGCAGATGAGCCGTGCTGAGCCGAGCTGCGAACGGTCCACCATCTAGAGCAAGAACGACACGCAGACGCAAGGCATCAGCCACCCATATTTATACCAAAGCATGCTTGTAATCAATGCAACAATACAACTACAAGATAATGCACTACAATACAACAACAAGACAAGACAAAGCCGAACCGAGCCGTGCCCAGTAGAGCACCAGCAGGTGAGGCGCAGACGCACCGTGGCCGGCGCTATACTACGCGCCCCTGCGTGTTCAACAGCGCACCAGCAGGTGAGGCGCAGACGCGCCGTGGCCAGCGTTGCGACGGTCCTCTGCGTGCTCAGTAACGCACCGGTAGGTGAGGCGTAGACGCACAGTGGGCGGCGCTGCGCTTCGACGCGCTCAGCAGCGCACGAGCAGGTGAGGCGCACACGAGCCGTTGTCGGCGCTGCGCTCCCATACGCTCGGCAACGCACCAACAGGTGAGGCGCAGACGCGCCGTGGCCAGCGCTGCGATACTCTTAATTGCGCACTGCAGTGCACCAGCATGTGAGGCGCAGATGCATCGTGGTCAGCGCTGTGCAACGACGTGCTCAGCAGCGCACCAGCAGGTGAGGCGCACACGAGCCGTTGTCGGCGCTGCGCTCCCATACGCTCGGCAACGCACCAACAGGTGAGGCGCAGACGCGCCGTGGCCAGCGCTGCGATACGCTCAATTGCGCACTGCAGTGCACCAGCATGTGAGGTGCAGATGCATCGTGGTCGGCGCTGTGCAACGACGTGCTCAGCAGCGCACCAGCAGGTGAGGCGCAGACGCGCCCTGGCTGACGCTGCGACATGCCCCTGCGTGCTCGGCAGCGCATCGGCTGGTGAGGCGGTGAGGCGCAGACGTGCTGTGGCTGGAGCTGCGACACGCCCCTGCGTGTTTGACAAAGCACCGGCAGGTAAGACCATATATTAAGGCTTATCACTAATAAATTACTTTATCGCTAAACAATAATTACTTATTTTATTGCTTATCACTATTAACATATCTTATCGCTTATCACTAATAACATATCTTATAACAAATCATTAACGAGACCAGACGAGACCAGATGAGACCGGACGAGACCAGACGTGGCTAAAGACGAGACAAGACCAGACCAGACGAGAATAGATGAGATCATACGAGACCAGACCAGACTAGATGAGACCACACAAGACCAGAAAAGACCAGAGCAGACGAGACCAGACTAGACCAGGCGGGACCAGACGTGACCAGACAAGACCAGACGAGTACAGACGAGAGACCAGACGAGAAGAAACGATGAAGGCAGACGAGACCAGACCAGACCAGACGATAAGAGACCAGATGAGACCAGAGGACTAAACGAGACCAGACGGGACCAGACGAGGACAGACGATGACAGACGATGAGACCAGACGAGAACAGACTAGACCAGGCGGGACCAGACGTGACCAGACAAGACCAGACGAGTACAGACGAGAGACCAGACGAGAAGAAACGATGAAGGCAGACGAGACAAGACCAGACCAGACGAGACCAGACCAGACGAGACCAGACCAGACGAGACAAGACGAGACAAGACTAGATGAGACCACACAAGACCAGACGAGACAAGACCAGATCAGACCAGACGAGACCAGACTAGATGAGACCACACAAGACCAGACAAGAACAGACAAGACCAGACAAGACCAGACAAGACCAGACAAGACCAGACAAGACCAGACAAACCAGACAAGACCAGACAAGACCAGACAAGACCAGACAAGACCAGACAAGACCAGACAAGACCAGACAAGACCAGACAAGACCAGACAAGACCAGACAAGACCAGCCAAGACCAGACGAGACCAGACGACACCAGACGAAACCAGACCACACGTGTGAGGCGCAACCAGACCACACGGTGAGGCGCAGATTCGCCGTGGCCGGCACTGCGTCACGCCTCTGCGTGTTCGGCAGGTGAGGCGCAGACGCACCGTGGTTGGCGCTGCGACGCACCACTGCGTGCTCGGCAGCGCAAAGTCAGGTGAGACGCAGACGCGCCGTGCTCCAACGGACACGGCAGCGCACAGACACGCCTCTGCGTGCTCAGTAACACCGGTAGGTGAGGCGTAGACGCACAGTGGCCGGCGCTGTGCTTCGGCGCGTTCAGCAGCGCACGAGTGAGGCGCAGACGTGCAGTGGCCGGCGCTGCGAAGTGCTCCAACGCGCTCGGCAGCACAACGGCAGGTGAGGCGCACACGAGCCGTTGTCGGCGCTGCGCTCCCATACGCTTGGCAACGTACCAGCAGGTGAGGCGCAGACGTGCCGTGGCCAGCGCTGCGACACGCTCCATTGCGCACTGCAGCGCACCGGCATGTGAGGCGCAGATGCATCGTGGCCGGCGCTGTGCAACGACGCGCTCGGCAGCGCATCAGCAGGTGAGGCGCAGACGCGCCGTGGCCAGCGCTGCGACGCGCTCCAACGTGCATGGCAGCTCACTGGCAGGTGAGGCGTAGACGTGCCGTGGCCGGCGCTGCGACACGCCTCTGCGTGTTCGACAGCGCACCAGTAGGTGAGGCGTAGACGCGCCGTGGCTGGCACTGCGATAAGCTCTGACCTGCTCGGCAGCGCACCGGCAGATGAGCCGTGCTGAGCCGAGCTGCGAACGGTCCACCATCTAGCTTGTAACGTTTTTAACTTGTAGGTGGAAATTAAAAAAACGTTATCACAAATTTTTAGAGGTATATTAGTAGCTAATACACAACAAGTAGGGACGTGGGTTTTAGGGGCCTTCAATTATTTTTGCTTCCTGACCGCAGTGGACCATGTACTGCCCTGGCTTGGTTGCTGGAGTAGGCCGCAAGCGAAGGATGCTCAGCGAGGTAGGTAAGCAGGCCAGAAGAGGGCGCGGCGAACGGCACCCGTAGCCTCAGCGACAACCAGGGGCGACACGACGTCCACGACACACAGAAGTGGTGTGCGTGGTGTTGCGCTGGCAGGGAGCGTGAAGTGGTTCGTCCGGTTCCTACGAGTACTCGTACCGTGAACTCGTACCCAGAACTCGTACCCAGAACTCGTACCCAGAACTCGTACCCAGAACTCGTACCCAGAACTCGTACCCAGAACCCTGGAATCAACGCCCTGGCAATAAGGCACCGTCCTACATCCTCACGCTTGATTGTGACCACGCAATAAGCTACGGGTGGGTACATAGTAGAAGATGGCGGCGCTGGTCACAATCAGACGGAGTTTACATTAAACAAAACGAATAAAACTATAGTAGGTGTACGCAACACTTACCCGATATTCGGGGTTCTACGCAGTAAAAAGACGTTTTCAGGAATGCGGACGGCTCAAGGAACACAATATATGCCGGCTCGGCATCGCAAGTGACACGCTATTGCTTTCCGATGTAAGAACGACGTAAATGGCCACGGCCGCTGCGGAGGCCTACGCGACTGCCAGCTCATACAAAAGAAACCGGCCCAGGCGCGGGACGCGGGGAAAGGGAACGCTCAACGCGAGAATCACCTAATGTTACTCAAGGTCACGCGTCAAGTTGTCTAATAATGTTTATTAATTTTGAATTTAGTAGGTAGGTATGTTATAGGTATTTAACTGATCGAAACCTTCCAAAGATGATTTTAATGAGAAATTCTGTTTGTGTAGGTAGTTAAGTAACCTACTACGTTACATATCCCCCTCTCCTACGAAAGGATTTTATTCTGCTCAAAAGAAAATCCACTAAATTAAACTGCCAAGGAGACGTAAGTACATTATCCATTCAACCTAGCCTTTCATAATCTTTCATACTTCACGCAACTATAAAAGCAACAGTACGTAGGTATTTATTCAAAATACTGACGCATCCTATCACGACAAAGTTAACGGTATTATAAAAAACCAAAAACTCTTGTACAAACTAAGCATAAACGATGTTAAATATGGGGAAAGTAACAACAATAAAATATATAGTTATATAAAGAATATATGTATTCAAGACTTGGCTTTATTAGTTGCCTATTGATTTTAGGTCTTTTATATGCCAGGTACCTAGGTCTTTCCCAGTCATGTCTTGCAAAACATAGACTAAAGGAGACTTTTTACCTGTTATTCTAGCCTTAATAAATTTAGGAGCCAATTTCCGTGAAAATTGATTTTCCTTATTACTTAAGAAGTAAGCACGCTTCATGACTACGTCACCTACGTTGAATTCTGCGAATTTTCGGCGAAGGTTATAGTGAGAGGTATTTTTTACGTGAGCCTGCCAAAGTCTAGACTGAACTGTATCAAATATTGAAGCTAAATGACCTATATTTTCCGCATAGATTTCGCGAGGCAAAAATAATATTTCATCGCCGTGATCATTATCAACGTAGTGTGATCCACAAGGAACAAGTTCGCGACCGTAAACTAGAAATGAAGGAGTAAATCCTGTTGACTCGTTTACTGAGTTATTAATTGCGAATTGAATTTTGGGAATAAGTACGTCCCATGACCTATGATCATCGTCAACATACATGGAGATACACGTAATTATAGTTTTATTATACCGCTCGACTAAGTTGACTTGAGGAGTGTACTTAGGGGTATAATAAATTTTGGGGATTCTATATTTTTTAAAGAAGGAATCCGCCACTTTTCCGCAAAAAATACTAGCATTATCTATCAGAACAGTTTGTGGCACGCCGTGCACTAATATTACCGAATCTTCTAGTATTTTTGTTACAATTTCCGCAGTAGCCTTCTTTATTGGAAAAATCAAGCAAAATTTTGAAAAACAGCATGTTACCACAAGGATATAACTATTACGCGACCTGGTAATGGGAAGAGGGCCCATTAGATCAATCGAAATCATTTGGAAGGGGCGAGAGACTTGTTTCGGTCTACCCATAGTTCCTAAAGTACCATGTGTAGACTGTTTATAAGTTTGGCATTTAACGCAACGAGAAACAAAGTTAGCGACGTCTGCATACATGCCTGGCCAATAGAAACGAAGTGAAAGACGCTTATAAGTTTTAAAAATTCCGAGATGACCAGCAGTAGGTTCGGAATGACAGTCAGCCATAATTTGCTGACGTCGCTCCTCTGGTACGACTTCCTTCCATTCGAATTCCTTATTAAGAGTGCATTTAGATTGCATGTAACGATAAAGCTGGTTGTTTTTAACTATGAAGTTTGGAAAAGATGTGGGAGAATTTTGGCAACCATTGAAAATATTAAGATACCACGGATCCGCAATTTGAGTTGTAGTTAAGGATGATACCGGGCAAGCACGCGAAAGAGCATCTGGGATGATATTATCAACTCCTCGGCGATGTTTGATTTCAAAATTGAAACACGAGAGTCTAACACCCCAGCGAGCGAGACGGCCAGTAGGGTTATTCAAATTATAGAGCAAGATCCCAGTGCCGCCAGACCTAAGTTATTTTCTCAGCAATTATTTGTGTACGATAGAGTACTGTTCGAATGTCCTTTCAGTATATGCGTACCAGCTAGATTGTGCCGACGGCCAATTTCCAGATACCAGGTGCTAAAGGTAGGTAAAAACTAGAATAACTTATCTTAAATTCTCAGGGCTGATTTTCATATATGTTTTATAGAATATTGTAAAAATTAATAAATTAATACTGCCAGACGCTTACCGCCGGCGGTTACTTTAGCCAGACGCTTTGAAGCTCCCAAAAATATATATAATTTAAGTTAACTTATATTCTCAGTTCTGATTTTTATACATGATACTCAGGGAACTATTGCGATATTATCTGTAAGCTGCCAGACCTATTGGAAGGGTCAAACATCCCCCCAGACACACATTATGCGTCCCCATATGTATGAGCGCTAGAACATGATTCACTTGTTTAAGTGTGTGAGAGATAATATCATCACACTATAATATTATAAATGCGAAAGTGTGTTTGTAGGTTTGTCCTTCAATCACTCTGCAACAGAGCTACGGATCGACGTGATTTTTTGCCTGGGTATAGCTTGCAGAAGATATTGCAATAGTTCTCTCTCTCTAGATCCTAAGCTATACCCAGGCAAAAAATCACGTCGATCCATAGCTCTGTTGCAGAGTGATTGAAGGACAAACCAACAAACACACTTTCGCATTTATAATATTATAGTATGATGATATTATCTCTCACGCACTTAAACAAGTGAATCATGTTCTAGCGCTCATACATATGGGGACGCATAATGTGTGTCTGGGGGGATGTTTGACCCTTCCAATAGGTCTGGCAGCTTACAGATAATATCGCAATAGTTCCCTGAGTATCATGTATAAAAATCAGAACTGAGAATATAAGTTAACTTAAATTATATATATTTTTTGGGAGCTTCAAAGCGTCTGGCTAAAGTAACCGCCGGCGGTAAGCGTCTGGCAGTATTAATTTATTAATTGTTACAATATTCTTTAAAACATATATGAAAATCCGCCCTGAGAATTTAAGATAAGTTATTCTAGTTTTTACCTACCTTTAGCACCTGGTATCTGGAAATTGGCCGTCGGCACAATCTTGCTGGTACGCATATACTGAAAGGACATTCGAACAGTACTCTATCGTACACAAATAATTGCTGAGAAAATAACTTAGGTCTGGCGGCACTGGGATCTTGGACCATTAAGAAACCATTTAAGGGCCGAGTGATCGGTATGGACAGTAAATCGTTGACCGTTGTCAAGATAACATCTCCAATGCTCCAGCGCTACGAGAACCGCAAGTGTCTCGCGTTCAGTCACACTGTAATTACGCTCACTAGCTGTTAGCGATCTACTCATATAGGCTATAGGATGTTCAACCTTATCAATAGTCTGAGTTAGAAGAGCGCCAATCCCGAAGTTGCTAGCGTCAGTATGTACCTCGAATGGAAGATTATAGTCTGGGCAAGATAATATGGGAGCTGAGATTAAACATTCTTTAAGTTTGTTAAAAGATTCCTCGGCTTCTTTAGTCCAAACGAAAGGTTTAGCCTTTTTACCACCGGATGTTAATTGATTTAAAGGACCTGCAATTGTACTAAAATTTGGTACAAACCTTCTGTACCAAGAAGCTGTTCCGATGAATCTTTTCACCTCTTTCTTGTTAGTAGGAGTAGGGAAATTGAGAATAGCCTCGACTTTTCCAGGATCGACGTGCAAACCTTTAGAATTAACAACGTACCCAAGATATTTCAATTCATCGCGAAAGAAAACAGATTTAGACAAATTTATAGTTAGATTAGCCGATTGTAATTTTTTATATACTTTTATTAATAAGGATATGTGAGTATCAAAGTCTGACGAAATTATTATAATGTCATCCACGAAAACGAATACGGAATTTTCGAATTCGGGACCATAAAATAAAAGATCAACTAATCGTTGCTGAGTTGCTGGCGCGTTTGTCAACCCAAAAGGCATAGTTACAAATCGATAAGTGCCACGACCGGGGATGTAAAAAGCCGTTTTATCGCGATCTTTCTCCGTAATCGGTATTTGTCAGAAAGCTTTAGACAAGTCGATGCTAGATAAGTACTTAGCGTTTTTAAGGTTATCTAAAATTTCCGAAACGTAAGGTAATCTGTACGCATCTTTACGTGTAACAGCATTGAGCTTTCGGCTGTCTAAGCAAAACCTGAGTCTTCCATCCTTTTTTGGGGTAAGTAGAACGGGAGAAGACCAAGGGCTCTCGCAAGGTTCTACGACTCCGAGTTTAAGCATTTGATCTAACTCCTCAATCAAGATTTTTTGTTTATCGGGTGACATTCGGTAATACCGTTGACGAATCGGTTCAGCGTCTCCAGTATCAATGTTATGAGTAGTAAGATTGGTAATACCGAGACCCTTCTGTTCGAATGAAATGTCATTATAAAGTTTAATGACATTATCAGCTAGCTGTTTTTCAGTCTCTGATAAATTAGTGTAAGATTGTATAAAAGTACCAAGTATAGTATTATTAATTTCGCTGCTAACCGTACGAACACTATTTACGTATTTTGGACAAAGTTGAAACTTACGCCAAAAGTCAATGCCGAGAATTATGTCAGGTGTTATCTCCGGAACAACAAAAGCTTGCAAAATGTGAAATTGTCCCTCGAATTCTATAGGTAAGTTAATGTATCCGAGACTTTGCAAACGTTGTCCACCGGCCGTAATAACAGCGACGCAGTTCTCCCTAATTAGAGGTAGACCAAGGCTTTCGAAAGTGGAGTGGATACTGTTACCTAAGATCGTAACACCAGAACCTGAGTCCAAAAGACCTAAAAAGTTGTGACCACAAACTTGCACTGATGCGTGAGGCCTACTATCATAGTTATAGTTTTTATGGAGAATTGTGTGGATTCTATAGGTTTTAAAATATAAGTTTACTGTATCCAGCCAATTTTGCCAATCATTTCTATCAAATTTGGTATCCACACAATTCTCTGAATCTAGTTTTTTGTATCAGGACGTTTATTATTTCTAGCGCAGTCTGGGCAATCTGGGAATTTTACATTTTTACGTCTACAGCCGAAACAGAAAATTTCACTGCGGTCAGCAGTACACCCTCTAGTGCTGTGCGTATCAGTGCGACAACGAATACAGTAACGAGGTCGTTTATTATTTTCAGGGGCACTGACTGCGTGAACATAGTTACTGTCTGAGTTTGTAGTTTTATTGCTAGAATGTTGAGGTTTATTAGAATTAGATTTATTATTGTCAGTAGTAGTATTTTTAAATTTATAGTTATAATTAAATTTTTGAGAAAAATTCGAATTCTGTTTGCTACTTGAACTACTAGCGTAAGCAAAATCAGGTGCTAAAGTATCAGCTGTAGCTTTCGGTGGTTCCTTAAAATGCGAAAGGCGAGATTGAATATCCTCGTAGTTACGGCATAAGTTTCTTAACTCATCAATGGACTTTATTGTTGAAACTGATGATAAAGTACTAGCGTAACATGGCCGAATATTATGTAAGAGAATTTCTAATTTTTCATCTTCTGAAGGTTGTTTCGATAGACGCGAAAAAAGACCAGACATAATCGAAAGGTAAATAGCAATATTTTCTTTTTCGCCTTGCGTACGAGATCTGATTTCTGAACTAAGTGTATAATCATAATCCGGCCGACTGAAATCCCGCCTCAAGAGAATCGCGAGCTCATCCCAAGTATTAACAGTATCCTTGACACTACGATACCAGTGAATCGCGTCGCCTTGAAAAATTTCCGTTGCATTCCTTAAAACTGTTTCAGATTTAATATTCTTAGCGAGACAAAATTCATTTATACGTTGAATAAAAGCTCTAACGCAGGTTTTTCCATCAAATTTAATTTTAGAAAATAAATTTAAATTATTGCCTTCGCATGTGACATTAATAGTAAGAGGTGTAGTTGAGGTACTAGATGTAGCATGAGATTCGCTACTCGTGGTTGCTAATGGATCAGTCGCTGTATCAAGAAGTTTATTGAGTGTGGATCTATAATCTTTGTATAGACCAACACACTCGTCATAATCCTCCTGAATTTTATCCGTGCGTGATATCCGGTGAAGCCGGTGATAAATATGGTTCAGCAAATTTTGAGATCGTAAAAGTGCACTCTTATCAGCAGGGGCAGAAATTACTGAGCTGACTTTGTCGAGAGCTTCAAAAACACCAAGGATGTCAACCGAAGGTTCGAAAGGGCTTGTTAGAATATCCTCAGAGGGATATGAGGGACTACATTTTGCAATCTGTTTTCTTAGCTCCTGAACTGTAGAACCGGGAGTTTCACCACGAATAGCTACCTCATACTCCAGTTCTCCTTTTTGCAGGGACATGAATTTTATCTCGTAAGACATATTTTTAAATGATAACAATAATTAATTACAAAAAAAATTAAAGTGCAAATGTATGAGAAATGAAAAAAAAAACTAAACACTCCTTCTGTTACAAATTAAAAGAATAATTAATAACGTTTCGGTTGTTTATCTTTAAAAGCGTGAAATGATAAAATGAAATCAGCGAATAAAATAAATGGATGATTAATTGAATGATTGATTGAATGATTGTTGAATACTTGCAACAGAAATAAAAAATCTACCAAAATAAAATGAAATAAGCAAATAAAATCAATAAATAATTATTGCAACTAATGTGTACGGGTACGAATATGCAAAACAAATTTACAACAAAAAATTTTTTTTTTTTTTTTTTTTTGCTAACGGTACATTATTAGTTTTAGAACCGATAATAATACACAGATAATACTAATAATCACAAAGGAACAATAAACAAAATTAGAATTTTTATAAGTTTAGGTGAGTTATTTTTTATAAGTGAGGTAGGTAAGGCGTGGACTAGGTCAAAACAAGGTGACCGCGCCTTAGCAAGTTACAAGTAATACAGTAGGTACGTACCTCGGACACTTTAGTTGCTAGCAACCAAAATAAAATCAACGTTTTACAACTAAAACAAGCACACACCAAACTTACCACTACGAATGAAGAAGCAAAATAATGAAATTACCACGTTGAGTGCGCCATTGTAACGTTTTTAACTTGTAGGTGGAAATTAAAAAAACGTTATCACAAATTTTTAGAGGTATATTAGTAGCTAATACACAACAAGTAGGGACGTGGGTTTTAGGGGCCTTCAATTATTTTTGCTTCCTGACCGCAGTGGACCATGTACTGCCCTGGCTTGGTTGCTGGAGTAGGCCGCAAGCGAAGGATGCTCAGCGAGGTAGGTAAGCAGGCCAGAAGAGGGCGCGGCGAACGGCACCCGTAGCCTCAGCGACAACCAGGGGCGACACGACGTCCACGACACACAGAAGTGGTGTGCGTGGTGTTGCGCTGGCAGGGAGCGTGAAGTGGTTCGTCCGGTTCCTACGAGTACTCGTACCGTGAACTCGTACCCAGAACTCGTACCCAGAACTCGTACCCAGAACTCGTACCCAGAACTCGTACCCAGAACTCGTACCCAGAACTCGTACCCAGAACCCTGGAATCAACGCCCTGGCAATAAGGCACCGTCCTACATCCTCACGCTTGATTGTGACCACGCAATAAGCTACGGGTGGGTACATAGTAGAAGATGGCGGCGCTGGTCACAATCAGACGGAGTTTACATTAAACAAAACGAATAAAACTATAGTAGGTGTACGCAACACTTACCCGATATTCGGGGTTCTACGCAGTAAAAAGACGTTTTCAGGAATGCGGACGGCTCAAGGAACACAATATATGCCGGCTCGGCATCGCAAGTGACACGCTATTGCTTTCCGATGTAAGAACGACGTAAATGGCCACGGCCGCTGCGGAGGCCTACGCGACTGCCAGCTCATACAAAAGAAACCGGCCCAGGCGCGGGACGCGGGGAAAGGGAACGCTCAACGCGAGAATCACCTAATGTTACTCAAGGTCACGCGTCAAGTTGTCTAATAATGTTTATTAATTTTGAATTTAGTAGGTAGGTATGTTATAGGTAACTGATCGAAACCTTCCAAAGATGATTTTAATGAGAAATTCTGTTTGTGTAGGTAGTTAAGTAACCTACTACGTTACAAGCTAGAGCAAGAACGACACGCAGACGCAAGGCATCAGCCACCCATATTTATACCAAAGCATGCTTGTAATCAATGCAACAATACAACTACAAGATAATGCACTACAATACAACAACAAGACAAGACAAAGCCGAACCGAGCCGTGCCCAGTAGAGCACCAGCAGGTGAGGCGCAGACGCACCGTGGCCGGCGCTATACTACGCGCCCCTGCGTGTTCAACAGCGCACCAGCAGGTGAGGCGCAGACGCGCCGTGGCCAGCGTTGCGACGGTCCTCTGCGTGCTCAGTAACGCACCGGTAGGTGAGGCGTAGACGCACAGTGGGCGGCGCTGCGCTTCGACGCGCAGGTGAGGCGGGTGAGGCGCACACGAGCCGTTGTCGGCGCTGCGCTCCCATACGCTCGGCAACGCACCAACAGGTGAGGCGCAGACGCGCCGTGGCCAGCGCTGCGATACGCTTAATTGCGCACTGCAGTGCACCAGCATGTGAGGCGCAGATGCATCGTGGTCAGCGCTGTGCAACGACGTGCTCAGCAGCGCACCAGCAGGTGAGGCGCACACGAGCCGTTGTCGGCGCTGCGCTCCCATACGCTCGGCAACGCACCAACAGGTGAAGCGCAGACGCGCCGTGGCCAGCGCTGCGATACGCTCAATTGCGCACTGCAGTGCACCAGCATGTGAGGTGCAGATGCATCGTGGTCGGCGCTGTGCAACGACGTGCTCAGCAGCGCACCAGCAGGTGAGGCGCAGACGCGCCCTGGCTGACGCTGCGACATGCCCCTGCGTGCTCGGCAGCGCATCGGCTGGTGAGGCGGTGAGGCGCAGACGTGCTGTGGCTGGAGCTGCGACACGCCCCTGCGTGTTTGACAAAGCACCGGCAGGTAAGACCATATATTAAGGCTTATCACTAATAAATTACTTTATCGCTAAACAATAATTACTTATTTTATTGCTTATCACTATTAACATATCTTATCGCTTATCACTAATAACATATCTTATAACAAATCATTAACGAGACCAGACGAGACCAGATGAGACCGGACGAGACCAGACGTGGCTAAAGACGAGACAAGACCAGACCAGAAGAGAATAGATGAGATCATACGAGACCAGACCAGACTAGATGAGACCACACAAGACCAGAAAAGACCAGAGCAGACGAGACCAGACTAGACCAGGCGGGACCAGACGTGACCAGACAAGACCAGACGAGTACAGACGAGAGACCAGACGAGAAGAAACGATGAAGGCAGACGAGACCAGACCAGACCAGACGATAAGAGACCAGATGAGACCAGAGGACTAAACGAGACCAGACGGGACCAGACGAGGACAGACGATGCCAGACGATGAGACCAGACGAGAACAGACTAGACCAGGCGGGACCAGACGTGACCAGACAAGACCAGACGAGTACAGACGAGAGACCAGACGAGAAGAAACGATGAAGGCAGACGAGACAAGACCAGACCAGACGAGACCAGACCAGACGAGACCAGACCAGACGAGACAAGACAAGACAAGACCAGACGAGACAAGACTAGATGAGACCACACAAGACCAGACGAGACAAGACCAGATCAGACCAGACGAGACCAGACTAGATGAGACCACACAAGACCAGACAAGAACAGACAAGACCAGACAAGACCAGACAAGACCAGACAAGACCAGACAAGACCAGACAAGACCAGACAAGACCAGACAAGACCAGACAAGACCAGACAAGACCAGACAAGACCAGACAAGACCAGACAAGACCAGACAAGACCAGACAAGACCAGACAAGACCAGACAAGACCAGACAAGACCAGACAAGACCAGACAAGACCAGACAAGACCAGACAAGACCAGACAAGACCAGACAAGACCAGACAAGACCAGACAAGACCAGACAAGACCAGACAAGACCAGACAAGACCAGACAAGACCAGACCAGACGGGACCAGACCAGGCCAGACCAGACAAGACCAGACAAGACCAGACAAGACCAGACAAGACCAGACAAGACCAGACAAGACCAGACAAGACCAGACAAGACCAGACAAGACCAGACAAGACAAGACCAGACAAGACCAGACAAGACTAGATGAGACCACACAAGACCAGACGAGACAAGACCAGATCAGACCAGACGAGACCAGACTAGATGAGACCACACAAGACCAGACAAGAACAGACAAGACCAGACAAGACCAGACAAGACCAGACAAGACCAGACAAGACCAGACAAGACCAGACAAGACCAGACAAGACCAGACAAGACCAGACAAGACCAGACAAGACCAGACAAGACCAGACAAGACCAGACAAGACCAGACAAGACCAGACAAGACCAGACAAGACCAGACAAGACCAGACAAGACCAGACAAGACCAGACAAGACCAGACAAGACCAGACAAGACCAGACAAGACCAGACAAGACCAGACAAGACCAGACAAGACAAGACCAGACAAGACCAGACAAGACCAGAAAAGACCAGACAAGACCAGACAAGACCAGACAAGACCAGACAAGACCAGACAAGACAAGACCAGACCAGACGAGACGAAACGAGACCAGAGAGACGAAACTAGACCAGACGAGATCAGACGACACCAGACGAAACCAGACCACACGGGACCAGACGAGATCAGACGAGACCAGACGCGACGCAGCAGACAGGTGACACCGCAGACAGGTGACACGCAGTGGCACCGTGTCTGGCACTGCGTCAGGAAGTCACGCGCTCGCCAGGGCACCGACAGGTGGCGCGCAGTGGCACCGATAGGTGGCGCGCAGTGGCACCGTGGCTGGCACAGCGACAGGTCCCTGCGAGCTCGACAGCGCAATGGCAGGTGAGGCGCAGATTCGCCGTGGCCGGCACTGCGTCACGCCTCTGCGTGTTCTAGACCAGAGAGACGAAACCAGACCACACGGGACCAGACGAGATCAGACGAGACCAGACGCGACGCAGCAGACAGGTGACACCGCAGACAGGTGACACGCAGTGGCACCGTGCCTGGCACTGCGTCAGGTAGTGAAGCGCTCGCCAGGGCACCGACAGGTGGCGCGCAGTGGCACCGTGGCTGGCACAGCGACAGGTCCCTGCGAGCTCGGCAGCGCACAGGCAGGTGAGACGCAGACGCGCCGTGCTCGAACGGACACGGCAGCGCACCGGCAGGTGATAGGCAGACGCGCCGTAACCGGCGCTGCGCTGTGCTCCAACGCGCACGGCAGCGCACAGACACGCCCCTGCGTGCTCAGTAACACACCGGTAGGTGAGGCGTAGACGCAGTGGCCGGCGCTGTACTTCGACGGGTTCAGCAGCGCACGAGCAGGTGAGTTGCAGACGTGCCGTGGCCGGCGCTGCGAAGTGCTCCAACGCGCATGGCAGCTCACTGGCAGGTGAGGCGTAGACGTGCCGTGGCCGGCGCTGCGACACGACTCTGCGTGTTTGACAGCGCACCAGCAGGTGAGGCGCAGATGCGCCGTGGCCAACGCTGCAACGCGCTCCAACGCGCAGGCAGCTCACTGCCAGGTGAGGCGTAGACGTGCCGTGGCTGGCGCTGCGACACGCCTCTGCGTGTTCGACAGCGCACCAGCAGGTGAGGCAGAGACGCGCCGTGACTGACGATGTGCCGTGCTCCAACGCGCACTGCAGCGCACCGACCGGTGAGGCGCACACGAGCCGTGGCCAGCGCTGCGACACGCTCCATTGCGCACTGCAGCGCACCGGCATGTGAGGCGCAGATGCATCGTGGCCGGCGCTGTGCAACGACGCGCTCGGTAGCGCATCAGCAGGTGAGGCGCAGACGCGCCGTGGCCAGCGCTGCGACGCGCTCCAACGCGCATGGCAGCTCACTGGCAGGCGAGACGTAGACGTGCCGTGGCCGGCACTGCGACACGCCTCTGCGTGTTCGACAGCGCACCAGTAGGTGAGGCGCAGACGCGCCGTGGCTGGCACTGCGATAAGCTCTGACCTGCTCGGCAGCGCACCGGCAGATGAGCCGTGCTGAGCCGAGCTGCGAACGGTCCACCATCTAGAGCAAGAATGACACGCAGACGCAAGGCATCAGCCACCCTTATTTATACCAAAGCATGCTTGTAATCAATGCAACAATACAACTACAAGATAATGCACTACAATACAACAACAAGACAAGACAAAGCCGAGCCGAGCCGTGCCCAGTAGAGCACCAGCAGGTGAGGCGCAGACGCACCGTGGCCGGCGCTATACTACGCGCCCCTGCGTGTTCGACAGCGCATCAGCAGGTGAGGCGCAGACGCGCCGTGGCCAGCGTTGCGACGGTCCTCTGCGTGCTCAGTAACGCACCGGTAGGTGAGGCGTAGACTTACAGTGGGCGGCGCTGCGCTTCGACGCGCTCAGCAGCGCACGAGCAGGTGAGGCGCACACGAGCCGTTGTCGGCGCTGCGCTCCCATACGCTCGGCGACGCACCAACAGGTGAGGCGCAGACAAGCCGTGGCCAGCGCTGCGATACGCTTAATTGCGCACTGCAGTGCACCAGCATGTGAGGCGCAGATGCATCGTGGTCAGCGATGTGCAACGACGTGCTCAGCAGCGCACCAGCAGGTGAGGCGCACACGAGCCGTTGTCGGCGCTGCGCTCCCATACGCTCGGCAACGCACCAACAGGTGAGGCGCAGACGCGCCGTGGCCAGCGCTGCGATACGCTCAATTGCGCACTGCAGTGCACCAGCATGTGAGGTGCAGATGCTTCGTGGTCGGCGCTGTGCAACGACGTGCTCAGCAGCGCACCAGCAGGTGAGGCGCAGACGCGCCCTGGCTGACGCTGCGACATGCCCCTGCGTGCTCGGCAGTGCATCGGCTGGTGAGGCGCAGACGTGCTGTGGCTGGAGCTGCGACACGCCCCTGCGTGTTTGACAAAGCACCGGCAGGTAAGACCATATATTAAGGCTTATCACTAATAAATTACTTTATCGCTAAACAATAATTACTTATTTTATTGCTTATCACTATTAACATATCTTATCGCTTATCACTAATAACATATCTTATAACAAATCATTAACGAGACCAGACGAGACCAGATGAGACCGGACGAGACCAGACGTGGCTAAAGACGAGACAAGACCAGACCAGACGAGAATAGATGAGACCATACGAGACCAGACCAGACTAGATGAGACCACACAAGACCAGAAAAGACCAGAACAGACGAGACCAGACTAGACCAGGCGGGACCAGACGTGACCAGACAAGACCAGACGAGTACAGACGAGAGACCAGACGAGAAGAAACGATGAAGGCAGACGAGACCAGACCAGACCAGACGATAAGAGACCAGATGAGACCAGAGGACTAAACGAGACCAGACGGGACCAGACGAGGACAGACGATGAGACCAGACGAGAACAGACTAGACCAGGCGGGACCAGACGTGACTAGACAAGACCAGACGAGTACAGACGAGAGACCAGACGAGAAGAAACGATGAAGGCAGACGAGACAAGACCAGACCAGACGAGACCAGACCAGACGAGACAAGACAAGACAAGACCAGACAAGACAAGACCAGACCAGACGAGACAAGACCAGACCAGACCAGACCAGACTAGATGAGGCCACACAAGACCAGACAGAAAACAGACAAGACCAGACAAGACCAGACAAGACCAGACAAGACCAGACAAGACAAGACAAGACCAGACAAGACCAGACGAGACCAGAGACGACACCAGACGAAACCAGACCACACGGGACCAACCCGCCACCTCCCATGGCCCCTCCAACCTCGCGGTTATATGGGCCGAAACACTGGGAGGGCGCCCGGTACTTGCTCTTGGCGTGTTCCCGGTGCGCCTTCTTGACTCCCTACAAGTTCTTTTTTCTCTGTTCCTTGTCCCTATGTGTCTTTCTCCCCTTTCTGGGGCAGACGAATACGAAAACATACATGGACTCCCGCGTGCCTAGCGGTCCGAGTCCGAACACCACTTTGCGGTCCGCAATCACGCTGCCAAGCTGTTCCGCCTCTTGTGCCATCGGTGCGCGAACTCCCGCAGCTTGCCGAAGCTTTCCTCCGAAGAGACGAGATCCTGATAAAAGACTGGACCCTCCTCCCGGCGAGCGACCCCATCCAGCAGGTTAAGCCGGAGATCCCCATAGAGCTCACACTCCCAAAGGACATGGTGGAGGTCTTCCTCCGCCTGCCCACACGGACACGCGCTACTCTCCACGAGACACATTTCATGCAGGCGCTTGTTAAAGCACCCGTGACCAGTCAGAACCTGCGAGGTCTCATAGGTTGCCCCGAGCCGACCGGCCACGTCCGGAAAGAACCGACGAAGCTCACGCCCTTTCGTCTCGACCACACGGGACCAGACGAGATCAGACGAGACCAGACGCGAAGCAGCAGACAGGTGACACCGCAGACAGGTGACACGCAGTGGCACCGTGCCTGGCACTGCGTCAGGAAGTGACGCGCTCGCCAGGGCACCGACAGGTGGCGCGCAGTGGCACCGACAGGTGACGCGCAGTGTCACCGTGCGAGCTCGACAGCGCAATGGCAGGTGAGGCGCAGATTCGCCGTGGCCGGCACTGCGTCACGCCTCTGCGTGTTCGGCAGGTGAGGCGCAGACGCACCGTGGCCAGCGCTGCGCCATGCTCCAATGCGCACGGCAGCGCACCAGCAGGTTCGGCGCAGACGAGCCGCGGTCGGCGCTGCGACGCACCACTGCGTGCTCGGCAGCGCACAGGCAGGTGAGACGCAGACGCGCCGTGCTCCAACGGACACGGCAGTGCACCGGCAGGTGAGAGGCAGACGCGCCGTAACCGGCACTGCGCTGTGCTCCAACGCGCACGGCAGCCCACAGACACGCCTCTGCGTGCTCAGTAACACACCGGTAGGTGAGGCGTAGAAGCAGTGGCCGGCGCTGTACTTCGACGGGTTCAGCAGCGCACGAGCAGGTGAGGCGCAGACGTGCCGTGGCCGGCGCTGCGAAGTGCTCCAACGCGCTCGGCAGCACACCGGCAGGTGAGGCGCACACGAGCCGTTGCCGGCGCTGCGCTCCCATACGCTTGGCAACGCACCAGCAGGTGAGGCGCAGATGCATCGTGGACGGCGCTGTGCAACGACGTGCTCCGCAGCGCACCAGCAGGTGAGGCGCAGACGCGCCGTTGCCGACGCTGCGACACGCCCCTGCGTGCTCGGCAGCGCATCGGCTGGTTAGGCGCAGAAGTGCCGTGGCCAGCGCTGCGACACGCTCCATTGCGCACTGCAGCGCACCGGCATGTGAGGCGCAGATGCATCGTGGCCGGCGCTGTGCAACGACGTGCTCGGTAGCGCATCAGCAGGTGAGGCGCAGACGCGCCGTGGCCAGCGCTGCGACACGCTCCAACGCGCATGGCAGCTCACTGGCAGGTGAGGCGTAGACGTGCCGTGGCCGGCGCTGCGACACGACTCTGCGTGTTCGACAGCGCACCAGCAGGTGAGGCGCAGACGCGCCGTGGTCGGCGCTGCGACGCACCACTGCGTGCTCGGCAGCGCACAGGCAGGTGAGACGCAGACGCGCCGTGCTCCAACGGACATGGCAGCGCACCGGCAGGTGAGAGGCAGACGCGCCGTAACCGGCGCTGCTTTAAATTACTTTATCGCTAAGCAATAATTACTTATTTTATTGCTTATCACTATTAACATATCTTATCGCTTATCACTAACAACATATCTTATATATAACAAATCATTAACGAGACCAGACGAGACCAGATGAGACCGGACGAGACCAGACGTGGTTAAAGACGAGACAAGACCAGACCAGACGAGAATAGATAAGACCATACGAGACCAGACCAGACTAGATGAGACCACACAAGACCAGAAAAGACCAGAGCAGACGAGACCAGACTAGACCAGGCGGGACCAGACGTGACCAGACTAGACCAGACGAGTACAGACGAGAGACCAGACGAGAAGAAACGATGAAGGCAGACGAGACCAGACCAGACCAGACGATAAGAGACCAGATGAGACCAGAGGACTAAACGAGACCAGACGGGACCAGACGAGGACAGATGATGAGACCAGACGAGAACAGACTAGACCAGGCGGGACCAGACGTGACTAGACAAGACCAGACGAGTACAGACGAGAGACCAGACGAGAAGAAACGATGAAGGCAGACGAGACAAGAACAGACCAGACGAGACAAGACAAGACCAGACGAGACAAGACCAGACCAGACCAGACCAGATCAGACTAGATGAGACCACACAAGACCAGACAAGAACAGACAAGACCAGACAAGACCAGACAAGACCAGACAAGACCAGACAAGACCAGACAAGACCAGACAAGAGCAGACAAGACCAGACAAGACCAGACAAGAGCAGACAAGACCAGACCAGACGGGACCAGACCAGGCCAGACCAGACGAGACGAAACTAGACCACACGGGACCAGACGAGATCAGACGAGACCAGACGCAACGCAGCAGACAGGTGACACCGCAGACAGGTGACACGCAGTGGCACCGTGCCTGGCACTGCGTCAGGAAGTGACGCGCTCGCCAGGGCACCGACAAGTGGCGCGCAGTGGCACCGACAGGTGGCGCGCAGTGGCACCGTGGCTGGCACAGCGACAGGTCCCTGCGAGCTCGACAGCGCAATGGCAGGTGAGGCGGCCGTGGCCGGCACTGCGTCACGCCTCTGCGTGCAGGTAAGACCATATATTAAGGCTTATCACTAATAAATTACTTTATCGCTAAACAATAATTACTTATTTTATTGCTTATCACTATTAACATATCTTATCGCTTATCACTAATAACATATCTTATAACAAATCATTAACGAGACCAGACGAGATCAGATGAGACCGGACGAGACCCTGACGTGGCTAAAGACGAGACAAGACCAGACCAGACGAGAATAGATGAGACCATACGAGACCAGACCAGACTAGATGAGACCACACAAGACCAGAAAAGACCAGAACAGACGAGACCAGACAAGACCAGACGAGTACAGACGAGAGACCAGACGAGAAGAAACGATGAAGGCAGACGAGACCAGACCAGACCAGACGATAAGAGACCAGATGAGACCAGAGGACTAAACGAGACCAGACGGGACCAGACGAGGACAGACGATGAGACCAGACGAGAACAGACTAGACCAGGCGGGACCAGACGTGACTAGACAAGACCAGACGAATGAATACAGACGAGAGACCAGACGAGAAGAAACGATGAAGGCAGACGAGACAAGACCAGACCAGACGAGACCAGACCAGACGAGACCAGACGAGACCAGACCAGACGAGACCAGACCAGACGAGACCAGACCAGACGAGACCAGACCAGACGAGACAAGACAAGACAAGACCAGACAAGACGAGACAAGACCAGACCAGACCAGACCAGACCAGACGAGACCACACAAGACCAGACAAGAACAGACAAGACCAGACAAGACCAGACAAGACCAGACAAGACCAGACAAGACCAGACAAGACAAGACAAGACCAGACAAGACCAGACAAGACCAGACAAGCAAGACCAGACAAGACCACACAAGACCAGACAAGACCAGACAAGACCAGACAAGACCAGACAAGACCAGACAAGACAAGACAAGACCAGACAAGACCAGACAAGACCAGACAAGACCAGACAAGACCAGACAAGACCAGACAAGACCAGACAAGACCAGACAAGACCAGACAAGACCAGACAAGACCAGACAAGACCAGACAAGACCAGACAAGACCAGACAAGACCAGACAAGACCAGACAAGACCAGACAAGACCAGACAAGACCAGACAAGACCAGACAAGACCAGACCAGACCAGACCAGACCAGGCCAGACCAGACGAGACGAAACTAGACCAGAGAGACGAAACTAGACCAGACGAGACCAGACGACACCAGACGAAACCAGACCACACGGGACCAACCCGCCACCTCCCATGGCCCCTCCAACCTCGCGGTTATATGGGCCGAAACACTGGGAGGGCGCCCGGTACTTGCTCTTGGCGTGTTCCCGGTGCGCCTTCTTGACTCCCTACAAGTTCTTTTTTCTCTGTTCCTTGTCCCTATGTGTCTTTCTCCCCTTTCTGGGGCAGACGAATACGAAAACATACATGGACTCCCGCGTGCCTAGCGGTCCGAGTCCGAACACCACTTTGCGGTCCGCAATCACGCTGCCAAGCTGTTCCGCCTCTTGTGCCATCGGTGCGCGAACTCCCGCAGCTTGCCGAAGCTTTCCTCCGAAGAGACGAGATCCTGATAAAAGACTGGACCCTCCTCCCGGCGAGCGACCCCATCCAGCAGGTTGAGCCGGAGATCCCCATAGAGCTCACACTCCCAAAGGACATGGTGGAGGTCTTCCTCCGCCTGCCCACACGGACACGCGCTACTCTCCACGAGACACATTTCATGCAGGCGCTTGTTAAAGCACCCGTGACCAGTCAGAACCTGCGAGGTCTCATAGTCCGGTGCGACCCAGGTTGCCCCGAGCCGACCGGCCACGTCCGGAAAGAACCGACGAAGCTCACGCCCTTTCGTCTCGACCACACGGGACCAGACGAGATCAGACGAGACCAGACGCGACGCAGCAGACAGGTGACACCGCAGACAGGTGACACGCAGTGGCACCGTGCCTGGCACTGCGTCAGGAAGTGACGCGCTCGCCAGGGCACCGACAGGTGGCGCGCAGTGGCACCGAGGCTGGCACAGCGACAGGTCCCGGCGAGCTCGACAGCGCAATGGCAGGTGAGGCGCAGATTCGCCGTGGCCGGCACTGCGTCACGCCTCTGCGTGTTCGGCAGGTGAGGCGCAGACGCACCGTGGCCAGCGCTGCGCCATGCTCCAATGCGCACGGCAGCGCACCAGCAGGTGCGGCGCAGACGAGCCTGCGGTCGACGCTGCGACAAACCACTGCGTGCTCGGCAGCGCACAGGCAGGTGAGACGCAGACGCGCCGTGCTCCAACGGACACGGCAGCGCACCGGCAGGTGAGAGGCAGACGCGCCGTAACCGGCGCTGCGCTGTGCTCCAACGCGCACGGCAGCCCACAGACCACCTCTGCGTGCTCAGTAACACACCGGTAGGTGAGGCGTAGACGCAGTGGCCGGCGCTGTACTTCGACGGGTTCAGCAGCGCACGAGCAGGTGAGGCGCAGACGTGCCGTGGCCGGCGCTGCGAAGTGCTCCAACGCGCTCGGCAGCACACCGGCAGGTGAGGCGCACACGAGCCGTTGCCGGCGCTGCGCTCCCATACGCTTGGCAACGCACCAGCAGGTGAGGCGCAGATGCATCGTGGCCGGCGCTGTGCAACGACGTGCTCGGCAGCGCATCAGCAGGTGAGGCGCAGACGCGCCGTGGCCAGCGCTGCGACGCGCTCCAACGCGCATGGCAGCTCACTGGCAGGTGAGGCGTAGACGTGCCGTGGCCGGCGCTGCGACACGACTCTGCATGTTCGACAGCGCACCAGCAGGTGAGGCGCAGACGCGCCGTGGCCAGCGCTGCAACGCACTCCAACGCGCACGGCAGTGCACCGACAGGTGAGGGGCAGACGCGCTGTAGCCGGTGCTGCGAGACGCCTCTGCGTGCTCGGCAGCGCATAGGCAGGTGAGGTGCAGACGCACCGTGGCCAGCGCTGCGCCATGCTCCAACGCGCACGGCAGCGCACCAGCAGGTGCGGCGCAGACGAGCCGTGGTCGGCGCTGCGACGCACCACTGCGTGCTCGGCAGCGCACAGGCAGGTGAGACGCAGACGCGCCGTGCTCCAACGGACATGGCAGCGCACCGGCAGGTGAGAGGCAGACGCGCCGTAACCGGCGCTGCGCTGTGCTCCAATGTGCACGGCAGCGCACAGACACGCCTCTGCGTGCTCAGTAACACACCGGTAGGTGAGGCGTAGACGCACAGTGGCCGGCGCTGTGCTTCGACGCGTTCAGCAGCGCACGAGTGAGGCGCAGACGTGCCGTGGCCGGCGCTGCGAAGTGCTTCAACGCGCTCGGCAGCACACCGGCAGGTGAGGCGCACACGAGCCGTTGCCGGCGCTGCGCTCCCATACGCTCGGCAACGTACCAGCAGGTGAGGCGCAGATGCGCCATGGCCAGCGCTGCGACACGCTCCATAGCGCACTGCAGCGCACCAGCATGTGAGGCGCAGATGCATCGTGGACGGCGCTGTGCAACGACGTGCTCAGCAGCGCACCAGCAGGGGAGGCGCATACGCGCCGTGGCCGACGCTGCGACACGCCCCTGCGTGCTCTGCAGCGCATCAGCTGGTTAGGCGCAGACGTGCCGTGGCCAGCGCTGCGACACACTCCATTGCGCACTGCAGCGCACCGGCATGTGAGGCGCAGATGCATCGTGGCCAGCGCTGTGCAACGACGCGCTCGGCAGCGCATCAGCAGGTGAGGCGCAGACGCGCTGTGGCCAGCGCTGCGACGCGCTCCAACGCGCATGGCAGCTCACTGGCAGGTGAGGCGTAGACGTGCCGTAAGCTCTGACCTGCTCGGCAGCGCACCGGCAGATGAGCCGTGCTGAGCCGAGCTGCGAACGGTCCACCATCTAGAGCAAGAATGACACGCAGACGCAAGGCATCAGCCACCCGTATTTATACCAAAGCATGCTTGTAATCAATGCAACAATACAACTACAAGATAATGCACTACAATACAACAACAAGACAAGACAAAGCCGAGCCGTGCCGTGCCCAGTAGAGCACCAGCAGGTGAGGCGCAGACGCACCGTGGCCGGCGCTATACTACGCGCCCCTGCGTGTTCGACAGCGCACCAGCAGGTGAGGCGCAGACGCGCCGTGGCCAGCGTTGCGACGGTCCTCTGCGTGCTCAGTAACGCACCGGTAGGTGAGGCGTAGACGCACAGTGGGCGGCACTGCGCTTCAACGCGCTCAGCAGCGCACGAGCAGGTGAGGCGCACACGAGCCGTTGTCGGCGCTGCGCTCCCATGCGCTCGGCAACGCACCAACAGGTGAGGCGCAGACGCGCCGTGGCCAGCGCTGCGATACGCTCAATTGCGCACTGCAGTGCACCAGCATGTGAGGCGCAGATGCATCGTGGTCAGCGCTGTGCAACGACGTGCTCAGCAGCGCACCAGCAGGTGAGGCGCACACGAGCCGTTGTCGGCGCTGCGCTCCCATACGCTCGGCAACGCACCAACAGGTGAGGCGCAGAAGCGCCGTGGCCAGCGCTGCGATACGCTCAATTGCGCACTGCAGTGCACCAGCATGTGAGGTGCAGATGCATCGTGGTCGGCGCTGTGCAACGACGTGCTCAGCAGCGCACCAGCAGGTGAGGCGCAGACGCGCCCTGGCCGACGCTGCGACATGCCCCTGCGTGCTCGGCAGCGCATCGGCTGGTGAGGCGCAGACGTGCTGTGGCTGGAGCTGCGACACGCCCCTGCGTGTTTGACAAAGCACCGGCAAGTAAGACCATATATTAAGGCTTATCACTAATAAATTACTTTATCGCTAAGCAATAATTACTTATTTTATTGCTTATCACTATTAACATATCTTATCGCTTATCACTAATAACATATCTTATATATAACAAATCATTAACGAGACCAGACGAGACCAGATGAGACCGGACGAGACCAGACGTGGCTAAAGACGAGACAAGACCAGACCAGACGAGAAAAGATGAGACCATACGAGACCAGACCAGACTAGATGAGACCACACAAGACCAGAAAAGACCAGAGCAGACGAGACCAGACTAGACCAGGCGGGACCAGACGTGACCAGACTAGACCAGACGAGTACAGACGAGAGACCAGACGAGAAGAAACGATGAAGGCAGACGAGACCAGACCAGACCAGACGATAAGAGACCAGATGAGACCAGAGGACTAAACGAGACCAGACGGGACCAGACGTGGACAGACGATGAGACCAGACGAGAACAGACTAGACCAGGCGGGACCAGACGTGACTAGACAAGACCAGACGAGTACAGACGAGAGACCAGACGAGAAGAAACGATGAAGGCAGACGAGACAAGACCAGACCAGACGAGACCAGACCAGACCAGACAAGACAAGACAAGACAAGAACAGACGAGACAAGACCAGACCAGACCAGACCAGACCAGACTAGATGAGACCACACAAGACCAGACAAGAACAGACAAGACCAGACAAGACCAGACAAGACCAGACAAGACCAGACAAGACCAGACAAGACCAGACAAGACCAGACAAGACAAGACCAGACAAGACCAGACCAGACGGGACCAGACCAGGCCAGACCAGACGAGACGAAATTAGACCACACGGGACCAGACGAGATCAGACGAGACCAGACGCGACGCAGCAGACATGTGACACCGCAGACAGGTGACACGCAGTGGCACCGTGCCTGGCACTGCGTCAGGAAGTGACGCGCTCGCCAGGGCACCGACAAGTGGCGCGCAGTGGCACCGACAGGTGGCGCGCAGTGGCACCGTGGCTGGCACAGCGACAGGTCCCTGCGAGCTCGACAGCGCAATGGCAGGTGAGGCGCAGATTCGCCGTGGCCGGCACTGCGTCACGCCTCTGCGTGTTCGGCAGGTGAGGCGCAGACGCACCGTGGCCAGCGCTGCGCCATGCTCCAACGCGCACGGCAGCGCACCAGCAGGTGCGGCGCAGACGAGCCGCGGTCGGCGCTGCGACGCACCACTGCGTGCTCGGCAGCGCACAGGCAGGTGAGACGCAGACGCGCCGTGCTCCAACGGACACGGCAGCGCACCGGCAGGTGAGAGGCAGACGCGCCGTAACCGGCGCTGCGCTGTGCTCCAACGTGCACGGCAGCGCACAGACACGCCTCTGCGTGCTCAGTAACACACCGGTAGGTGAGGCGTAGACGCAGTGGCCGGCGCTGTACTTCGACGGGTTCAGCAGCGCACGAGCAGGTGAGGCGCACACGAGCCGTTGTCGGCGCTGCGCTCCCATACGCTCGGCAACGTACCAGCAGGTGAGGCGCAGATGCATCGTGGACGGCGCTGTGCAACGGCGTGCTCAGCAGCGCACCAGCAGGTGAGGCGCAGACGCGCCGTTGCCGACGCTGCGACACGCCCCTGCGTGCTCGGCAGCGCATCGGCTGGTTAGGCGCAGACGTGCCGTGGCCAGCGCAGCGACACGCTCCATTGCGCACTGCAGCGCACCGGCATGTGAGGCGCAGATGCATCGTGGCCGGCGCTGTGCAACGACGTGCTCGGCAGCGCATCAGCAGGTGAGGCGCAGATGCGCCGTGGCCAGCGCTGCGACGCGTTCCAACGCGCACGGCAGTGCACCGACAGGTGAGGGGCAGACGCGCTGTAGCCGGTGCTACGAGACGCCTCTGCGTGCTCGGCAGCGCATAGGCAGGTGAGGTGCAGACGCACCGTGACCAGCGCTGCGCCATGCTCCAACGCGCACGGCAGCGCACCAACAGGTGCGGCGCAGACGAGCCGTGGTCGGCGCTGCGACGCACCACTGCGTGCTCGGCAGCGCACAGGCAGGTGAGACGCAGACGCGCCGTGCTCCAACGGACATGGCAGCGCACCGGCAGGTGAGAGGCAGACGCGCCGTAACCGGCGCTGCGCTGTGCTCCAACGTGCACGGCAGCGCACAGACACGCCTCTGCGTGCTCAGTAACACACCGGTAGGTGAGGCGTAGACGCACAGTGGCCGGCGCTGTGCTTCGACGCGTTCAGCAGCGCACGAGTGAGGCGCAGACGTGCCGTGGCCGGCGCTGCGAAGTGCTTCAACGCGCTCGGCAGCACACCGGCAGGTGAGGCGCACACGAGCCGTTGCCGGCGCTGCGCTCCCATACGCTCGGCAACGTACCAGCAGGTGAGGCGCAGACGCGCCGTGGCCAGCGCTGCGACACGCTCCATAGCGCACTGCAGCGCACCAGCATGTGAGTCGCAGATGCATCGTGGACGGCGCTGTGCAACGACGTGCTCAGCAGCGCACCAGCAGGTGAGGCGCAGACGCGCCGTGGCCGACGCTGCGACACGCCCCTGCGTGCTCTGCAGCGCATCAGCTGGATAGGCGCAGACGTGCCGTGGCCAGCGCTGCGACACGCTCCATTGCGCAGTGCAGCGCACCGGCATGTGAGGCGCAGATGCATCGTGGCCAGCGCTGCGACGCGCTCCAACGCGCATGGCAGCTCACTGGCAGGTGAGGCGTAGACGTGCCGTAAGCTCTGACCTGCTCGGCAGCGCACCGGCAGATGAGCCGTGCTGAGCCGAGCTGCGAACGGTCCACCATCTAGAGCAAGAATGACACGCAGACGCAAGGCATCAGCCACCCGTATTTATACCAAAGCATGCTTGTAATCAATGCAACAATACAACTACAAGATAATGCACTACAATACAACAACAAGACAAGACAAAGCCGAGCCGTGCCGTGCCCAGTAGAGCACCAGCAGGTGAGGCGCAGACGCACCGTGGCCGGCGCTATACTACGCGCCCCTGCGTGTTCGACAGCGCACCAGCAGGTGAGGCGCAGACGCGCCGTGGCCAGCGTTGCGACGGTCCTCTGCGTGCTCAGTAACGCACCGGAAGGTGAGGCGTAGACGCACAGTGGGCGGCACTGCGCTTCGACGCGCTCAGCAGCGCACGAGCAGGTGAGGCGCACACGAGCCGTTGTCGGCGCTGCGCTCCCATACGCTCGGCAACGCACCAACAGGTGAGGCGCAGACGCGCCGTGGCCAGCGCTGCGATACGCTCAATTGCGCACTGCAGTGCACCAGCATGTGAGGCGCAGATGCATCGTGGTCAGCGCTGTGCAACGACGTGCTCAGCAGCGCACCAGCAGGTGAGGCGCACACGAGCCGTTGTCGGCGCTGCGCTCCCATACGCTCGGCAACGCACCAACAGGTGAGGCGCAGACGCGCCGTGGCCAGCGCTACGATACGCTCAATTGCGCACTGCAGTGCACCAGCATGTGAGGTGCAGATGCATCGTGGTCGGCGCTGTGCAACGACGTGCTCAGCAGCGCACCAGCAGGTGAGGCGCAGACGCGCCCTGGCCGACGCTGCGACATGCCCCTGCGTGCTCGGCAGCGCATCGGCTGGTGAGGCGCAGACGTGCTGTGGCTGGAGCTGCGACACGCCCCTGCGTGTTTGACAAAGCACCGGCAGGTAAGACCATATATTAAGGCTTATCACTAATAAATTACTTTATCGCTAAGCAATAATTACTTATTTTATTGCTTATCACTATTAACATATCTTATCGCTTATCACTAATAACATATCTTATAACAAATCATTAACGAGACCAGACGAGACCAGATGAGACCGGACGAGACCAGACGTGGCTAAAGACGAGACAAGACCAGACCAGACGAGAATAGATGAGACCATACGAGACCAGACCAGACTAGATGAGACCACACAAGACCAGAAAAGACCAGAGCAGACGAGACCAGACTAGACCAGGCGGGACCAGACGTGACCAGACTAGACCAGACGAGTACAGACGAGAGACCAGACGAGAAGAAACGATGAAGGCAGACGAGACCAGACCAGACCAGACGATAAGAGACCAGATGAGACCAGAGGACTAAACGAGACCAGACGGGACCAGACGTGGACAGACGATGAGACCAGACGAGAACAGACTAGACCAGGCGGGACCAGACGTGACTAGACAAGACCAGACGAGTACAGACGAGAGACCAGACGAGAAGAAACGATGAAGGCAGACGAGACAAGACCAGACCAGACAAGACAAGACAAGACAAGAACAGACGAGACAAGACCAGACCAGACCAGACCAGACCAGACTAGATGAGACCACACAAGACCAGACAAGAACAGACAAGACCAGACAAGACCAGACAAGACCAGACAAGACCAGACAAGACCAGACAAGACCAGACAAGACCAGACAAGACCAGACAAGACCAGACCAGACGAGACGAAACTAGACCACACGGGACCAGACGAGATCAGACGAGACCAGACGCGACGCAGCAGACAGGTGACACCGCAGACAGGTGACACGCAGTGGCACCGTGCCTGGCACTGCGTCAGGAAGTGACGTGCTCGCCAGGGCACCGACAAGTGGCGCGCAGTGGCACCGACAGGTGGCGCGCAGTGGCACCGTGGCTGGCACAGCGACAGGTCCCTGCGAGCTCGACAGCGCAATGGCAGGTGAGGCGCAGATTCGCCGTGGCCGGCACTGCGTCACGCCTCTGCGTGTTCGGCAGGTGAGGCGCAGACGCACCGTGGCCAGCGCTGCGCCATGCTCTCAGGAAGTGACGCGCTCGCCAGGGCACCGACAAGTGGCGCGCAGTGGCACCGACAGGTGGCGCGCAGTGGCACCGTGGCTGGCACAGCGACAGGTCCCTGCGAGCTCGACAGCGCAATGGCAGGTGAGGCGCAGATTCGCCGTGGCCGGCACTGCGTCAAGCCTCTGCGTGTTCGGCAGGTGAGGCGCAGACGCACCGTGGCCAGCGCTGCGCCATGCTCCAACGCGCACGGCAGCGCACCAGCAGGTGCGGCGCAGACGAGCCGCGGTCGGCGCTGCGACGCACCACTGCGTGCTCGGCAGCGCACAGGCAGGTGAGACGCAGACGCGCCGTGCTCCAACGGACACGGCAGCGCACCGGCAGGTGAGAGGCAGACGCGCCGTAACCGGCGCTGCGCTGTGCTCCAACGTGCACGGCAGCGCACAGACACGCCTCTGCGTGCTCAGTAACACACCGGTAGGTGAGGCGTAGACGCAGTGGCCGGCGCTGTACTTCGACGGGTTCAGCAGCGCACGAGCAGGTGAGGCGCACACGAGCCGTTGTCGGCGCTGCGCTCCCATACGCTCGGCAACGTACCAGCAGGTGAGGCGCAGATGCATCGTGGACGGCGCTGTGCAACGGCGTGCTCAGCAGCGCACCAGCAGGTGAGGTGCAGACGCGCCGTTGCCGACGCTGCGACACGCCCCTGCGTGCTCGGCAGCGCATCGGCTGGTTAGGCGCAGACGTGCCGTGGCCAGCGCAGCGACACGCTCCATTGCGCACTGCAGCGCACCGGCATGTGAGGCGCAGATGCATCGTGGCCGGCGCTGTGCAACGACGTGCTCGGCAGCGCATCAGCAGGTGAGGCGCAGATGCGCCGTGGCCAGCGCTGCGACGCGTTCCAACGCGCACGGCAGTGCACCGACAGGTGAGGGGCAGACGCGCTGTAGCCGGTGCTACGAGACGCCTCTGCGTGCTCGGCAGCGCATAGGCAGGTGAGGTGCAGACGCACCGTGACCAGCGCTGCGCCATGCTCCAACGCGCACGGCAGCGCACCAGCAGGTGCGGCGCAGACGAGCCGTGGTCGGCGCTGCGACGCACCACTGCGTGCTCGGCAGCGCACAGGCAGGTGAGACGCAGACGCGCCGTGCTCCAACGGACATGGCAGCGCACCGGCAGGTGAGAGGCAGACGCGCCGTAACCGGCGCTGCGCTGTGCTTCAACGTGCACGGCAGCGCACAGACACGCCTCTGCGTGCTCAGTAACACACCGGTAGGTGAGGCGTAGACGCACAGTGGCCGGCGCTGTGCTTCGACGCGTTCAGCAGCGCACGAGTGAGGCGCAGACGTGCCGTGGCCGGCGCTGCGAAGTGCTTCAACGCGCTCGGCAGCACACCGGCAGGTGAGGCGCACACGAGCCGTTGCCGGCGCTGCGCTCCCATACGCTCGGCAACGTACCAGCAGGTGAGGCGCAGACGCGCCGTGGCCAGCGCTGCGACACGCTCCATAGCGCACTGCAGCGCACCAGCATGTGAGTCGCAGATGCATCGTGGACGGCGCTGTGCAACGACGTGCTCAGCAGCGCACCAGCAGGTGAGGCGCAGACGCGCCGTGGCCGACGCTGCGACACGCCCCTGCGTGCTCTGCAGCGCATCAGCTGGATAGGCGCAGACGTGCCGTGGCCAGCGCTGCGACACGCTCCATTGCGCAGTGCAGCGCACCGGCATGTGAGGCGCAGATGCATCGTGGCCAGCGCTGTGCAACGACGCGCTCGGCAGCGCATCAGCAGGTGAGGCGCAGACGCGCTGTGGCCAGCGCTGCGACGCGCTCCAACGCGCATGGCAGCTCACTGGCAGGTGAGGCGTAGACGTGCCGTAAGCTCTGACCTGCTCGGCAGCGCACCGGCAGATGAGCCGTGCTGAGCCGAGCTGCGAACGGTCCACCATCTAGAGCAAGAATGACACGCAGACGCAAGGCATCAGCCACCCGTATTTATACCAAAGCATGCTTGTAATCAATGCAACAATACAACTACAAGATAATGCACTACAATACAACAACAAGACAAGACAAAGCCGAGCCGTGCCGTGCCCAGTAGAGCACCAGCAGGTGAGGCGCAGACGCACCGTGGCCGGCGCTATACTACGCGCCCCTGCGTGTTCGACAGCGCACCAGCAGGTGAGGCGCAGACGCGCCGTGGCCAGCGTTGCGACGGTCCTCTGCGTGCTCAGTAACGCACCGGAAGGTGAGGCGTAGACGCACAGTGGGCGGCACTGCGCTTCGACGCGCTCAGCAACGCACGAGCAGGTGAGGCGCACACGAGCCGTTGTCGGCGCTGCGCTCCCATACGCTCGGCAACGCACCAACAGGTGAGGCGCAGACGCGCCGTGGCCAGCGCTGCGATACGCTCAATTGCGCACTGCAGTGCACCAGCATGTGAGGCGCAGATGCATCGTGGTCAGCGCTGTGCAACGACGTGCTCAGCAGCGCACCAGCAGGTGAGGCGCACACGAGCCGTTGTCGGCGCTGCGCTCCCATACGCTCGGCAACGCACCAACAGGTGAGGCGCAGACGCGCCGTGGCCAGCGCTGCGATACGCTCAATTGCGCACTGCAGTGCACCAGCATGTGAGGTGCAGATGCATCGTTGTCGGCGCTGTGCAACGACGTGCTCAGCAGCGCACCAGCAGGTGAGGCGCAGACGCGCCGTGGCCAGCGCTACGATACGCTCAATTGCGCACTGCAGTGCACCAGCATGTGAGGTGCAGATGCATCGTTGTCGGCGCTGTGCAACGACGTGCTCAGCAGCGCACCGGCAGGTGAGGCGCAGACGCGCCCTGGCCGACGCTGCGACATGCCCCTGCGTGCTCGGCAGCGCATCGGCTGGTGAGGCGCAGACGTGCTGTGGCTGGAGCTGCGACACGCCCCTGCGTGTTTGACAAAGCACCGGCAGGTAAGACCTGATATATTAAGGCTTATCACTAATAAATTACTTTATCGCTAAGCAATAATTACTTATTTTATTGCTTATCACTATTAACATATCTTATCGCTTATCACTAATAACGTATCTTATAACAAATCATTAACGAGACCAGACGAGACCAGATGAGACCGGACGAGACCAGACGTGGCTAAAGACGAGACAAGACCAGACTAGACGAGAATAGATGAGACCATACGAGACCAGACCAGACTAGCTGAGACCACACAAGACCAGAAAAGACCAGAGCAGACGAGACCAGACTAGACCAGGCGGGACCAGACGTGACCAGACGAGACAAGACCAGACCAGACTAGATGAGACCACACAAGACCAGACAAGACAAGACCAGACCAGACGAGAACAGATGATGAGATCAGAACAGACAAGACCAGACCTGGCGAGGTCAGACCAGACGAGACGAAACTAGACCAGAGAGACCAGACCAGACGAGACCAGACCAGACGAGACCAGACCAGACAAGAGGAAACTAAACCAGAGAGACGAGACGAAATTATACCAGAGAGACGAGACCAGACGAGATCAGAGGAGCCAGACGAGACCAGATGAGACCAGGCGAGGCCAGACCCGACGCAGACGCGCCATGGCCGATGCTGCGACACGCCCCGACGTGCTCGCCAGCGCAGACAGATGTTGCGCAGCGACACCACGGCTGGCGCTGCGTCAGGCGGTGACGTGCTCGCCAGTGCACCGACAAGTGGCGCGCAGTGGCTGGCACTGCGACAAGCCCCTGCGAGCTTGACAGCTGAGGTGCAGACGCGCCGTGTTCCAACGCGCTTGGCAGTGCACCGGCAGGTGAGGTGCAGACGCACCGTGGCCAGCGCATCAACACACTCCAAAGCGCATGGCAGGGCACCGGCAGGTGAGGCGCAGATACACTGTGGCCTGTGCTGTTCCGACACGCTCGGCAGCGCACCGATGGTGAGGAGCAGACGCGCCGTGTCCAGCGCTGCGACGCGCTCAGCAGCACACCAGCAGGTTTGGCGCAGACGCCCCTGCGAGCTCAGTAGCGCACCAGCAGGTGAGGCCCAGACACGTCGTGGTCAGCGCTGCGACGCGCTCCAACGCGCTCGGCAGCGCACCGGCTGGTGAGGCGCAGACGCGTCGTGTCCAGCGCTGCGACGCGCTCAGCAGCACACCAGCAGGTTTGGCGCAGACGCCTCTGCGAGCTCAGTAGCGCACCAGCAGGTGAGGCCCAGACGCGTCGTGGTCAGCGCTGCGACGCGCTCCAACGCGCTCGGCAGCGCACAGGCAGGCGAAGCGCAGACGGTTTGCAGCGCACCGGCAGGTGAGGCGCAAACACGCCGTGGCCGGATCTGCGTGTTCAGTAGCGCACCAGCAGGTGAGGCGCAGACACGCTGTGGCCAGCGCTGCGACAAGCTCCTGCGTGCTCGGCAGTGCACCGGCAGATGAGACGCAGACGTGCCGTGGCTGACGATGCGACATGCATGGCAGCGCACCAGCACGTGAGGCGTGGCCTGCGCTGCGACAGGCTCCGACGTGCACGGCAGAGCAGCGGCAGCCGAGCCGTGCTGAGCCGACCTCCGAACGGTCCAACGTCTCGAGCGAGAATGACACGCAAGGCATCAGCCACCCGTATTTATACCAAAGCATGCTTGTAATCAATGCAACATAATATAACAACAAGACAAGTTAAGACGAGACGAGCCGAGCCGATCCGATCCGATCCGAGCCGAGCCGATACGAGCCGAGCCGAGACGAGCTCCGAACGGTCCGACGTCTCGAGCGAGAATGACACGCAAGGCATCAGCCACCCGTATTTATACCAAAGCATGCTTGTAATCAATGCAACATAATATAACAACAAGACAAGTTAAGACGAGACGAGCCGAGCCGATCCGATCCGATCCGAGCCGAGCCGATACGAGCCGAGCCGAGACGAGCCAAGCCGTGCCGAGCCGAGCTCCGAACGGTCCGACGTCTCGAGCGAGAATGACACGCAAGGCATCAGCCACCCGTATTTATACCAAAGCATGCTTGTAATCAATGCAACATAATATAACAACAAGACAAGTTAAGACGAGACGAGCCGAGCCGATCCGATCCGATCCGAGCCGAGCCGATACGAGCCGAGCCGAGACGAGCCAAGCCGTGCCGAGCCGAGCTCCGAACGGTCCGACGTCTCGAGCGAGAATGAAACGCAAGGCATGCTACCCGTATTTATACCAAAGCATGCTTGTATTCAATGCAACACAATACAACTACAAGACAAGTTAAGACGAGAGACGAGTCGTGCCGAGCCTAACCGAGCCGAGCCGAGCCGAGCCGAGCCGAGCCTAGCCGAGCCGAGCCGAGCTGAGCCGAGCCGACCGAGTCGGGCCGAGCCGAGCCGAACTGAGCCGTGCCGAGCCGAGCCTATCCGAGCCGAGCCGAGCCGAGCCAAGCCGAAATACAAAACACTATTTGCATTTGAAATAGGTCGATCAAAAAAAAATTGGCCAAGTGCGAGTCGGGCCTCGCTCTTTTAGGGTTCCGTTAAAAAAAATTAAATAAAAATATTTCCATGTACCCATGGAAATATTTTAATTTAATTTTTTTTAATTTAATTTAATTTTTATTATTTGTTGTTATAGCGGCAATAGAAATACATAATATGTGAAAATTTCATCTGTCTATCTATTACGGTTTAGGAGATACAGCCCGCTGACAGACGGACGGACGGACGGACGGACGGACAGCGTAGGCTTAGTAATAGGGTCCCGTTTGTACCCTTTGGGTACGGAACCCTAAAAAGTATTTGCATTTCGTATTTTAGTACATTTCTTATACTATGTACAACTCTGCAAGGTAGGTTCAATTTCTAGAAAGAGATTTATTATGTTTTTTTTTTTTTTATATGTTTCGCACTCAGTTATCCTCTGACATGGTGTCAGAGACCTTTTTAATGCGAATTTTGCTCTGAATAGGTGCCAACTCACGATGATCGTGAAGTGGTGACATTTGAAAATTGTCTGGGTTAGGGCAATTTTTTTTTTGTTTAGTTTATCTAGAAAGAGATCAACCTTCGAATCCAACTCGGCCTGGCAGCGTTCGGCAAGCTCCGAGATGTCTTCTCGTCCAAAATCCGTCTTCGAACAGTGCGAACATCCCCGCGAGATCAAAGTAGAGAGAAAAATATTCGGTTTCAGTAAACGAAAACCGGTGTTCATCGGTTTTTACGAAAACCGGCATTTTTTAGGTTTTTTTAAAACCGGTTCACATCACTATTTTGTATAATATGTGGTATATACCGATATGTATCTTTGTATTGTGGTCGGTAAATTTTTAGAAATAGCTAATTTTAGTTAAGTATTTGTAATTTTTATAAATGCAGTGAAATAATTAGTATGTGATACCTATAGTATACTCTCGTAGTTCGCACAAAATGACGTTTCTGGAGGACACACTTATTATATTAATTTCACAGGTAAAGAGTGCCTACTCTTCAAACTCAAAGTATTGGACGAAAGCCACATCACCTGCTTTATATAAAAAATCAGCTGATGGGAATGGTAGTGAAAAACATGCATGATTTACGTTTAACCAAGTACCCTAGGAGAGTAAGAGTGCAGGTTTCCTTTTTATTTAAGTAAAATTAAAAAAGGAATGTTAAGACTCTGAATCTGAATTCGACTTACTTATATTCTCCTCTCCCTTCCAAATAAGTGGAAGCTTGTGGTGGGAGTGTGTACGATAATAGTGAAACAAGGGATCGAACCATTGACTGTCCAGTTTTCAGTCCACATTGGTAACTGGGCTATTGAAGCTTCCCACACATCGTAGCAGTGATAGCCTAGTGGTTAGGACTGTGGTCTCCTATTCGGGGGGTCGCAGGTTCGATCCCGGGTACCTCTGACTTCGGAGTCAAGTATAGAGCGTTTAAGCAATTAAATATTACTTGCTTCAACGGTGAAGGAAAACATCGTGAGGAAACCTGCACACCTGAGAGTTCTTCATAATATTCCCAATGGTGCGTGAAGTCTATCAATTCGCATTAGGCCAGCACAGTGTGGTGGACTATGGCCTATAACCCTTCTCTGGGAGGAGACCTGTGCTCAGTAGTGAGCCGTAATGATGAATGATGATGACACATTTTTTATCCTTGCAAATAACCAGCGCAAGTAAACTGAGCCGCTAGAAAAATATTTAGAGTAGCCTTTGAAACTGTGGCATGACATCTTTTGTATTTATATTAAACAAGCCTGCCATGTCTTCTTCTTTATCAACCTATAGACGTCCACTGCTGGACGAGGGTCTCCTGCATGGACTTCCACAGGCTTCAGTCTTGCACTGCCTGAATCCAGCTGCGACTCGTTTGATGTTGTCTGCCCACCTAGTGAGGGTCTGCCAACACTGCGCTTCCCGGTGCTGGGTCGTCACTCCAGTACCTTGGGACCCAACAACCATCAGCCTCTCGAACTATGTGCCCCGAGCATTTCCACTTCAGTTTCGTGACTTGCTGAGCTATGTTGGTGACTGGTTCTCCTAAGGATCTCCTCATTTCTGATTTGAACTCGCAAGGATACTCCAAGCATTGCTCGCTGTGATACCCTGAGCATTGCTTGCTGTGATACCCTGAGACTTCTTATTAGGCCCACAGTTGGTGACCTGTTAGCCTGCCATGTACTTGTAGTTTTATACCTAAACTGCGGAGTTCACCTGGCCTGGTTACAGTAACTGCTTTTGACTATATTATATTTTGACGTGATAATGTCTTAAATCGATGAACACCGGCTGCACGCATGAAAAAGTGTCACGTTCCGCCTAGCCTGAGTGTGCAAGCGAGAGCACGGAACAAGCGATAGAGATGCACGATCAACCCAAGCATTGGCTTAGAGAGCGCCCGCCGCCGGGCCCACCAGTCATCGCGTGCGCGCTGTAGTTAGCGGTCATCAATGTTTCTTTATGACGTTATCACGTAAAACTATCGTCCGTAAACCGACTTTACAGACAACCAATTTTTTTTTATAGACTGTGTTCTTCGTGGGAGGATGGATATTCTTTGTGAAGCAGCTTTTCAGAGACTACGAGGTCCACCATTTGTTGGTGCAGTTGATTTTTTCAGTCACATTTGCCTTGAGCTGCACCATGTTTGAGCTTATTATATTTGAAATCATTGGATATTTGGATTCAAGGTAATCATGAATTATACTAACATTATAAATGCGAAAGTGTGTTTGTTTGTTGGTTGGTGGTTTGTTGGTTTGTCCGTTAATCACGCTACAACAGAGCTACGGATCAATGTGATTGTTTGCGTGGGTATATACCCACGTAAATCCACAGAAAAAAGTCGAGGGCATCAGCTAGTAATTAATAATATTATTATACTAATAATAACTAGTGGTTCGCCCCGAACTGAGACCTCGCGGTAACGGTATCCCATGATTATTCATTCAATCGATACATGATAACCAAAACTGACATTATTATTATGCCCGTTTTCACCAAACATACCTAAATCATCCCCTAAGTAGGAGTCTCTTAACGTAGGTAGCTCCTAAATACAATCCTAAGTCCTAACATCCGTCCCAATATCCTTTTAGGTGTCCCGTACAGGATCGTGATAAATAAGTTGACAGAAAACATCAATCACCTAACTTATAGGTAGCCCGTAAAGGTTAGGGAACGTTAGTGAAAACATTGAATTATTATGTAGATACTAACGAGTGAAACCGGGTTACGGGCATCTGTACAAATCGTCATCTATCGACGCGAATAGAAAATATACAATATTTAACTAAAATTTAACTAAAAAATAATTTTAATTGAATAATATGGTACAAAAAAAATTACAATACAATTATTGTATTATAATAAGTAACTAAATAATAATGGTCGACGCAAAACTGTTTTTGGGATAGGTTGTAGTCGTAACTCGTAGTTCCATGGGAATAGTTACTGACTGCACCATCTATTAGCATTATTGTGAAGCTATGTTGATGCTATATGAATTACTGATGCCCATTAAAAATTAAATAATCTCGTTTCTTTATAATATTCATATAATTTTAGTATTTGTTGTTCAAGTACAGGATATAAGTGACCTAAAAAATAAAATCAGTTTGATTATTATGTAGATACTAACGAGTGAAACCGGGTTACGGGCATCTGTACAAATCGTCATCTATCGACGCGAATAGAAAATATACAATATTTAACTAAAATTTAACTAAAAAATAATTTTAATTGAATAATATGGTACAAAAAAAATTACAATACAATTATTGTATTATAATAAGTAACTAAATAATAATGGTCGACGCAAAACTGTTTTTGGGATAGGTTGTAGTCGTAACTCGTAGTTCCATGGGAATAGTTACTGACTGCGCCATCTATTAGCATTATTGTGAAGCTATGTTGATGCTATATGAATTACTGATGCCCATTAAAAATTAAATAATCTCGTTTCTTTATAATATTCATATAATTTTAGTATTTGTTGTTCAAGTACAGGATATAAGTGACCTAAAAAATAAAATCAGTTTGAAAATCCATAGCGGATTTTCCTAGAGAGCGTCTTCAAGCGAGCGTATAAAATCGCCACTTTGAAAGCCCCCCATTTCGTCAATTTTAAGGGAAAAATTAAAAAAAAAAATATTTTTGTACTCAGTTCAAAATTATCTTTAAAATGATACGTAACAATTTTATGTAACGCGATATTTTTTTTTTACTTCGCATTCGCTTCTATGAGAGCCCCCCTGAAATAAAGATTTTTATAACTTTTTAAGCCATTTTCGGCTGGAGGCCATCGGTTTACATATCTATATATATAAAAGAAAGTGGTGTTAGTTACACTATTTATAACTCAAGAACGGATGAACCGATTTGGCTGCAAATTAGTGGAGAGGTAGCTTAGAACCAGGAGACGGACATAGGATACTTTTTATCCCGTTCGACCGCGTTTCCGTCATGTCACTATAAAACGTGGTAGGTATAAGAAAAACGCATCTGACATGGAATAACAAAACGCAAATGACAGTGGAATAACAAAACGTAAATGACAGCTAAACATAATTTTGTCTTTGGTTGAGTATGGTAAAAAATTTGACAATTATAAAAAGTGTTGTAAATAATAAAGCATTACTGATAATATAAATGCGAAAGTGTGTTTGTTTGTTGGTTTGTCCTTCAATCACATCGCAACAGAACAGCGGATTGATGCGATTTTTTGCATGGGTATAGTAATGGATGTATTAGTGGTTCCTCAGACCGGGAGAGCTACTTTTTATCTCGGATAATGAAAGAGTTCCCGTGGGATTTTTAAAAACTAAATCCATGCGGACGAAGTCGCGGGCATCAGCTAGTTATATCTAAATTTGAAGTAATTACGTTCAGTAATTCAAAAGTTATAAGGCTCTGACAGACGGACGGACGGACGGACGGACGGACGGACGGACGGACAAGTGCAAATCGCTCTAGTTAACTCAGAGACCTCGCTTTGCTCGGTCAATAATAAAAATAAAATAAAAACATTGCATTTATAAAGTATGACAAATTAATAGTTATGAAGTCAAATGACCCAGGCCGTGAGAAAAGGAAGAGGGAACAGACTGGTTCGCCGAAGTCTCCTACTCAAAAGAGATCTAACTCCGAAATTGCAAGAACACCAACTGCAACCAGTGCAAAGGATGTAATTAAACCTAGTCTACTTAACTACATGGTACAAGGGAGATCTTCATCACTATCAGATATGCCAAAAAACAATTAAGTGCCCTCGACAGCCTAAACATCTATAACACCAACTCCATATTAAAACCAACACACGAAAAACTAATAATAATACTCCAATATTATTATATTATATTCATTCATTGAACTTCTCCATATTTGGCTTTTTCATCATCATCTCCATCGTTTCTTGGGTCTTCCTCTACTCTTTTGTCCTTCCACATGCATATTCAACAATCTTCTTGTAATATTTGATTGAATACTTTGGTTGAATAATTCGTTGACCAGATTACTTTTTTCAGATTTTCTTTTTAGATTACTTTTTTTTTTAACTCTTTTTGTTTTTCACCGCATATTGTTATTGTCTTTTTTTTTCTCCCCCCCCCCCCCCCCATTCTTTTTTCTTCCCAGTTGAGTTTTTTGTTTTCCTTAATTATGTAAATCATTCTATCTGTGAAAACTTATAATTAGCTATAATTTTCTTCTGTTCTTATCTATTTACTTTTTTATATTAGCTGTAAGTTTTCCTGTAAAATAAAAATAAAAAAAAATAAAAATAAAAAAATATAGTTTTTTCCCTCTGCATTACATGCCCATACCACACCAGCCTACTCCTCATCTTATCAACCACCGATGCTACTTTCAGAATTCCTCATATATCATCATTATCATTAGAAACCCATCTCGGACAGACTTCACACACCTTCAAGGTTATTATGAAGAACTCTCAGATGTGCAGGTTTCCTCACGACGTTTTACTTCACCGTTGAAGCAAGTGATATTTAATTGCTTAAACGCACTTGACTCCGAAAAGTCAGAGGAGCGTACCCGGGCTCGAACCTGCGACCCCCCGAATAGGAGACCACAGTCCTAACCACTAGGCTATCTCTGCCTCATATATATTCATTCCTTATCATATCCAATCTTGTCATGCAGACTCGCGCTGCACATTCATCTCAACATACGCATTTCAGCCACATGTACTCTTCTGATATGCATCCCTTTTTAACCGACTTCAAAAAAAAGAGGAGGTTATCAATTCATCTGAGTCTTGTTTTTTATGTATGTTCACTGATTACTCGAAGACACCTGAACCGATTTGGAAAATTCTTATTTTGTTTCAAAGGGTACTTCCCAGGTGGTCCCAGTGAAATTTTATCGAAATCGGTCCAACAGTTTTTAAAATATCAACAATAAATTTTATACTTTGTTGTGTCACAGGCGTTTGAAGTTGGTTTTTTAAAAATAATTTCTTATATTCAATTATACCACCCAACATTCTGGACCATACAATGCGACAGGTCTAACAACCGTCTTATAAATTTGGCTTATTAGGGACTGAAATAATGTCGGGAGGACCTTATAAGTATTCATGTATAAATGTTTCTCAGTTCCAGATATTTCCACTGGAACCTGGGTCTATACTCCTTGCTCTTTATGGTAATAGCTCTCATACCATTCTACATAGCATACTTCTGCATCTGTAATGTCAGATTTGGTGAGTATTTTTTTTATACTTCGCAAAGCTTCCACCTTGCCAAAATATTTGCTATTTCATTTTGCATCATGTATGTGAGCTTTGCTTACAGCTTCACTCAAGTTCAGTTCTTAGACCCATATTTTATTTTCAAGTCTTTTCTTAGCGAGTGCCTATGCTATAATAATAGCTATCAGTATGCCAAATTTCAGCCTGATCCATCCAGTGATTTGAGCTGTGCATTGATTTTTTTTTTTTAAATATATAGACCAGCTCTTGACTGCAATCTCACCTGATGGTAAGTGAAGATGCAGCCTAAGATGGAGCGCGCTTGCCTAGAAGATGCCTATTCACTCTTGATTTAAAGGTACCCAAGTTATAGTCAGTTGGAAAAACGGAAGCCGGAAGGGCATTCCAAATTTTAGCGGTGAGTATTAGGAACGAGGAAGCAAAACGCTTAGTGCGGGATCGCGGAATTTCGACCACGTAGCGGTGCAGATTCGAGCGATGCCTTGCGGTTCGATGGTAGAAGGGTGATGGAGGAACTAGTTCAAATAGTTCTTGAGCACATTGATAGATCAGTCAGTCAGTTAGTCACCTTTCTCCTTTTATATTATAGTTGTAATAAGTTTTTTTCAGTGAGATTTTACCAAAAAGGGGGTGCGAAAGATGATTAATGTCGATTAAATATATATTAGCCATTCGAAACTTGACTAATATTCCCCTCACCCCTCCAAATAGGCGTAAAGCTCGTGTTAGGAGCGGGTACAACAATAGTGCAATGGTACTGAAGCATGGAACTAAGAATTAAGACTATGCTGAACCATCAATGTTTTAATTGTCAGTTTGACTTGCAACTAAAGATTTTAGTAAGTCTAAAATCTTTAGTTGAAATTCCGTGGTTTAATGAAATAATTATAATATAATATATTATACGGGTATAATAACGATATACGAGTATGTGTAAAAAGCTGTGATAGCCTAGTGGTTAGGACTGTGGTCTCCTATTTGGGGGATCGCAGGTTCGAGCCTGGGCATGCACCTCTGACTTAACTGAGTTATGTTACGTTTAAGCAATTAAATGTCATAATGCTTCAACAGTGAGGGAAAACATCATGAGGAAACCTGCGCGTCTGAGAGTTCTCCATAATGTTCTCAAAGTTGTGTGAAGTCTGCCAATTCACATAGGGCCAGCATGGTGGACTATATGGCCTATAACCCTTCTCTGATAGGAGACCTGCACTCAGTAGTGAGACGTTAATGGGTTGTTGATGATGATGATGATGATACAAGAATGTTGATATCTCCATCCAGTTGCATGGTTGAAATTTCAAGTTTTCTTAAGCTTGCCTTTTAGAGACTTTTGAGTTAAACTTCCTGTTTATGTCCTTCTCTTGTCAAAAATAGAATCAACTTTCCAAAAAGTGACAGTATTACAAAAAAAAATACGCGTCGAATTGAGAACCTCCTCTTTTCGTATTTTTTCAAGTTGGTTAAAAATTTTACTAAATCAGTGGTGTCTATAGATGGGCCAGTGGGCCTTAATTTATGCTTCTGTCTTTTTTTTTCAGTATCGCAAAACATGATAAGACCACTGACAGTGTTTGTGTGGTTCATTTATTTATACTTCTTTTGGAAAATTGGTGACCCATTTCCTATACTCAGTCCAAAACAAGTAAGTTTATACATCTAATAGTAATAGATGATGTCCGCATGGATTAAGGTTTTGTAATTCCCGCGGGAACTCCTTAATTTTCGGGGATAAAATGTAACCCATGTGTTAATCCTGAGTATGAGCTATCACTATTCCAAATTTCAGCTAAATCCGTTCGTTCGTTGTGACGTGAAAGAGTAAGGCAAGGCGCATACATACAACTTTTACATCGACTAAACTGTTTAGTAGAGTTGTGTACTTTTCGTGAATTCCATACAATCAAAAGCAAATCGTATGGCTTTTGTCGAGCAACTATCGTGTTGATAGTTTGCGTACATTCTATGATCGCAGTACATTCCTATAAACTTATGAAACACAACTAAATAGTTGTTCAACTAAAAGTTGTATGTTTGCGCTAGGCCTAACAAATATCCATCCATCCATCCATACATCCATCCTCATAAACTTTGGCATTTATAATATTAGTAGGATAGTAGGCGTTTTTGATCCTAAAAGGAGGATACCTAATAATCTGTTGTATAAAAATATAAAAGAACTAGCTTTTGCCCGCGGCTTCGCTCACGTTAAGTTCGATTTTTCAAACCCTTATTTTACCCCCTTAGAGGTTGAATTTTCAAAAATGGTTTCTTAGCGGTTGGTTAGCTCACGTTAAGTTAGACTTTTATTGGTAAAAGCTTTTGCCCGCGGCTTCGCTCACATTAAGTTCGATTTTTCAAACCCCTATTTTAGCCCCTTAGAGGTTTAATTTTCAAAAATGGTTTCTTAGCGGTTGGTTAGCTCACGTTAAGTTAGATTTTTATTGGTAATTAAAATCCAACCTAAGGCGATTCGTATCTCCGTAAAAAGCCAACATACCAAGTTTCATGGATATTACTTGAAAACTAAATTTTTTCCCTAATTTTTTATAACTTATAAGTTATAAAAATTAGGGAAAGGTTCCACATATAGAAATTGTTTAAAATAAAATTGAAAATGGAAAATTCGGTCTGTCGAGCTGGGATTCGAACCATCGACCTTTGGCTGTTAGGCGACTGCAGAAGCCACAAGGCTACGGAGACCCATTATTGTACCGCGAAAATACCGAACACAATGCCAAATTAATTAATCGAAAGGAACTACGTTCCATCCGGGTGTCCCTTGACATCTCTCAAGTTTTGACGTGACAACGTCTTATAAATTGATTTGCCGGGTGACACTTCAAGAAACTGCGTTACGCTCCGCTCACGTTATGCGCTCACAATGAGAGCGAGTGAGAGCCACTCGGGCATGGTTAGCCCGCCTAAGAGCGAGAGAGACAGACATAAAAAGTGAAAGGCACGCGTCCCTTCCACTCGAGCACAGTTAGCCCGCCTAAGAGCGAGAGAGACAGAGCGAGAGAGAGAGAGTGAGAGAGATAGGCATACACACCGGTTCATGTCTTGCGCTTCTATTTCGGTTGTCACGTAAAACTTTCGCCCGTATACCGACTTTACAGGCAACCAATTTTTTTTATACAAATTTTCATCCCCTATTTGATGTGTTTGGGGAGGTGGAATTTTCAAAATTTGCGAAACACGTATTTCTTATTTTTTTATCGAAAGCCCAAAACTTAAAGTTTCATCGATATTACATGAAAAATAATTTGATAAATGACGGACTTTTATACAAACTTTCAACCCCCATTTAACCCTCTTGGGGTTGGAATTTTCAAAAATCCTTTCTTAGCGGACGTCTACGTCATAATAACTATCTGTGTGCAAAATTTCAGCCCGATCCGTCCAGTGGTTAGAGCTGTGCGTTGATAGACCAGTCAGTCAGTCAGTCAGTCAGTCAGTCACCTTTGCCTTTTATATATTTAGATGAAAGCTAAAGTACCAAGTTTGATGGATATTACTTGAAAATTAACTTAAAAATCTGGACTTTTATACAAATTTTCATCCCCTATTTGAAATCTTTGGGGGTGGAATTTTCAAAATGTGCAAAACACGTATTTCTTATTTTTTTATCGAAAGCCTAAAAATTAAAGTTTCATGGATATTACATGAAAAATAATTTGATAAATGACGGACTTTTATACAAACTTTCAACCCCCATTTAACCCTCTTGGGGTTGGAATTTTCAAAAATCCTTTCTTAGCGGACGTCTACGTCATAATAACTATCTGTGTGCAAAATTTCAGCCCGATCCGTCCAGTGGTTAGAGCTGTGCGTTGATAGACCAGTCAGTCAGTCAGTCAGTCAGTCAGTCAGTCAGTCACCTTTGCCTTTTATATATTTAGATGAAAGCTAAAGTACCAAGTTTGATGGATATTACTTGAAAATTAACTTAACAATCTGGACTTTTATACAAATTTTCATCCCCTATTTGAAATCTTTGGGGGTGGAATTTTCAAAATTTGCGAAACACGTAGGTATTTCTTATTTTTTTATCGAAAGCCCAAAAATTAAAGTTTCATGGATATTACATGAAAAATAATTTGATAAATGACGGACTTTTATACAAACTTTCAACCCCCATTTAACCCTCTTGGGGTTGGAATTTTCAAAAATCCTTTCTTAGCGGACGTCTACGTCATAATAACTATCTGTGTGCAAAATTTCAGCCCGATCCGTCCAGTGGTTAAGAGCTGTGCGTTGATAGACCAGTCAGTCAGTCAGTCAGTCAGTCAGTCAGTCAGTCACCTTTGCCTTTTATATATTTATTTAAAGTGTTCCCGTGGGAATTAAGAAACGTTAATCCACGCGGACGAAGACACGGGCGTCCTCTAGTAATAAATAAAATAATTCTTATATGGCATGCTCTGTATGGTTTGACAGATATTTTAAAATAAATTGTAAGTTTAACAATATTTAAATGCAGCATCATTGAAAAAAGCTATCAAATCTATTTGAAGTTTCACTTGATAAAATAATTATATTTTTAATGAAGTGGAACCAAAATAAATTTGAATTTCGCGGGCAGACCCGTGTCTTCCACCTTAATGAATATATTTTTGACTAGCTCCCTAAGTTCGTTTGTGTGGATTATGATTTCAAAAAACGTTTAAGTATACAAACTTTTTCACGGCTCTTGAGAAAGAAAAATACTTTTTAATTTTAAATTTTGTTCTCACCCAGGGAATATTCTCGATAGAGCAGGGCGTATCTCGGATAGGTGTCATAGGAGTAACTGTGATGGCGTTGCTATCTGGATTTGGTGCCGTCAACTATCCCTACACATCCATGGCTATTTTTATAAGGTAAGCCTTTTTTACAAGCCTTAATTGTTAGAAATTGGGATGTTAATCAAACGGCAATTCTTTGGCGAACGTCAAAACGAGCGCATACTATGGCATTTTTAGGGATAAAAAGGTAGCCTATGTGTTAATCCTGGGTATGAGCTATCTCCATTCCATATTTCAGCCAAATCGGTTCATTCGTTGTGTAGTTATTAGAGTAACAAACATCTATCCAAACATCCATCTATACATCCTCACAAACTTTCGCATTTATAATATTAGTAGGATTAGAAGGATATTAGTAGGATTTGCAAAATGTCCCTCTCAGAAATCGAACCCAAGACAGCGCACACCACTGCACCAGCGGGGTTGCCAATTAAGCAACCTAAAAATTGTATTGATTTTTCAGACCAGTAACACAAGCTGATGTGCTATCAATAGAGAAGAAGCTTCTCCAAACCATGGATATGATACTGGTGAAGAAGAAACGTATAGCCTTAGCAGAGTCCAATAGTATGAGGAACCAGTATAATATGAAGGAACAATCCGGAGCCAAAAATAAAGGGTTCTGGACCAATATACTGTCCAGTGTTGGTAACATTGCCAACCCTCTCAGCCAGGGCACTGAAAGTAAGTATATACGAGGGAGCGTTTTTATGTTCGCGGAATGAAGGGTAAGGGGTTGAAATAAAAAAACCAAATTATTTTTCCTTTTCAATATATTCACCTGCAAGACGGACACATTTTTCAGATCTTTCAATTAATTTATTTATACCCTCATAAAAAAATGTTTTGTCTTTGTCCTCAAAATACGCTGAAACCGCCTCCTTAACTTCATCATCGGTGGTAAATTTTTTACCCTGCAGCTCTTTTTTCATTTTAGGAAAGAGGTAATAATCACTCGGGGCCAGGTCTGGGCTGTAGGGTGGGTGGTTCAAAATATCGAAGCCCACTTTAAGCAGGGCAGCCAACGCAACGCGGCTCTTGTGGACGGCCGCATTGTCGTGTAAAAGCAGCACACCTTTCGTCAATTTTCCCCGTCTTTTCACTTGAAAATAGTTGCTTCGGATACTCCAACCTTTTCTGCAAGCTCTTTTCGAGCATCTTCCAATAATAATTTTTCGACTTTAGCGATGATTTCACCTGTGGTCACCTCAATGGTGCGCCCAGGCCCTCAAGTCGTCTCGTCTCGTCTTCAAGTGATTCTCGTCCTTACTTGAATAGACGATACCACATGTAAACCATGGTTTTACAAGGGCAAGAGTCTTCGTAAACGAAGGCCATCTTTTGAAATGGTTTCGACGTTTTCTTCCTTGCTTGGTAAGGAACTTAATAATGTCGCGGTGCTCGATTTTCTCCATTTGTGAACGCCGTCTTCCCGATTAAGTTGCTTGGTTGATGATAGTTCAGAGACTAATGAGCCGATTGTAATAAAACTCGGTATTTCTGCTAATAGGGAATCACTTAACACGTTGAAGTACTAATGAGACCCCTCACCCCTCTCCAACCCCGCCATTCCGCGAACTTAAAAACGCACCCTCGTAGGTAACTAGTAGGGCCTTCTGCTCATCGAGTAGACTATCAAGCTTTGATAATTTTAAGTTATTGCATAGCTTTTATCGCGGGCTTTGAGCGCGGCGACCGAATCAAGACATTCCGTAACGAAAATAAACCTAACACCGTCGTTTCAGTTCGGCAGACTTCGGCACGGTTGATATGAGATTTCAGTAAGCGTTCAACATTTTAGAGGTTCACAAGTAGGTCTGTTCGGCGCAGTGGGCGAGCGGCCTCTTTCTTTACCGTATGGAGTATGATGTCGCAGGTTCGAATCTCACTCGCGAAGTAGTGACAATGCGCTTTTCTTGTTTGTTTGTATTTTAATTATTTTTTTTGCATAATTTTTATTATGCAAAAATAATATTGCATAAATAGTATAATTGCATAAGTTGATAAAAAATGCTATGCAATAGCTTTACCGCGGCAGTCTCCGAGTGCCACAGATTTTTTTATCTAAACACCACTCTTTCATGTTTTATACTCTCTGAGATAGACACATACGATATAGCCGCCATCTTGAATCCGCCATTTTGAGTTTTTTTCAGCTCACTGCCAATTGGATGAGGTTTCGAGTATTTTTTGTTTGAGCACCTATCTTTAATGCCCTGGCTTTGCTTCTCACCCGTCTTCCAAACCCTCGATCATCATATCTCATCATTTGTCAGAGATGAGAATTCTTCTATCCGTCCGCGTGGATTTAGTTTACAAAATCCCACAGAAACATTGATTTTCCGGGATAAAAAGTAGCTCACTCTCCAGGTCCTCAACTATAACCATGCAAATAATCGCGTCGATCCGTAGCTCTGTTGCAGCGTGATTGAAGGACATACCAACAAACATACACACTTTTGCATTTATAATATTAGTAAGGATATTAAGATACAATAAGTAGGCTATACTCTGAATATCTGTATAATATTCAAATACACATCAAGAATCTCTACAGTAGCAGCGAAGCAGTTGTAAGGATAGACGAGACCGTCTCTGCGCCCTTTAGATTTCGTAAGGGTGTAAGACAGGGCTGTGTGCTTTCTCCCATCTTGTTCAATATCTATGGTGAATACATCATGCGGCGTACTCTCGAAGATTGGAAAGGTGGCGTCAGCATCGGTGGAGTAAAGCTTACTAACTTGCGGTACGCTGATGACACAACACTCCTAGCAGCATCTGAGACTGAAATGTCGTCTCTATTGAACAGGATGGAGCAAATAAGTGAGGAAATGGGTCTCTCCATAAACAGATCCAAAACGAAGGTAATGGTGGTAGACCGTGCCGGACAGTTGGAACTCACTGGCTCATTGAACCTCGAGATTGTGGAGAACTTTATTTACCTGGGTTCCAACATAACTAATACCGGGTCATGTGAGGTGGAAATTAGAAGACGGATTGGAATGGCCAAAAGTGCCATGTCACAGTTGTATAAGACTTGGAGGGACAAGCAGATATCGACTGGTACCAAAATGCGTCTAGTCCGCACGCTCATATTCCCGATATTCATGTATGCAGCTGAGACGTGGACAATAAAAGCTGCTGACCGACACCGCATTGACGCTTTCGAGATGTGGTGCTGGAGGAGAATGCTCCGAATCCCTTGGACAGCGCACAGAACCAACGCATCGATCCTTAAAGAATTAAAGATCACGAAACGGCTATCTACCACCTGTCTCCAGAGGATCCTTGATTATTTCGGCCACATTGCCAGAAGAGAGGGACACAACCTTGAAAAGATTGTCGTTACTGGCAAAGTGGATGGAAGGAGACCTCGGGGACGAAGCCCGATGCGTTGGTCGGATCAAATCCGCACCGCTCTCGACACCAAGATCCACGAAGCTCTCCATGTCGCAGAGAACCGGACGACATGGCGCGACATCGTCCATAAAAAGATCATTGGTGGAAGGGGTCACGACCCTCAGTAATGAGGAATACGACGAAAGGAGGAGGATTCAAATACACGCATACTTTTTCAGAAAATCAGTTTTCGTAATTTGAATCTTATGATCGCAACAATATGGTACAATCGAAAACTCTATGGGAAAGCATTAGTTTACAATATTATACGATTAAATGAAGCTTGGTATGTTAATCAATGCAAACAATCAATATCCATGATGACGTAATACATTTTTGCATTAACATTTTTTCAGCTATTTAGAAAATTAACGCATACCAAGCTTACTTAAATCGTGTACTGATAACTACTAATTCCCACAAAGTTTTCGATTCCACATGACGGGAATTTTAGTGTTACCAGCTCCCAGACCACAAATTAGGTGTTGCAATTGTTATTTGTGTTATAAGGGGCCAAAGAAATGTTTTGTTCCCAGAGGGCGTTATTTTGAATTCAGAGCGAAGTGAAGGATTCTAAAGTAGAATCCTGAGCGTAGCGAGGAATACAATATACGCCGCCCTAGAACAATATGGCCCTATAACCGATCGACAAATTGATCACGTGACTTATCAAAGACAACAGCTTCTCAAACATTTTTTTGAATTTCGAACGGAATGAGCGATCGACAGGTTTCTGCAACGAACGCAGTAGTACTAAACAGATACTAAAGCATGCACCTGATCATTCAGAAGAGAGGAATGAAAACTCCCATGGGCTTAAAATTAAATTTTTCTCCCGCTATCCTCTGAAGCCAATATTCGTTTTTCGAATAAGTATGATGAAAGCATCTTTTTTTTTTTCTTCTTTTCAGATATAACTCAGTTACGTCAAGAAATATCGGGTCTAGAAGAGTTAAGCAGACAGTTGTTCTTAGAGGCGCACGACGCTAGAACTACGCGCGAGAAAATAGAGTGGTCCAGGACATTCCAGGGGAAGTACTTCAACTTCCTGGGGTACTTCTTTTCTTTTTACTGCGTTTGGAAGATATTCATTGTGAGTATTTTTTCTTTTTTAGGGTTCCGTAACAAAATGGTAAAAATGGAACCCTTATGGTTGAGACGTTCTCCGTCCATCCGTCTGTCACGGTCGATTATTTTAGTAACTATTAAAGCTATCGGCATAAAATTTGCAATAGTTGTATTAAATAGTGGTCCAACATCATTGGAATAAAAAAAATCAAAAATTATTTTTAGTTTAATTAAAGAAGGGGGAAAATCGGGGGTTTGAAATTTCAAAGTAAGAAAGCTATACCGAGTGATGTATCGTATGAAAGGGCTTTACCTGTACATTCTAAAACAGATTGTTTTATTTTTATACATAATAGTTTTTGATTAATACATACACATATTAAGATGGGCAGACAGAAAGTAGCCCCAATCCCGTCGGATTCATTCGAATCTTATGCTTTCGCGTCTAGGTCGTTGTATTTGATTGAGAGATTGCGATAGTAATCGCGCCCTAATCGAATAAATATTGCCAGTACGTTTAGATTTGTGTAATTGATTAATTAATACTATGATGTTTTTGATGACTACCCTCACGTTCAGACGGTGTTTGTCTGTCGTGTTGTGGTTTAATTGATTAGATGTGAGGTCAGAGGTTGCTATTAGGGGTGGTGGAGGCGGCTTTGGGTAGGGTTTCGGCGATTTAAGAGATTAGTTTTTGAGTAATAATTCCCGCTTCTAGACTACGACTAATATGTGTAAACAAATAGTTAATAATTTTTGACGTGATAACGTCTTATAAATCGATGAACACCGGCTGCACGCATGAAAAAGTGTCACGTTCCGCTGAGCCTGAGGGTGCAAGCGAGAGCGCGGAACAAGCGATCACAGGGCACGATCGCCCCAAGCGTTGGCTTGTGACTAGAGAAAATTGTAATTTTCAATTAACTTAGTTCTTTGTATTATACAAAATAATGATAATTCAGTGATAATAATTCAATTCATAAAAGTATGCAGTTTTTCATCAATGTTCTTTTATGACGTTATCACGTACAGCTTTTGCAATTCACGAAGGCGAGTGAGCTTTACTTGTGGTTACTTCGTGTACATGCACATTGCATAAGTGTGCGTGCCTATCAAAGCCTAGGTGGGAGCGGGCAGGCGCGAGCATTGCGCTCGCTCACACTTGTACAGATACGACACACACACAACCATAACTCAGTCGCCCTCGTGAATTGCAAGAACTATAAAACTATCGTCCGTAAACCGACTTTCATTAGCAACCCATCAACGGCCCACTACTGAGCGTAGGTCTCCTCTCAGAGAAGGGTTATAGGCCATAGTCCACCACGCTGGCCCAATGCGAATTGGCGGACTTCACACACCTTCGAGAACATTATAGAGAACTCTCATATGTGCAGGTTTCCTCACTATGTTTTCCTTCACTGTTGAAGCAAGTGATATTTAATTGCTTAAACGCACATGACCCGGGATCGAACCTGCGATCCCCCGAATATTAGACCACAGTCCTAACCACTATCACTGCTCAAACCGACTTTACAGACAACTAATTTTTTTTTCTAGTCAACAATAAACATAGTGTTCGACCGAGTCGGCAAGAAGGATCCAGTAACTAGAGGCTTAGAGCTGGTGGTGCATTGGCTCGGCTGGCACATAGACGTGTCGTTTTGGTCTCAACATGTCTCCTTCATACTGGTTGGGTGTATCGTGCTGACTAGCATCAGGGGACTGCTTCTGACACTCACTAAGGTGTGTATTGACTTATTTCTAACTTAATTATTAGTACGACGACCTAATTATTCGACGACCTCCCTGGCGCAGTGGTGAGCGCTGTTGTCTTATAACTGGAAGGTCTCGGGTTCGATTCCCGGCGGGGTCGATTTGGGAATTTATCATTTCTGAGCTTTTTCCTGGTCTGGTCTGGTGGGAGGCTTTGGCCGTGGCTAGTAACCACCCTACCGTCAAAGACGTGCAGTCTAGCGATTTAGCGTTCCGGCACGATGGCGTGTAGAAACCAATTAGGGGTATGGGTTGAACGTTCACTACCATACCCCTTCCAAGTTAGCCCGCTACCATCTTAGACTGCATCATCACTTACCATCCAGCTGAGATCGCAGTCAAGGACTAGTTTGTCATCGAATAAAAAAAAACCTGGACGGCCGAGTTCGATTTTTTTTTGGAAAATCGTGTTTTTAAAAGCTTGTTAGCTTGACCAGTTTATTTGTTTGTTTGGGTAAAATCTTGCAAGATGAATTAGAACCACTTCCCGGTTTCCGATTGAGCTGAAATTTTGCATGTATGAGTAAATCGGATGACAATGCAATATTATTGTGACATGGAGCGGATCTGATGATGGAGACGGAAGATGGCTATCGGAACTCTGTAATAAAACGATGTAACCCCATCGAGTTTGGGCTCGTTTGATTCGTCATGACGAGAACTCTGATCCTAGATGATATCTAGAGTCTAATGATGTAGCTACTAAAAGCTTGTATTTAAAAATAATTTTTTTAATTTACACTTGTTTGGAAATTATATTTAGAAAAAACAAATAATTAAATAATAATAAAAATTCATTGGGAAAAAATAATCATCTGGACTCGAACCGGGGTCTTCTGGTTTCGGGACCGCCCGATTTCCCACCTGAGCTGTTATAACCTTGTAGATGGTGGCGAAATTTACCTTCGTATTCTAATTATATTGTAGCAGTTTTTCATTGCCTGAAAACACATAAAACGACGTTTTCCAAAAATTAAACCTAGCTTGATCGATTTATCGCCCCCGAAACCCCCTGCATGCTAAATTACATGAAAATCGTTGGAGCCGTTTCAAGAATTGCTCGTTTAAAGGTATTAGATATAGCTTATTTGCAGCGGCACTGTTTTACCTCAGAAAATCCAGATTTTATTTCCAAAAAATGCGTCTAAAGTTTCCAATAGGTTCAAATCTTAGTTTTTGAATATTGTATAGTAAAGCCTTTAGTGAGTTTACTTTTCAACTAATGTAGGTTTCATAGAGCGAAATGTTTGCGAATTGAAATGGCGATTTATTCTACACATTACTAGTTAGTTAAAATCGCTATTTTTTCGAGATAAAACATTGGTACAGAAAGTTTTGTCTCAATTGAATCTTTTGATTTTCCGGACATAAAGTTTCCTTTGCTACTATTCAGGCCCTAAACAAAAATCACTTCGTTCTGTTGCTGCATGATTGAAGGACAAACTAGCAAACAAATACAATTTTGCATTTATTGTATTGCTATCTTTTGCCAGCGACTTCGTCCAAATTTAGGTAAGGTTTTAAAAATCCCGCGTGGAACCCTCTGTTTGTCTGGGATGAAAGAAGCCTATTTTACTCTCGAAGTCTTTCAACTATAACAATTTACACAATCATATCGACCCGTTGCTCCGCTGCTGCGTGATTGAAGGACAAACCAAGAAATAACACACACTTTAACCTATCATGCGTCATGCTCGTAAACGGGTTCTGACGGCGGGAATGGGGCTACTTTGTGTCTGCCCGTCTTAACATGAATTGAATTGTAGTATTTTTTTTTTTGGAACTTCCCCTCATTTTGGAAATATTATTCTAACAAAGTTGCATAGGTTGAATCGGCTTGGCATCCAGCTGCCCACAAGACAGTATAAAAAACTTATTACAATGTAATAGCTTCATAATAATATAAATTGTAAAATGATTATTTTGAAAAGAGCAACTGCTGAGTTTCTTGCCGGCTCTTCTCAGCAGAATCCGCTTTCCGAACCGGTGGTAGTGTCATGACTTGTCATAAGAGCCACAGGTTGGCCCACGTGAAATAAATAATTTTGAATTATGAATTTATAGAATTTTTTTTTGAATTTCGCGGGCATACCCGTATAATCAACCTTGAGGTGGAAGACAAGGGTCTGCCCGCGAAATTCAAATTTAATTTAGTTTTTCGCAATTTGTAAACTAATACGACAAAGTAGGCTTATGGCATTCTAATTGCGACAATGGCAGTATCATCTTCACAGGTTTGTATAAAAGTCTTTACTTGAAAGTGTCCAGTTTAAGAAATTAATCAAAATATCGACTAATTTGTGAGTAGGTAACTCACGTCCAACTCAGTATTTTGATTAATTTCTTAAAGTGGTCACTTTCAATTAAAGATTTTTATGTAAACCTGTGAAGATGATAATTCCACTGGCGCAATTAGAATGCCATAAGCCTACTTTGTCGTATTAGTTCACAAATTCCAAAAAAACAAATTAAAGGAGAATGGGCACCTTTGTATGAGTTGCGTCCCCAGACTGTATCAAGTTGTGATATATGTCATTTTAAAGGTCATGATAATAGCTTCATTTTATTGTATGACACCAATTATGAGACACGTGCAGGGAAGGAACTAGAAATCATTTAATTTTTTTAAGCCCGTGAAAGTCTTAAGACAGTGTTTTTTAGATTTTACGGTTTTTTATTCCTTATGTCGACCAAGCGGCATATATTCAACTAGCTGATGCCCGTGACTTCGTCCGCGTGGATTTAGTTTTTACAATCCCGCGGGAACTCTTTGATTTTCCGGGATAAAAAGTAGCCTATGTCACTCTCCAGGTCCTCAACTATACTCATGCAAAAAAATCACGTCGATACGTAGCTCTGTTGCGACGTGATTGAAGAAAAACCATCAAACACACTTTCGCATTTATAATATTAAGTATGATGATGTCCCTGTGATCAATAGGGTGAAAACCGGGAGCGATCACCGGATGGTAAGAGGCACGTTGACTATTAATGTAAAGCTGGAAAGGGCCAGACTGGTGAAGTCAACTCTCCGACCTTCTCGTGGTCATATCCAAAACCCCGAAACCTTCCAACTCGAACTTCAGAACCGATTCGATTGCCTAGCAGACTGCGTTTCTGGGGCCGATCTAAACAACAGGGTCATGAAAATTGTCCATAATCTGGGTCTAAATTCTTTAAAACCCATCGGAGGAAAAGAACCGAAAAGTTCTCTGAGCAAATTCTCAAGCTCATGGAGGAGAGATAACAGATAAGGCTGCAGTCATCGGCAGACGCGGCTGCCTACCAGAGGATTAAAAGGCAGATCTGTACGGCACAAACTCGTGACCTTAGTGTCTTTAATACCAAGTGTATTAAAGATACCATCGAGCGAAACAGAGGCTAAGTGTTCGCGAGAGATCGGTTTATTGGACAATCATCTCGTCTCTTCTCGACCTGAGATCTTGGGAGAGGTTGAGAATTTCTATGAAGTTATATACCACGACACAAAAACCTGTTGAAGATTTGGCCAAAGATCCCAGAGCCAAACTGACCCGACACGATACAGAAGATACCCCGAATGTCAGCCTATACGGGATTAGTATGGTTCTCAAGCAGCTCAAGGAATCAATGCGGAACTCCTGAAAGCGAGTAGAAAACCAGTACAAGATTTTAAGCGATTGTTCAATTCCGTCATTCACGAGGGCATAACGGTTCTTCAAAAAAGTGATAATACCATGTTGAAGAATTATAGACCCATCTCGTTCCTGGATCAGGTTTATAAGTTGTTCTTGAGAGTCATTACTAATCGCCTTTCTCGTAGGTTTGAAGACTTCCAGCCTCCCGAACAAGCCGGATTCCGACAAGGCTTTGGCACAATAGGTCACATTCATACGGTGCGGTAGGTTATATTATATAAAAGACTGAAGAGCATAACCGGCCACTTTGCTTAGCGTTTGTGGACTATGAGAAAGCCTTCGATTCGGTGGAAACTTGGGCTGTATTGAGGTCGCTGCAGAGATGCCGGATTGACTACCGGTATATCCAAGTGTTGAAGAGCTTGTATGAAAACGCAACTATGTCAGTACGTACGTACGATGGACCAGACTACGACGCCAATCCACTCACAGGGTGGAGTGCGACAGAGAGAAATTATCTCCCTGAAGCTCTTTACCGCTGCGTTGGAGGACGTCTTTAAGATTCTGGATTGAAACGGACTTGGCATCAACATAAACGGCGAGTACATCACTCACCTGCGATTTGCCAATGACATAGTAGTCATAGCAGAGACTCTGAGATACCTCAATACTATGCTCAACGATCTCAGCAGGGTTTCTTAACAGGTTGAAAATGAACATGAGCACTATCTAACAAACAGAGTGGTGCATATATGGAATAAGTTACCTAAAGAAATAGTGAGATCAAAGTCAGTTAATGAATTTAAAAACAGATTAGACCACCATAACATTGGAAACTCCAAGCACAGCAAGTGATATAGTCGCATCAGCGATAGCTGCGTAGCCTATTATAAATAATAATAATGAGCAGGACGAAAATCATGTCCAATGCTCATGCTCCGCTCCGCCCAGTATTCGTTGAGAATTCTGCAATCGAAATTGTGGACGAGTGTATATACCTGGGACACACAGTCCAGCTAGGTAGGGCCAATTTTCGAGAAAGAGATCAACCGCCGAATCCAACGCGGCTGGGCAGCGTTGGAGAAGCTCCGAGATGTCTTCTAGTTCAAAATCCCTCAGTGCCTGAAGACGAAAGTCTTCGAACAGTTCGTGTTGCCAGTGATGACTTACAGATCAGAAACATGGTCGCTAACTGTTGCGTTCATAAGAAGGCTCAGGTTCACTCAGCGGGCGATGGAGAGAGCTATGATCGGAGTATCCGTAGATCCATAGGAGAACCAAAGTCACCGATATAGCACAGCGAGTCGCGAAATTGAAGTGGAAATGGGCGGAGCACATAGTTTGAAGAGCTGTTGGTCGTTGGGTTCCCAAGGTGCTGGAGTGGCCACCCCGCACCGGGAAGTGCAGTGTGGGCAGAATCCCGTCAATTAGGCGTAGGGAGCCGCTGGATTCAGGCGGCGCTAGACCTGGCCTATAAAACCTAACCTAAAATAAAGGCCTAAGGCCTGTAAAAGTCCATGCAAGAGAACTTTGTCCAGCAGTGGACGTCTATCGGTTGATAAAGAAGAAGATAATAAAAAATTAAAAAGTAACATAGTTATTTCCCTGCACGAGTCTCACAGTTGGTGTCATACAATAAAATGAAGCTATTATCATGACCTTTCAAATGACATATATCACAACTTGATACACCACTGGGGACGAAACCGCCCATTCTCCTTTGAATTTCGCGGGCGGACCCTTGTCTTCCACCTTAACCTACCTTTTATTCTTTCACAGTTCTTCTACAAAATCTCATCGTCGAAATCCTCGAACATCATCGTTCTGATACTCGCTCAGATAATGGGCATGTACTTCTGCTCTTCAGTGCTACTGATGCGTATGAACATGCCGCCAGAATACAGGATAATAATAACGCAGGTGCTCGGCGAGCTGCAGTTTAACTTCTACCATCGGTGGTTCGACGTTATTTTCCTAGTTAGCGCGTTAACTAGCATTTTCACACTATATTTAGCGCATAAGCAACCTTCTGTTAATTAGAAATCAGTCATCAGCAAACCATCAACGGCTCACTACTGAGCGCAGGTCTCTCAGAGAAGGGTTATAGGCCATACTCCACCACACTGGCCCAATGCGAATTGGCAGACTTCACACACCTTTGAGAATATTATGAAGAACTCTCAGGTGTGCAGGTTTCCTCACGATGTTTTCCTTCACCCCTGAAGCAAGTGATGTTTAAGAGTGGGTGTGCGCTCGTTAACAGTAAACAGATTTGATTTTTACAGTAGTAGATCAAGTTTCAAGTATCCGAAAAAAAAACACGCAAGAATTACATCATACTGCCAAGGGACGTGCTTGGGCAAAAACATAAAATGATGAAATTTGTTCGATAATAAAAAATCGCGAAGTTAGGTCTAATTTTTAACCAACATTCATTTATTTTCAATGTGTTGCATATTACAGAGCCAAAATTTTTACATTAAATTCCGATTGATATTATCAAGAGAGTAGCCTAGTGAATTGAAAAGAAAATGAATATTTTACGAGTTACAAAGTATTTGGCGCTTACTACACTCCTATTCCGCGCAAAACGCTTTCTTTTGTCGCGCCTCACATGAGGTTGTGGCTATGTTTTATCTCATCGCGAAATCTGATTTTTTTTTGGGGTTACACGCGCTCTTAATTGCTTAAACGCACTTGACTCCGAAAAGTCAGAGGTGCGTGCCCGGGATCGAACCTGCGACCCCCCGAACACAGACCACAGTCCTAACCACTAGGCTATCACTGCTTCATTTACCATTACTTAATTACTTAAACTGTGAAAAGTCAGATAATCGTGTCCGGGGTCGAACCCACGGCCCACGAAAAGGAGGAAGAAAACTTAAGTTGTTAACCACTAGGCTACCACTGTTTAATTACATACAGCGAAATGTTACATTGATAACATCTTAGTTTCGCAACCATGTACCTACAATCCCACATCATGTACTCTAAGCGAATGCATTTAATTATAATTTTCAAAAACTAGACTTAAGAGAATTACTATAAACTCCGTAGTTTTCGGTACAGAGGTAAATTCCTCGCTACGCTCAGGATTCTACTTTAGAATCCTTCACTTTGCTCTGAATTCAAAATAACGCCCTCGGGGAACAAAAAATTTCTTTGGCACCATATAGCACAAATAACTATTATAAGAAGTTCTGAAAGAAGTTCATACTATCTAAGCAAAGCTTGGTTAGGATCTATCTAGTATATAAGACTGAATTGATTATTTATAAAACTTAGATCATAACCGAGAAAGTGATATAAATAAGACCAATGTTGTAAATATCGATTAAGTAATAAATAAAGTTTATATTGGTATAAAAGGTTTTTCATTGGCTTCCCTCATATCTATAGAGTTATCTCAACGATAGACATCGTAGGTCTCTAGAAAGTTCGCCACAAAACTATTATAACTTTTTTTTTAATTTTAAATCTCGGTTGGAATGGCATTTCGAATCAGTGGTATAAATACTTGACAATTCAAAAATTTATTTGATTAAAAACCTATTCTATTCTATGAATATTTATAGACATTTCATTTTAAGGCCCACTCTTCCAGAGAGATTTTCCCGAGATCTTTTTTTTAATAAGCCGGGTTCGAGGATATATATCAATGGATATATATCACGATATATATCCGATATATATCAAACTGGGTTCGATGATATATATCAATGGATTTTTTAAATTTTCTTAGTGTAGGTATGACCATTGACTGATTAGAATTTATAAAAAAAAGGTTTTATGTTTTTGAGTTGCGTTTTTGATATACATGTATAAGATTTTATGTTTTTAGTTCATTTTGCCTGATCTAAAATAAAATTTTATGTTTTGGCTTCATTTGTCTGATTTTAAGCGCCTAAATAAATAAAACATTAAACATTTTAGTTTTTCTCATAATTTTTGTATGTTTATGCACATATGCAAATAGTATTCATAAATAATAAAATAAACTATTAAGAGCGAATGCTAGTGGTTTTTTCTCCATACAAAATATTACAAACGCTCTCGCCTGTTTTCTCTCTGGTTTATGACCTTAGAGCAATGATTTTTTACAATAAAATAAATATCGACCTCTTCTATGTCCCTATGTTTTCCTTTTTGAAGATACATTATCTTTATAAGCACTAGAGCTCTTACAAAATGCTCAAAATTTCTTGTTTAGACCGCTGTAAACAGACGCCTAGTGTACAAATTTGAGAAGTATTAATGAAAAAAGAAAAACATAGGGATACAGTATATATCCTTCTTATTCAGTTTATGAAATATCTTTTAAATCGGTCCAATATTGGAGGAGAAAATAGTAGAGAGCCAAACCTCGAATTATGGCTTTTTTCTTAGGCTATTCAGTCCGATCTGCAGTTGTCCTTATCGCACGAATTTGAGGGCGGGGACGCGGGACGTCTGCTTATAATATATTATGGAAAAGTGATGCACTAGTAGTTGAAATTAACATCGATAAAATAGTGTTGTAAATTATTATCGATAACCCGTTACATTTTTTGCATAATAATGCTCTTTAATGGGGAATACAAATACTTTTTATAGTAGGTAATGGATACAAAATAAAATTAATGTCATTATGTCTTTATAATTAAGTATGTTTATTACAAAAAAAAAATAATACAAAACAGTAAGTTAGATAGGCATAGATAGCTAAAATTCTCTTATCACCCTGTACTAAAACGACGTAACCCTATTGCGTTTGGGCTCGTTTGATTCATCTTGACAAGTACTCTGGTCCTAGATGATATCCAGCGTCTGATGATGTAGCCACTAAAAGCTTGTTTTTTAGGGTTCCGTACCTAAAGGGTGCCAATGGGACTGGGAAAGCCACCGCTGTCATGTCGGTCCGTTGTATCTCGTAAACTGTAATAGGTAGACAGTTGAAATTTTCACAGACAAGAGTGTGTCTATGGCCGCTATAACAACAAATCGATGGCCCACTACGTATTGCAGTCATCTGCAAAATTCTACTTTTACTGGAGAGCGTGTCAAAGATACAATGTTTAGAACGTTTTTATTATTTGTGCTAGCATTATGACTTTTTCATGTTTGTTTCTTGATAATTATTTGGTATATTCGACCGAGCGAAGCGAAGGTCTTTGAGTCTACTTGAGTGAATTTGCACTTGTCCGTCCGTCCGTCCGTCCGTCCGTCCGTCCGTCCGTCCGTCCGTCCGTCCGTCCGTCCGTCCGTCTGTCAGAGCCTTATAACTTCTGAATTACTGAACGTAATTACTTCAATTTTAGATATAATATGTAAACCGATGGCCTCCAGCCGAAAATGGCTTAAAAAGTTATAAAAATCTTTATTTCAGGGGGGCTCTCATAGAAGCGAATGCGAAGAAAAAAAAATTTTTTGCGTTTCATAGGGTTACAGTACCTCATTTTAAAGATAATTTAGAACAGAGTACAAAAGTTTTTTTTTTTTAATTTTTTTCCTAAAATTGACGAAATGGGGGGCTTTCAAAGTGGAGATTATATTTGACCTCACAACGGAATAACCATTGAAAGCTGGGGCTTGAAAGTTTTATAATTTTAGCGTAATATCATGTACTTGAACAACAAATACTAAAATTAGATAAATGTAATAAGGAAACTAAATTATTTAACTTTTAATGAGCAGCAACAACAGAACTTCACAATGATGTCAATAGATGGCGCTCCCATCTCATATAGCAAATGCAGCTTTATGTAACATATTATTCAATTAAAATTATTATTTAGTCATTTAGCAAACATCAATAAAACTTCACGTTGCAGTTTGTTTTTACATGTTTTCTGATCGTGTCGATAGTTGACGCTGTGTACAAGTAATTTAATTTGAATGTTCCAAAAAACTATACCTAAGTTTGATTGAGGCCTTGAGGATTTCACTATAACAGTTCCCTAACCTTTACGGGCTACCTATGTTAAGTTAGTTGACACTTTCTGTCAACTTTGTTATTACGAACCTCTACGGGACAACTAAAGGTGAAAATGACATTGGGATGATAGGATTGTATTTAGGGGCTATATACCTACGTAAAGAGACTTCTACAAAGGGGATGATTTAGGTATGGTTGGTGAAAACGGGCATGATAATAATGTCAATTTTGATCGTCATGTATCTATTGAATGAATAAGTAATTATGGGAAACCGTTACCGCGAGGTCTCAGTTCGGGGCGAACCACTAGTATATTATATTTATAGTGTAAAATAATTTCAGTTTGTACACGTATGTTGAAGTCGGGCGGACCTAAATAGAAACGATGAAACGAATGCGCCACGCTAGCCAAAATTTTAGTTTGTAGGTCCAAGCACAGCATAATAGTACTCGGTACTGGTATGTTGGAGTCAGGCTAGCGTTGCAGTTTCATAGTTCTGTTGAGGCCCGCCCGACTTCAATATTCGTGTACAAACTGAAATTATTTTATACTTTTCAGTGGCGTTTGAAGTCGGTTTTTTTTTCAAAGAATTTTTATATATTAATATTTTAAGCTTTTTAGTGTAGCTTTATAGGATAAATCTACACATTCTCTGATCGCGAGCGATTTGTTTCTATTCATTGAGGAGTTCCGTCCTCTATCACAGAAGATATTCATCAGATCTTCACCAAATTTGCAGCATCAGGTGATCAGCTCGATGGTGGCACCATTGCATTTTATATAGAATCAAATACTGATCAAAACGAATCCAAACTAGAGATGCCACGAATAGTGAATTGGCCGAATACCGAATACCGAATATTCGGCAACGCTGTCGGCCGAAGCGCCGAATATTCGGCACGACATACATACTTGTCGGGGGCGCGTTAGCTGGATTAAGACCCAACCAACCAAATATCTGGTTGCTACTTTTCTGGATCCTCGCTTCAAAACAAGTTTCCTAGGATTGGTTCAAGCAGAAAGAGCAAGACAAAAAATTCTTCTAGAAACTCTGAAAATAAGTTGTGATGAATCTAGTAGTACCGATGACGATTCTTCTCCACTTCGTAAGAAAAGAAACTTGAATGAAAATGATAGGACTATTGAAATACACGACAGTTTCTGGAACTGCTTTGAGGAAGTCGCTACAGATAATATGCGAAATGCTAATGAAAATGATGAGGACCTGGAGAAGAATGCTGTGGCAAACGAGTTGGATTTTTATTTGAAAACAGTTCGCCTAGATCGGAAGGCCGATCCTTACAAGTGGTGGTTAGCAAACGAAAAACAATACCCAAACCTTTCGAAATTTGCTAAAGTTTATCTTTCTTCTCCTGGAAGTAGCGTGTATAGTGAGAGGTTATTTTCTGAGGCTGGTAACATTTACGATGAAAAGCGTAATCGCTTGCTACCAAAAAATGCTGAAAAGCTTGTTTTTGTCCATCACAACTTACCATTGATCAATTTTAATTACTAAAGTGTTGTAATTTTGAAATAAATACATAATTTTGAGTAATATAACGTGTCTTTTTTACATGATTTGGTATTCGGTATTCGGCCGAATAGTACGTATTATTCGGCCGAATACCGAATAGCAAAAAAAGTGGCCGAATAGGCCGAATACCGAATAGTTGCCGAATATTCGTGACATCTTTAATCCAAACACGACATATCTGCTATTATTTTTTCAAGAGTGCACTAGTGTGCTGGATATCTTGGCTGCAGTTTCAGCTCCATCTACAGAGCCATTCCATGGATATCATTTAAGACTGCTTATCAATACGAATGAAACGAGCCTAAAATAATATGGTTATGTAGTTTCATTACAGAGTGCTCATAACCGCCGTTCAGCTTCATCATCAGACCCTGGATATTATCTAGGACCTGAGTACTTCTCAAGACGAATCAAAGGAGCCCGAACTCCATGGTGTTATATCGTTTTACTACAGAATTCTCATAGCCATCTTCCGCCTCCATCATCAGATCAGCTCCATGTTACAATAATATTGCATTGTAATCCGATTTATATGTACATGCACTTTTTCAGCTCAATCGGAAACCGGGAATGGTTCTAATACATCTTGCAAGACTTGACCTAAACATACATTGCATTGCAAGATAAATATAAGATTGTAAAAATAAGATAATGAATAGAAATTTAGCTTATGTATGTATGTTAATTATGTACTAGGCATGATTATAAGTCTACACATACTCTGATCGCGAGCGATTTCCTCTCATTTATTGAGGAGTTCCGTCCTCCATCTCCGAAGATATTCATCAAATCTTCACCAAAAAATGAGACCTGCAGATACGCCCATTCAAGTAAAAAAAAAATTATTGAAATCAGTTAAGATTTGATGGAGATATGGATGAATATCGACAAAAAAAATGAAAATAAAAAATAAAAAAAAAATACGCGTAGAATTGAGAACCTCCTCTTTTTGATTTTTTTTAAGTCGGTTAAAAAGGAGTCGAAGGAGTGAAATTTCTATATATTATGGACTAAGTATATTATAGTGTATTATAACAACAAATACAGAAAGCACCGATTTATAATGCGGTTTGTAAGTTGTGACCAAAACAAATAAGCATTTTTTCCTCATAATTTAGTACCGTCTAAGAACTAAGATAGGTACCTAAATATGTGATTTTGGTCATAATATAAATCGTACGACTCGATTACGTCACACGCGCGAGGCGGGGGCGCGCGTCACAGAACGCACACCCTGTCAGCTTCACACACATGAATAGGGCGGTCGGACCGCGGACGCCGCCGACACCGCGCGGAGCGCTCGCGGAGCGACAGCAATAGATTCTTCAAATACCTAATTTTCAAAAGTCTCTCCGACCAAATGTCCTCTTAATATGGCTTTCATACAAAATTGATATATATCCAACTTGATATATATCGGATATATATCATAAATATCCGATATTTTGATATTTATAATAAATATCGGATATTTTCGAACCCTGTTAATAAGTAAGTATACGTGAATTAGGTAGGTAAAGCAGGTGCATGAATGAAACGACGAAAGTTCAATAAATTAGAGATTTTTATTTATAACACGTTTAAATTATCTTACATAAACTATATCGAAAAAGTATAAATAGAAAATTTTACTTGGAAAGGCCCCTTAATTAATTATACTTCACAATTATATTTTATTGACATTAGTTAATTTTGGGAAGCGATAGATAATTTGCTATTATTTAATCATTGAAGAAGCAAATATTATTAATTTATTTATTTCTAAACACGATAGTATCATAAATAGAAAAATAATTAACAGCTTTTGTCCTCGAACTTCAATCCCTTTTTGATTTAAAATAATATTTAGTTACACAATTTGTTACGCAACGAGATTATACTTCATTGATAATTTTTTTTTTTTGAATAGTTTGAGCAACAGTATTAAATAATTAATTTAACTTTACACATAATATTCAGTCAGAAATGCATCGCCAATCAAATCAACTTTCAGTCAGTTATAGCTCTCTTTTTCACACTTTTAGGAAAAGAAAGAGATAGTAGCGTAAACTGGATACATTTTTGGCTAATATAGTTAGGAATATTTTTTAATCTATTCGCCCATCGCATCTTCATATTGTTTTCTGAAGCAATCACCAACTGGAAAGAAGTCCCAACACCTTTGCGTATACATTTTCCATACGAACGTTTCTTGACCTAAAAGCAAACAAAAAATAAAAATTTTATGATTACTAAGGGACACCCTATGTGTCACAGCTCACCTAGTGTGAACCTGAAATGTCAAGTTTGACAGTTGGCAACACTGCCGGACAAGAGCATTGGAGCAAGTACAACAATTAATAAAGGTGTCTCATTACAAAACCCAAGTACATCACGTCCAATCATGGACATTTTGGCGACCGTGACAGGACACGAACCTGCAATCTTCGGGTACAAATTACTAAAGGAATAGACGGGAAGTTATCGCAAAATTTGAGTTAATGCCAGCGTTAGTGGAAAGGAAAGATTAAATTGTACCTAGGGAGATTGCACTTGATTGACAAAATTCATCATCATCATCAACCCATCCGTTATGGCCATTATTCACACTTCAGGCAGACTTCAAACACCTTTGAGAACGTTTTGGAGAACTCTCAGGTATGCAAGTTTTGTCACGATGTTTTCTTCACCGTTATACTTATAACAAATGATAATAATTGCTTAAAAGCTATTAAGGTGGAAGACACGGTTCTGCCCGCGAAATTCAAATTTAATTTGGTTTTTCGCAATTTGTAAATTAATACGACAAAGTAGGCTTATGGCATTCTAATTGCGCCAATGGCAGTATCATCTTCACAGGTTTACATAAAAATCTTTACTTGAAAGTGTCCAGTTTAAGAAATTAATCAAAATATCGACTAATTTGTGAGTACAAGTCCAACTCAGTATTTTGATTTTTATGATAATTGAGATTTTTATGTAAATCTGTGAATATGATAATTCCACTGGCGCAATTAGAAAGCCAAAAAGGCTTCTTTGTCGTATTAGTTTACAAATTGCGAAAAACCAAATTAAATTTGAATTTCGCGGACAGACCCTTGTCTTCCACCGTTGCATTCGAAAATGGATATTTTAGGTAGAGGTATAAAATCTATAGGTAAAAATATGTTGATATTCATTAATAATAAATAACTTATGACGTGTCATAAGAGCCACAGGTTGGCCTATCTATACATATAATAAAACAGAAACGAAACCAATTCTGTACATGAAATAGATTCAAAAAAGGGTTTTTGCTTCTAATTGTGTTCAAGATACAGATATCAAAACAGAAGCTAAATTTTTTTTGTCTGTTTGTCTGTTTGTTCATTAGAAGAAGGACATTCTTTCACGTAAAAACTACCGCACAGATTTCTACAAAATTTTATACCGTGGTAGCTTATTACTCGGGTCAACATCTAGGCTACTTTTATCCCGGAAAATCAAGGAGTTCCCAAGGGACTTTAAAAACTAAATCCACGCGGACAAAGTCGCGGGCATCAGCTAGTGTGAAATAAATAATTTTGAATTTTTTGACAAAAAGTAAAACTAACCTGTATACTCAGTGTCGGGTTTGTTGATAAGATGCATGAGGAAGAACATGTAGTTCGCGAGGTTGTGTTCGCGCTGGACGTGCGTGTCGAACCCGTGCGGAACCTGGAAGCGGAGCATGTTTATGATTATTGAAGCAAGACGCAAGAGCCCAGCGGTTAAAGGTAACCAGTGGATGGATATCAGTCTTCTGATATCGTCTGTTGAGATGGATGTGCGACGTGACAAGATTGGATAAGATAAGGAATGAATAAGAGGAAGTCTGATAGTCGCGTCAGTTGTAGATAAGATGAGTAATAGGCTGGCGTGGTATGGGCATGTAATGCGGAGGGAAGTAAACCATATTACTAGAAGAATTCATGTGGAAGGACAAAAGAGTAGAGGAAGACCAAAGAAACGATGGATGGATTGTGTGAAAGAGGATATGCGTGTAAGAGGAGTAGATGATGAGTTGACGAATGACAGAAGCGAGTGCAACAAAAAGACGTGTTGTGCCGACCCCACGTAGAGTGGGAAAAGGACAAGATGATGATGATGATGGTTGAGCTTCTTTATACGGGTGGGAGGGCCCCATCCGATTCATTTGCCACGGGCCTCGAACGGTATAGTTACGCTACTGGTGCGGACTGAAACCGAGAGGTCGCAGGTTCAAATCCTACACATAGCACTATGTCGTATCCATTCCTAGCACAAGCTGTACGCTTATTTGGAGGGGAGAGTCAACTTCGGCTGTCAGCCACATTAAAAAAAATTATAAAATGTAGGCGTTTGTTGTTTTTCCTTCAATCAAGCCACTACAGAGGTGCGATTGTCTAAAGTTATTCCATTGATCGTTATCGTATTCGATGACATTAGCGTCAAAGTAAAATAAACCATAACAGCATTGAATTAGAGCTCAATTTCGTGTATGCATTCTTATACGTTTACGTATGTATGACGCACCATAACGCTCCATGTTAAAATCGGCTGTACTGAATTTGTGACTTTAAATCAATACCGTCAAGAATTATTTTACTGACCCTAATGCCATCGAATATGAATACGATCAACGGAATAACTTTTAGAAAATTGATACCCTGATCTCCGTTTGAAAAATGTTGAATTCGTTGGTCCAAGGTTTACTTGCCGATGGAGAAATAGGCCCTAAAATGTCCATTTTCACCAACCATACCTAAATCATCCCCTAAGCAGAAGTCTCTTTACGTAGGTAGCCCCAAAATACAATCCCTTACTCGATGTCATTTCCACCTTTAAGGGCCGATTTCACCAACGTAAAACAAGTCTTATCCGAGCGTAAATTTTATATTTTGACAGAGTTTTCAATACAAAAACTGTCAGAACGCAAAATTTATCCCTCGGATAAACGTCACTCGACGTTGGTGAAATCGGCACTTAGTGCCGATTAACTTAGCCTATAAGTAGTCTGTAAAAGTTAGAGAACGTTGTTGAAAACAGGCATAAACCGTATAAGTAGGTAGTTGTATAAGCAGTTGATTATTCAGGTTAGGTTTAAAGAATTTATACTCTAAGAACAAAACATGCTCACTTACAGAGAAATTAAAACTTAAATTATAACACATTATATACATTAAAACAAAAAATGGTGGCTCTTAAATAACTTAAATAACTATAAAACTAAAATATTTTCAAGGTTTGCTAACTGTTTTTGAAAAACTTCCTGAGTTTTCTTTTAAAATTGGAAAAGATTTCTCGCATAATATATCTTTTGGCAGACCATTGTATAGAAGTGCTCCCTCAAATTGAACAGTTTTCGCGCCATATGTTTTTGTTCTTGCTTTAGGCAATTGCAATTTATGTTTATTTCGTGCAAAGTATGTATAGGATTTAGTTTTTATTGTAATTTGTGTGTTTATAGATTGTGTAAGTATTTTTCTAATTAGAATACATGTCTTATATTTATATAATTGGCTAATGGATAATGTGTCAGTTTTCTTCTATAGTTCTTTAGATGGAAATCAGCTCACCTTATCAAAGTAGTCTTTGTTGATCCCGCATATGAAGCAGTTGGACTCCATGTCCTCTTTGACGGACTCCAGCTGGTCGCGGAGTTCACCGAACGCGTCGATGATCAAACCTGGAACCGAATGTCCAAACTGAGTTCTGACAATGTAAAAGATGAAAAGGATATTGGGAAGATAGCTCCAGTATGTTTATTTATTTATTTACTCTGTACCAATACTTAAACTAAAACATAAACATAAATAAAGGACGTGAACGAGGACAGCTTATTTCTAAGGAAGAGATTTCTTCTGGAAGCCCTCGAATGTGAAAATAGATCAAAATAGAGGTACTTTAAAATTAAAACGGCAATTTATTAATGCCGAACTAATTTTAGACTTTTTTTAATTAATAAGGCTGAAACACTGAATAGAATAGAATACAAATATTTTTTATTCAAATAAACTTTTTACAAGTGCTTTTGAATCGTCTGACTTTACCACTGGCTCGGAATGCCCTTCCTGCCGAGAGGAACCAGCAAGAAACTCGGCGGTTGGTCTTTTCAAAACAAGTTACAATAAATACTGTGCTATGTATGCAGTGTTTCCACAATGAGGGGAAGTTCCAAAAATGCATACCCACTAACAATGCAATATATCTTAAGATGGGCAGACACAAAGTAGCGCCATTCCCGCTGGCGGCATCCGTTCACGAGCATGACGCATGACCCAGCCGTTGCTTCGCTCAACCATATTTGAGGGAACTGAGTATTATATCCCTACGCTACGTTGCTTACCCTGTAGGATAGCCAGCAGGATGACAATCACGAAGAAGAAGAATGAGATGTCGAAGATGATGCGATACACTTCTGAGTCGTCACCATCAGGCGGCTCCAACTCATCGCCGATACCGCCGCCGGCTCGCACGCCTTTATACAGGTTGAACACGAAGCACTGACAAACAAACATCTCATTATTATATGTGTAAAATAGTAAAGGACCTATAGGTCTGCCTTGAGTGACACCAGTCTGGTTTGCTTGAAACTTGAAAGTTGATAATAATTTTTGCAAGTGTTTTAATTTTCATTAAATTCTGTGTTTATTGTACATGAAAAACAGTAAAGGAACTATTGGTCAGCCTTGAGCGACACCATTCAGGAACGTTCCGAAAAGCCTGAAAGTCGAAAATTATTTTTGGAACTTATTAATTTTCATCAAATTCTGTGTTCGTTTCGTATACGTATGCGCAACCGGTTATGGGTGAAGCAATCATACGCTTTCGTGAAATCTAAAAAAAAATCAACAAATAGTATTGAAAATACTTAATATTGAACAAATGATTTAGAAAAAAGGGTCGAATAAAAAATCATCATTATTGTCGTCATCTCAACCGATTGACGTCCAATAATTACTTAAAACCAGAGCACGATTATTTGCGGCTCGTTGGAGATCGACCGTCCACCTAGTGGGGGGTCTATTAACGCTCCGCCTTCCGGTGCGGGGTTGCTATTCCAACCCCTTGGGACCCTAATACTTAACATCTATCTATTTTATAGGCTTTTGAAAATGATAATCTCGATCTTTGCAAATAAATGCTCACCGAAAGCATGTCGTGGCAGTTCTTATTGACTTCATCATCCTCCTCTTGCACGTAGAACTTGCGGAAGAAGTTGAACGCGATCACAGTGTAGATGTATACGATGATTGTAAGCAACATCACCGTCAATACGAGCTGGAAAAATATTATTAGTATTGCTTTATTTGCGGGAAACATGAAAAAGAACATTAAAATTGTAAAATGATTCAATACTTGGTAAAGTCGCTAAATTTTATTTTTGAAAGAGTGATTAAACGGTGCTAAGCCTGCAGTTGTACTATATGCTTTATTAAACAAAGAATAATTTAATAAAAAAAAATATTTTTAAAAACTAATATCAAACGCCCGTGGCACTACAAAGTATATAATTTATTGTTGATATTTTAAAAACCGCTCGACCGATTTCGTCATAATTTCAACGGGACCACCTGGAAAGTATACCCTTTGAAACAAAAAAACAATTTTCCAAATCAGTTCAGGTATCTTCGAGGTATCGGTGAACATATATAAAAAAAAATCCAACGAATTGAGAACCCCCTCCTTTTGAAGTCGGTTAAAAATTAAAATATTTATCATCATCTCAACACATCTACAGGCCCTCAGCCTTACACGGGTCTCCTCTCAGAATGAGAAGGGCTTAGACTATAGACCACCACGATGGCTATGTGCGCATTGGTAAACATCACCTTTGATTACATTATGGAAAACTCTCAGGTATTCAGATTTTCTCACGTTGTTTTCCTTCACCGTTAAAACAAGTGATATTTTATTGCTTATATGGTACAAAACGAGTTTCTACTCGTAAAACTGACCTGTTTTCCGTTATGGGTGACGGACTGCAAGATGGTCCTCAAAGTCTTGAAACCAACAGCTACGTCGAGCAAGTGGGCGGCGAAGAAGAAGTTGTTAAAGTTGCCCATCACGGAGAAGGAGAAATACCACAGGGAGTAGAGGAAGGAGTTGTCGGTTATAGTCACTCCCGCTTTCCAGACCTGGTAGCGCCAGTCGATGTTTATGACGCTGGAAAATAATTTAACTATTAGTCTGAAAGTAGTAGTTAGGTTAGATTAGGGTATAAATAAAGCTATTACTAAATCTATGTTGATTGTTTAAAAAACTTAAATTTTTGTTGGACGCAAAAACAATGGCACTCCGTTTTTAAGGTTTCGCCTTGTATTAAAATAAGTATATAAATTAAGGATGAAGTAGGCAGTGTGTTTTTCATCTATCTTACATAATTTTATTGGTATAATAAAAGTCTTTGTTGGTAATTTTGCATTGGCAAAACTGTTTCAGAAGTTTAATTTCTGTAATTTTGGGTTCAAAAATGGGTAACGTTTGCCAAAATCAACAAAGAATTGTTTTCTTAATAAGGCCTGACGAGTTATCTATGAATCGACTCCTTTTTTCTTGACGCCACAGTATTGAAATTAATCAATTCCTCATTTTTACTCATAATTGAGAGCGCCTAGATTTTTTTAGCAAACAATTTGCCCTAAAGAAACAGCTATAAATCCACTCACTAGTGCCAGAACCCTTTGCTGCCTTCCTCTTCCTGCGCCGAGAAGGAAGTCTTCTCCATCCCGAGCATGTTGGATATTGAGTCGAAATCATACGTCTCGGAGTATTTCGCGCGGACTTTCTTCTTGATGAACTTATCCCAGTAGTTCACTGGGAATGATCTGTGGAGATGGTGGTTAGTGGTTTAAGCTAAGAAATGTTTGACACTCAGAAGAATCAAGGAGAAAAGAAATTGTATATTTTTTTGTAACCAAGTCAAAAATTTAATTGATCGAAACCCCAATGTTCTTAATGCATACTCATGAAATTCCTGTATCCAGGAATCCGCATGAATTTAAGTGAGACACAATGACTAGAATTTTTTCAGAAGACAAAAGAATTCCAGCAGTCATTCCTAAAGGTTTTATTTAACTGGCAATCTTAAACCAAACAAATTAAGACAAACCCACTTTTACTTTTCTCTTTTTTATGGGAATAAATGTTGAACTCGTTTTAAAAGTCCCTTTATAATTGCGATTCTATATTAAACTGTAAAATCCCTTTAGAGATCTTCACCGGAGGTTGCAATCAAACTTCGCATTGATAAAAAAATGAGAAAAAGAAAAGATTATTTTCTAATTACTTGGCAGATATAACGAGCTTGTCCCAATGGCTTTTCAGATCATCGTCTTCTGGTTGCTCCGCGATGTACAGACCGTCGAATTCCAGTTTACGCGCTATCTCTTTCTCTCGTTTGAATATAGCTAACGGCACCTGAAAGAGACAACACAATTGCAATGCATTTATTAATTGTTCTTGACGTCATTTTGTAGAAGGTATTCTTAACCCAAACTGTAAATTTTAGCCAGTATGTAAATGATGATGATGAGGTAAATGAAGTGTTAAGTGAAAATCTTTAGATGAAATTATCTAGCCTAAGAGAAGAGGCATGGGAACTTACTTTGAGATGGTAATACCCAACGAGTATAGCAAGAGACACTATGGAGTGCAACATGGCGGCCATCTTGATGACGTGCTCCATGTAGAAGAAGTCCTCGTCGATCAGCACAACTTCTATACCCTCTTCCTCCTCGCTTTCTCCACTGCCACCTAAATTTCAAAGAAAGCAGTCATGTCTTATTAATTAGGCAAAAAAATATTCTCTAGAGGAGGGAGTGGCTTAAAGTGGAGTATTTCGGAGTTAGGTATTCGTCGACGTCATCTATAGATATCCAATGCTGGACAATGATATATCTAAATCTCTTTTAGGATCTTCCACAAGTCGTTGAATTGAGCCGCTTGAGTAGGTACAGCGTCTCTAGCGTCTTTTTGCGTCTTGCTCATCGGGGGGCAATTCTCTATCTCAGCTGTTAACTAGAACTGTTAACCCCGGTTTGACAGCTCTTAGTTGGCAACTATAAATTGTTTTCTATAGCCACGTAGAGAATACGTTATCTGGTCTGTTCACAGTATCGTTTTCATGAACTTTTAGGTGGAAATGACATTGGGTAAGGGACGGTATTTTTGGGTTGCCAGTGTGTCAGTGTCAATTGTTGCCAGTGATGACTTACGTTACGGATCCGAGACATAGTCGCTAACTATGGGTCTCATAAGAAGGCTCAGGGTCACTCAGCGAGCGATGGAGAGAGCTATGGTCGGAATATCCCTGCGAGATCAAATCAGAAATGAGGAGATCCGTAGGAGAACCAAGGTCACCGACATAGCTCAGCGAGTCGAGCGAAGTGGAAATGGGCGGGGCACATAGTTCGAAGAGCTGATGGTCGTTGGGGTCCCAAGGTGCCGGAGTGGGGCCACGCACCGGGAAACGCAGTGTTGGCAGACGCTCCACTAGGTGGACCGCCGACATCGAACGAGTCGCAGGGAGCCCCTGGATCCAAGCAGCGCAAGACCGATGCCTGTGGAAGTCCATCCAGGAGACCTTTGTCCAGCAGTGGACGTCTATAGGTTGATAAAGAAGAAGAGACTGTATTTAGGGACTACCTAATTAAAGAAACTCCTATTTAGGAGATGATGGTTGTTGAATACGGGCATACGCCGTTAGAAAATCTCCTTTGTTTAGGTCGCTATTTTGCCTTGAAAGTTTGGGAGAAGAGCTAAGACTTACCATCTCCACTGCCAGAACCTTGACCAGAACCAGATCCGCCGATGACGTCTCCGATTCCTGAACCCTCGCTTTTTTCCACTTCTAACGTTGACACCTGTAAGATTTACAGAAAGCGTAAAAACGTAGCAAAAAGTTGTAAAAAAAATCGGATATTTTATATCGTGATTTCATTGATTCATCATCTCTCATTTTCACTTTTCACATTCGAGGGCTTCTGGCAGAATATTTTCCTTCAAGATAAGCTGTCCTTCTTAGATGATTATCTTTCTGTTGTGGTACAGAAAATAATTATATGTTTGGCAAATGCATGGACATCAATAAATTAGTTTTGGCGCACTCGCTTCAAATTTGCAACCAACAGCAGAACTGGTAGATATTCCGGCGTTCGTATGTCTTTTACTGCTCAACCGCTGAGTCGATTTTGACCAAAATATCTCCTGTCTAGACACATTCCCAGAAATCCTCGTCGACCTGGGTGGCCTGCTTGGAATTTGGAGTGAGCTTGGCAGGCTTGAGTGATTTGGCGGGGAGCCGTACTTCTTTCTTCTTCTTCTTTTAGCAACCCATCAACGGCTCACTACTGAGCGCGGGTCTCCTCTCAGAGAAGGGTTATAATAGGCCATTAGTCCACCACGCTGGCCCAATGCGAATTGGCGGACTACACACAATTTCGAGAACATTATAGAGAACTTTCTGATGTGCAGGTTTCCTCACGATGTTTTCCTTCACCGTTGCAGCAAGTGATATATAATTGCTTAAACGCACATGACTCCGAAATGTCAGAGGTGCGTACCCGGGATCGAACCTGCGACCCCCCGAATAGGAGACCACAGTCTTAACCACTAGGCTATCACTGCTTCAAGTTTGAGCCGTACTAGTACCACGCAAAACAGGCGGGCATCGCCTACTTGCGGACTTAAATCCCGGGATGTATAGTTGCCAATACTCACCTTATAGAACAGCAGTACGAAGTTAATACAGAAGGCCAGCACGAGCGCGACGTACTTCAAGTTGTAGAAGTTCCTCGCGAGGAAAGACACGGCGCGCTTGGTGTATTGAGACAGATCCACTTGAGCCAGCGCCGACGGGGCGGGGCCTTGTACCGCCTGGAAGACGAAAATTAGTTAAAGTTACATTCTACTAAAAATACCACTGCAGATGAAAATATTTTTTGTATCCTACTAATATTTTAAATGCGAAAGTGTGTTTTTTTGTTGGTTTGTCTTTCAATTACGCTGCAACAGAGCTACGGATCGACGTGAGTTTTCGCATCGGTATACCTAGTTGAAGACCTGGAGAGACATAGGCTACTTTTCATCGCAGAAAATCAAAGAGTTCCCGAGGGATTTTAAAAACTAAATCCACGCGGTTGAAGTCGCGGGCATCATTTTAATAGACCATATTTTTGCGTATTGACCATTCTACTGTCGCAAATTAATAAAAATAATTGAATATTTTTACGTTTTGAACATTTTGCGTGTACATACCTTTGGGCGTAGACGGCGCGTTATGTTACAATGTGCCCCCATTTAAAATTGTCAACAGATTTTTGAGAACTTTCATTTATGTCGTGTATGGTGGGATACTTTGGTCGTGGCTAGTTCACCACCCTAACGTCACAAACGTGCTGCCAAGCGACTTATATCGATATAAGTGTAAGCGATATTTGATAAAGAAGCTTTTGCAAACCTTTTTGCTTTCGGCTTCGATAGCGGACATAGCGGCTTGCTGTACGGCCTGGGCCTCCATGCGTTCCTGAGCCTGCTTCTTGGCTTGTTCACCTCTGCAACCAAAAAAACGAGTGTGCTTTCAGCTTTAGACCACACGACTAAAGTAAAACTTATGAAACACAATTGGCTATGAGAGAAAGAGAGAAAGAAAATGTGTGCTCGCACCTCTATCTCTTGCCCCTACAGTAATATACGGAACGTAACTCTCTTTCTATCGTCACTAACTTATATCTCCCTCTCAACTTCCGTTCGCCTCGCCCGATCACACTTTTCGTAACGCATTCACCAGCTTACTCCCCAAGTCAAGCGTGCGTAAAGAAGTTTTACTTCAAAAATGTTTGAGAAATGAATTTTATTGGTCCGCCCCTTGAATAACCCCACGTTGTAATTAAGTGGAAACACCATCGAAGGGAGTTGGTTCCTCAGATTGGTAATGCGTGGAAAAAAGATCTGGCACAGCGGAAGGAAATGCTCTAGGCACCCATGACCCAGGTGGTCAGGGTGAAATGCCATTCGGTGGCGTGGCGGTTCCTTTTCGTTGGTGGTTCATTGACCTTTGCTATCAACGTATGGCGCCCTAACAAGTGTATGATTTCGTGTCGTTATAGATGACGGAAATTTATTATGAATTAAAACACACGCATAATATTCCCTATTAAGAATTTTTCAGGATCGTGCGATTTCAATTGTATCCTAAATTAATAATAATAATTACTATTCTCACCTCAATAGAATCAATAAAGTAATAATAATTAAGAACGGGGTGCACTGTGTACTCGTCTGGACTCCGAAGACACTTTTGCTTTCTTGGCCGCGTACTTCGTATTTTTTCACATGTATCCTAAACAATCAATTATCTTACCCAACAGATCCCTATGGGAGGGCGATTATTGCTCTTTGGTATACCTACTCTGTGATCTATCGGTGACACTTCTGCTTCCTCGCCTGTCAATGGAGTGGACGCGGTCGGAGACTCATGCGGTTTCACTTGGATCCTAAATAATTAACTACTCTTACCCCAACAGATCAATTGGAGAAGGCGGTTGTTGCTCCTCGGTGTGCTCTGTGCTCTCATCGGGCGACACTTCTGCTTCCTTGCCTGATGATGGAGTGGACGCGGTCGGAGACTCATGCGGTTTCACTTGGATCCTAAATAATTAACTCCTCTTACCCCAACAGATCAATTGGAGAAGGCGGTTGTTGCTCCTCGGTGTGCTCTGTGCTCTCATCGGGCGACACTTCTGCTTCCTTGCCTGATGATGGAGTGGACGCGGTCGGAGATTCATGCGGTTTCACTTGTATCCTAAATAATTAACTACTCTTACCCCAACAGATCAATTAGAGAAGGCGGTTGTTGCTCCTCGGTGTGCTCTGTGCTCTCACCGGGCGACACTTCTGCTTCCTTGCCTGATGATGGAGTCGACGCGGTCGGAGATTCATGTGGTTTCACTTGTATCCTAAATAATTAACTACTCTTACCCCAACAGATCAATTAGAGAAGGCGGTTGTTGCTCCTCGGTGTGCTCTGTGCTCTCACCGGGCGACACTTCTGCTTCCTCGCCTGATGATGGAGTGGACGCGGTCGGAGACTCGTGAGGTTTCACTTGTATCCTAAATAACTAACTCCTTTTACCCCAACAGGTCAATAAGAGAAGGCGGTTGTTGCTCCTCGGTGTGCTCTGTGCTCTCATCGGGCGACACTTCTGCTTCCTCGCCTGATGATGGAGTGGACGCGGTCGGAGACTCGTGAGGTTTCACTTGTATCCTAAATAATTAACTCCTCTTACCCCAAGAGATCAATTAGAGAAGGCGGTTGTGTGTGTGCTCTGTGCTCTCATCGGGCGACACTTCTGCTTCCTCGCCTGATGATGGAGTGGACGCGGTCGGAGACTCGTGAGGTTTCACTTGTATCCTAAATAATTAACTCCTCTTACCCCAAGAGATCAATTAGAGAAGGCGGTTGTGTGTGTGCTCTGTGCTCTCATCGGGCGACACTTCTGCTTCCTTGCCTGATGATGGAGTGGACGCGGTCGGAGATTCATGCGGTTTCACTTGTATCCTAAATAATTAACTCCTCTTACCCCAACAGGTCAATTAGAGAAGGCGGTTGTTGCTCCTCGGTGTGCTCTGTGCTCTCATCGGGCGACACTTCTGCTTCCTTGCCTGATGATGGAGTGGACGCGGTCGGAGATTCATGCGGTTTCACTTGTATCCTAAATAATTAACTCATCTTACCCCAACAGGTCAATAAGAGAAGGTGGTTGTTGCTCCTCGGTGTGCTCTGTGCTCTCATCGGGCGACACTTCTGCTTCCTTGCCTGATGATGGAGTGGACGCGGTCGGAGATTCATGCGGTTTCACTTGTATCCTAAATAATTAACTACTCTTACCCCAACAGATCAATTAGAGAAGGCGGTTGTTGCTCCTCGGTGTGCTCTGTGCTCTCACCGGGCGACACTTCTGCTTCCTCGCCTGATGATGGAGTGGACGCGGTCGGAGACTCGTGAGGTTTCACTTGTATCCTAAATAACTAACTCCTCTTACCCCAACAGATCAATTGGAGAAGGCGGTTGTTGCTCCTCGGTGTGCTCTGTGCTCTCACCGGGCGACACTTCTGCTTCCTTGCCTGATGATGGAGTGGACGCGGTCGGAGATTCATGCGGTTTCACTTGTATCCTAAATAACTAACTCCTCTTACCCCAACAGGTCAATTGGAGAAGGCGGTTGTTGCTCCTCGGTGTGCTCTGTGCTCTCACCGGCCGACACTTCTGCTTCCTCGCCTGATGATGGAGTGGACGCGGTCGGAGACTCATGCGGTTTCACTTGTATCCTAAATAACTAACTCCTCTTACCCCAACAGGTCAATTGGAGAAGGCGGTTGTTGCTCCTCGGTGTGCTCTGTGCTCTCATCGGGCGACACTTCTGCTTCCTCGCCTGATGATGGAGTGGACGCGGTCGGAGACTCGTGAGGTTTCACTTGTATCCTAAATAACTAACTCCTCTTACCCCAACAGATCAATTGGAGAAGGCGGTTGTGTGTGTGCTCTGTGCTCTCATCGGGCGACACTTCTGCTTCCTCGCCTGATGATGGAGTGGACGCGGTCGGAGACTCGTGAGGTTTCACTTGTATCCTAAATAATTAACTCCTCTTACCCCAAGAGATCAATTAGAGAAGGCGGTTGTGTGTGTGCTCTGTGCTCTCATCGGGCGACACTTCTGCTTCCTTGCCTGATGATGGAGTGGACGCGGTCGGAGATTCATGCGGTTTCACTTGTATCCTAAATAACTAACTCCTCTTACCCCAACAGGTCAATAAGAGAAGGCGGTTGTTGCTCCTCGGTGTGCTCTGTGCTCTCATCGGGCGACACTTCTGCTTCATCGCCTGATGATGGAGTGGACGCGGTCGGAGACTCGTGAGGTTTCACTTGTATCCTAAATAATTAACTCCTCTTACCCCAAGAGATCAATTAGAGAAGGCGGTTGTGTGTGTGCTCTGTGCTCTCATCGGGCGACACTTCTGCTTCCTCGCCTGATGATGGAGTGGACGCGGTCGGAGACTCGTGAGGTTTCACTTGTATCCTAAATAATTAACTCCTCTTACCCCAAGAGATCAATTAGAGAAGGCGGTTGTGTGTGTGCTCTGTGCTCTCATCGGGCGACACTTCTGCTTCCTTGCCTGATGATGGAGTGGACGCGGTCGGATACTCGTGAAGTTTCACTTGTATCCTAAATAATTAACTCCTCTTACCCCAACAGGTCAATAAGAGAAGGCGGTTGTTGCTCCTCGGTGTGCTCTGTGCTCTCATCGGGTGACACTTCTGCTTCTTCTCCTGATGATGGAGTGGACGCGGTCGGAGATTCGTGAGGTTTCACTTGTATCCTAGGCATAAACATAAAGTTTTTTTGGGTTTCATTTACCTTAATAATAATAAAGCCGTTTATTCCATATTTCAATATAACATTTCAATGAAATTAGTAGTCTGTTAGTAGGTTTCATAATTTAATGTTAGTATGGTTAGTCTTCATTGTGTGAAATATGGACCCCTTTTTGGGTAAAGGCCTCCTCCAGTTTTTTCCACGTCTCTCTGTCCTTGCTTAATGTAAGCCAGTCGCTCCCTGTTACGTTGGTGATATCATCAGCCCACCGTTTTCTTGGTCTACCAATCCTTCTCTTTCCCTCAGGCCGTTCTATCTTGTGGTCTTAATAGTCCATCTTTTGTCAGCTTATCGTGAGATATGTCCAGCTCACTTCCACTTAAGTGTGAGTGAATTTACCTTAGGGCATTAAATTTTGGAATCGGCATATGCCTTCTCTGAATCATTTGCAATATAGAGGTTCATGGGTGGGTTATTATCATAATGATATTATGACATTTTCCATAATGATATTAGAATATTATCTATAAAACCGATTAAAATCTGTGCGCTGTAGCATAGTGCGGGAGACAGGCAATAGAACGTAACTCATTTTGTACCATATTGTTGCAAATATAAGGTTTAATTTAATTAATACTCTGTCCTGTACATTTTATTTAGAAAGGATAAGCCTTAAATTATAATATTTTTTGTTACAATCGTAATTATTTCTAAAGCAGAAAACTAGAGGTACGATTGTCTAAAGTTATTCCATTGATCGTAATCGTATTCGATGACATTAGTGTCAAAGTAAAATAAATCATAACAGCATTGGAATAGAGCTTAATTTCGTGTATGCATTCCTATTCGTTTAGGTATGTACGATACGCTCCATAGCGCTCCATGTTAAAATCGGTTGTGCTGAATTTGTGACTTTAAATCAATACAATCAAGGATTATTTTACTTTGACAATTAGTGTCAAAGTAAAAGTCATCGAATACGAATTCGATCAATGGAATACCTTTTAGACAATTGGTACCCTGGTTCTACATTCGTAAAAATCAGGAATTCTGTACTCTTAATAATATTAGTAATTAAGTAAGGATATCGAATAATCCTTGTAAAGAAAGCACGAGTCCAAATATTCGAAGGAGTTGTGGCGATTGCATCACACCGCAATCTGGTCGCTTCATCGCTGGCCAGAGAGATTCACTTGAACCTTCGTTGTCAAGAAGAATAATTGTTTTCATATTTTATTTAAAAAGCTAGTTGAGTTAAGAAAACGGAATGACTAATCACATCACACATAATGCACATGTCTCGCCTAGTTTCTAAACTCAAAAACTAGCTTTATAAAGAACTAGCTGATGCCCGCGACTTCGTCCGCATGGATGTAGTTTTTAAAATCCCTCGGGAACTCTTTGATTTTCCGGGATAAAAAGGAGCCTATGTCACTCTCCAGGTCCTCAACTATACCCATGCAAAAATTCACGTCGATCCGTAGCTCTGTTGCGGCGTGATTGAAGGACAAACCAACAAACAAACACACTTTCGCATTTATAATATTAATATGACGTATTAGTAAGGAAGAATTAATACCACTATAAAAAAGGCGATCTAATTAAATTTTAGAACACAAAAGCTACTATTGTGACTTAAATATGATAGATATATTTCCTCGGGGACTTTTTTGTAGAGAATAATGAGTACTTTAATCATGTAGTATGTAATATCATTTTTATGTATCATCAATAGTTTTCTCAGCACACGCCAAATAATGCATTTTATAGGCAAAATTTTCCTACTTTGGGTTACATTATTGCAATTTTCTTAAGGATCTCTAATGTTTTGACAGTAAATTATAGCCTATGTTGCTTCCTGATAACTTAGCTTTCTATTGGTGAAAAAATGGTTAAAATCGGTCCAGTAGTTACAGAGCCTATTCGGTACAAACAAACTAACAAACAAATCGTTCCTCTTTATAAAATTAGTATAGAAGTATAGAAATATGAAAACAATTCGCCTTGACAACGAAAGTTCAGATGAATCTCTCTGGCCAGCGATGAAGCGACCAGACTGCGGTGTGATGCAAACACCACAGATTGATGTTGATGACGATGAAAACTTACTGGCCATTGTCTTCTTTGGTGATATCCAGTCCAAAAGCGGACACTTGCATTTGCCCAGTGTCATCTGCCGCTGGCAACGACGGTAGATGTCTAACAGGACCTAAATCATTCAAATTCGAAATCATTTATTTCATATAGGTCAAATTTTAGCACATACTAGTATGACAAGTCATGAATCTACCACCGGTTCGGAAAGCTGAGCTGAGCCGGCAAGAAACTCGGCAGTTTTGAAAACAAAACAAAATAATACAATATCGTAATAATAAAATATCATAAAAAATACAATTAAGTGAGTTACACTCTCTGGTCGTCAGCTGGATGCCAAGCCTTCAGAAGGATTTAGAATTATTTATGTCACTTAGGCCAACCTGTGGCTCTAATGACACGTCAAAACTCTACCACCGGTTCGGAAGAATGAGAAGAGCCGGCAAGACACTCAGTAGTTGATCTTTTCAAAACAAAATCTTACTTGAATATAAGGTATGTTATGTAGCTATTAGGTAGAGATTAACTACGATAACATGGCTCGCCCCTCCACTACAGTTTCAATGTGTGTAGTCACATCCTTACGAAAGAGTTTGTATGTAGTTGTAAGTATTAATCTTCAGTAGCAGGCCGGCATGGACACAGGTGCTTACAGGACATGGCTGTTTCGGTAAGTACCTGCATGAGATTGCAAGGCGTGAGGAAACACCGGCTTGCCATGAAAGCGGCGCAATGGAACACTCAGCGCACCACACTTTAGTCGAGTGCGCATCGTGGGGACCTCAGCGGCATATCCTGACATCGATAACGGGAGTAAACCTCTCGTTAGTCGTTGCCCAGCTTGGTAAGTAGCATGGTCGACAGCGAGGCGTGCTGGACTGCAGCAGCTTCCTTCTGCGAGGATGTGATTGCGCTAAAGAGAGCTGGAACACTCACCCGCTCCGCAGAAGACGACTTGGGAGAATGAGGCGACGTTACGCCCACCTTCTCGCCCCGCCGATGTAAGTACGGCCTTAAGCCTCTGCCTAATTAGCGTCGGAACGTCTCAGTCGAGTCCGAGCCCGAAATCCTGAGACGTCCCATTCATGACGCGGATGGCGCCGCTGGGTTTTAGTGGGTATTACTTTCATGCTGAGTCCCACATACCCGCCTGGCAAGCGGGATGCGTAATAGTACATTACACATCTAGGGCAGTAAAATAAGAAATGTCTCAGATCACATGTAATTGTTGTCCGAGGCGAAGCCGAGGTCAATAAACATGTGATCTGAGGCTTTCTTATTTACTGCCCGTGGTGTGTATACTATTTTTCTCCTCGACGGAGGCGGAAAGCGACATTTTCGTTTAGCGCAGCGGGAGGAAAATTGACGCTTTCCGCCCGGAGGTGAGAAAAGGCATTTCCCAACGATAAAAAAAAGGGCCGGCATGGACACATGCGTTGTGACGTGGTGCTTTGTAAATACTTTCACAAATACTTTCAAACGTTTTGAATTGTGGAGGGGCACGCCATGTTATCGTAGTTAAGTAATCTCTGTAATGTACTAATTAGTTATTATAATGTATTGTGTGCCAAGCCGATTGCTTCCATGCAAACAGTTTGTATGGAAGTAATCGGTCATTCTTAGTGACAAATACTGAAGGGTCTTTGTCATTAAGAAACAAATTAACCTTATAATAACCGCGACTTAGTGTGTTTTTACGCATTGTTTTTTGTGCAATGGTAAAACTAATATGTGGAGCCTTCGGATTATCATTTAATTGATAAATAGGAGAACTAATACCATCTCCTTATGTAAATTAGATACGGATTGGGCCTCTAACTAACTTCACTTAGCTACAATTTTTATGAATCAAAATAAAATACTTTCTTAAGGTTGAAGACATGATTCTGCCCGCGAAATTCAAATTTAATTTGGTTTTTCGCAATTTGTAAACTAATATGACAAAGTAGGCTTATGGCATTCTAATTGACGATCTTCACAGGTTTATATAAAAATCTTTCCTTGAAAGTGTGCAGTTTAAGAAATTAATCAAAATATCGACTAATTTGTGAGTCACTCACGTTCAACTCAGTATTTTGATTAATTTCTTAAACTGGTCACTTTCAAGTAAAGATTTTTATGTAAACCTGTGAAGATTATTCCACTGGCACAATTAGAAGGCCATAAGCCTACTTTGTCGTATTAGTTTACAAATTGCGAAAAACCAAATTAAATTTGAATTTCGCGGGCAGACCCGTGTCTTCCACCTTAATTATTGTGAGTGAAGTTAGCGGGTGGTATCAAACCGTGCTCATTATTTATGCACTTGACAAAAAAAATCGCTTTACATCACTTATAATATTATGTACAATCAATATACAATATAGGTTAAATGTTTGTGTGTAAGTGTAGTGTAAATATTTACGAAAAAAACGTTACCTGTTAATCCAAAAGCAGATTTTTGTTAAATATTAATCGTATTAAGAATTTTTGTTACTTTTAATAATTTCCTTAATCTGCGTAAAATCAAATTTTCGAATTAATAAAATTTTGTTAAACCTGCTTTGGCGTTTAGCGTAGTAATCCTTACGTGCGTTCACTCACTGTGTTATTTATAACCTTTACATTTTTAACTTGGTTTATTTTAAGGATCAATTAATCTGCACAAAGATTGTTAAATTTCTATTACATTATCAGAATATTATCAACACTAGTAATTTAATAAACTTATTAGTTTATGGCATCATCATTATCAAGTTCAAGATAAATTGTATAAAAAAAATATAATATTTTTCATAAACTGTTAAACAACGTAAAGTAAAGTTAAAAGCTGTTCAACAACGTAAAGTATTGGTAAGGTGGTGTGGAGTTAAAACGACTCAGGATGTAGGTAGGTAGGACTAGCGCGAGCGGATCAATATTGGTCGAATTTTTTCCAGATTCGTGACTCAATCAATCGCGATCGACACAGCTCTATTTTGAATGGCAAACTGACAGCCTGTGCCAAAAAACGATAACATGGCTCGCCCCTTCAGCTTCACTACTGTTTCAATTATTTATAGTTCTTGCAATTCACGAGGGCGACTGACTTATGGTTGTGTGTGTGTGTCGTATCTGTATAAGTGTGAGCGAGCGCAATGCTCGCGCCTGCCCGTTCCCACCTAGGCTTTGACAGGCACGCACACTTATGCAATGTACACGAAGTAACCACGAGTAAAGCTCACTCGCCTTCGTGAATTGCAAAGACTGTACATAATTACGAAAGAGTTTGTACGCACACATGCGTCGTGAGTCTTGGTGGCGCCTTGAAAATACTTTCACAAATACTTTCAATGAATTTTGGAGGCGCGAGCCATGTTATCGTAGTTGTGATATACAGTTATCGTCGGACATAGCGAGTGAACGCATAGCAGAAGCGCAGCGGGTATCCCACACGTATACAGACTGTCCTTACTTAGCGCGAGTGTTCTGTGCGAGTGTAGGAGCGAGAGCTTCAACTGACCGATTTTCTCCTCTTCGGTGGGCTCTGGCGGCGGCTCGTCCGTCACGGGACCGCGCATCAAGCCGAGCAGTACGCCGAAGATGTACCTGGGTATAAAAATCATTGAATTGACTGAAAACTGAAAGGTCGCAGGTTCGAATCCCACCCGTTGCACTATTGTCGTACCCACTCCTAGCACAAGCTTTCCGCTTAGTTGGGGGGGATAGGAGGATATTAGTCAACTTCAATTAGACTAATATTCTATATTAAAAAAAATATATTGAATATCAGGGACACTCCTTCCTCGGCGTACTTTTTTGTCCCTCAAAATAGATGAACAAATGAAATGAATATACTTTATTGCACACTAGATTAAAAAAATCGGCCAAGTGCGAGTCGGGCCTCACTCTTTTAGGGTTCCGTACATATGAACAAATCATTTTTAGGGTTCCGTACCCAAAGGGTACCAACGGGACCCTATTACTAAGCCTACGCTGTCCGTCCGTCCGTCCGTCCGTCTGTCAGCGGGCTGTATCTCATAAACCGTAATAGATAGACAGATGAAATTTTCACATATTATGTATTTCTATTGCCGCTATAACAACAAATAATATAAATTAAATTAAATTAAAAAAATTAAATTAAAATATTTCCATGGTAGTAGGTGGTACATGGAAATATTTTTATTTTTTAACGGAACCCTAAAAGAGCGAGGCCCGACTCGCACTTGGCCGATTTTTTTTTAAACTAGATACAAATTTAGATGTCTTAATTCTTAGAAAGTACTAAATTAGCATATGGGGGAAAAATGCTCGTTTGTTTTGGTCACAACTTACAAACCGCATTATATATCGGTGTTTTCAGTATTTGTTGTTTGAGTACACTATATAGTACATAATATACCTACCAAAATTTCAAATTCCTAACTATAGTCGGAATTATAATTCGATTCCACGTTTGACATTAGCTACTGTCATTTTGTAAAATAATGATACCACATATAATAGTGTAGTGATGAACACAAAAATCGATAAACAATCGCGATTTATGTTTATGTAATCATAATATTGGTGTGCCAATTAAAGACTAAATTATTGATTTTTATTTAAATAAATACATAATTACTCATAATAATTATTTATTAATTAGTAACCGCTGCTTTATTTATAAAAAGTTAATATTTTTGTTTTTTATATTAAAAACAAAACTTATAATAAAAGAACCTAGATAGTTTTCTGTATTGGCAACCCGTGCGCGCTCGTGCAGCTATCGCCATTTTGTTTATCTTTTCATTCGGCTTCATTCTCCCAGTCTGACTGCACGAATATCTTGTTTCATTGCGAATCGATATTTTGTTATTTTGTTGGGTTTTTGTAAAAGTTTTGTTACGTTGTGTTTGTTGTTACGTTTATAGTTTAATACGTTTACGTACGTTTACGTTTACGTACGTTTATATTTTAATTGACAATATCACAGACACATTTATAATACATGTTACAGAAAGTGACAGCGATAGCGATAGCGAAGACGGCGACGATTTATAAAATAAAATATTACCATAATACATCTATTTGTTTTATTTCTCATGTTCCTTCATGATCACATTTTTTTATTTATTTCACACAAAATTATTAAAGAAAACTCTCAGATCCTTAATAAAATTAATCGTCATAACTAAATTATCCGTTCAGAAATATTTAATTTCCTGATATACTTAGTTTCTATTAAAGTAGTAGTTGTTTAGATATACTACTATAAACGAGAGGAATCGATTCGGAAATATTCCATTTCCGTATCGAATAATTTCGTAACGTCACTATTTAGTACTTGTCATAACGTTGCAACACTGAAATTGTCAAATCTGGAATCGAATTAAAATTCCGACTATAGTCTAGTTTTGAGATTGACCCCCTAACAAAATTGGTCTAAAACCGACAACTATGACGGCCCCCCATTTCTTCATTTTTGTAGCTAAAAAATAAAAATATATATATTTGAACTCCACTTAATGAGCTCTAGACAATGACACCCTTCATGCCGGGGTTAAAAAATAAAATTCTATTTCAACTCCTTTTATGAGCCCCCTTTATTTTTAATATTATTTTATTTTTATTATTTGTTGTTATAGCGGCAATAGAAATACACAATATGTGAAAATTTCAGATGACTATCTATTACGGTTTACGAGACACAGCCCGCTGACAGACGGACGGACAGCGGAGGCTTAGTAATAGGGTCCCGTTTGCACCCTTTGGGTACGGAACCCTAAAAAAACAAAAAAACTTAAAACAAATAACATAAGGGTACAACAAGCGGCCTTATCGCTTGAAGATCGCTTACGGTACACAAGAAATTGCTTGACCGAGTAAAATAGGTATAATACTTTATTACATTTGCGCAAGTCATTTTTTCAGCGTGGTTCTAAACTAGTTTCGAGTATGTAGGTATAAATACAGAAATGGACAGTTCTTCGAATACACAGCTGTCCTAGATATCCTATAAAATACTACCACCAGATGCTAATACTAAAAAGAGAAAGTGGTCTTTCGCGTTTTTATGAGTGAATCTATTAATACGGGTACTGTACGAACAATTTATGATTATTAATACGGTTACCGTACGAACAATTTATAATTATTCGTACAGAAGTCGGACGAATAATTTTGGTCAAATATCGGATAATACCGGAATCTTTTATGTTCTAACCTAACCTAACCAACTTAAGATTTTTTTCTTTAGAACCACCAGACGGTGGTTCTCCCAACGTGTTACAGTGTAACTAATAAAAAAAAATTGACAAATAAAAAACAAGCTAATCATCCAATTCATTCTTAATTAAAAAAAAAAATTCTACATGTGGATCCTTTCCCTAATTTTTTATAACTTATAAGTTATAAAAAACTAGGGAAAAATTCCACATGTAGAAATTATTTAAAATAAAATAGAAAATTCAGTCTGTCGAGCTGGGATTCGAACCATCGACTGTTAACTGTTAGGCGACTGCAGAAGCCACTAGGCTACGGAGCCGATATTGTACCGCGAAAATAACGAACACTATGCCTTCAAAAAAATTGAATAACTGTACGAATAAATATAATTTATTCGTCCAGTACCCGTACAAATAGTTACTTCGCGTTTTTATTCCTTGTGGCTCGTGGAAAGTAAACAAAATTCAAGTCTAGGTACTTGTTAAACTATTATTAGGTTCCTACCTAGCTTTTGCCCGCGAATCTTTTCAAAAACGAGCAATCTTTATAAAAATCCTGCAAGACCCAACAACACTACTACACACATAAAAAAATCATGTCCATTCGTTTCTGCGTGATTGAAAGACAAATCAACAAGTAAACACACTTTCGCATTTATAATATTAGTATGGACTAGGTAGATAACATAATTCGGTAAAGGGAAAATCATACGTACCTACACATCTAACATCCACAATCTAAACACAGTTACTATGAACACAATTTAAAATACCTTAATAATAAAGGATTTGTGGTTATGAAATGAAATAATTTAAAAAAATAAAATAAAATATTTTGTACTTAATAGAGAAATACTTCGTATGTACAGAAATTTTATCAGAGTGAAATGAGCGTGAATAAGATATATTTAAACTATAAGACAGTTAAAAGGGTGTAAGACATTAATTAAAAGATAGGGGGTAGATGGAAATTAATAAGTATCTACATAATAATATCTAGGTACATTGGACTAATTGCAAACAGTGCTGTATTATTGTAGAAAACACGAAATATTGTCTTTGTCTATCCCAGCATGTAAGAGTAGACATAAAAAATCTTAAGAAAAATGCTGAGTTAGGTATGTTACTAATAGCTATAGATACTGTGCAAACAGATATTTCAAAACTCAGGTATTTCTCTAAGGAACTAGGTGAAAAGGTGAAACCGAAATCGGTAAAGTTAAGAAAAATAAGGTAGGCATCGAACTATAGTGCTTAGAAAAGTTTCTAACAAAATTCCACTCCAAACGTAGGCTCAAAACAACCCCACGAATGTGTGAATGTCATGTAATTATTTTCTGACTAGCTGATGCCCGCGACCTCGTCCGCGTGGATTTAGTTTTAAACTCCCATCCGTAGCTCTGTTGCAGCGTGATTGAAAGACAAACCAACAAACAAACACAGTTTGGCATTTATAATATTAGTATGATAATGGTACTGATGTTTTGATGTTTATTGTGATGAATCATGACACCCTGTCACAGCGCAGTACGTAATTTCCTTATAATTTTCTGCGAGCTCGTCGTACTAACGCAACGAACGGCACTACGTAGTCAGCCTCTAAAGGCTTACTAAAAATCGTTTATTGATTACTGCGCTTCTAAGCATTATAGTTCGATGAAACTAGGATACAGTGTACGAAGAAAACACATTCAGATATACTTAAATACAATTGATGCGATTTACCAATGACTGTGCATCAGAATGTTGCGTGAAATGAGACAATAAGATCACTTAAATTTTTGCTCTTACATTTTCATCGGCTTTGGCCGTTACCACCCTACCGTCAACGTATCGCCAAGCGATTTAGCGTTCCGGTACGATATCTTATAGACACCGATTAGGGAATATGAGTTTATTTAAAAATTGCCATTTCTTTCAAGTTAGCCCGCTACCATCTTAGACCGCAAATCGACGCTCAAAACAGAGGAACGATTGTCTAAAGTTATTCCATTGATCGTAATGGTATTCGATGACATAAGCGTCAAAGTACAATAAAACGTAACAGCATTGAATTAGAGCTCAATTTCGTGTATACATAAGGATTATTTTACTTTGACGCTAATGTCATCGAATACGAATACGATCAATGGAATAACTTTCAGACAATTGGTATCCGAAGTTAATAGTGGGCTGACCAATAATGAATGGGGTCATTTTGAATCCACATTTTTGAGTAAATAAAGAATGTCCTACATATTATCTCAGAAGGAGGTGAACCTAGTTTTCTTTACACGTTTTCAAATGATCTGTCTGTTGGGCGTTTGTGGTGCGCTTTACAAACACACAAACAAACAAAATTCTAAGTGCCAATTTCTACATCGTTGAGTAACGTTTAAACGAGGAATAAATGACTATGCAAAAAATCGTCTCCATCCACCAACAGATTTCAAACGTATAATCAGTCAATACATCAATACATCATGTCAGCCTGATGATTTTTTACTATGACGACATCCGCCATAGGATTGGGGTTTTCATGCAAATCGAGTTAGAATTATTTATGTATTTATTTTTCATGGAATTGTTTTGGATATCAGTTTAATAGTTTACAATTATAAAACGAACATACAGGAGCATTAACCAACTAAAAATACTAAAAAGCTATTATAAGACGCAGACGCGTTTCTAAACCGCAGAGAAAAAACCGCTCGCTGTCTGTGCATGCGCGCGCGTACTTCAGCGTGCGTAGTTTCTTTTGTATTTTTTTTAAAAAACCCCAATTATTTTTGGATTGAAAATGATTATTAGTCTTTTATGGGACGTCACAATAACATTAAAAATAGTGCCACGTCTGTTGGGGTTGGGGACAGTACCCATACACTTATTTTGCTTGATCTTTGATGTTTTAGCAGATTTCCAATACAAAATCTGTCAGAACGTACAATTTATTCCTCGGTTAAACGTTATAAATTCCATTAATATTTTACAACAGTCTCTTACACTATACACCTGTTCCACTCACCTGATAACAACAACAGCACCGTAGCCTAAATAGTAGAAGAGATAGAAGAACATTTTGAAGAAGCCGATGAACAGTTCCGTGGGCGGCATCTGCTGGAGGTCTGCGATTCTCTGCTTTATGTTGGAGGGTGATAGAGACGAGAATGCGGTGGCGATGCCGTCCTTGACTGACTGGAAACCGCGGCGGAATGGATCCTTGCCGGCTCTGGAAATAAAGAAATGGCTTGGAATAAATATTACCTACCATTGAGCCGAAAACCATCGAATAGATGCGCATCGCTACATGGTTGACATGCCACTAAGCGCTTTGTTTCTTCTTTTGAGAAGAATCTGTCCACAGACTTGACTTAAGTCGGTGGAATCGCTTCGCCTCCTGCCCCCCGATTGTCTAAAAGTTGCCGATCAAAATCTTATTCATTTCATGGCATTAGCATTCATTTTCCATTTCAAGTTTATTGTTAAAAAAATGTTATTTGCCATGTCAAACATGACACGCCATGGGCCAGCGTGGTGGACTATGGCCTATAACCCTCTTCTGAGATGAGTTCTGCGCTCAGTAGTGAGTAGTTAATGGGTTGCTGATGATGAACGGACTTCCCTTAGTTAAGCAAAAAAAGTTAATAACCTTTCCTCTTCATCCATTGACGAGTTGCTGATGATGAATGGATCATACAAAAAAAAAATAGTTACCTTTCCTCTTCATCATCGCCCATATAAACATGATAAGCCTCCCTATTCTTCGGACCACCAGAGGCTTCCTCCGAAGCGGCCATCAGACCTGACGCGTGTGTCATTTCAAAGATGGCATCCTCGCAGAAGTTCACAAAAGCTTCTAGCTTCTCCTTGTCGCCTCCTTCTGTCACTATGCTGTAGAAGAACGCGCGTTTGGATTCCTGTGAAAATATTTATTTATCTGTATACAAAATAATTTACAAGCCCTTTTTAATCGTCTAAGGTGTGTTTTTTGATGGCCTAGTGGTTAGGACTGCGGTCTCCTAATCGTAGGTTTGATCCCGGGCATACACCCCTAATATCTTATCAATACGTTGAAGGAAAACATCGTGAGGAAATCTGCACGCCTGAGAGATTTCCATAATGCCCTTATCATGCGCAATTAAAGGAAATCAACAAACAAACACACTTATTTACGCATTTGTAATATTACTAAGTCGCATCAGTCTACCTTAATCTGCGGTTTCTCCCACTGCTCAATATTGGACTCCTTGATCTCGAAGTAGACGCGCTCTATCCTCTTGGAGCCGCCCATGATCTCGATGCGGCCCAGGAACGGCTCGAAGTAGTTCAGCACCGACCCGGCCGTCTCCAGGAACCGAGCCAGCCTGGACACACCAGAAACATATGAAAATGGACTGAAAAACATAGGAAGGAAAACGTATTTATTGGAGTTAAAGCTTGTCGAACTCCTTTTCGTGGGGTTCAGGTCCTCATATCTGACTTTTCGAGAGGTCCACGGTCCGCATCTCTGACTTTTTGTGGGGACTACGGTCCGTATCTCTGACTTTTCAAGGGTCCACGGTCCGCATCTTTAACTTTTCAAGGGGTCGACGGTCCCCATTTCGAACTTTTCGAGGGGTCCACGGTCCTCATCTCTGACTTTTCGAGGAGTCCATGGTCCTCATCTTTAATTTTTCAAGGGGTTTACGTTCACTGTCCACATCTCTGACTTGTTGTCCTTCCTGACTTTGACTTTTCAGATTTTATAATATGTTTTAAAGGTGAAGGAAAATTTATTATCATGAGGGAACCTGTGCCTGTAATCTTCAGGGAATTTTTCAAGGTTTCCATTCGCACAATTTGCAGTTGCATTTTCTTCGTTAGATTTTTCTGTTTTCGGCACGATTTGTTTGTGGGAAAATCCTTTTCCAAAATGAAATACTTATCCAAAAAATAGTCGGGATACCTACCAGGATATAAACAGATTCAGTCCACTACCACGATCGGTTTGGTACTGATTCCGGGACCAAGAGTACGTAGTTTGGAGACCCCTAGCCTACGAAGGGAGACTCTTGCCTAAGAAGTGGGTGGACGATAAGATGAAAATGTGTCAAAATCTTACCTGGGTTCGTTAGGCATGTGTTCGGATAGATTGGTCAGTAAAACAGCGAGGTTGAAGCCGATTTCCTTAGCCGGCTCGTGGAATCGGTCGCAGAAGCCCAAGTAGTCCAGTTTGCCGTCGTGGTTTGTTTCGCAGCAAGCCAGCAGGAATTCTATCTCCTCTCTGAAAATATAATTTATGGTTTATCAGCCTACCTGCCTATCTCCCTATAATTTCCATCACTACCTCCATATCACTACCTTCGTCCATACCTCCACATTAATAAAAAAATAACTGCCTCAGATCCGCTTGTAGAAACGCCACGTTATCCTTTTGACTCAGAATTAGCTGCGTCTTTGACGGATTTCGTATAAAGCTTCTGTCAAAATTACAAATTTATTCCTGGGTCAAACCTAATCCAGCGTCTCTGCAAGTGGGCTTCATTGATCTAATGGTTACATTTTCGGATCAAGACCTCGTCAGTCCTGGTCGTCATTTCGCCAAGACCAAAAGAAAATGGCTGTTTGTCAAGACATTCTCAGTACTAGCCCGGAGTTAGGGAGTAGGTGGTGCCTCAGGGAGTACGTAAAACCGTCGGTCATGCGCCCAATCTTTCTCCAGCCGTGTCGGATTTCCGTCCCATCCAACTTTGAAAACGAGGGAATAGAGAGTGCACTATGATTGGAAATTGGCCACCATGGTGATGTCGTGTGATGCGGGTTATTACGTTTCCTCAAATATGGTTGAGCGAAGCAATAGCTGGGTCATGCGTCATGCTCGTGAACATGTGCCACCGGCGGGCTACTTTCTGTCTGCCCGTTTTAACATGTGTTGAATTATAATTAAGTATGCTTTTGTGGAACTTCCCCTCATTGTGGAAACACTGCATACATAGCATAGTATCCATTGTATTGTAAACTTGTTTTGAAAAGAGCAACCGCCGAGTTACTTGTTGGTTCTTCTCGGCAGGAAGGGCATTCCGAACCAGTGGTAGACTCAACGACGATTCAAAAGCACTTGTAAAAAAGTTTATTTGAATAAAAAACATTTCTATTCTATTCTATTCATGGCTGGATTCAGCCGAGAGGAAAATACTACATCTAAATATGGAGTCGAAAAATCATAACTTACGGCGTATAACTCTTCTGTTGTTCCATTTTCTCCTTGAAATCCTTAGGCAGCACCCAGCCGTCGTTGTTGGCGTCTATTTCCTTGAAGCTGGCACTCGAGGTAAGGTCTTTCAACTTCAGGAACATGTCGAAGTATTTGAGGATCAGCTCAACGTTCGATGCCGACTCTACTAGCGTGTCTACCATCTGTTTACCGATTGTGCCTGGAATGCGTTATTTAATTGAAGGAAAAATTTACCTATTATGAAACTCATTATCGAGCTCTAATTATTCAGAGTTATGTGGGGTTTTGAACAATTAAAATATATCACTTGCTTTAACGGTGAAGGAAATCATCAAGAAGAAACCTGCCAGAGAGTTCTCCATAATGTTCTCAAAGGTGTGCAAAGTCTGTCAATTCCCATTGCGCCAGTTTGGTGGAATTATATAACCCTTCTCAGACAGAAGATAATATGCACTCAGTAATGCGATGCGATGAGTTGAGATGATGATTACGAGTAGGTATATCTTTCCTAATATTATAAATGCGAAAGTATGTTTATATGATGGTTTCTCCTTTAATCACGCAGCAACGGAGCAATGTATCGACTTATTTTTTGCATGGGAATAGTAGAAGAATTATTGGAGAGTGATAATATAAGCCCCAAAAAACAGAAGGTTCTGCGAAATTTTTAAAACCCTAACTTCAAATGATAGTTAAATTCTATGAAAACGCTCTTTTGAACATAGTTCTCGTAGTACAAAATAATAGCTTACCGTTAACAACGTTTCCCTCAAGCATAGACAACATCATGGTGATCATGTCCTTCTGCAGGTTGAGGAGTTCCTTCAGCAAGTCAACTTGCGACGAGTGCTTGGACAATTTGTCCTGCATGTGAGAGAAGAGGAACAGAAAACCGCCGACTGCGTCCCACAATCTGGAATAGACAGAAAGACAGAAAATTCTTTATATGTAAACCACAAAAAAAAAGGGAAAAAGAATCACAGAATAACGAAATTAATGCCCACGGAGGCGCGGACATCAGACAGATAGATACTTAATCAAAAGAATCTGCCCCCCGATTGTCTAAAAGTTGCCATGAAAAGTTGGCATTAGCGTCAAAGTAAAATAAACCATAACAACATTAAATTAGAGCTCAATTTCGTGTATGCATTCTCATACGTTTAGGTATATACGATACGCTCCATAACGCTCCATGTTAGAATCGGTTGTACTGAATTTGTGACTTTAAATCAATACAGTCAAAGAATATTTTACTTTGACGCTAATTCCATGAAATGAATAAGATTTTGATCGGCACTTTTTAGACAATCGCACCTCAGGGCCGCGATCCTGTAAAATTTTTTATCCATTGAAGGTTTGCTACGAAAACGTTATTTTTATTTCATAGCAAACCTTCAATGGATAAAAAATATAGGACAGTGGCTATCATTTTTTGATAGGCACTGAGTTACAGAATCGGGGCTCTGGTTACCGGGAATCATCCGGTTACATCCAGAGCAAGACAAAGTTAATATACAAGGAGGTTACAATAAATAGCGTACCTGGAGTGAGCCAAAGCCTGTTGATTCTGTGTACACGGACCCTGAATGACTTCAGTGAGGGTGTTGAACACTTGAGATGCTACACCGATGGCTTTGAAGAAGTTCGCTTTACCCGCTGGGTCGATTAATTCCTGGAAACAATCAAAAATAATGAGCGTGTTTACCGGTACACCACTTATTTTATACTTATCAGATGATAAATAAATAAATAAATTTATTTGCCAAATTGTGCCTACGACTTCGTCCGCGTGGATTAGGGTTTTTAATTTCCACGGGAACTTTTATTTTTCGAGATAGAATGAAGTCTATGTGTTAATCCTGGGTATGAGCTATCTCCATTTCAAACAGCCAAATTGGTTCATTCCTTGTGGTATGAAGGAGTAATAAACATCCATCAATCCGTCCATCCGTCCGTCTATACATCCTCATAAACTTTCGCATTTATAATATTAGAACGATTTATTTTATTAACTTTGATTTTGCTAACTAATGGTACTCTAATAGCATTCCTTTACAGTAACTAATAACTTCAATATAATGGGCCATTACTCAAGCAATAAGAGCTTTGCTTTTAGTCATATTATAGCTAAAGTATACTTTTTAGTCAGACTCATGACTTGAACCAAGGGGCCGTTCATAAAATACGTCAAGCGACCCCCTCCCCTCCTATTGTCACGCTGTGTCACACTTTCTGTGACCCCCCCTAGAAATATTCCGTCACAAAAACTAAGACCCCCCCCCCCCCCCCTCCTTAGTATGATAAATTTCAAAGGATAGTACATAAATTTTGAGAATGAAAAATATTTATTTAGTTATTATAATTAAATTTAAATAAATCAATTAATATCTTTTAAAACGAACACATAAATAATAAATAATATTTCTATTAATCAGAAGTCCAAGGATTTTTCCAAGAAGGAATTTTTGATAGAGTTCACCTCTTATCGATGACATTGTTTTCTAATATATATCTTAACTATTAAATCTAGGAGTTACAAATTTCGGCAATAAAGAGTATAAAGTAATTAACGTAATAAAGAGTATTAAACTGAGAAATATGAAAAAAGCGTCTGTATTAGTTCACTGCTAAATGGCGAATGAAGGTATAATATAATAATAAATACATGAGAAACAGTATTTTCATTTGTTAAAGAATCGAGAGCGCAGGGAACGTGGAAACGTTACTCTCTCAAGTATTGGAAAAACAAAGAAACCAGTAGTGACGGATCGCAACGCTGCTAGAGCCGCGCGACAGAGCTAGCGCTCATGTCGACAAATAATGAACGGCGAACGTCACGTTGCCGTAGACCCCCCGTCCCCCCTTGTCACATCTTGTCACACTCAGCAAGACCCCCCCCTCCCCCTTGTATGCGAACGTATTTTATGAACGGCCCCCAACCAATGGGTTTGGAAATTATGATCCGTAATCGAATAAGCTATTATATTTTCTTCGTATCGTTGTAATCATGATTCAAATTCACACCATTAAAATGTGTTCAGACGAAGTCATTTTTTTTTCAGGAAATCTGTTTTCGTAATATGAACCTCATGATTGCGACAATATGGTACAAAATAAGTTATGGTTTATTGACCTGTCACCCGCACTATGCTACAATGAAAAAACCATAGATAACATAGAGACAGTCATAATGTATGCTGTGCAATTATATGCCCACCTTGCTGGAATAATGCCAGTAGAAATCCATGATGGACTCTTGCAGCCTCAGCAAGTAGTCGACCGTGCAGATGACCACGTTCACAGTCGTGGTGTTCCCGGCTTGGGTACGGAGGTAGTTCTGCCATTCTGGAAGACAAATTGAACATTAAACATCATCATCATCAACAACCTGTCAACTGCTCACTACTGAACGCAAGTCTCCTCTCATATATACCCCATAGTCCGCCACCGCGCTGGCCCAATGCAAATTGGCAGACTTCACACACCTTTGAGAACATTATGGACAACTCTCAGACGTGCAAGTTTCCTCGCGATGTTTTCCTTCACCGTTGAATCTAGTGATATTTAATTGCTTAAACACACATAACTCCAAAAAGAGTCTGAGCCTGTGATGAAAGTCACGACGCCCCCGATTAGGAGACCGCAGTCATAAGTACTAACCACTAGGCTTTTACTGCTCTATGGAGATTTATATACCATAAGATTACTCGCCGTGATGGTGATTATGGGTTCCCAAGAGAGGACTGGCGAGAGATAGAGGCAAGAGAGGGGAAGAGAAAAGAGAGAGGGAGAAAGGGGAGATAGAAAGAGATCGAGATATCTCAACTAACCTAAGTTGTGGCCTTCACAAGTCAGTTGTATGAATCGGAACAGAGCGCATGTGAACTCAGCATCGTGCATATTCTTCTCACCGGCCGCTCCTTCTAAACCCACTCCAAGACCTACAAAGAGCAATATATTAATCCTCTTTACATGAAGCGTACATTAAAGCATTTTTTGACGATCTTTTATTTAGGTGTCGCCTTTCTGGCTCACAATGAGTCTTTTTCTTTATCAACCGTTTCACGTTAAAGGTCTCTTGAATGGACTTCCACATATCTCGGTTTTGCGGCGCATGTATACAGGGTCCGATGTGGGGTTGTTGGGGTCCCAAAGTGCTGTAGTCACTACTACCATCACTATAACCATCAGTTCTTCAGTGAATTCATCGGCGAGTATCAAAAGTAATTTTGGGAACGAAGTTCCTTATCGGACGGTACGGACTTGGCGGATGGGGGCTAGGCGAAAAAAAATGTAAGAATTTTCCGTCACGACTTTTGTGTGTTGTCTTCGTTTATTACACACGTTCCATCATAGCTTTGGTGGTGTAGCGGCTAAACGAGTGTAACTATCGGTTCGGGGGTTCGAATCCTGTCTTCAGATTATTATTTTTTATTTTATTTATTTTTATTAGTAATTTATTATTAAAAGGAACTTCGTTCTAACCGAGTGTTCCACGACACTCACGCATTTTTTTTACGTATTCCACTCCTAGAACTTGTCCTAACATTAACAGTATAATTATGTACTAGCATTTGACACCGACGTATCCACTGTCAACTATAGCGGAACGGGTTGGAGTCATTCGATCTACGACCAATCAGATTTTATTTATTAGAAGATGACGTGATGAAACGTTCACGTCATCTATCAATAATCTAGGTACCAATTGTCTAAAAGTTATTCCATTGATCGTATTCGTATTCGATGACATTAGCGTCAAAGTAAAATAATCCTTGATTGTATTGAATTAAAGTCACAAATTCAGTACAACCGATTTTAATATAGAGCGTTATGGAGCGTGTCCTACATGAGTTAATGTATAAGAATGCATACACGAAAGTGAGCTCAAATTCAATGCTGTTATGGTTGTGTTTTTACTTTGACGCTAATGTCATCGAATACGTTTACGATCAATGGAATAATTTTAGACAATTGCACTTCTGATTGGTCTGCTGAACACGTCTCCGCTCCATACCGCTTAATTAGTGGACAGGCAAAGTAACAGGTGCATGTTAGTAAAGGCGCGCTACGTAAGTAGTACATAATATTATAGAGCATTATTTCTAACAGAGATTACTACTCGACATTAGACAAGCTCGCTTGGCTTAGGCCCGCTTGCAGAAATGCCGGGTTATCGTCTTAGCCCAGAGTTAGCTGCTACTTTGATAGTTTTCGTATAAAGATTCTGTCAAAATTACAAATTTATTCCTGGGTTAAACCTAACCCGGCGTCTCTGCAAGCGGGCCTTAAAGGCTTATCATATTATACTAGTGGTTCGCCCCGAACTGAGACCTCGCGGTAACGGTATCCCATGATTATTCATTCAATCGATACATGATAACCAAAACTGACATTATTATTATGCCCGTTTTCACCAAACATACCTAAATCATCCCCTAAGTAGGAGTCTCTTAACGTAGGTAGCTCCTAAATACAATCCTAAGTCCTAACATCCGTCCCAATATCCTTTTAGGTGTCCCGTACAGGATCGTGATAAATAAGTTGACAGAAAACATCAATCACCTAACTTATAGGTAGCCCGTAAAGGTAAGGGAACGTTAGTGAAAACATTGAATTATTATGTAGGTACTAACGAGTGAAACCGGGTTACGGGCATCTGTACAAATCGTCATCTATCGACGCGAATAGAAAATATACAATATTTAACTAAAATTTAACTAAAAAATAATTTTAATTGAATAATATGGTACAAAAAAAATTACAATACAATTATTGTATTATAATAAGTAACTAAATAATAATGGTCGACGCAAAACTGTTTTTGGGATAGGTCGTAGTCGTAACTCGTAGTTCCATGGGAATAGTTACTGACTGCGCCATCTATTAGCATTATTGTGAAGCTATGTTGATGCTATATGAATTACTGATGCCCATCAAAAATTAAATAATCTCGTTTCTTTATAATATTCATATAATTTTAGTATTTGTTGTTCAAGTACAGGATATAAGTGACCTAAAAAAATAAAATCAGTTTGAAAATCCATAGCGGATTTTCCTAGAGAGCGTCTTCAAGCGAGCGTATAAAATCGCCACTTTGAAAGCCCCCCATTTCGTCAATTTTAAGGGAAAAATTAAAAAAAAATATATATTTGTACTCAGTTCAAAATTATCTTTAAAATGATACGTAACAATTTTATGTAACGCGATATTTTTTTTTTACTTCGCATTCGCTTCTATGAGAGCCCCCCTGAAATAAAGATTTTTATAACTTTTTAAGCCATTTTCGGCTGGAGGCCATCGGTTTACATATTATATCTAAATTTGAAGTAATTTCGTTCAGTAATTCAAAAGTTAAAAGGCTCTGACAGACGGACGGACGGACGGACGGACAAGTGCAAATCGCTCTAGTTAACTCAGAGACCTCGCTTCGCTCGGTCAATAATATCTAGCTTTGACAAATAAATGTTAAACGATGCACGAATGTCACAAATAACAATTAGACAACATAGTTTCCCTTGTATACTACATTTTGTAGAAGATACAACCTAGAAAACAGAAATTTTGTCATAAGAATTATTGTTTTGATGAATTCTAATCTAATTCATGACAAATATAAATTGTTACGGTCCTACACATAGTTTTACGTAAGAAAATACTACTTAATAGATTTCAAATTAAACAATATAGTTAGCTAAAACTTTAAAAATTAGATAGATATGATGTTTACAATAGGTAAGGCAAGGCGAGTGATAAATCCTGAAAATATTCAGTTAGTTGGTATCTAAATTATTCAGAACAACGAAGACACGAGTACATAATATTTATAATCAAAAGCAAACGGAAAAAATCTTATCTAAGATATAAATACAATACTTATATGTATTATAATATGATTTAAATGTTTAACTGGTAATGCGTAATTATGAGCCTTCTTACTTTTCAGAGAAGAAATCCATTTTAAAGTTAAACCTATGCATAAGATAGAGATATAGCAACATCGAGTAAAACATCGATATTAATATGCGGATAGCCAATGTCCTGCCTTGCCTTACTTACGGTTTTCAAACGTAGTCTTTGTGGTATCAAGACCTGAACAAATCAAAGCATTGTCAAAGGGAAATGAACAAATACAGATTACGATCCTATGAATAAAAGCAGTAATACAAAATACTCTATAAAAAGAAGTCCACCCTGTGCGCTGTGCTATGAAGATTATCGAAATTACTCCAAATGAATAACTTTATACTTTGTTCTACTTACAGCTACAGAGTTAGCTGCTGCTTTGCCAGATTATCGTATAAAGTTTCTGTCATAATTACAAATTTATTCCTGGGTTAAACCTAACCCGGCGTCTCTGCAAGCGGGCCTTATGGATATATAATATTTATATAGATGTTAAAACTAAACGGTCAAACAAGTCAACCCTGGAGAAGCCATTAGTATTATGATATCTGTGTCATAGTACAAATGGCTTCTCCAGGGTTGAACTGTATCTACACAGTTGAGATCTATGGATAAAAAGTTATTCATTCTAAAATGGAGGATAAACATATCAAAATTAATATTTTCAAAATTATTGAATACGAACCTTCAGCTTTGGTGTTTCTTTCGAAGGCATCTAGGTCGAGTACAGAGCAAGAGTTCATTAGACCAGCAATCGATGTGAAGAAACCGACATCCTTCTTGTCTTTGAGGTGATTAAGCATGCCCTGTCAAAGAGAAAGATTAAAATAAAAAGACTTATTGCAGAAGCTATGCTGTACTACAAAAATACAATAATTGCGTTGAAAAACATTACGTAATTAAATCTGAAGGCGCCACCGTTTCTTTGAGGCAAATGAGTGCTTAACATCACCTCAGGAATAGTTGTGATTTTTGAAGGTAGCTTGGCACCATAACGTGTACAACCCGAAGTTTTTACAAGCTCTTCAGAATCTATTATCCATACTACGTATTGAATGCAAATTAAGTGTGATTGGTTTTTGGTTTGCTAATTTGTCTTTCAATCACGCAATAACAGATCGACGTAATTTTTTGTGACCGGAGTGACAAAGGCTACTTTTTATCCCGGAAAACAAAGCTGATTTTTAAAAGTTAACTCCACTATAATAATAATAGGTTATAATTCACAATAGGTCCTTTATCTTACCATCTGTATGTCAATATTGCCTCCCCTCAGTATGGAAATGCCGAGTTGCAGTGTCCCCATCACCATGTCACTCGGCAGGCCCTTGGAAGCAGATATGTGGAGCAACACCATCTCTGCCACACCCCGGTTCGCTAGTCGCTTCTGATGGAACAGCAGCTTTTGTTTCTCCATTTCTTGTTCCTGTGTTATAAAGGAATAGTTTTTTTAATAGTTTTACACAGACCTTTGAATGGAATTGGCAGATCCAAAGTAGATTAAAAACTTTTGTTTCACAATGATTTTGCACCTTTATAGTAAATTTATAATAAGTCTATGTTTTGCACAAAGATGGCATAACTATTATATTATTTTAGACCAATCATTTCAGTTTAATCCATAGGTTTGTATAAAATCAAATTATCACCAATAGATTCATAAAATTAAGACAGTTTCTACTGAGCAGTAGGATATTCTTCTTTGAATGCTATTGTGACAGAAATCTCAGCGTTCCTGATAGCCTAATTTCGGCGAGAGTGTTTTCTAGACGAAGTAAGGTATTTTTGCTATAAGTATTAGGATTTCTTTAGTTGATTTTTAAACGTATTATTATTGTAATTGAAATACTTCAAATTAACTAGATAATGTATTGACGGTATTAAGATTTTCGTACCATACATACCATAAATGTATCCATAGTTTTCTGCGTGTAAAAATAAATGTGTTTGACTTTGACAAGTAATTTTGCATTATCGGGAAGATTGATTTTAAAAATAACTTATATAAATTAAAATTGGATCTACTGAGCTACTTGTAATTTTAAATTTATTGTAATTGGATCTTCTCTGCTACTTGTACAATGCCTTATGGTAATAAATGATTTATTTATTTTATTAAGAAAAATAATGAACCTAAAATATTAAATATTCTCACATGAATACTAGCGCGACCCTCATCGTCCCCGCCGCCCTCTGGTTCTCCACCACCTTCTTCTTCTTCCCCGCCCTCCTCTTCTTCTTCACCGCACGACTTCGCTATTATATGTGCGTACGACATATACAGTGGATCTTCCTGTAAAATAAGTTAAACTTATACAAAGTGCTTTCGAATCATGAAGTGAATCTACCTTTGGTTCTGGCTGGCTGGATGACTTCACATTATTTCCACGCTCTTTGAATAGAATTACTAAGATAAGATGTAGTGAGACTAAGCGCACAATCTTTAATGTCTAGTGGCTCAATTTAAGTAAAAGTTTCCCGTAGTCAACTCAATCAAATGCCTTTGCCAAATCAAAGTTAACATCAATAGTCTTCTGTAAATACTCCTTTGCGACCAAATAAGTAGTTGATCGTGCCCAAATGAAATCATACTTGTCAGAGTGATGTAGTTTATTCAAATTAAAGCACAGAAGCAGTTGATTTTTCGAACTTAGTAATCGTAAAACTTGAAAGTAAAATTTGTAGTATTAATAAGGAGTTATTTCAGGAAGAGCCCAAGTTACCTGTAATGCACCAGATCGTTCAGTCATAGCACCGCGACAGAATGTAGTGACGAGCTGTGTTAGTGGATCCGGTTTACCGTCTTCTTCCACCAAATCACTCTTCTTCAACTCTGCATCTTCGAAGGATTGCTGCAATGAATGATATTATATACAGCTACTCTAATTGCCGCCTAATGGTGATAAGGGTCTGAACTATCATGAATCAGAACCTTCACTGACTGACAGAAATCTCACAGCCAAAGCTTCTGAAATTTGGATGGAGTACTTAAAGGTGCACTATGGAGTGATTTTTAAACTCCATCGGTAAAAGAGTAAAATAACACGGTAAAGTTAGTATGGAGAAGCATTTTTATTTTTCAATATAAATAAACATCATGAGTATCTGCTAGACTTTAATAGAAATTGCTTTACCGTTCAAAGGAATACATTCAAAAGGAGGATCTGAGTTAATTTTATAATCGATTCAATTAGAATCGAAAAATGATATTACCGTGAGATCTTCAATCATGACTTCTTGACCAATATTTTCTTCTTCCAACCACAATTCGTAATAGGTACGCGCGAAGATGTTACAGGCTCGATGTCTGCAAAATTATCTTAGATTAGAAGAAAATCTTGATTTTAGTGAATTCTTACATAGGTTAATTTTATATACAAATTTTTTCTTCAAATAGAATAGTTTTAACAGTAGTTGTTCCATACAAGTCTGTTGTCCCTAATAATAATTAAATATTACTTTTTTAGGAATGAAGATGATCCTAAACTTATTGTAGTCTAATTATTCTGACCTCTGTTTTAAACCTTTACCTGTATTTTGTTATCACTTGTTCTGTATTTCTATCTATTCTAGATATCTTACCGGCTGATTTTATATAGATGCGTAGATCTCAAACAAGCCATCGCTGCTCTTTTGCGCGCGGCGCACAAAATTCTCTTCCAGTTATTTGATCGCTGTTTCGGTTTTGTTGCCTTGTTAATCCAAAGCAGCATGCATAAATCTTAAAATTAGATCAAACCACGTCTAGAGCAGCTTAATTTATTATTTGGATGGATAAGTTTTGTGAAGAATGTGAAGAGGACAGTCAAAGATGGGTCGACATTGACTGGAACAACCTATGGTCAACTGGTATGGTGGAGGGCCTGTGGTCCCAATGATTATGATGGTTAATAAACCACTTGGAATTATTAAGATTATTTCCCCACAAAGCTTCTAAGAAAACAAAACACTTTGTAAAAATCATGCGAAAGCATACTTTACTAGATTTAGGTATTTAATGGCGTAATATTATTCTGTAAAAATCTCGCCTTTATCTTAAATTTAAAGACCTGAAGGTATAAGATACATTTATTACAATGTTAGGTATCTTTGTAGTTAGGAGGAATGAGACAGTAATTATTAAGGTAACTTTGAAAACTAATATACAATTCTTAAGTCCGATACTAAACTTGAAAAAAAAACAAATATTGATTGAATTCTATTGTTAGAACTTTTGATAAAAAGGAAAAAGGCAAAAGGAAAAGAAATTGAAGGAAGGACTGGAGTGAAAATCAAAGAAGAGAAAATCAAGGACGATGATGAGGAAAAAGTGAATGGTTCCTTTGTTAATGAAAATTCAGTTTACGACAAATATCACAAAAGGTTAAACAACTCAGACACACAGCAGTCAAAGAACCTTGGCAATGAATGTAGTGAGGTCTGCCTGAAGCACGCGATGACGGCGCGCTTTCGCTGAATAGATACCACCGAACGATACACGTTCTTACTCATTTGTTGAGGGTGGTCGATCTAGATTTCATAAAAGTAAATCAATATGAGATCGCCAGTTAAAATTTTTGAAAAAAAAAAATCGCAGTTTAACTAATTTTAACATTTTTTTCTGACATCGAAGAATTTTAAGCAGACTTTAATCATCCATAAATGTGGTTTCTATGGTTGTATTGTTCTAGTAGGTAGGCCTATAAAATATCCGTACTTACCATATGCAATCCAAAAAGCACTTTGCTCATCGCCACAATCCTTTCCACCGTGTCATCTATGATCTTGGCTTTGTTCTCTGAGGTCTCAACAGCGATCGTTGTTTTACTTTTTGATCCTAGCTTGCTGTAGAGATAATGTTGCCAGGACATTTCGTCTGCTGGATCTATTTTATCTGGCAACGTAAGTTGGGTCTTGGCGAATTCAGCTACGTCTTGCTCGGACATTTTCTGTAAAATATTGTTAATTATATTTACTATACCTGGTCTTCAGCCTAATCGTCGGTCTAACAGACTCAAGGTTTCTATATCATTATCTTCAGCAACCCATAAACGGCTCACTACAGAGCGTAGGTCTCCTCTCAGAGAAGGGTTATAATATGCTATAGTCCACCCCCTGGCCCAATGCAAATTGGCAGACTTTCCACACTATTGAGAACATTATTGAGAACTCTCAGGCGTGCAGGTTTCCTCCCGGCGTTTTCCTTCATCGTTGAAGCATGTGACATTTACTTACTTAAACGCACATAACTCCGAAAAGTTAGGTGCCCGGGATAAAATCTGTGACCCGCGAATACAAACCGCAGCCTTAACCACTAGGATATCATTGCTTCTACTCTAAGTCCACGCTTACCACAATTTATGGGATAGGAAATACCAATATAATGTTTAAGTATAAGTTCTCACTTTCAAGAAGCGATCTTTACAGTGCTGCACTAACTCCTGCTCTCTCCCAGCGAAGAGGTTGAGTCCCACAGGCAGCAGCCTCTTCAGGCAGGCAACCATTAGTGACGCCTGCACCTCTTTGTCTTTGTCACGTTTCTTGTCACGGTGCTTCTTCTTTTTCTATATAATTTGAATTAGCATAATAATAATAATTCATTTTTTCTTCGCTGTCTTAAAAAGTAAACAAATCGCAAACTCGTTTCGGAAAAACGTGTAACAACGAACGTAGCCGGACGCCGGACGCTTACGGCGTTCTCAAGTTTGGTGTTTCCGCTTGTAGCACGGTTTCTTTGTCAGTGCGGGTTAACGTCCTATGCGCTGTGCTTAGCGTGTCGCTTACGCCTTTCTGCGAGAAACCCCTTGTTTACTTTTTAAGACAGTTTAAGAAAAATACTATACGTTCAATGCCCTAGATATTTATACTTAATTTTAATGTGTTTAATGCGTCACTAAAATTACTTCTTAGGCAAAATGTTATCAATTTGTACATATAATTATCCGTTGGCTGTTGTTACCAGTTTTCTTTTCTAAATTAGCTAGTACTATATAATATGAGATACAATCTTCAATAGAAGCAGTTTTAAAAGCAGTTAATAGAGCAGAAAATAAAAAAGGCAAAAAGAAATTACTTTGTGAATATTTTTTATTATTATTTTTATTAAAAATTGTTGAATTGAAGAAAAATAACTGTAAAAAAATTACATCTCTTAACATTGGTTACAATTATTTTGGAATTACGTTTGAGTTAAAACTGCTACGGTTAAAATTCTAATTCCTACAAAAAAGCTGAAAAAGTAGGTACAAAGTTTTTTTTGTACGCCAGGTTTTAACTTACGTGAAGGTACAGGATCGCAGGTTTCCGTTAGACATAAAGGTAGCAAGGGTGTTTCAAACAATTTGAAGGGAGTGTTTGACTCGTGTACAGTAAAATTAGCCACAATATCAAAACACAATTAGAAATTGTGTACAACAGAATTCGGCACAACATCATAAAAAAATAAGATTAGAAACAAGGGTAGATATTAGAAGAACGATTTAATAGTAATTCATTCTTAGCAACAGTAATTAGGTTAGGCTACAAACATATAAACGAAGAGAAAACGTAAATAAAAAAACTTAAAAGATATAATATACGGGTCGCGTCAAAATTTCTTGTGTATACCAGCGTTTTGTATGAGATTTCTCGTAAAATTAAGCTTACATTTTTTTCCTATCAGAAAAATCAAATCCAGAATCCACGGTCATTAGAACTAGAGAGCGAAATATTTTGTCTTGACATAAATCTGTTTCGTCGTTAATCGCGCTATTTATATACCTAGATCTCCTGACACCCAAAATATTTTGCTAAAGTCCAATTAAACTAAATGACAGATGCACGGCAACGTACTTTTTGTTAATTATCCTTATCTTCAGAGCGTGCTAGAAATTTTGAGCAACGGAAATGTTAGAATGAAAAAGACATCTTACCTTTCCTCCACCTTGTGGTGTCCCGTCAACTACGGTGGTAACTCTTCGAGTTGCAGTAGGCATAATCAACACCTAAGGGAGACAAATAAAAGCGAAATTTAAAGCGAATTCCCACACATAGTTCATATACAATTATCTACGCGATTAAAAAATACACAAAGTTTTTAAACGATTCACCATAAGGATGATGAATTAAATGAGAGTTTTATCAGAAACCCCTGTATCAAAATTTTCAATGTGTATTACAGTGATTTTCAATGACGAACGCGGAATTGCAGACAAAATTGAAATAATTTACTTTAATTACTGGATATACACTAAGTAACACTAACAGTAGTTAATATGTCAACAACATAATAATTGATGGAGTGCCTCTAACTGAAGTGCCTAAAACTAGACTAAAAAACTTATCTTACCATATTATCGATTTCGTTAGCTGATATGAAGTTTTGTTCTTCTTTAAGGAAGTACTGACTCTTTGACCAGATGTTGAATATTTCTGCCACATGGTTATAAAGTTCTTCTGCCTCTGTAAATTTAACCAAAAGAAAATACAGTAAATTCTTTAAACAAAAAATGCAGTCAATTCTTTAAAGTTGCATTAAATTGAACCATTCATTTTAGTACAAGAGCAGTGCAGCTATAGCGTATATTGAAACACTTTTTCTTAAACAAGAAACTGCTGAGTTTCTTGCCGGATCTTCTCAGCAGAATCTGCTTTCCGAACAAGTGGCGGAGTCTTAATTTGTCATAAGCACAGGTTGGAACTAATTGAAATAGAGAAATAATTTTGAACTTTTTTAAATTTAGCATATCCTATTCAATCCCGAGAAAATGCTAGGAAGTCAAAGAAGTGTACCTGGCACGTTATTGCGAAGCCAATGATTCCTCTGCAGATCAACATATTTGATAAGAAGTGGGTAGAACGAGTAAATATCGCGAACTAGCAGCTGCCAATCCTCTTGTATCTGCGATTCTACTTGCGATGTATCGTCCGTTGATGACTAAAATGATAAAATGTCATTGAAAAAATTTTAGCAGTATCTCAAATTTCAGAATACTGCAATATTTTGCACCTATTCAACAATTAATTTTCATAGATTCTGACACTTTTTATGGTATTTATATTGTAAGGCAGCCCAGGCAGATGATATTGTATTGTATTGTATCGTACTCTTAGCTATTACAACGAAAACTATGAATCCGAATTTTTCGAAAGCTGTGAAAGAAGATTTAACCAAAGCTTTTGATACGGTATCGCATGCACTTACCTTAATGAAACCTCTCAAACTCTCTTCCTTATGGAACATAGTATCCGTTCTCTTTCTCACCCTCTCTGCAAGAGGTAAGAAGGATTCTCTCAACAATTCTTCAGAACTGTTGATGATGATCTGTTGAGTGTACGTGGCGATGCGGGTCATCCAAGGAGCATTTTCATTGCCAATATTCTTTTTGATGAGTTTAAGAACGTTCTTCAGGAGTTGGTTCATGTGCTCTGCTGTTACCATAGTAACGTGATTCCTGAAATTTAAGTGGTTTTAAAATGTTATTTTGAAGAGAATTCAAAATATAAGGTTATTAGTTTAAAAGCTGTAACCCGATTACGGAAAATTGGATGTAAAATAAGTCATATTGATTTTGTTGTTATAAAACGTAACCTATGTCACCCGGATTATCACAACGAATGGATTGACACCTTATTCATCAAAATCGCCTCAGTAGATTATTCATTACAGTGGAACATTCATCAATAGTCACATACATACATAGAATGCTAAAATCATGACCCTTCCTTTTGGCTTTGCCGTAGTTGGGTAATAAGAAATATAATTTGTACGTGACTGTCCATTAGTACATACGAGCAGGATATACTCATCCTTATAGTACTATCGGTAGTAGCATCATCATTATTATCATCAGCAAACCAACAAAGGGTCACTACTGAGCGCAGGTATCCTCTCAGAGAAGGCTTATAGGCAATAATCCACCATGCTGGTCCGAAGCAAATTGGCAGACTTCACACACCTTTGAAAACATTATGGAGAACTCTCACGATGTTTTCCTTCACTGTTAGAGGTTGTGATATTTAATTGCTCATTCTTCTTAACGTGCCGTCTCCTTGCGAAGGTTGGCAATCATTACTGCGATTTCAACTTTTGAGACCGCTGCTCTAAATAGTGATCTTGTGCTCTTCCCGAATCACTGGCGCAAGATTTTAAGCCACTATAATATACTATATCTGCCTGCCACTTTCCCCTGCATGATAAGTTGAAGGAGTTCATTTTTCTTGGTGTTACGCATCACGTGCCAAAAATATTCCAATTTCCTCCTCTTTATGGTTGTAAATATTAAATTGCTTAAACGCACATAACTTAGGAAAGCCAGAGTTGGAGCATGCGGAAACGCCGGATACGAGATGGGTAACTCACCCAGCTGTGGGGGTAACATTGTCAGGTCCCTGCGCCCACCAGAACGGCAGGTATGAGCACAGCAACGGCATCACTACATCGATGATGTGTGGAGCTTCATTGTACGTCTTATCGGATTCTACGAACTGGTCTACTTCGTTTAGTATTGACTCGAGGGTCGGCATCGATTGCTCCATTTTGGCCATTATGTCTGTGGAGATTAGAATAGAATAGAATAGAATAGAATAGAAATGATTTTTATTCAAATAAACTTTTTCACAAGTGCTTTTGAATCGTCTATGAGTCTACCACTGGTTCAGAATGCCCTTCCTGCCGAGAAGAACCAGCAAGAAACTCGGCAGTTGCTTTTTTCAAAACAAGTTTACAATATAAGAGATACTATGCTAAGTATGAAGTGTCTGCAGTGTCTCTCTAATTATAATTCAACACATGTTAAGACGGGCAGACAGAAAGTAGCCCCATTCCCGCCGGTGGAACCCGTTCACGAGCATGACGCATGACCCAGCCGTTGCTTCGCTCAACCATATTTGAGGGAACGTAACAACCCGCATCACACGACACCACCACAGAAATGTTTAAATGAATAATAAATAATGTGTATGAAGAAATGGCGATTTGACAGTTCTTAGTTGGAAACTTTCTATTGTTTTCAACTGGCCACTGGAAATGTCAAAAATAGACAACGGACCCACTTGGCTGATTAAAGGGAGTTCAGCTGCGAGATTATTCACAATTACTGGCAGTTTATGGTACTGAAAATCTGTCAAAACGACAAAATTCTTCGAGTTGACGTTATACAGCGATAGAGAAATTGGCAGTTTGCGTATCATAGGTCTTATTATAACATTGTGTGCATGCTTTGGGTTTGCGAGTATGTATTTGGATATGTTTCGCAGTTATGATCATACGCAATACTAACCTTTAGCTTCAAGTGAATGGTCTGCTATTCTATTAAGTAGAGAGAACTGGTTGTGCTTGTTGAGGTGAGGTTCGAAGAAGGCGACTGGGAATGTGGAACTAAAAGCGCCTAGACACGAACCCTGGGAAAATAATAAAAAAAAGTGTGTGTCAGCTCCGACGCACGACTGGAGTTTACGCGCGACGCTATATCCTTCTCTATGCGCGCGACTCGGGTCCGAGCGCGCCCCGACCGACTTTCGCTTCGGGGACCCGATCGCTACGCGCTCGGCTACCCGAAGCGAAAGCTCTTTCGCACGAAAACCAACCTTATTTACTCAACGTTAGGGTAGAAATTTCAACGTTGTGAAAAACGTAACGAGGTCATTGATAAATTGATTTTACTGCCCGGATTTTTCTCATACCGGGCTGCTAAAGTCGATTCTTAAGGAGAAAACTCCAAAAATTGGTTGTCTGTAAAGTCGGATTACGGACGATAGTTTTACGTGATAACGTCATAAAGATGAACAGCGTGCTGCTAGAACTAGCTCCCAACACATCCACTAACCACAGCGCGCACGCAATGACTGGCGGGCGCCAGGCGGTTACGGACACAAGCAAACGCTTGGGCTGATCATGCCTCTCTATCGCTTGTTCCGCGCTCTCGCTTGCACGCTCAGGCTTAGGCGGAACGTGACACTTTTTCGTGCGTGCAGCCGGTGTTCATCGATTTATATATTTTATCACGTCAAAAAGAAATGTGTAGTATAAGTAAAGCCAGTAAATTTTTTACACCTAATGTTGTCTTTTACAATTAGGAAATTCTGCCTAAGACAGCTTAGTTACAACAACGTTTTACGAGGACTTGGCAGCATCAATAACTCCGAATTAACAAGAAATTATTACTTACTAACTTTTACCCACGACTTCGTTTAAGAGTTTTTTTTAATTCTGTGGGAACCCGTTTTTATCAGGGATAACCCTACCCTACCTACCCTATTATATTATTCCGGAAAATCAAAGTTTCAGTGGGATTTTTGAAAAACTAAATCCACGCGGAACGGGACCATTTAAGGACGAAGTCACGGATATCAGCTGTTTTGTATTATTAGTGGAGATATTTATCTTTTTATTGTATAAACTACATGCAATACATACAATACATACAAGTATATGCCATACATCGAGCAAATCTTACCAGAGCAGGTTTATTTCGTTCGATTTCAGTCTTCAGGTATTTCCGGTCGTGAGTGAGGGTCGCGTCTGTTCCCAGGGTGTACAAGGAGCCCAGCATCTTGTAGGAGGCCACCTGGATTTCATCCACTGAAATAATAGGAACTGGCTAAGTGTGGGCACAGAATACACTATCTATACTAATATTATAAAAAGGAAAGATTTATGTTTGTTTGTTTGTTTGTACCGAATAAGCTCTGTAACTACTGGACCGATTTTAACCATTTTTTCAGCAATAGAAAGCTAAGTTATCAGGAAGTAACATATGCTAATTTATTGTCAAAAAATTAGGGATACTTAAGAAAATTGCAATAATGTAACCCAAAGGAAAATTTTGCCTTTTCTCAGCACACGCCAAATAAAGCATTTTGCTTTATTTGGCGTGTGCTGAGAAAAGTATTGATGATACATAAAACTGATTAGTCTCATTATTCTCTACAAAAAACTCCCCGAGGGAATATGTCTAACTATCATATTTAAGTCACAATAGTAGCTTTTGTGTTCTAAAATTTAATTAGATCGCCTTTATTATTGTGGTATTAATTTTTCCTTACTAATACGTCATACTAATATTATAAATGCGAAAGTGTGTTTGTTTGTTGGTTTGTCCTTCAATAACGCCGCAACAGAGCTACGGATCGACGTCATTTTTTGCATGGGTATAGTTGAGGACCTGGAGAGTGACATATAGGCTCCTTTTTATCCCGGAAAATCAAAGAGTTTCCGAGGGATTTTAAAAACTACATCCACGCGGACAAAGTCGCGGGCATCAGCTAGTAATAAATAATAGGACCTGGTTAAGTGTGGGCACAGAATAATAATAATAATAAAGCCTTTATTGCTAAACTTTTACATAATAACTTAAGTATATATATATTGGAAAGGAGAATGGGCACCTTTGTATGAGTTGCGTCCCCAGACTGTATCAAGTTGTGATACATGTCATTTTAAAGGTCATGATAATAGCTTCATTTTATTATATGACACCAAGTATGAGACACGTGCAGGAAAAGAACTAGAAATCATTTAATTTTTTTAAGCCCGTGAAAGTCTAAGACAGTGTTTTTTAGATTATACGGTTTTTTCATTCCTTATGTCGACCAAGCGGCATATATTAAGCTAGCTGATGCCCGTGACTTCGTCCGCGTGGATTTAGTTTTTAAAATCTCGCGGGAACTCTTTAATTTTCCGGGATAAAAAGTAGCCTATGTCACTCTCCAGGTCCTCAACTATACCCATGCAAAAAAACACGTCGCTCTGTTGCGGTGTGATTGAAGAAACAAACACACTTTCGCATACATAATATTAGTATGATGATGTCCTTGTGATCAATAGGGTGAAAACCGGGAGCGATCACCGGATGGTAAGAGGCACGTTGAATTTTAATGTAAAGCTGGAAAGGGAAGTCAGCTCTCCGACCTTCTAGTGCTCATATCCAAAACCCCGAAACCTTCCAAATCGAACTGCAGAACCGATTCGATTGCCTAGCAGACTGCGTTTCTGAGGCCGATCTAAACAACAGGGTTATGGAAACTGTCCATAATCTGGGTCTAAATTCTTTAAGACCCATCGGAGAAAAAAAAAACGAAAAGTTCTCTGAGCATATTCTCAAGCTCATGGAGTAGAGACAAGAGATAAGGCTGCAGTCATCGGCAGACGCGGCTGCTTACCAGAGGATTAAAAGACAGATCTCTACGGTACAAACTCGTGACCTTCGTGTCTTTAATAGGAAGTGTATTAGAGATACCATCGAGCGAAACAGAGCTTAAGTGTTCGCGAGAGGTCAGTTTATCGGTCAGTCGTCTCGTCTCTTCTCGACCTGAGATCTTGGGAGAGGTTGAGAGGTTCTATGAACAGTTATATACTATGACACAAAAACCTGTTGAAGATTTGGCCAAAGATCCCAGAGCCAAACTGACCCGACACAATACCGAAGATATCCCGAAAGTCAGCCTATACGAGATTAGTATGGTTCTCAAGCAGCTCAAGGAATCACTGCGGAACTCCTGAAAGCGGGTAGAAAACCAGTACAAGATTTTAAGCGATTGTTCAATTCCGTCATTCACGAGGGCATAACGGTTCTTCAAAAAAGTGATAAGTAATACTTACCTTGTTGAAGAATTATAGACCCATCTCGTTGCTGAGTCAGGTTTATAAGTTGTTCTCGAGAGTCATTACGAATCGCCTTGCTCGTTCGGTTTGAAGACTTCCAGCCTCCCGAACAAGCCGGATTCCGAAAAGGCTTTGGCATAATAGATCACATTCATACGCTGCGGTAGATTATATATAAAAGACGGAAGAGCATAACCGGCCACTTTGCTTAGCGTTTGTGGACTATGAGAAAGCCCTCGATTCGGTGGAAACTTGGGCTGTATTGAGGTCGCTGCAGAGATGCCGGATTGACTGCCGGTATATCCAAGTGTTGAAGTGCTTGTTTGGTGGGAGTTGCAGGTTAAATGAAACTCGATTGTAGTCTTCAATTGAATGAATGTTTATTGCAAACCTTAGCTTACTTATAATACAAGTTACAGAATCTAATGACCGACAGCGAACGAGCGACAAAGCGAGTCGGCATGATATTCGCTTTGCCGCTCTGTAACAACACTCGAAGTCCCGTTACCGCGCGGCGCGAAGACATAAATATGGCCCGCAGCTCGAAGACATAAATATGGCCCGTAGCTCGCCGCGCGCTCTCAGTTGCCGGCGACCGTCGCGGCGCGCGGACCTGTCCTCAGCGCGTGCAGCGCAGCAACCACGTGGAGGATGAATTATTGTGCCGTCATAGAATGATGCGACAGGCAGCCACTATATATATGTCTACTACATCACTCCCCACCAGCGAAGCGTACAGGTGGTTTTGATATTCTTCCAGATCGCGTGATATATGTGTTAGCTTTATCCACACTTGTTGTATTAATAATGAAGGCGGGCTTTAGGCGATCAATAGACACGTTGGTTATCCGTCCTTTCATTTCTAGAGTGTAGTATTTATCGTGCCGAGCTCCAACTTTAAAGGGTCCATCGTAGTTAGGCATCAATGGTTTTCTAGTTGCGTCATTGCGTACAAATACATGCGAGCATTTGCTTAGTTCTTCATGAATAAATGTAGCTTGGTTTTTATTTGACTTCCTTTGTGCTTGTGCTCTTCTTAATGCGTCGTTGAGATTATGCACGAAATGCGATGATGTATTGTTTTCCTTCGTGGATTCTTCGTAAAATTCGCCGGGTAAACGCAGCGGTTGGCCATACAGTAATTCCGCTGTGCTTTTGCCGATATCTTCTTTTATTGCGGCGCGTAATCCCAATAAAACTGTAGGTAATTCACGCGTGCAACTTGGAGTGTTGCATCGTGCAATTAAAGCAGCTTTCAACGACCGATGCCAACGCTCGATCAAGCCGTTTGCCTGCGGATGATAGGCTGTGGTGTGGATCCTTTTTATGCCCATTCTCTGCATCAACTTATTGAATAGATCTGACTCAAATTGCGAACCTCGGTCCGTCGTAATAAAAGCAGGACAACCAAATCTGACAATCCAACCATCGTAGACTGTATTAGCTATAGTTTCAGCTGTTATTTCCTTGATTGGGTAAGCTTCTGGCCATTTAGACGCTCGATCAATCATCGTCAATATATAACGGTGTCCTTCAGATATAGGCAACGGTCCTACAATATCAACGTGGACGTGCGATAATCGATTGGCTTCTTCAAATGATCCAATTGGCGATTTCGTATGCTTCTGGATTTTTGTTCTCTGACAATGCAAACAGCTCTTGGCCCAGCTAATGACGTCTGTTTTCATCGATGGCCAAAAATAGCGTGATGAAACCATTCTTTTTGTAGTTCTGACACCGGGGTGACTTAGTTCATGAGTTGCGTGGTATACGGTTTCACGGAATTCTCTTGGAAGGTATGGTCGCGCCGTGCCTGATGATAACTCGCATGTAACAGTCGTAGTAGTCCCTGGTATGATGACGCTTTTAAGGTCGTACTTTGCGTTTCCCTTCAGTTCCTTTAGTTCTTCATCTTGGGTCTGACTTTTGGCGAGTGCCTCATAATTAATCGGTGAGGGACACGAAATTGTTTCAATCCGAGAAAATGCATCTGCAACTTGATTATCTTTCCCCGAAATGTGACGGATATCAGAAGTGAACTGTCCGATGTACTCAAGGTATCTCGTACGTCTGGGCGTTTCGTTTTTGCTGTTCATATTTAGTGAGTGGATCAATGGCTTGTGATCAGTGTATATAATAAGTTTTCTTCCTTCGAACATCCGCCGAAAATGTCGAATAGCTAGGTATGTAGACAATAATTCTCGGTCATAGGTACTATATTTCTGTTGTGCGTCGCTAAGCTTCTTAGAAAAAAATCCAAGTGGTCTCCAACGTCCGAAAATTTTCTGCTGTAATACAGCTCCAGCGCAAGTATCTGACGCATCGGTCATCAAAGCGAAAGGTGCGTCAGCTGATGGGTAGGCTAACCGCACAGCGTTTATGATATCTTCTTTGCACTTCTCAAAACTTATTCTTGCTGTCTCAGTCCACTGGATTAACGTCTTATCATTTTTCTTTGCATTATGTAGGTATAGGTTGAGTTCTTTTTGATGATGTGCTGCGCGTGGAATACTTTCTCTGTAAAAGTTTATCATTCCCATAAATCGGCGTAAATCTTGAATTGTCGAAGGCAATGGATATGACTTCAGGGCATGTACTTTCTCTTCAGTAGGTGTGATTCCTTGTTCCGATATGGTATATCCGAGGAAGTCTAATTTGCTTTGTCCAAATACACATTTTGCCACATTTATTTGCATTCCATTTGCGTCCAGCCTCCTTAGTACTTCTTCTAAGTCTTTCTTGTGATCTGCTTCAGTGGCTGACGCGATGAGGATATCATCCACGAACGGAAACACTGGTAGTCCTCTCAATATATTGTCTATGTGACGTTGAAACGTCTGGCCGGCGTTACGTAGGCCAAAACACATCCTGGTGAACTCAAAAAGGCCGAATGGTGTGATGACCGCTGTCTTCTTTACGTCCTCTTCCCGATTCTTAATCTGATAGTATGCCTTCTTTAAATCGATCTTTGAGAAGATCTTTTTGTCTCGCAGATGATATGTAAAATCGTGCAGCCTGGGTATTGGGTACCGGTCGGGTACAGTTACCGAGTTAAGGCGTCTATAATCTCCACAAAACCGATAACTGCCGTCTTTTTTGTCTACTATGTGCAGTGGGCTGGCCCACGGGCTGCTTGATGGGCGACATATCCCTTGGTTAATCATTGTTTGGAATTCTTCTTTCGCTGCCTTGTATTTATGCGGTGGTAACGGTCTGGCTTTCGCGTAGATAGGTGGCCCTGTAGTCTCAATGTGGTGTTCGACTTCGTCGCTCCCGCTACTCAGCTTTTGTAGATTTGGCCGAGTGATGTCTGGATACTTTGCTAAGAGATCGTGGTATGGTTGGTTGGCATCTATAGTTCGAATGCTCTCTTCAGTACACGATGATATGTAGCCCTTCACAGTTAGGTTCGTTTCCTTGTCGATTAAACTTTGTCCATGGAGGTCTATCGTAAGGTTATAATGATGCAAAAAGTCGGCTCCTAATATTGGTCGGCTAACTGCTGCAATCACGAATTTCCACCTGTAGGGTCGTCTTAATCCCAAATTTAGCACCATAGTCTTTTCTCCATAACAAGGAATAGTTGATCCGTTTGCTGCATATAATTGATCATTTACTGTATGGCGGCTTTTAGAGAAACGTGCGGGTAGTACGGACACATTGGCACCAGTGTCGATCAGGAAACATATCTCTGAGGAAATATCTTTGATGAATAGGCGGTTTTTCGATATTTCTTCGACCACGTTCCCCGCCTGAGCGTGAGCCGATGTTAGTTTTCCGAGTCCTTCTTAAAATCACATGGGCTCCTGCAACGGTACGCTTCCTTGCCAAATCTACGGTGAAAATAGCAAATGGGTTGCGAATCCTTTTCATATTGTGACGTTTGTGATCGCGAACGACTTCTAAATCTGCGCCCTTGTGAATACTGGCGTCGCTCTCTAGTGCGTGACCGATCCATTTTAAGTTGTGCCACTTCTTTCCTCAAGTCTTCAATGGCTTCGATAATGCTAGCATCCGTTTTCTCTGACCTAGAAGACTGCCCTCTGCACGAACATACCGCATTTACCTCTTTAGCTTGCTCATGCATCTTGTCTGCCATTGCCGCTAATGCTTCTAATTTCAGAGTCTCTTCACTTATAGACAGGACCGCACGGGTGGACGCAGGTAAGTGTCCCATCCATAGCAAGCGCAACGTCTTATCTGGCATGTTGTCGCGAGCTAGATCCTTCATTTTGCGGAGGAGTTGTGATGGGCGTTGATCTCCGAGCTCCATTTCATTTAACAATTTTTGTAACTTTTTGTTCTCGGAAACTTCGTAAATTGACAGTAACCTTTCCTTAAGGCTTTCGTATCTTCCAGTTTGTGGTCCCATGAGAATATCGCCTATCTGCTCGACGTCACATTTTTCTAGCTGCGACACGGCCAAGCCGAACTTATTTTCATCGCCTAATTTCTGCGTTGCGACCATCGTCTCGAAGTGTGCGAACCATAACCGTGGATTGTCGCGCCAAAACGGTGGAATGCGCGATTTGACTCCGATAGTCTCGATGATATTTTCGATCGGTAAATCTTCCTTTTGCGCCATAGTAATAGTCGGTGTCACCACTTTGGTGGGAGTTGCAGGTTAAATGAAACTCGATTGTAGTCTTCAATTGAATGAATGTTTATTGCAAACCTTAGCTTACTTATAATACAAGTTACAGAATCTAATGACCGACAGCGAACGAGCGACAAAGCGAGTCGGCATGATATTCGCTTTGCCGCTCTGTAACAACACTCGAAGTCCCGTTACCGCGCGGCGCGAAGACATAAATATGGCCCGCAGCTCGAAGACATAAATATGGCCCGTAGCTCGCCGCGCGCTCTCAGTTGCCGGCGACCGTCGCGGCGCGCGGACCTGTCCTCAGCGCGTGCAGCGCAGCAACCACGTGGAGGATGAATTATTGTGCCGTCATAGAATGATGCGACAGGCAGCCACTATATATATGTCTACTACACTTGTGTTGTGTTGTGTTGTGTTGCGCGTATGAAAACGCAACTATGTCAGTACGTATACACTTATACAGGACCAGACTACGAGGCCAATCCACTCACAGCGTGGAGTGCGACAGAGAGATGTAATCTCGCCGAAGCTCTTTACCGCTGCGTTGGAGGACGTCTTTAAGATTCTGGATTGAAACGGACTTGACATCAACATAAACGGCGAGTACATCACTCACCTGCCATTTGCCGATGACATAGTAGTCATAGCAGAGGCTCTGAGAGACCTCAATACAATGCTCAACGATCTCAGCAGGGTTTTTCAACAGGTGGGCCTGAAAATGAACATGGGCAAGACGAAAATCATGTCCAATGCTCATGCTCCACTCCACCCAGTATTCGTTGAGAATTCTGCAATCGAAATTGTGGACGAGTGTATATACCTGGGACACACAGTCCAGCTAGGTAGATCCAATTTCGAAAAAGATCAACCGCCGAATCCAACTCGGCTGGGCAGCGTTGGGGAAGCTCCGAGATGTCTTCTAGTTTAATATCCTCAATGCCTTCGAACAGTACGTGTTGCCAGTGATGACTTACGGATCAGAGACATGGTCGCTAACTGTGACCTTCATAAGAAGGCTCAGGGTCACTCAGCGGGCGATGGAGAGAGCTATGATCGGAATATCCTCGCTAGATCAAATCAGAAATGAGGAGATCCGTAGGAGAACCAAAGTCACCGACATAGCACAGCGAGTCGCGAAACTGAAGTGGAAATGGGCGGAGCACATAGGTCGAAGAGCTGATGGTCGTTGGCGTCCCAAGGCGCTGGAGTGGCGACCCCGCACCGGGAAGTGCAGTGTGGGCAGAATCCCATCAATTAGTCGTAGAGAGCCGCTGGATTCAGGCGGCGCTAGACCGAGACCTGTGAAAGTCCATGCAAGAGACCTTTGTCCAGCACGTGGACGTCTATCGGTAGATAAAGAAGAAGATAATAAAAAATTAAAAAATAACATAGTTCTTTCCCTGCACGAGTCTCACAGTTGGTGTCATACAATAAAATGAAGCTATTATCATGACCATTCAAATGACATATATCACAACTTGATACACCACTGGGGACGAAACCGCCCATTCTCCTTTGGAAAATTTAGCGCCCCGAGAGGGTATAGGCCTCCTCCAAACTCTCCCATAGTTTCCTGTCTAGTGCTTTCTTTTCCCACTCTGGGCCTGCCGTCGCCACGATGTCGTCAGCCCAGCGCTTCAGCGGCCTGCCTGTCGTGCGTTGCCCGAAGTGCGGTCCTCTCCACCGAGTAGCGATCTTGCTCCACCTTCCGTCTGCCATACGCATACAATGACCTGCCCATCGCCATTTCATTCTTCTTACATGCTCTAGTACGTCTATAATTTTTGTTCTCTTTCGTATGTCTTCGCTTTTTATTTTGTCAAGGAGTTTTATACCTAGCATGCTTCTTTCCATTGATTTTTGACAGCGAGACAATTTTTGTGAGTTTTTGACAGTCAAAGTCCAGGTTTGGCACGCATATGTCAAAGTGGGTAGGATTGTAGAGTCCATCACTTTCTTTTTTATCCGGAGCGGCATATTGCTTTTAAATATTTCTTTCATAGACCAATATTTTTTCCAAGAACTTACAATCCTGCGATCAATCTCCTCACTGTGAACATCCCTGAAGGACAGTAATTTTCCTAAGTAGATATACTCTTCGACATAGGATATTGTACAATCACCTAGTCGTATAGGGTTTTTCGTAAAATTAGTCATCAATTTTGTTTTTTCGAGATTCATTTCGAGTCCTGCTTTTAAACTTTGTGCTTTTAGTTCCTCCATCATGATTTGCAGTTTTCCAGCTGAGTTAGCGAACATGACTATGTCATCTGCAAACCTTAAATGGGTTAATTTTTCATCATTAAGGGTGATACCGCCATTTCTCCAATTCAGCTGGCTAATTATCAGCTCTAGCACAGCTATAAAAAGCTTTGGCGACATAGGGTCTCCCTGTTTTACGCCTCTATCAATATTAAAGCTCGGTCCTGACTTATCTAGTTTAACTTTGCTTTTACTATGTTTATAAATACTTTTGATAACTTCAATATAACTGTCGTTGACTTGGTGGTATTTTAAAGCATGCCAGATAGAGTCATGAGAAATTGTATCAAATGCTTTTTGATAGTCAATGAATGCCATGTAGAGCGGGGTATTGTACTCTTTAAATTTCTCTACGACTTGAGTTACCACTTGAAGATGGTCAATTGTGCTGTATCCTGGACGAAATCCAGCTTGCTCTACGGGTTGTTTCTTGTCAATGGTGCTGCTTATCTTTTTAAGAAGGCAGAATGAAAAAAGTTTATATATGGAAGACATTAGGCTTATAGGTCTGTAGTTGCTAACGTTAGTGGGGTCCCCCTTTTTATATAAAAGTATGATTTCGGACACCGTCCATTGATGTGGTATTACTTTTTTTTCTAGAATAAGGTTAAAGAGCATACATAGATGTGCAGTGAGATATATTTCGCCTACTTTGAGAACTTCGTTTACAATTTTATCTGGGCCCGGGCTTTTTTCTTTTTGTAAGTGTTTTATTCCGTGAGTTATTTCTGTGCGAGTAAAATTATGACTTTGTGACTCTATCATAATTGGGAAATCATACTCCCAGTGAGTATTGATATTAGATTTTTTCTGATAAAGATCCTGGTAGAAGAAGGGCACAGAATACATTATAATAAATAATAATGTCCTCCCGACTGAATCCGGTCACGGCGACCAATCTCCTCAGAGATCAGCCATCTGCGCGGGAGATATTATAGTGCACAAGTGTCTGCGCAAACACAGATGCGCTCTCTATTCCCTCACTCTCATAGTCCGATGTACATCTTAAAGGTACATCATAATACAGGTACAGAAGATTCACTCCGCAAACCATTTAAATAAATAGCGACTCTAGCTACAACACAATAAAGTGCATTTCAGGTTTCACAACGCTAAATTACATATAAGTTTATTAGCCTAGAAGTTGCCTCTCTTATTTTATTTATATATTATTTTCAACCGACTTCAAAAAAGGAGGTTATCAATTCGTCGGAATCATTTTTTTTTATGTACGTCCACCGATTACTCGAAGACGCGTGAACCGATTTGGGAAATTCTATTTTTTTTTTGAAAGTGTATACTCCCCAAGTGGTCCCATATAAATTTTATCGAATCCCCGAAAAGGAAATCAAGCGAAGGTCGTATTATAAGTGATATAGGATTATATCACTTTCTAAAAAGATTGACACGAGTCAAACCTGTCATTTTAGTTTAGTTTAAGATTCGATTAGAGCACTTGATGAAGTTGCTTATCAATCTACGTAGATTTCAAAACTATAATATTACAAAATCATGAGCGTTCACGCGTGATTATGTATCGGTTTATTTTATAGCTTTTATTTTACGTTCGGAAATTCAAATGTATTTTTTTCAATACATCGTTCGTGTAACTGTTCTTATTCATGTTCTGGTAAAATCATATTCGAACAAATATTATGTATAATAATAGGTAATATTTAATATTTTTTACGTAAAAGTTTGTAAATTTGTTGCAGGGCAGGATAAGTCATGCACTATCAGCTAGTAAAAGGCAAAAAGAGCAAGAGTTTTCTGATGTTCTTAAAAATATTACATTGGCCAATAAAATATTACAAGATCTCCTAAAGAACTACGAACGTATTGAAAGAAATTACCAATCAGAAGAATTTTCGCAAAGTAATCCATTTTCATCAGAAAAGTCTGGTCAGAGATTCAAAAGTGTCGTGTCAAGTAAACAAAAATTTAAACAGCGAGATATATCACATAAAAAACATACAAATAGTCCATTTAAAGGAACAGTAATGATGTATGAGAGTGAGTCAGTCGAGAATTTAGCTGAAGATGCCAAGAAAGACATAAAGGAAGTAAATCCATTTAGAAAACCTGTTAAATCACATCGTAATGATCCCAAGTACAAAAAAGAAGCGAACAAGAAAGTTTTAAATAAAAACTTTTTGGATAATACAGAATTAAAAGAAAAACTCAAAAGTAAAAACAAAGTTCAATTTAATGAGAGTTCATCAGAAGATATACAATCTGATGAAGTAGAACAGATAATTATAGATATACCAAAATATATAAGTGATGCAGACGATGAAGAACAAGATGGAAGTGATGTTAATCCAGTGACAAATACACCTCATGAAAGAAAAATAAAAAGTTATTCGAATAAGCCCAATGAAAACAAATTGGGTGTAAAGACAAGGTTTAGCATAAAACACACGGCTCCGAATAAAAAAGGCAAAGCGAATATTTCTAAAGACTCTCTAAGGACCAAAAACAACGCAAGAAGAATTAAAAAAGTGGTCCATTCAGAAAAGTTTTCCCCAGACAAAATTTGGCATGAAATTATAAACAAACCTGTAAGATTGCAAAAGGATGGAGAAGAAATATTTCGGAAACCCTTTAAAAATAAAAATAGCAAAAAAGTCACAGTTTTAATTTTAACAAACAATAAAAAAGTAAGATTTTACTTGAATTACAATTTGTGATGGCTTTGAATATTTTATTTTAAATAACTATTATTCTTCTAGGTAAACGATGATAACAAAGTAGAAACTAAGTTACCAAAATCCAATGCGAAGGATGTTTTGACAAATTTTAATTTACTTAGCGAAGTATTAAGAAGTGAATACGGCGACACATGTTTACAAATGCCTATAAAGAAATGTAAGAAAGTAAGTGTTTTAAAATCAATAGATATGATGTAGTGGTCCAAAGGTCAGTGGTGTAAGTTTGATTAAGTGGTTTTGCCAATTGTTTTATATATTTTGCATGGTTTCATTATTCTTTGAAAATTTTAGGCTTTGAAAATTGTGAACAAAAATATTTGTAAAACGCGCTTCAAATGCAAATCAGATTTCCAATCAGATTTTATACAAAACTCTAAAGATGGTTGCAATACGGAATTCGCTTATAGAGAAGGAAATGCAAAAAACAGTATTAATAATAAAACCAAAAACAAAATGAATCAAAAATTCAGTCCACCAGAGTTTAGACAACTACAGAAGAGTAAGTATAAAAGACAAATTTATTTGTTTTTATATTTTATTGTCACTGCCAAGAAAATTTTCACTTTTTCAGAAAACTCTAAGAATAAAATGGAACAGGGAAATATAAAAAAGGTAAATATATTTAGAAACCAAAAAAAGAATACTTATCGTATATCGTACATCAATAGTTAGGGTGTACCCTGCACACTAGTAATATAAGATGTAAGAAGGTAGGAAATAAAAGCTAGGCAAAGTAGAACAATTACCTAAGTTAATATAATGAACTATCCTAACTAACTATGAATAGTAATAGGTTAGCCTGATAAGTACTATTCCAAGCAATTTGAAAAGGTAAAAAACCAGTGCACAAACAAATACAGAGAAAATTGAATTGGAAACGGGCTAGACTAAATTATACATTATTAAGTTACAGCATGACAGTTTCGTATCTTTACGTAGTGAGGATGCCTTTTTGAGATTCAGAAGGCGTAGAGATAAATACGAAAAGAAATGTCAAAAGGAGTCGACAAGAAAATGCAATAAAGCCTGTGAATATGCCATCAAGGAGACATGCAGCGTGCATACGTGTGAAAAGAGAAAAAAGAAAGCCCTAAAAGGAGAATGTAAAAATCAATGCAAGAAAGCTTATGCCGATGTTAAAAAAAGAGTAAAATCTTCTAGTAAGTCTGATAGCGATAGTGACAGCGAGAGTGAAACTGAGAGTGGTAGTGATTAAAAATATTAAAAAAAAATCCTAAAGTTAATTTACTGTCCAAATTAAGCAGTATCTATTAGGAGTTAAGTAAAGAAAACCAATACTAAAAATAAATGATAAAAACAATGTATGTACAGACATTATTTTTATAATTTCAATCCTAATTAAATCCTTTAACAAAATAAACGACGCGAGTTTCAAATTTTTTATTTTATTTTTTAAGTTATGTTTTCCATAACATTTAACCTTTATAATCAAAATTAAATATGAGTAGGAGTACAAATCGTTGAATAAATAATTGCTTTTAATACATTTAAGACGTTACTAGAATAGTTAAATCAACCATAAATCGATGGAGATATTTAATCACTTTTTACCAATACACGCAATTATAGTAGTATAGTAATCAAACAATTCTTACGCAATTATTTTTGGTGTGGTTTCAATGTGGGTTTACAATTATTTCTCATGGATATTTTTAATATATTTGGTAAGTAGATATGTTACGCTCAAAACTAATTGAATATATTTCCTTTCTTCCTTCTTTATCATTTTAATTTTACAGCTAAACTGCAATTTTGTAATAAATAATGGCCAACAGAGAGAATTGTATGGAGATATTTACTTAGCGCAGAACACAGTACCTAGCCAAATCAGAAGAAAGTTTATGGAAATAATGAATTCAGCTATAAATAATAAGCGTATATTAATAGGCTCTAACAGAAAATATAATACAAAAGGACAAGACATTGAACTAACAGGTGCTATAGTTATTCTAAGGACTGTCAAAAATTATAATAAAACTAGCGAAGAAGATACAACACAAACAAATCACGATACTTCTGTGAGTAAATGGCTAGATAAACGAAAAATTACACAAGTATTAAAACAAGATAATCGTAAAATTATTGTGGCAATAGTAGATAATGGAAAAAAGGTATGTCAGTTTCAGTTTTACATTATATTATGAAAATATAGTGTCAACATTTCTTTCCATGCTTTAATGAAATAATAAAGGAATGAATCAAATGCACTTAAATGTGCACTGTACAAACAAAATTAAACATACCTTAATAACAACTAACGCAATATAAAAAATGTTACCAATTGGATAACAATTAATTCCTAAGAAAAAATAAAATGCTCTGTTGCAATTTCAGATTAGTGCTCTTGCTAGACAAGGTCTAAGTATAGAAGACTGGAGAGACTCTATACCGAAGGCTACCTTAAATCATGCAACATCCAATATTCTACGAGACAAATATGGTGATGCTTGTATTAAAGTTGCTATACGAAAGTGCTATAAGGTAATATGTGTATAAGGTGTACCTAATAAGGTATCAAACAGAATAGAAAAATATTCATTGCTATATGATATTATTTTGACAAAAAAGGCGATGGTCGTAAAGATTTTTTTTAACGAAGCTCCTTTTCTAAAAGAAGCTAGACGAAAAAAGTGTAAGAATTTACCGCCACGATACATGTTGCCTTTGTTTATTTCACACCATCCATTAAAGCTTTGATGGAGTAACGGAGCGAGCGTAGGAGTGAAACTGTCGGTTCGGGGGTTCGAAACCTGACTTCAGATTATTTATTATTTTTTATTTATTATTCCAACCGAGTGTTGGAATAATAAATTTTTGACGTGATAACGTCTTATAAATCGATAAACATCGGCTGCACGCACGAAAAAGTGTCACGTTCACGTGCAAGCGAGAGCGCGGAACAAGCGATAGATAGGCACGATCTGCCCAAGCGTTGGCTTAGAGCGCCCGCCGCCGCCCGCAAGTCATCGTCAATATTTCTTTATGACGTTATCACGTAAAAGTATCGTCCGTAAACCGACTTTACAGACAACCAATTTTTTTTAATAAGTAAGTAAACTTGTGTTAAAACTATAAAACCTCCATGTCTCACGAGAAAATGGATTAATGATGGCGCTTTTTAGGCACTACTGGCAGTCAACAATATTATTTGTAAATTTCGTCACAAATGCAAGTCAAGTTTTAAGTCCTACTTTAAAAAGAAGTCTAAAGTGGGATGCATCAATGAGTTCGATTTTAGCAACGGAAGTAATAAGACTAAAAAATTAAAATCTGCAAAACTTAAAAGCAAGTACCTAAACTAATCAATTTAACGATAATAAATAAAAAGTAGAATATATGATTTATGATGAATAGAACTTGCTTTTGAATCGTCGATGAGTCTACCACTGGTTCGGAATGACATTCCTGCCGAGAAGAACCAGCAAGAAACTCGGCAGTTGCTCTTTTCATAATAAGTTTAGAATGTAATAGATATTATGCTATGTATGCAGTGTTTCCACAATGAGGGGAAGTTTCACAACAGCATACCTAATTATAATTCAACACATGTTAAAACGGGCTGACAGAAAGTAGCTCCATTCCCGCCGGTGGCACCCGTTCACGAGCATGACGCATGAACCAGCCATTGCTTCGCTCAACCATATTTGAGGGAACGTAACAGAAGAAGAAGAACGTAGAAGAACCAGTTAGTCGATTCAAAATCTACATCGATCACTGCTAGTCTCAATTATGATTATTGGCTCAGCGTTTTTGCTGCTATAATTATTTCAAGTAATAGCGAGAGAGTATCGGTGATTGCGATTGTCACAATATAGCAATAATTTTTAGACAATCGCATAGTGGAAGAACCAAAATATACATAGAAAGATTAAATTTTTAATTAATTATTTTTGGTTTTCAGATAACATATTTATACATGCTTCAAGAGAACGTTATCTCGATGCCTGTATACCGTATATGGTGCCAAAATATATGGTAAATCAATCATACCATTTTCTTTTATATTATCATCATCATCATCATCAGCAACACGTCAACGGCTCATTACTGAGCGCAGTTCTTCCTCCATAATATTCTCAAAGGTGTGCCAAATTGTATTGGGCCAGCATAGTGGGCTATAACCCTTCTCTGAGAGGAGACCTGCGCTCAGTAGTGAGCCGTTGATGATTTGCTGATGATGATTAACTTGATTTCAGGTACGTAGTAGTAGCATTGCGCTAAGAAACTATACAGCTTTAAGTGCGTTACGTAACAACAGGTCTTATAATAAATGCCAAAGATTATCCCGAGCCAAATGCTTCAGTGTCTGCTTTTTAGCGTTGGAACAATCCTGCGCTCAACACAAATGCTCTGACAGAAGGAAGAAAACATTCAGTGAAGCCTGTAAGGATGAATGTAGAAAAGCGTACCGGGTGAGAAGAGCCGAGAGCAGTGACAGCGAAAGCGAGTAGCGATAGTAATACAAAATAAAATAGAGGAACCGGAATAGTTATTGGCCCCCCATACAATGGTTGGCCATTTCAACTTTGTTATTGAAAAACTAGAAAACCTCATTGTTATATTAAATGGCAAATTTAAAAATATATTATTAATGACAACACTTTTATTCGCTGTTAGTTAGCTTCGATATTACGCTCCCAACAAAAAAAAAATAACTAAGTCATTATGTGGCCAACTACTGTAAATTTGATATTTCAGTTTTTGTGTTCATTTTATTTAAATTATATCCTTAAATATCTTTTCGCATTTATAGTCTTAGTATGATTAATACTAATATTGTAAACTTGAAAGTGTGTTCGTTTGTTAGTTTGTCCTTCAATCACGCCGCAACAGAGCTACGGATCAAAGTATTTTTTACATGAGTATAGTTGAGGACCTGGAGAGTGACATAGGTTACTTTTTATCCCGAAAATCAAAGAGTTCCCGAGGGATTTTAAAAATTAAAATCCACGCGGATGAAGTCGTGGGCTAGCTAGTAAATACGAAAGTGTGTTTGTTTGTTGGTTTGTCCTTCAATCACGCCGCAACAAAGCAACGGATCAATCTCCACTCCACAAACGGACATCAATATCCACGCGAACATAATATAAGTTGCGGGCATCATCTAGTAAGAAATAGCTCACGTTTTTGGAGTTTACTCCTTAAGAATCGATTTTAGCAGCCCGGTATGAGAAAAATCCGGGCAGTAAAATCAATTTATCAATGACCTCGTTACGTTTTTCTGTTACGTTTTTCACAACGTTGAAATTTCTACCCTAACATTGAGTAAATAAGGTTGGTTTTCGTGCGAAAGAGTCCCCGAAGCGCAAGGCGGTCGGGGCGCGCTCGGACCCGAGTCGCGCGCATAGAGAAGGATATAGCGTCGCGCGTAAACTCCAGTCGTGCGTCGGAGGCCGGAGCTGACACACACTTTTTTTTTTTTAAAGAATATCAACCAAGTTGAAATTAACTAATATTCTACTCTCCCCTCCAAATAAGCGGAAAGCTTGTGTCAAGAGTGGGTACGACAATAGTGCAACGGGTGTGGATCGAACCTGCGACCTTTCAGATTTCAGTCCGCACCTTTATAAAGGGGCTATAACGATCCTTAATTGTTTGGGTCGTACGAGTGGGATAGAGCTATAGATTTTGCAGTGCTAGGAAAGAGATGGAAATTATGCATTCAGGAGTCGGGAATTTAAAAAAATCTTTAAAATTGATTTAAAAAATTATGGATGCCAATAATCAAAGAATTTTTCACACCGCTTTTAGTAAAAAAAAATCAAAAATATTATTTTTTTTTTAATTTTTTTTTTATATTTATTTTTTATAGTAATTATTTATATCAACACAAATAAAAAAAATAGCAGGAAAAAAAACCTACCGTTTCTGTTTAAACAAGGTTTAAACCTAAAAGAGAAGTTTGGGAAAACTTTCTATCGAGAATTTTTTTTTCCAATCGTGTTTCTATCTCCAAGCGAATTTAGTTAAGATACCCAAATTACATATTGCATTGAAATTATTCTAATTGGAATTATAGTTTTCAATTTGTAAACCTCACAGAGCTCACCGAGAATTGCCTGTCGCATGCTTCTAGCCACTTAACCGTTGGGCTATTGAGGCTTAATTAGTATGGAGGGGTGCGCCATATAAGATCGTATGTTGATCTCTATCTAAGGATGTAGCCGGATACCATCATAGACAGCATCGTTTTTAGGGTTCCGTACCCAAAGGGTACCAACGGGACCCTATTATTAAGCCTACGCTGTCCGTCCGTCCGTCCGTCCGTCCGTCCGTCTGTCAGCGGGCTGTATCTCGTAAACCGTAATAGACTGACAGATGAAATTTTAACATATTGTGTATTTCTATTGCCGCTATAACAACAAATAATAAAAATTACATTAAATTAAAAAAATTAAATTAAAATATTTCCATGGGTACATGGAAATATTTTTATTTAATTTTTTTTAACGGAACCCTAAAAGAGCGAGGCTCGACTCGTACTTGGCCGATTTTTTTACCATTAGGTGAAATCGCAGTCAAGATCTATTTTGTCATAAAACCGACGGATTTATTTTAATTTCATCCCTAAATGGATGAAAGACTTTGTGTGAATAAATCTTTTTTTAATTTTAAGTAGTCGTCAAGGTAACTTTAATCAATAGGTACCTAGCAATTAATTGCAATCGTTAAATATTACCTACTTACTCAACACAAAATAGGAAACCATAAAAAAGTGTACTTTTTTATGTCATTAAAACCATGCCTGATGCTTAGAATAAATATTCCTAGAAACGCAATACTCGACGCGGTGATAAGACATTTTTAGGAAGCCGAAAGCATATTTTTACGCAGTAACGTCGCGTTAGTACGACGAGCTCGCATAAAGTTATTGGAACGTAAGTTCCTTATCGCGCGGTGCGGAAGGGGGCTACACGGAAAAAATTAAGGAACCGACACTCGACACTTTTTTGAAACCGACACTTTTTTGTTGAATGTGAATTTTGCATTGTGTTCGGTATTTTCGCGGTACAATATTGGGTCTCCGTAGCCTAGTGGCTTCGGCAGTCGCTTAACAGTTCTTAAGTCGATGGTTCGAATCCCAGCTCGACAGACTGAATTTTCTATTTTCAATTTTATTTTAAATAATTTCTACATGTGGAATTTTTCCCTAATTTTTTTTGTATAAATTGGATAAAATGTTATTGTACTACTAACGCCATCTGTTAAAAAACCAGAGTAACTCTTTGGTTTTGTAACATTGCTGCAATAGAAATAAACTAAATATAATTCAATACTAGATGACACCACTAGTTTATTACAATTCCTTCACTAAATAATCGAAAGAAACTTCGTTCCATCCGGGTGTCCCTTGACACCTCTCAAGTTTTTTATTGAAAAATAACGTACCTACTGTGCTGTGAAAGGGTGTCACAATTCATCACAATAACCATCAAAAACGTAATTAACAGTACCTACCAATGCAGCAAATAATTACACGGCACTCAAACATTCATTGTGTGTTTTGAGCCTACGAGTACGTTGGAGCGGAACTTTGTTAGAAACTTTCGATCTATGAGTAGGTAATTAATCTAAGCATGTTGGTAGTGATGAATGCACATTCAGTTATCGGATTGGTACCGATCACGTCATCTTGTAATTAAATTGCAGAGCTATTAGAAAATAAATTGCCAAGATTTATAATATATAGGTATATATAGGTATATAGTACGTATAATAGGTACGGTCTATTTGGGCTGCCAGTTGTAATCACCGGCCACAGTTACAGTTTTTTTTTGTCTTATGTTTTGGTCTATAATAATACTTATGTTGTATAGATAAATTGTGTTCACTTTTTTCAAGTCAAAAATTAAAAAAAAAATGTTTTCGCAATTCTCATTTGCAGCTTCGTTTATCATATCATACAGGTATAGATCAATCACTTAAAGGTGCGTCAAAGGTTACCGCTTTTTTCGCTTTTACAGCCGAAAGTCAGTTTTACAGTCGAATTATTACTCACATAGCAAATCCGCGCCGTACTCGCAATTGGCCAGGTGGTCGAACATTGCCGTCAGCACGGGCAGTATGACGCCGTTGATGTAGCCAAGAGACGTGGAGGTCTTTAGATGCGTCCCTCGTAGGTGAGAGTATTTGCCCTGAAAAATTGTTTAGAAGATAACGTACACAAAAACCTATAACACGTATTTTTTTATAAAAAATTGTGAGCCCTCGCGCCTGGCAGATGTGAAACATCGAAATTATTTTGTACAGTAATATTGAGCTAACATACATACATAGATGCACATTCTATCTTAAGGTTGAAGACAAGGGTCTGCCCGCGAAATTCAAATTTAATTTGGTTTTTTGCAATTTGTAAACTAATACGACAAAGTAGGCTTATGGCCTTTTAATTGCGTCAGTGGAATTATCATCTTCACAGGTTTATATAAAAATCTTTACTTGAAAGTGACCAGTTTAAGAAATTAATCAAAATACTGAGTTGGACGTGAGTTACTCACAAATGAGTCGATATTTTGATTAATTTTTTAAACTGGACACTTTCAAGTAAAAATTTTTATATAAACCAGTGAAGATGATACTGCCATTGTCGCAATTAGAATGCCATAAGCCTACTTTGTCGTATTAGTTTAAAAAATGCGAAAAACCAAATTAAATTTGAATTTCGCGGGCAGACCCTTGTCTTCAACCTTAAGTATCATTATCAGACATATTTTATTGTTAAAATTATTTCTTTCTTTTAAGTAAGATACCTACAGGTTACGTGTACCGTAGTAAACAACAGTGTTTCGTACTACATACATACATACTACACATATACCTACTACACTACATACATACTGTTGGTATAACTACACACATCCTGTTGACGTCAGTCATCAGTCAACAGTGGGTCTGACACACCGCTAAAGATGTTAAACATCAATAATTTAAAAAACTAGCTTTTGCCCACTTCTTCATCATCGTGGATTTAGTTTTTAAAAATCCCGCGGGAACTGACTTTTGATATGAAGCCTAGGGACTCGGATTTATTGGAGTTGGCAACTGATTGCATGGGTCTAGCTAAGGACTTGAAGAGTGACATAGGTTACCTTCTATGCCGGAAAAACAAAGAGTTCCCGCGGGATTTTTAAAACGTATCTTCGCGTGGATAAAACCTAGTAAAATAATCACTTTTTATCAACCGATAGACGCCTACTGTTGACCAAAGGTCTCTTGCATGGACTTTCACAGGCATCGTTCTTGCGCCGCCTGCATCCAGCCTCGTTTGATGTCGTCGATCTGCCTAATGGGGGATCTGCTGACACTACGCTTCCCAGTGCGGGGTCGCCACTGTAGCACCTTGTATAACCGAATATTATATCTACTTACATCCTGTAAGTTCATGATGGTATGCCCGAGGTCGTCGGCGACGTTATTGAAGAATGTGAGCATAGAAGTGCGGATGAACTCCGGGCAGTTTTTCACCAGGGACTTGGCGTCGATTCCCTTCACCAGCACTTGGAGACAGCGGACCGTGATGCGGACGTCAGGACCGAACGCCGCTAGCCTGACCAAAAACACTCGAATATAAGTTTTTTTGAAGTAAAACTTCTTTACGCACACGCTTGACTTGGGGAGTAAGCTGGTGAATGCGTTACGAAAAGTGTGATCGGGCGAGGCAAACGGAAGTTGAGAGGGAGATATAAGTTAGTGAAGATAGAGAGAGAGAGTTACGTTTCATATATTACTTTAGAAGCAAGAGAGAGAGGTGCGAGCACACATTTTCTTTCTCTCTTTCTCTCATAACCAGTTGCGTTTCGTAAGTTTTACTTCAGTCGTGTGGTCTGTGGACACTACAAGGAGAAGAAGAAGCAAGAGTCGTTACCTGGATCGCAACAAGCTCGCCAGCTTACAGAACAGCACAGCAACCGTCTCTTTCTCTGCCAACTCTTTTGTCATCTAATAGAGAAAGCCCGAATGATTGCGATAGGAGACAGCACTAAAGGAGAAGAAGAAACAAGAGTCGTTACCTGGATCGCAACAAGCTCGCCAGCTTAGAGAACAGCACAGCAACCGTCTCTTTCTCTGCCTACTCTTTTGTCACCTAATAGAGAAAGCCCTAATGATTGCCAACCTCCGTTAGGAGACGGCACTGCAGGAAGAAGCAAGATTCGTTACCTGGATCGCAACAAGCCCGCCAGCTTACAGAACAGCGCAGCAACTATCTCTTTCTCTACCGACTACTTTATCATTTAATAAAGAAAGCCCTAATAATTGCCAGTCTCCGTTAGGAGATGGCACTGCAGGAAGAAGAAACAAGGGTCGTTACCTGGATCGGAACAAGCTCGCCAGCTTACAGAACAGCGCAGCAACCATTTCTTTCTCTACCGACTAGTTTATCATTTAATAAAGAAAGCACTATTAGTGCTTTCTTTATTAAATGAAAGCCCTAATAATTGCCAGTCTCCGTTAGGAGATGGCACTGCAGGAAGAAGAAACAAGTGTCGTTACCTGGATCGCAACAAGCTGGCCAGCTTACAGAACAGCGCAGCAACCATCTCTTTCTCTACCGACTACTTTATCATTTTAATAAAGAAAGCACTAATAATAGGGTATTTGACTACTTTTAGAAAATCATCTTAAATTGTTAATAATGCTATGGCTGTAGCTAACAAAACGTATATTTCGGCATAATTTTCAGTATTTTTCTTATAAATCGAGAAATAAATTCAAAAAAATAAATTGCCGCCGAAACGTTCCATTTGCTCTAATGACGTAACAGTTCACATTTCAAACAATGACAATTCCACATCCCATATGTGGCGAGGACTGTAACGTCATTCGAGATCACGGAACGTTTTCGATCACGTGACCATGGCCGGAATTATAGCAATTTTATTTAATGTTTTCTAATTAAATAAAACTTTATTTTTTAGTTTTGTCGTATGGAATAATGTTTTTAGATAATAATCTTTTAGGATGACACCAAATGAAACGATATTTTTAATATAGTCAAATACCGTATTGCCAGTCTCCGTTAGGAGACGGCACTGCAGGAAGAAGAAACATTGGTCGTTACCTGGATCGCAACAAGCTCGCCAGCTTACAGAATAGCGCAGCAACCATCTCTTTCTCTACCGACTACTTTATCATTTAATAAAGAAAGCCCTAATAATTGCCAGTCTCCGTTAGGAGATGGCACTGCAGGAAGAAGAAACAAGGGTCGTTACCTGGATCACAACAAGCTCGCCAGCTTACAGAACAGCGCAGCAACCATCTCTTTCTCTACCGACTACTTTATCATTTAATAATGAAAGCCCTAATAATTGCCAGTCTCCGTTAGGAGATGGCACTGCAGGAAGAAGAAACAAGTGTCGTTACCTGGATCGCAACAAGCTGGCCAGCTTACAGAACAGCGCAGCAACCATCTCTTTCTCTACCGACTACTTTATCATTTAATAAAGAAAGCACTAATAATTGCCAGTCTCCGTTAGGAGACGGCACTGCAGGAAGAAGAAACATTGGTCGTTACCTGGATCGCAACAAGCTCGCCAGCTTACAGAACAGCGCAGCAACCATCTCTTTCTCTACCGACTACTTTATCATTTAATAAAGAAAGCACTAATAATTGCCAGTCTCCGTTAGGAGACGGCACTGCAGGAAGAAGAAACATTGGTCGTTACCTGGATCGCAACAAGCTCGCCAGCTTACAGAACAGCGCAGCAACCATCTCTTTCTCTTTCAAACTGGCTGCACCGATGTTGTTAGTAGCCGTTGCGACCGCGATGAAGTAGTTTCGGTGCGTTGAGAAGTATTTCTCCATTAGAGGCAGTACCACCTATATGTATAACATGAGTATTATTAGGTAACTTCACAAGATAAGTATGTATTTTGCTTAGCTTATACCTTAGCTGTCTTAATGGCCAATTTCACTAACGTCGAGTGACGTTTTACCGAAGAAAAAATCGGGCGTTCTGACAGTTTTTGTATTGAAAATACTGTCAAAATATCACGCTCGGATTTAAGACTTATTTTACGCTAGTGACATCAGCCCATAAACGTAAACAAGTGATTTCTCACAGAAAGACGTAATCGACGCACTAATACGTGGGCTATTCCAAAAATTGTCAGTGAAATGAAAAATAGTTTCAATGTGAAAAAAATTAATTTAAGTCTATTCAAAATATTCCCCTCCAACCCCAATGCACTTATGCATTTGTGTGAACCAACTTTGTAACTCTTGTAGGAGATCGAGACGTCCATTGTTGCAATCAAAAGAGTGACAGATTTACTTTTTGAAAAATATTTAAAGAAAGAACTGCACATAGGTTTCCATGGAAGTAGGAAGACTATAGTCGTAATTCATAGTTCCATGAGGTGAACAATGATTTTCAGCAACGAGATTTGTATTGAAAGCCGTCAATTCAAAATAGTTTCTAGAAAAAAATGCGTGTGTCGTGGAACACTCGGTTGGAACGAAGTTCCTTTTAATAATAAATTAATAATAAAAATAAAAAAATTAGGGAAAAATTCCACATGTAGAAATTATTTAAAATAAAATTGAAAATAGAAAATTCAGTCTGTCGAGCTGGGATTCGAACCATCGACCTTTATGCGACTGTAGAAACCACAAGGCTACGGAGATTTAATATTGTAGTGTGAAAATATTGAACACAATGCCAAATTCACATTCAAAAAAGTGTCGGTTCAATTTAGTCTTAATTTTTTCCGCCTAGCCCCCTTTCGCATCGCGCGATAAGGAACTTCGTTCCAAAAGTGTTTGTATTTATTCTCTATAACTAACAATTTCCGGAACAACCAAGGTATATAATCTATTTTTCCTTAGCTACTAAAGGTCAACTAGTGGATTCTCGCAGAAAGGCGTAACCGACGCGCTAAACACAGCGCTTGGAACGTTCATAACGCGCTGACAAACCGTGTTACAAGTGAAACGTTTTCTGCGATTTGTTTACGTTTTATGGGCCGATTTCACCAACGTAAAATAAATCTTAACCGAGCGTTTGATACTTTGGCAGATTTCCAATACAAAAACTGACAAAATAAAATCAAAACGCTCGGATAAGACTAATTACTTTACATTGGTGAAATCGGCAATTAAACAGCTAAAGGAAATACTTAGATTAAAGGTAGGTACATAATATAATCAAATTAATGTTATCCGCATCCCTTTATTAACTATATTACTAATGGCAAGCAGGGCTTGCCATTAGTAAATATTCCTTTTACGATTTAACTCTAACCGTCAACCTGCATTCGGCGCTTACGACGTTTTAGAGTTAGATTTTTCACTTGTAGCATGGTTTCATCGTCAATGCCATAAAGCGTCCTATGCGCTGTGCGTAGCGCGCCATTTACGCCTTTTTGCGAGAAACCACCGTGTTAAGGAAAAATAGAAAAGTTTGTAAAGATTTCGGAAAGAATCGAGAGAAAACGAGATATCTTACGCTATACTCCTTAGGGCCGATTTCACCAACGTAAAATAAGCCTTATCCGAGCGTAAATTTGATATTTTGTCAAAACGCCGTATTTATTCCTCTTTTAAACGTCATTCGACGTTGGTGAATTCGGCTCTAAGGTTTTTTTTATAAAGATTGGTTAACATTACAAGCTAATTACATGCAGGGGATTAAAATTTTAATCATGGAAAGCAGTGGTTAAAGCATTCATAAACATAATTAGTAAATTGTAAATTGTGCTCTACCTTCTTAAAATACTTAAGATCCGACTTGTCTTGCTTGCAATACAATAAAATTCACAAATAAAATAATAGAATAGAAAAAAGTAGATACCTATACCTACTGAGTGATATAAGATCCAATTTGTAAGTATAGAAGATACGTAAAATATTAGTCTACAAGAGAATTGAGAAATCATTTTAGGCAAACATTATTTATACAAAAAATAAAATATAAAATAGTTAATTTAATCATAGCAAGAAATTTAATGTTTAGGGATATTATTAAAAACTAAAGGAGTTAAAACTTGAAAGATCTAGCTGGTTTTGTAACATTAAACTCTCAACAAGTTAGTAAAGTGGGTAAATAGCGCGTAAAAGTTCTAGTTTACTTTGAATATCCAGTAACTATAGTATTAGTAATGCAATAATTATAATCGAGCATAAACTTTTTTCAATTCCATGACAACACAGCCCTTGGATGAGCCCCTATGATGGAAGCGGGCTAACTTGGAAGGGGTATGACAGTGTAAATAAACGCTCATATGATCATATCCCTAAACGGTTTCTACAATATCGTACCAGAGCTAAAATAGGTAGGGTGGTAATTAGCCACAGTAAGCCTGGAAGGCTTACCAGACCTGACCAGAGGCAAAATTGCCCTGAATTGGAATCGAATGAGCGCTCACCACTGCGCCAGGGAGGTCGTCAAACTACACTACACTAACTTCAGAGTAAACTAGAAGTTTTGCGCGAATTTACCATAAATACGAGTCAAAAAAGAAACTACAAAGTTGATACACACCTTAGAAACAAATTTAATATCTCTAGTGCTAGTCTTGAAACTAGGTCGTCTGCTGAACGTCGTAGACGGTTTCAATAGCTTCATATTAATCGTAGCTCTGTCGATATACTGTATCAACTTCTCCAGAAGCGAGTAAGCGAATCTCAACTCTATTGCCACACCCGTAGTGGTCTGTTCTGCATCACCCTGGGATGTTTTGGGCCGGTGTAGTTTGTAACCTTGGTATTGGAGGTATTTTAGGAACTCTTGCGACCGTTCTCGGTCCTTCTTTTTCTCTTTGTCGGTTAGGAGGTCGTATGGGACGAGTTGGGGGTGAATTCCACCTGTGAATAAAAACCTTTGAGTTAAAAATTAAGTGGCACTCGGGGACTGCCGCGGTAAAGCTATTGCATAGCATTTTTTATCAGCTTAAGCAATTATAATATTTATGCAATATTTTTTTTTGCATAGTAAAAATTATGCCAAAAAAATTTAAAAACACATAAACAAGAAAAGCGCACTGTCACTACTTCGCGAGTGAGATTCGAACCTGCGACACCATACACCATACGGTAAAGAAAGCGGTCGCTCGCCCACTGCGCCAAACAGAGCTACTTAAGAACCTCTAAAATGTTGAACGCTTACTGAACGACGGTGTTAGGTTTATTTTCGTTACGGAATTTCTGGATTCGGTCGCCGCGCTCAAACTGTTTGTCCTAGTTCAAAGCCCGCGATAAAAGCTATGCAATAGCTTAAAATACCAAAAGCATTGGGTAATACCAACGGCTCAAGTGGTAATTGCTCAACTATGAATAGTGAGAGCAGTGTGTAAGAAGTGGTCGAAGAATGTCCTCCTAACCCAGTAAGAGCACGTGGCTTTCTTACCTCCGTTAGTAACAAGTTCCTCCTTCTTCTTCTTCGCCCAGATGTCGTGCGCATTTTCCGCCAACCGTTCTGCCATGTTTTGCATCTCTCGAGACAGCGTCAAGTTGGTCATGTCAACGGGGTGCGGGTTGTAGTTGAATGGGGTTGCTGAGTCCGTCTGAAAACACAACGTAGAAAACAGATACTCCCTACTGAAGGCTCGGTAACACAAGGAGAGATTCTCGAATACGAGCGACATTTTCGACACTCTAATTCGAGCATCGCTTAACTGATACGAGTTTTTGTTATAATCATCATACTATTCAAATGAGAAAGTGTGTTTGTTTGTTGGTTTCTCCTTCAATTATGCCACAACAGAGTTACGGATCGACGTGATTTTTTGCACAAGAATTAAAAAAACCAAAACTTGTGAAGAAAAAAGAAGGACTTACTAAAAACTCAGCTAAACGTTTTGGTGTGCAAAACAGAGTTATTTCTAAATAAAATATTACCTACCGTATCCTCCTCCTGAGTGCATGTAAAAAAAAATACTTGAAGAAATATACCATTTCGCAGAATTCAGCAAATAGATACGTTTAATGATCTTGAAGCTTATTATTAAGTCGTTTAGACTTTAAAAAATGAGGAGGTTCTCAATTCGTCGGAATCTTTTTTTTATGTATGTTCACCGATTACTCGAAGACGCCTGAACCGATTTGGAGAATTCTTATTTTGTTTGAAAGGGTATACTTCTCAGGTGGTGCTATTTAAATTTAATCGAAATCGGTCGAGTGGTTTTTGAAAAATCAACAATAAATTGTATACTTTATATTGGCGTGGGCGTTTGAAGTAAGTCGGTTTTGTAAAAATATATTTTTATACTTATTAAATTATTTACAGCAAACTATTTAAACATCCAGAAAGACCAAAATTTTAAAAGGCCACTAACCGATTACGCCGCAACAATCGGCGTTCTGGAATCATTGCAGGTCACAATGCCAGCACATAATGAACCTCAGTAGAATAGAATAGAATAGAAATGTTTTTTATTCAAATAAACTTTTACAAGTACTTTTGAATCGTCAATGAGTCTACCACTGATTCGGAATCCAAATCCGATCCGATCTCCTGCCAAAAAGAACCAGCAAGAAACTCGGCAGTTGCTCTTTTCAAAATACTTTTACAATATACTTAATAGATATTATTCTATGTATGCAGAGTTTCCACAATGAGGGGAAGTTCCACAAAAGCATATACGTAATTATTTCTAATTATAATTCGACACATGTTAATACGGGCAGACAGAAAGTAGCCCCATTGCCGCTGGTGGCATCCGTTCACGAGCATGACGCATGACCCAGCCATTGCTTCGCTCAACCATATTTGAGGGAACGTAACAACTAACAACCCGCATCATAGGTACGACACCACCGCAGAAATGTTAAAGAGAGTGTGACATACTTAGGCTACCCATCTCAAGGCATCGAATTGAAACTAATATTCAAATCAAATACTCATTTTAAGATATGACAATGTACATCGGTTCCACGAAATATATCCTGCCTTTGACCGATTTTATTGCCAATATTTTATACTCACGATGCCAGTTTTGGACTGCCTCCTCATAGAGCTGCGGTTGGTGCTCGGGATGTCCACCTCGGAATGTTCCACAGACCACCCTATCGCCAGCAACGCTTTCAAGGATTCACGCACCGGTTCCTTGTAACGTTCTTTTTCCTACAAAATGGACAAAAAGGGTTAATTATTATTGTATTAAAGAGTATCAACATTATCGTGCTACTGATACGTATGAACATGCCACCGGAGTACAGAATAATAATAACGCAGGTGCTTGGCGAGCTGCAGTTTAACTTTTACCATCGATGTTTAATCGAGGTTGATAATTTTTAACTTAAGTAAATTGTTAATAACAAAGTGAAAATTAACAACTTTTTAATTTTTCCAACGGGTATCTTTTCTATAGCCTTTGTATGATAGCTCATAAAAGGAAAAAAATCCCAGGTTAATAGTTTAACAACTATCGTACTTTCAATGTTGATGTTCATGCTACAAAAAATTGTTAATTAATTAATGGATAATTAATTGAAAAATCGCGATAAAAATTTTTGATCGCCGGATTATTGTTCATTGATCTATCCTATATGTGCCTGAATTTTTTTTTTCTTAATTTTCATATTATTTAATAAGTTTAAATAATATTTATTCATTAAAGGTCCAAAGTGGGCGGAGGTTACGCAAGCGAGAGTTCCCGTTTTCGGCCGTAATTTCAACCCTCTAGAAAAATTATAAATATTGGTCCTAGAGTTCCGGGAGGTAGGACTTTTTTTAGGAAATTTCTTCCTCTTTATGAATCTTTTTTCAAATTTTGAAAATTTTGAAAACTTTTTGAGATATTCGCAAAAAAATTGTTTATAACTTTTGTAATTTTTGCAATCAAAACTCCAAATTTTTCAAAAAGTTTCTAAATGCGATGACGAATCGAATGACACCTCGATCATAATTTTCCGAGGCGAGCTAAAAATTAAAAATTAGAATAGAGACTAGACTATAGGCCTTATCACTGCTTATTAAAGAGTAGAGTTTGAAAATTGGGTAAAAACATGCAAATGTTATTGAAAGATGAATGGAATTCAGTTGTATTTAAGCACATTACAATTTCAAAAGGAGGAAGGGTAGACACAGTAGATAGAAATATAAACTTACATAGTCGTTGAGCATGTTGTAAGGTTTTAGGCGAGGATGAGATTTTTGACTATCCGACCAAGATTCTGCGTAGACCCAACCGTTTTCGATTTTCCTAAAGAAAACGAAGTTATATAATGAAAAAACTTGAGAGGTGTCAAGGGACACCCGGATGGAACGAAGTTCCTTTCGAGTATTTAATTTGGCATTGTGTTCAATATTTTCACACTACAATATTAGATCTCCGTAGCCTTGTGGTTTCTACAGTCGCTAGACAGTTAAAGGTCGATGGTTCGAATCCCAGCTCGACAGACTAAATTTTCTATTTTCAATTTTATTTTAAATAATATTTCTACATGTGGAATTTTTCCCTAATTTTTTTATTTTTATTATTAATTTATTAAATAATAAATTAATAATAAAAATAAAATTATTTTTATTAAGTATTAATTTATTAAATAATAAAAATAAAAAAATTAGGGAAAATTTCGACATGTAGAAATTATTTAAAATAACATTGAAAATAGAAAATTCAGTCTGTCTAGCTGGGATTCGAACCATCGACCCTTATCGACCTTTATGCGACTGTAGAAACCACAAGGCTACGGAGATCTAATATTGTACTGTGAAAATATTGAACACAATGCCAAATTCACATTCAAAAAAGTGTCGGTTCAATTTTGTCTTAATTTTTTCCGTCTAGCCCCCTTCCGCACCGCGCGATAAGGAACTACGTTCCAAAACGAAGTTATATAATGAAATTAATATTTTAAATGGATCCATGATGATATAGTGTTAGTGGATATAGTGCTGCCATCATGTCTATAAATCCAGGGTCATAATATCATCATCAGCATCATCCACCCATCAGCGGTTCACTACTGAGAAGTGAGTACAGGTCTCTTCTCAAATAAGGGTTATAAACCATAGTCCAATGCAATTTGACAAACTTCACACATCTTACATAGGCGTGTATGTTTCCTCACGATGTCCTTAACCGTTGAAGCATGTCATATTTAATTGCTTAGGATCATAAAAAACAACTAAGTATGTAATTTAGTTGTTTTTGATGCATATGTAGATAATAAGGCAAAATAATTTGGCTAAATGGCATCATAACATATTTATGTTTTACTGTATTAAGCACTACTATTATTGCAAATATACTCTTAAAACTGAAGGTGACCCATATGACTTTCAAACAGCTCAGGCTCTGATAGAATAACCTCACCTAGATGCCCAAGCATCATGGTAATGCTCGGAGAACTTCTGCACAATGGTGTTGAGGTCATTGTTGAGGGCCACTGATGAAGTGTTGATGGGCTGAGGGTCGTACTGTGGGTTATCAGCACCTGGGAAAGTTGAGAGATTAAATGAAAATATTCTTCTTCTCTTTCTTCTAGCGCCATTTCCTAGAGGAAGTTTGCAGCCATTTGTCCTATAGTCTATTTTTTTAACAAACGAGTACTGAGTATGTCTCTCGCACATTTCCTATATTGACAGAGTGAGATGGGTCATTGTTAGTGGTGGGGTACTGAGTATGTCTCTCGCACATTTCCGATATTGACAGAGTGAGATGGGTCATTTTAAAGGTGGGGCCTGGGACTCTATGTTGATTACGTGGACCAATAGCAACGCAGTCAAAATTTTCGGTACTCGTTTGTTAAAAAAACAGACTTTAGTTAATGTTATCCAAAAATGGTCTTGCGAGACTCTTGCATCTCGCACTTGGTATCAATATCAATATAGGTAACTATAAATATGTCGATATATGAACCTATATCCATGCAAGAGACCTTTGTCCAGCCATGGACGTCTATCTGTTGAAGAAGAAGAAGATAGCTTTTGGTTTAAACCATACCTCCGTCAAAGTAAAGTAAACCATAATAGAATTTAATTAGAGCTGAATTTCGTGTATGCATTCTTATCCATAGCTTATGGAGCGTATCGGCGCAAACGGCATTCCGAACCAGTGGTAGACTCATCGACGATTCAAAAGCACTTGTAAAAAAGTTTATTTGAATAAAAAACATTTCTATTCTATTTTCTATTCTATTCTATCGTACATACGTAAACGTAGAAAAATGCATACAAGGAATTCTGCTCTAATTATAATGCTATTGTGGTTTACTTTCTTTGACAGAGGTATGGTTAAAGCGATCTTCCTAAAGCGACCTAAAGGTCTTGCGAGACGCAAGTTTTTGGGCAACACTGGTGCTAGTTGTACCTACTTTGTTTACTGCGGCTCTGAATAGGGACCTGAATCTCATGTTTAACCACTGGCGATGGTTTTTAAAGCAGGCTACTTTACTTTGTCCAGACCTTCGTTGGCCTTTTATTGAATGCCTCAAATAGTAATAATAATAGTTGCACCAGGTCGTACCTATTTGTCATTGTGTGTCTTTTATATTAATATGAGGTTAGTGTCGTCTCTTTTTCTACTACCATAGATCCTTATTTTTAGGAGACTTTCTTCTCAAAAATTTCCCATCTCAATTTACATCGATAACAATAGTTATAGAATAGAATAGAAATGTTTTTTATTCCAATAAACTTTTTTACAAGTGCTTTTGAATCGTCGATGAGTCTATCACTGGTTCGGAATGCCCTTCCTGCCGAGAAGAACCAGCAAGAAGCTCGGCGGTTGCTCTTTTCAAAACAAGTATACAATTCAATAGATACTAAGCTATGTATGCAGTGTTTCCACAATGAGTTCCACAAAAGCATACCTAATTATAATTCAATACATGTTAAGACGAGCAGACAGAAAGTAGCCCCATTCCCACTAGTGGAACCCGTTCACGAGCATGACGCATGATCCAGCCATTGCTTCGCTCAGCCATAGCTTCGCAGCGTTAGGTTAGGTTAAAAATGTTTATAATTCGCACATTAATTTTTAAGTACTTTCAAGCTCATGTAGCGAAGTTTATGAAGTAAAAGAATCTTTTTCTTACCTGTTGTCTGAGTATTTTCTTTTCCGTAGAATTCATCGTCGTAGTTCTTGGACAATGAATAGTCCGGAGGTAAAGCGCAACCTAAAAGTAATGGTTGACATGAAACAAAAAATCTAAACTTAGCAAAAAAATATCATTTTAGTTTTGTAGGAATCTTAACTCGATGTAATTAGAACCCAAACTTTTTTAATAATATTCCAATTAGAAGATTCATAGCAACATAGGGTTATTCAAGGGGCGGACCGACAAATTCTTGAAAAGCCGGCAACGCATTGGTGCTGCCTCTGGTGCTCTAAATGTTCATGGGTAATCACTTAACATCAGGTGACCTGCATGCTCTTTTTCTCGCTATTTATATAGAAAACCAGTTAAATTTCGGAGATTCTTATTGCTTTACTTCCCAGTCAATATTCAGTATGCTCAGTCCAAGTTTTAATTCGTTTGATCGTAATAGTAAACGATGAGATTAGCATCCAAGTAAAATGAACCATAATAGTACCGATTTAAACTAAAGTCACAAATTCAATCATCATCATCATTACCAACCCATCGTCGGCTCACTACTGAGCGAGGTCTCCTCTCAGAGAAGGGTTATAGGCCATAGTCCACCACGCTGGCCCAATGCGAATTGGCGGACTTCTCATACCTTCGAGAACATTATGGAGAATTCTCAGGTGTGCAGGTTTACTCACGATGTTTTCCTTCACTGATAAAGCATGTGATATTTAATTTCTTAAACGCACTTAACTTCGAAAAGTGAGAGGTGCGTACCCGGGATCGAACCTGCGACCCCCCGAATAGGAGACCACAGTCGTAACCACTAGGCTATCACTGCTTAACAATACAGCCATTTAATTTGGAGCGTTTTCGTATACGTAAAACGTATAAGATTATATACACGAAATTGAACTCTAATTCAATACTGTTATGATTCATTTTACTTTTATGCTAATGTCATCGTTTACTATTACGATCAAACGAATTAAAACTCAAACTAAGCATATACAGGTCGAAAAATACTTACCGATAGCAATAAGACAGGGTAGGGCTTTCCCAAACAGCTCAGGCTCATAATCCATCTTGCTCAACGAGTCGAAGATGTTGGAGAACAGCATCATGGTGAGACGCTTCTCTTCATCCGAGGAAGCGCCGTATATGCCCTGACCGTGACCTCCCGTGCTGCCGTAGTACTTAGCGCACCGTTCGTAGTGGAGTGTTAGCAACTGCCAAAACAAAATTTGAAATTATTTGACTGTAAAGTAATAATGTTCTTCGATGCCTTAACATAGTTAGCATAAGTATGTCACGCACTCTTTAAACATTTCTGTGGTGGTGTCGTATGATGCGAGTTGTTACGTTCCCTCAAATACGGTTGAGCGAAGCAACGGCTGGGTCATGCGTCATGCTCGTGAACGGGTTCCACCGGCGGGAATGGGGCTACTTTATGTCTGCCCATCTTAACATGTGTTGAATTATAATTAGGTATACTTTTGTGGAACTTCCCCTCATTGTGGAAACACTGCATACATAGCATAGTATTTATTGTATTGCAAACTTGTTTTGAAAAGAGCAACCGCCGAGTTTCTTGCAGGTTCTTCTCGGCAGGAAGAGCATTCCGAACCAGTGGTAGAGTCAGACGATTCAAAAGCACTTGTAAAAAGTTTATTTGAATAAAAAAACATTTCTATTCTATTCTCCATTGCAAAATTTTGACCATGCAGCCAATCTACTTATTATCTCCTCAACTACTTGTGGTCCCCCATTGGTCGAAATTCGAGCCGTTAAGGTAATAAATGAATTTATTATGGTTATGTATGATAGTCCGGGAGGAATCGGCGCATGAGTACCGAAAACTATTCCACCTCAATTTTTTTATGCGATCCTCTTCAAATGGCCCTCCTAATTATATAAATGCATGTTGCCAGGGCGCAACCCGGTGCCATATTGTTTAAACCGAAATTGCTTAAACAATTGCAAGGAATTGTTATTTTTCAACCGGACAATTTTTTTTTATATTCTTTATTGAAATACCAATAAAAAAAGTCCTATGACTTTTCACGATAAAGTTAATATTTTTAAAGATATGAATTTTTAAAGGTTCGAAAAATCTCAAATTTGGTTACTTTCGACCCATCCTACTAATATTATAAATGCGAAAGTTTGTGAGGATGGATGTATGGATGTTTGGATGGATGGATGGATGGATGGATGGATGGATGGATGGATGGATGTTTGTTACTCTTTAACGCGACAACGAATGAACCGATTTTGCTGAAATTTGGCACAGACATAGATTATAGTCTGGAATAGCACATAGGCTACTTTTTATCCCGGAAAAGCAAACAGTTCCTGCGGGATAGCATCGCTATTTTTTACGCATTTGTCCTTCAAAATACGCGCAATGGAGTTTTAGATTGACGTGATTTTTTGCACAGGTAAAGTTAAGGGCCTGAAAAATGACACAGGCTACTTTTTATCCCGGGAAAACAAACGGTTCCTGCAGGATACAGTATACTACTTCTCACACATTTATCTTTCAATTATGCGCCAACGGAGTTACAGATTGACGTGGTTTTTGGAGAGGCATAGTTGATGACTTGAAAAGTGACAAAGGCTACTTTTTATCCTGGGAAAGCAAACAGTTCCCGCGGGATATTCGTATGCTACTTTTCACATATTTATCCTTAAATCATGCGCCAATATGCATGCATGCAAACATGTATGTATGTATGTATGTATGTATGTATGCATGTATGTATGTATGTATGTATGTATGTATGTATGTATGTGTGTATGTATATATATGCATATTGTATATTTATGTATGTTGATTATTAATGTGAACTAATAATATTATTAATTCTTCTTCTTCTTCTTCTTCTTTATCAACCGATAGACGTCCACTGCTGGACAAAGGTCTCTTGCATGGACTTCCACAGGCCTCGGTCTTGCGCCGCCTGAATCCAGCGGCTCCCTGCGACTCGTTTGATGTCGTCGGTCCACCTGGTGGGGGGTCTGCCAACACTGCGCTTCCCGGTGCGGGGTCGCCACTCCAGCACCTTGGGACCCCAACGACCATCAGCTCTTCGAACTATGTGCCCCGCCCATTTCCACTTCAGTTAAAATATTATTAATTAATTATACAATAATATTATTAATGTGAAAGTTTGTGAGGATGGATGTATGTTTGTATGGATGTAGTATACGGATGGATGGATGTATGTTCTCTGAGACAGGGGTTGAACTATTTTGACTGTTTTACTCCTTATCTTCGTTACATTTAAACTAATTTTTATTATTATTTTAACCGACTTCAATAAAGGAGGAGGATCTCAATTCAACGGAATCTTTTTCTATTCATGTTCACCGATTACTCGAAGACGCCTAAACCGATCTGTTTTTTAAAAAAAATCTACAATAAATTATATACTTCGTAGTGGCGCGGGCGTTTAAATGTATGCTCCCGGGACAAAAAGTAGCCTGTGTTATTTTCCAGGTTTAAAACTTTACCTGTGTAAAAACCACGTCGACTATATGCACTTGCACTTTATATGGTGAAATATTATAACCGCGAAAGTGCGTTAGTTTGTCCTTCAATCACGCCCCAACAGAGCTACGGATCGACGTGATTTTTTGCAGGGGTACCCATAGTTGAGGACTTGGAGAGTGACAGGCTACATTTTATCCCACAAATTCAAAGAGTTCCCGAGGCATTTTAAAGGCTAAGTTCACGCAGACGAAGTCGCGGGCATCAGCTAGTGAAAAATATATTTTTAAAGGTTCGAAAAATCTCAAATTTGGTTACTTTTGACCCATCCTATCCTATCCTATCCTATTATTAATATTATAAATGCGAAAGTTTGTGAGGATGTATGGATGTTTGGATGGATGGATGGATGGATGTTTGTTACTCTTTAACGCGACAACTAATGAACCGATTTTGCTGAAATTTGGTACAGACATAGATTATAGTCTGGAATAGCACATAGGCTACTTTTTATCCCGGAAAAGCAAACATAGCTCCTGCGGGATAGCATCGCTATTTTTTACGCATTTTTCCTTCAAAATTCCCGCAATGGAGTTTTATATTAACGTGTTTTTTTTGTATAGGTAAAGTTAAGGGCCTGAAAAGTGACAAAGGCTACTTTTTATCCCGGGAAAACAAACAGTTCCAGCAGGATATTAGTATTCTACTTTTCACATATTTATCCTTCAATTATGCGCCAACGGAGTTACAGATTGACGTGGTTTATTGGATAGGCATAGTTGAGGACTTGAATAGTGATAAAGGCTACTTTTAAACCCGGGAAAACAAACAGGTTCCGCGGGATATTAGTATGCTACTTTTCACATATTTATCCTTCAATTTTGCGCCAACGGAGTTACAGATTGACGTGGTTTTTTGTATGGGTATATTTGAGGGCCTGAAAAGAGAAAAGGCTACTTTTATCCCGGGAAAACAAACAATTCCCGCGGGATATTCGTATGCTACTTTTCACATATTAATCCTTCATATGCGCCAACGGAGTTACAGATTGACGTGGTTTTTTGAATAGGCATAGTTGAGGACCTGAAAAGTGAAAAGGCTACTTTTTATTCCGGGAAAACAAACAGTTCCCGCAGGTTATTCGTTTGTTACTTTTCACATATTTATCCTTCAATTATGCGCCAACGGAGTTACAGATTGACATGATTTTTTTGATAGGCATAGTTGAGGACCTGAAAAGTGAAAAGGCTACTTTTTATCCCGGGATTCGTATGGTACTTTCACATTTTTATCCTTCAATTATGTGCCAAGGGAGTTACATATTGACGTGATTTTTGGGATAGGCATAGTTGAGGAACTGAAAAGTAACAACGGCTACTTTTTATCCCGGGAAAACAAACAGTTCCCGCGGGATACCTGCTCCCTACTTTTCACATATTTATCCTTAAATTATGCGGTGATATGCATGCATGCATACATGTATGTATGTATGTATGTATGTATGTATGTATGTATGTATGTATGTATGTGTGCAATGTTTGTATGTATGCAATGTTTGTTTGTATGTATGTATGTATGTATGCAAGTATGCATGTATGCATGTTTGTATGTATGCATGCATGTATGTATGCGTGTATGTATGTATGTATATATGTATGCATGCATGTATGTATGTATGTGTGTGTGTGTGTATGTATGTATATTGTATGTATGTATGTATGTATGTATGCATGCATGTATGTACATATCTATGTGTGTATGTATGTTTGTATCCTCCCCCTCCAATAACTACATTAACTATATTCGATCCTACTTATCCCACTAATATTACTAGTGGTTCGCCCCGAACTGAGACCTCGCGGTAACGATATCCCATGATTATTCATTCAATCGATACATGACGACCAAACCTGACATTATTATTATGCCCGTTTTCACCAAACATACCTAAATCATCAAATTATTGTTTAGTTAAATATCAAACTTCAATAAGTTTGATATTTAACTAAATATCAAACTTCAATAAGTTTGATATTTAACTAAAAAATAATTTTAATTGAATAATATGGTATTATATTATTATGTAACTAAATAATAATGGTCGACGCAAAACTGTTTTTGGGATAGGTCGTAGTCGTAATCTCCTAGTTCCATGGAATAGTGCCTAATGTAATGACTGCGCCATCTATTAGCATTATTGTGAAGCTATGTTGATGCTATATGAATTACTGATGCCCATTAAAAATTAAATAATCTCGTTTCTTTATAATATTCATATAATTTTAGTATTTGTTGTTCAAGTACAGGATATAAGTGAAATAATAAAAATAAAACAGGTTGAAAATACGTAGCGGATTTTGCTAGAGAGCGTCTTCAAGCGAGCGTATAAAATCGCCACTTTGAAAGCCCCCCATTTCGTCAATTTTAAAGGAAAAAATAAAAAAAAATATTTTTGTACTCGGTTCGAAATTATCTTTAATATGATATGTTACAATTTTATATAACGCGATAATTTTTTTTTTACTTCGCATTCACTTCTATGAGAGCCCCCCTGAAATAAAGGTTTTTATAATTTTTTATGCAATATTCGGCTGAAGGCCATCAGTTCACATATTATATCTAAATTTGAAGTAATTACGTTCAGTAATTTAAAAGTTATAAGGCTCTGACAGACGGACGGACGGACGGACGGACAAGAGCAAATTCACCTAGTAGACTCAGAGACCTCGCTTCGCTCGGTCAATTAATGTTGTTAAGTTAGTGTTAAGTTTGTGAGGATGGATGTATATTGTATACGGATGTATGTTTGTGTAGATGTAATAATGTATGATGATTTGGAAAATTCTTTTTTGTTTCAAAGGGTCCCAGGTGGTCCCATTTAAATTTTATCGAAAAATCAACAATAAATTATATACTTTGTAGTGGCGCGGTCGTTTAAATGTATGTTTCCGGGACAAAAAGTAGCCTGTGTTATTTTCCAGGTCCTCAACATTACCTGTGTAAAAAACCACGTCAACTATACGCACTTGCACCTTATATACGTGAAATATTATAAATGCGAAAGTGTGATGGTTTCTCCTTCAATCACGCCCGAACAGAGCTACGGATCGACTTGATTTTTTGCAAGGATATCTATAGTTGACCTGGAGAGTGACAGGCTACTTTTTATCCCGCAAAATCAAAGAGATCCCGAGGCATTTTAAAAACTAAATTCACGCAGACGAAGTCGCGGGCATCAGCTAGTCAGCTAGTGAAAAATATATTAAAAAAAAACATAATGTTTAAGTAATATTTTTTTTTAATTCTCTATACAATAGTTAATAATATTGTTAATAGAGATTTTAAAAAATTTCATTGTTTATATCTTTTTTTAATTGTTAATTTCGCGCGCTCACAAGTATGCGTCGCTGAATGTCATTCAGCAAGACTTTAATCTATTCTCAAATTGACCACAGACTAACAATAAAAAATGCATGTGTGTGTGTCAAATACATGGTAGTGTGTGTAATGTTTTTTTAAATGATTTAATGTATTTTTTATGCATAATTTTAAAAAATATTAGCATTCTGCACTCCTTCTCTATATAAACTATAAGTGTGAGAAATTTCATACTCCTCCGTCCACGCAATTTTCGTAAAAAGGGGTCGGTACAAAGTTTTTGCTTCACGTATTAATATTATGATTAACTATACTTATTAATGATATAAAATTGTTGTTGTTGCCGAAAAATTCTTGTTAATGGTTACTCACAAGCCATTGTACCTAATGCGGATATTTTTAGCCCCCATTTGCTTCTATAATTCCCTCGAATAAAGGCTTGCCTGTAGGCAAGTAACAATTCTCCCAAGTAAACTCAGAAACCATCGCTTTTTTGGGTCAATAAGGGTTGTTACAGCTTTTCTAATTTAGAGTATTAACTGAGGTTCTATCTTAGACTTGATGGTATTCGGGACCATCTCCAAGGAAGTCATGTTGATCGAAATTCATGTATGTATGTATGGTCTGTATGGTCAATTGATGCCCGTCTTAATATGTACTGAATTATTATTGTAGTATGCATTTTTGAAACTTGCCCTTATTGTGGAAATATTCTATTCTAACAAGTTGCATGGGATAAATCAGCTTGGCATCCAGCTGCCCACAAGATAGTATAAAAAACTTATTACAATGTAAATAGCTACATAATAATATTGTAAAATGATTATTTTGAAAAGAGCAACTGCCGAGTTTCTTGCTGAGTGTCATAAGAGCCACAGGTTGGCCTACGTGACATAAATAATTTTGAATTTGAATTTTGAAATAAACGGTTAAGCAATAGTGGAAAGAGTGAACGTACCCGCAGCGCGACAGTAGTATATTCAGACAGGCGGGAGACATCGACAGTGAGCTTGCGAAGCAGCTTCAGCAGCATGGAAGGTTGCATGGCTGCCGTCAAAGCTACCAGGAAGTCCGATACTGCTTCACGCTGACCTTTGGTCAGCATGCGGTTTTTGGACAACCTAATACAGAAATTAAATTCTTTATACATTCGATAGAACCAGGCGTTACTTTGCGGAAGTTCATGATTAGCAAGAAAAGGTTAGAATTATTTCGCTTCAGAAAAAATCTGTATGGTCAAACATGCAGTTACAAGCTGAGCACCGCTCACCTTCCCAACCAAGCAAGAAAGTCAAGTTCCCAAGCAAGCAATGCAACCACTACACAAGACTTTTATACTACTCTCTACACACGTAAAGTCGACATCTCCTGAGGATGCTCCGGTGTTGGGGCGAAATGTGCGTCGAGAGTAGTGTAAAAGTCTTGTGTGGTGGTGCATGTGAGTGGTGGTGGCATTGATTGTTTGGGAACTTGACTTTCTTGCTTGGTTGGGAAGGTGAGCGGTGCTTAGCTTGTTACTGCATGTCTGACCATACAGATATTTTCTGTTGGAGGATTGTAGCAAAATAATTCTAACCTTTTCTTGCTAAATTCTTTATTTTAATATCGGTAATATAAAAAAGATTTAAATAATTAACAATGCAAGAGAGAGTGATGACATCATTCACATATACATCACAATATTAACAAACTACTGGAGTTTTTTTTGGGAACATTGATGTACCGAATGACGTGTTATCAAGCTATTAAAACAGAGGAGGGGTTTTCTGTTTTTTTTTCAGTCGTTCAATTTATATACTCACCTATAAACAGTATGTAGCGTTGCATCCAGCAAGCTAGCATAGTTTTCTGCTTCGTTGTAGAAGTTGGCGTGCTTGATAAGAAGAGGTAAAATCGAATTGCCTATGTACCGATTCATAGAAAGCGCCATGTCCGATTCACACCCATCGTTCTAAAAAAATAAAATAACTTCTTTGTGCATTTTAAAAAATTATGCAAATACAAATTTACTTAAAACAGGAGATTAAAGAAAATATTGATACGATTGAAGAATTTTGTATAAATATTTTGTTATTAACTTACCCTATCCAACATAGTTGCAGCTCTAAGATCTGGTAAGAAAGCTTCCTCTAGAAGTCTATAGAACAGCTCTTGTGTCTCGATACCATAGACACGTTCCAAGAATAGTCCAACACTTTGTTTGTGTCCAGGAATCAAGCCCGATGGCATATCTGAAGTAAAATGTAATAGTTCAGTATTACACTGAATAACAGCTGATTTAAATTTTTTGATGCTAGAATAGGTAACTTTTTCAATCGTATCTTGATTTTTGATTGAGAAATAATAATATTTTACTAGTGGTCGCCCATTGGTCGAAATTCGACCCGTTAATGTTCTATGTCGAGGCATAATAAAAGTAGAAAAAACTTTCATTATGGTTATGTTTGACAATCAGTAAGACTTTAATCTATTCTCAATTTGACGTGTGTGTAATGTTTTTTTTAATTTATTTCATGTATTTTTTATGCATAATTTTAAAAAAATATTAGCATTCTGCACTCCTTCTCTATATAAACTATGAGTGTGGGAAATTTCATACTCCTACGTCCGCGCAATTTTCGTAAAATGCGGTACAAAGTTTTTGCTTCACGTATTAATATTATGATAAAGTTTCGTACCCTTATAAGGTACGAAATGTTGCCATACTGGTAAAGAATAACTTATAAGGTGTGACATGGTAACCTAACCGATTACAATGCTAACATAATTATTAACATGATATGAAAATAACATTCGGTTTACAATAATATTAATTGGATGATTACCAGATTTGGGTCTTTCTTCGCCAGCTGCCGGGTTATTCAATGTGAATCTCAGACTGAGAACGCCTTGCAGGTCTTCTAGTGGGACTAACGATCGGAGAATGGCCCTTGCTCGTAGAGATTCGTTTTTTCCCTGTACATAAGAGAAAAGATAGAGCAGAGATGCGATTTTCTAAAAGTTGCCGATCAAAATTTTATTTATTTGATGGCATTAGCGTCAAAGTAAAATATTCCTTGACTGTATTGATTTAAAGTCACAAATTCAGTACAACCGATTTTAACATGGAGCGTTATGGAGCGTATCGTACAAACCTAAACTTATAAGAATGCATACACGAAACCGAGCTCTAATTCAATGCTGTTATGGTTTATTTTACTTCGACGCTAATGCCATCAAGTGAATACGATTTTGATCGGCAATTTTTAGACAATCGGGGGGCAGATTTCAATTGAACTATACACAACATTTAAATAAAAATTGAGCTATAGAATTAAAAACAATTAAAGGAAGTAACTGAAGCTGAAAAAATCTAAGTTCCGTTTATTAAAGTTTCAGAAGCTCTATTAAACAAAACAAATATAGTGTTTATAAAGTAGGCTTAGGTATCCCTACTAATACATACCTATTTTAAATGCGAAAGTATGTTTGTTTATTGGTTTGTCCTTCAATCCCGCAGCAACGGATCGACGTTTATTATTTTGCGTGGGTAAAGTTGGAGAGTAACATAGGCAACTTTTTATTTCGGAAAAAAGGATAACCTTAAATCTAACTCCACGTGCACTAAGTCGCAAAAACTAGTATGAGCAATATTTTTGAAGTGAAAACTTCTTTAGGCGCGTTGAGCACTCTTTTGGGGTGAGCAAAAAACAAGGATTTCGCGCCATCGTCACCTTCACAATCGTCACCTAGAGATTTCAGTAAGCGTTCAACATTTTAGAGCTTCAGTAACCTTGTACAGCGCAATCGGCAAGCAGCCACCTTCCTTACCGTTTAATGTATGATGTCGCAGGTTCGAATCTCTCTCACGAAACGTGACAGTGCGCTTTTTTTTTAATTTTTTAATTTTTTTAATTTTTTGAATTTTATTTTTATTTTATATTTGTTTTTAATTATTGGCAAATCTAGTTTTCACTTCTATCGGCAGTCCCTATGACTGCCAATTTTTTTTTTAGTTTACTAACCAGAGCAATAACAGCGGCGTCAGGAGCGCAACGACCCAACAAATCAACCAAAGTGCAGTAGAAGTTGAGTATGGCTGCGCCCGTATCAATGTAGTCTTCATCTTCATCCGATTGAGGCAGGGGGTGGCTGAACTGTGACAAAAGAAACATTGTTACTGTTATGTTTCTTAATCCTCAGAATAAGAAGGCTAAGCAGACTTTACATACATTTGTAGGTTTCCTATTTGTGTTTTCCTTCACCGTTGAAGCAAGTGATATTTAATTGCTTAAACGCTTGACTCCGAAAGTTAGAGAAATTTGAGAGCTCTTCATAGTGTTGAAAAAGGTGTGTGAAGTCCACCAATTCGCATTGGGCCAGTGCGGTGGACTGTGGCCTATAACCCTTCCCTGAGAGGAGACCTGCGCTCAGTAGTGAGCCGTTGATGGGTTGCTGATGATGGTGATGACCTTTGAGAACATCATGGAGAACTCTCAGGCATGTAGGTTTCCTTCACGATGTTTTCTTTCACCATTAAAGCAAGAGGTATTTAATTGCAAAAAGTTGAGAGGTGTTGTTTTTCAAAGTTGTAGATTTTTATAAGAATCATAAAGAATATCTCATAATGGTTACGAGTAAACTTACATTCATATCATCTTCTTCATCCCGCAGCTTCCGTCTATCGGCGATCCTTTCGCTCATCTTATTAGCGTCTACAATAGCCTTCAACAGGCCCTCTCCTTCGCCACGCAGCGCTGGCCCCAGACACTCCGGTCTTCTAATGAGAAGACGGATTACAAGGTTGGCGTTTTCTTCCACACTTTCTCCGTTTACCTAGAAACAAGGAGGAATTTAAAAAAACTTGAGAGGTGTCAAGGGACACCCGGATGGAACGAAGTTCCTTTCGATTAATTAATTTGGCATTGTGTTCAACATTTTCACACTACAATATTAGATCTCCGTAGCCTTGTGGTTTCCACAGTCGCCAAACAGCCATGCTGGGGAGCTGGGATTCGAACATATTGTACCGCGAAAATACCGAACACAATGCCAAATTCACATTCAAAAAAGTGTCGGTTTCAAAAAAGTGTCGATCCGTCTAGCCCCCTTCCGCACCGCGCGATAAGGAACTACGTTCCAAAAATTTAATATAATATACATTATAAAAACTTTTTCTTCAATAGGTCCTTGGGTAAAGTATAATCTTCAGGACAGAAGTGGTTTTTGCAAACGATGGAATGTTTTGAAGGTATAAACTTGTCTCGGCGGATCGCCACTAACCACTTCTTTAAAAGCCCTTTATCACGCGGAAACTTATGCCCTCCTTTTGTTTCCAGACATAAATGGGAACTGCACAATATTGCGGCATTATTTAAAACGGAAATACAAAAGCAATAGCACACTTCTAACCGCCTATAATTATTAAATTGATTTAAATTTTCTCCAACTTTTGTTTGACGTGACAGATACCTCTCGTCATAGTGGCGTCAGCTGGTGGCTCTTAAAAAAGTGGACCCCATTTTGGCGGTGCGTATTAGAAACGCCAGGTTCCGACTTAAAAGTAAGTTCTACTCACCCACACACAAAACCTTAGGAAGTCAAGATAGCGTTCGCCTTCCACTGGATCCCAGCCGAGGTCGGGATAGCCCTTTTCAATGAGCTCAGAGTTGCTCTGAAGACCGCACCGCGACAGGTATACTGCGATCTTTTCTAGATAATGCTCTCTGAAATTTAAATGTACAAAGGTGTCAAAAGTTTGACCTGATAAGGTTGCACGGTGATTTAATGAAAAATTACGTCCGTTTCACCTGAAAGGATATATTGAATTGCTATAAAAATTCGAGAATATCACATTCCCGTCTTAGACTGCTAAATTAAAATTTTCAAAACATTCTCTGAGGCTTATTCTGTAGTTTACAATTTCTAAACTAAACTTTATCTCGTGTTACTCATTTCATTATTTTCCTTGTGACAAAAGATAGCACTAAAGTTAGACCTAAAGCTAGACCAGAGGTGCCATTGTCTAAAAGTTGCCGATCAAAATCTTATTCATTTAATGGCATTAGCGTCCGGAAGTAAAATATTCCTTGACTGTATTGATTTAAAATCACAAATTCAGTACAACTGATTTTAACATGGAGCGTTATGGAGCGTATCGTACATACCTAAATGTGTAAGAATATAAAAACAAAATTGAGCTCTAATTCAATGCTGTTATGGTTTATTTTACTTTGACGCTAATGCCATCAAATGAATACGATTTTGATCGGCAACTTTTAGACAATCGGGGGGCACTTTGTCTTGTTTGATAAAAAGCCATTCGTAAAAAGTTCCGTGAATGCGCAGTTCCAACTTCAAAGGCATCTTATTTAATAATCAACAAGACAGAAAGTAGTAAAAAAAAATTGGTTGTCTGTAAAGTCGGTTTACGGAAGATAGTTTTACGTGATAACGTCATAAAGAAACATTGATGAATAAATATTGTGTCACAAGCCAACGCTTGGGCCGATTGTGCCTCTCTATCGCTTGCACGCTCAGGCTCAGGCGGAACGTGACACTTTTTCGTGCGTGCAGCCGGTGTTCGTCGATTTATAAGAGGTCACGACGTTATTACCTCAAAGCTAAAGCCAATTCAGTGTTCTCCATCAAACTGGAATATGCGACGTCCAACGGAGTAGACCCCCTCAAAGAAGGCCTCGACAGTAGAATGTTGGAGTTCTCCAGCAAGAAGTCGAAGTGGTCGAACATGGCCTTCTGGTTCTGTCTGCCGGTGCGACAGAAGTAGCAGAGGAAACGGCAGCACGCCACCACCATCTCGTGCGAAGTGTCCTGTGAATAAAGAAAATATTATGAGATATTGTATTGTATTTGTGGAGGGGACGCCTGCTAACGCCAGGCGGGTGATCAGTCCTGTGTCGGAAATATTCCACGAAATTCCCCGTGTTTGGACACAGATTACTGGTGCCCAGGCAGCATATTATGAGGTAAGGTGAACTCCATAAAAGAAGCAGTGATAGCCTAGTGGTTAGGACTGTGGTCTCCTATTCGGGGGGTCGCAGGTTCGATCCCGGGTACGCACCTCTGACTTTTCGGAGTCAAGTGCGTTTAAGCAAATTAAATATCACTTGCTTCAACGGTGAAGGAAAACATCGTGAGGAAACCTGCACACCTGAGAGTTCTTCATAGTTCTTGATGGTGTGTGAAGTCCGCCAATTCGCATTGGGCCAGCGTGGTGGACTATGGCCTATAACCCTTCTCTGAGAGGAGACCTCGCTCAGTAGTGAGCCGTTGATGGGTTGCTAATGATGATGATGATGAACTCCATAAACAAACCAGTGTTACCGATATAGAGGGTACAAAGCTGAAGGGGCAATGGGCGGGGCACATAGTTCAAAGAAATAATTGTCATTGGTCCAAGTTGCTTTTATTTTATTCATCATCATCATCATTACCAACCCATCATCGGCTCACTACTGAGCGAGGTCTCCTCTCAGAGAAGGGTTATAGGCCATAGTCCACCACGCTGGCCCAATGCGAATTGGCGGACTTCACACACCTTCGAGAACATTATGGAGAAGGAGAACTCTCAGGTGTGCAGGTTTCATCACAATGTTTTCCTTCACCATTAAAGCATGTGATATATAATTTCTTAAACGCACTTAACTTCGAAAAGTCAGAGGTACGTACCCGGGATCGAACCTGCGACCCCCAGAATAGGAGACCACAGTCGTAACCACTAAGCTATCACTGCTTCATTTTATTTATTGGAGTTTATTGGAGTTTACTCCTTAAGAATCGATTTTAGGCGCCCGGTATGAGAAAAATCCGAGCAGTAAAATCAATTTATCAATGACCTCGTTACGTTTTTCTGTCACGTTTTTCACAACGATGTAAATTTCTACCCTAACGTTGAGTAAATAAGGTTGGTTTTCGTGCGAAAGAGCTTTCGCTTCGGGTAGCTGAGCGCGTAGCGATCGGGTCCCCGAAGCGAAAGTCGGTCGGGGCGCGCTCGGACCCGAGTCGCGCGTAAACTCCAGTCGTGCGTCGGAGGCCGGAGCTGACACACACTTTTTTTATTTTAATTTATTTACTATCGGAAAATCAACAGCGAATTGTAACAATATTTGACATATAAGCTAGTATAAATGGCTAAATGCAGATTTTCTCAAAGAAAAAAGTTACGTGAAAAAATACATTTTGTGAGTGAGTGAAATTATTATAGGTACTTAACACAATATATGATTATGAGAATTGGAGATCGGAAGCTCCTTTGTAAACTAATACAACAAAGTAGGCTTATGGCATTCTAATTGCGCCAATGGAATTATCATCTTCACAGGTTTACAAAAAAAACTTTACTTGAAGTACGTACGTACGTAAGCAAGTTACTTATGTGACCAGTTTAAGAAATTAATCAAAATATCGAGTTGGACGTAAGTTACTCACAAATTAGTCTATATTCTGACTAATTTCTTAAACTGGACACTTTCAAGTAAAGATTTTTATATAAACATGTGAAGATGATAATTCCATAGGCGCAATTAGAATGTCATAAGCCTACTTTGTCGTATTAGTTTACAAATTGCGAAAAACCAAATTAAATTTGAATTTCGCGGGCAGACCCGTTTATTCAACCTTAAAAACATTCACAAAATAATTTGTAAAGTGTGTGTGTGTGTCCGTTAGTCTGTGTATGTAGTCTGTGCTTTAGAAGACTTTGATGGTGACCCCTCCACTACGTAGACCGACTAAATCTGACGAGTCGGTGGATAAAGAAGAAAATCAAGAAGCCAGGTAAATAGATTGTATCCAAAAGAAAAAGGTTAGGAAAAACTTCTTAAGTTCAAAAGTTTCAAACATGTTTAAAATCAGAATTTTATAAACACTTATCAAAAATTCCGAGGCCAGCGGGATTCTAACCCACATCTCTTGGGAATCGCGCCCGAGTGTGTTGGCTTTACACCATAGCCGCGGTCGAACTACACGTCAGCATCAGAATTAGTGATAATATGTATCTATTTTTTCATCACTTTAAGCAGCTGCTAGCGACATCTAGTAGCAACACGTTACAGTTGTTAATCTATCAGTTGTTAAGTAGAGCACTTTAATAAAAAAAAATACTTGAGAGGTGTCAAGGGACACCCGGATGGAACGTAGTTCCTTTCGATTAATTAATTTGGCATCGTGTTCGGTATTTTCGCGGTACAATAATGGGTCTCCGTAGCCTTGTGGCTTCTGCAGTCGCCTAACAGCCAAAGGTCGATGGTTCGAATCCCAGCTCGACAGACCGAATTTTCCATTTTCAATTTTATTTTAAACAATTTCTACATGTGGAACCTTTCCCTAATTTTTTATAACTTATAAGTTATAAAAAATTAGTGAAAAATTCCACATGTAGAAATTATTTAAAATAAAATTGAAAATAGAAAATTCAGTCTGTCGAGCTGGGATTCGAACCATCGACTTTTAACTGTTAGGCGACTGCAGAAGCCATAAGGCTACGGAGACCCAATATTGTACCGCGAAAATATCGAACACAATGCCTTCAAAAAAGTGTCGATCCGTCTAGCCCCCTTCCGAGTTCCGCACCGCGCGATAAGGAACTACGTTCCAAATGTTTAAAATATTTCAAAAGCTCCATCAGCTGAAATTCTCCTGCGCAATTTACTGTGCGTAAGTAGAGCGCAGTGTTGGCAGACCCCCCACCAGGTGGACCGACGACATCAAACGAGTCGCAGGGAGCCGCTGGATCCAGGCGGCGCAAGACCGAGGCCTGTGGAATTTGTTCTTACTTTCTCCTTTTCTTCAGGTGTGGGCTGCGCAGCGGTGGGAGCATCGGACTGCGCTTGCGCACGTCTTCCTAATGTATTCATCATGACTGCCATCACGTTTTCGTGCACGCGTAGTACTCTGAAAGAATACATGAAAATTAGTGAATTTTGGGAAGACTGTGATATGAATATTAGCCTAAAAATGTAAAATACCTTACCTAATTAAATCAGGATGCTGGAAGAAAGTATGATTGTTCACTAGTTTCCTGAAATGGAATGAAAAGGTATTAATTTAAGTACATATTAATGATAAATCTTAAATCTATAAAATAGGAGTATTGCACCGAATTGTATTGCATAGGCTCAGGGTCACTCAGGGGGCGATGGAGCGAGCTATGCTCGGAGTATCCCTGCGAGATCAATTCAAAAATGAGAAGATCCGTAGAACAAAAGTCACCGACATAGCTCAGCGGGTCGCGAAACTGAAGTGGAAATGGGCGGGGCACATAGTTGAAAGAGCTGATGGTCGTTGGGGTTCCAAGGTGTTGGAGTGGCGATCCCGCACCGGGAACCAGACCAGACCCCCCATTCAAACGAGTCACAGGGTGCCACTGGATATAGGCGCCGCAAGACTGAGGCCTGTGGAAGTCCATGCAAGAGACATTTGTCAAGCAGTGGGCGTCTATCGATTGATAAAGAAGAAGGAGAAGATTGCACCGAAGCACTATTTTTTTATTGACTTAGAAGACCGCAGCTCTAATAACTAGGCTAGAATGACTAATACTCTTTAAAAAAATGGCAGTTCTGCCGATAGAAGTGAAAACTATAGATTTGCTAATTAAAAACAAATAAGAAAAGCGCACTGTCACGAATTCGTGAGTGAGATTCGACCCTGCGACATCATACGGTTAGGAAGGTGGCTGCTTGCCCGCTGCGCTGTACATGGTTGCTTGGGAACTTCTAAAATATTGAACGCTTACTGAAATCTCCAGGTGACGATTGTGAAGGTGACAATGACGCGAAACCCATGTTTTTTGCTCACCCAAAAAAGTGCTCAACGCGCCTAAAGAAGTTTTCACTTCAATATCTCACCATAGCCGTTTCCTCATGAGCTCTTCCTCTTCTTGGCTCATCTGCACGGGCAGCAGGGCTCTGATCTGGCTCAGACCGACCCACATCTCGGCTACATCTAGTTTGGTCTTCGCGTTGATTACGTAAGTCTTTTCTAGGGCTCGAATCAGCTCACCCACTGCATCATATTGACGGACGAGAAGACTACAATAGAAAAGGAATCCTATTAATACTATAAATGCAAATGTATGGATGGATGGATGGATGGATGTTTGTTACCTACTCTTTAACGCCACAAGAAATGAACCGATTTGGCTGAGTTTTGGAATGGAGATAGCTCATACCCAGGATTAACACATAGGCTACTTTTTATGCCGGAAAATTACAGACTTCCCGCGGGAATTAAAAAACCTTTATCCACGCGGACGAAGTCGCGGGCATCATCTGGCATCATCAACAAGCATTAGAACATTAGGAATACAAAAACTTAAGGTACTACTGAAAAAAAGTACCTACGTATGTATAACATTATAGTAACAATTTTCTACTGAATAGGATTTTTGAGATGATGCCCGCGACTTCGTCCGCGTGGATTAAGGTTTTTTGATTGGAACCCCTTAATTTTCCGGGATAAAATGTCGCCTATGTGTTAATCCAGGGTATAATCTACCTCCATTCCAAATTTCAGCCAAATCAGTCCAGTAGTTTTTGCCTGAAAGAGTATCACACATACACACAAATACAAACTTTCGCCTTTATGATATTAGTGTGAATGCCAAAAAAATAAACAATTACTGCGTTGTAACTAATATTATTTGCTCTTGGCAGCCATTGGAATGTCCCTGTTTTTCATAATGTCCTTAAGAGCCCAAAATCTTTTCCATGTGTTACAGACCCGTCTGTCCACTTCCTTGTTTGTTTGATCATTCGGTGAAATTATCTGACCTAGATACACATATTCGTCGACATAGTCTATTTCTAACTCATTTACATAGATTTTTTCTTTATTTGCGTTACTCATAATTTTGGTTTTAGTTATGTTCATGGTAAGTCCTACTTTTTTACTTTCAAAAGCTAATTGTTGTAACATGCATTCTAGAGTTTTAGCATCCTCTGCAAAAATTACTAGATCGTCAGCGAATCTTAAATGGTTGAGTTTGACGCCGTTTATATTGATTCCAAGTGCTTCCCAGTGCAAGTTTCTGAAGACGTTCTCTAGTGTAGCTGAAAATAGTTTAGGCGAGAGTGGGTCACCCTGTCTGACACCTTTATTTATCTTGAACCATTCCCCTGTACTCTCCAGGCGCACTCTCGACATACTGTTTTTGTAAATGTTTTTTATTAGGTTAATGTATTTCCAGTGGACACCTTGATTCATTAGTGACTCCCAGATAGCTTTGTGTTTTAAGGAATCGAATGCTTTATTGTAATCAACGAATCCTATGTAATAGCTTCTGTTGTATTCTTTACATTTCTCTAGTAGTTGTTTGACAACGTGTATGTGGTCTACAGTCGAAAAGTTGCTGCGAAAACCAGCCTGTTCTCTCGGCTGGTTTTCATCCAGGACTAATGAAATTCTGTTCAAAATTATTTTAGCAAATACCTTATAAAGGTTAGATAATAAACTGATAGGTCTATAATTTTCGATTTGTGATTTATCCCCTTTTTTATGTAATAAAATAATGGTTGATTGGGTCCATTGTACTGGTATTGTTTCACTAGTAAAAATCATGTTGAAAAGGTCTCTTAGTACTTTTATGGTAGCTTCTAAGGTACCTTTTAGTAGTTCGTTTTTTATTCCGTCTTCGCCGGGAGCTTTGTCATTTTTTTGAGTTCTTATAGCGTATCTTATTTCGCTTTCCAATATTTCCGGTTCAGTTTTGTCATGTTTTGTATCTCGTTGAAAATCGTTTGTGGGTTGGTCGGTGTCATTTTCATCTGTATACAAGTCACGATAGAATTTAGTTGCTACCTTCATTATTTCAGGTCTTTCTGCAGTTCTTCTTAACTTTTTATCAACAAAATTTGGTATCCAAGTCATTTTTTCTCTTAGTTCCTTGAGGCCTTTTTTAATGCCGCCTGTTGTTTCTATATGATACTTGAAAGTTTTCGTCATATTGCTTTTCCTGTGTTCTCTTATTTCTTCTCTAATCTTCTTGCTTATATTCACTATTTCTTTACGTTTGTTTTTCCTGTCAAGTAACATATTCCTACGTTCTTCTATCAGAGTTTTGGCTTTTATACCTAATTTATCTTTGACTTTACTGGACGTCGCTATTTCGTTATTTAAATGCTGTAATTCCTGCTCTAGTTTATCATATTTGTCTTGTACCGAATTCTGGTCATGAACCTTAGCCAGGGTTGTTTTTAATTGAACTAACTTATCTTGTGGTATAAGTAATTCAAGTATCGGTATTGGTTTCTTTATATGTTTCCGTCCTTGCTTTGGTTTTTTGTCATATATGGCTGCTCTAACCATTCGATGATTTGTATTGTAGTTAACACTAAGTATTTCCGTATTTGTGAAGTATTTTGGTTTATTTGTCATGATAAAATCTATTTCGTTCTTATACTGTCCGCATGGCGAGGTCCAGGTCCATCTGTTCTTAAGTTTTTTCTTATATACAGTATTCATTATAGTGAAATTGTTTTCTAGGGCAAAGTTTATTAGACGATGTCCATTGTTGTTCCTTTTCCCTATACTATAATTTCCTAAAACGCTTTCTTCACCATTTCTTCTCTTTCCTATTTGACTGTTAAAATCACCCATTACAACTACATTTTTGTGAGTGTGTTGCAGTGCAGAGTTTAGATCTTCATAAAACTGGTCTTTCAAAGTATCTTCGGATATTTCAGTTGGAGCGTATACCCTCAGAGTAACTATTAGTAGGTATAGAGCGCTCGTTTCTCACTGGGAACTGTGGACACCGGTGAGAACATTGGATCGGTCCGTTCGCAAGCGCTGGTAGTCATACGAGTACTAGAGCGGTGTAAATGACTGTTGCAAGCTTTTAGCAGAATTAAATTTAAAAAATGGTTAAATGTGCCGTAAAAACTTGTAAGAATGATACAAGAAAAACAACTAAACAAAATTCCAGCATCACATTTCACCGGTTGGTCAAGTTTTTATAATTTTAAGTAAAATAGAAATTACGCTTCGCGGGGTTGAAAGAGACGTGGGACGGGAGGCGACACGCACCGCCCGCACTGCCCCGCAACCCCGCTTCGATTGCAAACTCGGATAGTGATGTGACGCGTTCGATGCCGACTGCCGGTTGATTATTTATCGTTGGTACTGCGAGCAATAAAGTTATACACCGCAGCACTCTTGCACTTGCGATTTTATTTTTATTTGTTATCAAGTTACAATACAAGTAAATCCTTGATTGCGATCGACTATGCAGTCTAACTTGGAAGAGAAGCTAAGGCAGTTTTTAATTAAGCCCATACTAATCATTTTTTCATATTATCAAGTCGGAACGCTTAGGCCGCGGCCGCACTGGTAAGGTGACTGGCGACGCGTCGCGACGCGATAAAGCGTGTGTCTAACATTACAGTGACGATAAACTAGCGAATTTTGTATTTGACTGATATTTTCTTATTTCTTTAAAATAATGTTTTTAAATATTATAACACTATGCCGTTTTTTTTTAAATATCTTAACTAGTCTCGGAAATATAAACCTCTAAAGTTTCCTGTTAGACAGATAAAGTGCTATAGAAGTGTGATGTCACAAGTCAGCAGCTTCATACACGCTCTATAGAAAATTTCATTTTAGAAAGAGATAGATTTAGTAGTTATAATAAAAACGCTTATAACTTATTTGTTTTTTGGCCGATTTATTTTCTGTTTTTACAAATTTATTTCCCGGGAACATAAAATATTAACTTCAAATATGTTTCAGTTATTTTAATAGGAAATGTTGACGTGCCCATCATAGTTTTATAGTCCTTTATAGTTTAAAATATCGTTTTGTAATAAAAGCTCAATTTAGGTAAAAATGTCGCTTAATATGATAAGTCGGCGGTTATGGGTCAATAATAACTCAAAAATAAATATGAAGATAAAATAGCTCGTTTTATTTTTAACTTTCTTTTTATATAATATACAAATCTAAGCACATTCATACTTTCAAATTAAAAAACAATATTGATTTACTAAAAAAAACAGATCATTACATAAGTAAGGTAAGTATTGTGCCATTCAGCTGTATTCATCGACAATTGCGCTTGCGGCGCATTATTACCCATCCCTATTCGACACGTATCTATCAATATAGGTAACTATAGTTCACCTGTCCACACTGCGTATTGGGCGAACAGTGCGATATTAGCACTCTATACCTACTAATAGTTACTCTGAGCGTATACCTGTATTATAGTCCAAGGCTCTTGATAACCTGGTAGTTCTATGTTCAATACAGATACGCGATCCGATATGCCATGAAAACTTTTGATTTGATCTTTCAGTTGTTTTCTGATTATAAAGCCTACGCCGTACAATCCTTGTTTCTCGCCTTTATAATATAGTATATAATTCTCATATTCTTCGATTTCATCACCCATCCTTCTTATTTCACTAAGTCCAATGATGTCCCATTTAATCTCATCCAGTATTTTTTCAAACTCTACTAAGTGATCATAAGTTCGAAGTGTTAGCGCATTTAATGTTGCAATATATATATTTTCGATCCTTTTTGTTTTTTTCAAATATTCAATTGAGGGAACTGGAGGGTAGTGGTCTATTTCCCCACGGGGACCAGCCGGCTTGGGGAACTGTATTAATTTATCTTTTATGTTTTCTGAATTTTTTGTTGTGTTCTTTTTCCGGTTACCGACAGTTAGTTGCTAATAGTTAGTTTTTGTATTTGAATTATTAGAAATTGACCCTGTGTTATTTCTTTCACACTTTCTTGTATTTTTATCATCTTTTACAACAAGTGTACCACCTTTTATATATGCATAATTGCCCTTCATTCTCTCCTTAAGTAGATCATCTTTAATTGCCTTCCTTTTCGCTAAGGTTTCTTTTGCAAAATCTTCCGAAATAGATAAAGTCTTAAACTTTTTCTTATTTTTCAATATTTCCATTCGTTTCCAACCGTTTCCAAATGATATAAGTAGTGGTCTAGGCAATTTTCCTTTTACGCGCCCCAACCTGTGTATTTTTGTTATTTCTTGATCTTGTAATTCAATATTTAGTTCATCCTTGGTTATCGTTTTTACTTTTGAAACTAGCTCCACTAACGACTTTTCTTCTTCTTTAAGCCCATATATTACCAAATTATTTTTTCTTCTTTGATTTTCAAAAAATTCTATTTTCTTTTGAAGTTTTCCTATTTCGTATTTCATTTGGATATTTTCTTCTATAATCGGCTTTAGTTTACTTTCCAAAGTAGTTAGTAAGTTCTGAGTTATAGTGGTGGTTTGTTTTGCCATTTCGAGTTTTATTTTTTCGAAAAATATTTCCAACTGACTTTCCATTTTTCAAGAATGGTACGTGTAACGGAACGTTAAGTCCGGATTGTTGTCTATGTCTCTTTATGTCACCCAATGTCAAACGTCAAATTCAAACTATTCTAGGATAACGATGACATCTACTGACCTTTAGTTTTGCAGTTTTGTTGACAAAAAAATCTTGTGTTTACGATTTTATCTCACAAAACTCTTGTTTCTTTCCGTGCGTAATATCTTCCTGCGTCGATGTTATGCACTTTTACAACATTTACTGCAGTTTTTTAAATTATTTTGTATTTTTAAGTCGACAACAATACACAACAGTGTTCTCAGTTTGACAACCGGAACCGGAAACAAGAGCAAACTACATGACACCTGTATCTTGCCATGCATGATATATGGATGTCAAACATGGGCACTGACGAAAAGAAACATGGAAAAGCTAGAAACATGCCAACACGGAATTGAAAGAAGTATTTTACATATTAAAAAGAGAGACAGGCAGAGATTAGTCAATATAAGAGCGAAAACCAAAATATGTGATGTTAAAAAGAAAATAAGAGAACAAAAATGGCGATGGGCTGGGCACACGGTAAGAAACAAGATACTAAAGTGGACTAACGACTTGATCGATTGGTATCCAAGAGATGGTAAACGTAAAAGAGGAAGGCAACATCTCAGATGGGCAGATGATATTAAGTATATTGCAGGGACTACATGGCTGAGAAAGGCTAGGGATAGAAACCTTTGGAAGAGGATGGAGGAGGCCTATGTCAGAGGACACACTGAGGAGTAGAACGGTCACCGACTTAAATTATTAATTAAAAAAAAAAAAAAAATGTAAACCTCAGTAAATAAAGGCTCTATTTATTTATTTATTTATTTATTTATTTAACTAATATTGTAGGTACCTAATTCTAGATTATTATTTTTTGATATTTTATTATATTTTTGAAAGGGATTTCGGTAGGTACTGGTACTTACATTCAGTTTGCAAAATGTTACATAAAAAAGTGCTGGTCTTAAAAAAAACTCTTCGTAAGCTTGCCGTACATCATGTCAAGACTTGTTCAAAAAAGATTGTTTCATTAAATCTTCAGAATTTTTTAAAATTAATACTTTATTTAAGTAAAAGTTTTTATTTAAGAAAATTGGAATGGGGACGTGATTGTTAATCATCGGGATAAGATTATCTATAGTTTGAATGATTGTCGTTAATTACCTAAACATCTCTCTGACGAGTTTCGGCGTTTCTATCTGCGATTCCTCTGCCCAACTCACGATCGTCTGAATCAGCACCTTCCGGAACTTTTCCTCTGGAGATTTCTTTACTGGTTCTTCAATAGCCTAAAACATAAATTTGGTTATAAGAAAAAAGTCGTGTGGTGAAAAAGTTCGAAGAGCTGGTGGTCGTTGGGGTCCCGAGGTGCTGGAGTGGCGACCCAGCACCGGGAAACGCAGTGTTGGCGACGGCAGACCCCCCACTAGGTAGACCGACGACATCAAACGAGTCGCAGGGAGCCGCTGGATTCAGGCGGCGCGCGGCGCAAGACCGAAGCCTGTGGATGTTCATGGAGGAGACCTTCGTCCAGCAGTAGACGTCTAAGAAGAAGAAGATGTAAGTTTATCTTATTATTACTACAACACCTCCTAAGTCTTCTAATTCATATCTATTATCTATTTCTTAGCCATAAGGTTATCTGGAAGAGATCGCTTTTTAGCGATAAGACCTCGTGTTGTAGGTACGTAAAATGTTCTTGCTTTTGTTAACAAAATTTATTGAAAAACACTGCATTATTAAACAACTTTGTCTCTTTGTTCGAAGATATAATTTACCTTTATTAACCTTTTGGAATAATTATTTTACCTTTATTAACCTTTTGGAATAATTATTTTACCTTTATTAACCTTTTGGAATAATTTACCTTTGAGGAACTTTTTAGTCATAAGAAAGATAGGCGGAAGTAAACAAAATAATATCATTCAGTAATGGCTACAAGAATTCTCAAAAAATGTGGAACGCTTCACGATTTTGCGTGTCATCCTTGCGCAGGGGCCATGCTAATCTTCTCTGTATCGTTCCAATTTTAGTATATGTACTGCCGAAGCTAGTACACTTGTAATGTATTCGCTTTACTATATATAGTATAAAAAGATAAACGCTTCGATAGCGCGATGTAGAAATTATGAACATTATTTATTTATAAAACGTTTTTTTATAGTTTTTACTTTATAAAATAGCATAATTAATAATTAGTAAGCATATTCATAATTATTACCAATAAAAATATAGGATTATTTGTTTCTTTCAATTGTTTAGTGAAAACTTAAATTGTTTATGTTCTCAGCGCCATCTATGCTTACCTTTGTAAGAATTAATAAATCTACTGGACACTAGAGAGCGCTGTAAACACAATTTTTAGCAGTGCGGCGAGGAATATAAATTGTTCACTATAAAATTATCTACCAATAATTTTTATGTGAAAGCAGTGAACCACTAGACTAGTGGTTAGTTCTGCGATCTCCTTTAGGGGAGGGGCGCAGGTTCGATCCCGGGCACGCACCTCTGACTTATCGAATTTATGTTACGGTGAAGGAAAACATCGTGAGGAAACCTCATAATTCGCATGCCTGCACGGTGGACTATGGCCTATAACCCTTAAATGAGAGGAGATCTGCGCTCAGTGGTGAGCCGTTGATGGGTTCTGACTTCGGATGATGATGATGATATAATTTTTATTTTGTAAAAATTAACGTAATTTTGCCTAAGTTTAGAAAGACTTGATATGTAACTAAAACTAAACGTTTTGAATTTGAACTTTAAAAAAATCGTGTGGTGTCGTGGGACACCAGATAGGAACGAAGTTATTATTATAAAAATATTAATTTCAAGTTCTATTCGAGGTATAAAGAAAATAATTATTCGGGTATACATTTTTTATCATGATGTTTTTATTGATAAAAATCAAAATGACCCCAGGGAAGCCTAAATATCGATTTTATAAAATATTAAAATTAAAAAATAATTTTATAAAATAAAAAAATTAAAATATGATTGCGCGCCCCCGGATGGGCTCAAACCACCAGTCTTTCGGTTGGCGGCCGCGCGCGGGCCAATTGAGCCACGGGAGCGATGCACAACTTGTTGAAATTATTATATAAGATATTTTTTAGGCCATCAAAAAGTGTCGAAAGTGTCGGTCCAACTTTTGGTCTTAATTTCCGTCTAGCCCCCTTTCGCAACGCGCGATAAGGAACTTCGTCCCAATATTTTTATTAGATGCAATGAAGTTCCATCTCTAATATATAAAATTCTCATGTCGCGGTGTTTGTTACCAAACTCCTCCGAAACGGCCGGACTGATTTTTATGAAATTTTGTGTGCATATCGGGTAGGTCTGAGAATCGGCCAACATCTATTTTTCATACCCCTGAATGATAAGGTCACCCCTAAATATTTTTGTTGGCGGTACGAAGTTCGCTGGGTCAGCTAGTAAATTAATAATATTAATGTAGTCTGTTGAAAATTAATTACCTTGGCTTCCTCTTCTAGTTCCTTGACTGTATTAATGATATTGTATAGTTTCCCGAAAGCACCAGGTTTTGTTTCTGGCTCTGAAGACTCCTGAAATTAGACAATGTTCACATTTTTTACTTAAGTAACTGTACGTAAAGTTTTGGCATAGAGAAATTATACTAAGAAAAAGATATAATATATCCATCAAGTTTGAATTATATTAATATAATTATATTTATTATATAACTATCTATATGATATGAATGAAATTATACATGTTTTGTTGATGAACTATACTGTCAATCATACCTATTTTGTGTTAGACATGTGTACTGTCTATTGTCTTGTATATGTTTATGTCCTATATTGTATATTTCATGGCAGATTATACGCTGTAGACTAGTTAAATTAACATTGTAATCATTCGTGGTGTCCAATGAAAAACTTGCAGAATAATTCTCTTATTTCGTGCTCTGCCAATATCAGTATAATAGGTTATGGGCCCAGAATACGTCTTAGGCACGCTTGCGGAAACGCCGGGTTATCCTTTTTAGTTAGCAGCTAGCTCTGGGTTAAAAGGACAGATATGATAGATTTCGTATAAATCTTCTGTCAAAATTACAAATTTATTCCTGGGTTAACTAACTCGGCGTCTCTGCAAGCGGGCCTTATATAGCTTACATCTCCATCGGGCTCCTGCAGCGCGTTGAGCGAGACGTGTATCATCAGGCTCTCGTGGAACTCGTTCATGCGCGAGATAAGATCCTCACCGCACGGGCAGTTCTCAGGGTCGTCGTCCTCCAAGTGTTTGAAACCTGAGGTAAGAAACGGTACAAGATCCTAGCGCGGTTTCAAGAAATTAGAATAATTATGTATTTTTCAAGATATTTTAGGATGTCTTTAAAAAGGCATGGAAGGCTCAGGGTCACACAGAGAGCTATGCTCGGAGTATCTCTGCGAGATCAAATCTTATGAGAAAACCTGTTGGTGAATCAAAGTTAACAACATAACTCAGCGAGTCGCGAATCTGAAGTGGAAATGGCCGGAAGAACTTGAAGTCACCAAAAAATGTGTTGGGTTTTTCTGCCAAGAAATTCTCAATACTAGCCCGGAGTTAGGAAGTAGGTAGTGAGTCACCCACGTGCCTCGGAGAGCACGTCAAGCCGTCGCTCTTGCACCTGATCTCCCTCCAGTCATATCGGATTTCCGTCATATCGGCATATGAGACAATTAGGAAATAGTGCACCTTTGTTTCTTCTTCTTCTTGTAGTGCAGACTCCTATCGGAGGTTGGCAACCATTAGGGCTACCTACACTTTGGACGCTGCTGCACGGAACAATGATCGGGTACTTTTCCCATATACCATTGGCGTAGGTTTTTAAGCCACGATGTTCTTCTCCGACCAGGTGATCCCGCGCAGATTGCTAACTTGGAGATTTGTCACCTGGCTGGATACACGATAGGGATATATAGGACTATTATTATAGTTATTAGTATAGAATAAGATACATACTCAGAATAGCGTTCATTTGTTCTCTCGGCGGACACCGGAATTCTTTTGTTTTCTTAGCGGCGACAGCGCTCGGCAGATCTGATTGTTTGATTTCAGTGTAGCGTCTGAAACAAAACATTAAAACTTTAGTACCACATAGCTTTTGACCACGACATGTGCGACCACCCGTTGCGCCTTCCTAATCTTTTTGGAGTAAAATTTCTTTACGCACGCTTGACTTGTGGAGTAAGCTGGTGAATGCGTTATGAAAAGTGTGATCGGGTGAGGCGAACTGAAGTTGAGAGGAAGATATAAGTTAGTGAAGATAGAAAGAGAGAGGAGAGGGAGATATAAGTTAGTGAAGATAGAAAGAGAGAGAGTTAAGTTTCGTATATAACTGTAGGAGAGAGAGAGAGATGTGAGAACACATTTTCTTTCTCTTTTTCTCTCTTAGCCAGTTGCGTTTCGTAAGTTTTACTTCAGTCATGTGGTCTAAAGCACACTCTTTTTTTTTTAGAAATACATGTTTCTTGGAAGTTTCTAAATTTTGAAAATTTAGAAACGTTAGACGTGTTTAATTCGTAGACGTAGTAAACCGAGCGCAATGTTTTATAGATAGCTTACCTCAACTGATCAGTCTGCAGATCGCCAACAAAGTCGTGCGCGAACGCAATGATGAATTCCACTCGGTGTCGCAGCTGCATGTCATTGAGATGCTGCAGCAGGTAGCACATCTGTAGCTTTGCTCCCTCCGCCATCTTCATGTGTAGCAGACCCTTCCTGTGCTCGTCTTTACCCTCTGAAAACGTATTTATACGGACACTAGTATTTTTACACTTTCATGCAAACAACGTATACATACGTCACATATTGGCAGGTGTGCTGTGGCACAACGTATTATCACATCCAGTGAAAAAGCGGCGTCTGCCCATACTAATAGTTAAGAGCAGGGTTGCTGTGCCACGACATAGCGAACTCTCAAAATTCTAGTGCTACAGCGCACCGATTTTTTTTTGCATTTTTGATGGCTCTCCGTTCTAGTACTGTGGTACTATGTTTGCGATGTCACTATACGTCACTTTGTAAGGTCAGTGCAATAATACTATTACTTATTTTACTAGCTATTAGCAAAACGTCACTAAACGCCGCTCCCGTTTGTATGAAAAAAAGATGTGCGAAATCGCATAGAGCTACATTTTTGATTGTTGGCAACACCACGCGTTTCGTGTGTTGGCAATACCACGCGCGACGATCTACGACGACGACCGACCCTAGCGCCACTTCGGCAGTGTTGGCAGCACTGCGCGTTTCGTATGTTGGTAACACCATCGGCGACGATCGACGCCAGCGCCACCTCGGCAGTTGTCGGCAGGCGTGACGTCAGCTTTGCGTCACCCGAAGAGGGGAAAAGATGGCCGCGGTCGCCTCGGTGGGAGGATCACGCGGCGGGACATTTTTTGTTGGGAGTATCTCAGTGTGTTTGAGTTATTATGATATGTTCGCATGAAAGTGTTTATTGCCCCGTTCCTAAAGATTTACAAACGGGAGCCTATAAATAAGGCAAATAAAGTACATAATAGAGCAAATACAGGTACTGCATTGCTACTATATCACACCAACACATAGCACCACATAAACCCTCCGAGATACACTCTACGTACGTTTCACCCCGACACTAAAGTATGTTCAGGAGAATTTGAATCCACAATGCAATAGACTTTGCAATTATCCATGGTGGCCGGTTATCTCTCTATTGGCTTAAAAATGCATAATTTTTTTTATACATTATAGGCACACGCTTGACCACTATCACACCTGATGGAAAGTGATGATGTGGTTTAAGGTTGAACGTGTTTGCCTAGAAGATGCCTATTCACTCTTGCTTTAAGGATACCCTAATTGTAATGTACGCGTTAGGAAACACAGATCTCGGAGGAGCGTTCCAGACCCTAGCCGTGCGAATCAGAAATGAAGACTTGAACCGCTTCGTGCGCGTGGATGGTATATCAACGATAAGCCTTTCCGATGTCTTGCAGTGCGGTGGTAAAAGGGTGAAGGAGGGAAAAGGTCGAAGAGCTCCAAAAGAAGAGAAATTCAGCCAATCAGAGTTTTTTAGACAATTCCTTATCCCACAGCAGTTTACCAAAGATGTCTTTAAATAATAATAAGTAAAACAAAGCTAACAAAAACGGATACCTTTGTCAAAAGTAGGGTCCCAAGTCTCTGGGTTGATCATGATGAGCAGTTTTTCTACATCTTCGTCTCTCATCATTCCAACTAGCAACAGACGGTCTACTAGTTTTATTAATGGCCTGAAAGATAAATTATTATGAGCCTTTTTATTTCAATATTGTTTGAGGTATCATAATATACAATAACGTTTTAATTTAATATAAAGTTAATAACCTTTAGGCAATAATATTACTTAAAGCGTTGGTGGTAGCTACCCTGTTTCTATTAATTTCTATGACTCTATCTGTTATACTTACAGGAACAGATTTTCATTGCTTCCCCCAACAGGATCCCGGTTATGAACCTGGTTGGTCTCAACCGCCTCAGCCAACGCCTGCATCACGAATTCACGCAACACTTCCAGAGGGAAGTATGGAGAATAGAGATTGCTGATTTCCGTTATGCTTTCCCTGTGGAATGTGATAAGTAATAGGTACCATTTATTTATTCACCTTTAAGCGGCGCACGCAATGCGTTTAAACGCGAGAGGATTGGAACGCCAAGTAGTTTAACTTATGAATCTGGATGCATAAATCGCTTTTATGACTAAGTATCTTTTACCGCGTGGAGTTAATTTTTTAAAAATCTTGGTAGCCTGTGGCACTCCCAAGTGCTCAATACCCGTGCGCAAAAATCACGTTGATTTGTAACTCCGATTGAAGGACAAGCATAATGTCCTAAATAATAAATGTTCAGACAAAAATTTTCGCATTTATAAAATTAACAAGGATTCCGAAAGAATTTTTCAGACAGACAACAGCTGTATGTAGCTTAATTTGCTGCAAATAGAAATAATTGAGGAAATGTTTTTATCTTTCAAGTTTTGGTTCCTTTCTGTGTTGTATTAATACCATATCTTTGGAAATTACAAGGTGACAATTAATGCCTGAGACCCCATCACGATGGCAGCAGGATGGATTGAGATGTTGCCGTGAATAGCAAGGTAGAGAAAAAGTCCTTTGTGGAGACAAAGGTGCTTCCCAGCTCACAACATACTATCAGTGGCTTAAACTCTTCCAGATTTTTTTCCGGAAATTTTAAAGGCATTACTCACGCTATATCAGTCATCTTCATCTGAGGCCGCACGCTCTCAGTCTGCAGCGACCGCAGGCTGTGCCTCATCCCAGGTTCTTCGTAAAGTGCCTTTAGTTCTGGGCCCAGTGGTATCACAAACTCATTCTTACACGCCTCCCTGTTTTGAAGAAAATTTAGGGATATTACAATAAGAACTTGGGACGTTTTAGAGTGCCTTCTTTTCTTTTTACTTCCTGGGACTTTTTTCGCAACTAGGCGGTGACCGTCCATTTTGCGTGATTGCGTGCCTTTATACTGTTGTAAAATATTCGTAAATGATGCTGCACATATAGATTGATATCAAAATTTGTAAAACTTTCAAAACTTTTTTGTGAAACTTTCATTTTCTGCACAACGAAATCGAGTGTGATTTTTTTTACCTTAAAGGAATTGAGAAAAACCTAAATTTGTAAACGTCATGAACATGAAATCTGTACCTAATACAAAGCCATCGTAAGCAATTTGTAAGAAAATACTTTCTATTAGGGTTACTTACATAATAATTTGTCTAAAATGTGGACCATGTCTAAAAAGATCAATCTTGGAACTCCTCAAAGACGATGGAACTTATACCTTCCATACTATAAGTAAAGTTTTCTACTCCTGTCCTAATACTAAGCTGACTCACATTGTAGTGGCATGTGATTCCAGATGCAGAGCGATGAGCAGATCGTAGAATCCCTGTCGCAGTGGACCGGACATGTACTGCGACTGGATGGCATACAGCAGTTGCTTTTGATCGACGTGCTGGCATAAAGCATGGGCGGCCCTGAGAACAAAACAAGCATACTAATATTATAGATGCGAAAGTATGTTTGTTGGTTTGTCCTACAATCACTACGCAACAGAGCAACGGATTGACGTGATTTTTGCATGGGTACAGTTGAGGACCCGGAGAGTGACATAGGCTTCTTTTTATCCCGGACAATCAAAGAGCTCCCGAGGGATGTTAAAAGCAAAATCCACGCGAACGTAGTCGTGGGCATCAGATAGTTATAATATTATTTTTTTAAATTTGTTATCTTGTCTAGAAATATTAATGCAACTACTATAAGGCAAGTGTCTCCTCTCAGAATGAGAAGAGTTTAGGTCATAGTCCTCTACGCTGGCCAGTTGCGAATTTGCAGAATTGACACACCTTTGAGAACATTACGGAGAATGCAGGCATGCAGGTTTCCTCACGATCTTTTCCTTCAGGGTTAAAGCAAGATATATGTGATTGTTTAAAACCTTTAACTCCGAAAAGTTAAAGGTGCCTGGGATTCGAACACTGGATCCTCCAAAAAGAAGGCCGATGCCTTAAACCACTAGGCTATCACCGCTACCCTACCCTTGTCTTGATTAAAGACGGGTTCGGTTTTGACATTTGAGTTGTCATTGAAAATTACTCTAAAGAACGCAGTGATGTTTTTCAAGACAGCGTTATTACTCAGAATAAAGTCACACTTCTGGCACGTAACGATCTGCGACTTGTCCTTTCTGTGAAGTACAATAATAGAACTACTAAAATACTATCCATTTTAATATTTTTGAATTGAAAACTTATTTAGGCGCGTTGAGCACTTTTTTGGATGAGCAAAAAACATGGCTTTCGCATCATCATCACCTTTACAATCGTCACGAGGAGATTTCAGTAAGCGTTCAACATTTTAGAAGTTCCCAAGCAACCTTGTACAGTGCAGCGGGCAAGCAGCCGCCTTCCTTACCGTTTAATATATGATGTCGCAGGTTCGAATCTTACACACGAAATCGTGACAGTGCGCTTTCTTATTGTTTTTAATTATTAGCAAATCTAGTTTTCACTTCCATGATTGCCAATTTTTGAAGTGAAACTTCTTTAGGCGCATGAGGGTAAAATTTTTACAAATGTAACGTCACGCAAGTATGCAACGGAAGTGTCGAAAGAAGTTTCACTTCTGACATGTGTACTTTGTACGCACGCACTTTTTTTTTCAAGTTTTTTTTAAAGAATATCAGGGTACGACAATAGTGCAACGGGTGGGATTTGAACCTGGGATCTTTCAGTTTTCAGTCCGCACCTTTAACCGTTGGGCTATTGAGGCTTCAAATTCAATATTCTTTAAGCTAAATTACTAATACTATTCATTTTAATATTCTTTACCTGTAATTGCTCTGGTAACACAACGCCGCGTACAAGGTCAGTGTATGCGAATGGAAACTAAGAAGTTTATCCATTTCTATCAGTTCAAGAATATCGATACAGCGGTCCTCCTCTGAAATAAAGAAACATAATTTAAGTAAACCCTACCAAAGTTACTCACATAGAAAAAATCACAATAACAAAATCTTCGAAAGATAGAAGAAAACAGGCTAAGTCGAATGAATCGTTTACAATTTTGCTTTTTAACCGACTTAAAAAATGACCAGGTTCTCAATTCGTCGGAATCTTTTTTTTTTCATTTTTATGTATATTCACCAATTACTCGAAGACGCCTGAACCGATTTGGAAAATTCTTTTTTTGTTTTAAAAGGGGTTTTAAAATATCAACAATAAATTATATACTTTGTAGTGGGGCGGACGTTTGAAGTCGGTTTTTTAATAATATAAAAAATTCTTTTTAAAAACCGATTTCAATAAAATTTAAATGGGAAGTATACACTTTCAAACGAAAAAAGAATTTTGAAAATCGGTTCTTGCGTCTTCGAATAATCGGTGAACATACATAAAAAAAAGATTTAGACGAACTGAGAACCTCCTCCTTTTTTGAAGTCGGTTAAAAATATTTTTTTATATTAAATTATTAGTGGAAAAAGAGTTGCTAATAATTTTACCCACCAGGTATGTGGAGAGCCAGCATAGATACAGCATCTTCACAGAGCATGGACCAACCACGGATGTCGGATAGCTTCAAAGCGTGAACTTGCAATGATTGATTGGGGACCTGGAATGAAATAAAATTTAATCTAAACTTAAAATAAAACCGTAAACTTTTATTTCCAAAAATATTAAAGATCCTTAACAAAATTTCATATATACAATACTATATTAAACCTAAATTTAATTCTAAAATTAAAACTAATTAAAATCTAAAACCCCATCCAAGCCACCGCAGTGTGGCATAGTACCCAAGATGCTGGCAGCATTACCCCTTTGGATGGCCAAGCTAATCCTTTGGCCAAGGTAGCTGCCAGCTCTTGGATCCCCGGTAGACTCGATCACTCTTTTCGATATCTCAAATCTCAAAACCGTAAATGGATGAATTCTGTAAATCCTACTAAACTATTAATATTAAAAATGCGAAAGTTTGTGGGGATGTATGGATGTTTGGATGGATGTTTGTTACTCTATAACTCCACAACGAATGAACCGATTTGGCTGGAATTTGGAATGGAGAAACCAGTTATAGACTCATCGACGATTCAAAATCACTTGTAAAAAAGTTTATTGAAGTAAAACTTTTTTACGCACGCTTGACTTGGGGATTAATGCGTTACGAAAAGTGTGATCGGCCGAGGCGAACGGAAGTCGAGAGGGAGATATAAGTTAGTGAAGATAGAAAGAGACAGAGTTGCGTTTTGTATATTACTGTAGAGGCAAGAGAGAGAAGTGCAAGCACACATTTTCTTTCTCTCTTTCTCTCACAGCCAATTGCGTTTCGTAAGTTTTACTTCAGTCGTGTGGTCTAAAGCACACTCTTTTTTTTTTTTTAGAAATACATGTTTCTTGAAGTTTCTAAATTTTGAAAATTTAGAGACGTTAGACGTGTTTAATTCGTTATACTAAGTAGTTTATCGAGCGCAATGTTTTATAGATAACTTACCTCAATTGATCAGTCTGCAGATCACCAACAAAGACGTGCGCGAACGCAATGATGATGATGCGTTTTTTTTTATTAAAAATATTTCTTCTATTCTTTTCAACTTACTCTAGCCCATTGGTGTGGTTTCAAGCACTGGACCTTCAGTCTGGGCGGGAACTGAGGGTTGACGTGTTTATCACTTGTGGGCAACACTGCTGCACTTAAGGGAAGGCTTGTGGACGATCTGCCGAGCTCAATCTGTAGGATTTCCCTCGATGTTGCCTCTACGAATATCGCTGGGAAGAGTTTGGTGTCGGGTTCCATCTAAAAGAATTTATTTGGGTTATTTTGTAAAGTGCTATAATTGAATTAATGTCAACAACTTATTGGAAATCTCACTCGCGTGTGTTGAACGCTCCAGTTGCATAGTAGGAGATCTCAGGTTCGATTCCCAGCAGCGGCAATTTGGAAATTAAAAATTCCAAAATCATCCCTGGTCTGTCCCCCGATTGTCTAAAAGTTGCCGATCAAAATCGTATTCATTTGATGATATTAGCGTCAAATTAAAATAAACCATAACAGCATTGAATTAGAGCTCCATTTCGTATATGCATTCTTATACGTTTAGGTATGTACGATACGCTCCATATTAAAATCGGTGTACTGAATTTGTGACTTTAAATCAATACAGTCAAGGAATATTTTACTTTGACGCTAATACCATTAAATGAATACGATTTTGATCGGCAACTTTTAGACAATTGCACCTCTGCTCTGGAGGCCTTGGCTATCTAAACTAGTTAAAATACGTTAAAATAGTTTAGTGTTCCAAAACGGATTAGGGTTAGCCCGCTACTATCTACCAAGTTAGGCTGCTACCATCTTAAACAGCATCATCACTTAGCATCAGGTGAGAACGCAGACCAGGTTTATCATGTCTTAAATAAAACTATATACATAAAAAATCCGTGTGTCGTGGAACACTCGGTTGGAACGTAATGCCTTTTAATAATAAATTAATAATAAAAATAAATAAAATAAAAAATAATAATCCAGTCTGGATTCAAATCCCTCGAACCGATAGTTTCACTCCTTCGTTTAGCCGCTACGTCACCAAAGCTATGAAGGAACATGTGTAATAAACGAAAGCAACAAGTGTCGTGACGAAAAATTCTTACACTTTTTTCGCCTAGCCTCCATCCGCCAAACCGTCCGAAATAAAGACAACTGAAACTAAAGGTGAGGATGATACCTTGAATTTAATGCTTGTATCTTTCCCCTCGCACGTGAAGGCCACGGTGCCAGTAGACGTGTCCACTGAGCACCCTATGAACATCCCCTGCGAAGCACCCTTGCCCGTCGCCTCAGCCATCACCTCGTTGTAGAGCTGGTCTGCGCGGGCCATGTAGCACGACTGACGATTTACGCTGTAACATTCAACAAGTGTAAAATAAAATTTTTTTTTTTTAAAAACAAGCTTTTAGTAGCTGGCTACATCATCAGACCCTGGATATCATCTAGGGCCAGAGTACTTGTCAAGACGAGTAAAACGAGCCAAAATTCGATGGGTTTTACTATCGAGTTCCTATAGCCCTCTTCTAGCTCCATCATCAGATCAGCTCCATGTCACAATAATATTGCATTGTCATCGGATTTACATATATGTACATGCAAAATGTCAACTCAATCGGAAACCGGGAAGTGGTTCTAATTCATCTAGCAAGATTTGACCTAAGCATACATACATTGCAAGTTAAATAAAAGCTTTTAAAAAGGGATAAGACTCGGGTAGAAGGTGTTACTTTGCGGAATGCAACATGATATACAAGAAATAACAAAATTCTTTTGCTATGATCCACCAAACAAGAAAATTGAATTGAAAATGATTTAAGATTTCTTTCATTTTCTCAAATGAAATTTTACTTAAGATAATGCTCAGCTTAGCAAACGCAAGTTTTTGTCGTGACTCTAGGGCTATATTATTCCAAGGGCCGATTTCAACAACGTAAGCGATAACCGAGCATTTTGATATTTTGACAGTACTTATTTTCAATAAAAAATAAGCTGTCAGAAGAGACATCGAATGCTGCGTGTTTTGGTGGTCTATCAACTATTAATTTTTCATATTAAGCCTCGATCACTGGCAACACGCACTGTTCGAACAGTGCGTGTTGCCAGTGATGACTTACGGATCCGAGACATGGTCGCTAACTAAGGGCCTCATAAAGTAGGCTCAGGACCGCTCAGGGGGCGATGGAGAAAGCTATGCTCGGAGTGTCCCTGCGGGATCGAATCAGAAATGAGGAGATCCGTAGGAGAACCAAAGTCAATGACATAGTTCAGCGAGTTGCGAAACTGAAGTGGAAAGGGCGAGGCTCATAGTTCGAAGAGCTGATGGTCATTGGGGTCCCAAGGTGCTGGAGTGGCGACCCCGCACCGGGAAGTGCAGTATTGGCAGACCACTCACCAGGTGGAACGACGACATCAAACGATTCGCAGGGAGCCGCTAGATTCAGGCGGCGCAAGACCGAGGCCTGTGGAAGTCCATGCAAGAATCCAGCAGTGGACGTCTATCGGTTGATAAAAAAGAAGAAGACCTACTCGATAAAGTAGAGTAAGTATCTACCTACACAGAATCTATCTTAGTAAATGGTAAATGTTATATAATATATATAAATTACGTGTCACCGTGTCACGTTGTTTGTCCGCGATGGACTCCTAAACTACTGAACCGGTTTGATCCAACTTGAAAGATAGGATGGTTTTTTTGGATTAGGATAGTTTATTTGTTTTTTAATTATATAGATTATATAGATATTCGCCGAGTCAGCTAGTGTTATTATAAAGATCAATATAGTAATGGTTACCTTTCAATAACGCGATCGTAATCATCTGTGATGATCACGGAAGACTTGGTGACTTTGTTCTGGTTGAAATCTTTCGAATGCAAGTGGTACTGCGTGGTCACCCAGCCGATGTAAACGTGCGTCGGGTCTTGACCGGGGAAAATCCTGTTGGGAATGAAAAGATAGCTGTTAACCTTGTTAATGAGTGGAAAACGACCATCACAGTGGTGTTTCACTAAAATTAACCTGCAAGCATAGTAATAGTGAAGCAGTGATAGCCTGGTGGTTAGGACTGTGGTCTCCTATTCGGGAGGTCGCAGGTTCGATCCCAGGTACGCACCTCTGACTTTTCGGAGTCAAGTGCGTTTAAGCAATTAAATATCACTTGCTTCAACGGTGAAGGAAAACATCGTGAGGTAACCTGCACACCTGAGAGTTCTCCATAATGTTCTCGAAGGTGTGTGAAGTCCGCCAATTCGCATTGGGCCAGCGTGGTGGACTACAGCCTGTAACCCTTCTCTGAAAGGAGACCTGCGCTCGGTAGTGAGCCGTTGATGGGTTGTTAATGATGATGATGATGATAGTAATAGTAAGGTTGCCTGGTAGAGATCCCTACTAAGCGATAAGGCCGCCTTTTGTGTCATACTATTGTTTCTTTTTTGTGTGGTGCATATAAAGGGTATCTTTATTAATATAATAAATGCAAAAGTGTGTTTGTTTTTTGGTTTGTTGGTTTGTCCTTCAATCACGCCGCAACAGGGATACGGATCGATGTGATTTTTTGCATGGGTATAGTTGAGGACCTGGAGAGTGACATAGGCTACTTTTTCTCCCGGAAAATCAAAGAGTTCCCGAGGGATTCTAAAAACTAAATCCACGCGGACGAAGTCGCGGGCATCAGCTAGTATTAAATAAATAATAAATAAAGCATGGGCGTCTGCATATGCAGTCTATGCTGTAAGATCATTTTGTGCTTGCTTGTGCACCTTCATACACGCTCAAGCATGTTTGTTCAGTATCATCATCATGAGCCCTCCTCTTGTTGAAGTTTGGCGGTAATCATGCGAAAAACTTTTCTATATAAAGCCGCATCTTTAAATTTTGGATAAATCAGCCCTGTTCAACCCCCTAATTAAACATTGTTTCGGCTTTTCTAATTAACGCATACCGAGCTTATTATAAACATTTAGGGCCATTTTCACCACCTTCTGATAAGTGTCGGATAGCTTATTCGCATATTTTGTCTTTGTCACTTGACATATTAAAGTAAGAAAGTGACAAAATTTACGGTTAGGCTATCCGACACTTATCACAAGGTGGTAATAGAAACCCTTAATGTTTAACTATCAATTCGAATACAAAATTTTTGAATCAGCATGACGGGACTTTCAAGGTAAGATCTATAAACGGCACTCTCACTCAGCTTAGACTTAAGACTGAGTTAAAACGAGACAGATTTATTACATCGGAACATATTTAAAATGAGTTTAACTCTATCTTGAGTCTTGAGCAGAGCCAGAGTACAATCTATAGACCTTTAGCTCAGTGTTACCGGCCGCGAAAGTTATAGTGGCGGTTTCTTGATCACATAAACCAACTACAATTCAATACAAACCTGACACCATAGAAGTATTCATTGATGAGCTTCAAGCAATCCGCATCGAATATCTCGTTGCCGACCGTCTCCGTGGCAGCGGCCGATAAAGTGCCGGCCGTCATCTGCTTTCGCTCTTGAGGCGGGGTTGCTACGGCGAGGTTGTTCTGCAAAATTTGAGAACGTAACTACGGGACGAAAATAAAGTCAACGTGATGCAGCGTCGATGCGTTGCTTCTTCCGACGCTTTATTAAAATTCTGGCCATAGATTTAGGATTGGTACCTAAAGGCCCTATCTCACTAGGATGCCATGGCAGCGACGTCGGCAACGCCGCCAGTCAAAACGTGTCAAATTGTATTACAACGCATAGAATTATAATACATAGAAAGACAGTAGCCGCGCGCGGAGTGTATCACTTTCATGGAGGCCTTCAAAGGCTCTTTACGCCTATCGGCACGCATGTGTCAGCGAGCGAAAATATACCCTTTCTTAGTAGCCTTTAAAGACTAGTTTCGCTTACCGGTACGCACACTAGTGTACGTGTCGGCGAGCGTAAATAAACGACGCCTCTTAGCACACATATTTCGAAAAGTGGTTACACGTTATGCTGGTCTCGTTGTATGGAACTATCGGTCTATGCGTTATTACTTTATTAGTATAACTTACAACGTACCTAACCCTACCTCACTTGGCCACGGCTTTGTGTCGACGCCAGTTTGGCACGCCGATATAATGACACGGTTTGACTTGTGGCGCTGCTGGCGTCGTTGCCATGGCATCCTAATGAGATAGGGCCAATACAAGCAATAGCTCCTTAAATGTGGCAACGTAATATCATAGTCTCATAATGAGAGGGCGTTAAAATTAATTTTACCATTACTTTAACAAAAATTCAAATTATTGATTTGAATAATTTTTTCAGAGATATTAGTTAGAAAATGCTAAAGTAAAGGTTTTTTAAAGTACGAAAAAAATGTAGGTATATTACGTATCTAAAATAAAAGTACAAATCAAAGAAATATTAGTGGGGTTTAGTTTTTAGTATCAACAATCTGTATCATCATCATCAGCAGCAAGCCATTCAACGGATCACCACTTTAGCTGTTATAGATGTGATCCGTCGATGTTAGTGTTTTGTTTAGATAAACTCATAATTGCAGCATATTCTTTTATTTAATAAAACACAAAACTTTACAACTTGTGACGTTACATTTTTCTGACTCCTCTTTGACAAACCAATGACAAACATAACGTTTCGTTCTTACCATAGAAATAGGACGACCATAGTCGTAATTCCTAGTTCCATGGTTCTTACAACATCTCTCTCTTTCTAATTAAACAATACCTAATTAATAATCAATCATTATAATAGCGACATAGCATAAGTCTAAAATAAACATAACATTTTTTTTTTTTTTAACAAACATAATCTTGCAAGTGTTTAGGTCTTGTTACAAGTCTTCCAGATCGTCTTTGTACTAGAGTATTAGAATTATTGTTTCGATCTGAAACAGCTTCAGAAGGATCTGCTTCATGAGTAATCTCTGGTTCTAAATTATTTTCTGATGATTCACTGTCTGAAAAACTTGTATCACATTCATCATTAAACCCTGTTGACATACTATTTTCTGTATTCAGAACTTTATTTAAATGCCATCTATTTCTTCTAAATTTCCCTCTCTCTGTATTTACAATATAACATCTAGGCTCATCACATTTCTTAACAACGGTTCCATAAGTTTTTAAATCAATAACCCAAACTTCATCATTAATTTGTAGCTCTGATAAATTTGAAGCTCTATGCCTTTTATTGTAATAGAAAGCTGATTTATGTTTCCTGGTTATTTGTTTCTCTTTACATTCTTGTGAAATTTTAACAGGTTTGTTTAACTTACTTGGTATTGTGGGAAGATTATCTCTAAGTTTACGATTAAACATTAATTCTGCTGGACTGTAACCCAACTCCAAAGGAGTATTTCTGTACACTAGCAAAGCCATATAGATATCATCATTTTTTGAAAGCAATGATTTTGCAATTTTAACCCCAGACTCTGCTAAGCCATTACTTTGTGAATAATATGGACTACTAGTGATAGACTTGAATCCATATTCTTTAGCAAAATTATTGAATTTAGTTCTAAATTGAGAACCACAATCTGACCTAACGATTTCAGGAATTCCATAACGTGAGAAAACTTCTTTGCATCGAGTTATTATTGTTTCTTCGGTGAGATCCTTTAATTTGAAAATTTCTAAAAATCTTGAATAATAATCCACTATTACTGTATACCAATTGTTGTTAAACTTAAATAAGTCAATACCTACCTTTTGCCAGGGCCTGTCAGGTACTGGATCTATTACCATTTCTTCTTTATGATTTGTATGAAATTCAATGCATTTATTACAAGTTTTGACTTTATTCTCAATTTGCTTAGAAAGCCCTAACCACCAAACTGATTGCTTAGCACGCTCTCTGCACTTAGAAATTCCTAAATGACCCTTATGAATTTTATCCAAAATTTCTACTTGCATGCTTTCAGGGATCACTATTCTTGAATTAAATAAGAGTAGATTTGCTTCTATTGAAAAATTTTGCCTGTATTGATAATAATCCCTGAATTTCCCTAGTTGATTTTTTCTTGGCCATCCTCTTATTGTAAATTGCTTCAAGTTAATACAGAGTTCACATTTACTTTGCTCAATTTTTATTTTTTCTAAAGTTTCGCTAGGTAAAGTTTCATTAATAAATGAATTAATTTCTAAGTCCTGATCTTTAATAGTTGTTTTGCCCTCAGAATATGGCAAAGGGTGTCTTGACAGAGCATCAGCCACAACTAACTCTTTACCCGGTGTATATTTAATTTCATAATCATATCTTGTTAGTTTGAGTCGCAATCTTAAAAGACGTGGACTCAAATCATTGATCTGCTTTGTTTGCAAGATTTGCAAAAGTGGCTTATGATCTGTTTCTAAGATTATGTGTATCCCTATTATATATAGTCCTTAAATTTTTCAGCAGCCCATGTCAAAGCTAAACACTCTTTTTCAATTTGAGCATAATGTCTTTCTGTTTCTGTTAAAGTCCTACTAGCATACATAACCACACTCTTATTACCATCTATATCCTCTTGCATTAAGACAGCTCCTAATCCATAACAACTGCTATCTGCAGAAACAGTTATTTTTAAACTTGGATCATAATGTGCCAAGGTAGGTGCTTCTTTAAGTTTTTTCTTCACCACCTTGAAAGCTTCCTCTTGTAGCTTGCCCCAGACAAACATATGGTCCTCTCTAAGCAATGCATGAAGTGGCTGTAATATGTGGGATCTATTTGGAATGAATCTACCCACAAAATTTATCATACCCAGAAATTGAAGTAATTGTTTTTTATTTGTAGGTGCTTCAAAAGCATTTATGGCTTTACTTCTTTCCGGATCTACTAGTATACCTTTTTCATTGATTATATGGCCCAAGTATGTGACTTCTTTCACTCCAAAAACACATTTACTACGATTAATTGTTAATCCTTCCCTATGTAACCTTTTTAAAACTTCCTTGAGAACTCTATCATGTTCTTCCCTACTTGCTTCAAAAATGAGTATATCGTCCATGTGTATTGCTACTTTTAGATCTTTCGAAAATTTCATACTAAAATATTCGGGTGCACAATTTAACCCAAAAGGTAAACGATTATATACATATCTGCCATATGGTGTTATAACGGTTGTAAGTTTCTTTGAACACTCATCTAACTTTATCTGATGGAACCCAGAAGTAGCATCAATTTTGGAAAAATATTTTGCCCCTTTTAACTTAGCCAGAGTATTTTCCACCTTTGGAATTGGGTATACAGGTCTGAGAATATTTTTATTAACCTCTGTATAGTCTCCACAAATCCTTACTTTATCATTTCTTAATACTACTACAATAGGAGATACAAAATCAGTAGCTTCTTCAATTGGACTTATTATACCTAATCTTTGCAGCCTATCTAACTCTGCCTTTACTTTTGGTAACAATGGAATAGACACATTTCTGGGTGTTGCATGTACATAATGTTTTGGATTTTCAACAAGCTGAATATGAAATTCGTCTTGAAACACCCCTAATTCGTCAAAAATATTTGGAAATTCTTTTTCAATCAACTCAATTTTAATACAGGTTAAATCCTTAGAACTGGAAATGGCACAAATATTAATAATGTTCATAGACTCAATTGAAGGCCTACCTAATATAGCTGTTTTCAAGTCTTTAATTATGTAAACCTTACCTTCATATATTTTATCTTTATAATTTAACTTTAAAGGCACCGTTCCTGTTACCTGCAATCTCTTTCCATCTGGTCCTTTCACAAGATCACTACATGTATTCAACAGAAGTTTACACTTTACTGCAACTTGTTCTGGTATGGCACTTATATCGGCTCCTGTATCTATCAAAAATTTAACTTTGTCTATATATCTTTCACCTTGAAACAAATCTATGTCAATCAAATAATTTTGCTTCGACTCACAAACACTCACCGCATATTCATTGTCTTCCTTCTTCTCTATCTTTCTAATAGTTGTAGCCTTACATAATTTGGCAAAATGCCCCATACGATGACATTTATTACAAGATGCTTTATAAGCTGGACACTGCTCCCGCGGATGCCTTTGGAGTCCACAAAACCAGCACTTGTTATTTTTCTTATAATTATGAGTACTTTGTGCCTTTACCCTGTTCAGCTCTACAACCTCCTCTTCTCTCCCTGTTGGGATTTCCTCCCTTATGACTTTAGTCCCTTCTCTTTGGATTTCTGCTTGTTTACCCATTTGTGTAGCTTTTTCCAAATTCAAATCACTTTTTAAAAGCATTCTATCGCTGACAGACTTATCCCAAATGCCTATGACCAGTCTGTCTCTAATTAAGTCATCTTTTATTATTCCATAGTCACAATGCTCCGCCAACTTGTGCAGGTCCGTTATGAAATCATCAAATTTCTCTCCTTCTTTCTGCACTCTCGAATTAAATTTGAAGCGTTCGTATATGACATTCTTCTTGGGCGCAAATAAATTGTCGAATCTAACCAGTAGTTCATCGTACTGCAAATTCTTTTCAAACTGTATTATGATGTCTTCGGCCTTCTCCCCCATGCAATACAACAGGCAATCAATTTTGTTTTTGTCCGCGCAAACATCGTTGCCGGAGACGCTCATGTATCTGATAAACCTTTTTTTGTATTTGGGCCACTCTTCCGCCACAAAACTAAACGGCCCTGGAGGTGCCACTTTCATATTTTTGTCGTCTGCCACCATGTTTTGTTTAGATAAACTCATAATTGCAGCATATTCTTTTATTTAATAAAACACAAAACTTTACAACTTGTGACGTTATATTTTTCTGACTCCTCTTTGACAAACCAATGACAAACATAACGTTTCGTTCTTACCATAGAAATAGGACGACCATAGTCGTAATTCCTAGTTCCATGGTTCTTACAACAGTTAGTAAATAATACGTTACATGAATGTTAGTAAATAATAGAAAAAAGATATGCTGCATGTTAAGACTAACATTACACATATTTGTAGATTTTTATGAAAAACGGTTAATTACATTGCATAGGTAGGTACAAAGATAAACCTTAGCTGATAAATCTTTTCCAAATTAATAGATTTATAGAAGAAATTGTACAAGTTGCCAATTGCTAGAACAGAGACCAAAGCGACGGCTAATTTAGACTAACTTACGTTCAAACCAGTTTGGCTTCCATACAAATTGGGTCTACTCGGCCTACTCTGCGCATACCTTTGATTTGCCTTAGGAAAAACATAAGTCGAATAAAACAAAATTAAGATCAACACGTTGGGAAATAAAACAGGTACTTAGGTAAAAAAGGTACGCAAGGAACAACAAACTTATTTTGCTTTAATCTGTTAACAATCTTTATCATCATCATCAGCAACCTATCAACGACTCACTACTGAGCGCAGGTCTCCTCCCAGACAAGGGTTATATAAAGGCCACCACCACCACGCTGGCCCAATGTGAATTGCCCGGTTTCACGCACCTTTGAGAACATTATGGAGAACTATTAGGTATGCATGTTTTCCTTCACCGTTAAAGTATCACTATTAAATTGTTTAAAAGGCACAAAACTTCGGCAGTTACTACTTGCTTGTTCTGCCTACTTTTCTAGTGGCGCGAGGGTAGGTGTAATGCTAGCTTTTGCACACGCTTCGCTCACGTTAATTTCGATATTTCAAACCCCTATTTTGCCCCCTTAGGGGTTGAGTTTTCAAAAATCCTTTCTTAGCGAATGCCTACGTCATAATAGCTATATTATGTATGCCAAATTTCAGCTCGATCCGGCCAGTGGTTTGAAATGTGCGTTGATAGATCAGTCGTCATTCAAAAAAAAAAAAATAAAGATAAGGTTCTTGTTCCTTGTGTATCATGGATTTTCGCAGTGCAACGTCTTCTTATAACCGAAAAACCAAAGACAAAATAAAAATGCAATAAATTTTTTTATTGGAGTAGGGGAACAGAACATAGTAAAAAATTAAAGTATGGATAAAACTAATAATTACAATGGATATGTAGACATTATAATATTATCTTCATTTAGAAAGGGTCAAAACTTTCAAAGAACAATCTATGGATCTATGGATCTATTGGATGTGCATCCAAAAAGGGGTCCAAACAAAATTAAACCCTAGTGTTTGCACAAATAAGGTTGAAATCTACCTGAGACACTCTAATTTGAGGATTAGGCCTCCTCATTGTACCAGCTCGTTCTGGTGATACTTCAGTATCGCTTAACGGATCTGGTGTTTTGGATTTACGTGCTTTGCCTCTCTCGCCACTTTCAGCGCGTTTGCTTCTAAAGAACCTGGCAAAAATTAACATATATTCAATTCATATATCATTAACATCTTAACATGTATTGAATTGTAAGTGCCATCTCGAACCAGTGCCAGTGGTAGATTCACTTGTAAAAGTTTATTTGAATAAAAAATATTTCTGTTCTATTCTAATCGGCTTTGCTTCAGCTGTCCACAAGATAGATAAGCTACATTTTGTAACATTGACAAGAGCAACTGCCGAGTTTCATGCCGGCTCTTCTCAGCAGAATAAGCTTTCCGAACCGGTGGCAGATTCTTGAGTTGTCATAAGAGCCACAAGTTGGCCTACAAGAAATAAATGATATTGAATTGGAATTTGAATTTACATTTCTCAATGCCCCAGGAATTGAGTTACCGAGAAAATTACAGCGCTATTCAGTAAAATACAAACTCACTATTAATAGATACTGTAGATACAATACAAACACAAATAGGTAAAAAAGACTAGAACGGTGGTGACACCTGTCCTAATAGAAAATACTTAAGAGCGAATAGGCATTCGCTCGTAACATTCTGTATCATCTCTATCATGCATTCTCTATCATCTTATACTGATAACAACCACCAATTTTGTGTGTTGTGTGTTTGTTGCGTCACCAGTTATGTCTTATGTGTGGTTGTTGTGTTACCAATTATGTCAAATTATCCTTTATTTGACATAATTGACCAGTGAGTTCGTTTTCGAAGTGAGTTTTATTTTAGTGAATACCCCTGCTGGTCGGCACAAAAACTTAGCACAAAAGTTTACATAATAGCAATAATGTGATAGATATATTCGCCAACACTTTTCCACTATTGGTTAAAATACAAGCTTTACAGATAAGTAATTATAGATAGTTGGGTTGGTTAATTTTTTTTCGTTAATTTTACCTTTTTATAGAATACAATTCTGAAAACTTACTTGAATGGAGATCTGCCTCTCTTATCTGCCTTTTTGTCTTCCGGAGCCAGAGTTGCACCGAGTTCATATTTCGCCATTTCAGCTTCACTGGTAGAGCGATGCATACCATTCACAGGCCCTGCAATATGGATATTGTCACAATTATTACTCAAGTGAAGTTTCCTCTGGCAAGTAATATCGGCAATTTCTTAGGGAAACATGGCGGTATGAGCGTAGGCTACCAGGAGGTAAAGTTTCGCCCCGAACCGAAACTAAGAATAGAAGTAAGCGTTTAAACGAACAGCTTTATTAAAAAGCACTTTTTAAAACAAGGGTCCAGTTACGTTTATAAACTTGAGCTCATTTAGTTTAGGCGTTTTGGTCAACCGAGTTTATGCTTTTAATATTACGATTGAAATGTAAGTAACTGTACAGTATTGAAGGAACTGTATAGTAGAATAGTAATAAGGTTATATTACTATTCTACTAAACCATGGAACTAGGAATTACAACTACGTCTGACTATACAGTTGAGCATACATCATAAGCATAGCAAGCCAATACTATAGAGCCAATATATTACAGCCAGGTATAGTTACAGAGCGATACTGTTGTACTTGTAAACGTTATCTGAACTAAACTAAATTGATATGATTGATAATCTAAAACTTATGTTATCGTTTTCTGTAGGAAGCATTATGAAAGAGAACGAGATTTAGAACGGTTAAATTAGTTTTTAGGGATTGTGTACATTTGTACAACCAAATTAGTCACATCATCGTTCTAATCATAATATTTACTAGTATTTGTTATATCCTATATTGAAGCATATATTATTATGCACAGTTTGAACCGTAGTATGTAAAACACAAGGTTGGGTAGTAAGAAAAGGTTAAAATATAGTAAGCGAAGTCTGGTTAAACACAAGATAAAAACAGGCTGTTCAAAAAAAGGATTGTGTGGTTTTATGAAACCACGGTAAAAGTGAAACTTTTTTCACAATATAGACATTTATACACATAAATGAGTAATAGTCTATACACTACACGGTCAGCTGCTGCAAACTATAGGCGCCGCCATATTGGCCTTGGCTGCTCTGACGAGCGCCTTTCACTTTATCCCTACTCCGCGACCGACCGTCACGCGACATGCAACACACAGACGAAAAAGTTTGAGACGATGTAATAAAAGTTTCACTTTAAAAAGCAAGCCTAAAAATAGGTGAGGGATTTAAACCTGGTTGTAAATTATAATTTTGTATCGTAACCCCGCGAACCATGGACCCCTTTCTGGGAGGTTTCGAAGGTTGCCTTTTGATTTTCGAACTCGGCATCTCTTCTTGGTTCTCATCGTAGTGCAGACCTTATGGGGGAAAGGGTACAAAGGGTAAAACGGTGCAAGGCGGCTAGCATTCATAATACTGGGTATGATGCAACAAAAATTAAAGGGGGAACATAATTATTTACAATGGGTAAAATTACAACATTGGATCATATAAAAAACATTGAGAATATAGCTTTATGTCGACCGCCGTAAACTTGGTTCTCTCGTTCTCTCATGTTCTACGAGATGTGAGAAGGTATAACGAATCTGACCAGGGAATCTTTATAAATATTATAAATGCGAGTGTTTTTTGTTGGTTTGTCCTTCTATCACAGAGCTACGGATCCACGTGAATTTTCGCATGGCTAAATGGGGATTGTTGATTTTTAACCGACTTCAAAAAAGGAGAAGGTTCTCAATTCGTCGGAATCTTTTTTTTATCACCGATTACTCGAAGACGCCTGAACCGATTTGGAAAATTATTTTTTTGTTTCAAAGGGTCAGGTGGTCTCATTGAAATTTTATCGAAATCGGTCGAGCGGTTTTCAAAATATCAACAATAAATTATATACTTTGTACTGGCGCGGTCGGTTTTTTAAAAATATTTTTTTATATTAAACTAGCTGATGCCCGCGACTTCGTCCGCATGGATTTAGTTTTTAAAAATCCCGCGGGAACTCTTTCATTATCCGAGATAAAAAGTAGGTCAACCGGTCTGAGGAACCACTACCACATCCATTACTATACCCATGCAAAAAATTGCATCAATCCGCTGTTCTGTTGCGACGCTAGTGAAGGACAAACCAACAAACAAACACACTTTCGTATTTATAATATCAGTAATGCTTTATTATAACACTTTTTATAATTGTCAAATTTTTTACCATACTTAACCATAACTTAACCAAAGACAAAATTACGTTTAGCTGTCATTTACGTTTTGTTATTCCACTATCATTTGCGTTTTGTTATTCCATGTCAGATGCCTTTTTGCTATACCACGTTTTATAGTGACTTGACGGAAACGCGGTCGAACGGGATAAAAAGTATCCTATGTCAGTCTCCTGGTTCTAAGCTACCTCTCCACCAATTTTCAGCCAAATCGGTTCATCCGTTCTTGAGTTATAAATAGTGTAACTAACACCACTTTCCGTTATATATATAGATTATTTTTAAATTAATTTAGAGGTTCATTTAACGGCGGTCGAGCTTAAGCAATTGTCATACTCAAAGTCAAGAAAAAACAAAAATATTACTATGTACAGAATACTTATTTATAATTTTTTGGGTAGGTACATATTACTGCTTACTTATTACACTAGCATCTGTCAAATATTCTCTGACAAAAAATATCTAACCTATGAGATTGATTACAAAAATCGGCCAAGTGCGAGTCGGGCCTCGCTCTTTTAGGGTTCCGTTAAAAAAAATTAAATTAAAATATTTTCATGTACCCATGGAAATATTTTAATTTGATTTTTTTAATTTAATTTAATTTTTATTATTTGTTGGTATAGCGGCAATAGAAATACATAATATGTGAAAATTTCATCTGTCTATCTATTACGGTTTACGAGATACAGCCCGCTGACAGACGGACGGACGGACGGACGGACGGACGGACAGCGTAGGCTTAGTAATAGGGTCCCGTTGGTACCCTTTGGGTACGGAACCCTAAAAAGGAAATTACGATTTTGGCAAAATTGGTGTTTCGAACATCAAAAAACCATATCCTAGTTTTAAAGTATTTTTTTTTTTAAAACGATTCTAGTTTCAAGAACCCCTTAGTAAAAACAACTTTTAACAACTCCTATTAAATGTCTGGCTTCTAGCCTTTTGACCTGTCTTCTCTTAATAAGCCTCAATAGCCCAACGGTTAAATGTGCGGACTGAAAACTGAAAGGTCGCAGGTTCGAATCCCACTCGTTGCACTATTGTCGTACCCACTCCTAACACAAGCTTTCCGCTTAGTTGGAGGGGAGGGGAGAATATTAGTCAATTTCAACTTGGCTGATATTCTTTAAATGCAAATAAATTTCATTTCATTTCATTTCATTTCAAAAAAAATATATACATAATGTCTTTTTATTTTTTAACTATACCTTCAGAAAAGGCAAAGTTGCTAACATACATATAATAAAATGACGAGAGAATTCTGTAGTACCTTTGATATCGTTCATAGTGAATCCACTCCTCATGATCTGGTCAATGTGTGCCGGCATCTGAGCCTCGACCGCCTCCTTCATCAGTATTTGCTGTCGCTCCTTAATTTCCACCCAGCGGCGTGCTTTCTCTTGCTCACTGCAAAACACAAGCACTATCCTTACTAGTATTTTTAACCGACTACAAAAAATGAGGAGGTTATCAATTCGTCGGAATTTTTTTTAGGGAAGGCGGAAGACGCCTAAACCGATTGTTTGAAAGGGTATACTCCCCAGGTGGTCTCACATTTTTATCGAAATTCGTCGAGCGGTTTTTAAAATATCAACAATAAATTATATATTTTGTATAGTGGCGCGGGAGTTTGAAGTCGGTTTTTTAAAAAGAACTTTTTATATTAAATTTTAAATGCGAATATGTTTGGTTGTTAGTTTGTCCTTCAATCACGCAGCTATGAAGCAACAGTTTAACACAATTCGCATGGATATAGGATCCCGGACTAGCTGAAGCCCGCGACTTCGTTTGCGTGGATTTAGTTTTTATAATCCCTCGGGAACTCTTTGATTTTCCAGGATAAAAAGGAGCCTATGTCACTCTCCAGGTCTGTTGCGGGGTGGTTGAAGGACAAACCAACAAACAAACACATTCGCATTTATAATATTATGTTAATTTATAAACAAAGTATGAGGGCTAATAGTTAAGCTTTTATTTATACCTACCTATGTAGGTAAAAAAAAAACTGAAACTTTAGTTTATGGATGTGTAACTGTGTATCCATCCCATAAAAGTTTAATTTTTTTGTATTGGATAATGTTGGTTTTGCCAAAGATGTCATAAGGAAAAGTTAAAGAAACATTCACAAAAATAAACCTTAGGTTTTTGATTTTTAAAATTCAATACAAATCCAATACAATCTTATGTATTAGTTTCATGAGATTATAAATTCATAAAAGCATCGGCTGATTGCATTTGGAATATCGGATAGGAACTTAAAGATTTGGAAAATATAAAATGTCTATTAAAATCTCCTTTTGTATTTTATATACAGTTTTTGCAATTCACGAAGGCGAGTGAGCTTTACTTGTTACTTTTTACTTCGTGTACATGCACATTGCATAAGTGTGCGTGCCTGTCAAAGCCTAGGTGGGAGCGGGCAGGCGCGAGCATTACACTTATACAGATACGACACACACACAACCATAAGTCAGTCGCCCTCGTGAATTGCAAGAACTATACTAGATGGTTTAACTCACTCTATGAATTCAGTCTGGCAGATAACAGGTAACGACAGCCTAAGGAATTCCCAGTTAGCTTTTTCCATTGTTTCGAAAGTGTTGTGAGAAATCTTCATACATGGCGGCGTTTCTAGGAATAAAATAATAATTAAATCAAAGATAATAATTATCAGAAATTTACTTTTGACAGGTAAGTGACTTATCGTACTACACCAGTACCCCAATTTTAATAAAAGTATTGTATGAAAAACTTAAAATTGGTTAGTCTCTACCAAGTTATCCCGCTACCATCTTAGACTGCACCGTCACTCACCATCGTGCAGATGATATCGCAGTCAAGGGTACCTTATTTTATCATGAATAATAGGTCTTTTTGGTCACTGTGCTTATATCTTTTCGTTATTTATTTCATGCATTTAAATTATTCTTACCAGATCCCGCCGGTATTCTTGTTACATCAATTCTGGTGTCAGCCATTTCATCCGTGTTCTCAAATATTGGTTGGTCTTTCGTATACCAATGAGTCACGTCACGTTTCATATTACTGCAATATTACATTTTTGAAAGGAATTAAAATAAATGATCAATATTAATAAAGATTTTTAAAAAGCATTGGATCTATTGTACCTTATTTAGTACTACGCGTTCGCTTCAAGTTGAGCCCTGCACCATAGAGTAAAGTAATCGACGTAGTCGTAATTCCTAGTTCCATGTCGACAGTATGGACACAGTATAGGATAATATGCAGTAGTTTGACACCTTTGATCTAGATTCTAGTGGTACTACGCGTTACAAATTTCCCCTAGCTCTCTCGCGCTTCCCCGCACCGCACCTCAAGTCAGACCCACTTAGTAAACCGCTCGCGAAGCACCGCTTATTAAAAATAAATTTCAAATTCAAATTCAAATTATTTATTTGCACAGATTGGGTAGTACAATGGTGTTACATTATAACTAGTGGTTCGCCCCGAACTGAGACCTCCCGGTAACGGTATCCCATGATTATTCATTCAATCGATACATGACGACCAAACCTGACATTATAATTATGCCCGTTTTCACCAAACATACCTATATCATCCCCTAAACAGGAGTCTCTTTACGTAGGTAGCTCCTAAATACAATCCTAAGTCCTAACATCCGTCCCAATGTCCTTTTAGGTGCCCCGTACAGGATCGTGATAAAGAAGTTGACAGAAATCATCACCTAACTTATCATAGCCCGTAAGGTTAGGCAACGTTACTGAAAACATTGAATTAATAAGTACTAACGAGTGAAAACGGGTTACGGGCATCTGTACAAATCGTTATCTATCGACGCGAATAGAAAATATACAAAATGCAGTAATTAATAGTTTATTGAAGTTTGATATTTAACTAAACAATAATTTTAATTGAATAATAAGTTATTATTTTATGTAACTAAATAATAATGTTCGACGCAAAACTGTTTTTGGGATACCTAGTCGTAACTCCCTAGTTCCATGGAATAGTAAATGACTGCGCCATCTATTAGCATTATTGTGAAGCTATGTTGATGCTATATGAATTACTGATGCCCATTAAAAATTAAATAATCTCATTTCTTTATAATATTCATATAATTTTAGTATTTGTTGTTCAAGTACAGGATACAAGTAAAACAAAAAACTAAAATATGCTCGAAAATACATAGTCAATTCTCCTAGAGAGCGTCTTCAAGAGAGCGTATTAAATCTCCACTTTGAAAGCCCCCCATTTCGTCAATTTTAAGGGAAAAATTAAAAAAAAAAAATTTTTGTACTCGGTTCGAAATAATCTTTAACATGATATGTTACAATTTTATATAACGCGATAAAATTTTTTTTACTTCGCATTCACTTCTATGAGAGCCCCCCTGAAATAAAGTTTTTTAAAGTTCGACCGTTCAGAGAATGCGTTCCTGACACGTGGCAGTTAGTCACGACAACTGTCACAAAATTATAACATTAATTGATTATTGATATAATAATGTTGTTTTAATGCTCATCAATTGTTAAAACGGTAAACAACCAGCAATAATATTTTTATAGTAACTGCAACGCCATTACAAAGTTACGTCGTCAGTTCAATCGCGACGTGTCAGAAACGCATTCTCTGAACGGCCGTAGTATATAATTTTTTATGCAATATTCGGCTGAAGGCCATCAGTTTACATATTATATCTAAATTTGAAGTAATTACGTTCAGTAATTCAAAAGTTATAAGGCTCTGACAGACGGACGGACGGACGGACAAGAGCAAATTCACCTAGTAGACTCAGAGACCTCGCTTCGCTCGGTCAATAAAAGTCCTTACAATCTACCGGATAGGCATGCAAAAATAATATTTAATAATAATTCTTATTCTAAGTTTACGTATTAAAATTTTAATTTATTAAATTGAACTTTGGATATTAGGAGTTTTGGTAGGATTGGTAAAAAAAACTAAGAATGTTGTATCGTAAAGCATTAGAATAATAAACACTTTTTTTTAAATATTTTTTTATTATTTATACCAATTCGAATTCAATATTCATAGTTAAGACAGGTCAGCTAGTACTTAATAAATAAAACAATAGATAAACTATTATACTGCATCTTCTTATACTGTGTCTTTACTAGCTGTGGGTCTGACTTGAGGTGCGGTGCGGGGAAGCGCGAGGGGTGTAGATTTCTTTACTCTATGGTGCAGGGCTCAACTTGAAACGAACGCGTAGTATAACATTTTAATCGTATAAATATTTTAATGGAATTAGAAAGGACTGGCCAGTAGTTTTATTAAGGTTATTGATTTCAAAGAATATGTAACAGTTTAAGTTTATTCACAATTAGGGGTATTCTTCAGGGCTCACCGCTAGATCCATAAATGTTCTTAAGTTATGACAACATTATCATTGAAAATATTTTCAATATTGCAATTGCGTTGTAAAGATCAATAATTGTATAGAAGTATGGATTATTATTTATACGTTTTTATGAAAAAAAATAATACGAAAGTGATACATACACACAGAATGGCTCGTAGCCTTCTTGAAGACCGCAAGTAGTAAAATATTTCAATGAGTTGACATCTTGACCATACGATAACCTGAAATATAGATAGTAAATTCATCATCAGCAACCCATCAACGACTCACTACTGAGCGCAGGTCTCCTCTCAGAGAAGGGCTATATATAGGCCATAGTCCACCACGCTGGCCCAATGCAAATTGCCGGACTTCACACACCTTCGAGAACATTATAGAGAACCCTCAGATTCTAGGTTTCCTCACGATGTTTTCCTTCACCGTTAAAGCAAGTGATATTTAATTGCTTAACGCACATGACTCCGAAAAGTCAGGAGGTGCCCGGGATAAAACCTGCGACCCCCCGAATAGGAGACCACAGTCCTAACCACTAGGCTATCACTGCTTAGATAGTAAATTAGTTAATTATAATTAATTATCTGATAATGCTCATGCATGATGCATGACTAGAACAATAATAGAGGTTTATAGAAAAAAAGGTATCATTACTTACCTAGCTTTTTGTCCCACTCCAAGTGTACAGGCCGGTACAAAATTATCCCCTTGCACATCTGCGAATGTTGTCTCACCTCCAAGAGCATCCATTAGTAACTCTCCATTAAGGGAAAAACCTAACATAGACACACAATATGAATTCGAAAATTTATAATTAAATTCATGACATACTAAACAAGTAACATATTTCTAATGCTAGTATGAACACATAGGACTTGATTTATATATTCCATTGAAGTGATTCTCAATACTGAAATAAAATATTACAAGTAAACTAATTAATAACTTAGATTCAAAGTACGAAAATGTACTAAAATTGTGATAAGTGTTAATGTTAACACACTTTGACATACAATAAATGAACGAAATCAAGCACAAAAGCATTTTGTTAATAATAATAATAATCTAGGACAAGCAATGAGTGAGTGACAAAAAGTGGATGAACTGGGGATATCAAATAAAAACTATGCAGAATCTTCTTGTTAAGTTCTTTTTCAGTAATTCTATTAATAGTACGAAACAAACGTCTGAAACATTGGTGCTCACAACCATGTTTTTGATATTGACAATTATTAGGCAAAACATTTCAGCATAAGGGTGATATTGCACCAAAGTGTAAGAAATAGGACAATAAAATTAAGAAGACAAATCACGAAGAAAGAAAAAACAGCAAAAGATATCAGAAAGTAAAATAATAATAGAATGGAAAAAGAGAGTGGTAAAACTGTTTATTCAATCAATCAGTGTTTACTTTGGTGGAATATCGTCCTTAAGTAGAATTTGATCAAGGTACACTATGTAGGTATGTATTCTTTATGGGTCAAGGTTTTTCAGACGATTGGTGTATGGAAGGTTTAAAATCTAATTACGAATCAACGCAAGTGAAATGATGAGAATTCCCTGGTTTTGATAGGTGACCTTGAGAAGTGACCATATGATTGGAAATATTGAAGTCTGCGTTACAAGATTGTTTTCTTGTAGGTATGTATGGCTATTTCTTTCTGTTATTAAAATGTTACCTAAAATAATTGCTAAGTATTTATCTTGTACTTGCGTGTACAGAAAAAATTACACACTCCACTAAAAGTCAAAAAATCATGTTTGTGTAACATGTTTGGAAGAATTTCTAATTATTGTGCATTATCACGCATTATGTTGTTTAAATTCAGGCTTAAGCATGATTAAATTCATTTCTATATTTCTACCCATGCTGTTTAAATAATACTACTTTATCCATCGATGAATATATTATTATCAAAAAGTTATAAAAATATTTTTCATTTGCTTTTTTGAAGATAAATATTAAAGCAAAGCGATGCTATGGTATTAAATTAATGGACAAAGGCAAAGGTTTGTCCTGGAGCCTAAAAAGCTATGAAATTTGTAAGCCTGGCGTGAACTTTGAAGTGGCAGGAACATCTTTAGGAGTTTTATGATACATTTTGTATTTAATTTATTTGAATGAGTTTACATTAGGGAAATATGCCAGAGATTCTGACTCCAAAATATATCTCCGGAATAATTTTGATGACGGTCAATGTTGAGTAAGATTATTTTCTTCGTTTCAGTCTTAAGTATTAAGATTACGCCATACGCAAACTGTATTACTGTATTCACCGTCATAATCAAATAGTTGACTATGTTTTGAAGTAATTACTCGAAATTACTATTTAGTTGGATATTTTTGATTATTTTGGAAAGCATTTGTGATTTTCACATAAAATTTTGATTTTTTCTGCCTTAATTTTGCCTTCTTTTCTTTTTAGGTGTTACAATACTCTCTCCTTTTCTTTTAAAAATATTTTCATTATTACTTAATTTTCGAAAGAGTTTTTTGGTCATAAAAATGTTCCAACCACGTTACTATTAAGCAAGCACATTTTTGCCAGCCAAAAATTCTTTTATTTACTTATCGTCTTGTCAATGAGATCAAGGAATACGCCTACAACGTCCCCAACCGACCATTGCTTGCCAAAAGACTCCGTACTACCAGAGAACACTTTTTCCTCCTTGAAAATTTCAATAAATCTTAAGCCTAACTGAAAATCACAATTTACCATTGATTGCTTCCAGGGTATTAATATTCTTCGTATTTATTTATTGTACCAAATAAGCTGATTATCATTTTATTACTAGTTTAATTCTTTTAAATGTTTTACTTCTTGTAATGTTTACATTACTAATTAGAATAAATATTATAGGGATCTAAGCTTCCTTCTCCCGAGCTTTAGATATAATATATCTAATTAAAATACATACTCAATTTACATAATATATTTTTAAATTATTCTCCGAAATCTTCGTTCGAACAATAAGAATTTGGAATACTTCTATCGAATCAGTTATGTTAATGTTAATATTTTATGGGAGTTATAGATATATCTACACACTTTAGGGAAGAGGACATTAAAATCGACATCTCAATACTCACTCTCTAAACGACTAAATATAATAATGACCAATACAACATCGTTGTGCTTGTCCAATAAATGTTGTCTGTCCCTGGTATTTGTTGTTGTACTCAACACTACTTCAATATCTTCTTCACTGTTTACGATTCATCATCAGTTTCAAAATCAAGTTATACTTAACTTTTATTTCATCATCTAATTTTTAAATATTATTGAGTACCCTTATAGCATCATTTATCATTTTTGAATCGTGTGATTTATTTCGTAAAACAATGTGTGTTAATGGGCGTTGTATATTATTTTCTATGATTACACGAGTTACAGATTTATTACAAAACTAGCTGACACGGCGAACTTCGTACCGCCAACTTATCTATTATAATTTTTTTTTGTTTTTTTTTTCATTATTAAGTATTAAAACCTTCCGTGGACCTTAAGGAACATACAAAAAATAAATTAACCGAATTGGTCCATCCATTCTTGAGTTATGCGCTTACCAACATTCATTTTTATTTATATAGAAGATAGATAGATTATGGTTGTGCTAAGTGTGTCATCGTAGTTCTTACTACTACTGCAATTTGTAACGAAGTCAAGTACTAATGAATATTTACGAGTATTCTTGTGTATATTTGTATATGTAGACGATAATGTAGAAGAAAGAATAGGATGCAATACGCAAAAATTTAGTTTCATCAAACACAAAATCTCTTTGTGTTAAACATTACAATTCCATGCCAATTTCCCTTTACTCCACGTAACATTGTTTTAAGTTTCACCGGCTCTGACATATATTAGGTATTATTAGTCAAAAGTTAACAACATTTATCAGACAAGTACTAAACACCTAGCTAAAACTCACTAATCGTCTGGTCGGTAACGTCTAGGAAGCAAGCGACTATGTCGCCAACTTTCAATTGCTGCCCAAATGTGTCGCTTGTACCACCGTGCCATTTTAGCGACTGTAGTGACCAAAAATTAGTCAATAGTTAACAAAATTTACCAGACAAGTACTGAACACCTAGCTAAAACTCACTAATTGTCTGGTCGGTAACGTCTAGGAAGCAAGCGACTATGTCGCCAACTTTCAATTGCTGCCCAAATGAGTAGCTAGACCCACCGTGCCATTTTTTGTAGTGACCAAAAATTATTAAGTTGTTGGTTAGAATAGGATCCTCACATCATCATCATCATCATCATGAGCAACCCATCAACGGCTCACTACTGAGCGCAGGTCTCCTCTCAAACACAACTAGGATTGACAGTTCTAAAGTCATCAAAAGATATTGATGCTAATCTTTTTTTTCTTATTTTATAAAGAATATTAGCCAAGCTCCACTAATATTCTCCTAAAGCTAAAGCTTGTGTTAGGTGTGGGTACGACAATAGTGCAATGGGCAATTTAACCATTGGGCTGTTGAGGTTTTTGGTACACAATCTCTAAACTAAATTGACACCACGACACTGGCGAACCAATCTATGCCAATTCGCAAATCTAAAACCACTATTAAGAATTCACTGATAGCTTTAAATTTAATGCTATTCCTTTTCGCAGGGAATATTGTGAAATAAAAACCGGCCAAGTGCGTGTCGGGCCACGCGCAGTGTAGGGTTCCGTAGCTGAAAGTCTCAAATATTATTGCTGACCTAGGATAGTGCTTTTGTTTTATTTATGAATATTGAATAAATTTTGAGTTCCATGGTTTAAATACTATAATATTCTACAAAATATGCAACTTACACTACGTGTAACTAACTTAGAAAAAACAGATATAACTCCTTAACTAATGAACCCTACTTAGCCGTGATAGTTTTCCTTTAAAATTCATTATATATACTACTGCTGTGAATTTTTTTTGTATCCTATATATAACCATTTAGCTGGCAGAGGGGGGGACACTTGACTCTAATAAAATTTAGAACTTTAAAATATCATATTTCACAAACGGATCCCTAAATTGAAAAATGGTGTTCCCACACCCACAATATTTTTGAAAGACCTATTCAACGACACCCCACACTATGGGATAGACGAGAAAAAAAATTCATCCCCAGTTTACATGTAGGGGAGGTACCCTAAAAAAAATTTTTTCACAATTTTATTTCACGACTTTGTCGGCGTGATTGATATTTATACCCTTGTCAAATTACAGATTTCTAGTACCAATAGTCTTTGAGCTAAACCGCGGACGGACAAACGGACAGACGGACGGACATGGCGAAACTATAAGGGTTCCTTGTTTACTACGGAACCCTAAAAAGAACCTAAATATTTTAAGACCTGTCATTTTAGTTTAGTTTACAGATCTGTGCACAGCTGAATCAGTACTATTGATATGGGAACCAAAAATAATCGCTAATCATTGTAGCGGCCAAAAACTTTTAAGTTCCACTACACTGATTCAATCTAGAAATTGGTCAGAATAAAATGATATCTGTAAAACCTAAGAAATATTATTTATTATGTCTTTCTAGATCGACTTTGTTAAAATATGAAATTATCTTAAGGTGTAAACAAATTCTAAAATCTGCAAAATAGTAGAGGTATTAGTTATACAGTACTTACATTGTATCCATCAAAGGCCCAAGAGTTCTCATCTTGCCCTAACATCATGCCCGGGGGCATATCCGCGTGAGCCCAACCGACCTAAGAAAAGGGCAGAATTTTTTTAATTATTATTCATGTAGCCAATAAATCGATCAATCATCAATCTCAATAAAATCTTCTTCTTCTTCTTCTTTGTCAACCGATAGACAAAGACCGAAAGACAAAGGTCTCCTGCATGGACTTCCACCGGTCTCGATCTTGCGCCGCCTGAATCTAGCGGCTCCCTGCGACTCGTTTGATGTCGTCGTTCCATCTAGTGGGGGGTCTGCCAACACTGCGCTTTCCGGTGCTGGGTCGCCACTCCAGCACCTTGGGACCCTAACGACCATCAGCTCTTCAAACGATAAAATAATGATCTCAAAAAATCTCAAAATCTTTACTGTATAAAATAAGGTAAAATTTTAGAAAATGCAACCTAACATGTACAGCCACAGCCCAAGAAAGTGGCTGGTCCCCAAATTAGAATCGCTTGTTCTGTCGGAAGCCAGGTTATAGCTCGAATACTAAGTACCTAATGAACAATGGGTGTAGACAGCGCTTAACACCAAAAGACAATTTACTAACTTAATATAAACGATACAAAGGCTATATAAAGTGAAAGATGATCATGAACATACCCTCATAGGTCCTGCAGTAAGTATCTCGAACTCGAAGTACCACTTCCCTGAACTGACAGCGTAGTTCTTCTCCGCCCTGTATGTTCGGAAGTCGGCTTGTTTTTGTTTCGACGCTTCGGCTAGGAGAGCTGGAATTAAATCGAATGATTGAAAGAAAGAAGAAAGAAAATAACATGGAAACATATAAACAATCAATAAAATATACAATGTGAGAAATTAGCTTAATTGCACCCATATAGGCTCAGCAATATTGCTGCAGGTTCATGGAGAACCTGAGCGCTGGTATTCTGCCGGCACCCTTTAGAAGGAGACACGCACGAGCGTAACGGTACTCACAGCTTCAATTGATCTTCAGTTATCAAAGTGTTCATACGTTGTACATATCGGACCAATCGCATTTGTTGCAATAATTTTAATCTGAAGAAATTTGATATTTTGGCGAATTTTCAATACAAAAACTGTCAGAACATCCAATGTAATCCTCAGTCAAAGGTTATTCGGAGTTGGTGAAATTCGCACTAGTAATGTAGTAAAATTGCCATTTCATGCTCTATGACAATTAAATTTTTAGTTAAAATGTGAACTCATAACCTTTAGACACATTTTGTGAAAAAATCGGGATTTTTTGAGATATGTACCTACCTACATAATAGAGAGTTTTACCTACCAATAAAACTTACCTATTATTTTTCCTGAGATATCCGGAATCCATGTTGAGTGTAGCGTGTCTTTTTCGTATGTTCTGACTTAGCGATACCCTCGCTTCGGGTCCCCACCCTGTATCCGTTTCCGCTTTGAGTTCAATATGGCGACGCCGCGGTATCGCGGGTGGGGCCATCTTATTTTCTCATTATAAGCGTTTAAAGTACCAGGTAGGAATTATGTGGATTCCGGATATCTCAGGAAAAATAATAGGTAAGTTTTATTGGTAGGTAAAACTCTCTATTATTTGTTCCGTCTTCGATATCCGGAATCCATGTTGAGTGATGTGTTTGATTTCTCCTCGTACTATTTTGTTGATGCTATAATGTGTTCAAAAATGCTATGGCATGCAAAAAGAAATAATTATGTATTAGATGACTATATTTCTATAGCCAGAATTGAATCATCTTCTTACCAATGTAATGATGAAACCACCAAAAGCAACGCTATAGTGAGAGACCTCGCCACTGACCGTGAAGCCCACGGGGGCACAGGCTTCCCAACGAGTTAAGACACAAGGAAGATCACTTTCCTGGTAATGTTTAGCAATGTATATCTGATGCATATTGATAACATAATTCATGGGATTTCCCTTCGACTGAATTAGAGTCGTCTGCATCAGATTTTCTAGCCACCATTCTAGGTCGACACACACCTCTTTCGGTAAACGCATGGGTTTGAGAGGATGTTGACGCAGACAACTGCTATGACGTCGATGAATGGTTCGGCACTGCTACCCTTCCCCGGTGGGTGATGAAGGTAGCAAAGTTTAGAAAACCCTAAGAGGACAGGGCCTGCTTAAGGGTCCAACTGCCAGTTGCTAGAAAGGATATTAGACCCAATTTCTTATATCCATCAAGGGACGGGGACAACATGGCTATTGGTTAGGCTTTTCGTCAGTGGACTCCTCGCTGCGAGCGAGGGACTCGCCGCTGCGCTCGCAATCATTTACATATCTTAAGTATTTCCTATAAATTGAACAAAATCAAAGGATTCAGTATACTAAACTCATTTTAATACTTGTTAGGGTGATGTGTCTTTCCAACTAGATTGTCCAAATTGAGCAGTATCTGTTTTGCAAACAAAGGTCAAACGTAATAATTTGGCATTACCAAACATTATTATATTATAATTTATGATCACCATAAACCATCATGTGCTCCGTGTCAATCTTTGGTAAAGCAAGATCAAGCCTCTCTATCCGACGCTAGCAGAAGTAAATGGCAGTACGTTTTGAAACAAGTTTTCCTCATCAGGTTCTGAAAACTCAAGGAATAATTAGAATGACTATACAGATATGATTTCATAGAATGGAATAGAAAAGAATAGTCTATTCAAGCAAACGCTCATAAAGTTCCTTTGATTCAAGTGCATTCAACATTCCTTCGAAATGCTGTTCCAACTTTTGAAATCTGTGTAAACTTAGTTATACTTTTCAAAAAACTGATGTACAGTTCTTTTTCAAGAGGATAGTTATAAGGATTTATAAATTGTATAAGCCAAGTCTATCCGGCACAAATCAATTATGCCTCCTAAAATATGCTTCTGGACCTCCGATGAGTGCTAACCTTAAGTCTAAGTCTTCATCAGTATTATTGGAAGAGCTGGTATCTGATATAGGTTCTGCATTTCAAAATATTTGAACATAATCGACCCTTCCATAGGTTGAGTGGTGCTTACAGCCAGCCCGGGTTTTAGTTCCAGTGACAGAGAAAGGCATTGTAAGCAAAGGCTTTCTCGTTCTATGAATCCTTTGACACGTATTTCGAAGCAAATATGAGCCGTGTGTAAGCAAACAGATCTACACTGGTATTCCCCACGTTAAAAACCTGACCTAAGTCGTTGGTGGTTTCGGAATATGTATTGCAGGGGGACTGGGGGATGGATATCAGCAGATGTCGACTGTATTGCTGCACTGTTCGACAGTGAAACCATCCTTGGCGAATAATAGACGAGGCAAAGTTGTGTCTCCCATTAGGAACTAGGCCTGTCTGGGAGACTAACTGCCTTTCTACTAAATCTGTAATGCCATGCGTAGTGTGGGGCATTTTACTGTATCATATTATGATGATGATTTCCTCCATGACGTATCCGTTTACGGCGGTCTTGGCAAGAGCCGGTTATGGGAGCAAATATGGCTCGCGAAACCAAATTTTGTTTTCAAATACTGTTGCACGGCGCACAGTGTAACTGGCCCGACCTATTATACGTGTAGAGGTAGGAGATCCTTGGCTGGGTCTTTTTATTATGGCGTTTGGCGTCGAGTTCCTTTAGACGCTCCTCAAAGGATGCCATCGCCTCATCTCCTTTATATCATATATTTCAGTATTAATCTGACATGCGTTACTTAACATGATTTGCCGGGACATGCAGGCAGATATTTTGTTGCTAGGTTCGACATTACCAGCTGATAACTCGCATAAATATTTTGACCATTCGCAGCTCGATCGTTATATAGCAATGGACGCCAGAATTCTAACTCCTTAGCGGCTATGTAGTACACCATACAGCGTATACTTAGGCAAAGTTGTCTCCTCATTAGGAACTAGGCATGTCTGAGGGACCAACTGCCTTTCGACTGTTCCTGTAATGCCACAGCCTCTCATTAGAAATTAGTCCTGAATGAGAAACCCACTTTCATTTTGAAAGTGATGCTGAAGTACAACTGTGTAGTGTAAAGTACTTTTGCACCCCGATTCTACACCCTTCGACAACCTACCGTTTCAATACGATCAGGTACCTATCGATCTCGTATCGAAAATGTGCAATTCAGAACGTTCGGTTAGAGGACTCGACATCGACTACGTTATCGATCGACAAGATATAATTAAAATACACGTGCATTTAAGAAGATTGTTTACTTTACCAAAATTTTACTTATTGTTTTTTAATGTCAATATACCTATAATATAGTAAACATTTACATACCAAAAAAAAATTTTTTCTCTTCGTGACTTTTTTATACAAAAACAGTAAACAGCTTGAAAGAATCAAGAAGTCGAACGAAATGTACGTTGGTTCATTTCGGTTGGTATTTCGACAATTTCACTGAAAATAGATCTTATCATACGATAACAAACCGAATCGATCGATAAATATGTCATCGCAAGGTTCCGAATCGGGGCGCTGCTCCGACAAGGACTCCGCGTTGCGTTTTGTGTCCCATATGCCGAGAAACTCAAGGCATTGCGTCGGAGCCAGCATGGCAAAGTTGTGTCAACCCCATTAGGAACTTGGCCTGTCTGAGGGACTAACTTTTGGTTCCGACAGCTCCTAGAAATCCATAATATAGAAACATAATCCATATTATCTATAATATAGAATAGAAATCTATACAATAGAAATAGGTGTCGAGTCGGAACCAACACAGGTGTCGAATTTGCTCGTTCATGCTAGGAGTTTCAACAGTTTCAAGTTTCAAAAGTTTCAACATCAAAATGTTACCTGTACTTGAAACTACACACAGGATTGAATGGCGAGCGGGTAAGAGCTGTTTGCCAAGAGAAGTCATCCAAATTGTACTGTCCAATCCGTAGTGGACGCGAATGGTTTTGTTGTTGATAAAAATCCAATGATGGTCAGTTAATTATGGCAGTAAGTACTTAGGTTTGATTCATCTTCCAATCTGGCTGGTCCGACTTAGGAATAGGAAGGAACCAAAAAGAAAGTGAAAAAAAAAAGTAGCTTGGACTGTATTTTTTCTGTTCTAGTATTTCTACCTCTAACCTATAAATTCTCGATCTGTGTGGTTATGTAGTGATAATTAAGATTCCACGCTTAGGTTATTCTCACGGAAGTTTCGTGAATGTCTCCTGATATATTAAAATCACTAGAGACAACCGCCTTGAAATGTTCGTTAACTTAGCGGTAAATTGTGAATAAAATTTCTTACCCTCTTAGCTGTCACGATTATTGCTCGCCCCCCCCCCCCCCCTCCTATTTTTAAATAACGTCGAATTGCCTCGTTATTAAATAAGGGTTGTGAACTAAGAGGGATTTTATATGAAATATTTCAATGAAAATTAGGAGTAATCTGAAAATATCGTTATTATTTCAGTGGACTTAATATAATCGAAATAATGAAACGCATAATTTCGATTTATTTATCTGAGCCTTCTCCACCTTATTGTCAGGCGGTGATTGCAAAGTGAATTCTTATAAGAAAATATATTCACCACGTTGTTTATCAAGAAGGCTTCTTGTTGACCAGAAAAAATAAAAATTGAACTTACCGATTTGCTTAAAATACAAACCACTTCTGGATATATCATCAGACTCTATGCGTAGTTTCGCTACCTTCCTGCTCCTGCTCGCTGATGAACTGCCCGAAAAACCATTTTCCTGCCTCTTCTTTCCTCTGCGAACTTGAGCTTCTTCTGTGCACGTGGGGTTCATTTACGCGTAACCGAAATTTCCCCGTGATAGAAAATATGCACTATTAACACTAATACTATATATTTTTAACACTTTGATTGCAATATTTTTTGCCAAGAGAGACGGATTAACGAAATAATCTTAGATTTGACGCGCACGCGGCGAAAATACACAACGCTATGAGCTCAAAATGGCAGCGGTCTCCTACTGCTGTCGTTATTCTCCATCGCAGAAGCGAGGGATTCTTATTCTTGATATAAGTCTTAACACTTGATATACTTTTATATAATATATCACTATAATTAGGATTATTAAGAAATTTTTAGAAACACGTCCGAACAATACGAAAAACGACGCTATAATGAGAAAATAAGATGGCCCCACCCGCGATACCGCGGCGTCGCCATATTGAACTCAAAGCGGAAACGGATACAGGGTGGGGACCCGAAGCGAGGGTATCGCTAAGTCAGAACATACGAAAAAGACACGCTACACTCAACATGGATTCCGGATATCGAAGACGGAACAAATAATATTATTATTATCAGTGTTGCAGCGAGCGAAAATTATTCGATTCCGGGCACATGTATCTCTGAATTTTCAGTTATGTGCGTTTAAGCAATTAAATATCACATGTTTCAACGGTGAAGGAAGGAACGGTGAGGAAACCTACACGCCTGGGAGTCCTCCATAATGTTCTCAAAGGTGTGTGAAGTCTACCAATTTGCGTTGAACCAGCGTGTTGGACGTATGGCCTCTGAGAGGAGAACTGCGCTCAATAGTGAGACGTTGTTGAGGTTTTAATGATGATGACAAATGATTTACCTTCCTGGTGTTCTCCCGTGGGTGGATCGAGGTTGTATCCATAGACAAGTAAAGTCCTGACGGTTTCTGAAGCAGTGTCTCTATTCGCCTTCTTAATCGCATCATCCACTTTCGGATATGGCACCAAATGCGGGGATCGATGCATGTCAGGGTCCTGGAAAGTTAGCCAGTTTGATAAAACAGTTTGCAGTTTAGTTTAAGAAGGAGAAAAGTTTAAAACTGGAACCCGACTATGGAGAATTTGATGCAACATCCGTCATATTCACTTTGTTCGTATTAATCGTAGTCTATGTCACTTGAAACATAATCACAAATCGATTGAGACCTCATTCATCAAAATCGGCTAATTAGTTTGGGCGCTAAATAAATTGAAACATACATACATACACTGCTAAAATCATAATCCTTCCTTTTGGATTTGTCGTAATCGGGTTAAAATAAGGGTGGAAACACAATTAAAATACGCGACACCACCTGAACTATGATCATAAATTGTCTTTGGCTGATTTTATGGCGTTCTTGCTACATCAATTGCATTTTAACCAATAGTGAGAAAGTACCAGGCAATCAGAGGTGGTCCAAAGGTCTGACGATTAATAGAAAAGAATAGAATATTTTTAGAATATCCTTACTAATATTATAATAAATGCGAAAGAGTGTTTGTTTGTTGGTTTGTCCATCAATCACGCCGCAACAGGGCTACGGATCGACGTGATTTTTTGCATAGGTATAGTTGAGGACCTGAGGACTGACATAGGCTTTTTATCCCGGAAAATCAAAGAGTTCCCGAGGGATTTTAAAACTAAATCCACGCGGACTAAGTCACGGGCATCAAAAAACTTTGCAATGAATGGTGAACGTACTATATAACCCAACGAGGCATTACATTTGGAACATTTAAGGGTTTAAAGGAGTATAGAAACGTCTGCGTCGTCTGAAAGAAAAATTAAAACATAACCAAGTAGATACTTAAATGAAAATGAATAGAAGACATTCTTCTTTCTTCTTGGTGGTGATTTCCTAGATACGATTGGCTGTGACCCTCACACCTAGTAGATAGATGCATTATTAAGTGTGAGCGTCACAGCCGTCGGATCTAGAATAATTAATGCTCTGCAGCTCCTATTCCTAGAAATAAAACTAAAAAATGACACCGTTACTTAAAATAAATAAATCTATGTCTAAAACATAAAAATTGTCTGGCGACTTTTCAAGTTTACTTTGCGCCAATCAATCAATATGGACTGAAACCTTGCGTCCACGTTGGTAACTATTTTTCGTAACCAGCTACGAATTAAGAAAAATACTGCGTTGTTTATCAATTTATTATGTTTATTATTAAATGACAGATTCCTCAGCTATATCTTCTTAGTACGGATATGGACTGAAACTTTTTCCATCCTTTTTTCGTCCATACTGATTTCAAGTTTCATTTCGAGTTTAAGATAAAGCCAGGAATGCATTATGAATTCATGACAGTTCAAGCGTAAGGTGACCTCAACTTGAAAGTTATACTATAAGCTTCTGACTAAAACAATCTAGGTATAAAATATAACACAAAAAGAAAATCAGAAAAAAATTAAAACGAAAGTAAGAAGGTTGATTGATTACGAGTTGGTTGACCAGTTAGCTGAAAATACGCACAAGTTTAGTAAAGTCGGTTATTTTACTATTTTGTTATCTTTGTTTGAGTTAACTGACTTTACCAAACTTGTGCGTATTCTCAGCCAACTGGTCAACCAACTCGTCCATATTCGGTGTCCGGTTGAGAGCATTCAGTAGTCTGTAGAGCTGGTCTCGATGTTCATCTTACCTCGTTCAGCCCATAGGTCCATCCCTGCTGAATGCTCTCCCTCGCTCACAAATTGTGCGTGTTGTCAGCCAACTGATCGACCAACTTGTCCATCTTCGGTGACAGGTTGACAGCATTCAGTAGTCTGTAAAGCTAGTCTCGATGTACTACTTACCTCGTTCAAGCCATACGTCCATCCCTGCTGAATGCGCTCCCTCGCCCACAGATTGTGGGTGTTTTCAGCTAACTGATCGACCAACTCGTCCATCTTCGGTGTCAGGGTGACAGCACTCAGGTCCAGTGGGGCTGGTTTATACCCGTTCGACTGTAACCAAACAGAATGAGGTTCAAGAGAAAAATTAAAACATAACCAAGTAGGTACTTAAATGAAAATGAATAGAAGACATTCTTCTTTCTTCTTGGTGGTGATTTCCTAGATACGATTGGCTGTGACCCTCACACCTAGTAGATAGATGCATTATTAAGTGTGAGCGTCACAGCCGTCGGATCTAGAATAATTAATACTCTGCAGCTCCTAGAAATAAAACTAAAAATGACATATTTTAGAATTGACATGATGTTAGAATATGATGACCTCGCTGGTGTAACTTGGTGCTGTGGTCTTATGAACGGGAAACCTCGGGCACAATGAAATAACAGACAGGCGCAATTACTAGGGAATTCAAGATTTCTGAATTTTCTCTGGTCCGGTCTGATCTAAGGCTTTTGATGTGAGTAATAGTTATCATTGTACTCTCAGAGACGTGCCACAAAGTAATTTAGCGTTCCAATACAATTCCGTGTAGATAATGAGATAAATCGTAAAAATAGAAGAAAAGAGATTATCTTTAAAAAAAGTTGGAAATTTGGATCATCCAAATTTTCAACTTTTCCGGTGGAATTTGAAAATATTTCGTTCATATAATTCTAGCCAAATTAGATAAAACGTTCTCAATATCTATCAAACATTCAGACATTTCAAAATATTTCATAAGATTTATTCAGTAGAGTTACCAGATTTATTTTATATTTTCTGTTTAGAAAAAAATCGTGAACTTACTTGCATGAAAGGTTCGTTAGGCAGTCGCACGTTGCGGATACGCGCCGGCGGCTTGTCCAGGCTTATGTAGTAGCCGAGGGCGAGGATTGTTCTAGAGTACAAAAAAGAATCATCAAAATCGGACCACTCTGTAAAAACTTAAAATGCCTATTCACTCATTCAAGCCTTGAAGGTACTCAAATTATACCTAGGGGCAAATGTTGTTCCTATGGACGCTTGTACCTGTAGACACAATCGATTCCGTCGAAACTAGTAACCCTAAAATTCTGATTTGAACGCGACCGTAAAGCTTCGTCTATGGTTGACAGTTCGCGTTCAAATTAGAATTTTAGGATTGCTAGTTTCGACGGAATTGATCGTGCCCACAGATGCAAGCGTCCATAGGAACAGCACTTGACCATACATGGCAGGGAACACGGACGCTGGAATTCCTTACATATTTTTGCACATTAAAGAATAAAGTTTTCTTTCCCCTTCTTTCACTTCAGAAATGAACTCACTTGAGCGTCTGCACGGCCAGCTGTATGTCGTATCGCTTCTCAGCCGGCGGGAGTCGCTCGAAGGGCACGAGGCAGGGGTGTATGCGGTGCGCGTCGTCGCGGTTCTCGCCGTAACACCAACCGGCTTCGATCTACGAAATGAACTCACTTGAGCGTCTGCACGGCCAGCTGTATGTCGTATCGCTTCTCAGCCGGCGGGAGTCGCTCGAAGGGCACGAGGCAGGGGTGTATGCGGTGCGCGTCGTCGCGGTTCTCGCCGTAACACCAACCGACTTCGATCTACGAAATGAACTCACTTGAGCGTCTGCACGGCCAGCTGTATGTCGTATCGCTTCTCAGCCGGCGGGAGTCGCTCGAAGGGCACGAGGCAGGGATGTATGCGGTGCGCGTCGTCGCGGTTCTCGCCGTAACACCAACCGGCTTCGATCTACGAAATGAACTCACTTGAGCGTCTGCACGGCCAGCTGTATGTCGTATCGCTTCTCAGCCGGCGGGAGTCGCTCGAAGGGCACGAGGCAGGGGTGTATGCGGTGCGCGTCGTCGCGGTTCTCGCCGTAACACCAACCGGCTTCGATCTACGAAAATAACTCACTTGAGCGTCTGCACGGCCAACTATGTCGTATCAGTTAGCATCATCATCAGCAACCCATCAACGGCTCACTACTGAGCGCAGGTTTCCTCTCAGAGAAAGGTTAGGTATAGGCCATAGTCCACCACGCTGGCCCAATGCAAATTGTCAGACTTCACACACATTTGAGAACATAATGAAGAACTCTCAGGTGTGCAGGTTTCCACAACGTTTTCCTTCACTGTTGAAGCTTGTGATATTTAATTTCTTAATTCAGTTGGCAACGTTACATTTAATTGTAGTAAGTCTACTTAAAAGTATCAGCAATGATAGCAATCGTTTACCAAGGCAAAGGTATACAGTCGTAATCAATGCAATATTTCTAAGCAAAGAATCTTTGTTTTTATCACCCTATAAAATAATTTAGTTAGGTACCTTGTTCATCGCCCACATTTCGTGAATATTCTCGGCCAGTTTATCTCTGATTTGCTCGATGTAGGTAGCCAAGGTAATCTGTAATGAAAGTAGTAATATTACCATTGAAAATAAGTTAATTACACGCAAAAACGGCTCATTTCCTGAACCCAAGATTCGAGACTACCACGTTGCCATGTAAACGTCATTGCCTTTGTTAATCGACCTCTTAATGCTCTATTTACGATTTCTTATTTTTATAGAGGTATCCCAAGGTGTTGGAGTGGCGACCTCGCATCGATAAGTATTTGCAGACCCCTCACTATGTAGACCGATGATCATACAAGACACAGGGAGCCGTAAGACCGACATGTGAAAGTCTGTGCAAGGAACCTATGTCAAGCAAACGTCTATCGGTTGATAAGAAGACTCTTTTAGATCATAATATTAATACGTGAAGCAAAAACTTTGTACCCCTTTTTACGAAAATTGCGCGGACGAAATTTCCCACACTTATAGTTTACATAGAGAAGGAGTGCAGAATGCTAGTATTTTTTTAAGTTATGCATAAAAAATACATTAATAAATAAAAAAAACATTACACACACTACCACGTATTTGACACACTTCAAATTGAGAATAGATTAGTCTTACTGAATGTCAAGCTTATCCATAATGAAAGTTTTTTTTTTCACTTTTATTATGCCTCAACATAGATTCTAACGGATCGAATTTCGACCAATGGGCGGCCTCTAGTCAAAATAAATGTTTGAGCTAAAGCCATAGCTTGTATACTGGAGTAATGTTCGTGTGTACCTTTCACCTTGGAAAATAGCTTTTCTGGGGATGAATTTGCAGGTATCAGTTAATAAAATTTTTCGCAAGGGTATTATCTACTTACCGACATGGTATCAACAGGTGTGGGTACAAAAGCTGTGTCATCCTGAACGAGCGGCGGTCCTGCCAAGGCTCTCTTGGCTAAGTTCCCGAAGTAGAAGCACGGCTCCAGGCTGAGGATTTGCTGAGGTAGGAGAGATTCTACTAGCGGAGAGTATCCCTCCGGGGCTGCGTAGCGGAGACGACCGTGCTCTCCGCCGAGGAGAAAACGACAACTGTAGGAAAGAGTAGCATTTTCTTATTCAAATTCAAAATTATTTATTACACGCAGGCCAACCTGTGGCTCTTATGACACGTCATGACTCTACCACCGGTTCGGAAAGCGGATTCTGCTGAGAAGAGCCGCTATTACTTCCCTTATTTAAGCGAGCAAAAAGTATAACGGCGATAAAACTAGATGGCGCTTTACGATCCACATTAATGTTCAAAGTACCACCGCACTATTACAGAGATCATACATCGCAATAACGAAATAATAAATCCAGAACAGTATATGTAATATAATACAAGTTCCATTAAAATGTAAAGTGGATGGGCGCAACCAATGTGCCCGGAGAAAGATCTTCCTATTATTATGCTCGAGCTCATACATACGCTCTATAGTGGTAATTAAATTGCAGTGTTTCCAAAGAGAGTGAATGATTAGAATAGAATAGAATAGAAATATTTTTTAATCAAATAAACTTTTACAAGTGCTTTTGAATAGTCGATGAATCTACCACTGGTTCGGAATGCCTTTCCTGCCGAGTAGAACCAGCAAGAAACTCGGCGGTTGCTCTTTTCAAAACTTTACAATACAGTAAATACTACGCTGTATATGCAGTGTTTCCACAATGAGGGAAGTTCCAAAAATGCATACCGACTAACTTCTATCTTAAGACGGGCAGACATAAAGTAGCCCCATTCCCGCCGGTGGAACCCGTTCACGAGCATGACGCATGACCCAGCCATTGCTTCGGTCAACCATATTTGAGGGAACGTAACGACCCGCATCACACGACACCACCACAGAAATGTTTAAAGAGTGCGTGACATACTTATTATTAAGATTATTGCAATAATTAAGTTTTTCTAAATAACCTAGGATATTATAGGCAAAATTGAAAACGTCAAATTCTGAAATATTTAGGAACTTGAAAATAGTCAAAGACCTTGATTTGTGAAAGTTAAAAATAAATCAATGATTGTAAATAAAAGAATAGTATTCCATTATACCTATTCCCTTTTCATCTAATACCCATTCTTTAACAATTATTAGTTTACAGATAAATTTCTATCCAAAAAAAAACTTTCCGATCACAATTTTTTATCAAAATAATAAGTTACCTCAATTTGCTGGAACAACTAATGGCCGGGAAGAACATGCCATCAAGGTTGAAGTTAGTGAAGGAGCCGGTCACTCGTACGCCGTTGAACATGAAGTTTATCAAGGGGATGGTCAAGTCCAGGGCACATCCGATGACGTCACCTAAAACCATTAATTTTTTGTAAAAGTTAAGGAAAAGATTACATAAAATTTCATGGGGAGGAATGATGAAGTTGTGTGAAAGTTTACTTCCCAATTCAACAAACACGATTACTCCTGAGTTCTCCAAAAAAACTACTAAAAGTTCTTCTGGTTTTTAGGCTCACAGAAATTTCAATTGACAAGGCATTCGCGTAACCTCGCTTTCTTCTAGGCATCCTTTGCCTAGGACAAGATTTGGCATCCCAGGACAAGATATCCTTTGACTATAAGTTATAAGTCATCTTATGGTGATGTAGTCTTAATATATTAAGATGTTAGCGGATTCCTTGAAAGGTGATAATATGGCAGTTTTAATTACATCCATACCTGCAATCAGTTTCTACAAGCAATCGTGTTGAAATGGTAAATCGCTTGGCGGCACGTCTTTGATGGTAGGGGGTAAACTAGCCACGACCCACCCTTAGCATGCACGCGCGAGAAAATTTTGTCTATGCCTTTTCTCGTATTATCTCTATATTTCTATCGAAACTAATATGGTTGCACACGTGATTCGTCTCGTTACGTCAAAAGTAGAGATAAAATTATCAAGCTATTGCATAGCTTTTATCGCGGGCTTTGAACTAGGACAAACAGTTTGAGCGCGGCGACCAAATCAAGAAATTCCGTAACGAAAATAAACCTAACACCGTCGTTCAGTAAGCGTTGAACATTTTAGAGGTGCTTAAGTAGCTCTGTTTGGCGCAGTGGGCGAGCGACCGCTTTCTTTACCGTATGGTGTGTATGATGTCGCAGGTTCGAATCTCACTCGCGAAGTAGTGACAGTGCGCTTTTCTTGTTTGTTTTTAAATTTTTTTTTTTGCATAATTTTTATTATGTAAAAAAAAATATTGCATAAATATTATAATTGCATAAGTTGATAAAAATGCTATGCAATAGCTTTACCGCGGCAGTCCCCGAGTGCCACTTATTATTCTCTATTTTTCTCTACATGGTGAAGTAAGTTTCTCGAACGATATTTCTCTTCATTTTTAAAGGTTTCACACATGGAAGTAGTAAATTTCCATGGTTTCTGAATGAACGAAATCGGTGTTGCAACATTAGATTATCGTATGGTGTTCTGAATCGGCTACATCGTGCACCGGTTTGTCTACGTCTACTGTCACGAGAAAGCCAAGTCTTTGACGACAAATGGTACATGGTAAGTAGTTTGGCTACATGGTAAGTATTTATGACGATGGTTGTTTGTCAAATGATTCTCAAAATAGTCGTAATTCTACAACATTGACGGTCCCCTTCTTTGCATGGACTTCCAGTCTCGATCTTGCGCCACATGTACTTCCGACTTCCAACAACTCGTCTAATGTCATCGGTCTACTAAGTGGATGGTCCACTACAAACCGGTGAATGCTTACCCTTTCTGATAAACGGTTCCTCTTCATGGGTCCTGTTGACTGCAGTCTTCCTGCCGCCAGACCAAAGGTACGCTCCATCAAACCCGTACGAGTACAGATCATCCCCTACGCCGTTACCGCCCCACTTCTCACCACCTCCAGGATACGGGACATACCTAGAAAACAGAACTAAATTTTAGATACATACTAGCATTTTGACTTACTAGCATTTTGACTTACTTTAGCGTGGAGTTAGTTTTTTTTTAATTCTGTAGGAACCCTCTGTTTTTCCAGGATAATAAGTCACTCTCCAAGTCCTCAACTATACGTTGATCTAATGCTCCAGTGCTACTTGATTGAAGCACAAACCAACAAAACAAACACACATGTTGAAGTAGCAGTGAGCTCCTCAAATTCGTAGGAGGGCAGATTGCCGTTAAGTCGTAAGGTCCTCGAGTGGATTCCGCTGTTATAATTTTATAGTTTGGGAGAAATTAAAACCACTTTTTACATATTGGATACTCGGACTCCATAGAGCAGGCCAGCAATTTTTAATTTTATTAATTCAGGACCACAGATAATATTGAGCTCTATAACTAATTAGATTCAAAGACAAAGGAATAAAATTATTATAGTTCCACGGCAAACAGAGCACCCCGGCTAGATGGAGCGATGATATTCCAAAAGTGGCAGGCATTGATTGGATGTGAAAGGCCGAGGATAGGCAACGTTGGCGAATGCCCTCTGGCAGGTTGGCTGATGATGATTATTTATTAAGCTATTGCATAGCTTTCATCGCGGGCTTTGAACTAGGACAAACAGTTTGAGCGCGGCGACCGAATCAAGAAGTTCCGTAACGAAAATAAACCTAACACCGTCATTCAGTAAGCGCTCAACATTTTAGAGGTTCACAAGTAGATCTGTTCGGCGCAGTGGGCGAACGGCCGCTTTCTTTACCGTATGGTGTATGATGTCGCAGGTTCGAATCTCACTCGCGAAGTAGTGACAGTGCGCTTTTCTTGTTTGTTTGTTTTTTAATTATTTTTTTGCATAATTTTTATTATGCAAAAAAAATGCATAAATATTATAATTGCATAAGTTGATAAAAAATGCTATGCAATAGCTTTACCGCGGCAGTCCCCGAGTGCCACTTAATTATTTTATTTAAATATCCTAGAGTAATAAATGAACTTACCCAGTGGTGTTGGCCCATCCAATACGCAAGTGTGGCATCATATGCGTGGTCTTCTCGATGTGGTCCATCGTCACTTCAAAGTACCACTTCTGGTAAACTGCTGAGCCTTCCACTCGGCCCACGAATATGTTTGGGCGGACGCTGGAAAGGTAATAGATATAGCTTTAGCATAGGAATATTTCCATTGATCACAACAGATATAAGGGTATTTAGAAATGTTCTACCGTCTACTTCAGCAGTTCTGTATTATCTCAGCAAACTTCACTGTCATCGTTAATTTGTGGGTGCGATTTATTGAACCAATCGCACTTTTTTCTATTTATCGTTCGTCGACTTAACCGTCATTCAAATCGCAATTGTTCGTTCGTTATCAAGCTCGCTTAAGAATTCAAAATCAAAATTAAAGGATTTTACTTTAATGAACTCACTTAAACGGCCCTGCCAACAACATCTAGCAGAAATAAAGACTGCATTCCGTTTGACAGCATTGAAAGGTGAGTGTTTTTTATTTCATACTCGCTAATTGGTGTTGAAGGTTTACCCAGAGATAGGAAAAAACTTGAGAGGTGTCAAAGGACACCCGGATGGAACGTAGCTCCTTCCGAATAGTGAAGGAATTGTAATAAACTAAGTGTAGTGGTGTCATCTAGTATTATTATTAAATTGATTAACTACGATGAATTATATTATTTTGTTTATTTCTATTGCACTGTTACAAAACCAAAGAGTTACTCTGGTGGAGTTACTGTTTTTTCACAGATGGCGTTAGCATTTTATCCAATTTACACAATAAAAAATTAAGGAAAAATTCCACATGTAGAAATTATTTAAAATAAAATAGAAAATAGAAAATTCAGTCTGTCGAGCTGGGATTCGAACCATCGACGTTGAATTTATAGGCGACTGCCCTAACAACTAGGCTATGCAGACGCCGTGTTCTAAGGCGAAAATACCGAATACAATGCAAAATTCACATTCAACAAAAAACACAATGCCAAATTCACATTCAAAAAAGTGTCGGTTTCAAAAATGTGTCGAGGTCGAGTGTCGGTTCCTTAATTTTTTCCGTCTAGCCCCCTTCCGTACCGCGCGATAAGGAACTACGTTCTAATAAAATCTTGACCTAAGTCGGGAATTAGATGGGTACCAGATATTTGAGGTCCAACAGTAACATGACAAGCGTAAATTTAAAATTTAATTAAAATTCTGGTCGAAGTTATCAATTAATTGTCATTTAACGATTATACTGGCAAACGTGAAGCACGATCGAGTAATCGAGTAATCTTACGCCAAAAACGCCTTACATCATTTTGCAAAAGAGCAGATACTCTTGCACTGCTGGACCTATATTAACCAAACATAGCTAAAAACCACCGCAAGGACATTGGCTTTCAAATGAAAAAAAAAACCGCATTGAAATCGGTCCATCCGTTTGAGAGCTACGATGCCACAGACAGACACACACACACACACACAGACAGACAGACCGACATCGACGTCAAACTCCCCTCTTTTTACGTCGGGGGTTAAAAAGAAGTTAATTTAAGGTTGAAACCTTGGGTACTTTTGTTATACCTGGACACATGATCAACCAGTTGGGTCTGCAACAGTAGGTTCTTCCCCGGTAGCAGATAATCGCAGATGTTGTTCTGCGAAGACCTCACAGCGACACCGTTACCAACGCACAGTGAACACAATACGTCAAGAACTTTTGGATCTCTGCCGTGCTTCTCTAGCAGAGATATGATGACTTTTATGTGTTCGTCCTGAAAAGGAAAATTAGGTTAGTAACTAGCTGATGCCCGCGACTTCGTCCGCGTGGATTTAGTTTTTAAAATCCCTTGGGAACATAAATACATAGACTTATAAACACATTACCATTTGCGTCGCACAGTCGGGTGAAAAACGAAGTAGGATTGGGAATACTCCAATATTTTTAGATAGTTACTAGCTGATGCCCGCGACTTCGTCCGCATGGATTTAGTTTTTAAAAATCCCGCGGGAACTCTTTCACTATCCGAGATAAAAAGTAGCTCTCCCTGTCTGAGGAACCACTACTACATCCATTACTATACCCATGCAAAAAATCGCATCAATCCGCTGTTCTGTTGCGACGTGATTGAAGGACAAACCAATAAACAAACACACTTTCGCATTTATAATATCAGTAATGCTTTATTATAACACTTTTTATAGTTGTCAAATTTTTTACCATACTTAACCAAAGACAAAATTACGTTTAGCTGTCATTTGCGTTTTGTTATTCCATGTCAGATGCGTTTTTCTTATACCACGTTTTACAATGACATGACGGAAACGCGGTCGAACGGGATAAAAAGTATCCTATGTCCGTCTCCTGGTTCTAAGCTACCTCTTCACCAATTTTCAGCCAAATCGGTTCATCCGTTCTTGAGTTATAAATAGTGTAACTAACACCACTTTCTTTTATATAACTATATAGATTTAAAAAAACAAGACCACATACTGAAACGAATACGAAACGCAACTGGCTATGAGAGAAAGAGAGAAAGAAAATGTGTGCTCGCACCTCTCTCTCTTGCCCCTACAGTAATATACGAAACGTATCTCTTTCTCTTTCTATCTTCACTAACATATCTCCCTCTCAACTTCCGTTCGCCTCACCCGATCACACTTTTCGTAACGCATTCACCAGCTTACTCCCCAAGACAAGCGTGCGTAAAGAAGTTTTACTTCAAAAACCTATACACGGGGCTGTAATTGTGAGCATCAGCTAGCTCACACATAAAACTCACTTACCCTCATCATGTTCAGAGCCTCTGGCGAGTCGATGAGGACGCAGTGAAGCACGTCCAACATGCCAGTACCCTCGCCCGAAGCCTGCGAGCCCAAGCGCGAAAACAGCCAGTTCAGACGGTTCGAGTTGGCGAACTGGGCACAGTTTGTGTGATTGCCCTTGATTATTGCAGCTGTAACAATGTGTACAATTTTGCATTGAGTACTTGATCCAAAACTATTTATTACTGATATAAAATTTATTGGAGTACAATCTATATACATATAATAAAACTGTAACTGGAAGATTTCTGTACATTTAATATATTTTGAAAATTTTAATTGGGGGATGCTTTACTATCGATACTGAGCCCAAAACAGATTTTTATTTAATTTTTGTCTGTTTGTCTGTTTGTTTGTCCTTCTTTCACGTAAAAACTACCGCACAGATTTCTACAAAATTTTATACCGTGGTAGCTTATTACTCGGGTCAACATCTGGGCTACTTTTTATCCCGGAAAATCAAGGAGTTCCCGAGGGACTTTAAAAACCAAATCCACGCGGACAAAGTCGCGGGCATCAGCTAGTTTTTTAATATTATTTTTTAATTCATTCCTTACATCATCATCACATAGAAAAAAAATTCCTCTTAGGAAATGCCATTGATATGTAAACACAGTGAAAATTTAGTAGTTTTAAGGCCGCAGAGAAGTGACCCTTGTACGGCTATCAGCTGATGTAGTTACATTAGGTAGAAAAGTTTCGATGAAAGTTTAAAAAGTTTTAAAAATTAAAAGCAGCAGTACCGCGTAGTAAATAAACTACTACTGTTTCTCACAGTTTCGAGTTTATTTCGATTTTTTTTTCAAATTCAACAAATATCTAGTTCAAAAAAACAAAAAACAAGTGGACTCGATAGTAATGCTTACGGCGAAAAACTCGCGATGGCTGTAAAACCACGAATTTTTCACCGTGTATAATATTTTATCGGTCGATTAAAAACACTGCCATTTTTGCTTGTGAAGCATGCTTTCACAACATATTATTAGCTAGTCATTTAATCTGCATGCTGAAAACTGAGAAAAGAACCTCAACTCACCCAAAAGTTGGTACAAATAAACAGATATCATGTCCCAACTCTGGCCAGACTCGTCTCCGGCCAGGAACCCTGCGAGGAAGCCCTGGGACGTGATGACGTTGATCTTGTCTATGGCTTCCAGGATCAGGTTCAGGATGCCTTCCTCTTGGAACAGGTCCTGACGGTTGCGAAGAGCGCGGAATTTGTTTTGCTTCTCTTCGTGTTCTAGAATGGATGAAAAATTTATTTTTTTAAATCCTTGAAAGCCCTAGACGAATAATATTTACTACTGTTTGGAAGCCTATGAATTATTATTTAACGATTGGAAACTTGCTTAAAGTGTTTGGTTGGTTTTATCATATCTAAGTACGTAATATACATGAATGTAAAAATTCCTTAGTGTTTCAATATTTATTTTTCTTACATCTTGTATTTTTTCGCTATTGAGGTGATAAGTTGTATGTATCACACGATAGCAAAGTTTTTTGTTTCTTGTGCCTTTAAATCCCTCACTACACTCAGGATTCTAAATAAGAATCACTCGCTACGCTCGTGGTAAATTAGAATCCTTCACTCGCTCGAGATTCAAATTAGGCACTCTCAACAAAAAAATCTTTGCTTGTTGAACAAATAACTATTTTATGTACCTGGGCCTATACTAGTCAAAGAATTTTTTTTATGTATTCAACATTTTACGTTTCGTGTTTCGAACATTTTTTCGAATTTGAACATTTTGCGCATTGAACATTCTGCATGTAGACGAACCGATAGCTGTACGAGTCCGAAGGTGCTGGAGTGGCAATCTCGTACCGGAAAGCGCAGTGTAGGCAGACCCCCCACTATGTGGACCAAAGACACCAGATAAGCCGCAAGAATCTCCTGGATACAGGTAGCGCAAGACCGAGACCTATGGAAATCCATGCAAGTGAAGCAAGAGACCTTTGCCCAGCAGGGCACGTCTATCAGTTCGTCCGCAACCTACCGCAACATTATTGGAAGAAAATTCAAGCCATCAAGTGGTGTGATCAATGGCAGAGTCATCGACCCTCAGAAAAGAGGAATAGGATGCAGACAATGAATTACCCATATCTTCGTCCGGTTGCGCGAAGTAGTTGATCAGATCTTCCAAACACATGACCATTTCGCCCAGATTCACTGACGCGAAGAACATAGAGTGTCGTCGGTTTTCTTGCAATGTTTCAAGGCCACTGAAAAGTAGTTTTTTTAAATTACAAAATGTTGAACTAATACAGTCTGTAAGGTGTAAGCTCAGCTTTGCATTTGTAGCAGTGCACTCTAAAAGTGCAGGGTGAAAACCAGCTTGAGGCGTCACGCGTCTTATCCACGGCTTAAACTGGTTTGTACTGCTTTTTGACACCCAATTACCCCTGGCGAGTAGCGTGTTCTTGTAGGTAATTTAAAAGTTTAAGGTTGATTATACGGGTCTGCCCGCGAAATTCAAATTTAATTTGGTTTTTCGCAATTTGTAAACTAATACGACAAAGTAGTCTTATGGCATTCTAATTGCGACGATGGCAGTATCATCTTCACAGGTTTATATAAAAATATTTACTTGAGTGTCCAGTTTAAGAAATTAGTCAGAATATCGAGTTGGACGTGAGTTACTTACAAATTAGTCGTATTAGTTTACAAATTGCGAAACATCTTAAATTTGAATTTCGCGGGCAGACCGTAAACTGTCTTTATGGAGTTGACACTTCACACTGTCTTAATGGACTTTCACTTTTAGTTTTAATCTGTCTTTTGGACCTGCGTCTACTTATGCACTGACGTGTGCGAGTCAACATGAGCTATTGCCAGTCTCTGGCAATAGGCAGACAGACGGATAAGTGCAAATTCAAGTTAACTCAGTGCAATTATTTTTGAAGTAAAACTTCTTTACGCACGCTTGACTTGGGGAGTAAGCTGGTGAATGCGTTACGAAAAGTGTGATCGGGCGAGGCGAACGGAAGTTGAGAGGGAGATATAAGTTAGTGAAGACAGAAAGAGAGGAGAGAGTTACGTTTCGTATATTACTGTAGGGGCAAGAGAGAGGTGCGAGCACACATTTTCTTTCTCTGTTTCTCTCATAGCCAGTTGCGTTTCGTAAGTTTTACTTCAGTCGTGTGATCTAAAGCACACTCATTTTTTTTTTAAATTTTAATTTAGTAATTTTAGCCTTGCCATTTTGTTTAAAGTACTACTCACTTGATGAACTTGGTGAACAGTGAAGAACACTTCCTGATAACTCTAGCGGTTCGAGATTCTTCTTCCTGTGATCTGGAGAAGTCCAGACCGTCATCCATCTTGCCTTCTTCGTGTAGGATAGCTTGCTTCTCTTCCACTTTGCCGACACCTTTCTTCTTTGTCTCGTAAGACTGTGAATAAAAAATATTAGAATCTCTTTAATAAAAAATATTGAGTTAAAACTTTGTCAATTTTGGACTCTTGTTAGGCATCCACTCGGTCTTTCGCCGCTGTATCCAGCGGTTTCCTGCTTGATCCACCTAGTAGGGGGTTAGCCAACACTGCAATTTCCGATTCGAGGTCACCCCTCCAGCACGTTGGGGTCCCAACGAACATCGGTTCTTTGAACTATGTGCACCGCCCATTTCCACTTCAGCTTCGTAACTTGCCGAGCTGTGTCGGTAACTTTGGTTCTCCTACGGATATGATGTCGTAGGGATACTCCGAGCACAGCTCTCTATATCGCTTGTTGAGCTACCTTAAGTCTTTTTATGGGGCACATAGCTAGCGACTAAGTTTCGGGACCACGAGTACTGGAACTGGCAGTACGTACTGTTCTAAGTCTTTGGTCTTCAAGCATTGAGGGATTTTGGACGAGAAGACATCGCAGAGTTTCCTGAACGCTGCCCAGCCGAGTTGGATTCGTCGATTGATTTCTTCCCCAAAATTAGACCTACCAATCTGGATTTTTTTTATTCGATGACAAGCTAGTCCTTGACTACGATCTCACTTGATGGTAAGTGACGATGCGGTCTACGATGGTAGCGGGCTAACTCGGAGGGGGTATGGCAGTGAACATTCAACCCATACCCCTAATTGGTTTCTACACGCCATCGTGCCGGAGCGCTAAATCGCTTGGCGGCACGTCTTTGACTAGAGGGTGGTAACTAGCCATGGCCAATGAAAGCCTCCCACCAGACCAGAGACAATTCAGAAATTATAAATTCCCAAATTGACCCCGCCGGGAATCGAACGCGAGACCTCCCAGTTATAAGACAACAGCGCTCACCACTGAGCCAGGGAGGTCGTCAAAAATCTGCATGTCCCTAGGTATACAATTATACATACTCGTCTACAATTTCGAGTACTCCAAGCAAAGCTCTCCCCAAAGCCCGCTGAGTGACCCTGAGCCTCCTTATGAAGGGAACTATGGGTAACTGTAGATGGTTAGCGACTATCTTTCTGATCCATATGTCATCACACTGTTAGAACTTTATAGCAGGTTAATTAAGAAGATATTTTTACCTTATAAGACAGCCATAGTCCAGTTTCCGAATGCTGTACAATGACGGTGGAGTCGCCATATTTGATGATCGGCGCCCCTATGATCTCCAAATCTTTGTCTTCTAGGACCACCTTCTGGTCGTCTTTCTCTTGCCGGAGGCAGAACGCGCAAGAGGCTGTTGTTGCTTCTTCTCTGTTAAAGTATAAGATTGGTCATACAAATTTTGATGATACTGCAATCAACGAGTATGGATATAACAAGCAGACTAGGCATTCAAATAATCCGACTGCGTAAAAACAAATATGAACTGAAAATTGTAAAAGATTGTATGTTTCTTTTTTGCGGACGCCTTAGTTAAATTTTTAACCGTACTAGCTTTTGAGGGGGGCTTTGTCCGCGATGTGTTAGCCCGAGTGATTCTCCAAGTCCTCAATTATACCCATGTACAAATCACGTTGATCCCTAGCTCTGTTGCGGCGTGATTGAAGGACAAATCAATAAAAACATTTTCGTATTTTTAATACTAGCTTTTGCCCGCAACGTTAGGTTTGAAAAATCCAGCGGGAACCCTCTGTTTTTTCTGCGATAAAAGGTAGACTGTATCCTCGAGATCCTTACTCTTGTTATATCACTCTTCAAATACTCAATTATACCTGATGCAAAAATAACCCGTAGCTCTGTTACGGCGTGATTGAAAGACTAATCAACAAAAACATTTTCGCATTTGTAATATTAATAACTACTAATGTACTTATCTATTGTGTAGAAGCTTGGACGCTGACAGAAGCTATGTCTAGATAACTGGAAGCGTTCGAGATGTGGGTGTACAGACATATGCTAAGAATTTCCTGGAGAGACCGTGTACGAAACAGCACTGTGCTACAAAGAATGGGGAAGGTCACAGAGATATTTACAACCATAAAGAGGAGGAAATTGTAATATTTTTGACACGTGATGCGTAACACCAAGATGAGCTCCTTCAACTTATCGTGCAGGGGAAAGTGAAAGCAGGCAGAAGGAGGACTGGCCGCAGAAGGATATCGTGGCTGAAAAACTTGCGCCAGTGGTTTGGGAAGAGCACAAGATTACTATTCAGATCAGCGGTCTCAAAAGTTGAAATTGCCCTAATGATGGCCAACCTTCGCAAGGAGACGGCACGTAAAGAGGAAGGAGATATTAATAAGGATTTTATACAATCTCACGGTTATAAAACAACACGGTGGTTAGACCTGTCGCATTGTATGGTTCAGAATGTTGGGCGGTAAAAGGGACGGATATCAGAAGAGTATAATATGCGACGGAAATGAGCACGTTGAGATATATGTGCGACGTGACAAGATTGGATAAGATAAAGAATGAATATATAAGAGGAAGTCTGAAAGTAGCGTCAGTGGTAGTTAAGATGAGGAGTAATAGGCTGGCGTGGTATGGGCATGTAATGCGGAGGGAAGTAACCACAAGGCTATGGAGATCTAGTATTGTGGTGTGAGGGTATTGAGCGCAATGTCGGGTTCACATTCAAAAAAGTGTCGGTCCAATTTAGTCTTAATTTTTTCCGTCTAGCCCCCTTTCGCAACGTGCAATAAGGAACTTCGTTCCAATTAAGGAATTTTTAATGATAAAAAATATTATTCAATCAAAGAGTATTTAACAGACATGAAGCTATAGGTAGCATACATTTAAAATCGATAGAATAAGTAAATTAGAATAAAGTTGACATTTTTAATCAAATAAATTTTATATTTGACATTGAAATAAAATAAATTAAATCGATAGTACCTCCTTGAAATTCTACGGAGCACTTAATTTTATGAAATGTTGTTATTGTAAAGCTCTTAATTTGTAACACTTAAATAATACGTAAACTTAGAATAAGAATTATTATTAAATATTATTTTTGCATGCCTATCCGGCAGATTGTAAGGACTTTTATTATAATGTAACACCATTGTACTACTCAATCTGTGCAAATAAATAATTTGAATTTGAATTTGTAAACCATATTACTTGAAGAATGTTAAATATGCATGTGGAAGGACAAATGAGTAGAGGAAGGCCCAAGAAACGATGGATGGATATGCGTGTAAGAGGAATAGATGATGAGTTGACGAATGACATAGCAAGTGGAACAAACAGACGTTGTGAAAATCCCACATAGTGTGGGAAAAGGACAAGATGATGATGATACAATCTCACTCTAAATATTGCCTCTATTACTTACCTGCTAATCAAATATAGTTCGTTCTGGTCGTTGACGCCCAGGTACCGTCCGGTAGTGATGTGCCGGATCCTCATGGGGTGGTACCAGTTGATGAAGCCGCCGGCCCACTTGGTGCGCGCCAGTTCCAGGCGCCACAGGGAACGGGCTTGCGACATTACTGACCCTCCTTCGTATACCACGATACTGGAAGAGGAAAACATTTTAATATGGTCAAATATGGTCGAGCGAAGCAACGGCTGGATCATGCGTCATGCTCGTGAACGGGTGCCACCGGCGGGAATGGGACTACTTTATATCTGCCCGTCTTAACATGAATGGAATTGTAGTTCGCCTTTTTGGAACTTCCCCTTATTGTGGGAATATTATATTCCATTCTATTCTATTCTAACAAAGGTGCATGGGATAAATCGTCTTGGCATCCAGCTGCCTACAAGATAGTAAAAAAAAATTATTACAATGTAATAGCTACTTAATAATATTGTAAAATGATTATTTTGAAAAGAGCAACTGCTGAGTTCTTGCCGGCTCTTCTCAGCAGAATCCGTTTACCGAACCGGCGGTAGAGTCATGACGTGTCATAAGAGCCACAGGTTGGCCTACGTGAAATAAATAATTTTTAATTTGAATTTGAAGTTAGGTTTTTAAAAATTCCGCAGGAGCCCTCCATATTCATGCAAAAAATTACGCCAATCCATTGCTTCGCTCCAGTGTGATTGAAGGACAAACCAAAAAACAAACACATTCGCATTTATAATAAACTAGTTTTTGCCGGCGGCTTCGCTCACATTAGGTTCAATTTTCATACATTCAAAGCCCTATGTTTTAAGGGTTAAATTTACAAAAATCCTTTCCAAAAGTGAGCCTTTGATGGGTTGTTGATCAGGCGGTTCCGGCGTCTTCGAGTAATCGGCAAAATATACCTACATTAAAAACGAGTAATCGGTGAACATATTATATAAAAGAAAAAGATTCCGACGAATTGGCAACCTCCTCCTTTTTTTGAAGTTTGTTAACAATAATAACTATAGGTAACTCACTTCTGTCCGCCATCTTTGGTCCACGTGCTCGGTATAGTAAGGCACTCGTCGCCGCCGTGGAAGAATCTGAGCACGTCACCTCCGAACACGTACCCCACGTACTTCATGCGCGATATGCCCGTACCGTACGGCTGCACGGACCAGTGCGTCACATGGAACGAGGCGTTCACTATGGATACCTCGTTTTCTTTTGTCGTGTGCTGGAAGAGAAGTAGGCATTGACTTTGTATGTTGATATAGTTCTTGCAATTCACGAGGGCGACTGACTTATGGTTGTGTGTGTGTCGTATCTGTATAAGTGTGTGCGAGCGCAATGCTCGCGCCTGCCCGCTCCCACCTAGGCTTTGACAGGCACGCACACTTATGCAATGTGCATGTACACGTAGTTACCACGAGTAAAGCTCACTCGCCTTCGTGAATTGCAGAAACTGTACCAATAGATAGATGTCTAGCTTCTATGTGACACCTATTATCCTTAATAATTATGCGTCATCATCATCATCAACCCATCAACGGCTCACTACTGAGCGCAGGTCTCCTCTCAGAGAAGAGTTATAGGCCATAGTCCACCGCGCTGGCCCAATGCGAATTGGCGGACTTCAAACACCTTCAAGAACATTATGAAGAACTCTCGGATGTGCAGGTTTCCTCACGACGTTTTCCTTCACCGTTGAAGCAAGTGATAGTTAATTGCTTAAACGCACTTGACGCTGAAAAGTCAGAGATGCGTACCCGGGATCGAACCTGCGACCCCCCGAATAGGTGACCACAGTCCTAACCACCAGGATATCACTGCTTATACCACTAGGCTATCACATATAATTAACTAGCTGACCCGGCGAAATTCGTACCGCCAACTTATCTATATTATAAATGAAACAAATAACTATTTAAACTATCCTATCTTTCAAGTTGGACCAAATTACAGATAGTTATGAAGTTTGATCAAAATCGGTTAAGTAGTTTAGGAGTCCATCGCGGACAAACAACGTGACATGTAATTTGATTTATATCACGGCATAATTATGCGTGATCACTTCAAATAAACATGGTATCCTAAGTATGTCACGCACTTTTTAAACATTTCTGTGGTGGTGTCGTGTGATGCGGGTTGTTACGTTCCCTCAAATATGGTTGAGCGAAGCAGCGGCTAGGTCATGCGTCATGCTCGTGAACGGGTTCCACCAGCGGGAATGGGGCTACTTTCTGTCTGCCCGTCTTAATATTTATTGAATAATTGTAAGTTTTTTGGAACTTCCCCTCATTGTAGAAACACTGGATACATAGCAGAATAACTATTTTATTGTAAACTTGTTTTAAAAAGAGCAACTGCCGAGTTTCTTGATGGTTTTTCTCAGCAGAATCCGCTTTCTGAACCGGTGGTAGAGTCATGACGTGTCATAAGAGCCACAGGTTGGCCTACGTGAAATAAATAAGTTTGAATTTAGAATTGAGTTTTTCGGTAAGTAAACCTAGTGGGGGGTCTGCCAACACTGCGCTTTGTGGTGCGGGGTCGCCATTCCAGCATTACTTTGTAATAAGTTTTATAAACTATCTTGTGGGCAGCCGGATGCCAAGCCGATTTAACCCATGCAACTTTGTTAGAATAGAATATAATATAATATTTCCACAATGAGGTGAAGTTCCAAACAAGTGTAAATTAAAAATTTTATTTTAAAATACAAGCTTTTAGTAGTTACATCATTAGACTCTAGATATCATCTATGATCAGAGTTCTTGTCATGACAAATCAAACGAGCCCAAACTCGATGGGGTTACATCGTTTTATTACAGAGTTCCGATAGCCATCTTCCGTCTCCATCATCAGATCAGCTCCATGTCACAATAATATTGCATTGTCATCCGATTTACACATACATGCAAAATTTCAGCCCAATCGGAAACCGGGAAGTGGTTCTAATTCATCTTGCAAGATTTGACCCAAACAAACAAATAAATAAACTGGTCAAGCTAAATAAAATCTTGTAAAAAAGCGTAGGTACTACAATTCAATTCATGTTAAGACGGGCAGACAGAAAGTAGCCCCATTCCCGCCGGTGGCACCCGTTCACGAGCATGACGCATGACATCAAACGTGTTGTAGTCGACGGGTTTCAGACTTTCCTCGAGGTAAAGTAGAGACTTACCAAGTATCTCTCCGTAGCAACGGAAACAAGGATCAAATCATCACCAACTCGCACCTTTTCACCTTCAGACCTGTAAAGATGGCCCACGTGGATTTATAGATTAAGAGATTGGTGTACTTTTGGTGATTATCGCTAGGAAAGCTGATTCATATATTTTAGTAAAGAAAAGAGACGAGCTAGAACTTCGCTATAAAAATCTGCATTGGTTGCTAGGAAGACATTCCTTGCTATCAATTCACAATAAAGTACTGCTTTATAAGCAAGTTTTAATGGGTGCCAACTCTGGGGCTGCACCAAAAAGAGCAACACACAAATTATTCAAAGGTTTCAAAATAAAGTACTAAGGAAAGCACCTTAGTACATAAGAAACGATAATATTCACCCGGACCTTAAAGTTGAATATGTCGATAAAATAATTTCAAAATTCGCTGAAGCCCACGAACATCGGCTTCACCATCACGTTAAAGTTGAGGCGATCCAGTTGCTCGACGTAACGCAGTTATAGAGGAGACTTAAAAGGACAAAACCCTATGAGCTAGTCCTTAGTAGTGAATAGTGATTTTTCTTCTTTATCAACCGATAGATGTCCACTGCTGGACAAAGGTCTACTGTTCACTGGTGGAATAGTGATTAGTGATTAGTGATAGTTGCACTATGCTAGCTGCCTTAAAGAACACATGAACAAAGTGTCTTCAATAAATAAAGAAAGACTAAGATGCGTCAGTGGACTACTTCTTCTTCTTCTTCTTTCTTCTTTATCAACCGATAGACGTCCACTGCTGGACAAAGGTCTCTTGCATGGACTTCCACAGGCCTCGGTCTTGCGCCGCCTGAATCCAGCGGCTCCCTGCGACTCGTTTGATGTCGTCGGTCCACCTGGTGGGGGGTCTGCCAACACTGCGCTTCCCGGTGCGGGGTCGCCACTCCAGCACCTTGGGACCCCAACGACCATCAGCTCTTCGAACTATGTGCCCCGCCCATTTCCACTTCAGTATCGCGACTCGCTTAGCTATGTCGGTGACTCTGGTTCTCCTACGGATCTCCTCATTTCTGATTCGATCCCGCAGGGACACTCCGAGCATAGCTCTCTCCATCGCCCGCTGAGCGGTCCTGAGCCTACTTATGAGGCCCTTAGTTAGCGACCATGTCTCGGATCCGTAAGTCATCACTGGCAACACGCACTGTTCGAAGACTTGAGTCTTCAGGCACTGAGGAATTTTGGACGAGAAGACATCTCGGAGCTTCCCGAACGCAGCCCAGCCGAGTTGGATTCGGCGGCTGATCTCTTTCTCGAAATTGGACCTACCTAGCTGGACTGTGTGTCCCAGGTAAATATACTCGTCGACAATTTCGAGTGCAGAGTTCTCAACAATTACTGGGTGGAGCGGTGCATGAGCATTGGACATGATTTTCGTCTTGCTCATTTTGCTTTTCAGGCCCACCTGTTGAGAAACCCTGCTGAGATCGTTGAGCATTGTATTGAGGTCTCTCAGAGTCTCTGCCATGACTACTATGTCATCGGCAAATCGTAGGTGAGTGATGTACTCGCCGTTTATGTTGATGCCAAGCCCGTTCCAATCCAGAAGCTTAAAGACGTCCTCCAACGCAGCGGTAAAGAGCTTCGGGGAGATAACGTCTCCCTGTCGCACTCCACGCTGCAAGTGGATTGGCCTCGTAGTCTGGTCCTGTATACGTACTGACATTGTGGCGTTTTCATACAAGCACTTCAACACTTGGATATACCGGTAGTCAATCCGGCATCTCTGCAGCGACCTCAACACAGCCCAAGTTTCCACCGAATCGAAGGCTTTCTCATAGTCCACAAACGCTAAGCAAAGTGGCTGGTTATACTCTTCCGTCTTTTGTACAACCTGCCGCAGCGTATGGATGTGATCTATGGTACCAAAGCCTTTTCGGAATCCGGCTTGTTCGGGAGGCTGGAAGTCGTCGAACCTACGAGCGAGACGATTCGTAATGACTCTCGAGAACAACTTATAAACATGACTCAACAACGAGATGGGTCTATAATTCTTCAACAAGGTATTATCACCCTTTTTGAAGAACAGAACCACCACGCTCCTGTGCCATGCTTCCGGCGTTGTGCCCTCGTGGATGACGGAATTGAACAATCGCTGAAAGATCTTAAGTACCGGTTTTCCACCCGCTTTCAGGAGTTCCGCAGTGATTCCGTCATCACCTGGTGCCTTGTTGTCCTTGAGCTGTTTGAGAGCCATTCTAATCTCGTATAGGCTGACGTCCGGGATATCTTCGGTATAGTGTCGGGTCAGTTTGGCTCTGGGATCTTTCGCCAAATCTTCAACAGGTTTTTGTGTCGTGGTATATAACTGTCCATAGAACTTCTCAACCTCTCCCAAGACCTCAGGTCGAGAAGAGACGAGACGGCCGTCATCAGTTTTCAACCGCGTCAGCTGGCTCTGTCCGATAGACAGATCTCTCGCGAACACTTTTGAGCCTTTGTTCCGCTCAATGGTATCTTTAATACACTTGGTATTAAAGACACGGAGGTCGCGAGTTTGTGCCTTAGAGATCTGCCTATTAATCCGCCGGTAGGCAGCCGCGTCTGCCGATGACTGCAGCCTCATCTCTTGTCTCTCCTTCATTAGCTTGAGAGTATGGTCAGAGAACTTTTCGGTTCTTTTCCTGCGATGGCTCTTAAAGAATTTAGACCCCACAGTATGGACAGTTTCCACGAACCTGTTGTTTAGATCGTCCACAGAAACGCAGTCTGCTAGGCACTCGAATCGGTTCTGCAGTTCGAGTTGGAAGTTTTCGGGATTTTGGATATGAGCACGAGAAGGTCGGAGAGTGGACTTCACCAGTCTGGCCCTTTCCAGCTTTACATTAATATTCAACGTGCCTCTTACCATCCGGTGATCGCTACCGGTTTTCACCCTATTGATCACAGAGACATCATTGAATATATGCCGCTTGGTCGACATAATGAAGTCGATCTCATTTCTCGTGGAACCATTGGGACTCAACCATGTCCATTTTCTGTGTGGCCGCTTCCTGAAGAAGGAGTTCATCATAAAGAGGCCCTCCTTCTCCATGAAGTCGGCCAACATTTGGCCCCTTTGGTTCCTTCGCCCATACCCAAAATGCCCCACTCTCGTCTCTGCACCGCTTCGTTCGCCCAGCCTTGCATTGAAATCCCCCATCACAACACTGTAATGAGTGGTAGAGGCGTGTATGGCTTTTGATATATCCTCATACAGCGCCTCTACCTCCTCGTCAGAATGTGTCGATGTCGGTGCGTAGACCTGTATAACCTTCAGCGAATACCGTTTGGTGATTCTGAGTATAAGGTACGCTACCCTACTCGACACACTCTTGACTTGTACAATGTTGTTGACGAGGGACTTGTGGACGATGAACCCGACACCACCCTGGGACTGTTGATCGCCCTCCCGGTAGTAAAACAAGTTGCCGGAATTGAGGATTATCGAGTCCTCCCCCTCTCTACGGACTTCAGACAATCCTATAATATTCCAGCGCAACTTGCTCACTGCTTCTTCCAGCTCGATGATCTTTTCGTCGGTCCTCAAAGTGCGTGCGTTATATGTCACCAGGTCCAGTCGTCGGGGTTGGCAGCGGAATCTCGTCCGGAGATTCTTAGCACCCCCTGCCCCGCCATTACCGTGACCGCTGCCAGGGTCAGGAATAGCGAGGCCGCCGGGAACTAGGGGCCATGGTCTTGTGCAAGTATCCATTACAAGGTTTTGCCCATAATGACCACGCTGGGCAGGCGTGTTGGTCATCGCAGGGCTAAACTGATCGCACCCGTGTCGCTGCTGCCCAACACAAGCCTGTGCCATTTGCTCAGTTTAGCCAGTATGAAATGGTTATACCGCCATTTGTCGGTCGTCATAGCCTCGTCAGTAGACTAGCAGGGGGCACCGCGGGCAGGTGAGGTTGACGTTTGGAGCGCTAGATGGAGGTGCGCTCCCTTACCCCCAAGTTAAATTACTCATTAGCCAAATTGTTAGGCTAGATTGTAATTTTAGTAGATGTAGGACCCTCCTCTAGTCAATATGGTATCAGTATGCCTGCATACGGTTGGTCACTTGGCTACTCGTCGCCTTTCAAAGTCGAGTTATGACTACAAAAAATGAACAATAACTAAGAAGGCTGATACTAGTATAGCATTATGATATGAAAAGTACCTGTGTGAACAGTATAAAACTGACGCTTTTTAACGGTTAGTGTTATTCCTGTTCGAAGCGTAGCAATACAAAATAACTGCGTCACGTAAAAAACGTAGACGAATCTTTCGTCGCGACTTTATGGTACTTTATATTTTCATGCACTAACCGTTATAGTATAGCGTCAGTTTTTATACCTACAGTTTACACAAGTACTTCTCATATCATAATGCCGTACTAGTAAGTAGTCAGTTAAAAAAAAGTGTGTGTCAGCTCCGGCCTCCGACGCACGACTGGAGTTTACGCGCGACGCTATATCCTTCTCTAAGCGCGCGACTCGGGTCCGAGGGCGCCCCGACCGTCTTTTGCTTCTCGCTACGCGCTCGGCTACCCGAATCGAAAGCTCTTTCGCACGAAAACCAACCTTATTTACTCAACGTTAGGGTAGAAATTTCAACGTTGTGAAAAACGTAACGAGGTCATTGATAAATTGATTTTACTGCCCGGATTTTTCTCATACCGGGCTGCTAAAATCGATTCTTACGGAGTAAACTCCAAAAATAAGTAAAAAATAATCTTTTAAGTCTAGGTATTTTTCTATGAAATGATTTCAAAAATTGAATATCAAAAAGCAGACGCTTTTTATTTTCTATAGGATCACGTCATTAATTTGGTTTATTCTACTTCATACTATCCTACCATTATTATAAATGCCAAAGTTTGTAAGTCTATGGATGGATGGATTGATGGATGGATGATTGTTTGTTATTCTTTAACGCCGAAACGTAACGAAAATACAGAGTTTCCGCAGGAATAAAAAACCTATATCCACGCGGACGAAGTCGCGGGCATCACCTAGTATATTTATGAAGATAATACCTCTGTTTGCTAGCAGGGTGCAGCGTCCACCAGCATGCCTCGCCGTGTGAATGTTCCTGAAGACCCACGTCGAAGGCCAACTTGTCTTGAGACGAAGATGTGGACAGACACGCCAAGTACTGAAAGTAATACGAGGTGCTTCATCGTAAGTAGGTACGACAAGTGAGCGGCGATAACCTAGTGGTTAAGGTGGATTATACGGGTCTGCCCGCGAAATTCAAATTTGATTTGGTTTTTGCAATTTGTAAACTAATACGACAAAGTAGGCTTACGGCATTCTAATTGCGACGATGGCAGTATCATCTTCACGGGTTTATATAAAAATCTTTACTTGAAAGTGTCCAGTTTAAGAAATTAGTCCGAGTATCGAGTTTGACGTGAGTTACTCACAAATTATTTTTAGTGCGTATATGAGTAAATCTTAGCGCACATGACGCCTTTTCGTATTTTAACTAAAATCGGTCGACTCAGAATTTTAATAAAACCGCTCAACTAAGAAAGTAAAATAAGAATATTGTTATATCTTAAAAAGGCTTATAATATTAGGTAATAAATTGGGTCAAATTATTGTTTTGTCTATTTTTTGAAACAATACTGTATGCCCAAAGTAATGTACTTATAAAGTTTTTTTTACAAAATTGAGTTTAATTAGCCTATTAATCAAATCATATTTTTTAATGTACATACCATATCACTGTTAAGATGGCGCAACAGAATTGCATTGCCATAAAGAAGTGTCCTGTGTCCAGAGCCAGTACCTTTACCCTGAAAATAAAAATATTACGAACATAAAAAATTGTTTTTAGGATAAATAAAATTAAATTTGAAAATGTCAATAATAATAAAAAATGTGTAAAATATTAGAAGAAATAGTGTCAATATATTAAATTCAGTTTATATGAGAAAGAAGTTGCTATAAAAAAAGAATAGAAAAGTAAAGTAAGTTTTTTTTAAAACTAAGTCAGTACTTGCTTGTTACTGTAAGATAACGTTAGAATCTTCTGTAAGAAATTAAATACATAGTAAAAGATTTTTAAGAAATATTATGTAAAATATGTATTAGTAAATCAGTAAGTAAGAAAAATAAGTATCAATTTTGAGCGATCGTAGAAAACTTTTGTTTTAAAAATTAAATAGTAGCATGCATTTCACACTAATTAATTTTATTTTATTTGTGCATCTATGTATTAAAAAACCTTTCTATTTTGTTAGATAATTGTAAATTATTGTGAAATCATTAGAACTATTTTGTTTTGTATATTTTGTAATACTTAAATAATGCGTCAAATATGTTAAACATGCAAGTATGAGAGTGACTTTAGTTGGAAATAATATGCGATATAAATATTTCATATATAAAACTGTTCTTATAAAATTAAAACTAAGGGTATTAGTAAAAATAAGACTTGGGAAAGATTAAAAAATATTAATTATTTATTAAGATAGTTTATTTAACACTCTTTTTACTTTCATTCTTAAATTTTATAATAAATAATTTTAAAAAGCTACAAACAAAACTAAATAATGATTTAAAAATATTTGCCAATTATGAAAATAATATTCTATGAAAATATGAATTTGTTACTGCAAGAAAATATAATCCTAAGCCAAAAAAATGATCAAAATTTATTTATATTAAACTTTTTAATCAATCACATATTGAAGTATGTGATCTTAAAATTAAAATATCATGCAAGAAATCACATCAAATCATATCTTAAACATTTTTTTATTTATTTCAGACATTAGGAGCCTCAATTAGATAGATTATGTATAGACAAACATTTATGTTATTTGCAAAAGTTATATTTATTTCAATTGAGAATATTGTTAAGGGATACATCTTAACATTAATTATGGATCTCCATAATCACAATGAATTAATGTGTTTAAGATGTAACTTGGCATGACATTGTTACCGATATTTTCATGTTTGTATGTGTACTCACTAATAAGTTTTCTTTGCCCTGTAAAATTTAAACACGAAAGCAGTACGTAAAAATGGTAACATTATTCACAAAATGAAAACATTTATGTTAAAACACAAGTTAATAGCTTTAACATGGTGTAGGTATAAATATAAATACAAGATCTGCTGCTAAAAATCTTTTTTGGACATTTCAATAGATTTTCATTTTGTAACACGTGAGTTATAAAAAATCGTTAAACAAGATGATTATTAATTATTATCACAAAATTGTCTATGAAAGTGAATCAAAATATCTAGAGGCTTCATTTACTATATTATCATTTGCATGTGCTTATTATTGATGTGACTTTTAAATAAAAGCCATAAATGATAATTTATTTCAGCAACATTTATTATATTAAATAAAAAACGTGTTACAAAATCGGAATCTTCGAATAAACATTAAATAATATAAAAGATATATTTTTAGTGAAACATTTAATTTGAAAATTATTTAAAGGTATATAAATAGTAATTCAAGGAAAGGTGTTCGAATGTTAATATTATTTAGGTAATTTACAAGTAACTATCTATAAATTACGTAATTTGTAAATTGTGAGTAAAACTTACAGTTTCTGAGCCGGCCGCTGTGACTAATTCTTGTAGAGCTCTTACTGACAATGCCTAGAAATATAAACAACAAATATAAATGTTTTATTTCAGATACTATAGACAAAAATAAAAAGACGAAATTATATATAAATTTTAAGTATAATAATATAGAACTCTATAATATTATCTTCATTTATAAAAATAACTGACAGTCTATTTCATTATAGTAAACCAGCTAACGTCCTGGATCGCCTAAATCCAAGCGGACGAATCCTTGGATTCAGATTTTTCCGTGGGTTAAAAGTCTCCTGTGGCCACTTCTAAAATGTAGCCTAGCTATGTGTATTTGTGCCAAACGACCTATTTCAGCGGTTATTTCTATAAATAATAACAAAAAAAAATATATAAATATTCACCTGTTCAATAACAAAAACACACTGCGATAGATCTGGAGGTATGTTCTTATCGGCGATGTTCTCCAGAAAGCAGTGCCTGTTACCGAAGCCTTCGGCCGCCAGACAGACTCTCTCACCCGTCGCCGTACATGACAGGCACACCATGTCTTCCTGTAATAATATATTATTTTTTTGAAATTTTATACATATATATATATATGCCTGCCGAAAATGTACAGGGCCCGATATAAAAAGTCGTTATAGAAAATATTAAAATAATATTAATTTTATTGATCTCCGTATGATTTACATAATTTATATTCATGGATAACTAGCTGATGCCCGCGACTTCGTCCGCGTGGATAGAATTTTCTTTGCTATAAACCTCACGGAGCCCGAGACCTTTCCAACGAATGCAAACCCGTGGACATCGGTTCGTGCGTTCTGGAGTTATAGCGTCAGGAAGGAAAACCCGACTTATTTTTATATAGTAGATAACAAGAGTATAAATACCACTTAGAAGATCTAAACGAAATAATACTGAGTCTAATCGAATACATAAATTGGCTTATAAAAATAACGATATATTCAGATACGATATTTAGATTTTTATACACACTCGTGGATTGAAAAATAAATAATTATTTATTTCAGCTAATATTGGAGGAATATAAATATTGTGTTGTGAGGTGAGAAATTTATTCGAAAAGTGGCAAATAAAATTTTAATGAACTTTGAAATTCAAAATTACCGATTGCGAAAAAAATGACATGCGCTTATCTATTATACAGAGCTCAAAATTTTTAGTTTTAGTAAGAAAGGTATACTTAGCATACAAAAGTTGTAAATTTTGGTTTTCTCTATTGTTAAGACTTTTACTTATCTTTTACTGCTATTTTTTCATCCTTACTAATATTATTATCCATACTAATAATAATATTATTATTATAAATGTGAGTGTGTTTGTTTGTTTGTCCTTCAATCACGTCACAACAGGGGTATGGATTGATGTGATTTTTTGCATGAGTGTTATCCATACTAATAATATCCTACTTAATATTATAAATGCGAAAGTTTGTGAGCATGTATGGGTGGATGTTTGGATGGATGGATGTTTGTTACTCTATAACTCCACAACTAATGAACCGATTTGGCTGATATTTGGAATGGAGATAGCTTATATACCCAGGATTAACACATAGCTACTTTTTATCCCGGAAATTTACAGAGTTCCCGCGGGAATTAAAAAACCTTAATCCACGCGGACGATGTCGCGGGCATCATCTAGTTATTATTGTAAATGAGAAAGTGTGTTTGTTTGTTTGTTTGTTGGTTTCTCCTTCAATCACGCCGCAAAAGAGGTATGGATTGACGTGATTTTTTGCATAAGTGTACTTGAGGATCTGGTGAGTGACAAAGGCTAGACATGATGAAGCCTGCGACTTCGTCTAGATCCTGTGGGAACTTTTTGATTTCCCGGGATAAAAAGTCTAATTCACTCTGGATGCCCTCAACTAACAACAAATCTAAGAAAATCACGTTTGGCTGTAATTTCTCTAGAATGACGTCATACAATATGTATTAATAGTAGGTAGAACTAAATGTTTCATTCTCTGAACATGATGCATACTTTGACGAACTCCGTCCAAAGATACCTAATTAAATGCTCTACAAAAACTTACATATAAAAATACGCTGGATTCATAGAATTTTTAATGTTTTTAGGGCTCTGTAGTAAACAAGGAACCCTTATAATTTCGCCATGTCCGTCCGTCTGTCCGTACGTCCGTCCGCGGTTTAGCTCAGTGACTATTGGTATTAGAAAACTGTAATTTGACAAGGATATATTAATCACACCAACAAAGTGGTGAAATAAAATTGTGAAAAATAATTTTTTTAGGGTACCTCCCCTACATGTAAAGAGGGGATGATTTTTTTTCTCGTCTATCCCATAGTGTGGGGTGTCGTTGAATAGGTCTTTCAAAACTATTGTGGGTGTGGGAACACCATTTTTCGATTCAGGGATCCGTTTGTGAAATATGATATTTTAAAGTGCTAAATTTTATTACAGTCAAGTGTCGTCGTCGCCCCCCCCCCCCCCCCCTCTGCATCTATTCACACAGCAGTATATATAATGAATTTTATAGGAAAACTCTCACGGCTAAGTAGGGTTCATAAGTTAAGGAATTATATCTGTTTTTCTAGGTTAGTTATTACACGTAGTGTAGTAGTTGCATGTTTTGTAGTACATTATAGTATTTAAACCATGGAACTCAAAACATATTCAATATTCATAAATAAAATAAAAGCACTATCCTATCCCACCAGGAAAAATATTTGTGACTTGCAACTACGGAACCCTACACTGCGCGTGGTCCGACACGCACTTGGCCGGTTTTTTCATGAATCTTTGACTATTCATAACGTCATTAAAGCCGTACTTTGTACTAAACTTTGCTTAGTTACTTTTTTAACAAACACCGCAGCTTTTTGCCAAATTAAAATACCCTCTACAATGTAAAGTACCCTCTAAAATGTAAACTAGTGGTTCGCCCCGAACTGAGACCTCGCGGTAACGGTTTCCCATAATTACTTATTTTATAATATATATAGCTCGATTACCACTGACTGACTGACTCACTGATTGACATAATTGTTCTCCTAGAAAGAGACAAAAAACGATATAATGATGTACGGGAGATATGTCCGGGTGGGGGATTCGAGTTGGGGAAAATTATGACATTTCGGAAAAACAAGATGGCGGCCGACGTGAATCTTGCAACTCTATTGTTTTCCAACCGATTTCTTTGAAGTTTTGGATTATTGTAGAAATTAGTAAACGATTAACAGAAAAAGTGAAAAAAATTCAAAAAACAAGATGGCGGCCGAGCTGTGACGTCTCAAATTTCCGACCCCTCTCCTGTAAAATTTTGTATGAAAAAAATTTTTTTCACCCATGGTGTCGTATAGAGCTCAAAGAATGTAACTCGGAGAAAGGTGGCGAGAGCTGATGAGTGAGGAGTTCGGAGACGGGCGAGGGGCACGGCCAGGGTATAGTAGATAGGTGGAGGGTGCTCGACCAAATGTCATTCGAAACCTCGAGCAGTTGCCAGTGAGTTGAAAAAAAATTCCAAAATGGCGGAAAAAAAATGGCGGCAAATTTTGTCCGTCTCTCTCTCGGAGACTATAAAAGATGGAGGAGCGGTTTCTCGACAAAAGATGATCAAAACCCGGAGGTCTACCTGGTGAGTAGGAAAAAAATTCAAGATGGCGGATTTTTTTTTTTCATACTAAATGTATGGGGAATATTGAAGGAACTAGAAGTTGGGAACTATGCACGACATTGATTTTGATAGGTTCATAGGTGTCTTAGATCTCGGAGAATTAAAAAAGAAAAATATACTGGCCGAATTGAGAACCTCCTCCTTTTAGGAAATGGGTTAAAAAAGGTGAAAGAGTGGTTTTTTTGCCAACTATCCACGCGACCAACTAGGTGGGGTGTGCTCCAACAAAAATTACTCGAAACCACATCCAATTAGCAGGGAGTTGAAAAAAAATCCAAAATGGCGGATTCAAGATGGCGGCCATAGAAACTTTCTCTGGTGTCTACCTCGGAGAGTTTAAAAGATGGAAGAGTAGTTTCTTGGCAACAGATGATCAAGACCCAAAGGTCTACTTGATGATCAGGAAAAAAAACAAGATGGCGGATTTTTTTTCCATGCGAAATATATGGCGATTATTGATTCTTCTTTTTTCTTTTCTTTTTTTCTCTTTTTTCTTTCTTCTCTTTTTTTCTTTTTTTTTCTTTTTCTTTTTTTTTTATTTTTCAATTTCTTTCTTATTTTCTTTTTTCCTTTTTTTTTATTCTTTTTCTTTTTTTCATTTTTCATTTTCTTTTTTTCTCTTGTTCTTTTTTTTCTTTTTCTTTTGTGAATGAGGAGCACGGCCAGGTTATTGCAGATAGGTAGGGTGTGGTCGAACAAATTTTTTGGCAAAAGATGACCAGAATCCGAAGGTCTACTTGATGAGTAAAAAAATCGCGGTCCGCTTTAGCGGGCCGCGCACCCACGCGCCTTACTTTTAGTAATAACACTTCCCGCGAGCTGCTTTAGCAGCTCGCGCACCGAGCGAAATAAATAAAGCCGAACAATCGCGGTCCGCTTTAGCGGGCCGCGCACCCACGCGCCTTACTTTTAGTAAAACACTTCCCGCGAGCTGCTTTAGCAGCTCGCGCACCGAGCAAACGCTAGTTATAATATATATAGCTCGATTACCACTGACTGACTGACTCACTGATTGACATAATTGTTCTCCTAGAAAGAGACAAAAAACGATATAATGATGTACGGGAGATATGTCCGGGTGGGGGATTCGAGTGGGGAAAAATTATGACATTTCGGAAAAACAAGATGGCGGCCGACGTGATTCTTGCAACTCTTTTGTTTTCCAACCGATTTCTTTGAAATTTTGGATTATCGTAGAAATTAGTAAACGATTAACAGAAAAAGTGAAAAAAATTTAAAAATCAAGATGGCGGCCGAGCTGTGACGTCTCAAATTTCCGACCCTCTCCTGTAAAATTTTGTATGAAAAAATTTTTTTTCACCCATGGTGTCGTATAGAGCTCAAAGAACGTGACTCGGAGAAAGGTGGAGAGAGCTGATGAGTGAGGAGTTCGGAGACGGGCGAGGGGCACGGCCAGGGTATAGAAGATAGGTGGAGGGTGCTCGACCAAATGTCATTCGAAACCTCGAGCAGTTGCCAGTGAGTTGAAAAAAAATTCCAAAATGGCGGAAAAAAAATGGCGGCAAATTTTGTCCGTCTCTCTCTCGGAGACTATAAAAGATGGAGGAGCGGTTTCTCGACAAAAGTTGATCAAAACCCGGAGGTCTACCTGGTGAGTAGGAAAAAAATTCAAGATGGCGGATTTTTTTTCCCCCCCATACAAAGTGTATGGGGAATATTGAAGGGACTAGAAGTTGGGAACTATGCAAGACATTGATTTTGATAGGTTCATAGGGCTTTTTTATTTTTCTTTTTTTTCATTTTACATTTGCTTTTTTTCTTTTTTTTCTTTTTTTTTTTTTTTTCTTTTTTTTTCTTTTTCTTTTGTGAATGAGGAGCACGGCCAGGTTATTGCAGATAGGTGGGGTGTGCTCGAACAAATTTTTTGGCAAAAGATGACCAGAATCCGAAGGGCTACTTGATGAGTAAAAAAATCGCGGTCCGCTTTATCGGGCCGCGCACCCACGCGCCCTACTTGTAGCAATAACACTTCCCGCGAGCTGCTTTAGCAGCTCGCGCACCGAGCGAAATAAATAAAGCCGAACAATCGCGGTCCGCTTTAGCGGGCCGCGCACCCACGCGCCCTACTTGTAGCAATAACACTTCCCGCGAGCTGCTTTAGCAGCTCGCGCACCGAGCAAACGCTAGTTATAATATATATAGCTCGATTACCACTGACTGACTGATTCACTCACTGACTCATTGACACAATTGTTCTCCTAGAAGGAGACGGAAATCGATACAATGATGTAGGGGAGATATGTCCGGGTGGGGGATTCGAGTGGGGAAAAATTATGACATTTCGGAAAAACAAGATGGCGGCCGACGTGAATCTTGCAACTCTTTTGTTTTCCAACCGATTTCTTTGAAATTTTGGATTATTGTAGAAATTAGTAAACGATTAACAGAAAAAGTGAAAAAAATTAAAAAAAACAAGATGGCGGCCGAGCTGTGACGTCTCAAATTTCCACCCCTCTCCTGTAAAATTTTGTATGAAAAAAATTTTTTTCACCCATGGTGTCGTATAGAGCTCAAAGAATGTGACTCGGAGAAAGGTGGAGAGAGCTGATGAGTGAGGAGTTCGGAGACGGGCGAGGGGCACGGCCAGGGTATAGAAGATAGGTGGAGGGTGCTCGACCAAATGTCATTCGAAACCTTGAGCAGTTGCCAGTGAGGTGAAAAAAAATTCCAAAATGGCGGAAAAAATATGGCGGCAAATTTTGTCCGTCTCTCTCTCGGAGACTATAAAAGATGGAGGAGCGGTTTCTCGACAAAAGATGATCACAACCCGGAGGTCTACCTGGTGAGTAGGAAAAAAATTCAAGATGGCGGATTTTTTTTCCCCCCATACAAAATGTATGGGGAATATTGAAGGGACTAGAAGTTGGGAACTATGCAAGACATTGATTTTGATAGGTTCATAGGGCTTTTTTTCTTTTTCTTTTTTTTCATTTTACATTTGCTTTTTTTATTTTTTTTCTTTTTTTTTTCTTTTTTTTTCTTTTTCATTTGTGAATGAGGAGCACGGCCAGGTTATTGCAGATAGGTGGGGTGTGCTCGAACAAATTTTTTGGCAAAAGATGACCAGAATCCGAAGGTCTACTTGATGAGTAAAAAAATCGCGGTCCGCTTTAGCGGGCCGCGCACCCACGCGCCCTACTTGTAGCAACAACACTTCCCGCGAGCTGCTTTAGCAGCTCGCGCACCGAGCGAAATAAACAAAGCCGAACAATCGCGGTCCGCTTTAGCGGGCCGCGCACCCACGCGCCCTACTTGTAGCAATAACACTTCCCGCGAGCTGCTTTAGCAGCTCGCGCACCGAGCGAAATACTAGTTATTATAATATATATAGCTCGATTACCACTGACTGACTGATTCACTCACTGACTCATTGACACAATTGTTCTCCTAGAAGGAGACGGAAATCGATACAATGATGTAGGGGAGATATGTCCGGGTGGGGGATTCGAGTGGGGAAAAATTATGACATTTCGGAAAAACAAGATGGCGGCCGACGTGAATCTTGCAACTCTTTTGTTTTCCAACCGATTTCTTTGAAATTTTGGATTATTGTAGAAATTAGTAAACGATTAACAGAAAAAGTGAAAAAAATTAAAAAAACAAGATGGCGGCCGAGCTGTGACGTCTCAAATTTCCACCCCTCTCCTGTAAAATTTTGTATGAAAAAAATTTTTTTCACCCATGGTGTCGTATAGAGCTCAAAGAATGTGACTCGGAGAAAGGTGGAGAGAGCTGATGAGTGAGGAGTTCGGAGACGGGCGAGGGGCACGGCCAGGGTATAGAAGATAGGTGGAGGGTGCTCGACCAAATGTCATTCGAAACCTTGAGCAGTTGCCAGTGAGGTGAAAAAAAATTCCAAAATGGCGGAAAAAATATGGCGGCAAATTTTGTCCGTCTCTCTCTCGGAGACTATAAAAGATGGAGGAGCGGTTTCTCGACAAAAGATGATCACAACCCGGAGGTCTACCTGGTGAGTAGGAAAAAAATTCAAGATGGCGGATTTTTTTTCCCCCCATACAAAATGTATGGGGAATATTGAAGGGACTAGAAGTTGGGAACTATGCAAGACATTGATTTTGATAGGTTCATAGGGCTTTTTTTCTTTTTCTTTTTTTTCATTTTACATTTGCTTTTTTTATTTTTTTTCTTTTTTTTTTCTTTTTTTTTCTTTTTCATTTGTGAATGAGGAGCACGGCCAGGTTATTGCAGATAGGTGGGGTGTGCTCGAACAAATTTTTTGGCAAAAGATGACCAGAATCCGAAGGTCTACTTGATGAGTAAAAAAATCGCGGTCCGCTTTAGCGGGCCGCGCACCCACGCGCCCTACTTGTAGCAACAACACTTCCCGCGAGCTGCTTTAGCAGCTCGCGCACCGAGCGAAATAAACAAAGCCGAACAATCGCGGTCCGCTTTAGCGGGCCGCGCACCCACGCGCCCTACTTGTAGCAATAACACTTCCCGCGAGCTGCTTTAGCAGCTCGCGCACCGAGCGAAATACTAGTTAATATATATATAGCTGCTGGGGCTGATTCACTGATTCACTGACTGATTCACTCACTCATTGATCACCTCTCCTGTAAAATTTTGTATGAAAAATTTTTTTTCACCGATGGTTTCGTATAGAGGAAAAAAATTCATTCAGAGGAAAAATATGGAGAGAGCTGATGATTGAGGATTTCGGAGACGGGTGAAGAGCACGGCCAGGGTATCGAAGATAGGTGGGGGGTGCTCGAACAAATGTCACTCGAAACCTCATCCAATTCGCAGTGAGCTGAAAAAATATTCAAAATGGCGGAAAAAAGATGGCCGCCATACAAATTTCGTCGGTGTCTATCTCGGGGAGTATAAAAGATGGAAGAGTGGTTTCTGGGCAAAAGATGATCAGGACCCAAAGGTCTATTGAAGAGACTAGAAGCCGGGAATCATGCAAGACTTTGATACGGTTCCTTTTTAAGATTTGTTTTTATTGAAGTATTTTCAGTATGACACATGATGACATATGATGATCGAGGGTTTGGAAGGTGGGTGAGGAGCACGGCCAGGGTATTGAAGATAGGTGGGAGATGCTCAAACAAAAAATACTCAAAACCTCATGCAATTGGCAGTGAGCTGAAAAAATTCAAAATGGCGGATTCAAGATGGCGGCCATACAGACTTCGTCGGTGTCTATCTCGGAGAGTATACAAGATGGAAGAGTGGTTATTTGATAGAAAATGATCAGGACCTGAAGGTCCACTTGACGATAGAAAAACCGCGGTCCGCTTGCGGGCCGCGCACCCACGCGCCCTACTAGTTCATTCAATAGATACATGACGATCAAAATTGACATTATTATGACCGTTTTCACCAACCATACCTAAATCATCCCCTTTGTAGAAGTCTCTTTACGTAGGTAGCCCCTAAATACAATCCTAACATCCCAATGTCATTTTCACCTTTAGTTGTCCCGTAGAGGTTCGTAATAACAAAGTTGACAGAAAGTGTCAACTAACTTAACATAGGTAGCCCGTAAAGGTTAGGGAACTGTTATAGTGAAATCCTCAAGGCCTCAATCAAACTTAGGTATAGTTTTTTGGAACATTCAAATTAAATTACTTGTACACAGCGTCAACTATCGACACGATCAGAAAACATGTAAAAGGGCAATTCTCCTAAATGTTGGCTAAGGCATGTCCCAGGCTGGAGAACGTAGGTTAAAACTAAGTCAGGCTTTTGTAACTTTTTTTGTAGATACTAGATAGTGTCCTCTATATCGTCCATCAAGAAAAAGAAGATAAAAGAGGTGAGATCCAGCTTAAAAAAAAATTTAAACCTCCATTTTCTAACCTCCATGACTGTCCCACTGCTTATGTTGTATGTAACAAACTTATTTATTTAAAAACATAGTCGATTAAAAATTCTCAAAAAAATATATTTCAATAATGAACAATTAATCTTTAAAATAACAACAGTAGCGTGAGGTTACGTCTTAAAATTAGTTTTTTTTTAGTATTTAAAGTCTGTCCCACGAGTTTTTAATCGTTACCGTGCTCTTGTGCAAACACTATCGTAACTACCCACATATCCATACAATCCGCATCGTCGTCGCGTCTAACGTACAAAGTCAGTCGCCTTGAGCAATTCATGTCGAATGGAGGTGTGTACGTCATCGGGTTACTGAAATATTTGGCATTCTCCAACGGAAATTTCATTTTGGCAACTTTAATCGCTCATTCATAGGACTCTCACCATACCGTAAGTAGTTATCACATTTATATGTTTGTATTTTTTATATATTTCAAATATGTTTTACTTTCTAACATAGCACATTAAAACAATTACTATGTTTACTTAACAAGTAAAAATTTTATTAATAACCAATTCTAATTACCATGATCCTAATTACCATTATTACCAGGGCCATTTTACGTACTATGGTAATTGGGCATTAGCTAGGTAATTAGAGTAATGCTTGAATGTATGGGATCTTCTAGATTTTAACGACCTCCCTGGCCCTGTGGTGAGTACTTTGGTCTTAAAAACTGGATCTTCATGGGTTTGACTCCCGGCTGGTGCAATTTTGGATGTTGTAAAATTGTCTCCAGTCTAGTCTGGCCGAGGGTAGTTACCATCCAATACTCTACCAGCAAATATGTGCCGCGCCATGTGATTTAGCGTTCTGGTACGTATCAGCGTAGAAACCGGTAAGTTGTTTAAGTTTAATACCAGGTAAGCTCGAAACCATCTTAGACTGCAATTCACCACTTACCCCAGATTATCGCAGTCAAGGGCCAACTTGTAGTAACATATAAAAAGTTATAAGTAGTCTGTGTTGAATGATTATTGCTGTATTTTGATACTGTTTGGGTGTTGGTAATGACAACATCGTTATATTTACCAACACTAAAATGAACTAAACCGAAAAAGATGGGCAAAAAAGGCTTGAATGGTATGCGAAGATAAAAAAAGATCCTATATTATACCGAAAAAGATGGAGAATAAATCTTAATTCTTTTTTATAGCTCAATCGCAATCTAACTCGCAGCATTGCAGCGTTGTATGGCGATTGACGACCTTTGGACCAAGTAAACCCCAGAAAGTGGTTCGCAACCCCTTCACCTTAACCAACGGCCGATATCGTGCAACAATCGCTTAGCTTCCACACTCCAGCATTCCGTAGTCTCCACTGCCAGAGGGACAAAAAGGTAGCTGTCCAGAATAGGGACATCTTTATTCCTTTTTTTAATGCAACGGACTCTGCAGTGTCTAGCTGTGTTTTCCGGCTGAGATGACATGGTGCGAATGTACTCATGCACGTCGCGTCGCTCAGCATGCATTTGCTATTTTGCCATGGGACGAGTGTCAAGCCATCAGGATGCTTGCCATCCATGTGATCTAAACCGGGTGGCTCGAGTACACACTACGCAGGGTACGTTGACCGAGACGAGGGCTGTGTGGACGATATCGTTCAGAGAGTGGTGACGAGAGAATCTGGCCACACAACGACTGCAACTCAATGCGTGGTGGCCGTTGGCTTCCACCACGTAACCGCAAATGCATCGATGGAATTCGCAAACAGGCATGCAACCATGTCGGGAAGTCCTCAGTAGATATGTAATCTTCGGCACAGCAAAATAGTTTTGCAAGAGCGTAAGCGTAACATGGGCCGAAATATCTTTCCAATGCTCTTGAATGGCGGAGTGGCCTCCTTACCTCAGCCCTCAATGGCTTCCGGGATAGCAAAAGAAAAGATAGGAGACCCCAAGAAGAAAAAATCGTCAGCGTTAAACTCCTTGAGCCCAGGAACTAGGTCTTCAAAGTGAGGGAACAGAAGACGGGACTCTGGATTACAGGGGAAGAACTCTCACTTAGGCATGTTCACCTTCAACCCCAGCTCCTTCAAGCAATGTATTAAAAGCAGTAGGTCACTTTCCACAACTTCAGGTTTGCCTCCTATAGTACCATCATCGAGTTACCAGATATTAAGGGGGGATTTGAGGTCGTGAAGAACTTTCTGAATGCTGAGGCTGAAGATGAGAGGTCTAAGCGGATCTCCCTGTTGGATATCAATCTGCGAAAGGATAGAGGTTTGGTTAAAGAATACATTGGAGGGGGAATGTTAAAATTGCTGAAGAAAAGGATACAGAGTAGGAATCATAACTTTGCTTCGCTCAGCAGAATGTCCTTTTCCAGTGTATTGAAAGCGTTATGTATGTCAAGCTCCATGATAACACAGTCCTTGTTGCTTGGGTCTATAGCGAACAAATGCGTTGCGTGGATAGCCTAGCTTAGTGTCAAGACCTAACAGGTGCGGTCGCAGGTAAGTCACTATTTCCTCCAAAGGCCCTAGACCCTTATTTGATTAGAAGATTACCGAATATATAGATCTCATCAACGACACTGACAATTCTGTATCAAATTTTATATTATAATAATAATTATTAAATTTTTTTTTTAACGGTCCACTACAATGTTTTAATTAATGCATATATTTTTTTCGATGTTACTCCATAATTATATCCGTTAAATCTATATTTACTCTAAAATTAAAACTACCTACTACATTAAAATTAAATTTATTCTAAAATAAAAACTAAAATAAAAATTTAATAAAATCTAAAACCCCATCGAAGTCACTGCAGTGTGGCATGGTACCCAAGATGCTGGCAGCATTACCCCTTTGGATGGCCAAGCTAATCCTTTGGGCAAGGTAGCTGCCAGCTCTTGGATCCCCGGTAGACTCGATCACCTTTTTAGTTAGCTCTACAAAAAGCGCTTGAGCCTCCGGGCCCCACGGCCCCAGGGTCTCTACACCAAAAGGCACAAATATGAAACCACTGTCAAGTTTTTCATATTTGCGCCTCTTAGCCTGTTCGGCGCTAGTAGCCGCTGCACCCGCCACAGAGGAGGTCGCATGGATGTGGGATGCAGCTAGAGTATCTACACAGGTGGCATCCCACACAAGCGACCTCCCTGTCCTCCAAGGAACAAGCGTCATACCATCAGGTCTCCTGCTATCACTACGTGCCAAACCAATAGGTTCTAATACAGCTGGCACGTGAGCAGTAGCAAGAGACCTGCGGATGATGTCGTTGAGGGCATTGTGGCGGGAGAAACGACCAGCGCTTTTCGAACAGGAGAGTCCGTGATGACCGTAAGCGTCGACGTGGTCACCGCAGTGGCAACGGTGAGGCTGGGTTATTTTGGCGCCGAGCCTAAGGCCAACTACCACTGCAAGAGTGGCGTGGTTTAAAAGAGTGCCTAGATTAGCAGAAGGGAGAGCATGGAGCCAGTGGCCGGATTCTTTCGCAGAGACAGCGAGAAGACGAGCACGGTCTTTAGAATTTGCTTCCATTAACATTGCGTCAAAAGTTTTTTTACAAATAATGTCATCCCACTGTCTCTGGGAAGGAAGAGAAACCGGCAATTGATTTGGGCTAATCGCTGACCATTCATTTCTTGCCTCTGCCAAGTACGACACCTCAATTGATCCCAAAGACTGGGATATAATTTTTTCAAAGAGAGTGTGTGTACTATAAACAGAGGAAAGAAATGCTGGCAGTGAGACACTAGAAATTTTGCGGATTCCCAGACCTCCATACCTGATCGGAAGAGAAGCCTGGGCCCATTCTTGATCATCTATCGGACAATTTAAGATGTCAGATAGAATATTTTGTATAAAATTATCCAAATTTTCCAATAAATTATTAAATTTCCAAAGAGGTGAACATCTTAGGAAATAAGTAAATTTTGGAACAAATAAGCAGAATCGAATGATGGTCATTGCCATATGAGGATTAATATCGAAAAGGTGATGGGAAGTGTTTTTGAATTTAGAAATTAAGTCAGTAAAAAATTGAGGAACTGAGGCCTCTAGAACAGGTGCTCCTAGGAGGCGAAGTGACTCATCATTTAAAATTTTAATACCCGGAGCTAAAGTATTGAATTTATTTAATATGTGCAGTTTAGATTCCGCCGAAAAAGAATTAGGAATATAAATTTCACATTTATCAAAGTTAAGTTCCAAGCCAATAGTTTTAAATTTTGATATAATAATTTCTAAATCCTCCAAAACCGAATTCACTTCGCCGCCCAAGGTTCCATCATCCAAATACCAAACATTGAATTTGGAATTTAGAGCCGAAATTATAGGGTGGATGGCCAAACTAAAAATAACTGGTCCAAGCGGATCCCCCTGCTGACAGCCGACAGCGGAGCTCAGAACATTCTTTTTGTGTACGAGCTTTGAAGGTTCCTGGTAGCACTGCGCCAAGTACGGGAAAAACTGTGGAAATTTATTTTTTACTTCTGAGAGGAGGACCCCCCGATCCACTGAATTGAAGGCATTCTTCACATCAATTTTAAGGAGTACTTCCTCCCGGGAGCTAAGGAGGAATGTGCGAGCAGCATGAACAGCTGCTTCACATCCCCCCTTTACCCCAAAGCCTAACTGAATTGGGACAAAATTAGAAGATATCAAAGATATATATTATTAATTATGTTTGGTATGTTATTTGAAGAATATTTTGTGTACATAGAGCTATCTTATGTTAAACTCATAATATAATTAGACGCTTTTTGTAGGTAAGCCTGGGTAGGTCTGATAGGAAAATAACTGAATTTATTGATCTTGTCAGCAAGGCAGACTTTTGTTATGAATCTTTGTACGATTATGATTGGCATGCCGTTTTTGCGAGATTTACTTAGACGCTTCTTCTAGGTAACTAATTAACTATAATAATTAATCAATAAATAATCGGAACTGAATCAAGAAAATTTATGAGTGACATTTTTATCTATTTTGTAAATCGTGATTGATACATTTGATTTATCAATTTTGAGGACTATTAATAAGTACCTACTTACCTAAGCAGATTTTTTTTTATATTTAAAGAAATACTACGATATTTCTTTCAGTTTTACTACTGTATTTTTTCACATTTACAGATTAAATAGATTTTATTAAAAAAAAACACTTATGTTTTATTTTTGTTTCTCATTCACAAAATTTTAACAAATTACCATATAGCATATTCTAATCACCATATTCCGGACCTCATTACCATGTCACAATTTATCCTTACCATGGACACCATAATTACCAAATACGCTATTTCTCCAAGAAAACTAGGTTCTGGTGGAGGCCTTCCTCATCACTGTGATAAATGAAGGCACCTCTCTGTCAAGGCATACTTAAAAAACCAATAACTCAAAAAAAAAAATTTTTTTTTCGTCGGACGTTTTAGCCAACAATTAGGAGAACTGCCCAAAAACAAACTGCAACGTGAAGTTTTATTGATGTTTGCTAAATGACTAAATAATAATTTTAATTGAATAATATGTTACATATAGCTGCATTTGCTATATGAGATGAGAGCGCCATCTATTGACATCATTGTGAAGTTCTGTTGTTGCTGCTCATTAAAAGTTAAATAATTTAGTTTCCTTATTACATTTATCTAATTTTAGTATTTGTTGTTCAAGTACATGATATTACGCTAAAATTATAAAACTTTCAAGCCCCAGCTTTCAGTGGTTATTCCGTTGTGAGGTCAAATATAATCTCCACTTTGAAAGCCCCCCATTTCGTCAATTTTAGGAAAAAAATTAAAAAAAAATACTTTTGTACTCTGTTCCAAATTAGGCGCTTTTATAATTCTCACGTCACGTTATCGTGGTCGTCGACGTCCACGATTTTCCGTGGACGTCAACGTCCACGTTAAAGTCGCTTTTATAATTTTCATGCCGCGCCGTGGACGTTTAACGTCATTTGCGTAGTATATTCGGAAGAGTGTGGATGACATGGCCAATAACTTACTTCGACTTGGTAGATTTAATGTATATAAGACGTAAAAGGCAATTTGCCTGGCAACAAGAAGGTTTTGGCAGCATCCGATGCTAAAAGTGAAATATTTAGAAAGAACATTTTTTAATATAAAATTATTATTTGTCCCAAAAACAAGGTTTCATCTCTATTAGTTTGATTAGGGTAACAACTTGATACTCTATTGTAAGGGTAATAACATCATAATATTTGAATGCCATTTTTATAAAATACTAGTAAAATATTAAAAATATAAAAAATAGTAACTCAAACAATGAGTTCGGAACGCGCCATTGTAGGGGGGCGGGATGTGGGGGAGCGCGGGCACGTAGACTCTCACTCACAAAACATTAATCCTTGTAGCTACATAGCTCCACTACATAGCCAAAATACCGTGACGATATTACAGGGAAACCGGACGCCGATTATATCGTCACGGCACTACAGGATGTGCCGTGGACGTGCACGGCATAACGTTACCGTCGATGGAAATTTAAAAACGTCTTCATATATTTCCATACATTTGACTCCCCTGTCTTGCCGTTGTGCCGTGGACGTCCACGGTAATATCGTCACGGTAATAATTATAAAAGCGCCTATTATCTTTAAAATGAGGTACTGTAACCCTATGAAACGCAAAAATTTTTTTTTTCTTCGCATTCTATGAAAGCCCCCCTGAAATAAAGATTTTTATAACTTTTTAAGCCATTTTCGGCTGGAGGCCATCGGTTTACATATTATATCTAAAATTGAAGTAATTACGTTCAGTAATTCAGAAGTTATAAGGCTCTGACAGACGGACGGACGGACGGAACGACGGACGGACGGACGGACGGACAAGTGCAAATTCACTCAAGTAGACTCAAAGACCTTCGCTTCGCTCGGTCGAATACCCTCTACAATGTAAAGTACCCTCTAAAATGTAAAATACCCTCTACATTCTACAATGTAAAATACCCTCTACATGCGTAACCTGAGATGGGGGTGTTCTTAACCTTGTTCTAACTTTTTGGGTCAATGGAGTTTTTAGCGAATAAAATACCTAGTGAGAAATTATATCAATATTAACTGTGTACATACAATACGGAGAAAATGAATAAACGTTAGGAAATGAAAATCTAGTCTACGTGTACTATCCTTAATAGACTTGGCCTTTAATGGATGGTCAGTTTTTTAAAATCTTCGTGTGACGGACAAGTGGACGTCGGTGGATGACGAAGTGGATTGAAGTAGTCTGTGGATGGTTTTCAACTTTCGAACTTTTGCTATAGCAAATTAAACTAATGAATGCAAATTATTAAAAAAAAATTAAGTGGCACTCGGGGACTGCCGCGGTAAAGCTATTGCATATCATTTTTTATCAACTTATGCAATTATAATATTTAATCAAATATTTTTTTTCTTTGATATTAATTCAAGTTTTTCCTTTGATATTAATTCAAGTTACACTTTTATTCTTACAAAAATAAAGGCGAACAAAACAAAAAAAATTAAGTGGCACTCGGGGACTGCCTCGGTAAAGCTATTGCATAGCATTTTTTATCAACTTATGCAATTATAATATTTATGCAATATTTTTTTTTGCATGATAAAAATTATGCAAAAAAAATAATTAAAAAACAAACAAACAAGAAAAGCTGTCACTACTTCGCGAGTGAGATTCGAACCTGCGACATCATACACCATACGGTAAAGATAGCGGCCGCTCGCCCACTGCGCCAAAGAGAGCTACTTCTGAACCTCTAAAATGTTGAACGCTTACTGAACGACGGTGTTAGGTTTATTTTCGTTACGAAATTTCTTGATTCGGTCGCCGCGCTCAAACTGTTTGTCCTAGTTCAAAGCCCGCAATAAAAGCTATGCAATAGCTTAATAACAAAAAATTTAGGGACCTACCTATAATGATAGCAAATATAAAACGGCACAAATGTCTCGTAAGTTTATTTGAAGTTGCACTTATTTAACCTCTAGAGTCCGGAGATTTTTTTTCAAAAAAAATCATAATTTTATATTGTATATGAGTATTATAGGTGGCATAGAGACTAAGAAAAATATTTAAAAAAAAGTCTGGCTTTTCCGGGGAGTTTTTCTCTATGTTCTTACACGAGTACATCGGGACTATGTCCTCATCCGAGTACATATCTTTAGGATAGGAAAAGGTCAAATAAATACCAGTTTCTGCTCATAATCAACTTATATATTAATAATTTGTGCTTTATAATCACAATATTCATTATCTAAGTAATTATCATTATAAAAGTAATAATAATCCATGTAGTTCTGTACCAAAATCATATGGCTCCCAATCCATCATATTTCGAGGTATATATGATGGCTGGTTCACATCAGGAATTTTGTGAAAAAATGATGTGTTCCGATGATGATCCGTTCCAATCACAAGATCTTTGATCCGCGAGATAATTGTCGACCACGGGAAGCTGCTATTTGACCACGTGATGTTTGCCTAGAAGGCATCCGACCGCGTGTTAGTCCCCTCGATGGCCGCCGACCCGGTCCACTCCTACGTAGTGGGGGCGGTGTACTAATTTCAAGAGGTGGAAATGATGGACTTGGCACCACAATATCTTCATCATCGGAAGGACCTTCATCTCGTAAGTCTTCATGCGCATGTTCACTGCTATCACTTTTACTCTCGGAATCTGAAGTTAGTAACCGGTATGGGTTGTATGTCAATAAGTCATCTTCGCCGTCTGATAGTCCATCCGAGTCATCAAGGCCTTGTAAGATCTGTAAGATCGGTTCGTCCCCTAGACGATCTGAAAATAATAAAATAAACTACGCATATTACCCTTGCCTCACACAAGTACATAGAAAACACTTGCAACAGAGACCGGAAGTACTTGTACGAGACCATAAGAATTAACGGCATGAATCAAACATTTTTTTTCAATTAATTTACAAAATAAAGGCTGATTACTGAATTTGGGACCCAATTTGACATTATTATTGCGAAACTAAATCGTATAATTAGGTATTAGCATGGATTAATTAGGATTTACTTACCATGTGCCATGATGCGATCCGCCCGGCCAGATGTTTTGTGCCACACTGATCGCTGATTGGTTGTTACGCATCCATTCAACCGGCAAAATGCGTGAATACAGTCAGTCTTACAATATTGTGCGCGCCAAAATTCGAATTCGGCGAAAACAAAGAGAGCAGATTTTTTAGAAGTCTATGTACTCGTCTGAGGACTCAGGGTCTCTAGAGGTAGATTAACTTACGTGGAGCTGTTAAATGAGAATGGGCACTGGGCAGCCCATAATACCCAAAAGAATATAACTTCGTTTATGGGGCAGCCCTAAATAGAGTCGTTCAGACTTCAAAAACCAATTACCGGGCCATCCGCACGGCAAAATTGACTCTGTATGCGAGCAGAGTCAATTTTGCCGCCTAGGTGATAATAGGCAATTTAAAAAGTAAAACTGTTCATCCATTTTCAGTATGGATACTAGCTTTTGCCCGCGACTTCGCTCACGGTAAGTTCGATTTTTCGAACCCCTATTTTAGCCACTTAGGGGTTGAATTTTCAAAAAGCCTTTCTTAGCGGATGCCTACGTCATAACAGCTATCTGTATGCCAAATTTCAGCCTGATCCGTCCAGTGATTTGAGCTGCGCGGTGTTAGATCAGTCAATCAGTCAGTCAGTCAGTCAGTCCTTTTCCTTTTATATATATTTAGATTACTTCCTAAGCAGTGATAGCCTAGTGGTTAGGACTGTGGTCTCCTATTCGGGGGGTCACAGGTTCGATCCCGGATCGACCTCTGACTTTTCGGAGTCAAGTGCGTTTAAGCAATTAAATATCACTTGCTTCAACGGTGAAGGAAAACATCGTGAGGAAACCTGCACATCTGAGAGTTCATAATGTTCTCGAAGGTGTGTGAAGTCCGCCAATTCGCATTGGGCCAGCGTGGTGGACTATGGCCTACAACCCTTCTCTGTGAGAAGACCTGCGCTCAGTAGTGAACCGTTGATGGGTTGCTAATGATGATGAGGTTACTTCCTGCTATGTGTCACTGAGTGAGTCAGTGATGATTACTGTCGTAGGACTCGTAGGTAAATCAACATGATTTCCGTACGGGTAGGTGCCTAGCGCTATAAATAGGTAACACGATAGACCAATGACATTTGGCGCACATCGCCAAATCCCAGCGTCAAGCGACAACAGCGGTCGAAAATAGAAATACATTTACGTTACTACCACTTGCAAAAGGGTACGGGCAGTACTAACATATTTTCCGACCCGCCCGACTTCAACATACTCGTATGTACAAACTGAAATTATTTTATACTTTTCAGTGCCGTTTGAAGTCGGTTTTTTTTTTTAAGAATTTTTATATATTATTGTTTTAAGCTTTTTAGTGTAGCAGAGGATAAATCTACACATTCTCTGATCGCGAGCGATTTGTTTCTATTCATTTAGGAGTTCCGTCCTCCATCTCCGACGATATTCATCAAATCTTCACCAAATTTAAATCGGACGTACCTGCAGATACGCCCTTTCAAATAATTTTTTTTTTATTGAAATCGGTTAAGATTTGACGGAGATATGGAGTAACATCGACAAAAAAAAACGCGTCGAATTGAGAACCTCCTCTTTTTGTGTTTTTTGAAGTCGGTTTAAAAACACCACACTGCGGTGCAGCGGTGCGATGAATCGTGGACGGTACGAATAGGAATACGATAGAGAATCGCTTGCAATGCGGCGCCATCGTCCTTCGCATTCGCTTAGGGTGAAACCACAACACTGCGTGCGATGACGCATCGCGAAAACGGCGCCGCATCGCAAGCGATTCTCTATCGTATTGCTACAAGTTCTTGCAATTGACGAGGGCGACTGTCTTATGGTTGTGTGTGTGTCGTATCTGTATAAGTGTGTGCGAGCGCAATGCTCGCGCCTGCCCGCTCCCACGTAGGCTTTGACAGGCACGCACACTTATGCAATGTGCATGTACACGAAGTAACCACGAGTACAGCTCACTCGCCTTCGTGAATTGCAAAAACTATACTGTAATACGTAGTGCGACGTCGCATCGTAGATTTTTACGATGCGACGTCGGAACGCAGTGTCGTGTTTTCGCCTTATAGAAATATTTATAATTTAAATAAACTTTTTTATCTACACTAATGTTATAACATTCTACTTATGTTTCCAATACTTGACTTATAATTACTACTGTTATAGCGCAGATAACAAAACACTCAATTTAAGCAATTTCACATGATGGTATAATATCCACATCGATATCGTAAAATCTCATTATAACATCAATAAAACGCGACCAATTAACCTGGCGAGCCTTATGTCAAAATCCTCATACAAGTTGTATAAAATTTTGATATTAGGCTGGCTTTTGAAAACAGTTGGGTTATACGTGAAAACTTCGTCGAAACTACTAAACTTACATACACAAAACTCTTTGGTAAGATCTTTTGGCAATATTATAAAAAGTCACCGCCATATTGAAATTCTTTGTTATTGGACCGATTTCGTTCAAAATCGATATTTGGGCTTCCCTGGGGTCAAATAAGAGGAAATGATTGGCAAAATTATAAAAAGTGACCGCCATATTGAAATTCTTTGTTATTGGACCGATTTCGTTCAAAATCGATATTTGGGCTTCCCTGGGGTCAAATAAGAGGAAATGATTGGCAAAATTATAAAAAGTGACCGCCATATTGAAATTCTTTGTTATTGGACCGATTTCGTTCAAAATCGATATTTGGGCTTCCCTGGGGTCAAATAGGAGGAAATGATTGGCAAAATTATAAAAAGTGACCGCCATATTGAAATTCTTTGTTATTGGACCGATTTCGTTCAAAATCGATATTTGGGCTTCCCTGGGGTCAAATAAGAGGAAATGATTGGCAATATTATAAAAAGTCACCGCCATATTGAAATTCTTTGTTATTGGACCGATTTTTACTCTTTTTGTTTGATAATTAATTGCATTAGTGAAGATAAAGTAGTGTATGCAACTGCATATAACACGGGTATTAAAACACTCGTTACTATTATGAAACTCGCTGCGCTCGTTTCATAAACTCACACTCGTGTTTTAATACCCTTCATTATATGACAGTTGCATAAACTACTATTACAAGTGCTTTTGAATCGTCGATGAGTCTACCAGTGACTACTTCGGAATGCTCTTCCTGCCGAGAAGAACCAGCAAGAAACTCGGCGGTTGCTCTTTTCAAAACAAGTTTAGTCCCGGGAATTCCCGAGACTTTGATTGTAGGCTGTCTCGTGTCCCGGGACTTTGAAATTGTCGGGAATTCCCAAACCCTAGCACTACATACTTTACTTCTCATCAAATTACTCTTTTTGAACTCTTTTAGCTCTCTCAGTCCGTTCGGCTAAATTCTTTTTTTGGTGGAATTGCCGGTATGCTCTTCGTTTAACTCGCAGTTTCCTTTGCGAGTCAAACGGAGCCTTTCCGGGAATCCTTTGTTTTTCCAGGGCAAAAAGTTCAATTCAATTCATTTATTAATTTTTGAATACGGTAGTTGAGATAGTATATACATAATTTAATATAAAAAAAATTAAGTGGCACTCGGGGACTGCCGCGGTAAAGCTATTGCATAGCATTTTTTATCAACTTATGCAATTATAATATTTATGCAATATTGTTTTTTTGCATAATAAAAATTATGCAAAAAAAACAGTAAAGAAAGCGGTCGCTCGCCAACTGCGCCAAACAGAGCTACTTATATGAACCTCTAAAATGTTGAACGCTTACTGAACGACGGTGTTTGATTTATTTTCGTTACGGAATTTCTTGATTCGGTCACCGAGCTCAAACTGTTTGTCCTAGTTCAAAGCCCGCGATAAAAGCTATGCAATAGGTTAAAAATATTTTTAAAAAACCGACTTCAAACACCCGCGCCACTACAAAGTACCTATATAATTTATTATTGATTTTTTAAAAACCGCCCGACCGATTTCGATAAAATTTAAATGGGACCACCTGGGAAGTATAAGTCATGTCAAACAAAGAAGAATTTTCCAAATCGGTTCAGGCGTCTTCGAGTGATCGGTGTACATAAAAAAAGATTCAAACGAATTGATAACCTCCTCCTTTTTTGCTGTCGGTTAAAAATACTGACCCTCATATTCTACCACAGTATGGTATACAAATCTTATACCACTAAAGTAGCGTTTGTCAATTCCGGTGTTTCTGGAGAACAATAGAAAGTTGCTAACTTAGAACTGTCAAACGCATATTTCGTCATACAAAATGTTCTCACAGAGATACAGTAGTTAGCTGTATGATAAAGAGTCGCCCTACAGGCCCCCAACTAAACTCGTGCAAAAAATCACGTCGATCATGTTGCTCCATTGCAGCGTGATTTAAGGACAAACAAACACTTTCGCATTAATAATAATACTAGATGATGCCCGCGACTTCGTCCGCGTGGATTAAGGTTTTTAATTCCCGCAGAAACTCTGTAATTTTCCGGGATAAAAAGGTAGCCTTTGTGTTAATCCTTGGTGTAAGCTATCGCCATTCCAGATCGGTTCATTCGTTGTGGAGTTATAGAGTAACAAATATCCATCCATACATCCTCACAAACTTTCGCATTTATAATACTAGTAGGATAGTTTCAGAGTATAAAAGTACTATAAGCACGGAAGTATAAAATCCATAAAACTCAGTCAATTCCCACTTGGTAAAGTTAACGACAAAGCCGTGACCTACTTACCCTGACCTGACCTTTGATTATTTCATAGGGTATGTAAGATTAGTTAAGTTTACGTGAAACTATTACCTATTGTAATTTGTAACGTACTTGTAATCAAGCTTTCTCTACTGCTACGGGTCTACGCCATAGCGTAGCTTTATTGTCATTTAGCTGCGTAGATGTTGACGGAAGCCATGTTGTATTTGTATAAATGCACTTCAATGATCAAGGTTTTTTTTTTATTCCCGCGAGTACTCTTTAATTTTCCGGGATAAATTAATGTAGCCTATACGGTAATCCTGGGTATGAGCTATCTCCGTTCCAAACACCCAAATTGGTTCATTTGTTGTGGCTTGAAAGAGTAACAAACATCCATCCATCCATCCATCCATCAATCAATCCATCCTCACAAACTTTCGCTTTTATAATATCATAAATAGGATTAGTAAGATAATTTGATTTTGATTCGAGATAAAATTAAATTGTATTTCGAATTTTGATAAGTAAGTACTAAACCAATCTTTTAAATAAAAAAAAATACGTGTGGCACTCGGGGACTGCCGCGGTAAAGCTATTGCATAGCATTTTCTAGTCGCACGCACACAAACACCGTGCCGAAGTCTGCCGAACTGAAATGACGGTGTTAGGTTTATATTCGTTACGAAATTTCTTGATTCGGTCGCCGCGCTTAAAGCCCGCGAGTGCCCGCGATAAAAGCTATGCAATAGTTTAAAGACATTTTTTTTATTTAGATGAATCTCCAGCCAATTCTTTTCAATAGAATTTGCTTTCCGAGCCAGTCATAAGGCCCAAATTAGACAGTGCCTCGTTCATCGTTCATTTTTGCGAATATTTTTTGCGAAAACGAACCCTAAGGCCCTTTGCCCTAGGGGCGAATTTAGACGGGTGGCTCACCGATGACCTTCGAAAATGAAAGCAAAAATCTCGAAAAATTAACCATAGAAAATTCACCCTTAGGGCGACTTAAGATGGTTCATTTTCACAAAAATTTTCGCAGCGATGAACGATGAACGATGCACTGTCTAATTTGGGCCTAAGAGCCACCAGTAATTACTTACAAATAAACTTACCGTACGTAAGAATGAAACATCATCTTGCTCGCTCGCTCCGCCTTCCGCTTCAGCCATTTTGAATTTGTTTCTTACTTAATTTTCCAATTTGATGCCTCTTTTACTCCCGCCCAACCGCATAGCTGGAACAAAGAGAAACAAAACTTAGGTCTAGGGTGCACAGCAGTGAGACTAATTAAAATATGGCTTCCAGGAATGTAACACGGCAATTGTGATTATGACATTACGACCAAAGAGGAAATAGTCATCTTCTACGCAAACGCGCACCATCTTGGGCTGCAACTTCAGTTACCATCAGGTGAGATCGTAGTTAAGCGCAAATAGATCAAAGTCTATAAAATAATACATATAAAAATATATATTTTATCTTATAGTATTGCCAGAGTAAGGTACATTCTCAAGGGACAAATCCCGGATCTTAAACCAGGGACTTAAGGCCCACACTAGAAGGCTTCATGAGAGAGTTGAGTTCCCACGGCGCGGCGGCGCGGATCGCGGCCCGCGCCCGCAGCGGTTGCGGGCCGCGAAACGCGCCGTGGAAACTCAGTCTAATTGGGCGATGGATATTATGTCGCAGTAAGATAGTTGAAGCCGTGTTATAGCTATAAGCCTAGGTTTATAGCTATATGCCGAAATAAAGCTATACGAAAGCGATTCATAGCTTTCTTACTAGGAATATAGCTATAATACGTCTCCGACGTCTTTCTATTTCTTGTTTTACTCCTGTGTTTCCCGCTTCACTCTCGCTCGACATGAGTTAAGTATGTTCGAAGATTACGCAGGCAGTGAAATTCGGGCCACGAGTTGGACGCCAATATAGCAGGGGTACGTCGGAGAGGGGTGGTGGCCAAATAAAAGTAGATTTGCAATTGCACTTGATGTATTCACGCTACTTTACACACGTTACAATTTATGTGAATTAACTTAATAGCGCGCTGAAGTAGGTCCGTCCACGGCAGTGGGATTCCAGCTTGCCGCAACGTGCACTAGCTTCAGGGCTAGGGCTAGTTAGGGCTTGAACTCGAGAGGTCCGGGCAACCGTACACAATCGACTCAAGTAAGCTTGAATAATGATCCCACGTTCACCTTACACTATATAGATCCACGGCACACAACTGACTAGCGCGATGTAATTTAGGTACAACGGCGTCTATCGGCAGCTGCATTAAATTATTCCGTTATAATAGTTATTTGTGTTATATGGGGCCAAAGAAATTTTTTGTTCCCCGAGGGCTTTATGTTGAATTCAGAGCGAAGGGAAGGATTCAATAGTATTCTATAGATGCTAAAGTAGAATCCTGAGCGTAGCGAGGAATTCAATATACGCCGCCCGAGAACAAAATATTTTGGCCTCAAATGACACACACTATTTTTCATCATTACCTATGAGAAAAAGCTAGGAGTATCAACCTACTATGTATAGACATTACCTATACGTACATTGTAAGTTTAAATAAAACACAAATAAATACTTATGAAAAAATTAAACATTAATATTTATGTTGGATACAGCTTGGGCGTATATCCGATCGACAAATTGATCACGTGACATATGGGAGACAACAGCTTCTCAAACATATTTGAATTTCGACACATACTAAAGCACGAACGCGGACCAATCAGAAGAGAGAAATGAAAAGTCCCATGGGGTTAAAGTTAAATTTTGCTCCCGCTATCCTCTGAAGCCAATATTCGTTTTTCGAATAGGTATGATGAAATAGTATATTACACATCTAGGGCAGTAAAATAAGAAATGTCTCAGATCACATGTAATTGTTGTCCGAGGCGAAGCCGAGGTCAATAAACATGTGATCTGAGGCTTTCTTATTTACTGCCCGTAGTGTGTATACTATTTTTCTCCTCGACGGAGGCGGAAAGCGACATTTTCGTTTAGCGCAGCGGGAGGAAAATTGACGCTTTCCGCCCGGAGGTGAGAAAAATATATTTTTCATTTTAACTTTAACCCCATGGGACTATTCATTTCTCTCTTCTGATTGGTCCGCGTTCGTGCTTTAGTATGTGTCGAAATTCAAATATGTTTGTTTTTGTTGTGTAATTAAACATTAATATATTTATGTTGGATACAGTATGGGCGTATATTCGATGGACAAATTGATCACGTGACTTATCGAAGCTTCTCAAACATATTTGAATTTCGACATATACCTACTAGAAATGAGAGAAATGAAAAGTCCCATGAGGTTAAAATTAAATTTTGCTCACGCTATCCTGTGAAGCCAATATTCATTTTTCGAATAGGTATGATGAAATAATAATTTATTTGTGTTTTATTTAAACTTTCAATATACGATGACTATACATAGTAGTTTGATACTCCTAGCTTTTTCTCATAGGTAATGATGAAAAACAGTGTGTGTCATTCGGGGCCAAAATATTTTGTTCTCGGGCGGCGTATATTGAATTCCTCGCTACGCTCAGGATTCTACTTTAGAATCCTTCACTTCGCTCTGAATTCAGAATAACACCCTCGGGGAACAAAAAATTTCTTTGGCCCCATATAACACAAATAACTATTGAACTACATTTAATGAGCTCCAGACAATGGCACCCCACATGCCAGGTTAAAAATAAAAATTGAATTTTATTTTATTTTTATTATTTTTTGTTATAGCGGCATTAGAAAGACACTCTGAAAATTTCAACTGTCTTCCTATTACGGTTTACGAGATACAGCCCGCTGATGGACGGACGGACGGACGTACGGACGTACGGACGGACGGACAGACGGACAGCGGAGGCTTAGTAATAGGGTCCCGTTTGCACCCTTTGGGTACGAAACCCTAAAAAGAATGCTTGTGCGAACTTTACCAAAAAATTGAGTAGGTAGGCAATTACAATATTACAGACAAAAACTGAAAGCTTTTATCAATATTCTCTCACAAACCTTGCTTAACCTTTTTCTACCTTATTCCTGAAGCCATAAAGAGTTTAATGGCTTTCCATAGACGCTAAGGCGATAGTCAGTTTTGTTTTAATTTGAATCTTATTTTCTAGGATACAAAGAAATAAACTGCTTGTCATTTCGAGGTAGAGGAATGTGATATGAATTTTCGTTTTGAAAACAACGAGGACGCCCCATGACTACAAAATGTGTGTAATTCAGGGAACGGTATGTGAAGCGAATTTCAGCATTTGTGATTTTTTTGTTATTGAGGTACAAGCTTTTATTTTACTTACAATGTATGTATGTATGTAGGTATGTATGAATAGAATAGAAAAGAAATGTTTTTTATTCAAATAAACTTTTTTACAAATGCTTTTGAATCGTCGATGATTCTACCACTTGTTCGGAATGCCCTTCCTGCCGAGAAGAACCAGCAAGAAACTCGGCAGTTGCTCTTTTCAAAACAAGTTTACAATATAATAGATACTATGCTATGTATGCAGTGTTTCCACAATGAGGTTAAGTTCAACACAAAAGCATGCCTAATTATAATTCAACACATGTTAAGACGGGCAGACAGAAAGTAGGCCCATTCTCGCCGGTGGGACCCGTTCACGAGCATGACGCATGACCCAGCCATTGCTTCGCTCAACCATATTTGAGGGAACGTAACAACCCGCATCACGTGTATGTATGTATTTATGTATGTATGTATGTATGATGTATGGTATGTACCTATGCATGTTTAGGTCAAATCTTGCAAGATGAATAAAAACCACTTTCCGGAGCTGAACAGTGGATTAAGCAGTCTACATAGACTGGTAAAATCATACCCTTCCTTTTGACGTCCGTTTGTATTTACGTGTGTTCCACCACAGCGCCTAAACTACTGAGCCGATTTTGCCTTACATACTTACTAATATTTTAAATGCGAAAATGTGTTTGTTGGTTTGTCGGTTTGTCCTTCAATCACGCCGCAACAGAGGAACGGATCGACGTAATTTTTGCATGGGTATAGATGAGGAGAGGGAGCGTTAGTGACATCTAAGGTTACTTTTTATCCCAGTAAATCAAAATGTGGGATTTTTAAACACTAAATCCAGGTGGACGAAGTCGCAGGCATCAGCTAGTGGGCTATAATATGTTAGACCGTAGAGATTTTATCAATAACAAAAAAAAGTTGAGTGTCGTCGAACAATCGGTTAGAACGAAGTTCCTTCTAACAATAAATTAATAATAATAAAATAATAATCTGAAGTCAGGATTCGAACCCTCGAACCGATAGTTTCACTCCTAATTTTTAAAGACATTAGTCGGCCTAGAGTGTGTGTAAACAAGTGTAATTAATTACTTTTAAAGTAGGTTGGCGAATTTCGCCCCAGCATTTTTAAAAACCGTTCAGATTCAGAAAACATTTAATTTTAATTTTAAGTAATATTTTTCAAAGTATTTTTCTGTGTAAACCCCATATTTTTAGAAGATGGGGATCAAAAACATAATTATTCACAAGTACACATTATAAATAACCGTTACATGGCAATACAAGTGACTATATTTTTTCTCCCAACTTTATTTGATAGACTTTGATTAATTTTTTGTTAGTCTGGTCACAGAATAATAGGTCAATATTATTGACTGTGTGCGGGCTGCCAAAGGAAAGCTTAGGCAGCCCGCACACAGTCAATAATATTGTCGAAAATATTGACGAAAATATTGACAATATTTTCGTCAATATTTAGACCCCGCACACTACGCAAATAATATTGTCAATATTTCTAACAGAAAGTGATTCAGTAAGGCGTAGAAGCTTGATTTGCATGCACGTGTGCTAAAATGGATACAAAGAAAAAAACCATTGCATTGGTTATTGCATTAACTTTATTGAATAAAAAAAAAATCGGCCAAGTGCGAGTCGGGCCTCGCTCTTTTAGGGTTCCGTTAAAAAAATTAAATTAAAATATTTTCATGTACCCATGGAAACATTTTAATTTAATTTTTTTAATTTAATTTAATTTTTATTATTTGTTGTTATAGCGGCAATAGAAATACATAATATGTGAAAATTTCATCTGTTTATCTATTAAGGTTTACGAGAAACAGCCCGCTGACAGACGGACGGACGGACGGACGGACGGACGGACGGACAGCGTAGGCTTAGTAATAGGGTCCCGTTGGTACCCTTTACGGAACCCTAAAAAGAAAGAAACGATGGCTTAAATACTGGATGACAAAAAAATTTTCGCATTGATTTTATTTTTCCTGTAAAATATACATAAACCTCTATTGACCATAATTATTTCAGACTAGCTGATGCCCGCGACTTCGTCTGCGTGAACTTAGCCTTTAAAATGCCTCGGGAACTCTTTGACTTTGCGGGATAAAATGTAGCCTGTCACTCTCCAAGTCCTCAACTATAGGTACCCCTGCAAAAAATCACGTCGATCCGTAGCTCTGTTGGGGCGTGATTGAAGGACAAAGCAACGCACTTTCGCAGTTATAATATTTCACCATATAAAGTGCAAGTGCATATAGTCGACGTGGTTTTATGCACAGGTAAAGTTTTAGACCTGGAAATTAACACAGGCTACTTTTTGTCCCGGGAGCAGACATTTAAACGCCCGCGCGACTACGAAGTATATAATTTATTGTAGATTTTTTTTTAAAACAGATCGGTTTAGGCGTCTTCAAGTAATCGGTGAACATGAATAGAAAAAGATTCCGTTGAATTGAGATCCTCCTCCTTTTTTGAAGTCGGTTAAAATAATAATAAAAATTAGTTTAAATGTAACGAAGATAAGGAGTAAAACAGTCAAAATAGTTCAACCCCTATCTCAGAGAACATACATCCATCCATCCGTATACTACATCTATACAACCATACATCCGTATACATCCATCCTCACAAACTTTCACATTAATAATCAACATACATTAATACATGCATATATACATACACACATACATACATACATACATCCATACATACATACATACATACATACTTACATACATACATACATACATACATGCATACATGCATACATACATGCATACATGCATACATACATACATACATGTATGCATGCATGCATATTGGCGCATGATTTAAGGATAAATATGTGAAAAGCAGCATACGAATATCCCGCGGGAACTGTTTGTTTTCCCAGAATATTAAGTAGCTGTTGTCACTTTTCAGGTCCTCAACTATGCTTATCAAAAAAACCACGTCAATCTGTAACTCCGTTGGCGCATAATTGAAAGATAAATGTGTGAAAAGTAGTATACTAATATCCTGCAGGAACCGTTTGTTTTCCCGGGATAAAAAGTAGCCTGTGTCATTTTTCAGGCCCTTAACTTTACCTGTGCAAAAAAATCACGTCAATCTAAAACTCCATGGCGCGTATTTTGAAGGACAAATGCGTAAAAAATAGCGATGCTATCCCGCAGGAACTGTTTGCTTTTCCGGGATAAAAAGTAGCCTATGTGCTATTCCAGACTATAATCTATGTCTGTACCAAATTTCAGCAAAATCGGTTCATTCGTTGTCGTGTTAAAGAGTAACAAACATCCATCCATCCATCCATCCATCCAAACATCCATACATCCTCACAAACTTTCGCATTTATAATATTAGTAGGAACATACATACATACATACATACATACATACATACATACATACATACATACATACATACATGCATACATGCATACATACATGCATACATGCATACATACATACATACATACATACATACATACATACATGTATGCATGCATGCATATTGGCGCATGATTTAAGGATAAATATGTGAAAAGCAGCAACGTCAATCTGTAACTTCGTTGGCGCATAATTGAAGGATTAATATGTGAAAAGTAGCATACGAATATCCTGCGGGAATTGTTTGCTTTCCCAGGATAAAAAGTAGCCTTTGTCACTTTTCAAGTCATCAACTATGCCTCTCCAAAAAACCACGTCAATCTGTTACTCCGTTGGCGCATAATTGAAAGATAAATGTGTGAAAAGTAGTATACTAATATCCTGCAGGAACCGTTTGTTTTCCCGGGATAAAAAGTAGCCTGTGTCATTTTTCAGGTCCTTAACTTTACCTGTGCAAAAAAATCACGTCAATCAAAAACTCCATTGCGCGTATTTTGAAGGACAAATGCGTAAAAAATAGCGATGCTATCCCGCAGGAACTGTTTGCTTTTCCGGGATAAAAAGTAGCCTATGTGCTATTCCAGACTATAATCTATGTCTGTGCCAAATTTCAGCAAAATCGGTTCATTCGTTGTCGCGTTAAAGAGTAACAAACATCCATCCATCCATCCATATATCCATTCTCACAAACTTTCGCATTTATAATATATAAGTAGGAGGAAGTAGAGTAGTCGGATAGGTAGTAGGAATATACATACAGACATACATACATTAATACATGCATACATACATACATACATACATACATACATACATACATACATACATACATACATACATACATACATACATACATACATACATACATACATACATACATACATACATACATACATACATACATACATACATACATACATACATACATACATACATACATACATACATACATACATACATACATACATACATACATACATACATACATACATACATACATACATACATACATACATACATACATACATACATACATACATACATACATACATACATACATACATACATACATACATACATACATACATACATACATACATACATACATACATACATACATACATACATACATACATACATACATACATACATACATACATACATACATACATACATACATACATACATACATACATACATACATACATACATACATACATACATACATACATACATACATACATACATACATACATACATACATACATACATACATACATACATACATACATACATACATACATACATACATACATACATACATACATACATACATACATACATACATACATACATACATACATACATACATACATACATACATACATACATACATACATACATACATACATACATACATACATACATACATACATACATACATACATACATACATACATACATACATACATACATACATACATACATACATACATACATACATACATACATACATACATACATACATACATACATACATACATACATACATACATAGATACATAAATGCCGCGTAATTAAAAGATAAATATGTGAAAAGTAGCATACTAATATCCCACAGGAACCGTTTGTTTTCCCGGGATAAAAAGTAGCCTTTGTCATTTTTCAGGCCCTTAACTTCACCTGTGCAAAAAATCACGTAAATCTAAAACTCCATTGCGCGTATTTTGAATGACAAATGCGTAAAAATTAGCGATGCTATCCCGCAGGAACTGTTTGCTTTTCCGGGATAAAAAGTAGCCTATGTGCTATTCCAGACTATAATCTATGTCTGTGCCAAATTTCAGCAAAATCGGTTCATTCGTTGTCGCGTTAAAGAGCAACAAACATCCATCCATCCATCCATCCATCCAAACATCCTCACAAACTTTCGCATTTATAATATTAGTAGGATTTTTCGATTGGTAAACTTCGGAGATAAGGGGGGGAACGGTATTTTTTTCGATATTTTGGCCGATCTATCAAAAACTATTATATATAGAAATAAATAAAAAACTGTTTTAGAATGCACAAGTAAAGGCCTTTCGTATGATACCCCACTCGGTATAGTTATCTTACTTTGAAATTTCAAACCCCCGATTTTCCCCCTTTTTTAATCAAACTAAAATAATTTTCGCGTTGCTTTTATTTTTCCTGTAAAATATACATAAACCTCTATTGACCCCCGATTTTCCCCCTTTTTTAATAAAACCAACCAAACCAAAATAATAAAACCAAAATTGAAAATTTTTAATAAAACCAAAATTGGCCAAGTGCGAGTTGGGCCTCGCTCTTTTAGGGTTCCGTTAAAAAAAATTAAATTATTATATTTCCATGTACCCATGGAAATATTTTAATTTAATTTTTTTAATTTAATTTAATTTTCATTATTTGTTGTTATAGCGGCAATAGAAATACATAATATGTGAAAATTTCATCTGTCTATCTATTACGGTTTACGAGATACAGCCCGCTGACAGACAGACGGACGGACGGACGGACGGACGGACAGCGTAGGCTTAGTAATAGGGTTCCTTTGGTACCCTTTGGGTACGGAACCCTAAAAATAATTTTCGATTTTTCTTTATTCCAATGATGTTGGGCCACTATTATACATTATTTTAAATTATATATTATTATATACAATGCCCAATATATTATATATTTTATATTATATATTATTATATACAATGCCCAATTTCATGTCGATAGCTTTAATAGTTACTGAAATAATCGACTGTGACAGACGGACGGACGGACGGACGGACGGAGAAAGTCTCACCATAAGGGTTCCATTTTTACCATTTTGGTACGGAACCCTAAAAAAGAAAGAAACGATGCCTTTTATATGGATGACAAAGTGGAAAAGTGGAATTAAATCATTTAAATCTAATAAAAGAACTTCGAAATACAGAAAAAGATGATTTTAAAAATTACATGAGAATAAAAGGCAGTAGCTTTCAAAAAATACTATCTTTAGTAACCCTTTACTTAAAAAAACAAGATATACTGATGCGAAAATCGTTACGTCTCCCACATTCTAATAAATTCTATTAAATATTCTTTTTCATTGCTTGTTGCACTGGGGATGTCCTCCATGTTTGGTTGCGAGCGCACGTCCTCCTGCCTTGAAATCTTTTTTCAACTAAAATATTGACGCGCGCCCGCACACTGTCAAAATTATTGTCAATATCCCTGCCTCCCCCCGATATTGACGAAATTTCCGGACTTCGACAATAATATTGATCAAACCCCGTACACAGTCAATAATATTGTCAATATTCGTAAAATATTGACAATAATATTGACTGTGTGCGGGCTGCCTTAGATACGCAGTATCTACGCTTAGCTTACGTCCAATTTTGTGCACGATGACTTACCTAATTATTTTAGTAATCCCACTTTTTATCCCGGAAAAGTAGTGCTTTCCGAGATAAGAATTAGGATTTAGTGCTCAATCAAAGGGAAGATTCAGTCAGAATTTATCTACCTCGCTGGCCCGTAAGAGTATAATAAATTGAGAAGCTAACGTAAGAATATCTATTTCTTTAATTTTTTTCTGAAAGTGAATTATAAATTGCGCGTATTGCCCTTTTCTGGAAGTGAACTGTAAATTGCTTGTATTGCCCTTTTCTGGAAGTGAATTATAAATTGCGCGTATTGCCCTTTTCTGGAAGTGAATAGGGTATTTGACTATATTAAAAATATCGTTTCAACTGGTGTCATCCTAAAAGATTATTATCTAAAAACATTATTCCATACGACAAAACTAAAAAATAAAGCTTTATTTAATTAGAAAACATTAAATAAAATTGCTATAATTCTGGCCATGGTCACGTGATCGAAAACGTTCCGTGATCTCGAATGACGTCACAGTCCACACCACCTATGGAATTCTCATTTTGTCAATACATTTCGACGTGTTTGTGCGGCGTAATAGGCTAATTTCGTCTGTTTTTCATCGTTACTATTTTATTAAATACCAAATAGTATGCGACACGCGGCCTAAACACATATTATAAAATTGTCATTGTTTGAAATGTGAACTGTTACGTCATGAGAGCAAATGGAACGTTTCGGCGGCAATTTATTTTTTTGAATTTATTTCTCGATTTTTATGAAAAATAATGAAAATTATGCCGAAATATATGTTTTGTTAGCTTCAGCATAGCATTATTAACAATTTAAGATGATTTTCTAAAAGTAGTCAAATAGCCTATTATAATTTGCGCGTATTGCCCTTTTCTGGAAGTGAATAATAAATTGCGAGTATTGCCCTTTTCTGGAAGTGAATTAATAAAATAAAATTATGCAAAAAAATAATTACAAACAAACAAACAAGAAAAGCGCACTGTCACTACTTCGCGAGTGAGATTCGAACCTGCGACATCTAAAGAAAGCGGTCGCTCGCCCACTGCGCCAAACAGAGCTAAATGTGAACCTCTAAAATGTTGAACGCTTACTGAACGACAGTGTTAGGTTTTTTTTCGTTACGGAATCTCTTCATTCGGTTGCCGCGCTCAAACTGTTTGTCCTAGTTCAAAGCTCGCGATAAAAGCTATGCAATAGCTTAAAAATTATAAATTCAAATCGCTCAAGGGCACTTCTCTGATTTCGTGCAAATCGCATATCAAGTCAAATAAAAAAATAACAAATGAAGTTACAAATGTGAATTGCATTATAACGAACTCTTCTACATTCAGCTAAGTGTGCCCCTAAATTCAAAATTGTAACTTAAAAGATTATTTCAAAAATCACAGTTTTGATATTAAAAAATCACCACCTTCAGTGTTCCAAACAGGGGGTCTAAGGGAAAATCAATTTATTTCTCAAAGACTCCATTTTAACGATTTAAACGAGCTTGAGTTTTTTATCCTATGTCATGTACATCCTGAAGAGTAATTAAATTTCATTTTTACACGTAGGAATCACTTTATTATGACATAAAAAAATAACAAAAGTTTGTCACAGAAAAAAACTAATTACCTTCAGCAGAGATTGTAATTCAAAAATATCCTTCTGGTGTGCATATTGCACTCCGTGACCTCCTGCCCCGTGTAAAGCGCTAATCGGTGCATCAATGCACGTTGCAGACTGTGGCTGCGCGCTTGTTTTAAAAGAAATATTTACGGTCCCGCGGTCGAAAATTGTGTTTGGTACGACTTATCAATCTTTACCTTCATCATCATTTTAGGGTAAGTAATTAGTTTTTCTTAATAATTTTATTTTCTTTCTTGTACTTTTAACAATATAAATATCCAGTTTTAAGTTTATGTACATAGCATTTTAAAATAAGCCGCTACATTTTTAAAAGTTCCGAAACCTCATTACCCTCACAATCATTACCATCATTTACCTTCAGTTTTTGAAATGAAGGTAATGATGCTGAACTGAAGGAGGAGGTGATCAATTTTTCAGTAAATATTGCAGAATCCAAAATTGTGTATTTTTCTTTATATCCCTTAACATTAAATCTACTCTAACTTACATTATATTACTACCAGACAGTTGAATGATCTGCCATTGTTGTACTAAGCAACCAAGCAGCCTATAAATAACAATTCAAAATCGTGTTTCGTGGCATTTGAATATAAATAAAACCAGTATATCGATTTTAGGTACCTGCTAACATGATGAAAGCAAAAGTAAAATAACTCGCAAAGAAAAGGTGGTTCAGGCTAGACTACATAAAAGACAAAATTATACGAAGAACTAAAGAAGATCCAGAAAAATATGCAAAAGAGAAAAGAAAAAGAAAGATTAAGGTTAAAGGAGGAGCAGAAAAAAAAACTAATAAAGACATGACTGTCAGACAACAAACATTCCAGAAAAAAATGCCGTGAAAATACAAAAAAAAAAGAAGAAATAATGCTACTAGATCGTATTCAAAACCTTTACAAGAAAATACTCAAGTTGAAATAAACCAGATGGTAGAAGTTTCCAAGAAAACCAGGAATTCAACAAAAGTAAAAATACTTTCTGATGATTGTTAGTTTACACTGGACAAATACTGCCTTCTTAGAATTTACCTTAGCAATAATATATTGCTAAGTTAAATTCTAAAAATGGCTATCAAAATGATTTTGAAAAGTTCATAGCGTCGCCTCTAAAACAGATGAAGATGAATCAAATAACTACGGAAAATTGACAAAAACGTTAAGAAATTATGATGATTACAAAGAAAATAAAGGATTATTCAAACACTCTGATTGTAGTCTGGACATATTCTAGTGTATATTGTTTATTTATTTTAAATGAAACATAGGTTTTATTAAAATTTTATTAAATATACATATAAATATATTTATTAGGTGTTACTCCATAATTATATCCGTTAAATCTATATTTACTCTAAAATTAAAACTACCTACTACATTAAAATTAAATTTATTCTAAAATTAAAACTAAAATAAAAATTAAATAAAATCTAAAACCCCATCGAAGTCACTGCAGTGTGGCATGGTACCCAAGATGCTGGCAGCATTACCCCTTTGGATGGCCAAGCTAATCCTTTGGGCAAGGTAGCTGCCAGCTCTTGGATCCCCGGTAGACTCGATCATCTTTTTAGTTAGCTCTACAAAAAGCCCTCGAGCCAGGGTCTCTACACCAAAAGGCACAAATATGAAACCACTGTCAAGTTTTTCATATTTGCGCCTCTTAGCCTGTTCGGCGCTAGTAGCCGCTGCACCCGCCACAGAGGAGGTCGGATGGATGTGGGATGCAGCTAGAGTATCTACACAGGTGGCATCCCACACAAGCGACCTCCCTGTCCTCCAAGGAACAAGCGTCATACCATCAGGTCTCCTGCCATCACTACGTGCCAAACCAATAGGTTCTAATACAGCTGGCACGTGAGCAGTAGCAAGAGACCTGCGGATGATGTCGTTGAGGGCATTGTGGCGGGAGAAACGACCAGCGCTCTTCGAACAGGAGAGTCCGTGATGACCGTAAGCGTCGACGTGGTCACCGCAGTGGCAACGGTGAGGCTGGGTTATTTTGGCGCCGAGCCTAAGGCCAACTACCACTGCAAGAGTGGCGTGGTTTAAAAGAGTGCCTAGATTAGCAGAAGGGAGAGCATGGAGCCAGTGGCCGGATTCTTTCGCAGAGACTGCGAGAAGACGAGCACAGTCTTTAGAATTTGCTTCCATTAACATTGCGTCAAAAGTTTTTTACAAATAATGTCATCCCACTGTCTCTGGGAAGGAAGAGAAACCGGCAATTGATTTGGGCTAATCGCTGACCATTCATTTCTTGCCTCTGCCAAGTACGACACCTCAATTGATCCCAAAGACTGGGATATAATTTTTTCAAAGAGAGTGTGTGTACTATAAACAGAGGAAAGAAATGCTGGCAGTGAAATTTATTAGGTGACTGTAAAAGAATGAAAATCTTGTTTTGAAGCATTTTGAGTTTTATATTAATGACTGACAATATTAAGAAAAATTACTTTGTTGTTCCTGTCTATTTACTTAGATGTTTATTAATATTGTAGAATTATGTAAGAGATCTATTATTATCCTTACTAGTATTATAAATTATAAACTTGGCTAACTTTGTCCCAAAAATTAAACTTGAAGTGGGTGAAATAGGGATGATAGCTTTTGTTAATTTTACTCCATGACTGCGTCAAATCTGAACCGATTTTAATAATTTTTTCTTTATTACAAATTGTTTACCATCAAGTAAATTTTGATGAAGACCTAATAAATATTATTATCGTAGACAGCGGACGTAACTCCTCACTGATAGCAGCAATTCAAGCACTCATTTTTATTTATATTAACTTGATTAGAACAGAATAGAATAGAAATATTTTAATTCAAATAAACTTTTACAATTGCTTTTGAATAGTCAGATGAATCTACCATATCAAGATTAATATCAAGTTTCTCCTAAAGACTGTTTATTACGTTGTTTATATGTACACACTACATAATTAATACAAACAATTGACTGATTTTTAGATTTGATGATTCTATTATGTTAAAAATACCTGTTTTTGTCTAGAGCTCGTTTTGACTATAGCAAGTTTGATTTGATTCATTTCATCTATTCTTATTCCAACCGTTTCACACGTTCATTTACTTTATTAATGACCGATTTGATATAATAATTTTAAAAATACCTAAGATTATGTTACGAAGTTCTTAAATACATGCATAAGAAAAATAATTGTGAAAATTGTTAAACTAATTTTATTTTTAAGTAAAGTTCTATAGGTGGTTTTATGTTTAGAATAATATCTTTGCTTAAAATTTGATATACTTAATTGCGACATTTTCATCAGTTATTACTTGAAAACACGTCCTTTTTTGAACGTGAAATTTTTTACTCATTACCAGCACACTAGAACTCATTACCTTCAGTAACGTAAAACTTCAAATGCATATATCTCCTGAAATTTATCGGTGCAATTTAATGTAACTTGGTCATTCTGTCTAATTTTACCTATATTTTATTTCAGATCACCAATTTTAACAATTTAAAAAATTCTCTCATTTTCTTCAAATTTGCACGAAATCAGAGAAGTAGCCTCAAGCCGTTTTTGAGTTTTAGGCAGACCAACGAACAGCAATTGATTTTTATATAGATACTTAGATAGGCATAAGTATCTACGGGTGGCAATTTGGCAGCCCTATGGTATCGCTTGTTTACGACTCCATAAGATAAGTTTTGCTACCAAAGAAAAATACATAAACTTGATTCAATCACCAAAAGCTGACCTAGGCTGACCTATTTATTGTTATGAAGCTTTTACCTACTTCCAGACATTCACACAAATACCTAAATAAAATTTATTTATATGAATCTGTGATTAATTGATAAATGCCTGTTTTTTTTATTTATTTATTTCATAAATCTTTATTGTTAAGTATAATCTATACATATAATAAAACTGTAACTGGAAGATTTCTGTACATTTAATATATTTTGAAAATTTTAATTGGGGGATGCTTTACTATCGATACTGAGCCCAAAACAGATTTTTATTTAATTTTTGTCTGTTTGTCTGTTTGTTTGTCCTTCTTTCACGTAAAAACTACCGCACAGATTTCTACAAAATTTTATACCGTGGTAGCTTATTACTCGGGTCAACATCTAGGCTACTTTTTATCCCGGAAAATCAAGGAGTTCCCGAGGGACTTTAAAAACTAAATCCACGCGGACAAAGTCGCGGGCATCAGCTAGTCAGCTAGTATACTAAATATGATTTTATTTGTAGGTACGAAACAATAAATTAAAAACTCAATTTTTAATTTTTCTCTGTTTTTCTCTGTATTTCTGTTTATATAGCCTGACTCGTTAGTTAGCATGTTCGGCTGGGATGTCGAAGGTCTTTGGTTTGATTCCCGGGTAGGGTTAAAATATGTATTGGGGGTTTCTGTCAAGAAGTTCTCAGTACTAGACCAGATATAGGAAGTAGGTAGGCGGTATGTCTCCCGCTTGCCTCGGAGAGCACATATGGGTCCTGCGATTTATATCTCTCCGTTCATGTCGGATATCCGTCCATCGGATTATGAGAGTGAGGGAATAGAGAGTACACCTGTGTTGACTTGCACTATAATATCTCCCGAATATAATATTGCTATGCTCTGTGAAGATTGGCCGCCTTGGCTGGATTCAGTCGGAAGGACATTATTATTTTGATAAAACGACTTGTAGGTTGTAACTATGGAATTAAGAAGTACCTACGTAGGTAACCTACCATTTGTAACCTTTGTATTATTCTAATAAATTGACTTGACCGAGATATGTCACAATTTTAATTTAAAGCCTCAGCCTTGCCTACCCTATTCAAATTATTCTTTCCCTACACCAAAACAATAATAAACCACATTACACATACGAAAACAGTACCTATTGTAAAATGCACAATATCTATAATCCTGTGATCTGTTTTATAAAACCGATACTGTTTTGGTCAGTGTACGGAACAGTCGTAAATATAGTGCAAGGGTGGGAAATATGTCAAAACAAACCTTTGGCTCTGTTATTATTTCCAAAATATGAGGTAAAGTATCCAGAACACAATCACTAACACTTTATGTGTATCTTTCATATAAATAACATGGTAAAAATTAATTTTTCACACACAAAACACCGAGAACTCCACACACGTCTCACAGCGGCGGAATGCCGCAGAAAACTGAGCCTGAAGTTCGAACTTCGAACTCTGCATTCTGCAATGAACAATCCGCAAAGCTTTCGTTCGGGAATATTCGGAGCGGAATGCCTGTTGCCTCTGTTCACGTAATTTGCCGATTTACGGGACCTTATCGGAATGGGAATATGGGACTTTATTTCACTGTAGGTTTTATTCACAGGACCAAATCGTAGCAAGTGATAGCTAGGTACTTGCTACGAATGCGTTACTTGGTTACGAAGTATCTACATTTTTGAGCTTTTTGTCGTCTCAATTTTCTTCTTGTTGTGATTTGCCGATCTGCTACGAGCTTTGAGTATTAAACCAGCACCTACGAGACAATATATGGGTCAATTGACCCTTATTTTGATTTACTTAGGTGTTATTTTACTGCATTTACGTTTTTTCATGAGTCTACTACTTGCTACGAGCCGGTCTGTAATGGGACGTAGTGTGTGTGTGTGTGTGTGTGTGTGTGTGTGTGTGTGTGTGTGTGTGTGTGTGTGTGTGTGTGTGTGTGTGTTTGTGTGTTTGTGTGTCACAGGGCGAAGTGAAGGATTAACCTAACGCTCAGGATTCTATAGTAGTCAGGATACTATAGAATCCTGAGCGTAAGTGAAATCCTGAAATCCTGAGTGAATCCGCGCGAAAGTAGAATCTTGAGCGTAGTGAGGAATTCAATATAAGTACCTACGTCGCCCGAGAACAAAAGATTTTGGCCCCAAGTGACACACTATTTTTCATCATTACCTAGGATAGGGGAAAAAGCTAGGAGTATCAACTTACTATGTATAGACATTACCTAAAACGTAACCGGCCAGTAGGTAGCTTCTTCATACGTCATTATGCGTTCGACCTCTTTGGTTAACTAGTATATTTTATCCTCTTTGGACTAGGAGCCATACCTAATTCCGTTCGAAATTCAAAAAACTTATGGACGTACTCAAGGCGTACTCCGATCGACAAATTCGTTTACACAAAAATTTAAAAAAAAAACAGTTTTTCAAACATTTTTGAATTTCGAACGGAATGAGCGATCGACAGGTTTCTGCAACGAGCGCAGTAGTAATAAAGTAATAAACAGATACTAAAGCACGAACGCGGACCAATCAGAAGAGAGAAATAAAAACTCCCATGGGCCTAATATTAAATTTTGCTCCCGGTATCCTCTGAAGCCAATATTCGTTTTTCGAATAAAGTTCGAATAGGTAGGTATGATGAAAATGTCTTTATTTTTCGCCCGAAACAATTCGCTAGACAGGAAACTTTCGATCTTCGTACAATATAACTATGGATGGTTTGGCGCTCCTCCAACACGCCATCTAAATAGATAAACAGGTTAGATGTTAAAGAAGATTGGTATTATTAAAAGCATTCCGAATTAACTAGTGGTTCGCCCCGAAATGAGACCTCGCGGTATCCCATAATTCCCATAAGGTAGTTTTAACTATATTATATTGTAATTAAAACGCGCCGAATCTGATGACGCCAATCGTCATCTGCTTTCGTGGATGGGATGCATATTTACAATATTAAAGACAGCGCCATCTAGTAACAGTATAGTGAAGTTTTGTTAAAAACATTGATGCCCATCAAAACTCAAATAATTTCGTTTCTTTATAATATTTATCTAATCTTAGTATTTGTTGTTCAAGTACAGAATATAACTCAAATTATGTGTAAGTTTCAAGTTTTAAAACAAAGTGAGTAATTCAGAAGTTATAAGGCTGTGACAGACGGACGGACGGACAAGTGCAAATCGCTCTAGTAAACTCAGAGACCTTCGCTTCGCTCGGTCGATTATGACGATGTTTACTTCACTGATTTAGAAACAACAATTCCATCTTAGCAAAGGTCAGATCAAGAGATCAAATCAGGAATGAGGAGATCCGAAGGAGAACCAGAGTTACCGATAAAGTCGCGAAGCTGAAGTAGTCATTTATAGTTCGAAGAACTGATGGTCGTTGGGGTCCCAAGCTGTTAAGAGCGCGTGTAACCCCAAAAAAAATCAGATTTCGCGATGAGATAAAACATAGCCACAACCTCATGTGAGGCGCGACAAAAGAAAGCGTTTTGCGCGGAATAGGAGTGTAGTAAGCGCCAAATACTTTGTAACTCGTAAAATATTCATTTTCTTTTCAATTCACTAGGCTACTCTCTTGATAATATCAATCGGAATTTAATGTAAAAATTTTGGCTCTTTAATATGCAACACATTGAAAATAAATGAATATTGGTTAAAAATTAGACACGTCCCTTGGCAGTATGATGTAATTCTTGCGTGTTTTTTTTCGGATACTTGAAACTTGATCTACTACTGTAAAAATCAAATCTGTTTACTGTTAACGAGCGCACACCCACTCTTAAAATGGCGACCCCGCACCGGGAAGCGCTGTGTTAGCAGACCCCACCACTAGGTGGACTGTCTACATGAGACGAGTCAAAGTGAGCCGCTGGCTCCAGGCAGCATGACCTGCCTATCTTCTTCTTCTTCTCTGCATCAACCGATAGACGTCCAGTGCTGGACAAACATCTATTGCATTGAGTTCCGCAAGCCTCGGTCTTGTAAGCTGCCTGTACTGTTCTACAAATATTTGCATCTTCTTCTTCTTTATCAACGTATAGACGTCCACGGCTGGACAAAGGTCTCCTGCATGGACTTCCATAGGCTTTGGTCTTGCGCCGCTTGAATCCAGCGGCTCCCTGCGACTCGTTTGATGTCGTCGGTCCACCTAGTGGAGGGTTTGCCAACACTGCGTTTCCCGGTGTGGGGCCGAGTTGAATTCGGCGGTTGATCTCTTTCTCGAAATTGAACCAACCTAGCTGGACTGTATGTCCCAGGGTATATGTACCTACTCGTCTACAAATATTTGCATACCTTGTTCTAATCAATTATTTTCCAACACAGTATTATTATTTATTATTGACATTCTCTGAGAAAGTAAATTGATTTGATTTGTCTGTCGGTTTTTGGTTTATCCTTCAATCACGCAGCAATCACAGGAGCAGTTGCAAGGATCGATGTAATTTTTTTAATGAAGTACCTAGGTATACTTAGTTGAAGACTTAGGCTGAGATCTATAGATCGTACTCTGGCTCTGCTCAAGGCTCAAGACAGAGTTAAAATGAAACACATAATATAATATGTCCTGACATAAATCTGCCTCGTTTTAACTCAGTCTTGAGTCTGAGCTGAGTGAGAGTGCCTGTTATTTTTAAAAAGTTGACAACAATCAACCAGTGGATGATATTTGACAAACATATGTATAGATTGACTAGCTGATGACCGCGACTTCGTCCGCGTGGATTAAGAGTGGGTGTGCGCTCGTTAACAGTAAACAGATTTGATTTTTACAGTAGTAGATCAAGTTTCAATTATCCGAAAAAAAAAAACACGCAAAAATTACATCATACTGCCAAGGGACGTGTTTGGGCAAAAACATAAAATGATGAAATTTGTTCGATAATAAAAAATCGCGAAGTTAGGTCTAATTTTTAACCAATATTCATTTATTTTCAATGTGTTGCATATTACAGAGCCAAAATTTTTACATTAAATTCCGATTGATATTATCAAGAGAGTAGCCTAGTGAATTGAAAAGAAAATGAATATTTTACGAGTTACAAAGTATTTGGCGCTTACTACACTCCTATTCCGCGCAAAACGCTTTCTTTTGTCGCGCCTCACATGAGGTTGTGGCTATGTTTTATCTCATCGCGAAATCTGATTTTTTTTGGGGTTACACGCGCTCTTAAGGTTTTTTTTCATACACACACAAACTTTCGCTTTTATAATTTCAGAATGATTTTCACAGATTAAATTAAAGGATACATACCAATAAAATCGTCACAAATCCATAGAAGATTTACCGCTGAATGCACTGTTCACACATTTTCACACACACACTTAAACGAAGCACAAAACCGAATTCTACACACACAGAACTGAGTTATAAATAAAAATAGTTACTTTGGACTAATTTACTAAGACCAAAATATTAATATTTTTAAGTTTGGTCACCCGGCTCGGAAAACTTATCTAACTTGGACGATTGAAACCTTAGTATCAAATTTTTAATTAGAATCTACTTATTATCTTTACCCTCGTAGGTACTTACCATATCAATGAAAATAGGGTACAAGTTATAAATAATGATTCTTCTTCTTCTTCTTTATCAACCTATAGACGTCCACTGCTGGACAAAGGTCTCCTGCATGGACTTCCACAGGCTTCGGTCTTGCGCCGCTTGAATCCAGCGGCTCCCTGCGACTCGTTTGATGTCGTCGGTCCACCTGGTGGGGGGTCTGCCAACACTGCGTTTCCCGGTGCGGGGTCGCCACTCCAACACCTTGGGACCCCAACGACCATCAGTTCTTCGAACTATGTGCCCGCCCATTTCCACTTCAGTTTCGCGACACGCTGAAATAATGATTATTAGACTCTAATTGAAAATACTGCTAACGTGGGTTGAAGAAACGTCCAAAATAGATCCGTTTACACGACCTCTGGATTCTTAATCCGAAATGTAACGATTTTTATTTATATGTTTAATATAACGGTATAAATAGGGCCTTTCCAGTCGGTATTCGGATATTCCCGGTATAAAATAGGGAATATTTGCGTCCGGGGAGCGCGGCCGACGGACGGTAAGTGGGACGGGCGCAGACGCATGCGGTGCGTGGATATTTTTAGTTCGCCTGGGAGACTTGGTATGTAAAGTCGACGTCAAAAGTCCATACATAGCTTAAGGATGATTATACGAGTGCCCGCGAAATTCAAATTTAATTTGGTTTTTCGCAATTTGTAAATTAATACGACAAACTAGTAGAGCAAGATCCCAGTGCCGCCAGACCTAAGTTATTTTCTCAGCAATTATTTGTGTACGATAGAGTACTGTTCGAATGTCCTTTCAGTATATGCGTACTAGCTAGATTGTGCCGACGGCCAATTTCCAGATACCAGGTGCTAAAGGTAGGTAAAAACTAGAATAACTTATCTTAAATTCTCAGGGCTGATTTTCATATATGTTTTAAAGAATATTGTAAAAATTAATAAATTAATACTGCCAGACGCTAACCGCCGGCGGTTACTTTAGCCAGACGCTTTGAAGCTCCCAAAAATATATATAATTTAAGTTAACTTATATTCTCAGTTCTGATTTTTATACATGATACTCAGGGAACTATTGCGATATTATCTGTAAGCTGCCAGACCTATTGGAAGGGTCAAACGTCCCCCCAGACACACATTATGCGTCCCCATATGTATGAGCGCTAGAACATGATTCACTTGTTTAAGTGTGTGAGAGATAATATCATCATACTATAATATTATAAATGCGAAAGTGTGTTTGTTGGTTTGTCCTTCAATCACTCTGCAACAGAGCTACGGATCGACGTGATTTTTTGCCTGGGTATAGCTTGCAGAAGATATTGCAATAGTTCTCTCTCTCTAGATCCTAAGCTATACCCAGGAAAAAAATCACGTCGATCCATAGCTCTGTTGCAGAGTGATTGAAGGACAAACCAACAAACACACTTTCGCATTTATAATATTATAGTATGATGATATTATCTCTCACACACTTAAACAAGTGAATCATGTTCTAGCGCTCATACATATGGGGACGCATAATGTGTGTCTGGGGGGATTTTTGACCCTTCCAATAGGTCTGGCAGCTTACAGATAATATCGCAATAGTTCCCTGAGTATCATGTATAAAAATCAGAACTGAGAATATAAGTTAACTTAAATTATATATTTTTTTGGGAGCTTCAAAGCGTCTGGCTAAAGTAACCGCCGGCGGTAAGCGTCTGGCAGTATTAATTTATTAATTTTTACAATATTCTTTAAAACATATATGCAAATCAGCCCTGAGAATTTATGATAAGTTATTCTAGTTTTTACCTACCTTTAGCACCTGGTATCTGGAAATTGGCCGTCGGCACAATCTAGCTGGTACGCATATACTGAAAGGACATTCGAACAGTACTCTATCGTACACAAATAATTGCTGAGAAAATAACTTAGGTCTGGCGGCACTGGGATCTTGGACCATAGGCTAATGACATTCTACTTGAAAGTGTAGCCTAGGCAATGGGGCGGTCTGTTGTATGGAGACCCCCACATCAAATCCTCAGTCGATGAAATTTGGCGGGGTTGTAGTATGGGATGACCCAAAATTTACACAAAAATATCCAAAAAAAAATCCATGCGGAAGTTAGGTATTTATACCTAAAAGTACAAATAGCTCAATATTTTGAAATAAATAATTTCTCCGTCCAATTTTTTTTTACCAAACTAATTATTAGCCTTAATAAGAGGTACTTGATAAAAATCCAAAACTTTTTTCAAACGGAACTGTCACTTTTTAAAGAGGTTTCCTTTTTTGTCCGTAATTTCGACCACAAAATTGCTCAGTCAATTTTTCATTTTTAAATGTCCTTAAAATGTAATTTAGCATAACGTGTAAGAAAATCCAAAAAAAAATCTATACCAAAATCTATTTATCTTACTTCAACTGAAAATTGTTTATAACTCGGTATGAAAAATTTCTCAATCCAATTTCTTTTTTTTATCATAGTAGGTAGTCACATTTACACTCTTATCCTAAATATCCAAAAAAAATATCACGAAGAACATTGATATTGAAACAGATTTTTTGAAATCTAAACTGCGTTTTCGCGATAATGCACCTTAATTCTTGAAACATTGGGTATAGTTTAGCGTGCGCGAGCGAAGCGACTTCACAAAATAATATACATGTTACTACATGCCTTCTACAATGCTAAATATTGAACATAAACGTGTAACAGAACATTAATTTATTTGTACAAGATAAATGAGCTTAAATAAGGGCTCATAAATTATTTTTTTTTGTAAGCTTATGTCTAGGTAAGTAAATTAAAATAAAAAATTAAGTGGCACTCGGGGACTGCCGCAGTAAAGCTATTGCATAGCATTTTTTATCAACTTATACAATTATAATATTTATGCAATATTTTTTTTTGCATAATAAAAATTATGCAAAAAAATAATTAAAAAAACAAACAAACAAGAAAAGCGCACTGTCACTTCTTCGCGAGTGAGATTCGAACCTGCGACATCATACACCATACGGTAAAGAAAGCGGCCGCTCGCCCACTGCGCCGAACAGAGCTACTTGTGAACCTCTAAAATGTTGAACGCTTACTGAACGACGGTGTTAGGTTTTTTTTCGTTACGGAATTTCTTGATTCGGTCGCCGCGCTCAAACTGTTTGTCCTAGTTCAAAGCCCGCGATAAAAGCTATGCAATAGCTTAAAATTCAATTTTTTTTCATTACTTGGATTTGAGGAAATAAAGGAGGAAATGTATTAAATATATTTTGTTTAAGTACGTATTTGGCACGCCAGAAATTTGCAAACTGTTTAAAGCAAAATGCTAGACAGTTTATGCAACTGATATCGACGCTGGAAATTTCAAATGTCGTAAGGGATATTCTGTCGTAAGTACACTTGATTCACCATCGAACTTGAAATTTTTCTTTCTATCGATCTGTATATTTATTTAAAAAAAGTAAAATTTTAGTTAGTATAGATCAAATTTTAGATTCTAACTTTCTTGTACAGTACCCGGCGATATATATTGCACATCGGCCACTAAGCCGATGTGAGATATATATCGCCGGTGCAATATATATGCCGATGTGCAATATATATATATATATAATATATTATATATACATATTATATATATATTATATATATATATATATATATATAATATATATATATATTATATATATATTTTATATAGTAGTAGTAAATACAGTACCCGGCGATATATATTGCACATCGGCCTTATGGCCGGGTACTGTAGCTTTTTGTAATGTCTTAATTCATTTCAAACTGTCTGGTTTCTATGCTGTAACGCGTCTACAAAAATTAAAAATTCTTTACGATCTAAAATCTATTTTGGTATTTAAAAATTTTGAATTAACATTGACTTAAGTAGCGACGAATTGATATCGACGCTGGAAATTTCAAATGTCGTAAGGGACATTTTGTCCTAAGTACACTTGATACACCATTGAACTCGAAATTTTTATCTCTATCGATCTGTATATTTTAAATTTTGATATCTCTTATAAATAAGGACTGGAGATACGAGATGTAATATTTGTAGTAAGTAATAAAAAAAGTAAAATTTTAGATCGTATAGATCAAATTTTAGATTCTGACTTAGTAAATATTTTCACGATCGCTTCGCTCGCGAAAATTTCCATTACAGATTGATATTTTAGGTATCAAGTATGGAATACATAGCTGCGTAGTACGGCCGTTAATCACTGGCCTATATCATTGAGCTCAAGGTACCAACTCCTCAATCCTGATGCTGCTGGGCTTCGGCCCACCAGACTCAGCTAGCCTTAATTAAATCATTGGGTCGTTAAAATAATCTAGGAACTGACACAATATTGTAGAGATTTGTAGGGGCGGCAAAATTTGAATAGCCTACTGGCGGCAAATGTGTAAATCTGGTGTGCGTTGCGCCTCCGTTTGTTTCGACGTTTCATAGATGCCCATCCGACTTCAACATACGTGTAGAAACAAAGATTATATATGTAATTTATAGAGGCGTTTGAAGTTAGTTTTTTGAAAATCGTTATTAATTTAGTGGCCTAGGAGTGCAATATTCTGCAGCATCAGGTCTAATTTTCAGGTCAGGTGATAGAATCTGGAGTTCGTGGTGTAGTCTAACTAAAGGTAATTGGTCTTTACAATATGAATTCATATTTTTTTGTTATACTATTACAAGATGATGCCCGCGACTTCGTCCGCATGATTTAAGGTTTTTTGATTCCCACGGGAACTCTGTAATTTTCCGGGATAATAAGTAGCCTATGTGTTAATCCTGTTTATAAGCTATCTCCATTCCAAATTTCCGCCAAATCGGTTCATTCGTTGTAGCGTGAAAAAGTAATAAACATCCATCACAACATCCATCCATACATCCTCACAAACTTTTGCATAGTCATCGCATCGCATAGTAGGAACTAGGATAGTAGGATATACTTGCATCACAAAAAAATATATTTTTTTGTGATGCAACTACAAATTTACGATTTTCGGATTTTTTCCTTTACTTGTGCTACATGACAATTGACATTGCTTCATGCCAAATTTCATGATTCTAGGTCAACAGGAAGTACCCTCTAGGTCTTGCGAGTGTTAAAATATGCGGCATAGATGGACCATAAAAGGCCGTATCTTTTGATTGCGTCGACTTAGACTTTGTAACAGCTACAAGGGATTGCAGACCTGAGTATTTGATACTATTTTCAACTTGATACCCTCCATGTGTTCCTGAGAAAAAGGGTATTGAAAGACGGACAGACAGACGGACAACGAAGTGATTCTAGAAGGGTTCCGTTTTTAGTACGGAGTACGGAACCCTAAAAATGAGAGTTATGACAGTTTAAAAGGTAAAATTTTGTTTGGTCCTCCTGAAAATTAGGGGTTTGTCGCTTACAAAATTTGAAATATCCAGCATCGATGTATCGGATTACACACGGACCTCGGATTACAAAGGGCGTAAAGGACATTTTGGCCAAAACTTGAACTTTTTAATGGTATCATACTCAGTTTTTAACGCTCTTTCGATCTGTCTTATTTACGTCTCAATAATCGCTAAAAATGTCGTTAACGATCTAGATTTTTGGTGTTCTTAAACATGAATTTTCGAATAAATAGGTCACTACTAATGGTACTACACTATGTAATGCATACATAGCATAATATCTATTAAGTATATTGTAAAAGTATTTTGAAAAGAGCAACTGCCGAGTTTCTTGCTGGTTCTTCTCGGCAGGAACGGCATTCCGAACCAGTGGTAGACTCATTGACGATTGTAAAAAAACTTGTAAAAGTTTATTTGAATAAAAAAACATTTCTATTCTATTCTATTCTAATGGTCGTAAAGCTTGAGCTTTAACATAATATCATCAAAATTATTTTTTTAATTTTAAAAAGTAAAAAATATTCATATCTATTTCTTCTTTATCAACCTATAAACGTCCACCCGCTTTCAGGAGTTCCGCAATGATTCCGTCATCACCAAGCGCTTTATTGTTCTTGAGCTGTTTGAGAGCCATACTAATCTCGTATAGGCTGACTGACATCTGGGACATCTTCGGTATAGTTCATAAATCATAACGAATAATTAATTGATCATCATAGTCACCGTCGTTGGCAACAGATTTTGATTGACAATTGCACTGTCGATTCAACGAAATACAGTCGATTATCGAGTGCAGGCTCGCGTCACCGTAGAAAAAATATGTCGATATAATAGGCAGATAATATGTCGGGTCTCGTGACGTCACCACGCTCCTGCTTCCCTTGATGGATTAATTATAAAATATTTCTTTCTAAAATGTTTATAGTTTTTAATGCGCTTGATTATTTTTTTTGGATATTTTGATACTTGATACAAAAAAAATAATTGTAATCATATCAATAAAAAAAATGGATGGAGAAATTATGCACTGTGAGTAAAAGGGTAGTTTTTGAAAAAAATATAGTCTCTTGGTATATTGTTTGGATTTTCAAGTTGTAGGTACAAAACGGCTATAAAAGGACATTCCAGTGAAAAAAATTTACAGAGCAATTTTTCGCTGCAAGTTACATTGAAAAAACGTATTTTTCAAAATTTGGTGGTTTCGACTAGGAGTATATTTTGGATATTTTATATTTTGTTTCTAGACTTTACATGAATGTTTCAGGTGAAGAAAGTTTTGACCGAGCATTTTGCCGAACTGAGATATTAAGCATAAAAGAGTTTAGGTAAAAATACCTAACTTCCGTTCTAATTTTTTTTTGGATATTTATAAAATACGTTTAACTACTGATACTTTATCATTCTGTAAAGTTTCGTCGCCTGAGGAATTGATGTTGGGGTCCACTAGCTTCATTGCCTAGACTAGTGGCCAGTTTAAGAAATTAATCAAAATACTGAGTTGGACGTTTGTTACTCACAAATTAGTCGATATTTTGATTAATTTCTTAAACTGGACACTTTCAAGTAAAGATTATTATATAAACCTGTGAAGATAATACTGCCATTGTCGCAATTAGAATGCCATAAGCCTACTTTGTCGTATTAGTTTACAAATTGCGAAAAACCAAATTAAATTTGAATTTCGCGGACAGAAATGTTCCACCTTAAAGGCTAAAACCGTGCGCAAGCAATGCTGTGCATCACTCGCATGCTCACTCACACAAATAAATAATATATCTATCAATAATCAACCTTAAGTCAACAACATAAGGTTCAAACGATTTCAGTTCAATACTACAGTAAGTGTGTGAGTGACAGACTGCTTGCAAGACAACTTGTTTGCTTTTTCTATATGGACTTTTGCAGCCGACTGTACAAGGTGTGTACAAAAGTTTGTCTTGTGGATCGGAGATATTATAACTCTACTATAGCAGTAAGTGGGGGGTAAGGGAGCGCACCTTCATCTAGCGCTCCAACAGTCAACCTCACCTGCCCGCGGTGCCCCCTGCTGGTTTACTGACGAGGCTATGGCGACCGACAGATGGCGGTATAACCATCTCATACTAGCTAGACTGAACAAATGGCACAGGCCGGTGTCGGGCAGCAGCGACATCGGCGCGATCAGTCTAGCCCTGCGATGACCAACACGCCTGCCCAGCGTGGTCATTATGGGCAAAACCCTATATGGAAACTGTCACAAGGCCAAGGCCCCTAGTTCCCGGCGGCCTCGCTGTGCCTGACCCTGGCAGCGGTCACGGTAATGGCGGGGCAGGGGGTGCTAAGAATCTCCGGATGAGATTCCGCTGCCAACCCCGACGACTGGACCTGGCGACATATAACGCACGCACGTTGAGGACTGACGAGAAGATCATCGAGCTGGAAGAAGCAGTGAGCAAGTTGCGCTGGAATGTAATAGGATTGTCTGAAGTCCGAAGAGAGGGGGAGGACTCGATAATCCTCAATTCCGGCAACATGTTCTACTACCGGGAGGGCGATCAACAGTCCCAGGGTGGTGTCGGGTTCATCGTCAACAAGTCCCTCGTCAACAACATCGTCGAAGTCAAAAGTGTGTCGAGTAGGGTAGCGTACCTTATACTCAGAATCACCAATCGGTATTCGTTGAAGGTTATACAGGTTTACGCACCGACTTCGGCACATCATGACGAGGAGGTGGAGGCGCTGTATGAGGATATATCAAAAGCCATCTTCGTCCATCCAGCCACGCCTCTACCACTCACTACAATGTTGTGATGGGGGATTTCAACGCGAGGCTGGGTGAACGAAGCGGTGCAGAGACGAGGGTTGGGCGATTTGGTTTTGGGCGAAGGAACCAGAGGGGTCAAATGCTGGCCGACTTCATGGAGAAGGAGGGCCTCTTTATGATGAACTCCTTCTTCAGGAAGCGGCCACACAGAAAATGGACTTGGATGAGCCCCGATGGTTCTACGAGAAGTGAGATTGACTTCATTATGTCGACCAAGCGCCATATATTCAATGATGTCTCTGTGATCAACAGGGTGAAAACCGGGAGCGATCACCGTATGGTAAGAGGCACATTGAATATTAATGTGAAGCTGGAAAGGGCTAGACTGGTGAAGTCAACTCTCCGACCCTCTCGTGCTCATATCCAAAACCCCGAAAACTTCCAACTCGAACTGCAGAACCGATTCGATTGCCTAGCAGACTGTGTTTCTGTGGACGATCTAAACAACAGGTTCGTGGAAACTGCCCATACTGTGGGGTCTAAGTTCTTTAAGACCCATCGAAGGAAAAGAACCGAAAAGTTCTCTGACCATACTCTCAAGCTCATGGAGGAGAGACAAGAGATGAGGCTACAGTCATCGGTAGACGCGGCTGCGTACCGGCGGATTAATAGGCAGATCTCTAAGGCACAAACTCGCGACCTTCGGGTCTTTAATATCAACTGTATTAAAGATACCATCGAGCGGAACAAAGGCTCAAAAGTGTTCGCGAGAGATCTGTCTATCGGACAGAGCCAGCTGACGCGGCTTAAAACTGATGACGGTCGTCTCGTCTCTTCTCGACCTGAGATTTTGGGAGAGGTCGAGAAGTTCTATGGGCAGTTATATACCACGACACAAAAACCTGTTGAGGATTTGGCCAAAGATCCGAGAGCCAAACTGACCCGACACTATACCGAAGATATCCCGGACGTCAGCCTATACGAGATTAGAATGGCTCTTAAACAGCTTAAGAACAACAAGGCGCCAGGTGATGACGGAATCACTGCGGAACTCCTGAAAGCGGGTGGAAAACCGGTACTTAAGATCTTTCAGCGATTGTTCAATTCCGTCATTCACGAGGGTATAACGCCGGAAGCATGGCACAGGAGCGTGGTGGTCCTGTTCTTCAAAAAGGGTGATAATACCTTGCTGAAGAATTATAGACCCATCTCGCTGCTGAGTCATGTTTACAAGTTGTTCTCGTCTCGTCTCGCTCGTAGGTTTGACGACTTCCAGCCCCCCGAACAAGCCGGATTCCGAAAAGGCTTTGGTACCATAGATCACATTCATACGCTGCGGCAGGTTATACAGAAGACGGAAGAGTATAACCGGCCACTTTGCTTAGCGTTTGTGGACTATGAGAAAGCCTTTGATTCGGTGGAAACTTGGGCTGTATTGAGGTCGCTGCAGAGATGCCGGATTGACTACCGGTATATCCAAGTGTTGAAGTGCTTGTACGAAAACGCCACTATGTCAGTACGTATACAGGACCAGACTACGAGACCGATCCACTTGCAGCGTGGAGTGCGACAGGGAGATGTAATCTCCCCGAAGCTATTTACCGCTGCGTCGGAGGACGTCTTTAAGCTTCTGGATTGGAACGGACTTGGCATCAACATAAACGGCGAGTACATCACTCACCTGCGATTTGCCGATGACATAGTAGTCATGGCAGAGACTCTGAGAGATCTCAATACAATGCTCAATGATCTCAGCAGGGTTTCTCAACAGGTGGGCCTGAAAATGAACATGAGCAAGACGAAAATCATGTCCAATGCTCATGCTCCGCTCCACCCAGTAATCGTTGAGAACTCTGCGCTCGAAATTGTAGACGAGTATATATACCTGGGACATACAGTCCAGCTAGGTAGGTCCAATTTCGAGAAAGAGATTAAAAACCGCCGAATCCAACTCGGCTGGGCAGCGTTCGGGAAGCTCCGAGATGTCTTCTCGTCCAAAATCCCTCAGTGCCTGAAGACTCAAGTCTTTGAACAGTGCGTGTTGCCAGTGATGACTTACGGATCCGAGACATGGTCGCTAACTATGGGCCTCATAAGAAGGCTCAGGGTCACCCAGCGAGCGATGGAGAGAGCAATGCTCGGTATATCTCTGCGAGATCAAATCAGAAATGAGGAGATTCGTAGGAGAACCAAAGTCACCGACATAGCTCAGCGTGTCGCGAAACTGAAGTGGAAATTTGCGGGGCACATAGTTCAAAGAACTGATGGTCGTTGGGGTCCCAAGGTGTTGGAGTGGCGACCCCGCACCGGGAAACGCAGTGTTGGCAGACCCCCCACCAGGTGGACCGACGACATCAAACGAGTCGCAGGGAGCCGCTGGATTCAAGCGGCGCAAGACCGAAGCCTGTGGAAGTCCATGCAGGAGACCTTTGTCCAGCAGTGGACGTCTATAGGTTGATAAAGAAGAAGAAGAAAGATAGCAGTAAGCAGGGGACATCGTTAGGTTTACGAAAGCTACAGGTAGGTTTGAGGGGAGTAGGCTGCCTGGGCACCAGTAACCTGTGTCCAAACACGGGAAATTAATAGTTCCGACACAGGACTGACTACCCGCCTGAAGTTAGCAGGCGTCTCCTCCACAAATACAAATACAATAGCAGTAAACAGTGATAATGTAATGGTGCATAATAAGAAAAAATGCTGCCGGATTCAAAATTCAAAATTATTTAATTCACCGCCAACCTGTTTCTACTCTACCACCGCACCGGTTCGGAAAGCGAATTAAAATGGTAGTCCCAGCCAAGGGCATTTTTACAAAAAAAAAACCCGGCCAAGTGCGAGTTGGACTCGCGCACCGAAGGAAAAGTATTCATTCAAGCAAACGATAAAAATAAATATTTATTTGCTTTTTAATATATTTTTTTGGTTACACTATATTTAAAAAAATATAAATTAAATTTTTTTTTGTGATGCAACTACAAAGATCAAAGGCAAAGATCCATACTTCAGTTTATCTGAAATCGATTCAAAGCGTTGGACTTTCCGGGCCGTAATGGTTTATTTTTGGTAACGAAACCATGCATACGCTTACAAATAAAAGTGTCAAAATAACGATTAATATTTTTTTATTTTTTCCAATTATATAAAAAATTACAGTAAATTATTAGTCTATGTATATATAAAAGCATAATTTTACAAAAATATAAGGGATTTTTTAGAAATCCGATTTACAATTTCAAAATTGGAATTAAAGTACCTACTCGTAATTTATGTTAAATACAAAATAAATAACAATATTCACATAATATTTTCAACATCCTTAATAATTATTATATGTTAGTCCAAGAGCTAGTGGATAACTTTGAGGAGGTAATTCATGAAAGCTGAAAATTTGTATGGTTTTTTGCTATCTCTGAGTATACTAAACTACTTTTATACTTAGAGATAATTGATAAAGTACCTGCCGCCAGCTGATCCATGGTCGATTACATCACATCGATTCACAATTTTAATTTTTTTGTGTATTCTATATAATATTGTTAATTAATATCTGTTTCAACCCGCATTACCTGGCTTAGGGTCGAGTGTCGTTTATAAGAATGGTTCCGCTCTTAATCACTTGCAATTGATTAAATAGAAAGCCCCCATTTAACGTTGTCCCAACACGTTCAGCAAGTGCCGGCCAAACATTCTTTGGACTGTCTTTGAATGCTCCTATATTCTGTGCGTAGGAAAACGAATACCTGATGGCAGGTCGCCAGGTAGTCTTTTTCACAGCCAATTGACCAGCGTATACAAGGGGCGAAGTATTAAGAGCAGTATCAGACATATGCATATTTCGCCACGCAAGCGGATTAGCTCCGCAAAAGTTCTCCAAGCATCACGTTCTTTCACACAACATTATAGTATCGTGCATGATTTACAGAAGCATGCGAGATCAAAGAGCGATGCTAAACAGTGCGGTGTGCTGCCACAGAGAAGTGATTCTATTTGAACAAAAACTTGACGAAACGTTAATTTTTTCAAAATCGCATCGCGCCTCACTCTGGCGTATAGTATTCGCTCTTGCGTCATTTTTTAAGCTTGAAGGGCGTATGTGACGAAAATATGCATGTACCTGAAATTATCCTATATTTAATGAAACAAAGCCACCAACTCGTTGATGCTGACCACGCTGCCACAGAAGAATATGAACAAGCCAATGATTATCAGAATGAGGGACTTCCATAGACGCCACTTGTACTTGCCCAGACCTGGTCTCTGCCAAACCACCATAAGGTAGATCATGTTGGGCCAGATGAACGCCATGTTGGACAGGCAAAAGGCGCCAAGCTGGAACAAGTTTTTTCATCTCAAATATGGTTGAGCGAAGCAATGGCTGGGTCATGCGTCATGCTCGTGAACGGGTGCCACCGGCGGGAATGGGGCTACTTTATGTCTGCCCATCTTAAGATAGAAGTTAGTCGGTATGCATTTTTGGAACTTCCCTCATTGTGAAAACACTGCATATATTATAGCATAATATTTACTGTATTGAAAATTTGTTTTGAAAAGAGCAACCGCCGAGTTTCTTGCTGGTTCTTCTCGGCAGGAAAGGCATTCCGAACCAGTGGTAGATTCATCGACTATTCAAAAGCACTTGTAAAAGTTCATATTTCTAAAAAAAATATTTCTATATAAAAATATTTCTATTCTATTCTATTCATCATCATCTCACCCCACCACCGCCCCACAGGTGGGCAAAGTAAATAAAACAAAAAAATAAATAAATCAGTCAAGCTGTTTTTGAGTTTTAGCTAGGCTAATGAACAGCAATTTTTAGGGTTACGTACCCAAACGGGACCCTAATACTAGGCCTCTGCTCCATCCATCCGTCCGTCCGTCCGTCCGTCCATCTGTCCGTCTGTCATTTAGCGAAATGGCTTAGCCACATATTTTGACTAAGGTGTAGAGTTTGTAAAGTTAGGGTCAAGTAGAGTTAGGGCGTGTAGAGTTAGAAGCTTGGCTCTACATGAGATCTGATAACTTTTTGACAGTGCGAGCCATTGGTCTCATCGTGGCAATATTTTCATGTATGTATGCAAAAAAAATTAAAGTCCTAAATCAAATCTTGTTTATTGATTGCTATTAAAAGTTACAACATCCCTACTATCCCTGTTAAATGCGAAAGTGTGTTAGCCTGTGGCGAAAGCTAGTCAAGTTAAAGAAATTAAGATAAAAAAATACGTGTGGCACTCGGGGACTGCCGCGGTAAAGCTATTGCATAGCATTCGTCTAGTCGCACGCACACAAACACCGTGCCGAAGTCTGCCGAACTGAAACGACGTTAGACGATGCTGCGTTAGGTTTATTTTCGTTACGGAATTTCTTGATTCAATCGCCGCGCTCAAACACCCGCATAGCTTTAAAAGGTAAAGATGGGACTGCCGCGGTAAAGCTATTGCATAGCATTCGTCTAGTCGCACGCACACAAACACCGTGCCGAAGTCTGCCGAACTGAAACGACGTTAGACGATGCTGCGTTAGGTTTATTTTCGTTACGGAATTTCTTGATTCAATCGCCGCGCTCAAACACCGCGATAGCTTTAAAAGGTAAAGATACTCACAAAGCCCATCAGAGCGTTGATGCTGGGAAACACGATCGCGACAATCGCTATGATCGTCACTAAGATGGCCCTGTAGATAAGCTCCCACATGAGCTCGTTCTCCTTCTTATGCAGCGCTTTGAGGTAGTAGAACACCAGATTGAAGGGCACCCAGAAGTTCAGAGCGTGGGTGACGTAGATCATCAATGCGATTAGACCTTTCAGGATCTTCGGGAATCTAGAATTGGAATACTTACAATTTATGGTTCAACGACGATTTATGGATCAACGACAATTAATGTTTCAACGGCAATTAATGGATCGTCTACAATTTATAGTCTTGAGCCAACCTCAATAGCCCAACGCCAACGGTTAAAGGTGCGGACTGAAAACTGAAAGGTCGCAGGTTCGAATCCCACCCGTTGCACTATTGTCGTACCCACTCCTGGCACAAGCTTTCCGCTTATTTGGAGGGGAGAGGAGGATATTAGTCAATTTCAACTTGACTAATATTCTTCATAAAAATAAATAAATCAAATAAATCAAACCCCGTCCCCACCCGTTCCACAATGTCGCACCCACTCCTAAAACAAGCCTTACGTATATTTGGAGCAGAGAAAGGAATATTTTGAGTTACAGGCTATAAATTCAGCATGGCTAGTAGTCTTTAAAAATAAATATTAATAGAAGTGTTATAGATGCGGTGTGGCGGTGTAGTCCGTGTAGTACTAGGTATACAAGCTGACCCAGCGAACTCCGTACCGCCAACAAAAATATTTAGCGGTTGGTCACCCTTATCATTTAGGGGCATGAAAAATAGATGTTGGCCGATTCTCAGACCTACCCAATATGGACACAAAATTTCATAAAAATCAGTCCACCCGTTTCGGAGGAGTAAGGTAACTAACATTGTGACACGAGAATTTTATATATTATAGACTAGCTGACCCAGCAAACTTGGTATCGCCAACTTATCTATATAGGTAAATAAAACAAATAAACTATCCCAATCCAAAAAGACTACCCTATCTTTTAAGTTGGACCAAATTACAGATAGTTACGAAGTTTGATAAAAATCGGCTAAGTAGTTTAGGAGTCCATCGCGGACAAACAACGTGACACGTAATTTATATATATTACTAGCTGATGCCCGCGACTTTGTCCGCGTGGATTTAGTTTTTAAAGTCCCTCGGGAACTCCTTGATTTTCCGGGATAAAAAGTAGCCTAGATGTTGACCCGAGTAATAAGCTACCACGGTATAAAATTTTGTAGAAATCTGTGCGGTAGTTTTTACGTGAAAGAGGGACACACAAACAGACAGACAAACAGACAAAAAAAATTTAGCTTCTGTTTTGACATCTGTATCTTGAACACAATTAGAAGCAAAAACCCTTTTTTGAATCTATTTCATGTACAGAATTGGTTTCGTTTCTGTTTTAATAAATGTATAGAAGATAGAGCGATGAAGGTCTTCAAGGAAGGAAGGATTTTGGTATAATACTTACATTGTCATCGGAAAGTTGACCGTGATAGGGGATTCACAGTGTTCCAAGAAACCTGCGTATCCAAATAAGGATACAAAGAAAACGCAGCATATATTGAAAGTCATCCCTGAAAGAGAAAATTCAAAATTCGTAGCTTTCACACGGGTATTATTTCATTTTCATTTTTTTTCGGTATGCATTTTTGGAACTTCCCTCATTGTGGAAACACTGCATATATAGCATAGTATATTTACTGTATTGTAAATTTGTTTTGGAAAGAGCAACCGCCGAGTTTCTTGCTGGTTCTTCTCGGCAGGAAAGGCATTCCGAACCAGTGGTAGATTCATCGACTATTCAAAAGCACTTGTAAAAGTTCATTTGAATAAAAAATATTTCTATTCTATTCTATTCTATTCTATTCTATTAAACACATTTCGTGGTGGCCGGCGATGGGCTGTAAAAATACTCACCAGTCACAAGCACTTTTGGGTACAACTTAGGGTCCTTCATGTTGTTCTCAATGGGTATAACCACGCCCACGCAAGACATGCTAAACACGCTCATGCCTACGAATTCGAGGAAGCTGTACACGGTCGTGGACGCCTTGAGCCCCTCGAATTTAGGGTTGTATTGCATCGCGTAGTAGATGGTCATGAATACACTGAGCACTGGAATGAGAAACACCAATCAAATCCATATAACTAATAACGTTAAGGTGCAAGACAAGGGTCTGCCCGCGAAATTCAAATTGAATTTGGTTTTTCGCAATTTGTAAACTAATACGACAAAGTAGGCTTATGGCCTTCTAATTGCGCCAGTGGAATTATCATCTTCACAGGTATACATAAAAATTTTTACTTGAAAGTGAGCAGTTTAAGAAGTTAATCAAAATACTGAGTTGGACGTGAGTTACTCACAAATTAGTCGATATTTTGATTAATTTCTTAAACTGGACACTTTCAAGCAAAGATTTTTATATAAACCTGTGAAGATGATACTGCCATTGGCGCAATTAGAATGCCATAAGCCTACTTTGTCGTATTAGTTTACAAATTGCGAAAAACCAAATTAAATTTGAATTTCGCGGGCAGAACCATGTCTTCCACTTTAAGTCCATGACCTAATCCTAAAGTAATGTCCATGACCTAACTAAAGAATATGTGCATGATGAAAATTCGACAGGAAATGTTGATTTTTGGCGAACATGTTTTATTAAGAACTCCTCCTTAACCAGACTTCGCGTTAAGTTAAAGAAATAGTTCTGGCTACTGGATATTCGAAAAACTTCACGTAACAAACATACCAGACATTCGGGGAATTGGACATTCGAGGAATTGGATGTTCCGGGAATTGGACATTCAGGGAATGGACATTCCAGGAATAGAACCTAACAGACATTATTCATGCAGTTTTGCATACAACAATAATAATTATTATGTTCTCGCAATTGTATGAAGAGCACAGGGGATGGATTTACTAGCTAACTATGGATTGTAATGCTCCTCATAAGTAGGCTCAGGACCGCTCAGCGGGCGATGGAGAGAGCTATGCTCGGAGTGTCCCTGCGGGATCGAATCAGGAATGAGGAGATCCGTAGGAGAACCAAAGTCACCGATATAGCTCAGCGAGTCGCGACACTGAAGTGGAAATGGGCGGGGCACATAGTTCGTAGAGCTGATGGTCGTTGGGGTCCCAAGGTGTTGGAGTGGCGACCCCGCACCGGGAAGCGCAGTGTTGGCAGACCCCCCACCAGGTGGACCGACGACATCAAACGAGTCGCAGGGAGCCGCTGGATCCAGGCGGCGCAAGACCGAGGCCTGTGGAAGTCCATACAGGAGACCTTTGTCCAGCAGTGGACGTCTATCGGTTGATAAAGAAGAAGAAGAAGAAGAATGCTCCTGAAATACTTATTGCATTAAATAAGTAGGTACTTAGCACCTTAATATAAAGGATGATTGTCAGGGATGAAATATAGATACTTATAGTCGATTTCACCAATGTGACGTTTTACCGAGGAATAAATTGGGCGTTCTGACAGTTTTTGTATTGAAAATACTGTGAAAATATCAAAACCGTTTACGTTGGTTAAATCGGCCCTTAGTGTATAATAATAGTCATTTTAATTAAATATGTGAATAGTTATTTTTACCCCTCTACGTCAAAGAGAAAAGGAAGGGTTGTAATTTTAGCAGTTTAAGTAGGTATGTATGTGACTATTTACGAATGTAATAAACTGCTCAACCGATTTTGATAAATGAGGTGACATAGGCTGTGCTACAGGGATGTTATATCCAATTTTTCGTTGTCGTACTGCATTTTTTAAATTTTTATCCTTGTCAAAATTTAAATACAAGCCCAAATATGGTTGACCGAAGCAATGGCTGGGTCATGCGTCATGCTCGTGAACGGGTGCCATCGGCGGGAATGGGGCTACTTTCTGTCTGCCTGTCTTAACATGTGTGGAACTTCCCCTCATTGTGGAAACACTGCACACATATTTAGTATCTATTGTATTGTAAACTTGTTTTGAAAAGATCAAGCGCCGAGTTACTTGCTGGTTCTTCTTGCCAGGAAGGGCATTCCGAACCAGTGGTAGACTCATCAACGATTCAAAAGCACTTGTAAAAAAGTTTATTTGAATAAAAAACATTTCTATTCTATTCTATTGAAATTAAAATCATACTTACAAACAACACCGTTAGCCACCATGGAAAACGGAGCCAAATATTTCAAATGTATAATCAAACAAATGCATATCACTGGGATGATCATGGCCGCCAGGTACACCCGGAGACCGGGATAACCTGAAAACATACTGAAACTAGTTTGTGAGCGCGACTTCGTCCGCGTGAACGGGTGCCACCGGCGGGAATGGGGCTGCTTCCTGTGTGCCCGTCTTAACATGTGTTGAATTGTAGTACGCATTTTTAGAACTTCCCCTCATTGTAGAAATATTCTATTATATTCTAACAAAGTTGCATGGGTTAAATCGGCTTGGCATCCAGCTGCCCACAAGATAGTATAAAAACTTATTTCAATGTACCTAAAAGCTACATATTATATAAATAATACTAGCTGACCCGGGGAACTTCGTACCACCAATCTATATAAACAAAACAAATAAACTATCCTATCTTTCAAGTTGGATCGAATTACAGATAGTTACGAAGTTTGATCATAATCGGTTCAGTAGTTTCAGAGTCAGATCAGTTTCCGTTTCAGATCCCGAACATACATCGTGACACGATAATATTGTAAAATGATTATTTTGAAAAGAGCAACTGCTGAGTTTCTTGCCGGCTCTTCTCAGTAGAATCCGCTTTCCGAACCGGTGGTGGTAGAGTCGTGACGTGCCATGAGAGCCACAGGTTGGCTTACGTGAAATAAATAAATTTGAATTTGAAGTTAGGTTTTTAAAAATTCCGCAGGAGCCCTCTCTTAAGGCCGGACCGCATTACAGCGGCGCTGCGCGGCGCTGCACAGCGCGGCACAAAGCGTCAAAATATTATTTCAATCATATCGTATGGTGCATGTCGCACTAGAGCGGCGCTGCACCGCGCGTCGCCTTGCGTCGCGGCATAGTTGCCTCCGAGAGAATATTTTGCCGCGCAGCGCCGCGACGCGGTGTGCAGCGACGCTCAGTGCGACATAGCAAGCGGCGCGTCGGTTTGTGTACTGCATGCGGCGAAGATACACGCGCGTTTGGTTTTGAAAATGGAGTTAGACGAAGAAAAATTAATTTAGTTTGTGCTTACCGAGAGCTTTACGATCTCCAACATGAACATTATATGAACCAGTCAAGGAAAGACAATATATGGGCGGAAATCGCAATAGAAATGGGTGTATCAGGTAAGTGAAACAATGTTTTGATGTCTTTAAAAATTAGTTTTTATTAAAATCAGAAATCATACTACTTAGGTATGTTTATTCTACTTCTCGCCGACATCCTCTTCTGATTCTATCTCTTTGCCACGGCACTGACCCTTCATTAGAAGTAAAATAATGTTTGAATTTTTCGCGAACTTGGAAGGCATTATTTACGAAATTTCCACCTACTCGTGGTAAATTTTCCCAGACTGCTTCTGATGTTATATTTTCTTCGGTAGGTTGTTGTTCATTGAAACAGGCAACTGTGTCATGTCGCAGAAAATTGTGAAGACAAAAAGTTGCCAGAACTATGTTATCCACATTTTTCGGACAAAGGGATATCGTGCGATAGAAAATTCTTAACTTTTGGCATAATATACCAAACGCATTTTCTGAAACACGACGTGCAAGGCTGTGACGATAGTTATAAATCTTTTTTGATTCATCATCCAATTGAGTGCCAGGATAGGGTCTCATGAGGTACGTTTTCAGAGGGAAAGCTTCATCACCTACTATGACATAGGGCATTGGATCGCTTATTACTGATAAGGGTTTTGGAGAAGGTATATTTAAGCTGTTATGTTCTAGTTTTTTGCCTAGTTCAGAACGGGAAAATATACCACCGTCACTGTTTTTTCCAAGATCACCCACATTTACAATTATAAATTTATAATCTGCGTCCACTAAAGCCATCAACACGATTGAGAAATTATAATTATAATATAATATAATATAGTGACCCACTTTTGGCAGGAGCTTGTATTTTTATGTGCTTTCCATCCAGTGCTCCTAGAAAATTAGGATAGTTCCATTTGTTATGAAAGTCTTCGGCAATTTTTTTCCACATTTCTTCATTTGGCTCTGGCATAACTAATTTTGATAACACTTCCCAAATAACTGCACAGGTAGTATGGATGATTTCTTGAACAGTTGAGTATCCGAGGCGAAAACTTTCTCCTATTGTTTTAAATGAATCCCCAGTCGCCAAAAATCTGAAAAAAAAGGATTTAGTTCATTTCTTTTTACGTAGGTGATCAAAAAGTTTCACAAAAATAATTTTACAGTATTAATATAATGTGTTACATAAAGCCATAAGCGACTACTGAAAAATTAAAAAAAAAATCGGCCAAGTGCGAGTCAGGCCTCGCTCTTTTAGGGTTCCGTTAAAAAAAAATTAAATTAAAATATTTTCATGTACCCATGGAAATATTTTTATTGAATTTTTTTAATTTAATTTAATTTTTATTATTTGTTGTTATAGCGGCAATAGAAATACATAATATGTGAAAATTTCATCTGTCTAACTATTATGATTTACGAGATACAGCCCGCTGACAGACGGACGGACGGACGGACGGACAGCGTAGGCTTAGTAATAGGGTTCCGTTGGTACCCTTTGGGTACGGAACCCTAAAAATTACTAACAATTTTTTTTAATATTTTTCTAATAATTATTAGAAAAATTTTATTAAAAAAAATATTATTAAAACGTAATAATATGTTAAAATTAAAAAATAATAAAATGTTTTTTTATCATTATTTTCAGCCAAAATTTGCAAGGAAAGGTGGAAATCGTTGCGAGATGGATACAACAGAAGCCTCAAAAGACGGAAGACTAAAAGTGGAGATGGAGCAACGACATCAAAACCATGGCGCTACGAAAAACAAATGGATTTTCTACAACCATTTTTTCAAGAAAGACAAGTGAAGAGCAATCTAATGAAAAGTGTATCCAGTGAAGATGACTCAAATAGCACATCAAACTCATTACCTAGTACCGAGGATAATGTATTTACAATAAGTTCCACTCCAGCATCGACTTCATCAGCAATGTTTGCTAATATGACAAAAAGAAAGATAAGAAAGGAAGTGTAACAGAAATCTGAGGTTGCGGAAGTTCTTGATAAATATTTAGAAGGCCGTGGAAAACAGGCAGCAAGAGCAAGCACCAATAATCCCATACATTCATTTTTCACAGCAATGGCCGATACAGTCGTCAATTTCCCTCCGGATGTACAATTAAAAATTAAAAATCAATTATATTTAGCAGTTTCGCAAGCTGAATTTGACCTTCAGCAGCGTCAACCCCTCCAGAATCTTCAAAATGTTTCTAGACCAGATAGCCGGTGCTGTGATACTGAGACTTCTACACCTCCTTTAAGACCAAGAAATTTGAGTTCGGAGTCGGAGTCAAATTATACTGATTTATTTATTTATTTATACTGATTTAATTATACTGACGAATTATTCTAACTCAGACTCCGGTAGACAGTCCACCTCTTTCCACTTCAACGAAGAGTCAACGTCAATACTACATAACACCAGATGGTTTGGTGGTACATGATATTTTGTAATTCTATGCATGTATCAAAAACGGCTCGCCCGCTCCTTCGAAGCAAATTGACAAGTACAAGCTGTAACAAGTAAATAAAATTCTGTTATAATTTGAAATTTTAACTAAAAATAAATACTAACCTAAATATAACCATGAGTCTTTCTTCCGCACCGATTGATTTTCTAAAACGAGTATCCTGTTGCTGTATATGTGGTTTCGTCCAGTACAATAGCTTATAGAATTTTGTCTTCGACATTCTGAAGTAAGTGTGAAATCGTGCAGAGTCTTTAAGAAGTCGAGGAAACAAATAGTGATATTCGCTTTCTTGATTGCGTGACCTTGGTATGTCAGCAATCCATTTCTTCTTCTTTTTTTTCTCTTCCATAATTCTTTCATCTTCTGCACACAACAAAGAAATAATAACCAAATCCTCGTCACTATCGCTCATCTTGCAACGTTGCTCGCTCGCGAACGGGTATAGAAATGACGCGAGCTGCCGCTTGCTGCAGTTGTAATGCGATAGGTACCGTCGAGCGACGTGAAGCGACGCGCCGCGCAGCGCCGCTCTAATGCGGTCCCACCATTATCCGGGATAAAAGGCTATATCCGTGCAAAAAAATACGCTAATCCGTTGCTTCGCTCCTGTGTGATTGAAGGACAAACCAAAAAAACAAACACATTCGCATTTATAATAAACTAGCTTTTGCCCGCGGCGTCGCTCACGTTAGGTTCCATTTTCATACTTTCAAAGCTCTATAATTTAAGGGGTGAATTTACAAAAATCCTTACCAAAAGTGAGCCTTTGATGGGTTGATGATGATGATAAATTAAGCAATTCAATATTACATGTTTCAACGGTGAAGGTATACATCGTTAGGAAACCTGCATGCCTTAAGAGTTATCCACAATGTTTTAAGCCAGCGCGATGGACTATGGCCTATAACCCTTCTCTGAAAGGAGGCCTGCGCTCAGTAGTGAGCCATTGATGGGTTGCTGATGATGATGATAAATGAAGCAATTAAATATCATATGCTTCAACGTTGAAGGAAAACATCGTGAGGAAATCTGCTCGCCTGAGTGTTCTCCATAATGTTCTCAAAGGTGTGCAAAAATCTTAGCTAAGACTTTGATATGCCATTCATTCATACCAGGTAAGCCTTCCATTGTAGGTTTCTGTGTGTCCTCCACGAGTTGCTTGATGGATTTAGCGATGATGAGCTGGTAGCATGCGCACGCGCCGAACAAATCGATGCAGATTATGGTATCAATGGAATATCTGTAATCGCAGGTAAGTACTATAAGTATTCAACAAGTCCATTCTCAAGGAACTCTGAATCCAGCGGCCTTCTGTCTTCCATTGTTCATGCTCGCATTCTCACTTCTTTGTCACGTATCAAGGCGTGATGAATTATGTGATGACGTGAAGTGATGATGTTTCAATTGAACGTTTAGTGATTCAAGGAAGAGTAGAGGGCACAAGAGTACGTGGCAGACCGATCGCCCATAATTGGATAGTTGACTGTTGTCAAAATGTTGATATTCATTCAATAATTTATAATCGAAAATGAACATAGGTTTGAACAAATGAAATTAGGTTATTTATAAGATGTTTTACTATTACTGCGACTGTATCTGTCTCTTTCTAAAACAAAATTTTCTATGAATGGAGCGGAGCTACTGTCTTGTAACGTCACACTTCAGTAACGAAAAGTAGTGTAGTGTGCGTGTGTGCGTGCGTGCGTGCGTGCGTGCGTGCGTGCGTGCGTGCGTGCGTGCGTGCGTGCGTGCGTGGTGCGTGGTGCGTGGTGCGTGGTGCGTGGTGCGTGGTGCGTGGTGCGTGGTGCGTGGTGCGTGGTGCGTGGTGCGTGGTGCGTGGTGCGTGGTGCGTGGTGCGTGGTGCGTGGTGCGTGGTGCGTGGTGCGTGGTGCGTGGTGCGTGGTGCGTGGTGCGTGGTGCGTGGTGCGTGGTGCGTGGTGCGTGGTGCGTGGTGCGTGGTGCGTGGTGCGTGGTGCGTGGTGCATGGTGCATGGTGTGTGAATGTGTGTGTGTGTGTGTGTGTGTGTGTGTGTGTGTGTGTGTGTGTGTGTGTGTGTGTGTGTGTGTGTGTGTGTGTGTGTGTGTGTGTGCGCGCGCGCGTGCGTGCGTGCGAGACTACTTTAAATTGTTTTAAAGTAGAATATTACATTATAAACATAGCTTTGTAAACTTTTATGTACAATTTTGTAAGTAGGTATGTGCGCGATCGACTCTAAAAACGCTTGCGATCGACCGAACTATTGCGATCGACCGTTTGTGCACCACAGCCAGTCTAAAAGTAGCCGATCAAAATCGTATTCATTTGATGGCATTATTAGCGTCAAGGTAAAATATTCCTTGACTAAATCAATACAGATTTAGTCACAAATTCAGTACAACCGATTATAACATGGAGCGTTATGGAGCGTATAGCCTAAACAGGCGTCTTCGAGTAATCGGTAAACATACATTAAAAAAACCGGCCAAGTGCGTGTCGGGCCACGCGCTGTGTAGGGTTCCGTAGTTGCAAGTCACAAATACACACATCAAAAGTGTCTAGGGATCAACATATATTTTTGCAATAACTTTTCTCCTGATTGATATTAATTAAAATTTTCTTTAAGGATTCATCAAATAAAGTGTTTTCGTTTGTCACAGTAACGATAAACCAAGTCACCTTTGCATTAATAAAGAAATTTGCCATTTTCCTAATAAAGGGATTTTTAACATTTGAACCACTAACATTAAAGTTCGAAAAAAAGACTGAAATAACAGTTTTCTTTAAAATTTTATTGGGTAACTTAAACAATTAATAATCCGTGTTTCTACCGCGAACACTAACAACACAAGAACATCGGTTTGGCATACTCAAAATGAGTTCATCCAAATCACGCTGTGGAATGGCCGCCCATGTTCGTTGCAACAACAAAAAAAAGTCTTCTTGCCACTGGATACCCTCCATATTCGGCAGAGCTCTTCTCTGTAGCATATCCCATGCATGCTCAATCGGGTTCAAGTCTGGCGACTGAGCAGGCCAGGGCAGGACATTGATGTTAGCTGCGGCGAGAGTCTGTCTTACAACTCTTGCGGTGTGCGGTCGTGCATTATCATGCATTAACTGAAATAAGGGACCGATTTGCACTTGTAGAGGAACGATGACGTCTGATACAATCGTCTCAGCATAAATTTGAGCGTTGAGGTTGCCTCTGATCCAAATCAACTCAGTTCTTCCGCCGATCCAAATACCCGCCCATACCATGATGGTTCCACCACTATAAGGATGGACTTCCTGGCAGGATTTTAATCGCTGATTATGAAATTATGAAATGCACCAAAAAGGATCCATATAAATTTATAAAATCATAAATTTATTACAAAGCCACATCTCAATCTCAAGAAATCCGCATAAAAATGCTTGATCCCTAGACACTTTTGATGTGTGTATTATTGCTGACCTAGGATAGTGCTTTTATTTGATTTATGAATATTGAATATATTTTCGTCGGCCTAATTTGTTAACCTTCTAAATCCTTTTTTGCGAAGTTTACAGGGGGAAGAAAAAACTGAATAAAATCATTTCATTTTTACTAATCAAAATTTTGAAATACCCGTTGGTTCTTTTTACTTGTTCGTTCTTTTTACTTCGTTGATATTTTGAAAGTATTAATAGGTTCATATCTTATGCACAGCTCAGTAAATTAAGGAAAACAATTTTTTAGCAGCTTTTCGTTGTGAATTTCCGATTTGTTTGTGGATATAGCAGTTAAACGACTTATGAGATGGAATATAAATTTAGTTATATTTATAAACAAATTAATTAAATTAATCATCTTCTTCTTCTTTATCAACCTATAGACGCCCACTGCTGGACAAAGGTCTCCTGCAGCATAAGTATGTCACGCACTCTTTAAACATTTCTGTGGTGGTGTCGTGTGATGCGGGTTGTTACGTTCCCTCAAATATGGTTGAGCGAAGCAATGGCTGGGTCATGCGTCATGCTCGTGAACGGGTGCCACCGGCGGGAATGGGGCTACTTTATGTCTGCCCATCTTAGGATAGAAGTTAGTCGGTATGCATTTTTGGAACTTTCCTCATTGTGGAAACACTGCATATATACATAGTATTTACTGTATTGTAAATTTGTTTTGAAAAGAGCAACCGCCGAGTTTCTTGCTGGTTCTTCTCGGCAGGAAAGGCATTCCGAACCAGTGGTAGATTCATCTACTATTCAAAAGCACTTGTAAAAGTTAATTTGAATAAAAAATATTTCTATTCTATTCTATTCTATTCTATGGACTTCCACAGGCTCCAATCTTGCGCCGCCTGAATCCAGCGGCTCCCTGCGACTCGTTTGATGTCGGCGGTCCACCTACTGGGACCACTGCCAACACTGCGCTTCCCGGTGCGAGGTCACCACTCCAGCACCTTAGGACCCCAACGACCATCAGCTCTTCGAACTATGTGCCCCGCCCATTTTCGCTACAGTTTCGCGACACGCTGAGCTATGTCGGTGACTTTGGTTCTCCTACGGATCTCCTCATTTCTCATATGATCTCGCAGGGATACTCCGAGCTCTTCATCACCCGCTGAGTGTTTCTAGTACCAATAGTCTCTGAGCTAAACCGCGGACGGACAGACGGACGGACATGGCGAAACCATAAGGGTTCCTTGTTTACTACGGAACCTTAAAAAGATTCCGACGAATTGAGAACCTCCTCCTTTTTTGAAGTCTGTTAAAAATACCCACAATTACCTGAAGACCGTCGCCCATTTGGCCACTTTGGGGTTGGGGAAGCAGGCCATCGCCGCCTCACCCACGTCTGGGTACGACATGGAAGACACGCGCGTCCTCTTGAACAGCACCTGCGCCGACCGCACTAGGATCTGTTCAACAACAATAACAGCTATACTTAACAACTATTTTACGAAACTCAGTTAAAACGTCTTCAATCAATGTGTCCTTCCCGTCCTCACTTCTGGCGCTGAAACGTGGACACTAACAAAAGGTTTGATCCACAAAAAAGTCACTCAGAGAGCTATGGAGAGGGCTATGTTAGGAGTTTCTCTTAAGGACAGGATTCGGAATGAAGAGATCCGCAAGAGAACCAAGGTCGCCGACATAGCCCAATCCATTACCAAGCTGAAATGGCAGTGGGCAGACCATGCTTGGCGTAGAAGCGATGGCCGTTGGGGCCGAAAAGTTCTAGAGTGGAGACCGCGAACAAGTAAGCGTAGTGTGGGGCGCCCTCCAGCACGTTGGACTGACGATATAAAGCGGGTGGCGGGAAGTGGCTGGATGAGGAAGGCTGAGGACCGGGTGTGGTGGCGTTCTCTGGGAAAGGCCTATGTTCAGCAGTGGACGTCCGCAGGCTGAGATGATGATGATGATGAGTTAAAACGTAATTATACCTAATAATAATTATATAGTTAGTATTAGTATATGGTTGAGCGAAGCAGTGCAGCGGCTTGGTCATGCGTCATGCTCGTGAACGGGTGCCACCGGCGGGAATGGGGCTACTTTCTGTCTGCCCGTCTTAACATGTATTGAATTATAATTAGGTAATTATTATTTTTATTTTTAATTTAATTTAATTTTTATTATTTTTTGTTATAGCGGCATTAGAAATACACAATATGTGAAAATTTCAACTGTCTACCTAATACGGTTTACGAGATACAGCCCGCTATCAGACGGACGCCGGACGGACAGACGGACAGCGGAGGCTTAAGTAATAGGGTCCCGTTGGCACCCTTTGGGTACGAAACCCTAAAAACCTGTGTGACTGGAGACCATGCTCCACCAAGCTCTCGACAACAACTGTCTGATGGGCACCAGCGGCCAGCCAGCCCTACTCTAAACGAATTGTCACCCTGCTTATAGATGGCGCTTTCGAGTCAATTGAGTGATTGAATAAACTAGTACAAATAATACCAGAGTTCGCTCATAGATGGCGCTTTACAATTGTGTAGTAAACAAGTGTTAAGCTCAAGACATACTATCAAAACGCGACGCCACGCCACGCCATCCGACGCGTGTCAGTAATAATCAATCCCATATATTTATTACTTTAACAGATAGCGTTTTAAACTCAGAGTAAATATTAGTAGGTATAGAGTGCTAATATCGCACTGTTCGCCCAATACGCAGCGTAGACAGGTGAACTATAGTTACCTATATTGATAGATACGTGTCGAATAGGGATGGGTAATAATGCGCCGCAAGCGCAATTGTCGATGAAAACAGCTGAATGGCACAATACTTACCTTACTTATGAAATGATCTGTTTTTTTAAGTAAATCAATATTGTTTATTAATTTGAAAGTAATTTAAAAAAGAAAAACGGCATAGTGTTATAATATTTAAAAACATTATTTTAAATAAATAAGAAAATATCAGTAAAATACAAAATTCGCTAGTTTATCGTCACTGTAATGTTAGACACACGGTTTATCGCGTCGCGACGCGTCGCCAGTCACCTTACCAGTGTGGCCGCGGCCTAAGCGTTCCGACTTGATAACATGAAAAACTGATTAGGAGTATGGGCTTACTTAAAAAATTGCCTTAGCTTCTCTTCCAAGTTAGACTGCATAGTCGATCGCAATCAAGGATTTACTTGTATTGTAACTTGATAACAAATAAAAATAAAATCGCAAGTGCAAGAGTGCTGCGGTGTATAACTTTATTGCTCGCAGTACCAACGATAAATAATTAACCGGCAGTCGGCATCGAACGCGTCACATCACTATCCGAGTTTGCAATCGAAGCGGGGTTGCGGGGCAGAGCGGGCGGTGCGTGTCGCCTCCCGTCCCACGTCTCTTTCAACCCCGCGAAGCGTAATTTCTATTTTACTTAAAATTTAGTCTAGGCAATGAAGCTAGTGGACCCCAACATCAATTCCTCAGGCGACGAAACTTTACAGAATGATAAAGTATCAGTAGTTAAAAGTATTTTATAAATATCCAAAAAAAAATTAGGACGGAAGTTAGGTATTTTTACCTAAACTCTTTTATGCTTAATATCTCAGTTCGGCAAAATGCTCGGTCAAAACTTTCTTCACCTGAAACATTCATGTAAAGTCTAGAAACAAAATATAAAATATCCAAAATATACTCCTAGTCGAAACCACCAAATTTTGAAAAATACGTTTTTTCAATGTTACTTGCAGCGAAAAATTGCTCTGTGAATTTTTTTCACTGGAATGTCCTTTTATAGCCGTTATGTACCTACAACTTGAAAATCCAAACAATATACCAAGAGACTATATTTTTTTCAAAAACTACCCTTTTACTCACAGTGCAAAATTTCTCCATCCATTTTTTTTATTGATATGATTACAATTATTTTTTTTGTATCAAGTATCAAAATATCCAAAAAAATAATCAAGCGCATTAAAAACTATAAACATTTTAGAAAGAAATATTTAATATTTAATCCATCAAGGGAAGCAGGAGCGTGGTGACGTCACGAGACCCGACATATTATCTGCCTATTATATCGACATATTTTTTCTACGGTGACGCGAGCCTTTGAATCGACTGTGCAATTGTCAATCAAAAACTGTTGCCAACGACGGTGACTATGACGATCAATTATTGGTTATGATTTATGAACTATACCCAAGATGTCCCAGATGTCAGTCAGCCTATACGAGATTAGTATGGCTCTCAAACAGCTCAAGAACAACAAAGCGCCTGGTGATGACGGAATCATCGCGGAACTCCTGAAAGCGGGTGGACGTTTATAGGTTGATAAAGAAGAAATAGATATGAATATTTTTTACTTTTTAAAATTGAAAAAAAAAAATTTTGATGATATTATGTTTTAGCTCAAGCTTTACGACCATTAGAATAGAATAGAATAGAAATGTTTTTTTATTCAAATAAACTTTTACAAGTTTTTTTACAATCGTCAATGAGTCTACCACTGGTTCGGAATGCCGTTCCTGCCGAGAAGAACCAGCAAGAAACTCGGCAGTTGCTCTTTTCAAAATACTTTTACAATATACTTAATAGATATTATGCTATGTATGCATTACGTACTGTAGTACCATTAGTAGTGACCTATTTATTCGAAAATTCATGTTTAAGAACACCAAAAATCTAGGTCGTAAACGACATTTTTAGCGAATATTGAGACGTAAATAAGACAGATCGAAAGAGCGTTAAAAACTGAGTATGATACCATTAAAAAGTTCAAGTTTTGGCCAAAATGTCCTTTACGCCCTTTGTAATCCGAGGTCCGTGTGTAATCCGATACATCGATGCTGGAAATTTCAAATTTTGTAAGCGACAAACATGCGACAAACCCCTAATTTTCAGGAGGACCAAACAAAATTTTACCTTTTAAACTGTCATAACTCTCATTTTTAGGGTTCCGTACTCCGTACTAAAAACGGAACCCTTCTAGAATCACTTCGTTGTCCATCTGTCTGTCCGTCTGTCAATACCCTTTTTCTCAGGAACACATGGAGGGTATCAAGTTGAAAATAGTATCAAATACTCAGGTCTGCAATCCCTTGTAGCTGTGACAAAGTCTAAGTCGACGCAATCAAAAGATACGGCCTTTTATGGTCCATCTATGCCACATATTTTAACACTCGCAAGACCTAGAGGGTACTTCCTGTTAACCTAGAATCATGAAATTTGGCATGAAGCAATGTCATGTAGCACAAAGAAAGGAAAAAATCCGAAAATCGTAAATTTGTAGTTTCATCACAAAATTATTTTTTTGTGATGCAGTATATCCTACTATCCTAGTTCCTACTATGCGATGCGATGACTATGCAAAAGTTTGTGAGGATGTATGGATGGATGTTTGGATGGATGTTTATTACTTTTTCACGCTACAACGAATGAACCGATTTGGCGGAAATTTGGAATGGAGATAGCTTATAAACAGGATTAACACATAGGCAGTAGGCTATATTTATATTATAGTTCTATATTTGCATTAAACTTTTCAGATCATTGCATTTTGCTACAGATATTTCAGGTTCCAATTCAATTCTTACATCTTTAGAAGATTTTTGGTGCATTTGAAATGTTGGACTCTTCTTCCATTGATTTTTAACAATCATTAATTTTCATTGAGACACTTCTTTTATGCATTTTTTCTAAATTGACTTAATTTATTAACAAAGAGCTTTTGCTATTTGTAAATAAACTAAGCTAACGCCTTTTGCTGTTTGTGTCGTTTAGGCTAAGGTCGATTCTTAAATATTTAAAACTTATTATTTCAAGACACTACCAAGTATGTTAAAAACAATATACTTTGTAATGTCTTTGGATGTTATCTAGCACATTCGATTGGAATCAGACCATTGCATAGACAGGGTCGTCTTAACCACACTGGACGCCGGGGTGCGAAAATCCGCCTGCGCCCCCCTTGCCAACAGAAAAAAAAATTAATTAATTTTCCATTTTTGTATTTCATTTACTCTAAACTAAAGTTAGATACTTTATAATTGACTTCAAAAAAAGGAAGTTTATATCGGCGCGCAATCGGCTCATATTTTTTTCCATGCAAGTATGTACACCAATTTCTTCGAGATTTCAGACCGTATCGCATTTTTTTTTATTTGAAAGAAAATGTTTGCTATTAACGATGAAGATTTAGAAAATATCGATTGTGTATTAATAATGTAAGTAATAGGTATCAAGCATAGACTACATCGTTAAGCTCGAGGCCCCAACTCCTCAATTCTAATGCTGCAGGGTGCTGCACTCTTAAGCTGTGAGAATTTAGGAATTTTTGATTGTGAATTCATATTGTAAAGACCAATTAATTACCTTTAGTTAGACTACACCACGAACTCCAGATTCTATCACCTGACCTGACAATCAGACCTGATGCTGCAGAATATTGCACTCCTAGGCCACTAAAAATAATAACGATTTTCAAAAAACTAACTTCAAACGCCTCTATAAATTACATATATAATCTTTGTTTCTACACGTATGTTGAAGTCGGATGGGCATATAAGAAACGTCGAAACAAACGGAGGCGCAACGCACACCAGATTTACACATTTGCCGCCAGTAGGCTATTCAAATTTTGCCGCCCCTACAAATCTCTACAATATTGTGTCAGTTCCTAGATTATTTTAACGACCCAAAGATTTAATTAAGGCTAGCTGAGTCTGGTGGCCGAAGCCCAGCAGCATCAGGATTGAGGAGTTGGTACCTTAAGCTCAATGATATAGGCCAGTGATTAACGGCCGTACTACGCAGCTATGTATTCCATACTTGATACCTAAAATATCAATCTGTAATGGAAATTTTCACGAGCGAAGCGATCGTGAAAATATTTACTAAGTCAGAATCTAAAATTTGATCTATACGATCTAAAATTTTACTTTTTTTATTACTTACTACAAATATTACATCTCGTATCTCCAGTCCTTATTTATAAGAGATATCAAAATTTAAAATATACAGATCGATAGAGACAAAAATTTCGAGTTCAATGGTATATTATCAATTAGTGTACTTAGGACAAAATGTCCCTTACGACATTTGAAATTTCCAGCGTCGATATCAATTCGTCGCTACTTACGTCAATGTTAATTCAAAATTTTTAAATACCAAAATAGATTTTAGATCGTAAAGAGTTTTTAATTTTTGTAGACGCGTTACAGCATAGAAACCAGACAGTTTGAAATGAATTACGACATTACAAAAAGCTACAGTACCCGGCCATAAGGCCGATGTGCAATATGTATCGCCGGGTACTGTATGTACTACTACTATATACTATATATTATATATATATATATATATATATATATATATATATATATATATATATATATATATATATATATATATATATATATATATATATATATATATATATATATATATATATTGCACATCGGCATATAAATCTTCGTTAATTTTTTCTTGTAAATTCCTCTTTTTAATATAATTACGAAAAAGATATTGTTTAGTTACTTTTTACGTCAAATTTGTAGTAATGGTACACATCTATGACCATCGCAGTTGGGATGAAAATCATTCAATTGTATAATGCTTTCACGTTCGTTTAATCGCTCATGCGATAACTTCCCAACCCTATAAATTGTCTTTGGTTAACATTCGGCCATTATTGTTTACTCGAATACTCAAGTAAGGAAATCTGGACTATACCTATGTATTTATAACCGACTTTAAAAAGGAGGAGGTTCTCAGTTCGACTGTATGTTTTTAAGCTATTGCATAGCTTTTATCGCGGGCTTTGAACTAAGACAAACAGTTTGAGCGTGGCGACCGAATCAAGAAATTCCGTAACGAAAAAAAACCTAACACCGTCGTTCAGTAAGCGTTCAACATTTTAGAGGTTCACAAGTAGCTCTGTTCGGCGCAGTGGGCGAGCGGCCGCTTTCTTTACCGTATGGTGTATGATGATTGATGTCGCAGGTTCGAATCTCACTCGCGAAGAATTGACAGTGCGCTTTTCTTGTTTGTTTGTTTTTTAATTAAATAATTAATTTTTGCATAATTTTTATTATGCAAAAAAAAATATTGCATAAATATTATAATTGCATAAGTTGATAAAAAATGCTATGCAATAGCTTTACTGCGGCAGTCTCCGAGTGCCACTTAATTTTTTATTTTAATTTACTTACCTAGACATAAGCTTACAAAAAAAATAATTTATGAGCCCTTATTTAAGCTCATTTATCTTGTACAAATAAATTAATGTTCAGTTACATGTTTATGTTCAATATTTAGCATTGTAGAAGGCATGTAGTAACATGTATATTATTTTGTGAAGTCGCTTCGCTCGCGCACGCTAAACTATACCCAATGTCTCAAGAATTAAGGTGCATTATCGCGAAAACGCAGTTTAGATTTCAAAAAATCTGTTTCAATATCAATGTTCTTCGTGATATTTTTTTTGGATATTTAGGATAAGAGTGTAAATGTGACTACCTACTATGATAAAAAAAAGAAATTGGATTGAGAAATTTTTCATACCGAGTTATAAACAATTTTCAGTTGAAGTAAGATAAATAGATTTTGGTATGGATTTTTTTTTGGATTTTCTTACACGTTATGTTAAATTACATGTTAAGGACATTTTAAAATAAAAAATTGACTGAGCAATTTTGTGGTCGAAATTACGGACAAAAAAGGAAACCTCTTTAAAAAGTGACAGTTCCGTTTGAAAAAAGTTTTGGATTTTTATCAAGTACCTCTTATTAAAGCTAATAATTAGTTTGGTAAAAAAAAATTGGACGGAGAAATTATTTATTTCAAAATATTGAGCTATTTGTACTTTTAGGTATAAATACCTAACTTCCGCATGGATTTTTTTTTGGATATTTTTGTGTAAATTTTGGGTCATCCCATACTACAACCCCGCCAAATTTCATCGACTGAGGATTTGATGTGGGGGTCTCCATACAACAGACCGCCCCATTGCCTAGGCTAATTATAAAACTTGACCAACCGGTGAAATGTGATGCTGGAATTTTGTTTAGTTGTCTTTCTAGTATCATTTTTACAACTTTTTACGGCGCATTTAACCATTTTTTTAGTTTAATTCTGCTAAAAACACGCAACAGTCATTTACACCGCTAGTACTCGTATGACTACCAGCGCTTGCGAACGGACCGATCCAATGTTCTCACCGGTGTCTACAGTTCCCAGTTGGAAACGAGCGCTCTATACCTACTAATACTTACTCTAAGGTTTTAAATAATAATCACTTTAATTTTAATTTCCGACTAAACACTTTTTTTAAATAAATGTAATATGTTGGGTATGGTAACATTGTTTCTCTCTCTGACCGGCTTGCCATGGAGGCGGTCGATTGCAAGGTTCATTATACCAATTCATTTAAATATTAATCAGCAGTTACTGTGCTACATTATGTGCCATATGTTGTCATCATCATCATCAGCAACCCATCAACGTCTCACTACTGAGCGCAGGTCTCCTCTTTAAAGAAGGCCGTCATAGGCCAGTCCACCACGCTGGCCAAATGCGAATTGGCGGACTTTACACACCTTCGAGAACATTAGAGAGAACTCTGATCTGCAGGTTTCCTCACGACCTTATGTTGTACTTTTAATAATAATTATAAGTATATAAATTATCAAAGTTCTATGTGGTTTTATTATCACAGAAAGAAGTAGAAGATCTTGAGAAAAAATGCGTGAGTATCTTGAAACACTCGGTTGGGACGAAGTGCCTTTTAATAATAAAGCAATAATAAAAATAAAAAATACAAAATAATAATCTGAAGTCAGGATTCGAACCCCCGCGCGCCCCGAACCGATAGTTTCACTCCTTCGTTTAACCGCAACGCCACCAAGACATGTGTAATAATAATAAACGAAGGCAACAAGTGTAGTGACGGAAAATTATTACTTTCCAAAACTCACATATAAGCAGTATGTCATGTACAAGCCGAAGAGGAAGACGAAGGGCATCGCCACCAGGCCAGCCTTCATGAAGGCCACGTGGCTGCCCAGGATGCCCCCGCCCAGCGCGCCCTTGATCACGTGCGCCACCGAGCCCAAGAACCTGCAATTTACAAGCTTTTATTTAACTTGCAATGTATGTGTGTAATAAGCAGTGATAGCCTAGTGGTTAGGACTGTGGTCTCCTATTCGGGGGTCGCAGGTTCGATCCCGGGTACGCACCTCTGACTTTTCGGAGTCAAGTGCGTTTAAGCAATTAAATATCACTTGCTTCAACGGTGAAGGAAAACATCGTGAGGAAACCTGCACACCTGAGAGTTCTTCATAGTGTTCTCGAAGGTGTGTTAAGTCCGCCAATTCGCATTGGGCCAGCGTGGTGGACTATGGCCTATATAACCCTTCTCTGACAGGAGACCTGCGCTCAGTAGTGAGCCGTTAATGGGTTGCTAATGATGATGATGATGATGATGTATGTGTGTATGTTTAGGTTAAAGAACAAAGGCAAGGGTCCATACTTCCTGAAATCGATTCGAAGCGTCTATACATGAAAAATTGTTAAAACCGTAGAGGTTCGATTAGTAAAACATAATCACTGAGATTTTTCGTTTGAGGAACTCACAAAAAAAGATATTAACAACTTTATATGTATTTTGAGGTTATAAAAATATGTAGATTACATCGATGGTAGATAGGTAAATATAGACGTAGTCGTAATTCCTACTTTCATGTTAATTTAAAGTTCTAATTTGACAATGGGATGTGTTACTTACTTACTAGTCGTACGTTACTTAGTAGTCTATAGAACTCTCTACATATACAAACTCTTGAATTTCCGGGCGAGCAATGTCATCGAGCAACGACCAAACTCAAAGCGAGATATGAATTAATCAGATGATGGTTCATTATTTAATAATTATTTAACCAAGGCAAAAGATGTAAAACTAATTTCATATAAAAAAACGAACGAATATTTTGTATAAATCATATTCGTAGACGCCTCCTAAAACATTCAGGTACAATTCTGCCCTTGTTCTTTTGCAAGATGAATCAGAACCACTTCCCGGTTTCCAATTAAACGGAAATTCTGCATGTATATGTAAATCGGATGACAATGCAATATTATTGTGACATGGAGCTGATCTGATGATTGAACTGGAAGATGGCTACAGGAACTCTGTAATAAAACCACGTAAACCCATCGAACTTGGGCTCGTTTGATTCGTCTTGACAAGTACTCAGGTCCTAGATATTCAGGTTCTGATGATAAAGCTGGAAGGTGGTTTTGGCAAGTCTGTAAAAAAACGACGATACCCCATCGAGTTTGGGGTGGTTTGACTCGTCTTGAAAATACTGTGATCCTAGACGATATCCAGGGTCTGATGAAGCCGGAAGGTGGCTATGGAAACTGAGTGATAAATTGACGTAACCCCCTTGAGTTTGGGCTCGTTTAATTCGTCTTGACAAGTACTCTAGTTCTAGATGATATCCAGGGCTTGATGATGTAGGCGCCATCCAGCTACTAAAATATGTCCAACGGTGAAAGGTGCGGATTGAAAACTGTAAGGTAGATGGTTCGATTCCCATTTCCCACCCGTTGCACTATTGTCGCACAGCTTTCCGCTTATTTGGAGGGGAGAGGAGAATATTAATCAATTACAGATTGACTAATATATTCTTGAAAAAGCAAAATATTAAAAAAAGAATAAAAAACCCGACTGCTTTAAAGAATAATAATGAAAATATCAATTATCAAGTTTATGAGAAAAAAAATGAAAAATATATTTCGTAATCACCTTTTTCAAACCCTTTAATTTGATACCCCACTCAAAAGGATTTGAAAAAAAGTTTCGAACCCCACATTATGGCGTCCAAAATTCGCCATTTTGAATTATGTTCTCGTTGACACTCGCGCTGGCATGGCGAATCTAGACTATCTAGACTAGAATCTTCAGATCTAAACGTAAACACTATATAAACTACATATTGGCTAGCTGTGCATCAAAATAGTAATAAGAAATAAGGTTTTGTCGATGACGCCTGGGATGTAGTTTTTTTAACTTACCCAGATAGTTTTAAGTATTTTAGATTGTATTTTTTATGACATAAATATTATTATGTATGTATAAGGGGTTTTTGCCTATAATAAAAAATTAAGTGGCACTCGGGAACTGCCGCGGTAAAGCTTTTGCATAGCATTTATTATCAACTTATGCAATTATAATATTTATGCAATATTTTTTTTTGCATAATAAAAATTATGCAAAAAAATAATTAAAAAACAAACAAACAAGAAAAGCGAACTGTCACTACTTCGCGAGTGAGATTCGAACCTGCGACATCATACACCATACGGTAAAGAAAGCGGCCGCTCGCCCACTGCGCCAAATAGAGCTACTTGAGAACCTCTAAAATGTTGAACGCTTACTGAACGACGGTGTTAGGTTTATTTTCGTTACGGAATTTCTTGATTCGGTCGCCGCGCTCAAACTGTTTGTCCTAGTTCAAAGCCCGCGATAAAAGCTATATAAGCAATAGCTTAAAACTATTATTATTGTTATTCTTATAAAACTCGTACCCCGTAGGTTTCGGGTTGACCCTGAATTGGACGTAGTCGTACGCATCTTCTTCAGCCTGGGTCGAGGCGAAATTCTTCCAGTTGCCGCGGCCGCCTCCCGAGGGTTGAGCCTGCGGAAGATCAGTCCACAATATCGAAAAGTCGTTTTTGGAGTTTACTCCTTAAGAATCGATTTTAGGCGCCCGGTATGAGAAAATTTTGAGGTGTAAAATCTACTTATGAATGACCTTGTTACGTTTTTATGACAGCGTTACTACAAACACGTAGGTCAGCGCCATCTTTCGGCTTATGTGTAAACTATTTCGAATAGCAACTCTGTTGTACGCCCTAAAACCCTGCGACAGCACTGCTAACATAATAGTTCGAGCTATTTACAATAGATGGCCGTATTTGATATTAACTAGCACAAATACTATAAAGTAAACTCCAGTCGTGCGTCGCAGCTGACACACACACTTTTTTTTTTTTAAAGAATATCAGCCAAATTTAAGTTGACTAATATTCTCTTCTCCCCTCCAAATAAGCAGAAAGCTTGTGTTAGGAGTGGGTACGACAATAGTGCAACGGGTGGGATTCGAACCTGCGACCTTTCCGTTTTCAGTCCGCGCCTTTAACCGTTGGGCTATTGAGGCTTAATATTCCTCTTTTAACAGACTTCAAAAAAGGGGAGGTTCTCAATTCATTGGAATTGTTTTTTAACCGACTTCAATAAAGGAGTAGGTACTCAATTCGTCGTCGATTTTTTATGTAGGTATGTTCACCGATTACTCGAAGACGCCTGAAGCGATTTGGAAAATTCTTTTTTTGTTTGAAAAGCTATACTTCCCAGGTGGTCCCATTTAAATTATATAGAAATCGGTCGAGCGGTTTAAAAAAATATCAACAATAAATTATAACTTTGTAGTGGCGCGGGCGTTTGAAGTCGGGTTTTTTATAAAAATAATTTTTATATTAAATTATTTTATTACTTTTTATACAAACATAATTCCTATTGGATATAATGACTCCTGCAAATTCCTATTGTTTAATGAAATTCCCCTCATTAGAATCAGAGGTGCGATTGTCTTAAGTTATTCTATTGATCGTAATCGTATTCGATGACATTAGCGTCAAACATTCGATCATTAGCGTGAAATAAACCATTAGACCTTTGAATTAGAGCTCAATTTCGTGTATGGGTTCTCATACGTTTACGTATATGTACGCTACGCTCCATAACGCTCCATATTAAAATCGGTTGTACTGAATTTGTGACTTTAAATCAAAACAGTCAAAGATTTAAGTACTTTACGGAATTCCGTGATACACAAGGAAAAACAATATTCTTTGTCTGTAAAACGCCAAAACAAAATATATATACGTATGGTAAAACGTTGCCACACCTGATACCTGCAGGCATAGATTTAGTATTGGTAGTCGCTTCGCACCTACTAGATACCGTCGGCGTACTAGTAAATTGCAGCAATTCATAGTACGCCTGAACTGGCGTACCCACAGTCTCGTAGCAGTCAATGTTTGACGTTTTCAAACATACTATGAAATTACTTTGCTGCATTTATAGAGCTATTTTTTGAAGAAAGGACGGTATCTAGTAGCAACTAAGCACCAATCCTAAGTCTACGCCTAAGTATACACTTTTCAATGTGCTCACCGTTACTCTGAATTCAAATTAAGCGATTTTTAAAACCCTAACCTAACCTAACCTACTATAGGTTAGGTATTGCCTTAAATCGGCTCAAAATTGTATCTTCAGTAGGGTTAGTACAAGATGGGATAGTCAACTATGAATAGTAAACTATACCATCAAAGTAAAATAAACCATAATAGTATTGAGTTAGAGCTCAATTTCGTGTATGTATTCTTATACGTTTACGTAACGAAAACGCTCCAAATTAAAATCGTCTGTTTTGAATTTGTGACTTTAACTCGATACTTTTATGGTTCATTTTACTTTGATGCTTGTGTCATAGTTAAATATTACGATCAAATGAATTAAAACTCGGACTATGAATACAAATCCAAGCAGACCCTGGCTACAAAACGGGCTACGGCCCGTAGCCCGCTTCTACGGGCATGCTACGGGTGAACATGCTACAACTGGAATATTTTACGCCAAGGGGACTAACTTAAAATGAATTTCAATGATTACATACCATTTTTGATTAAAATAACAATTATTAATGTAACTCCAATAAAAACATCTCGAAATAAATTACAGTAAAAATCCCTTCTAAAAAATAAGATGACGAACTGTCACTCTAAAATTCTTTTTCTTTTGAAGTATATTCAAATTTATTCTTCTATCATAGAAGAACAGTTAACGACCAGCTGTTTTACCTGTCTTAATAATTAATTGGTATTCTTTTATAAGAATATTCTTTTTATTCTTTTCTATTATCTTGTATTAAAAGATGAAATGAAATGAATACACTTTTATTGCACACCACATTCAAAAGAAATAAAAATAGAAATAAACTTAAAAAAATAACACATGGTAGTACAAATGGCGGCCTTATCGCTAAAAAGCGATCTCTACCAGGCAACCACGTTGCAAAAGATATGAAGATCAAAGAGAAAGTAAGGGTGCACGCAAGTTTACGAGGAAAAAACAACATTCAAATACCTAAATACACAAATAATTAATAGATACATATACTTAAACATACTTAACATTATGCATACATACCATACATAAATATCTACATATGTACATAATAGGTATATACAATTTATATCTTCATACATACAAAGATATTTTAGGATTGCTAATAACAAGTGTATATTGAAAATTTAAAACACCTCCGACTCTATGAATCTATATGTGAATCTATGGCCGGACTCGATCATCATCTATCTAACACCTACTCATTAAGACCATTTTAATATAAGCCCAAACACTGTAAGTTGCTGAGGAGTTAGGATCTCGCAGACTACTTGATGCTGCAGCATCAGCTCAAGGTTACCATGCCTTGGAAATAATCGGAAGTAACAGTACATCAAATTCCAAATCAATCGCAACAGTGAAAGCTTGTAAGACCGTAACTCTTAAATGGCTGAACCGATTTTGACCAAAACATGTCTAAGAACTACCGCTAGAAAACCTGTATACTATGTATGGAACTGTATCTTTTCTGTACGCATCCCATTCTGAAATCAGTCCAAAAATTATTTCCATACTAGATGATGCCCGCGACTTCGTCCGCGTGGATTAAGGCTTTTGATTCCCGCGGGAACCCTTTAATTTTCCGGGATAAAATGTAGCCTATGTCTTATTCCAGGGTATAATCTATTTCCATTCCTAGCCAAATCCGTACAGTAGTTTTTGCGTGTAGAGTAACAAACACACACACACACACACAAATTTTCGCCTTTATAATATTAATGTGATTTGAAGGCATACGCAATAGTGTTCTTCAGTCTGAGGATACGACATTCTCAGATGATCGACGAAGCGACGAAGCGACGACGCGACGCACGGCTGGATAATGCGTCATGCTCGTGAACGGGTTCAACCGGCGGGAATGGGGCTACTTTCTGCCTGCTCGTCTTAACATGTATTGAATTGTAAATATGCATTTTTTGGAACTTCCCCTCATTGTAGAAACACTGCATACATAGCATAGTACCTATTGTAAACTTGTTTTGAAAAGAGCAACCGCCGAGTTTCTTGCTGGTTCTTCTCGGCAGGAAGGGCATTCCGAACCAGTGGTAGACTCATCGATGGTTCAAAAGCACGTGTAAAAGTGTATTTGAATAAAAATATTTCTATTCTATTCTATTCTAATATATCCGCTCTGCATCTTCTTTCGTCATCATCTGAACCCACCGTCGGTCTTCTACTGGGCTGAAGTCTCTTTACGAAAGGGAAGGGTTTCGGCCATAACCCACCACGCTGACCAAGTGCAGTATCATCATCAGCAACCATCAACGGTTCACTACTGAGCGCAGGTCTCCTCTCAGAGAAGGGTTATAGGCCGTAGTCCACCATGCTGGCCCAATGCGAATTGGCAGACTTCACACACCTTTGAGAACATTATGAAGAACTCTCAGGCATGCAGGTTTCCTCACGATGTTTTCTTAAACGCATTTAACTTAAAATGTCAGAGGTACGTGCCCAGGATTGAACCTGCGACTCCCCAAATAGGAGACTCACTAACCACCAGGCTATGACGAAGTGCGGATTAGCAGAAAACATTAAGGAGAACTTTCAAGCATGCAGTTTTCCTTCACCGCTAAGAAAAAGATATTTAAATAAATAATAGTTTAAAAAAACTAAAAACACGCTTTTTATAGAAAACCAAACTAAAAAATAGAAAATAAATTTTAATAAATTTAAATTAAGAATAGGGTCCAAAAATTTCAATAAATATAAATTAATAATAGTGTAAATAAAAAAAATGTTTTTTATTTTAAAAAAAGCGTGGGGTGCTTTTTAAGATATTATCAAAATGATAATCACTCTACTCATATCTGTCAATAAAATATTTATAACTATTGACACCATGCACCCCACGCTTTTTTTTAAAATAAAATACATTTTTTTATTTACACTATTATTAATTTATATTTATTGAAATTTTTGGACCCTATTCTTAATTTAAATTTATTAAAATTTATTTTCTATTTTTTAGTTTGGTTTTCTATAAAAAGCGTGTTTTTAGTTTTTTTAAACTATTCTTTATTTTTTTGTTTTTTTATCAAATTAGTGTATTGTCATCGGTCCTCGATAAATCTACAAAGTTTGAACGAAATCTGGCCTTTTAAAGTGGGTCAAAATCGCGCCCAAAGAAGTCGGTTACAAGTTACAAACATACAAGTGAAATCGCGCCCAAAGAAGTCGGTTACAAACATACAAGTTTTTTTTTTGTTTTTTTATCAAATTAGTGTATTGTCATCGGTCCTCGATAAATCTACAAAGTTTGAACGAAATCTGGCCGTTTAAAGTGGGTCAAAATCGCGCCCAAAGAAGTCGGTTACGGGCAGTTCTCCTAATTGTTGGCTAAAACGTCCGACGAAAAAAAAAATTTTTTTTTGGGAATATTGGTTTTTTAAGTATGCCTTGACAGAGAGGTGCCTTCATTTATCACAGTGATGAGGAAGGCCTCCACCAGAACCTAGTTTTCTTGGAGAAATAGCGTATTTGGTAATTATGGTGTCCATGGTAAGGATAAATTGTGACATGGTAATGAGGTCCGGAATATGGTGATTAGAATATCCTATATGGTAATTTGTTAAAATTTTGTGAATGAGAAACAAAAATAAAACATAAGTGTTTTTGTTAATAAAATCTATTTAATCTGTAAATGTGGAAAAATACAGTAATAAAACTAAAAGAAATATCGTAGTATTTCTTTAAATATAAAAAAAAATCTGCTTAAGTAAGTAGGTACTTATTAATAGTCCTCAAAATTGATAAATCAAATGTATCAATCACGATTTACAAAATAGATAAAAATGTCACTCATAAATTTTCTTGATTCAATTCCGATTATTTATTGATTAATTATTATAGTTAATTATTTACCTAGAAGAAGCGTCTAAGTAAATCTCGTAAAAACGGCATGCCAATCATAATCGTACAGAGATTCATAACAAAAGTCTGCCTTGCTGACGAGATCAATAAATTCAGTTATTTTCCTATTAGACCTACCTAGGCTTACCTACAAAAAGCGTCTAATTATATTATGAGTTTAACACAAGATAGCTCTATGTACACAAAACATTCTTCAAATAACATGCCAAACATAATTAATAATTATTATTATAATATAAAATTTGATACAGAATTGTCAGTGTCGTTGATGAGATCTATATGTTCGGTAATCTTCTAATCAAATAAGGGTCTAGGGCCTTTGGAGGAAATAGTGACTCACCTGCGACCGCACCTGTTAGGTCTTGACACTAAGCTAGGCTATCCACGCAACGCATTTGTTCGCTATAGACCCAAGCAACAAGGACTGTGTTATCAATTATCATGGAGCTTGACATACATAACGCTTTCAATACACTGGAAAAGGACATTCTACTGAGCGAAGCAAAGTTATGATTCCTACTCTGTATCCTTTTCTTCAGCAATTTTAACATTCCTCCTCCAATGTCTTCTATAACCAAACCTCTATCCTTTCGCAGATTGATGTCCAACAGGGAGATCCGCTTAGACCTCTCATTTTCAGCCTCAGCATTCAGAAAGTTCTTCACGACCTCAAATCCCCCCTTAATATCTGGTAACTCGATGATGGTACTATAGGAGGCAAACCTGAAGTTGTGGAACGTGACCTACTGCTTTTAATACACTGCTTGAAGGAGCTGAGGTTGAAGGTGAACATGCCTAAGTGAGAGTTCTTCCCCTGTAATCCAGAGGCCCGTCTTCTGTTCCCTCACTTTGAAGACCTAGTTCCTGGGCTCAAGGAGTTTAACGCTGACAATTTTTTCCTCTTGGGGACTCTTATCTTTTCTTCTGCTATCCCGGAAGCCATTGAGGCAAGGAGGCCACTCCGCCATTCAAGAGCATTGGAAAGATCTTTCGGCCCATGTTACGCTTACGCTCTTGCAAAACTATTTTGCTGTGCCGAAGATTACATATCTACTGAGGACTTCCCAACATGCATTTGCAATTTGCATGCCTGTTTGCGAATTCCATCGATGCATCTGCGGTTACATGGTGGAAGCCAACGGCCACCACGCATTGAGTTGCAGTCGTTGTGTGGCCAGATTCTCTCGTCACCACTCTCTGAACGATATCGTACGCACAGCCCTCGTCTCGGTCAACGTACCCTGCGTAGTGTGTACTCGATCCACCCGGTTTGGGTCACATGGATGGCAAGCATCCTAATGGCTTGACACTCTTCCCATGGCAAAATAGCAAATGCATGCTGAGGGCCGCCACGTGCATGAGTACATTCGCACCATATCATCTCAGCCGGAGAACACAGGTAGACGTTGCAGAGTCTGTTTCATTAAAAAAAGGAGTAAAGATGCCCCTATTCTGGACAGCTACCTTTTTGTCCCTCTGTCTCAGTGGAGACCACGGATTGCTGGAGTGTGGAAGCTAAGCGATTGTTGCACGATATCGGCCGTTGGTTAGGGTGAAGGGGTTGCGATCCACGTTCTGGGGTTTACCTGGTCCAAAGGTCGTCAATCGCCATACAACGCTGCAATGCTGCGAGTTTGATTGCGATTGAGCTATAAAAGAATTAAGATTTATTCTCCATCTTTTTCGGAATAATATAGGATCTTTTTTTATCTTCGCATACCATTCGAGCCTTTTTTGCCCATCTTTTTCGATTTAGTTAATTTTATTGTTGGTAAATATAACGATGTTGTCATTACCAACACCCAAACAGTATCAAAATACAGCCATAATCATTCAACACAGATTACTTATAACTTTTTATATGTTACTACAAGTTAGTCCTTGACTGCGATAATCTGGGGTAAGTGGTGAATGCAGTCTAAGATGGTTTCGAGCTTACCTGGTATTAAACTTAAACAACTTACCAGTTTCTACGCTGATACGTACCAGAACTCAATCGCTAAATCACATGGCGCGGCACATCTTTGCTGGTAGAGTATTGGATGGTAACTAACCTCGGCCAGACCAGACTGGAGTCAATTTTACAACATCCAAAATTGCACCAGCCGGGAGTCAAACCCATGGAGATCCAGTTTTTAAGACCAAAGTACTCACCACAGGGCCAGGGAGGTCGTTAAAATCTAGAAGATCCCATACATTCAAGTATTACTCTAATTACCTAGCTAATGCCCAATTACCATAGTACGTAAAATGGCCCTGGTAATTATGGTAATTAGGATCAAGGTAATTAGAATTGGTTAGTAATTAAATTTTTACTTGATAAGTAAACATAGTAATTTTTTTTAATGTGCTTTGTTAGAAAGTAAAACATATTTGAAATATATAAAAAATACAAACATATAAATGTGATAACTACTTACGGTATGGTGAGACTCCTATGAATGAGCGATTAAAGTTGCCAAAATGAAATTTCCGTTGGAGAATGCCAAATATTTCAGTAACCCGACGACGTACACACCTCTATTCGACATAAATTGCTCAAGGCAACTGACTTTGTACGTTAGACGCGACGACGATGCGGATTGTATGGATATGTGGGTAGTTACGATGGTGTTTGCACAAGAGCACGGTAATGATTAAAAAGTCGTGGGACAGACTTTAAATACTAATGAAAAACTAATTCTAAGACGTAACCTCATGCTACTGTTGTTATTTTAAAGATTAATTATTCATTATTGAAATATATTTTTTTGAGAATTTTTAATCGACTATGTTTTTAAATAAATAAGTTTGTTACATACAACATAAGCAGTGGGACAGTCATGGAGGTTAGAAAATGGAGGTTTAAATTTTTTTTTAAGCTGGATCTCAACTCTTTTATCTTCTTTTTCTTGATGGACCATATAGAGGACACTATCTAGTATCTACAAAAAAAGTTACATAAGCCTGAGTTAGTTTTAACCTACGTTCTCCAGCCTGGGACATGCCTTAGCCAACATTTAGGAGAATTGCCCTTACAAGTTACAAACATACAAGTGAAATCGCGCCCAAATAAGTCAGTTACAAACATACAAGTTTTTTTTTTGTTTTTTTTATCAAATTAGTGTATTGTCATCGGTCCTCGATAAATCTACAAAGTTTGAACGAAATCTGGCCGTTTAAAGTGGGTCAAAATCGCGCCCAAAGAAGTCGGTTACAAACATTGTTACAAACATACAAGTGAAGCTAATAAAAAGCGTATAAAAACCGGCCAAGTGCGTGTCGGGCCACGCGCAGTGTAGGGTTCCGTAGTTGAAAGTCTCAAATATTATTGCTGACCTAGGATAGTGCTTTTATTTTATTTATGAATATTGAATACATTTTGAGTTCCATGGTTTAAATACTATACGAGTAGTATACTACAAAATATGCAACTTACACTACGTGTAATACCTAACTTAGAAAAACAGATAGGTATAACTCCTTAACTAAAGAACCCTACTTAGCCGTGATAGTTTTCCTTTAAAATTCATTATATATACAACTTCTGTGAATCTTTTCTTGGTTCCTTTATACAACCATTTAGCTGGCAGAGGGGGGGCACTTGACTCTAATAAAATTTAGCACTTTAAAATATCATATTTCACAAACGGATCCCTGAATTGAAAAATGGTGTTCCCACACCCACAATATATTTGAAAGACCTATTCAACGACACCCCACACTATGGGATAGACGAGAAAAAAAAATTCATCCCCACTACATGTAGGGGAGGTACCCTAAAAAAATTATTTTTCACGATTTTATTTCACCACTTTGTCGGCGTAATTGATATTTATACTCTTGTCAAATTACATATTTCTTGTACCAATAGTCTCTGAACTAAACCGCGGACAGACAGACAGACGGACCGACATGGCGAAACTATTAAGGGTTCCTTGCTTACTAAGGAACCCTAAAAACGTACATAATTTCAAAAAAGCTAGAAATGCGTGCTTATATTTAATTCCATTCCATTTTATTGAACAGGCCCGCTTGCAGAAGCGCTGGGTTATACTTTTAGCCCAGAGTTAGATGTTGCTTTGACAGATTTCGTATAAAGCTTCTGTCAAAATTACAAATTTATTCCTGGGTTAAACCTGACCCGGCGGCGCGGTCTCTGCAAGCGGGCCTAATTCGTACCACGTAGCCTCTAATCCTTAGAGCTTCAAATGGTTCTTAGGTTTAAGAAAAGCTATGCTTTACCTGCGTCATTCCAATAAAGGTTTATCTTATAGGATTAAATACTATTAAATACAACACTTCTGAAAACTAGCGCCAGATGAGTGTGATGAGTTAGTCTTTCATCACACTGTCAAGTACCCCCATTTTAAGAAAATAAAATATTGATAAGATTAAAGAATACTGGTTAACTATTTTTGTGCAATTAGACAACTTTTTGTAGAAAATCTCGTCAACCTACTGCCAGTTTCATCATTGTCGTAATAATAGTAGGCAGGTACATTTTTAATTGGAATTCTGCTCATTATCTTTTAAAGTTTGCTCCACTTCGAAGCGCTTCTTGAAAATGTCATTGGCGTTGTTAATGCGCGTAAAAATTAATCAAGATAAACGCAAATATTACAATACAAGAATCTATGAACTAAAGACATTGTTCATGCCAATGTGCTAACTACATATTTTCAAACTTATTCGCTACATCAAAGATACATTTTTCAACGATAATTTCGTGAGTTAAGCCATTAAGGAGGTGAAAATGTTCTAGAAATTGTTTACGCCTAGCATTTTATATAAACTGTTGCAAATTGATTTCACTTTTCTCGATACGCCATAACAAATGATTCACGTAAGTAGGTAAGTAAAATAATATATGGAAATTTTAATCAAATCGATTCAGTCTTGTTGTGATACAAGTTTACACGAGTAAAATACTGTTAAACTGTGTTAAAATATGAAGCTAATAATAACCTTGTGACAATGAATAGGACAGTACTTATTCTGAACCTTCTGGTCTCGTCAATGTCAATGGCGAGGCCAATAGATGTAAGTAAAATCTGGGTTTCTTGGTGAGTGCACGAGTCACAAGTGTTTATATAGGCAAGTGCCCCTTGTTCATTACCTTTTCATCAGAAGGTATAGCTTCTAAGTCTTAACTACCTCAAAAGTTACCGACATAGCTCAGAGAGTCGCGAAACTGAAGTTTAAATGGGCTGGGCACATAGTTCGAAGAGCTGATGGTTGTTGGGGTCCTAAGGTGCTGGAGTGGCGACCCCTCAAAGGGATGCGAAGTGTTGGCAGACCCCCCACTAGGTGGATCGACGACATCAAATGAGTATACTGCAATAATTTACACACAAAAGTCATTTATTTCAGGTGACTAAAGTCAATATTGAAGATGAAAATTACACAATTGACGACCCAACCCCACGGATTGCTGATGAAACAGAATATGATGTAATACCTTTAGCTAGAAAAGATGATGTAATAACCACCAGTGAATTAACTAAAGTATACACTTCCGAAGAAAATAAATTTGCTAAAACACGATCTTTAAAAGATGAAACGGAAAATAACAGATTAAGGAAATTAGATTTAAACCCAGAGAGCCGTGTGGCTAATTCGAAATCAGGTCAAAAATTGGCCAATAAGCCCCAAGAAAAAAGTGATAATAAGAAGCAAGTAGAAATTGAAACAAAAGCCGCTAAAAGAGAAGAAAGAAAATCAACAGAAAGAAGTTTTCCTATTGCTAAAGAAGAAAGAATATTTAAAGCTGGTAAGAAAGAAGAAAAAACTGGTTCTAATGCTGAAGTAGTGGAAGAAACTAAATCTGGGGAGAAAGAACAAAGTGAAGTAGAAGAAAGAAGTAGTTCTAATGCTGAAGATGTAGAAGAAAGAAGTAGTTCTAATGCTGAAGATGTAGAAGAAACTAAATCTGGGGAAAAAGAACAAAGTGAAGTAGAAGAAAGAAGTGGTTCTAATGCTGAAGATGTAGAAGAAACTAAATCTGGAAAAAAACATCACAGTGAAGTAGAAGAAAGAAGTGGCACCGCTGCTAAAACAAATGTTGAATCTAAGGATGCTATGAAAGAAGAAAGTAGAATAGAAAAAGATACTAGTGAATTAATTGGGCTTGAAAGAACTACGGAAACATTAAGGAAGGAAGTCAAGTCTGCAGATTTAGAAAATGATAATGATGACATTAATGATAAAGTTGCCTCTGACGAAAACTCTGAAAGGATAGGATATGAAGTTCCTGTAAATGATGAAACAAATTCAGCTTGGGATGCTCTCGATGACATACCTTTGTCAAGAAGAATGCTCTCGCTGCCTGCCAATTTAAACATAGAATTCAAATCAAAAGCTGGTTCCGAAAACGTTGATCCTGTAGTAGCAAGGATTGTTCCTGAAATAAAAATAGCATCAAGGAACCCTATTGCATATGGTAATGAGTGTTGTTTGTATTTAATTGTCACCAATGATACGAAATATTATTCAAGAAAATAATATATACAAAAATTCTTTTATAAAAAACCAACTTCAAACGCCACTGAAAAGTATAAAATAATTTCAGTTTGTACACATATGTTGAAGTCGGGCCGGCCTAAATAGAAACGATGAAACGAATGCGCCACGCTAGCCAAAATTTTAGTTTGTAGGTCCAGGCAGAGAATATAAGCATTTGGTACAGGTACGTTAAAGTCGGGCGAGCGTTGCAGTTTCATAGTTCTATTAAGGCCCGCCCGACTTCAACATAATTAAGTGTACAAACTGAAATTATTTTTAAATACTTTTCAGTGGTGTTTGAAGTCGATTTTTTTTTAAAGAATTTTTATATATTATTTTAAGCTTTTTAGTGTAGCTTCATAGGATAAATCTACACATTCTCTGATCGCGAGCGATTCGTTTCTATTCATTGATCAAAACGAATCCTAACACGATATATGTGCGATTATTTTTAGTCTGTATTAGTGTGTTGCATATCCTGGCTGCAGTTTCAGCTCCATCATCAGAGTCATTCCATGGATAGGTATCATTTAAGACTACTTATCAATACGAATCAAACGAGCCCGAACTACATGGTGTTACATCGTTTTACTACAGAATTCGCATAGCCATCTTCCGCCTCCATCATCAGATCAGCTCCATGTTACAATAATATTGCATTGTAATCTGATTTACATGTACATGCACATTTTCAGCTTAATCGGAAACCGGGAATGGTTCTAATACACAATTGCAAGAGTTGACCTAAACATACATTGCAAGATAAGTAAAAGCTTGTAAAAATGATGATAATAAATAGAAAATTAGCTTATGTATGCATGTTATGTAATAGGCATGGTTAAAAGTCTACACATACTCTGATCGCGAGCGATTTCCTCTCATTCATTGAGGAGTTCCATCCTCCATCTCCGAAGATATTCAGCAGATCTTTACCAAAGTTAAAAGGGACCTACCTGCAGATAAGACCTTTCAAATAAAAAAAAAAATTATTGAAATCGGTTAAGATTTGAGGGAGATATGGAGTAATATCGACAAAAAAAATACGCGTCGAATTGAGAACCTCCTCTTTTTGTATTTTTTGAAGTCGGTTAATAATAATAATAATTGGTGTCTAGTTTTCATTGTAGCATGATGCGAGAGACAGAAAAATATAACCTAACTTATTTGGTACATTTTATAGCATTCATAAGGTTCAAATTACGAAAACAGATTTTCTGAAAAATAATATTATGTAGGTTACTAGCTGACCCGGCGAACTTCGTACCGCCAACTTATCTTCATAAATAAAACAAATAAACTATCCTAATAAAAAAAAACTATCCTATCTTTCAAGTTGGATCAAACCGCACACGGTGAGCAAATTTGATTAAAATCGGTTCAGAGTTTAGGAGTACATCGCGGACAAACAACGTGACACGTAATCGACCGAGCGAAGCGAAGGTCTTTGAGTCTACTTGAGTGAATTTGCACTTGTCCGTCCGTCCGTCCGTCCGTCTGTCAGAGCCTTATAACTTCTGAATTACTGGACGAAATTACTTCAATTTTAGATATAATATGTAAACCGATGGCCTCCAGCCGAAAATGGCTTAAGTTATAAAAATCTTTATTTCAGGGGGGCTCTCATAGAAGCGAATGCGAAGAAAAAAAAAATTTTTGCGTTTCATAGGTTTACAGTACCTCATTTTAAAGATAATTTGGAACAGAGTACAAAAGTATTTTTTTTTAAATTTTTTTCCTAAAATTGACGAAATGGGGGGCTTTCAAAGTGGAGATTATATTTGACCTCAGAACGGAATAACCATTGAAAGCTGGGGCTTGAAAGTTTTACAATTTTAGCGTAATATCATGTACTTGAACAACAAATACTAAAATTAGATAAATGTAATAAGGAAACTAAATTATTTAACTTTTAATGAGCAGCAACAACAGAACTTCACAATGATGTCAATAGATGGCGCTCTCATCTCATATAGCAAATGCAGCTTTATGTAACATACCTATTATTCAATTAAGATTATTATTTAGTCATTTAGCAAACATCAATAAAACTTCACGTTGCAGTTTGTTTTTACATATTTCTGATCGTGTCAATAGTTGACGCTGTGTACAAGTAATTTAATTTGAATGTTCCAAAAAACTATACCTAAGTTTGATTGAGGCCTTGAGGATTTCACTATAACAGTTCCCTAACCTTTACGGGCTACCTATGTTAAGTTAGTTGACACTTTCTGTCAACTTTGTTATTACGAACCTCTACGGGACAACTAAAGGTGAAAATGACATTGGGATGTTAGAATTGTATTTAGGGGCTACCTATGTAAAGAGACTTCTACAAATGGGATGATTTAGGTATGGTTGGTGAAAACGGGCATAATAATAATGTCAATTTTGATCGTCAATTATGGGAAACCGTTACCGCGAGGTCTCAGTTCGGGGCGAACCACTAGTTTATATATATTAAGATTATGAAGGGATTTCCACCCTTGCTTCACACTTTGGCTTAGTGATGATGATATCTGTACTCTCTACCTTTCTTATCTTTCGTGGTAAAGTGTGTACGCGTGTAAAGAGTTCTTTTTAATATTTTATCATAATCAACTACATATAATAATTCATGTTACCTACAAACTTTGTAAATTAATTTCTTGTTATTAATAAAAAATTAATATAATTTTGCTTTTATTTCAGGTCTCCCAAATATCCCGGTGATACCGATTCCACAGATATGGAGCACAGTTTCAGTACCACACATCCATCCAGCTATATTACCAGCACGTCGCTTCATCGTTCCAGGAATCTTGAAAATCCGTCCCGCACCGCCAAATACACCTATCAATGATTTCAGAAGACTACAGAGTCAGGAGACAAATAATATCATTAGTCAAAATACACAACCCGTATCAGACTATAGACATGGAAGTGATAATGTTATGAATCAAAATCAAAACATTGTTGCAGACAATGATGAAAGATCACAAACACCACCCAAATTCAGAGACGTCCCAGAAGATTACCATTCTAAGGAAAACTCTAACGCATATCCGTACACGCCTCCAAATGAAGATTTAAAAACACCTAAAATGCCCCAAACATCTACAGCTAAAAATCCACTATTCGCTAAATTAGTAGAAGCTTCCGGGCATCCACAAAGATTTAATCCCAATAGAAACGGAAATAATGTACACAACATTCAGACTGTTCCTTTCAATAAATATGCGAGACCTAATAATAATTTTAATAATGAAAATGTGCAAAGTTATCCAGGCGCACCATATCCAAAGTATGTTAGACCCAATACCTATGCGGCTCCACAAAGTATATACAAATACGTACCTGGATTTGGCCGCTTGCGCTAAAGTATTTTTTAAGAAATAATCTGTATATATAAAAATCTCGTGTCACGATATCTAACCTAAATCTCGAACGATGTTAGATTGCGAGATAGTCTTAACCCAAATATACATCTTACTGACTGACTACCGACTGGCCGTACTGAGACTACTCAGTGCAAACACATTCAGTGGGTATAGTAAGTACTATTAGTTTTCGCGCGTCGCTTATCTGATTTTTTATAAGGAGTGTTTCAACGAAATCGCGGCGCAGTCGCCTTTCAGTGATATTTACTTTTGTGTAAGTAGGTAGGTACTTATGGATGCTTAAGCTAATAGAAAAAGGCAGTTTTAATTATTATGTGTACGTATCGGGAAGAAGCACTGTAGGGTTTTGATTTGTGCAAACACATTTTATACAGTCATATTAAAAATATATTTCTTACATATAATGTTTACTTAAACTAAAAACTAAATTAAAACTAAAATAAAGCTAAGTCATATACGATAATTTTTTCACAACCTATATAATAAATAATAAACATTATATTCTTCGGCATAAGTTTTATTTCCAAAGGATGTCGGCTTCAAAGTATATTACAAAATGTAAAGCACTAATTAATAAATACAATATACTGAGGATGCTCCCACCCGCCCTCTGTCGCTTTTTCCCGGATTTTCATCTGGATTTTCTTCAGTGCGTCGCTAGCCGTCGGTTCCGTCGACCTGCAACATAAAAAAAATAGTTTAGATTTGCAAGAAAAGGTTAAAATAGATTTTTAGGCATAATTATTCCTGAATTAACTAATTAGAATAGTAGGTGTTCCATGAGGAATTATATGAACAAATATGTATGTTGAGTAAATCATCATAAAGTTAATGAAAGATTTAAATGATTAGTTCTTGTAAAAATGTAAGGAAATAAACCAAGAACATTAAAAAGAACAAAAAAAAAAGAGGGAAATTAAAATAAAGGATGATCCATTAAATCTATTAATTACTCAGTTTTAAATTCATTATGTAGTTTAGATGAGATAAAGTTTTATATTATAAAATATCGATTAGGTATAAACCCCAAGGGAATAAGCGATAAATAATAATCCAATAAAGGTTCTAATTCAATTAAGAGATCATTTCCAAGAAAAATTATTTCTTAAAATTGAAATTTTGAAATTTTAAATATATTTTTAGAATTGAAATTATAGTTAAAAATTACCAATCGTCATTAAAAATGCGAAAGTTTTTGTCAAGTTTTCTTTCAACGACGCAGTAACAGATCGATGCGATTTTTTTGCACGGATGTAGTCTTGAAGACTTAACTACATCCACGCGCATGAAGTAGCAAGCATCCGCTAGTAAGTTGTTGATTTGGAATGTGGATTATATGACTGCCGGGCTGCTGTCAGTAGCACCGGTGCGCCTCGTCGCCGCCCTGACCAAGAATGTAGTGGATGGATGCGCACTCACCTGTAGCTGGCGTAGGCGGCGGGGTTCTCCTGGGGCGGGAGGCAGGCGGTGTGCACCAGCGCGCACGGGCTCTGCGCCGCCTGGGGGCTGCCGGGCTGCTGCCAGTAGCACCAGTGCGCCTCGTCGCCGCCATGACCGCTGCAAACAAGAACAAAAGTTAAAGCTGAAACCCAACATGAGCAACCCATTAACGTTTCGCTACTTAGCGCAGGTCTCCCATCAGAAAAGAACGAGAAAGCCAAGTTCCCAAGCAAGCAATGCCACCACCATTCACATGCACTACCACCGGAGACACCGGAGCATCCTCAGGAGATGTCTACTTTCCAATGAGTATTGTAAGTAGACTTTACAATACTCATTATAAAGTCGAAATCTTCTGAGGATGCTCCCACCCGCCCCCTCTGTCGCTTTTTTCCCAGATTTTCGTCTGGATTTTCTTCAGTGCGTCGCTAGCCGTCGGCTCCGTCGACCTGCAACATAAAAAACAATAGTTTAGATTTGCAAGAAAAGGTTAAAATAGATAATTAGGTATAATTATTCCTGAATAACTAATTAGAATACTAGGGGTTCCATGAGGAATTATATGAACAAATATGTATGTTGAGTATTATTAAATCATCATAAAGTTAATGAAAGATTTAAATAATTAGTTCTTGTAAAAATGTAAGGAAATAAACCAAGAACATTATTAAAAAGAACAAAAAAAATCGGTCAAGTGCGAGTCCGGCCTCGCTCTTTTAGGGTTCCGTTAAAAAAAATTAAATTAAAATATTTTCATGTACCCATGGAAGTATTTTAATTTAATTTTTTTTATTTAATTTAATTTTTATTATTTGTTATAGCGGCAATAGAAATACATATTATGTGAAAATTTCATCTGTCTATGTATTACGGTTTACGAGATACAGCCCGCTGACAGACGGACGGACAGACGGACGGACAGACGGACGGACGGACGGACGGACGGACAGCGTAGGCTTAGTAATAGGGTCCCGGTTGGTACCCTTTGGGTACGGAACCCTAAAAAAGAGGGAAATTAAAATAAAGGATGATCCATTAAATCTATTAATTCCTCAGTTTTAAATTCATTATGTATTTTAGATGAGATAAAGTTTCATATTATAAAATATCGATTTGGTGTAAACCTCAAGGGAATAAGGGATAAATAATAATCTAATATAGGTTCTAAATCAATTAAGAGATCATTTCCAAGAAAAAATATTTTTAAAATTGAAATTTTGAAATTTTAAATATATTTTTAGAATTGAAATTATAGTTAAAAATTACCAATCGTCATTAAAAATGCGAAAGTTTTTGTCAAGTTTTCTTTCAACGACGCAGTAACAGATCGATGCGATTTTTTTGCATGGATGTAGTCTTGAAGACTTAACTACATCCACGCGCATGAAGTAGCAAGCATCCGCTAGTAAGTTGTTGATTTGGAATGTAGATTATATGACTGCCGGGCTGTTGTCAGTAGCGCCGGTGCGCCTCGTCGCCGCTCTGACCAAGAATGTAGTGGATGGATGCACTCACCTGTAGCTGGCGTAGGCGGCGGGGCTCTCCTGGGGCGGGAAGCAGGCGGTGGGCACCAGCGCGCACGGGCTCTGCGCCGCCTGGGGGCTGCCGGGCTGCTGCCAGTAGCACCAGTGCGCCTCGTCGCCGACATGACCGCTGCAAACAAGAACAAAAGTTAAAGCTTAAACCCAACATGAGCAACCCATTAACGTCTCGCTACTTAGCGCAGGTCTCCCATCAGAAAAGAACGAGAAAGCCAAGTTCCCAGGCGAGCAATGCCACCACCATTCGCATGCACTACCACCGGAGACATCGGAGCATCCTCAGGAGATGTCTACTTTCCAATGAGTATTGTAAGTCGACTTTACAATACTCATTATAAAGTCGAAATCTTCTGAGGATGCTCCCACCCGCCCCCTCTGTCGCTTTTTTCCCGGATTTTCGTCTGCATTTTCTTCAGTGCTTCGCTAGCCGTAGGCTCCGTCGACCTGGAACATAAAAAACAATAGTTTAGATTTGCAAGAAAAGGTTAAAACAGATAATAAGGTATAATTATTCATGAATTAACTAATTAGAATAGTAGGGGTTCCATGAAGAATATGAACAAATATGTATGTTGAGTATTATTAAATCATCATAAAGTTAATGAAAGATTTAAATGATTAGTTCTTGTAAAAATGTAAGGAAATAAACCAAGAACATTATTAAAAAGAACAAAAAAAAAAGAGGGAAATTAAAATAAAGGTTGATCCATTAAATCAATTAAATCCTCAGTTTTAAATTCATTATGTAGTTTAGATGAGAAAGTTTCATATTATAAAATATCGATTAGGTATAAACCCAAAGGAATAAGGTATAAATAATAATCCAATAAAGGTTCTAGTTAATAGATTATATGACTGCCGGGCTGCTGTCAGTAGCGCCGGTGCGCCTCGTCGCCGTCCTGACCGCGAATATAGTGGATGGATGCACTCACCTGTATCTGGCGCGGGCGGCGGGGTTCTCCTGGGGCGGGAAGCAGGCGGTGGGCACCAGCTCGCACGGGCTCTGCGCCAACTGGGGGCTGCCGGGCTGCTGCCAGTAGCACCAGTGCGCCTCGTCGCCGCCATGACCGCTGCAAACAAAAACTAAAGTTAAAACTGAAACCCAGCATGACCAACCCTCAACGTCTCGCTACTGAGCGCAGGTCTCCCTCAGAAAAGAACGAGAAAGCCAAGTTCCCAAGCAAGCAATGCCACTACCATTCAAATGCACTACCATCGGAGACACCGGAGCATCCTCAGGAGATGTCTACTTTCCAATGAGTATTGTAAGTCGACTTTACAATACTCATTATAAAGTCAAAATCTCCTGAGGATGCTCCCACCCGCCCTCTGTCGCTTTTTACCGGATTTTCATCTGGATTTTCTTCAGTGCGTCGCTAGCCGTCACTCCGTCGACCTGCAACATAAAAAACAATAGTTTAGATTTGCAAAAAAAAAGGTTAAAAAAGATAATTAGGTATAATTATTCCTGAATGAACTAATTAGAATAGTAGGGGTTCCATGAGGAATCATATGAACAAATATGTATGTTGAGTATTTTAAATCATCATAAAGTTAATGAAAGATTTTAGTAATTAGTTCTAAGAGATAAATAATTCATCATTTTCAAGAAAATTATTTTTTTAATATGAAATTTTAAATATATTTGTAGAATTGAAATTATAGTTAAATTACCAATAGTCATTAAAAATGCGAAAGTTTTTGTCAAGTTCTTCAACGACGCAGCAACAGATCGATGCGATTTTTTTGCATGGATGTAGTCTTGAAGACAACTAAATCCACGCGCATGAAATAGCAAGCATCCGCTAGTAAGTTGTTGATTTGGAATGTAGATTATACGACTGCCGGGCTGCTGTCAGTAGCGTCGGTGCGCCTCGTCGCCGCCCTGACCAAGAATGTAGTGGATGGATGCACTGACCTGTAGCTGGCGTAGGCGGCGGGGTTCTCCTGGGACGGGAGGCAGGCGGTGGGCACCAGCGCGCACGGCTCTGCGCCACCTGGGGGCTGCCGGGCTGCTGCCAGTAGCACCAGTGCGCCTCGTCGCCGCCATGACCGCTGCAAACAAGAACAAAAGTTAAAGCTGAAACCCAACATGAGCAACCCATTAACGTCTCGCTACTTAGCGCAGGTCTCCCATCAGAAAAGGACGAGAAAGCCAAGTTCCCAAGCAAGCAATGCCACCACCATTCACATGCACTACCACCGGAGACACCGGAGCATCCTCAGGATTGTAAGTCGACTTTACAATACTCATTATAAAGTCGAAATCTCCTGAGGATGCTCCCACCCGCCCTCTGTCGCTTTTTCCCGGATTTTCATCTGGATTTTCTTCAGTGCGTCGCTAGTCGTCGGCTCCGTCGACCTGCAACATAAAAAACAATAGTTTAGATTTGCAAAGAAAAGGTTAAAATAGATAATTAGGTATAATTATTCCTGAATTAACTAATTAGAATAGTAGGGGTTCCATGAGGAATTATATGAACAAATATGTATGTTGAGTATTATTAAATCATCATAAAGTTAATGAAAGATTTAAATAATTATTTCTAAGAGATAAATTAATTATCATTTTCAAGAAAATTATTTTTTTAAATTGAAATTTTAAATATATTTGTAGAATTGAAATTATAGTTAAAAATTACCAATAGTCATTAAAAATGCGAAAGTTTTTGTCAAGTTTTCCTTCAACGACGCAGTAACAGATCGATGCGATTTTTTTGCATGGATGTAGTCTTGAAGACTTAACTAAATCCACGCGCATGAAGTAGCAAGCATCCGCTAGTAAGTTGTTGATTTGGAATGTAGATTATATGACTGCCGGGCTGCTGTCAGTAGCACCGGTGCGCCTCGTCGCCGCCCTGACCGCTGTAACCAAGAACTAAAGTTAAAGCTGAAACCCAACATGAGCAACCCATTAACGTCTCGCTACTTAGCGCAGGTCTCCCATCAGAAAAGAACGAGAAAGCCAAGTTCCCAAGCAAGCAATGCCACCACCATTCACATGCACTACCACCGGAGACACCGGAGCATCCTCAGGAGATGTCTACTTTCCAATGAGTATTGTAAGTCGACTTTACAATACTCATAAAGTCGAAATCTTCTGAGGATGCTCCCACCCGCCCCCTCTGTCGCTTTTTCCCGGATTTTCATCTGGATTTTCTTCAGTGCGTCGCTAGCCATCGGCTCCGTCAACCTGCAACATAAAAAACAATAGTTTAGATTTGCAAAGAAAAGGTTAAAATAGATAATTAGGTATAATTATTCCTGAATGAACTAATTAGAATAGTAGGGGTTCCATGAGGAATTATATGAACAAATATGTATGTTGAGTATTATTAAATCATCGTAAAGTTAATGAAAGATTTAAATGAATAGTTCTTGTAAAATGTAAGGAAATAAACCAAGAACATTATTAAAAAGAACAAAAAAAAGAGGGAAATTTAAATAAAGGTTGATCCATTAAATCTATTAATTCCTCAGTTTTAAATTCATTATGTAGTTTAGATGCGATAAAGTTTCACATTATAAAATATCGATTAAGTATAAACCCCAAGGGAATAAGGGATAAATGAATCCAATAAAGGTTCTTATTCAATTAAGAGATAAATTAATCATCATTTTCAAGAAACATTTTTTAAAATTGAAATTTTAAATATATTTTTAGAATTGAAATTATAGTTAAAAATTACCAATCGTCATTAAAAATGCGAAAGTTTTTGTCAAGTTTTCCTTCAACGACGCAGTAACAGATCGATGCGATTTTTTTGCATGGATGTAGTCTTGAAGACTTAACTAAATCCACGCGCATGGAGTAGCAAGCATCCGCTAGCAAGTTATTGATTTGGAATGTAGATTATATGACTGCCAGGCTACTGTCAGTAGTGCCGGTGCTCCTGGTCGCCGCCCTGACCAAGAGTGTAGTGGATGGATGCACTCACCTGTCTGAAGCTGGCGTAGGCGGCGGGGTTCTCCTGGGGCGGGAAGCAGGCGGTGGGCACCAGCGCGCACGGGCTCTGCGCCGCCTGGGGGCTGCCGAGCTGCTGCCAGTAGCACCAGTGCGCCTCGTCGCTGCCACGACCGCTGCAAACAATTACAAAAATTAGAGCTGAAACCAAACATGAGCAACCCATTAACGTCTCGCTACTTAGCGCAGGTCTCCCATCAGAAAAGAACGAGAAAGCCAAGTTTCCAAGCAAGCAATGCCACCACCATTCACATGCACTACCACCGGAGACACCGGAGCATCCTCAGGAGATGTCTACTTTCCAATGAGTATTTTAAGTCGACTTTACAATACTCATTATATAGTCGAAATCTCCTGAGGATGCTCCCACCCGCCCTCTGTCGCTTTTTCCCGGATTTTCATCTGGATTTTCTTCAGTGCGTCGCTAGCCGTCGGATCCGTCGACCTGCAACATAAAAAACAATAGTTTAGATTTGCAAAGAAAAGGTTAAAAATAGATAATTAGGTAAAATTATTCCTGAATTAACTAATTAGAATAGTAGGGGTTCCATGAGGAATTATATGAACAAATATGTATGTTGAGTATTATTAAATCATCATAAAGTTAATGAAAGATTTAAATAATTAGTTCTAAGAGATAAATTAATTATCATTTTCAAAAAAAAAATATTTTTTTAAATTGAAGTTTTAAATATACTTTTAGAATTGAAATTATAGTTAAAAATTACCAATAGTCATTAAAAATGCGAAAGTTTTTGTCAAGTTTTCCTTCAACGACGCAGTAACAGATCGATGCGATTTTTTTGCATGGATGTAGTCTTGAAGACTTAACTAAATCCACGCGCATGAAGTCGCAAGCATCCGCTAGTAAGTTGTTGATTTGGAATGTAGATTATACGACTGCCGGGCTGCTGTCAGCAGCGCCGGTGCGCCTCGTCGCCGCCCTGAACAAGAATGTGGTGGATGGATGCACTCACCTGTAGCTGGCGTAAACGGCTGGGTTCTCCTGGGGCGGGAGGCAGGCGGTGGGCACCAGCGCGCACGGGCTCTGCGCCGCCTGGGGGCTGCCGGGCTGCTGCCAGTAGCACCAGTGCGCCTCATCGCCGCCATGACCGCTGCAAACAATAGCAAAAGTTAAAGCTGAAACCCAATATGAGCAACCCATTAACGTCTCGCTACTTAGCGCAGGTCTCCCATCAGAAAAGAAAGAGAAAGCCAAGTTCCCAAGCAAGCAATGCCACCACCATTAATCCACCACCAGAATTAACTAATTAGAATAGTAGGGGTTCCATGAGGAATTATATGAACAAATATGTATGTTGAGCATTATTAAATCATCATAAAGTTAATGAAAGATTTAAATGATTAGATCTTGTAAAAATGTAAGTAAATAAACCAAGAACATTATTAAAAGAACAAAAAAAGAGGGAAATTAAAATAAAGGTTGATCCATTAAATCTATTAATTCCTTAGTTTTAAATTAATTATGTAGTTTAGATGAGATAAAGTTTCATATTATAAAATATCGATTAGGTATTAACCCCAAGGGAATAAGGGATAAATAATAATCCAAAGGTTCTAATTCAATTAAGAGATTAATTAATTATCATTTTCAAGAAAAATTATTTTTTAAAATTGAAATTTTAAATATATTTTTACAATTGAAATTTTTTTTTGTTTACGTGGCATTTTTATTATATTATAGATAGAAAATTTCATATATACAATACTATAAACCTAAATTTAATTCTAAAATTAAAACTAAAATAAATTGAAATTAAAGTTAAAAATTACCAATAGTCATTAAAAATGCGAAAGTTTTTGTCAAGTTTTCCTTCAACGACGCAGTAACAGATCGATGCGATTTTTTTGCATGGATGTAGTCTTGAAGACTTAACTAAATCCACGCGCATGAAGTCGCAAGCATCCGCTAGTAAGTTGTTGATTTGGAATGTAGATTATACGACTGCCGGGCTGCTGTCAGTAGCGCCGGTGCGCCTCGTCGCCGCCCTGACCGCGAATGTAGTGGATGGATGCACTCACCTACAGCTGGCGTAGGCGGCGGGGTTCTCCTGGGGCGGGAAGCAGGCGGTGGGCACCAGCGCGCACGGGCTTTGCGCCAACTGGGGGCTGCAGGGCTGCTGCCAGTAGCACCAGTGCGCCTCGTCGCCGCCATGAGCGCTGCAAACAAGAACAAAAGTTAAAGCTGAAACCCAACATGAGCAACCCATTAACGTCTCGCTACTTAGCGCAGGTCTCCCATCAGAAAAGAACGAGAAAGCCAAGTTCCCAAGCAAGCAATGCCACCACCATTCACATGCACTACCACCGGAGACACCGGAGCATCCTCAGGAGATGTCTACTTTCCAATGAGTATTGTAAGTCGACTTTACAATACTCATTATAAAGTCGAAATCTCCTGAGGATGCTCCCACCCGCCCTCTGTCGCTTGTTCCCGGATTTTCATCTGGATTTTCTTCAGTGCGTCGCTAGCCATCGGCTCCGTCAACCTGCAACATAAAAAACAATAGTTTAGATTTGCAAAGAAAAGGTTAAAATAGATAATTAGGTATAATTATTCCTGAATGAACTAATTAGAATATTAGGGGTTCCATGAGGAATTATATGAACAAATATGTATGTTGAGTATTATTAAATCATCGTAAAGTTAATGAAAGATTTAAATGATTAGTTCTTGTAAAATGTAAGGAAATAAACCAAGAACATTATTAAAAAGAACAAAAAAAAGAGGGAAATTTAAATAAAGGTTGATCCATTAAATCTATTAATTCCTCAGTTTTAAATTCATTATGTAGTTTAGATGCGATAAAGTTTCATATTATAAAATATCGATTAAGTATAAACCCCAAGGGAATAAGGGATAAATGAATCCAATAAAGGTTCTTATTCAATTAAGAGATAAATTAATCATCATTTTCAAGAAACATTTTTTAAAATTGAAATTTTAAATATATTTTTAGAATTGAAATTATAGTTAAAAATTACCAATCGTCATTAAAAATGCGAAAGTTTTTGTCAAGTTTTCCTTCAACGACGCAGTAACAGATCGATGCGATTTTTTTGCATGGATGTAGTCTTGAAGACTTAACTAAATCCACGCGCATGAAGTCGCAAGCATCCGCTAGTAAGTTGTTGATTTGGAATGTAGATTATACGACTGCCGGGCTGCTGTCAGTAGCGCCGGTGCGCCTCGTCGCCGCCCTGACCGCGAATGTAGTGGATGGATGCACTCACCTACAGCTGGCGTAGGCGGCGGGGTTCTCCTGGGGCGGGAAGCAGGCGGTGGGCACCAGCGCGCACGGGCTCTGCGCCGCCTGGGGGCTGCCGAGCTGCTGCCAGTAGCACCAGTGCGCCTCGTCGCTGCCACGACCGCTGCAAACAATTACAAAAATTAGAGCTGAAACCAAACATGAGCAACCCATTAACGTCTCGCTACTTAGCGCAGGTCTCCCATCAGAAAAGAACGAGAAAGCCAAGTTCCCAAGCAAGCAATGCCACCACCATTCACATGCACTACCACCGGAGACACCGGAGCATCCTCAGGAGATGTCTACTTTCCAATGAGTATTGTAAGTCGACTTTACAATACTCATTATAAAGTCGAAATCTCCTGAGGATGCTCCCACCCGCCCTCTGTCGCTTTTTCCCGGATTTTCATCTGGATTTTCTTCAGTGCGTCGCTAGCCGTCGGATCCGTCGACCTGCAACATAAAAAACAATAGTTTAGATTTGCAAAGAAAAGGTTAAAAATAGATAATTAGGTAAAATTATCCCTGAATTAACTAATTAGAATAGTAGGGGTTCCATGAGGAATTATATGAACAAATATGTATGTTGAGTATTATTAAATCATCATAAAGTTAATGAAAGATTTAAATAATTAGTTCTAAGAGATAAATTAAGTATCATTTTCAAAAAAAAAATATTTTTTTAAATTGAAGTTTTAAATATACTTTTAGAATTGAAATTATAGTTAAAAATTACCAATAGTCATTAAAAATGCGAAAGTTTTTGTCAAGTTTTCCTTCAACGACGCAGTAACAGATCGATGCGATTTTTTTGCATGGACATGAAGTCGCAAGCATCCGCTAGTAAGTTGTTGATTTGGAATGTAGATTATACGACTGCCGGGCTGCTGTCAGCAGCGCCGGTGCGCCTCGTCGCCGCCCTGAACAAGAATGTGGTGGATGGATGCACTCACCTGTAGCTGGCGTAAACGGCTGGGTTCTCCTGGGGCGGGAGGCAGACGGTGGGCACCAGCGCGCACGGGCTCTGCGCCGCCTGGGGGCTGCCGGGCTGCTGCCAGTAGCACCAGTGCGCCTCATCGCCGCCATGACCGCTGCAAACAATAGCAAAAGTTAAAGCTGAAACCCAATATGAGCAACCCATTAACGTCTCGCTACTTAGCGCAGGTCTCCCATCAGAAAAGAACGAGAAAGCCAAGTTCCCAAGCAAGCAATGCCACCACCATTAATCCACCACCAGAATTAACTAATTAGAATAGTAGGGGTTCCATGAGGAATTATATGAACAAATATGTATGTTGAGCATTGTTAAATCATCATAAAGTTAATGAAAGATTTAAATGATTAGATCTTGTAAAAATGTAAGTAAATAAACCAAGAACATTATTAAAAGAACAAAAAAAAGAGGGAAATTAAAATAAAGGTTGATCCATTAAATCTATTAATTCCTTAGTTTTAAATTAATTATGTAGTTTAGATGAGATAAAGTTTCATATTATAAAATATCGATTAGGTATTAACCCCAAGGGAATAAGGGATAAATAATAATCCAAAGGTTCTAATTCAATTAAGAGATTAATTAATTATCATTTTCAAGAAAAATTATTTTTTAAAATTGAAATTTTAAATATATTTTTACAATTGAAATTAAAGTTAAAAATTACCAATAGTCATTAAAAATGCGAAAGTATTTGTCAAGTTTTCCTTCAACGACGCAGTAACAGATCGATGCGATTTTTTTGCATGGATATAGTCTTGAAGACTTAACTAAATCCACGCGCATGAAGTAGCAAGCATCCGCTAGTAAGTTGTTGATTTGGAATGTAGGTAATATGACTGCCGGGCTGCTGTCAGTAGCGCCGGTGCGCCTCGTCGACGCCCTGACCAAGAATGTAGTGGATGGGTGCACTCACCTGTAGCTGGCGTAGTCGGCGGGGTTCTCCTGGGGCGGGAGGCAGGCGGTGGGCACCAGCGCGCACGGGCTCTGCGCCGCCTGGGGGCTGCCGGGCTGCTGCCAGTAGCACCAGTGCCCCTCGTTGCCGCCATGACCGCTGCAAACAAGAACAAAAGTTAAAGCTTAAACCCAACATGAGCAACCCTTAACGTCTCGCTACTTAGTGCAGGTCTCCCATCAGAAAAGAACGAGAAAGCCAAGTTCCCAAGCAAGCAATGCCACCACCATTCACATGCTTTACCACCGGAGACACCGGAGCATCCTCAGGAGATGTCTACTTTCCAATGAGTATTGTAAGTCGACTTTACAATACTCATTATAAAGTCGAAATCTCCTGAGGATGCTCCCACCCGCCCTCTGTCGCTTTTTCCCGGATTTTCATCTAGATTTTCTTCAGTTCGTCGCTAGCCGTCGGATCCGTCGACCTGCAACATAAAAAACAATAGTTTAGATTTGAAAAGAAAAGGTTAAAATAGAAAATTAGGTATAATTATTTCTGAATTCTAAGAGATAAATTAATTATCATTTTCAAAAAAAATTATTTTTTTAAATTGAAATTTTAAATATACTTCTAGAATTGAAATTATAGATAAAAATTGCCAATCGTCATTAAAAATGCGAAAGTTGTTGTCAAGTTTTCCTTCAACGACGCAGTAACAGATCGATGCGATTTTTTTGCATGGATGTAGTCTTGAAGACTTAACTAAATCCACGCGCATGAAGTCGCAAGCATCCGCTAGTAAGTTGTTGATTTGGAATGTAGATTATACGACTGCCGGGCTGCTGTCAGTAGCGCCGGTGCGCCTCATCGCCGCCCTGACCAAGAATGTAGTGGATGGATGCTGGATGGACCTGTAGCTGGCGTAAACGGCAGGGTTCTCCTGGGGCGGGCAGGCGGTGGGCACCAGCGCGCACGGGCTCTGCGCCGCCTGAGGGCTGCCGGGCTGCTGCCAGTAGCACCAGTGCGCCTCGTCGCCACCATGACCGCTGCAAACAAGAACAAAAGTTAAAGCTGAAACCGAACATGAGCAACCCATTAACGTCTCGCTACTTAGCGCAGGTCTCCCATCAGAAAAGAACGAGAAAGCCAAGTTTCCAAGCAAGCAATGCCACCACCATTCACATGCCCTACCACCGGAGACACCGGAGCATCCTCAGGAGATGTCTACTTTCCAATGAGTATTGTAAGTCGACTTTACAATACTCATTATAAAGTCGAAATCTCCTGAGGATGCTCCCACCCGCCCTCTGTCGCTTTTTCCCGGATTTTCATCAGGATTTTCTTCAGTGCGTCGCTAGCCGTCGGCTCCATCAATCTGCAACATAAAAAATAATAGTTAAGATTTGCAAGAAAAGGTTAAAATAGACAATTAGGTATAATTATTCCTGAATTAACTAATTAGAATAGTAGGGGTTCCATGAGGAATTATATGAACAAATATGTATGTTGAGCATTATTAAATCATCATAAAGTTAATGAAAGATTTAAATGATTAGTTCTTGTAAAAATGTAAGGAAATAAACCAAGAACATTATTAAAAGAACAAAAAAAAAAGAGGGAAATTAAAATAAAGGTTGATCCATTAAATCTATTATTTCCTCAGTTTTAAATTCATTATGTAGTTTAGATGAGATAAAGTTTCATATTATAAAATATCGATTAGGTATTAACCCCAAGGGAATAAGGGATAAATAATAATCCAATATAGGTTCTAATTCAATTAAGAGATTAATTAATTATCATTTTCAAGAAAAATTATTTTTTAAAATTGAAATTTTGAAATTTTAAATATATTTTTACAATTGAAATTAAAGTTAAAAATTACCAATAGTCATTAAAAATGCGAAAGTTGTTGTCAAGTTTTCTTTCAACGACGCAGTAACAGATCGACGCGATTTTTTGCATGGATGTAGTCTTGAAGACTTAACTAAATGCACGCGCATGAAGTAGCAAGCATCCGCTAGTAAGTTGTTGATTTGGAATGTAGATTATACGACTGCCGGGCTGCTGTCAGTAGCGCCGGTGCGCCTCGTCGCCATTCTGAACAAGATTGTAGTGGATGGATGCACTCAACTACAGCTGGCGTAAACGGCGGGGTTCTCCTGGGGCGGGAGGCAGGCGGTGGGCACCAGCGCGCACGGGCTCTGCGCCGCCTGGGGGCTGCCGATCTGCTGCCAGTAGCACCAGTGCGCCTCATCACCGCCATGATCGCTGCAAACAATAACAAAAGTTAAAGCTGAAACCCAATATGAGCAACCCATTAACGTCTCGCTACTTAGCGCAGGTCTCCCATCAGAAAAGAACGAGAAAGCCAAGTTCCCAAGCAAGCAATGCCACCACCATTCACATGCCCTACCACCGGAGACACCGGAGCATCCTCAGGAGATGTCTACTTTCCAATGAGTATTGTAAGTCGACTTTACAATACTCATTATAAAGTCGAAATCTCCTGAGGATGCTCCCACCCGCCCTCTGTCGCTTTTTCCCGGATTTTCATCTGGATTTTCTTCAGTGCGTCGCTAGCCGTCGGATCCGTCGACCTGCAACATAAAAAAACAATAGTTTAGATTTGCAAAGAAAAGGTTAAAATAGATAATTAGGTAAAATTATTCCTGAATTAACTAATTAGAATAGTAGGGGTTCCATGAGGAATTATATGAACAAATATGTATGTTGAGCATTATTAAATCATCATAAAGTTAATGAAAGATTTAAATAATTAGTTCTTGTAAAAATGTTAGGAAATAAACCAAGAACATTATTAAAAGAACAAAAAAAAAAGAGGGAAATTAAAATAAAGGTTGATCCATTAAATCTATTAATTCCTCAGTTTTAAATTAATTATGTAGTTTAGATGAGATAAAGTTTCACATAATAAAATATCGATTAGGTATTAACCCCAAGGGAATAAGGGATAAATAATAATCCAATATAGGTTCTAATTCAATTAAGAGATTAATTAATTATCATTTTCAAGAAAAATTATTTTTAAAATTGAAATTTTGAAATTTTAAATATATTTTTACAATTGAAATTAAAGTTAAAAATTACCAATAGTCATTAAAAATGCGAAAGTTGTTGTCAAGTTTTCCTTCAACGACGCAGTAACAGATCGACGCGATTTTTTGCATGGATGTAGTCTTGAAGACTTAACTAAATCCACGCGCATGAAGTAGCAAGCATCCGCTAGTAAGTTGTTGATTTGGAATGTAGGTTATATGACTGCCGGGCTGCTGTCCGTAGCGCCGGTGCGCCTCGTCGCCGCCCTGACCAAGAATGTAGTGGATGGATGCACTCACCTGTAGCTGGCGTAGTCGGCGGGGTTCTCCTGGGGCGGGAAGCAGGCGGTGGGTACCAGCGCGCACGGGCTCTGCGCCGCCTGGGGGCTGCCGGGCTGCTGCCAGTAGCACCAGTGCCCCTCGTCGCCGCCATGACCGCTGCAAACAAGAACAAAAGTTAAAGCTAACCCAACATGAGCAACCCCTAACGTCTCGCTACTTAGCGCAGGTCTCCCATCAGAAAAGAACGAGAAAGCCAAGTTCCCAAGCAAGCAATGCCACCACCATTCACATGCTTTACCACCGTAGACTCCGGAGCATCCTCAGGAGATGTCTACTTTCCAATGAGTATTGTAAGTCGACTTTACAATACTCATTATAAAGTCGAAATCTCCTGAGGATGCTCCCACCCGCCCTCTGTCGCTTTTTCCCGGATTTTCATCTGGATTTTCTTCAGTGCGTCGCTAGCCGTCGGATCCGTCGACCTGCAACATAAAAAAACAATAGTTTAGATTTGCAAAGAAAAGGTTAAAATAGATAATTAGGTAAAATTATTCCTGAATTAACTAATTAGAATAGTAGGGGTTCCATGAGGAATTATATGAACAAATATGTATGTTGAGTATTATTAAATCATCATAAAGTTAGTGAAAGATTAAAATAATTAGTTCTAAGTGATAAAAATTAATTATCATTTTCAAAAAAAATTATTTTTTTAAATTGAAATTTTAAATATACTTTTAGAATTGAAATTATAGTTAAAAATTACCAATCGTCATTAAAAATGCGAAAGTTTTTGTCAAGTTTTCCTTCAACGACGCAGTAACAGATCGATGCGATTTTTTTGCATGGATATAGTCTTGAAGACTTAACTAAATCCACGCGCATGAAGTAGCAAGCATCCGCTAGTAAGTTGTTGATTTGGAATGTAGGTAATATGACTGCCGGGCTGCTGTCAGTAGCGCCGGTGCGCCTCGTCGCCGCCCTGACCAAGAATGTAGTGGATGGATGCACTCACCTGTAGCTGGCGTAGTCGGCGTGGTTCTCCTGGGGCGGGAGGCAGGCGGTGGGCACCAGCGCGCACGGGCTCTGCGCCGCCTGGGGGCTGCCGGGCTGCTGCCAGTAGCACCAGTGCCCCTCGTTGCCGCCATGACCGCTGCAAACAAGAACAAAAGTTAAAGCTTAAACCCAACATGAGCAACCCTTAACGTCTCTCTACTTAGCGCAGGTCTCCCATCAGAAAAGAACGAGAAAGCCAAGTTCCCAAGCAAGCAATGCCACCACCATTCACATGCTTTACCACCGGAGACACCGGAGCATCCTCAGGAGATGTCTACTTTCCAATGAGTATTGTAAGTCGACTTTACAATACTCATTATAAAGTCGAAATCTCCTGAGGATGCTCCCACCCGCCCTCTGTCGCTTTTTCCCGGATTTTCATCTAGATTTTCTTCAGTGCGTCGCTAGCCGTCGGATCCGTCGACCTGCAACATAAAAAACAATAGTTTAGATTTGCAAAGAAAAGGTTAAAATAGACAATTAGGTATAATTATTTCTGAATTCTTTAAGAGATAAATTAATTATCATTTTCAAAAAAAATTATTTTTTTAAATTGAAATTTTAAATATACTTCTAGAATTGAAATTATAGATAAAAATTACCAATCGTCATTAAAAATGCGAAAGTTGTTGTCAAGTTTTCCTTCAACGACGCAGTAACAGATCGATGCGATTTTTTTGCATGGATGTAGTCTTGAAGACTTAACTAAATCCACGCGCATGAAGTCGCAAGCATCCGCTAGTAAGTTGTTGATTTGGAATGTAGATTATACGACTGCCGGGCTGCTGTCAGTAGCGCCGGTGCGCCTCATCGCCGCCCTGACCAAGAATGTAGTGGATGGATGCTGGATGGACCTGTAGCTGGCGTAAAGGGCAGGGTTCTCCTGGGGCGGGCAGGCGGTGGGCACCAGCGCGCACGGGCTCTGCGCCGCCTGAGGGCTGCCGGGCTGCTGCCAGTAGCACCAGTGCGCCTCGTTGCCGCCATGACCGCTGCAAACAAGAACAAAAGTTAAAGCTTAAACCCAACATGAGCAACCCTTAACGTCTCTCTACTTAGCGCAGGTCTCCCATCAGAAAAGAACGAGAAAGCCAAGTTCCCAAGCAAGCAATGGCACCACCATTCACATGCACTACCAGCGGAGACACCGGAGCATCCTCAGGAGATGTCTACTTTCCAATGAGTATTGTAAGTCGACTTTACAATACTCATTATAAAGTCGAAATCTCCTGAGGATGCTCCCACCCGCCCTCTGTCGCTTTTTCCCGGATTTTCATCTGGATTTTCTTCAGTGCGTCGCTAGCCGTCGGATCCGTCGACCTGCAACATAAAAAACAATAGTTTAGATTTGCAAAGAAAAGGTTAAAATAGACAATTAGGTATAATTATTCCTAAATTAACTAATTTGAGTAGTAGGGGTTCCATGAAGAATTATATGAACAAATATGTATGTTGAGTATTATTAAATCATCATGAAGTTAATGAAAGATTTAAATAATTAGATATTGTAAAAATTTAAGGAAATAAACCAAGAACATTATTAAAAAGAACAAAAAAAAGAGGGAAATTAAAATAAAGGTTGATCCATTAAATCTATTAATTCCTCAGTTTTAAATTCATTATGTAGTTTAGATGAGAAAGTTTCATATTATAAAATATCGATTAGGTATAAACCCCAAGGGAATAAGGGACAAATAATAATCCAATAAAGGTTCTAATTCAATTAAGAGATAAATTAATTATCATTTTCTAGAAAAATTATTTTTTAAAATTGAAATTTTGAAATTTTAAATATATTTTTACAATTGAAATTATAGTTAAAAATTACCAATAGCCATTAAAAATGCGAAAGTATTTGTCAAGTTTTCCTTTAACGACGCAGCAACAGATCGATGCGATTTTTTTGCATGGATATAGTCTTGAAGACTTAACTAAATCCACGCGCATGAAGTAGCAAGCATCCGCTAGTAAGTTGTTGATTTGGAATGTAGGTTATATGACTGCCGGGCTGCTGTCAGTAGCGCCGGTGCGGCTCGTCGCCGCCCTGACCAAGAATGTAGTGGATGGATGCACTCACCTGTAGCTGGCGTAGTCGGCGGGGTTCTCCTGGGGCGGGAAGCAGGCGGTGGGCACCAGCGCGCAAGGGCTCTGCGCCGCCTGGGGCTGCCGGGCTGCTGCCAGTAGCGCCAGTGCGTCAAATGACCTGCAATTATATTTCCTGTTAAACGAACTGCTAAAGACGCCGGTACGTTAGGCAGAAAACTGTTAAAATCGTAATTCGTAAGGTAAAAAGTAATAATGAAGCTTTCTCGTTTGAATTGAAACTTACAAAAAAAAAAAACTAGTTTTGAAACAAATCCCGCAATTTCATGGGACAGACCTACGATGGGCGGCAATTCAACAAACAGCTCAATCAAATTATTTAATAATTGTACCTATATAAGAATTATACCTGCATACAAAAATTTATTAAAACTTAAAAAAACTACAACTAGTTCATCAACTACCCTCGTCTAAACTGAAAAATGTTTTATATTATATAATATGTGGCACGAACTTCTTAAAACTTTCTCTCTAGTAGGTATGTATCTAAATAAAATCAGCATGCAAAAATACAAAGCACTCACGTTAGCGTGGTTCGGTGCTGCAGCGTTGTCGGCAAATTCAGAGAGATCAAAATTCCAAATCTCCGCCAGGGATTGACTTCTCTTGTGAACGCGCCGCCACGATTCGATTCCTGCGAAATGTAATCCATTTTAACACAAGCGAAAACAAAATAAACCGAGGGTAGTAAGAAATGTAGGGCACTAAAGAAGGTAAAATCCATTTTTTTGAGGGTAGAAGGAAATAAGAATTTGAGCATCCAATTAACTATATAGAGAAAAAGCTTTCATTTGAACCAGTTTGTAAAATTACTGCAGCAAAATTATACAAATTTACTAAACACGGCTGTATAAATTTTAAACGCACAGTGTACAAAATACAAAATGGAATATAAAAAAACTCACCTGAAGTATACGCGGCATGGGAGCCGCAAACTTGCGTGAAGACATGTTGCCTGCTCGGCAGCAAAACGTCGACTGGAGAGCGACTACGCGCAGCCACAGAATTTATAATAGTACGACGGAGCACGAAGCCGAACCCACCCTTCACTATCCCTACCACCATCCCCACTCCCCCTACGAATGATACCCAATCAGACACAGGCCACGCCCACATTCACTACATTTTCAGTACTTATTTCTATTTTAATAATTTTAAAATGTTTTAAGTTGCTTGAAAATATGATAATAATAATTTTACAAATAATTTGAATTATTATTTTCTTTTTAAATAAAGCTCTAAATTTAGGAGTTACGAAAAAGACATTGATCATTTTGCCGCCATCGTTTACGATTGGATGGCAAGATGGCGCATGCCCTGTAACAATTCAATTGAGCATCTTATTTTAAGAGTTTAATTTATTCAGTCAATTGAGCGTCTTATTTTAGGAGTTTAATTTATTCAGTCAATTGAGCATCTTATTTTAGGATTTATTCAGTCAATTGAGCATCTTATTTTAAGAGTTTAATTTATTCAGTCAATTGAGCATCTTATTTTAGGATTTATTCAGTCAATTGAGCATCTTATTTTAGTAGTTTAATTTATTCAGTCAATTGAGCATCTTATTTTAGGAGTTTAATTTATTCAGTCAATTGAGCATCTTACTTAAATCAACTTATACATCCTGAAAACCTAAAATACCTAAAATAATGGCATCTTTGCGGATAGGTTGTTTATAAAGCTATTCTAGTAAGGAGTAATTTGTACATAGGTAGTAGGTACATTGTAGTGTAAAATTGTCTGGAAAATTTATAAAGATTGGAAGTAGACCGCCGACACGTCTTTTGACAAGGTAAAATCTAAAACACTAAATAAAACCCATGTACTATCTTTACAGCATTTATTCATTAATTTAATTAATGTTTCATAATTATTACATAACATTTAAACCTAAATTTTAATTAAAAACTTAGTGTACATGTTTCAAATTTCAATTTAATTATCGACCGAGCGAAGCGAAGGTCTTTGAGTCTACTTGAGTGAATTTGCACTTGTCCGTCCGTCCGTCCGTCCGTCCGTCCGTCCGTCCGTCCGTCCGTCCGTCTGTCAGAGCCTTATAACTTCTGAATTACTGAACGAAATTACTTCAATTTTAGATATAATATGTAAACCGATGGCCTCCAGCCGAAAATGGCTTAAAAAGTTATAAAAATCTTTATTTCAGGGGGGCTCTCATAGAAGCGAATGCGAAGAAAAAAAAAAATTTTGCGTTTCATAGGTTTACAGTACCTCATTTTAAAGATAATTTGGAACAGAGTACAAAAGTATTTTTTTTTAAATTTTTTTCCTAAAATTGACGAAATGGGGGGCTTTCAAAGTGGAGATTATATTTGACCTCAGAACGGAATAACCATTGAAAGCTGGGGCTTGAAAGTTTTACAATTTTAGCGTAATATCATGTACTTGAACAACAAATACTAAAATTAGATAAATGTAATAAGGAAACTAAATTATTTAACTTTTAATGAGCAGCAACAACAGAACTTCACAATGATGTCAATAGATGGCGCTCTCATCTCATATAGCAAATGCAGCTTTATGTAACATACCTATTATTCAATTAAGATTATTATTTAGTCATTTAGCAAACATCAATAAAACTTCACGTTGCAGTTTGTTTTTACATATTTCTGATCGTGTCAATAGTTGACGCTGTGTACAAGTAATTTAATTTGAATGTTCCAAAAAACTATACCTAAGTTTGATTGAGGCCTTGAGGATTTCACTATAACAGTTCCCTAACCTTTACGGGCTACCTATGTTAAGTTAGTTGACACTTTCTGTCAACTTTGTTATTACGAACCTCTACGGGACAACTAAAGGTGAAAATGACATTGGGATGTTAGAATTGTATTTAGGGGCTACCTATGTAAAGAGACTTCTACAAATGGGATGATTTAGGTATGGTTGGTGAAAACGGGCATAATAATAATGTCAATTTTGATCGTCAATTATGGGAAACCGTTACCGCGAGGTCTCAGTTCGGGGCGAACCACTAGTTATTTATTTGCAGTTTGTTTACAATGGATTTTTACACAGCTGTCCTAATACAAGTAGTGTTACCCTATAAATTAGGCATGCCAAACATTAGAACATCATGTCATGACAACAAATTAAAAAGTCATTTAGTGTGCAGAAGCACCTTTCTTGAAACTAAATGTAAGTTCTCTAATCGCTTACAGATCCATCACACAGATATTTAGTAGAATGGTGCTCCTAAATTGTTGTGGTACTATAATACAAACAAAGATTTACAAGATGGAGCCTAAAGGCTGTGAATGCGTCGAAAATTTGTGCTGCCACATGTGGTTCACGCCCTTTTCCCGCGCTCAGTTTGAATTAGGTCATCACCAGATGTGGAGCTCGCGAGCCAATATTTTGTTTTTTTAAATGGCGGTTTTTGGTAAATAAAATGTGAAAAAAACTTAACAGGACGATCTAAAATAACCAATAACATCACCTACCATCAGTAAATAACATTCAAGCACATCAGTTCCTGCAAAATAAGAAATTGAAATTTGTAGAAAATAATTAAATTAGAGTTCGCCATTTAATGTGTGTTGCCAGTTTACGAACCCAAAATTTCCCTAATAAATAATGAAACCTTAGAATGTAGATACCGATAATATTCGAAAAGCGATTGCAGATAATGTCATTTTTTAATTTTCTTTCCAAGACAGTCCTTGTTCTACGATCTCACCTGATGGTAAGTGACGATGCAGTTTAGATGGTAACGGGCTAACTTGGAAGGGGATAAGCTAGGATTTATTAAATTTTTACACGCTATCGAGCCGGAACGCTAAATAGCTTAGCGATACGTCTTTGATGGTAGAATGGTAACTAGCCACGGCCGAAGCCTCCCACCAGACCAGATCTGAGATATTTCAGAAATTATAAATTTCGAAATTGTCTCCATCGATAATCGAACTCAAGAATTCCCCTCTTATTTTTTTTTAACTTTTTCGTTTCTTATTTTCTTTTATTTATATTCATCTTAAATTTTTTTTTATTTTTTTAAACGAAGATTTTACCGGGAGAGAGTTTTTATGACTTTAGCGATTTAGCGATTCACCGATCGAGTTGGAAATAGGGTTTAGGGTTACCTTGGATCAAAAATAGGAAATGGTTGCCAAAATTTTTAAAAGTCAGCGCCATATTGAAATTCTTTGTTATTGCACCGATGTCGTTCAAAATCGATATTTAGGGTTCACTAGCGTCTAAAGAGACGAATTGGTTGCCAAAATTTTAAAAAGTCAGCTCCATATTGAAATTCTTTGTTATTGTACCGATGTCGTTCAAAATCGATATTTAGGGTTCCCTGGGGTCAAGAGAGACGAATTGGTTGCCAAAATTTTAAAAAGTCAGCGCCATATTGAAATTCTTTTTTATTGCACCGATGTAGTTCAAAATCGATATTTAGGGTCCCCTAGCGTCAAAAGAGAGGGAATAGTTGCCAAAATGTTTAAAAGTCAGCGCCATATTGAAATTCTTTGTTGTTATACCGATGTCGTTCAAAATCGATATTTAGGGTTCACTGGGGTCAAGAGAGACGAATTCGTTGCCAAAATTTTAAAAAGTCAGCGCCATATTGAAATTCTTTGTTATTGCACCGATGTAGTTCAAAATCGATATTTAGGGTCCCCTAGCGTCAAAAGAGAGGGAATAGTTGCCAAAATGTTTAAAAGTCAGCGCCATGTTGAAATTTATTGTTATTGACGCTTGGGGACCCTAAATATAGATTATCAGTATTGCGCTGACTTTTTAAAAATTTGGCAACCAATTCGTCTTTTTTGACCCCAGGGGACCCTAAATATCGATTTTGAACGACATCGGTGCAATAACAAAGAATTTCAATATGGCGCTGACTTTTTAAAATTTTGGCGACCGTTTCGTCTTTCTTGACCCCAGGGAACCCTAAATATCGATTCTGAACGACATCGGTACAATAACAAAGAATTTCAATATGGCGCTGACTTTTTAAAACTTTGGCAACCAATTCGTCTTTTTTGATGCTAGTGAACCCTAAATATCGATTTTGAACTACATCGGTGCAATAACAAAGAATTTCAATATGGCGCTGACTTTTTAAAATTTTGGCCACCAATTCGTCTTTCTTGACCCCAGGGAACCCTAAATATCGATTTTGAAAGACATCGGTACAATAATAAAGAATTTCAATATGGCGCTGACTTTTTAAAATTTTGGCCACCAATTCGTCTTTCTTGACCCCAGGGAACCCTAAATATCGATTTTGAACGACATCGGTGCAATAACAAAGAATTTCAATATGGCGCTGACTTTTAAAAGAATACTGGCAACCATTTCCTCTCATTTGACGCTAGGGGACCCTAAATATCGATTTTGAACGACATCGGTGCAATAACAAAGAATAGTATGGAGCTGACTTTTAAAAATTTTGGAAACCATTTATCTAATACAAAATACTAAATACAATAACTCACTATAGTTAAAGGTATTAATAAAATTATTGTTTTATGATAAAAATTAAAAAAAAAAGTAGATATTAATTTTATTTTTAAAGTTTAAAAATTTTAATGACATAATTCTCCCCATTTTATTGGAATCACCTGCGTACCTGGTACACACGCTCAGTAATCCACGCCGCGCATGCGCGGCACTCACGTCACGCACACTAGCATATTCTCATTGGCCTGTTTTTTTTCGTTCTTTAGTAGCGCGATACTCCTTCTAGACATATATGTATTCATAGAATACAAACAATTTTACTTCCAAAATGTAGGAGAAAATTCTGATTTCATAATATATATACAAAAAAAGCGTCTTGACTTAAGTTCGTTGTTCACGATACAATGCGTGCTCAAAAATTACAATATTGGTGACCTATCATTCCCCAGAGGAGTTGTATTTGTAATTTCATTATAGGCATTCATCATTATTAGCAACCCATCAACGGCTCACTACTGAGCGCAGGACTCCTCTCAGAGAAGGGTTATAGCTGCCATAGTCCAGTACGCGGGCCCAATGCAAAATAGCAGACCTCACTCACCTTTGAGCACATTGTGAAGAACTCTCAGGTGTGCAGGTTTCCTCACGATGTTTTCTTTCACCGTTGAAGCTTGTGATATTTATTTTCTTAAACACACTTAGAAAAGTCAGAGGTGTGTGCCCGGGATCGAACCTGCGACTCCTCGAATAGGAGACCGCAGTACCAACCACTAGGCTATCACTGCTTCAGGCATTAAGTGCTGCTTACAGGCATTAAGTGCTGCTTACAGGCATTAAGTGTAACCTTTTCACAAATTTTTCGTTACAGTATCCATTACATCCTGTATAGTCTATAAAATAATACAGGGCCATCTTCTCCGTGGGCCGCATCTGGAGAGCTGGCGGCCACCGGCTGCACCTATAATAGAATACAGGAATAAGAATCCTCTCTCATCAAACTATTAACCAACAGACATTGAAGTTGTTCCATTGCTAGAAGAGCGGCATGTTGTACAGATTTTATGTGATAATTCTTGATACAGGTACTCAACTCGCAGAGGCGTCGGTAACTCTTCGGCGACTCTCACTGCAAATGTTCAGGCAGTCATTAGTTAACAAGACGATCGTCGACTCAACCTATAGACGCCCACGGTTTAAGGATCATCACAGTATACAACTACGTGCCGTTTGTAGCCAGATCATATCATCATCATCATCATCATCATCATCAACCCATCAACGGCTCACTACTGACCAGCTAACCTATCGACAGGGAATCGTCCTTTTCCAGGACCCTTTCTGTAACATTCAAATACAAAGCAAGAACCTTTGAGTTTACATTATTGTTAATCACAACGAAAAAGGACTTAATTATTTTAATTTAATTCAATTTCCATTTTCCTTATAAATTAACTTTTTTTAACATTTTTTTTAAATTCATAATTCTATGTAAAAAAAAAGGAAAATGGAAATTGAATTAAATTAAAATAATTAAGTACTTTTTCGTTGTGATTAACAATAATGTAAACCTCAAAGATGTAAACTCAAAGGTTCTTGCAATTCATAATTCTATGTGACGCTCGGAGCCACCTAAAAGAAGAAGAAGAAGAAGAAGAATTCTATGTTCCTAATTTTCCTCTTTTAGAGCTAATTCCTAGTTCCATGATGGATGACATGGAACTAGGAAAACGACTACGTCTCTAAGTATCATAGACCACGAACCCTAGGATATGTAAGGGCCGATTTCACCAACGTAAAATATGTCATAACCAAGCATTTTGACAGTATTTTCAGTACAAAAACCGTCAGAACGCCCAATTTATTCTTATGATAAACGTCACTTCACGTTGGTGAAATGCACTAAATGTATCCTAGGCTTGGTATAATACTCAAAGATCCTAGCTCGTTTTGTCATGTCGCTAGGAGTCTCGAGTCTATGTATTCTGTGGTCATGTCACTCGAGCTGTCAAAATTCAAAAATACAATGGTTTGTTTACTAAAGCGATGCCAGATCGTTCCCTAGGGAACGAAAAGCGTTCTATTTTATGATCAAGCGTTCCCTCGGCGTTCCCTTACTTCAACCGTTCTTTTCGTTCTTTTACGAAAACAAAATTAGAAAATAATTAAGGAAGTCAAGACTACATAATCTGTGTTCAAGAATCAAGAACAAAGAATTGCGTTTCGTTTCTCCATCCGGCCCATAACTGCCGCCCTTTCCTAAGCAAGTACGAACGCAGCCATAACAAAAAAATACGCTTCTTTAGTCTGTGGCAGTGTTGCCATGTGCACCGTAATTACGGTAATTACACCGTACTCAGCAAAAATTTACCAACTACCGTTGAAGCACGACAACGATGACGATATTTTCCGTAATCAGTGATTGAAATTTTCTTACTAAAAATAGAGGAGTTAACAGTTCGAATTATGCGGTTTATTCATTTAAATAATTATGTATTGAAAAACAGTATCTAATTTGGTAAAAATAACGGTTAAATAATAATTTCTGCCTTATTAAGCAATTATTAAGATTATTTATTTATACTCAAATGTTCTGAATTACCTTTGTTTGTAAGTCAATTTGTACCTGGCCATTTTTAGTATAAGCAGTGATAGCCTAGTGGTTAGTTCTGTTGTCTCCTATTCGGGGGGTCGCAGGTTCGATCCCGGTTCGACCTCTGACTTTTCGGAGTCGTGCGTTTAAGCAATTAAATATCACTTGCTTCAGCAACCTGCACACCTGAGAGTTCTTCAAAGTGTGTGAAGTCCGCCAATTCGCATTGGACCAGCTTGGTGGACTATGGCCTATAACCCTTCTCAGAGAGGAGATCTGCGCTCAGTAGTGAACCGTTGATGGGTTGCTAATGATGATGATGATGATTTTTAGTATTTAAATATAAAAAATAGTGCTTTAAAATGGTTCTTTTATTAAAATTTGTACTCCGTTATTTTCCCCGTTTTTCTCCAGACCCTATCACCGTAATTACTTAGAAACTACCGTATTTTTTGTACGGTATCACCGTCGACCAGATTTTGGACATGGCAACACTGGTCTGTGGCGAGCGAGACGACTGCCGCCGAGTGCCGCCGCGCCGTTCCGGCGACTGCAGTTGCACTATATTCAATATACTCTATGGGCGACTGTGTGTGTGATGTTCTGTGGTGAAGTACACGGGTCACGGAGTAAATCTAAATTGGTAAATAAACAAAGTTTTTGATTTGCTGCAGCTTGGGAGTTGGAGTCAGTATATTATAATGTACTCTGTGGGAGTTGGGAAGTTTTTTCACTGAGTGTGTACTATGTACCTACTTTTAATTTTATGTTTTTATGGGGTTAATATTGTGTGCTAGTTAGTAGTTTGCTGCAGCTTGGGAAGTTTTTTCACTGAGTATGTACCTACTTTTTAATTTTATGTTTTTATGGTGTTAGTATTATGCAATTATTACTTGCACAATTAAATTTTCTGGAAAAAAATTGATTTAAAAACTTATATTATGTTCTTCGTTCCCTCACCTCGAATTTCGTTCCTTTTCAGACACCCCGACGTTCTATTTCTCCAGCCGCCAATGGCAACACTGGCTTTACTTTGTTTGGTTTGGTGGTTCATGCATGGATCCATGAAAAACGTAGTGGTTACATTCTCTTTGCATGGATCCTTCGTCCGAGGGTTCATGGTAGGTTATTTCCTACCACAAATTTCCTACCTTCATGGTTTGGTTCCTTGTGGTTGTTTTTCAAAACGTGAATTGAATTCGCTGATTTGTAATCATTAATTTTGTAAATGTAGTCCTAGCGTAATCATCTGATAGTACATTAAATTAACCAAAAAAAAACCTATAGAACAATTGGTTGGAATTTAAAGTGCTCTAGATAAAAAGTAACATGGGTAAACGATATTACTGTGATTATTGCGATAAAACCATGGTATCTGCACCCTCAATAATAAGGACTCATATAAAAGGAACAGTTCACCAAAAATTGGTCAACGAACACTATCAACAGTATAAAGGTAAAATTTTAAATATGCATTTGTGTTTTCAAAACTGAATTTTGGTCAATCTTAGCAGCGACGTGCCGTCTAAGTAGGAGTTGAGAGTGGCGCAAATATGACGTGTTGTCTCGTATTAAAGTCTATTTCCTCACTCTCATAGTTCGATGGCACGGCAATCAGAGGTGCGATTGTCTAAAGTTATTCCATTAATCATAATCGTATTTGATGACATTAGCGTCAAAGTAAAATTAACCATAAGAGCCTTGAATTAGAGCTCAATTTCCTGTATGCATTCTTACACGTTTAGGTATGTAGGATACACTCCATAACGCTCTATGTTAAAATCGGTTGTACTGAATTTGTGATTTTAAATCAATACAGTCAAGGATTATTTTACTTTGACGCTAATGTCATCGAATACAAAATATACAATCTTTACTTACTTTTAGACAATTGGTACCCTGACACAATTATAGAGATATGATTGTCATGAAAGCATGTGGGTGTGACACTGCATACTTTCCAACTCCAAGCTGCTGCTAAAATTTGAAGAAATCCCTATTTTATGTTTGACAGCAAAACCTTAGTGATATGACCTGGGACTCAACCCTGAGGCCTCGTGATCTGAAGCTGTAAAGCTAACCTCTAGAGTTCTAGACCAATGAAGAAATTTTGGAATTATTGAGGCCATTAATATTGTATGTACTTTAAACACATTTTGAATAAATAATCCCACCAAAAACACTGTAATATGTTGCAGAGACCATAATATTATGGCTTGCACTGTCAAAAAGTTGTCAGATCTCATGTAGAACCAAGCTAACTCTACAAGCCATAACTTCACAAAACTCTACACCTTAGTCAAAACATATGGTTTGGCCATTTCGCTACATTCACTTGGGCGTAAGGTTTACTTATTCACTGTTCATTACTTTTCTGTTATACAATAGTTCTTGTAGTAACGAAACAACTTCTATTTCTACAAGCCATAACTTCACAAACTCTACACCTTATTCAAAATATGTGGCTTGGCCATTTCGCTACATTCACATGGTGAATTTATTCAGTGTTCATTACTTTTCTGTTATACAATAGTTCTTGTAGTAACGAAACGGCCAAGCTACATATTTTGGTACTAAGGTGTAGAGTTTGTGAAGTAGGGGCTTGTAGAGTTAGAAGCTTGGCTCTACATGAGATCTGATAACTTTTTGAGAGTGGGAGCCATTGGTCTCATCGTGGCAACATTTTACATGAAAAAGTTTTTGGTGGGATTTCACTTCTTTTTGTAAGTTTAAGTTGCTTATGACAATATTTCTTTATTTTGCTTATTATTATTTATAACAAGGAGTTCCTATATCAATTTTCAGACCTCTAGTATCAAAATTTGCAGAAGTCTCATACAAACTTCCATCCCCTAGTTTAAGGAGTTGGGGGGTAAAAGTTCCAAGTTTTAGGATTTCTTTGCTGCTTGTGTACTAATACTAGCCTACATACCAAATTTCAGCTTTGTAGGACTTCGCGTGGATTAGTTTTTAAAATCCCTCTGGAACTCTTTGATTTTCCGGGACAAAAACTAGCCTTTGTCACTCTACAGGTCCTCAACTATACCTATGTCAAAATCACGTCGATCTGTAGCTCTATTGCAGCGTGATTGAAGGACAAATCAACAAGCTAACACACTTTCGCATTTATAATATTAGTATGATTAGGATGAAGTATGATGAATATGGAATGAAGTACTTATTGAGCAAATTAAATCTGATGAAAAAAATAATTTCATTTCCTACAGTAAAAAACTACAAAGAGTTACCTACTACCTAGTAATTTAACCATCAATATGTTATTTAAAGAAATTTGGCCTCTTTTACTATAGTGATATGATATTTTTTATCCTGGGATAATAAAGGTTTCCTTAATGAATTTTGAACAACCCAACTCCACATCCCGAGTTAAGTGCTAGGCAATAAGCTGGTACTTACTTATGTTAATATTTACTGATTTTAGATCCAGAAACAATATTAAGAGAGGAGAGCAGTAAAAAGCCATGCAACAGGTTTCTCAGAGGTGACTGTAACTTTGGAGCCATCTGCAAATTCTCTCACTACACTCCAGACCAAATTAATGCTTTGAAGGAATATGGTAATAATATTATATAAAAATTCTTTTTTAAAAAAACGACTTCAAATGCCACTACAATGTATAATAGCTATTTATGCAACTGCATCGTAATGAGGGTAATTTTAATTCGAGTTCTGTTTTTTGATACGAGGCTCGCCGAGTATCAAAATAGGATAGTACGAGAATTAAAATGACTAATTACGTTCAGTTGCATACAAGATTTTATCTACGACAAGGAAAATAAAATCAATAAAAGTAACAAAAAGTAACTCCGTAAGCCGCCACCAGCCGCCTGTGGCGCCTCTGTCGTATGAACGGTACAAAAGTGCCAGAAGTCAGAGCCTTAGCTTTAGGTATCCTATTTTAAGAAGATAACCATTTCGATTCAGCTCCCATACAACGAGCTGCATCGAAATGAGAAGCAAAACCGAAAGAGGGTTCATTTCGATTCAGCTGTCAAATTCGAAATTGGAACTTTTCGATGCTGGAGTAGATAAAATAATTTTAGTTTGTACAGGTGTGTTGAAGTCGGTGTCTAGCATTGCGATTTCATGGTTATGGAGTAACATCAACAAAAAAAATTGTAAAAAAGTGTCGAATTAAAAACTTCCTTTTTTTGAAGTCTGATAATAATAATAATTATTTATTTGTTGTAGTCGTGATATACTAGTAGTTAGGCATTACTATCTTATATTCAGAGGAGGAGGATTTCAATGTTGAAGGAAAACATCGTGAGGAAACCAACTCACCTGGGACTTCTTCATAATGTTCTCAAAAGTGTGTGAAGTCTGCCAATTTGCATTGGGCCAGTGTAGTGGACTATGGCCTATAACCCGTCTCTAAGATGAGACTTGCGCTCTGTGTGCCGATTATGGATTGCTGATGATGGAAAATGTTGCTATTTAAGCATCATCTTAATATATATAAATTACGTGTCACGTTGTTTGTCCGCGATGGACTCCTAAACTACTTAACCGATTTTGATCAAACTTCGTAACTATCTTTAATTTGGTCCAACTTAAAAGATAGGATAGCTTTTATCTTAATTATTGACATCAATATTTGTTATTGCAAATTAAAAATTAAAATATATTAATTACACGACAGTCATATAAACAGTACTAGTAGGGCGCGTGGGTGCGCGGCCCGCAAGCGGACCGCGGTTTTTCTATCGTCAAGTGGACTTTCAGGTCTTGATCATTTTTTACCCAAACACCACTCTTTCATCTTTTATACTCTCCGAGATAGACGCCTTTGAAATTTGTATGGCAGCCATCTTGAATCCGCTATTTTGAATTTTTTTTCAGCTCACTGCCAATTGCATGACGTTTGGAGTGACTTTTGTTCTAGCACCCCCAACCTATCTTCAATACCCTGGCCGTGCTCCTCACCCACCTTCCAAACCCTCGATCATCATATCTCATCATTTGTCAGATTGAGAATTCTTTTATAAAAACAAATTTTGAAAAGGAACCGTATCAAAGTCTTGCATAGTTCTCAGCTTCTAGCCTCTTCAATATTCGCCATATATTTTGTATGGAAAAAAAAATCCGCCATCTTGAATTTTTTTCTATTCATCGAGTAGACCTTTAGGTCCTGATCATATTTTGCCCAGAAACGACTCTTCCATCTTTTATCCTCTTCGAGATAGACACCGACGAAGTTTGTATGGCCGCCATCTTTTTTCCGCCATTTTGATTTTTTTTCAGCTCACGGCCAATTGGATGAGGTTTCGAGTGACTTTTTTTCGAGCACCCCCACCTATCTTCATTACCATGGCCGTGCTCCTCACCCACCTTCCTAACCCTCGATCATCATATATCATCATTTGTCATAATGAAAATTCTTCAATAAAAACAAATCTTGAAAAGGAACCGTATCAAAGTCTTGCATGATTCCCGGCTTATAGTCTCTTCAATATTCGCCATATATTTTGTATGAAGAAAAAAAATTCCGCCATCTTGGATTTTTTTTCTATTCATCAAATAGACCTTTAGGCCCTGATCATCTTTTGCCAAGAAACCCCTCTTCCATCTTTTATACTCCCCGAGATAGACACCGAAGAAATTTGTATGGCGGCCATCTTTTTTCCGCCATTTTGAATTTTTTTTCAGCTCGCTGCGAATTGGATGAGGTTTCGAGTGATATTTGTTCGAGCACCCCCCACCTATCTTCGATACCCTGGCCGTGCTCTTCACCCGTCTCCGAAATCCTCAATCATCAGCTCTCTCCATAATTTTCCTCCGAATGAATTTTTGTCTTCTGTACGAAACAATCAGTGAAAAAAAATTTTTTCATACAAAATTTTACAGGAGAGGTGATCAATCAGTCAGTGAATCAGTGAATCAGCACGAACAGCTATATATATATTAATGAGATTTAGGTTGCTAGGCTACCTAGCAACCTGAATCTCGAACGATGTTAGAATGCGGTTGTCTAGATTGTGTTATAATAATTTTGCATTACTGATATTACTAGTGGTTCGCCCCGAACTGAGACCTCGCGGTAACGGTATCCCATGATTATTCATTCAATCGATACATGATAACCAAAACTGACATTATTATTATGCCCGTTTTCACCAAACATACCTAAATCATCCCCTAAGTAGGAGTCTCTTAACGTAGGTAGCTCCTAAATACAATCCTAAGTCCTAACATCCGTCCCAATATCCTTTTAGGTGTCCCGTACAGGATCGTGATAAATAAGTTGACAGAAAACATCAATCACCTAACTTATAGGTAGCCCGTAAAGGTTAGGGAACGTTAGTGAAAACATTGAATTATTTATCAAACATTGAATTTAACTCGTAGTTCCATGGGAATAGTTACTGACTGCGCCATATATTAGCATTATTGTGAAGCTATGTTGATGCTATATGAATTACTGACGCCCATTAAAAATTAAATAATCTCGTTTCTTTATAATATTCATATAATTTTAGTATTTGTTGTTCAAGTACAGGATATAAGTGACCTAAAAACATAAAATCAGTTTGAAAATCCATAGCGGATTTTTCTAGAGAGCGTCTTCAAGCGAGCGTATAAAATCGCCACTTTGAAAGCCCCCCATTTCGTCAATTTTAAGGGAAAAATTAAAAAAAAAATATTTTTGTACTCAGTTCAAAATTATCTTTAAAATGATACGTAACAATTTTATGTAACGCGATTTTTTTTTTTTTACTTCGCATTCGCTTCTATGAGAGCCCCCCTGAAATAAAGATTTTTATAACTTTTTAAGCCATTTTCGGCTGGAGGCCATCGGTTTACATATTATATCTAAATTTGAAGTAATTACGTTCAGTAATTCAAAAGTTATAAGGCTCTGACAGACGGACGGACGGACGGACGGACGGACGGACAAGTGCAAATCGCCCTAGTTAACTCAAAGACCTTCGCTTCGCTCGGTCGATAAATGCGAAAGTGTGTTTATTTGTTGGTTTGTCCTTCAATCACGTCGCAACAGAGCAACGGGTTGATGCGATTTTTTGCATGGGTATAGTAATGGGTGTAGTAGTTGGTCCTCAGACTGGGAGAGCTACTTTTTATCTCTGATAATCAAAGAGATCCCGCGGGATTTTTAAAAACTAAATCTATGCGGACGAAGTCGCGGGCATCAGCTAGTAATATTATAATATTTCTTTTCGAAACGAGGTTCCATAACGGACAGTACGGAATTGGCGGATGGGAGCTAGGCTAAAAAAAGTGTAATTATTTTTCCGTCACGACCTTTGTATATTGCCTTTGTTCATTACACATGTCCCGTCATAACTTTGGTGGCGTAGCGGTTAAATGAAGTTTATTATTGATTTATTATTATTTATGATTTATAAATTAATAATAATATTTAGTCTTTAGGAGTGAAACTGTCGGTTCTGGGGTTCAAATACTAACTTCAGATTATTACTTTTTATTTTTTGGAGTTTATTGGAGTTTACTCCTTAAGAATCGATTTTAGCAGCCCGGTATGAGAAAAATCCGGACAGTAAAATCAATTTATCAATGACCTTGTTACGTTTTTCACAACGTTGAAATTTCTACCCTAACGTTGAGTAAATAAGGTTGGTTTTCGCTTGAGTTGTCGAATGCCCGTGTCACGTTTTTCACAACGATGCAAATTTCTACCCTAACGGTGAGTAAATAAGGTTGGTTTTCGTTCACATGTATATCAGCGCCATCTTTCGGCTTATGTGTAAACTATTTGAATAGCCACGGTGTTGTACGGAGTAAAAGGCGTAGCGCGGGCATTCGACAACTCAAGCGAAGACCAACCTTATTTACTCAACGTTAGGGTAGAAATTTCAACGTTGAGTATGAATTAAACTCCAATTGTGCGTCGTGCTGACACACACAAATTTTTTTTTTATTTTTTTTTATTATTAATTTGTTATTAGAAAGAACTTTGTGCCAACCGAGTGCTCCATGACACTTTACTTTCTTATACTTATTTTATTTTTAGTTACCGCCAGAAACAACCAGAATGACTCGTCTCAACCATCATTCGAAGATCTTTACCAAAAGCTACAAAGCGAGAAATCTATGAGAACAACAGACTCTGATGAACAAAACACTGTAATATATGACAGCTCTGGTGTTACCCACATTCTTCCTTGGACTTATAACCATGTACTGGACAGCTATAGTGATTTACCTCCAAGTATTAGAAGAATAAAAAGTGACGATTTTGCTAATGCGTGTTTGATGGGGTGGGGTTGGAAATAAAATATTTTGATCGAGTAATTTTGTAGATTTTTATTTGTAAGCTATTGCATAGCTTTTATCGCGGGCATTGAACTAGGACAAACAGTTTGAGTGCGGCGACCGAATCAAGAAATTCCGTAACGAAAATAAACCTAACACCGTCGTTCAGTAAGCGTTCAACATTTTAGAGGTTTACAAGTAGCTCTGGTTGGCGCAGTGGGCGAGCGACCGCTTTCTTTACCGTATGGTGTATGATGTCGCAGGTTCGAATCTCACTCGTGAAGTAGTGACAGTGCGCTTTTCTTGTTTGTTTGTTTTTTTTTTTTGCATAATTTTTATTATGCAAAAAAAAATATTGCATAAATATTGTAATTGCATAAGTTGATAAAAAATGCTATGCAATAGCTTTACCGCGGCAGTCCCCGAGTGCCACTTAATTTTTTTAACATATTTTAGTACTACCCTCACACATATATTCACTCCGCAGGTTGTCTGGTAGAGCTAACTCTGTTAACCATAAGGCCGCCTTTGCATGCGCAGTTTTAAGTTCAGTATATTTTAGTTTTATCTTGCTTTTGTGCAGTCTATATCTCTCTATAATATCTATGTTTAAAGTTAACGAAACCAAAGTGGCTGAATAAGCCACTTTGGTTTCGTTGATCTGGAGATAATTTTTCGATAAGTTTTTGAGGGTAGTTTAAATTTGAATGTGGGGTAGTTGATGAATCTAAATTCCGTGGGTATGATACGTCGTAAGGGTTCTACCTAACACAGCATTAAAACAGGTAAAAAGTCGTGAGGTGTCGAGGGACACCCGGCAGAAGCTTCTTACGCTTTGTATTCTTATGAATGAAAGAAATGAAAGATTTTTTTATCGTAGGTATACCAAGTAAACAAAACAGGGTAGATAGACAAGTTTTGGGGCGTATTACGGGCCTTGTTTTTAGTAAATTAAAGATTTTACTTCAAAAATTAAATTGGAGAGTCAAAAACACATGAACTAAACCAATCAACGCAACGGTTCGTAGCCGAATCGTCTTACATCATCCGCACTGTCGGGGCGACGCTGTTCCCAGAAGAGATAGCGGGATATGCCGAGTCGGCATTCACACGTACCGTTTCTAGGCCAAGAGCTGGCGTTGTTAGGCTAGGAGCTACTGGTAAGATAACTAGATACTAATAGGCGGCCTTATCGCTAAGAAGCGCACAGTACCTAGCTAGCTAAGTTATTGCATTGATCGTTATCGTATTCGATGACAGAGTCAAAGTAAAATAAACCATAATAGTATTTGAATTAGAGATTTCGTGTACATGCATTCTTATACGTTTAAAGTATGTACGATACGCTCCATGCTAAAATCGGTTGTACTGAGTTTGTGACTAAATCAATACTACAAGGATTTTTTTCCTTTGACGCTAATTTCATCGAATACGAATACGATCAATGGAATAACTTTTAGACACTTGGTATAATACCCGGTTTTGTTCACCCTAATGAGAAACCATACTCGCTATCCGGCTAAGGCGATATTTTTCATCGCACGTTAGTTTTTAACTTGATGAGCACAATAGTAAGTTACCTACTTCATTACCAACCCATCAACGGCTCACTACTGAGCGCAGGTCTCCTCTCAGAGAAGGGTTATAGGCCATAGTCCACCACGCTGTCGCAATGCGAATTGGCGGACTTCACACACCTTCAAGAACATTATGAAGAACTCTCAGGTGTGCAGGTTTCCTCACGATGTTTTCCTTCACCGTAGTAGCAAGTGATATTTAATTGCTTAAACGCACTTGACTCCGAAAATTCAGAGGTGCGTACCCGGGATCGAACCTGCGACCCCCCCGAATAGGAGACCACAGTCCTAACCACTAGGCTATCACTGCTACTTACCCTAGTTACCTACTTACCTCGTTTAAAATAATTACTAAAATTAAGATTATGATGAATAGGCATTCCATTTTTAGGCAAGACTCACTAATATTAGGTAGGTAAGTACCTACCTACGTACATTGAGCTAGTGTGATGTACTTAGGTACATGTATTGGTGTGAAATATTACTTACCTAAGTATTACCAGTGAAGCCGCAAAAATAAAATGAATTTTTTGATACGAAACACCTTTCTCATCGTACGTAACATAACTGCAGTTTTAGGTACTTTGTCCGTAAAATATAATTTTGAAATAGGTAGGTACATAGGCATAACTTCTACTAGGTTTGGCAATTAGATAATAAACTGAAACACCGATACACTTATTATCCCGGAATATCAAGGAGTGCCTATGGGATTTTTAAAATCTTTTTAGGGTTCCGTAGTAAACAAGGAACCCTTATAGTTTCGCCATGTCCGTCCGTCTGTCTGTCTGTCTGTCTGTCCGCGGTTTAGCTCAGAGACTATTGGTACCTACTAGAAATCTGTAATTTGACAAGAGTATAAATATCAATCACGCCGACAAAGTGGTGAAATAAAATTGTTTCTCATTGTTTTTTTTCTCATCTATCCCATAGTGTGGGGTGTCGTTGAATAGGTCTTTCAAAAACGTTGTGGGTGTGGGAACACCATTTTTCAATTCAGGGATCCGTTTGTGAAATATGATATTTTAAAGTGCTAAATTTTATTAGTCAAGTGTCCCCCCCCCCCTCCCCCCCCCCCCCCTCTGCCAGCTAAATGGTTGTATATAGGATACAAGAAAAAATTCACAGCAGTAGTATATATAATGAATTTTAAAGGAAAACTATCACGGCTAAGTAGGGTTCATTAGTGAAGGAGTTATATCGGTTTTTCTAAGGTAGATATTACACGTAGTGTAAGTTGGAGTTATTTAAACCATGGAACTCAAAATGTATGTTGAGACTTTCAACTACGGAACCCTACACTGCGCGTGGCCCGACACGCACTTGGTCGGTTTTTTTTTTATTTATTTTTTATTCGATGACAAGATAGTCCTTGACTGCTATCTCACCTGATGGTAAGTGACGATGCAGTCTAAGATGGTAGCGGACTAACATGGAAGGGGTATGGCAGTGAAAATTCAACCCATACCCCTAATCGGTTTCTACACGCCATCGTGTCGGAAAGCTAAATCGCTTGGCGGCACGTCTTTGACGGTAGGGTGGTAACTAGCCACGGCCAACGAAATCCTCCCGCCAGACTACTATCCTAAATCCTAAATCTAAACCTACTCGGACTGACGCGGGCAATGGACATTACTTATTACTAGTACCTACTACCCGGAGTCAAGTGCGTTTAAGTAATTAAATATCACTTGCTTCAACGGTGAAGGAAAACATCGTGAGGAAACCTGCACACTTGAGAGTTCTTCATAATGTTCTTGAAGGTGTGTGAAGTCCGGCAATTCGCATTGGGCCAGCGTGGTGGACTATGGCCTATAACCCTTCTCTGAGAGGATACCTGAGCTCAGTATAGTGAGCCGTTGATGGGTTGCTAATAATGATGATGATGAATGAGTACCTACCTACTACCCGATCACATTATCTGTGCACCTGGCGTTGATGACGTCATGTCGGCGCTCTAAAATTGAATCATTCATTTATTTTAGTAACTACAATACCTATTTAATTACCTGACAAACCTACGAGAACCTTGCCCAGTTTTTGCGCCAATTATTTTCATATTTCAGTGTTCATACAGTGTATGCAAAGAAAAATAAAATAAATCGTGAAAAGGATTCTAATTTGTATGGAGCTGTGGACTTTATGAGGTTCACGCACGTATCAGAATGTTCTTAAAATGACTCTCATGTGGTGCATCCACTGTTAAGGTGGAAGACACGAGTCTGCCCGCGAAATTCAAATTTAATTTTGTTTTTCGCAATTTGTAAACTAATACCTACGACAAAGTAGGCTTATGGCCTTCTAATTGCGCCAGTGGAATTATCATCTTCACAGGTTTACATAAAAATCTTTACTTGAAAGTGACCAGTTTAAGAAATTAATCAAAATACTGAGTTGGACGCGAGTTACTCACAAATTAGTCGATATTTTGATTAATTTCTTAAGGTGGAATTAATTTCTTAAGGACACAGGTGCGAAGAGACTACGCAGTAAACTTTGACTGTTTAGAAATTTCAAATCATCTAAAAGCAAAAATGTGGAAGGATTTGGGAACCCACCGCATTATTAATTTAAGAAAATAATCTAACATTGTGATTAAAGGAATGAAGTCGAGTCTCAACTCTCAACACAAAGACAGAAAAAAGTTTTAGCTAGTAATTTTATTATACTTTACCTATTTATAAATATACTAGCTGATGCCCGCGACTTTGTCCGCGTGGATTTAGTTTTTAAAGTCCCTCGGGAACTCCTTGATTTTCCGGGATAAAAAGTAGCCTAGATGTTGACCCGAGTAATAAGCTACCACGGTATAAAATTTTGTAGAAATCTGTGCGGTAGTTTTTACGTGAAAGAAGGACAAACAAACAGACAGACAAACAGACAAAAAAAAATTTAGCTTCTGTTTTGATATCTGTATCTTGAACACAATTAGAAGCAAAAACCCTTTTTTGAATCTATTTCATGTACAGAATTGGTTTCGTTTCTGTTTTATTATATGTATAGATTCAAAGATTCAATCATTGGCGACTTAACCCAAGCGTGACTTTATCGGAATTTAAAAAAGTACTTAACTATTTAATTGAAAATATAATTGATTTATACATAAGGCGTAATAATGGAATTACCTAATTTATTTAAAAATATTTTCTTAACGGTAATTTGTTAATTAAAACTTATTTAAAAATGAAACTTAAAAAGTTAGAGTATGAAACTTGACACACCCTACGTTATGACGTGTACTTAGTACCTACCTATTACCTTTTTAAAATAAAACTTTTTTTATTGTGCTCAGCCTATTAAGTAGGCCTAACAAATAAAAAGAATAACCTGGAAACCTTGTAACACCACACACTAAATAATAATAATTAAAAGTGTACCTAATCATAATTTCAGATTATTTGTGTAAATCATACTACGAGCAGTCCATATGAGGCAGTATTTAAATATATGCACAGAAACGCGAAACTCGATGAAAATTATGGTGAGATTGATACGAATTATGAAAAATCAGTTAAAGAAAATCCTTTAATAATAGTAAAAGCAAAAGAAATTGATATAGACCATGTCATAGAAAGACCTTTGATAGTATTGAAAATAAAAGATGGGCTAGAAGCAAGAGGCTTATATTATACCCTAGGTGTAAAAAAAATTGCACGACAAAAAGATATGCCATCTAAAAAAGATAATTTAAAAAAGAAAAGACTGGAAAGACAACATAATGAAAAGATGAGACAAATAACTAACTTCATGTCAAATAATATGATCAGTACAAATTATTTCTATGAAGAAATGCAAAGAATAATAAGGGATAGAGTGGTCAAAGATGATCTAAGACAAATGGTATCTTATTTAGAGAAGCCAAATAACTCAGACTTGAAGAAATCTATACTGAATTATTTCAAGTTGATGGATAAGCCTAATAAGAAGTCGACAAATATATGGGATCAGAATATCAACGATTTAGTTATTAATGTGATGAAGGATCCGTTTAATGATGGTACCATTAATTAAATAGTTGGGGTTAATGGAACTCAAAATATTATATTCAATATTCATAAATAAAATAAAGCAGTATCCTAGGTCAGCAATAGTATTTGTGACTTGCAACTACGGAACCCTACATTGTGCGTGGCCCGACACGCACTTGGCCGGTTTTTTAACAGTGTGCGTTGCCAGTGATTTTTATCGATCCAAAGCATAGTCGCGAACTAGCCAATGGGTCTAAAAGACTTCTAAAAAGGCTTCAGATTGCAGGCTCTCAGAGTATCCTTACTTGATCAAATCCAAGTTACCAACATAGCTTAGAGTTGCGAAACTGAAATGGTAATAAGGGAACCACAGTAAGTAAGAACCGAAAGGTGTTGGCTTGCCCAAGTGCGGGAATGGTGACCTTAACCGAAAAGTGCAGTGCCTGCAGTGTTCGTCAAGATATTGAACTAGGTGCTAGCTCAACTCAATTTGTTGCAATTATTGCAAGAAATAAAAAAATAAAACAAGGGAAGTATCTTTCGGTATTTTTATTTATAACGTAAAGAAATCTAGGCGATCTTTGTTTGAGTATCGATATGAGCGTGTACAGTTTCGAGCCAGGTGAAATTTTTACTGTGATAGAGTCCTAGAACAAATAATTAACATATATTGTATTTAATTATGCAACTTTATTTTGAAGTTTTAGAGGATTCTGAACTCTTAGTAGGCAGAATAACTAGTCTGTATAGTATAATAATTCTTTTGTTCTTTGATAAATATTCTCGTATAAAAATAATAGCCAAAATACATAATATAGTCTTCCACCTGTTTGCCAGATACTCATCAAAATCAGTTAAGCTATTTTGGAAATAAACTCAATTTTATTCTTTATTAGGTCTAGTATTAATTAATCCATATTAAAACAGAGCCGTTACATATTTATACAAATCTCACTATATCAGTTAGGTACACAAATTCCAAGAAGGTAGTACTACGTAAACTAGCGGCACGCTATGATGGCCGGTTTGACGTTTGTCCGCTCATGAAGTTCCGTATTAATTGATAACGACTTTGAAGGAAATAATTGTATTACTTTATTGACGATAGTGATGTGCAGAGATTCATAAATTTTATCGAATGTAGTTTTAGGTTTAGGACTCAAAATTTATTTATTAAATTGATTTCTAAAATGTATACAAGTGTAGAAAAATCAGTTTGCACCATTTAAGGGGTGAATGTACTTGTGAATATGAACAATTTTCACTATGTGGACAAACCTCTGAAATCGCAAAAAAATATCAGCTGTTTCATACAAAAGGTAAAATTTTTATTTTTATATGATATATACCACAACTCGGCATTTGGTTTTCTAAATTGAAAATTTTTAAAAATGGAATCTAATACGATCGTCACATAGGATCGCTGGCTAGCACAACTACTACCTCCGGCAAACTCGCGTCAATGCTCAATGCAAAACAAAGCAGTTTCGAATTGACGTTGCTTCGAAAAGTATAAACTGTCAGTGCAATGCGATTGTGATATAGTTTTGACCTGGCTTTGGATTTCAAATATTGATACTGCATTACTGTTGACCCTTGCTCGTGATAGCAGTGACGACAGTGAAAATAGTAGTATGGACGAATCTGATTAATTATGGCCTTTTGTGGCACCTTTTTTGGTATCTTTTGTATTCATATGTTTCTTGTGTGCATATAAAGTATGTATATTCATTTTCATTCAAATATTCAGTTCGTTCAAATAAATTAAATAAACATATACATTTTTGTTTTATTAAACCTATTTAATCAGGTACAAAAACAAAACTTAATTGTTTTTTGTTCGAGAATAAATTGACATTCCACATCACTATTGTAATGTGTCAAACCGGCCATCATAGCGTGCCGCTAGTGTAGGTACCCTAGATATAAAAGGAAATAAAAAATGGATAAAACGAAACTTACCAATTTATTTTGATTTTTTGTAGATCTTAGCATTTTCTCTGCATCTACTTCTTCTTTCCATACGTCATCCCAATATTCCTTAAAAGTGTAAGAATTTAATTATGTACTTTAAAACTACTTTGACAAGTTTAAATCATGTAGATATATCCCTGATATAGTTTTGTTCAATCGTTGCCCAAGAATCAATATTAGTATTCGTATTTAATTTAATTTAATAATTTAGTCGTAGAATGCAATCAAGCTAAGAATAAAAATGAAAAGTTATGTTCTATTTCTTCTTCTTCTTTATCAACCGATAGACGTCCACTGCTAGACTTCCACAGGTCTCGGTCTTGCGCCGCCTGAATCCAGCGGCTCTCTGCGACTCGCTTGATGTCGTCGGTCCACCTGGTGGGGGGTCTGCCAACACTGCGCTTCCCGGTGCGGGGTCGCCACTCCAGCACCTTGGGACCCCAACGACCATCAGCTCTTCGAACTATGTGCCCCGCCCATTTCCACTTCAGTATCGCGACTCGCTGAGCTATATCGGTGACTGGTTCTCCTACGGATCTCCTCATTTCTGATTCGATCCCGCAGGGACACTCCGAGCATAGCTCTCTCCATCGCCCGCTGAGCGGTCCTGAGCCTACTTATATGAGGCCCTTTTCTATTTCAGTCAGCCTACTTATGAGGCCATTTTCTATTTCAGTGTAAGGATACACGTGAGCAAGATAAGAATAGAAAATGGCGGTTTAATATCCTTTTTACTTGATTTAAAGCTTATCTTTAGAGCCAGGCCAGCACAATGCACTACCTCAATGTCCAGTAAGTAGTTTGAAAGAGGGACTTATTCCAATTCTTGCTTGATCATAAAAACAAAATATTGACGTGATAACTTCTTATAAACCGATGAACACCGGCTGCACGCACGAAAAAGTGTCGCGCTTCGCCTGAGCCTGAGCGTGCAAGCGAGAGCGCGGAACAAGCGATAGAGAGGCACGATCAGTCCCAGCATTGGCTTGTGACACATTTATTCATCAACGTTTATTTATGACGTTATCACGTAAAACTATCGTCCGTAAACCGACTTTTCAGACAACCAATTTTTTTTTGCATCGTCCGCGCCCTAAGCAAAACCTAAACAGCTGCTTACCCCTGTTCTAAGAATATCTTTTTGAATTATGTCATTAGTAGGATTTACAGGTTTTGATACTTCCAAAAGAGCTGATTGTTTTGCTATTTGCAAAACGAATTTTGGTGGTGCCTGGAAATAAATAAATTATTATTTTTACTTGAAAGTTTAAACATTTGGCATTTCCATTTGTATTGACCTTACTTTGACTGGTGTCAACTCTTTCTTGGATTCAAGATGTTGCTGTAAAAACAAAAATAAAATTTTACAATTTATTAATTGCGTGTTAATAAATTATGACGTGAGCTATGACAACAAAATATACGAATTAACGGAATTAACGTGTTGGTTTAATACTCAAAGGAATTAACAGTTTTTTAGTTTTATTTTTAAAATGACCCCTAGTTTTCAAACAAAGACAGAAAACAGGTTTCCTGCTTTTTTATACGGGTCTGCCCGCAAAATTCAAATTTAAAATTTGTAAACTAATGCGACAAAGTAGGCTTATGGCATTCTAATTGCGACAATAGCAGTATCATCTTCACAGGTTTATATAAAAATCTTTACTTAAAAGTGTGCAGTTTAAAAAATTAGTCAAATATCGAGTTGGACGTGAGTTACTCACAAATTAGTCGATATTCTGAGTTTTGACTAATTTCTTAAACTGGACACTTTCAAATAATTTTTTTTATATAAATCTGTGATGATGATACTGCCATTGTCGCAATTAGAATGCCATAAGCCCACTTTATCGTATTAGTTTACAAATTGCGAAAAACCAAATTTGAATTTCGCGGGCAGACCCGTATAATAAACCATGTCGCTGTGCGGCTCTGGACCCTGAGTTTTAGAGTAGAAGCACACGAACTCTATGGTGAGTAGTGTTGCTAGAGTTCTATTAAAAAACCTACCCTGGCTTGCTGATTTCTCTTGAGTTAAAAACATTTTTGAATTTAAGATGTTAGTTCTAAGCAACCTATTATTTCGGAAATGATAAAATATCATCAGCTCACCTTAACTGTATTATCGAATTCAGCTTCAGCAGCGTCATCCGCAATTTTCTTTTTCTTCTATATAAATTTATTATAATTAGAATATTTTGGCCAAATTAGTTATTATTAAAGCGTTATTAATATAGGTACGTCTTTGGTTATACACACAGCCTATTTTAACTATGAAGATATTTTGTTTTTTGAGCCCCTTAGGTAAACAAGGAATCCAATCCACCTGTCATTCCGTCGCGTCTGTATGTCATAAACTTTTTTTTAAAGAATAGTCAAGTTTAGCATTAATTTATACTGCTAAACTTGACTAATATTCTGTCAAGACACTGTTCCCAACAAAATAAGCGTAAAGCTTGACGTAATAGTGCAACTGGACCTTTGGATTTTATATTTACCTAAATTAGGTACCTAGTACGGTATCGGTAGTACCTAGGTTAAGTAAAAAGTGACTAGCTTAATGACTCCAAACCTCAACGTATGGATATGTTAAAACAAATCGTCTCCCAAAATCTTGGTAATAGACTGGAATATTGTAATGCTGATTTGTGCCAAAGAAGTTGGCAATGTCTCCCGGCTCTCTTTCTATCTCCATTTCTTCAATTTTAGTTTTTATCTGCAAAAAATACTTCCCAAATAAATTCTAAGCTTATCTTTTTGCAAAAAAATTCTATTGAATGGAACACTTAATGCTTTTTGTATGTTTATCTCCTTTGTGTTACGTCTTACAATAAAATATAATACAAAGGAAATAAAAGGAGATATTGATAGTGATTCTGGAATATGCATCAAAAATTATCATTACATTTAATAATATTATAATATGCAAAAGCGTGTTTGTTTTTCCTTTGGGTTTTCCTTCAATTACACAGCAACGGAGCCGTTTATTAAAGTGATTTTTTCCATAGATATAGTTGAAGAATTAAAGCTTGACAAACCAAACAAACCTTTTATTCCGGAAAAACAGATGGTTCCTGCGTGGTTTTTAAAAACCTATCTCCACGCGGCCGAAGTCACAGGCAAAAGCTAGTCAATAATAATACTCATCGTATCAGAACAAATTTGCAGACAGAGCAGCTCATAAAAACTTTGGTTTGGTTTTTCGTGATAAAGCATTTAAAACTGAAACCATCCATAATTACTTAATTTTTTTTCAGCTGTTATGTAAAATTATAATTTTGGTTAAGTATTTGTATATATCTAGATTTCATCTGGTCAATCTTATTTCAGGATTCCCAATTATGATCAGTTAATTTTTAACATTAAACAGCAACTAACTTCTTAAGTAATATACTTAGTACATTTGGATTATAAGCTTCGTAGATTTCAGGTTCCAAATTGTTTTCGGATTTCTCATTGCTTTCAAGGTCCTCATTCTTTTCAACATTTTCCTAAAACATTTTTTTATTACTTACCTACTTAATATAAATTGGTGTAATGAATAACGTCAAAGAGATAGTTTAAGCAGTTGTTTGTTTTTACCTTCAATTGTGTGGTATTTTCTTGTGTGAAATCGCTTAATATATCCTCATTTTTATCATCTCTTGCATCTTCTGAATCTCGGTTATTCAGCTAGAATTTATATAGGTATTTAAAAAGAGTCATAGAAAGAAATTACAGAACAAATATTGAGAAGATTTTTAACAACATTTTATTAATTTGTGCAATTTTAGCAGTAGATGGAATTATTCCAAGACAGATGCTAAAACTTGTACTTAACTATAATACTGTGTTGTCTTACAATAATATAAATAATATAATTAACTAATTATTATTATAACATAGTTTACACATTACATTTTCATCAACACCATCATTGTTATCTTCATTTATTCCTGAGTTCTGTTGATTTAACTGAAATAATGATGTTTGAATGGTTAAATATTTGCATTAATGCAATAATTCGACAATTTTGAGCCCACTGATAAATCATCATCATCATTAGCAACCCATCAACGGCTCACTACTGAGCGCAGGTCTCCTCTCAGAGAAGGGTTATAGGCCATAGTCCACCACGCTGGCCCAATGCGAATTGGTGGACTTCACACACCTTCAAGAACATTATGAAAAACTCAGGTGTGCAGGTTTCCTCACGATGTTTTCCTTCACTGATAAATAGTAACCAAATATTATCAATAATAATCAATAAATAATGCATATGACATTGTCTTATTTTAGTAGTCGCACAATTGCCTTTTCATTCCTAACATTTAAGCTGGATTCCCAACTTTAAGTTTGTTTTTTTTTAAAGAATTTGTTCTTGATTTGCAGTAGTTTAACCTTTTTAATTATATCGTCATTTTCGTCTTCAACTGGTCGTATGTCTCGATTACTCATCTGAAATCAAGCAAATTTTAATTTTTCTTTATTTTAATCATGATTAGTGCATAATATGTGATAGTTCACTGGACAACTTCATTCATTCATTCGTCATTGCTTTGCTCGGGTGAGTTGCTTAAAACACCAAATAATGCTGGTTTTATGCTATTTTTAGAGATTTTTCATTTTTTCCATTTACGATTTCAATTAGAATCTTCATAACCTCCTTTAATAGTTTTTGATGCTTGATCTGAATATTCAAGCATTAAAAGATAAAGAAGGGCTACTGCAAAATATGTCGTTGGTAAGATACATAGGTCACTTGTCTGCATTAAATTAGTTATAATAGATAAGGTTTAGCATTCCAGAGGCCCAGAAGGTCCAACTCCCCGAACGTCCAGTATATTTACCTTTATATTTTCTTTATCATTTGAGTCTCCGACGAGTTCGGAGTCTTGATGACATAACTGAAATTTTAATAGGTCATTTAATAATTCTAAGGGATTGGCTAAGTAAGGTATTACAAGTGTAATTTGAAAATTTAAAACACCCTTGACATGTGAATCTATGGCCGGACTATGTAGGTACGATATACCTGACATCCTGTTACCCAGTTCTCTGCGCCATCATCATATCCACCTCCTCGATCCTCGATCATCATCTATCTAAAACACCTACTCATTGAGACCCTTCTAATACATTGGAAATAATGTGAAATTAAAGTAGGTACTAGATACTCCTTTAGAACCAATCGCACCAGTGAAAGTTAGTAATATCCTTTAATCAAGTAGGAAATGATCTGATGATCTTCAAACGCCCAGAGTAGATCTTCATAAATTATAGCGAAAATTCACCTCGATTACGTCAGCTTTCAAACAGAAAAAACCGCATCAAAAAAAAGGTCCATTTGTAAGGGAAGTACAAGAGAACAGACAGGCACACAGATATACTCATACATAGATACACACTTCAAACTTATAACACCCCTCTTTTTTGTCGGAAGTTAATAGAGTTACCTAATGAAAGAGATTTCTCCAGCTTTCATAATTATATACTTAATTAGTTTGAATTAAGTAGGGCCAAATAGGTAAATAATAATTCGAATAATCTTACCCCAGAATAATAAATAATGCAAAACAATACAATATACGAGTAAATCCTATTCATGATAGAGCAGTAAATAGAAATGACACATAAACTTTATTGTAAGCCTTGTTAATTAAATTCATTTAACGACATACTGGAAGACTAGGTAGTTAGATCGTACCTTCAGTAAAAAAAATTACATACTTTCGTACCTATTGCGAACATGGATTTTATAGGTCCATGATTGCGAATGAATAATAAATATTTAAAATGACACTTATATAGGTACTAGCTGATGCCCGCGACTTTGTCCGCGTGGATTTAGTTTTTGAAGTCCCTCTGGAACTCCTTGATTTTCCGGGATAAAAAGTAGCCTAGATGTTGACCCGAGTAATAAACTACCACGGTATAAAATTTTGTAGAAATCTGTGCGGTAGTTTTTACGTGAAAGAAGGACAAACACACAGACACGAAATCGTCCAGTTACAGTTTTATTATAAGTATAGATTAATAAATTTTGAGTTTCTTATTATTTTTAACAGATAATCGAATGTAAACGTCTGCAAATTTTATTATAATAATTATGTAAACCCTGTGTTGGTACATTATTTGCCATCATAATTTTGTATTTCATTGCTCCACACAAGCTCCACATATTTTCCTAATCTTTGCATAGCATTTGAGCGCCATTTACTTTACTGTTTATGTAAAACGTAATGGTTATATTCTCTATTGTGTTTATGGCACTTATTTAGAACACAAAGCGTTAAAAGCGTAGGCTTGATAATGTAATTATTTACAAAACAAGGTGTCGGGTATACTGTCACTTAGGTAACCACCATCATCTCCTTGCCCTTATCCCACGCTATGTGGGGTCGGCACAACATGTCACCTAAATAACCAGCAAATATTCAATTTACTTATTTTTACAACCAATATAGTAGATTTAACTACAATATGGCAATGTATTTTTTCCTTCATAATAAGGCGCAAACGGGTCTGCCCGCGACATTCAAATTTAATTTGGTTTCTGGGTTTTTCGCAATTTGTGTCGATACTCGTATACTAATTTTCACTTTCAAGTAAAGATTTTTATTTAAACCTGTGAAGATGATACTGCCATTGGCGCAATTAGAATTTCATAAGCCTACTTTGTGGTGAGTAATGAATATAAGTATATCGACGGCAGAAAGCGGAAATGTCGTATCTCAAAATTTGGGCTAAATGACTTTTTACTATATTGTTGATAAGCAAAAAAAGCCGCGTCGAATGGTATATGTCTCGTCTTTCTAGGATGAAAAAATTTAATGATACGCCATTGATTTTTTTCTATTTTTGGTACTGCTTTCATGACATATTGCTGTAAATAGAGGAAAAATCGCTATTTTTGAAAATAAAATAGATACGACACCACGTCCAACATAAACTAGTGGTTCGCCCCGAACTGAGACCTCGCGGTAACGGTATCCCATGATTATTCATTCAATCGATACATGATAACCAAAACTGACATTATTATTATGCCCGTTTTCACCAAACATACCTAAATCATCCCCTAAGTAGGAGTCTCTTAACGTAGGTAGCTCCTAAATACAATCCTAAGTCCTAACATCCGTCCCAATATCCTTTTAGGTGTCCCGTACAGGATCGTGATAAATAAGTTGACAGAAAACATCAATCACCTAACTTATAGGTAGCCCGTAAAGGTTAGGGAACGTTAGTGAAAACATTGAATTATTTATCAAACATTGAATTTAACTCGTAGTTCCATGGGAATAGTTACTGACTGCGCCATCTATTAGCATTATTGTGAAGCTATGTTGATGCTATATGAATTACTGACGCCCATTAAAAATTAAATAATCTCGTTTCTTTATAATATTCATATAATTTTAGTATTTGTTGTTCAAGTACAGGATATAAGTGACCTAAAAACATAAAATCAGTTTGAAAATCCATAGCGGATTTTTCTAGAGAGCGTCTTCAAGCGAGCGTATAAAATCGCCACTTTGAAAGCCCCCCATTTCGTCAATTTTAAGGGAAAAATTAAAAAAAAAATATTTTTGTACTCAGTTCAAAATTATCTTTAAAATGATACGTAACAATTTTATGTAACGCGATTTTTTTTTTTTACTTCGCATTCGCTTCTATGAGAGCCCCCCTGAAATAAAGATTTTTATAACTTTTTAAGCCATTTTCGGCTGGAGGCCATCGGTTTACATATTATATCTAAATTTGAAGTAATTACGTTCAGTAATTCAAAAGTTATAAGGCTCTGACAGACGGACGGACGGACGGACGGACGGACGGACAAGTGCAAATCGCCCTAGTTAACTCAAAGACCTTCGCTTCGCTCGGTCGATAACAGTTATACCATTATTTTACCCTGACGGACATTGATTTCAAAAGAGATACAGCATTTCAGCCGCCCCAAAATTTTACGTTGACAAGGATACAGCAATATGCTCCGAACTGGTGAGTGTTTATCGAACAGTTACTACATTTAAAACATTTAATTTAAGAGCAAATATCTTACTTACACCATAAGATTAGAGTACCTAATCAATACGCCACTCTAGATAGACCCGCACCCCTCTCCAATCCCGAGGTGTTTGCTTTATACGCCATTCTGATCGCGCGGCATCTGATGCGTAAGCGCCGATAGTCAGAAAGCATATTTGTTGTTAACAAAAATATTATTTTAAAAGATTGTTAACGTGTCGTTTACGTGTTATTTACGTGTTTAAAATTAATAATTATACTTCAGGAGTTCGGGTAAGTAAAATAATATTAAAATTTAACCTATTTTTTGTTAAATGAGTTAATAAATGAGTTAATTGGAAGTCTGTATATTTAGCATAGCTACTATATCTAATAAGCAAGCAAAGCTTACTACAACCTTACCTGCTTATATTTTACATAGCTACCTTGATTGTTTCTTTTATCAGTATCTTAAGGTCTCGAATAAGTAGATAGTTAACAAACATTAGGTAGGTACACAGTAGGGTGGGTCGAAAATTATTTTTTCCCCCAATCCTTTTGTAATAGTGAAATTATGTTGTCTTACAAGTTCAATTTGAAATGTGTAAAATGGTTTTAATTTATTTTAAGTGTAATAGCCCGCGCATCGATCCAGAAGTTTATTAAACTAATAGAAAATAGTGACGATAGATATCGATACCCTAAACCAATAAAAATAATTTTATTTGTAAAAAAATCATACTATTGTGTCAGTAATGAGATTTAGTGACATTGTGTTATAACGCCTGCAATTTTTTACTAACATTTTTGATTTTATAATTTTGAAACAGGTAGTGCACTCCTAATCGTCATAAGCGTATCGCTTAGCACATTTATTTTAGTTAAGTTTTAGTATTTAATGTAGCAAATCCTACTAATATTATAAATGTGAAAGTGTGGATGTTTGGATATTTGGATGTTTGGATGTTTGTTACTCAATCACGCAATAACGGCTGAACGGATTTGGATGAAATTTGGCATGCATGTAGCCTTTGACATGGAAAAGAACATAGGCTACCTTTTATCCCGATTCCTTAAGTAGTTCCCGAAGGAAAATTGAAATTTTTTTACGAGCTAAGCCGCGGGCAGACAGTTTTGAAATTTGGTATGCATGTCACCTATGCTATTGAAAAGGCTATACTTTCTATACCGGTATATACTTTCTATACCGATCTCTCAAATAGTTCCTGTGGTAAGATTAAAAATTGTTAACGAGCGAAGCGAACAGTAATTCATTTTTATATCATTCTAGCTTTTCGCCCGCAACTTCGTCCGCGTGTAATTCGGTTAACACGCTCTAAACGTGTTTTCCCGTAGGAATAAGATGTTTTCCCGGGATAAACAGTAACCTATGCCACTTTTCTGACTACAAACTATCCCTATAATCCGCTATAATTTCAAAGCTATCTGCGCTTCGCCCATATATATATTTGATTTTTCCCACGGGAACCACTTGAGGAGTCGGGATAAAAGGTAGCCTATGTCCTTCTTTAAGGTCGGATCTATCTCTGTACCAAATTTCAACAAATTGGGTTCAACGAATAAGGCGTGAAAGCGGAACAATATTTCTATGCAATTATTATCTATCCTACAGGAACATTTTGAATTTTGAATCATTTTGAAGCGTCAAGAGAGGATCCAATTCTGAAGTCCACGCAGACGAAGTCGCGGGCAGAAGCTAGAATGTTACAAATGTGAAAGTTTGTATGTTTGTTACTCAATCATGTCGCAACGATTGAACCGATTTGGCTGACATTTGGAACAAAGACAGGATTGAAAGATGCAAATTAGTTAAATAGACCGTGTTCTTACGGCTTAACCGCAAAAATAATTTAAAACAAGCTTCTAAGGCTAAAAAAACTTGTTTGAACATTTCTAAAAGTCAACATAAGTGTGATGCCGAACAACATGACTTTTTGTCATCTGCAAGTGATTCTGAAGGCAATATTTCTTCTTCTGATATGCTAAACTTACTTTCCACTTCACAAACAAACAAAAAAATACACAAAATCAGTAAAAAGTTTGCCCATACCTACTGGCAAAAAACTGTGACTGTTATTGTTTCTTCGGTATCGCACGATATTGTGGGCATAACATAATAGGTTAATTTTTGTTACAGTTTGTAATTAATGTTTTTTTTTAACTAAATATTGCACTATAATAATTGCTTTTGCATTTTATGTAAATTAGTTAATTTTATAGTAATGTATGATGGTTTCGTAATAAAATATGTATTTTTTAAATAAATGTTGTTTTTTCAAAAATTCCCAAAACTTTGAATCACATGCGCGGGCTAAAGATATGACTTAATTTAACTTTTTATAGCCAATTATTATTTTTTAAGACCTAAGACAACATAATATTACTATTAAAAGATGATTAAATTATAAAAAAAAATGTCCATACATTAGTGACCCACCCTAGTACACAGTAAAGAAAGTGAGTGATGTTTTTATAACTTACCTAAATATTAGACTAGGTCTGAAGATATTTGATAGGCTCAGTAATTAGGTAAAGAGCTTGTCTATTACTAATTAATTCTTCTTTTGTTTTAGGTAGCTTTATATACAGGTGCGGTGTTGAAGGATTAATAGATAGGTACAGCAAACTGATTATTGACTAATGAAGACGAGGAAGTATAGTAAACTGATTGATGAAACTAATTAAAAAGATATAGCAGACTGATTGTTGAAACTAATGGACAAGAGGAAGTATATAGAGCGGACTGATTTTTTTGTGTCCTTTCCTACATTCTGAATATTATAATAAAAGCATTATGCAAAAGTTACAGTATTTTATTTTTTACTAGCTGTTGCCTGCGAGCTTCGCATCGCCATTTTAAGATTAATTTTCGAATTTTGAAATCGCTAAATGACCGAACTCACATAAAAAAGTTTATCCTCCTCTTCACTTGTTTTTTGTTAAATTAACACCCGCAAATAAATTTTCCCTTCAAAAATTATGGATTTCAATGCAAACTTTCATCCTCTTTTCCATCATTTTCTTACGACGCCTAAAAATATAGTATCATGCATTTCACTTCGAAACTTCATCATAATTATATACCAAATTAATCCCCCTTTTCACCCGCAAAGGTAGAATATTTGAAATCGCTTGATGGCTTTTAAGTTTCATATTTTTTTATTTATGAACTTTATTGAAATAAACAAACATTGAGTTTGAAGTGAAACTTACCACAACACATTAGTGAAAACCGCACCCCAATCGGCTTAGCCGTTTCTGAGGTCACGGTAGGAAAAAGGTATATACTACCGCGCATTTGACACAAGCTTCACTAGACAATACAGCATTGTAAAGTCGACATCTCCTGAGGATGCTCCGGTGTCGGGGCGAAACGTGCGTCGAGAGTAGTGTAAAAGACAAAAGTCTTGTGTGGTGGTGCATGTGAGTGGTGGTGGCATTGCTTGCTTGGGAACTTGGCTTTTTTGCTTGGCTGGGTAGGTGAGTGGTGCTTAGCTTTTAATTGCATCTTTGACCATACAGATTTTTTCTGTTGGCGGATTATAGCAAAATAATTCTAACCTTTTCTTGCTAATCATGAACTTCCGCAAAGTAACGCCTGCTTCTATCCAATAATAAATTTATAATTCAGAATGTTTAAAAACATTTCATTTTTATAAAATAATTCCATTAAAATCACATACAGCAAAATGATCATGTTCTAAAAGTTCATATTTGAGATACAGCAGATCGTAGCACGAAAACTTGTATCTATTTTAATTGGTCATACATTTCACCTTACAGTTACAGCTTTTCCGCTGCTCGATATTTAAACATCAACTGCTGTAACTCGTAAAAAATCAATGAAGCAGTAACTTTAGGACTTTCCTAATAACTGTATCAAATAACGTTTAGTTTGATAGAAATATGTTGCAAGTTACAACTTTCTATCTTTATTAATTTACGATTTATGATTTTTTGAAAGTTTTTTTGCTCTGGTGTAAAACTGGATTTTTCGAGATACGCCAGTTCCGCTTTCTGCCGTCGATATGCTTATCGTATTAGTTTACAAATTGCGAAAAACCAAATCTTTGAATTTCGCTGGCAGACCCGTTTAGTGCGCCTTAATTACGTGCTAAGTTGCGTATTGTGTAAGTACCATAGTACAAGGTTCCAGAGCCGATACCAAACCATTGAAAAAAAACAAATTGAAAGAAATGTCAAGTGTACAATTGCGCAAATTGAATTTGACAACTTGACAGTTGACATTCAACTTTGAATGAGTAATGACTTTTTGATGTCTCTGAATTGCATGCATTGTTGAATTTCTGTGATTTTTGTGCAGATTTGCATTTTGCAGAACAATGCATTTTGTTTTATTTTTATAATCATCATTTAATATTTGGGTTACTGCTGTGAATTCTTCAACGTGCAGCGCCCAAACCTACGCGATATAATGGTTTATTTATAACCAGCCAAGTGTTGTTCTTGTTTTTTTGTGCCTGTTCGTTTTTTGCTGCAAAATGTTTGGAAGGCCAAGATGCAGAGAATGGACACCGCTTACAACCCAGCAGCTTCGCTTACGCAGCTTGATTCAGGTAAAGTTGCAAGTAAAAAATTGTAGGTTTTTATCTAGTATCTACCTACCTACTTCTGTAAGAAACATTTACAAACATACGCCTACACATTGTCATTCAATCCTCTGAACGTGGTAAATAAAAAAGTACCTGAGTAACGTACATAAAAACTAGACAAAGCATTCTATAGTTATTTTGCAGATTGATTATACAGGTCTGCCTGCGAAATTCACATTTAATTTGGTTTTTCGCAATTTTTAAACTAATATGACAAAGTAAGCTTGTCGCATTCTAATTGTGACAGTGGCAGTATCATCTTCACAGGTTTATATAAAAATCTTTCCTTGAAAATGTCCAGTTTAAGAAATTAGTCAGAATATTGACTGATTTGTGAGTAACTCAGGTCAAACTCGCTATTCAGACAAATTTTTTAAACAGGACACTTTCAAGTAAAGATTTTTATATAAACCTGTGAAGATGATACTGCCATCATCACAATTAGAATGCCATAAGCCTACTTTGTCATATACCTAAGTTTATAAATTGTGAAAAACCAAATTAAATTTGAATTTCATGGGCAGACCCATATAATCCACCATAGTACATATCGTAAGATGAAAAAGAAAACTTGATAAAAATAATATATAACCAAATAGTACCTATTTTGTAAATCGTGATCACATGCTTATCCTAATTCAAAATACCACTACACTAAAACAGATATAGCCTAGAAGCAGTGATAGCCTACTGGTTAGGACTGTGTTCTCCTATTCGGGGGGGTCACAGGTTCGATCCCGGGTACGCACCTCTGACTTTTCGGAGTCAAGTGCATTTAAGCAATAAACTATCACTTGCTTCAACGGTGAAGGAAAACATCGTGAGAAAACCTGCACATCTGAGAGTTCTCCATAATGGTCTCGAAGGTGTGTGAAGTCCGCCAATTTGCATTGGGCCAGCGTGGTGGACTATGGCCTATAACCCTTCTCTGAGAGGAGACCTGCGCTCAGTAGTGAGCCGTTGATGGGTTGCTAATAATAATAATAATCCAGAAGGCTGTTCTCCTGGACACGGCTCGCATAGTCAGGAGGTTCCTCTCTCTAGGGCCCTGACCGCCGGTTGCTTGGACCCTGTTCCCGAGGCCGGTGGACCGCTATTTTTTATATTTTTAAATGTTTTTTTTTTTATAATCAAATATTTAAAAATGTAAATTATATGATATAAATGAAATAAATGTAAATAATAATAATATATAAAAATATTATTGATTTTGTTCATATAAAAATATTATGTAGCCTATGTCACCCGGACCATCATAACAAATCGATTGACACCTTATTCATCAAAATGGACTCAGTAGTCAGTAGTTTATTCTCTACTGTGGAACATTCATAAATATAGTCACATACATAGATCGCTAAAATCATTACGATTCCTTTTGGTCTTGATGCAGTCTGGTAGAAATAAGCAAGTTTTATGAATGGTGATATGAGTTATCTACCTGACACTTATATACCGGGAGACAGTAAAATTTTAAGTCCCCTCATGCTGATTTGAAAATTTGTATTGAAATTGATAGTTAAACATTATACGTTTATAATAAGTTCGGTATGAGTTAATTTGAAAAGCTGAAACAATGTTAAAAAAAAATTCAAAAATGTCTTACTGTCATCACGGATGTTGATTTTTTGCAGTGTATTATATATAGAAAGTTTCTTACTCTTTCAGGAAAAAATTACGCAAACCACTTTTTTGGCCCCAAGAGTCCAGAGAGTAGGTATGTGAGACTCTTCCTGTCAAAAAAAGTCGTTTGCGTAATTTTTCCTGATATAGTAAGAAATTTTCTATCAAATGCAAATTACAATGCAAAATATCAAAATTCGCGACAACGGTAAAAAAACTTGAGAGGTGTCAAGGGACACCCGGATGGAACGAAGTTCCTTTTGATTAATTAGTGAAGGAATTGTAATAAACTCACTAGTTTATTACAATTCCTTCACTAATTAATCAATAGTGTCATCTAGTATTAAATTGATAAACTACGATGAATTATATTTAGTTTATTTCGATTGCAGCAGCAGCAGCAGATTGCAGCAATGTTACAAAACCAAAGAGTTCTCTGGTTTTTTAACAGATGGCGTTAGTAGTACAATAACATTTTATCCAATTTATACAATAAAAAATAGGGAAAAATTCCACATGTAGAAATTATCTATCTATCTATCTATCTATCTTCTATGTATATATATAAATAAAAATGAATGTTGGTAAGCGCATAACTCAAGAATGGATGGACCAATTCGGTTAATTTATTTTTTGTATGTTCCTTAAGGTCCACGGAAGGTTTTAATACTTAATAAAAAAAAACAAAAAAAAAATTATAATAGATAATTTGGCGGTACGAAGTTCGCCGTGTCAGCTAGTTTAAAATAAAATTGAAAATAGAAAATTCAGTCTGTCGAGCTGGGATTCGAACCATCGACTTTTGTTAGGCGACTGCCGAAGCCACTAGGCTACGGAGAATCAATATTGTACCGCGAAAATACCGAACACAATGCAAAATTCACATTCAACAAAAAAGTGTAGGTTTCAAAAAAGTGTCGAGTGTCGGTTCCTTAATTTTTTCCGTCTATCCCCCTACCGCACCGCGCGATAAGGAACTTACGTTCCAAAAATTTTTGAATTTCTGAAAAAAAATATTTTTTTTCTTAACATTGTTTCGGCTTATTTTATTTTTATTAAATTAACGCATACCGAGCTTATTATAAACGTATAATGTTTAACTATCAATTCAAATACAAAATTTTCGAATCCGCTATAGAGGGACTTTCAATGCTACCAGCTCCCGGACCATTAACACTGATCGCAGAAAATGTTTTCTAGACTCACACACATTATCTTATTGTTATGAGTTCATCATGATAATATTTATTTATAGGTTGTTTATGTTTCTGTATAAAAGGAAACCTGTCCGACACAGGTTTTCCTCAAAACCTGTGTAAAACAGGAATTCTAAATCCCTGTTAGAATAAGGCAAGTAATTTTCTTTGCATCTCAGTGTGGTATGACCGTATGATATACAAATAATTAAGTCTTTGCTACATTAGTTCTTATTTTAGTGTAGGCAACCTCTTAAAATAAACAGGTCTAAAGGTGGATCTACGCTAGACGAGCTGAGCACGAGTTAGATAGATGGCATTCGTAAAGCCGCAAATATTTTGTTCGGAATTTCTCTTCTATAAAATTTCATTCCAAAAAATCTGATATCTCGTGCAAAGATAGAGAGATATTGTCGATGTAGACTAATTTCTCATTCGACGAATCCTTTTTTTTTTTTTTTTTTCCTCTGCGATAATCTGCAATCAGTGGCAACTTTTAGCAGATGTGTTCCTTGATGTTTCACATGTTGAGTGTGTCCTCCAGTGAGAACATCTACTCTTTGCCGTTCTGTTATCAGAATATGTTTTTCCTTTTTAATCTATTTTTATAGCCTCTGGTTAGTAGCATAAAAGCAAGCTCATTAGGGTGGTTCTCCAGTCTCCCTTTATATTTTTGGGTTATACTGTTAATTTCTTGTTTAACAGTTTTCATTTTTAATTGATCGTGAATTTCATTGTTAGTTACAAACCATGGTACATTGCTTATATGTCTGAGTATAATATTTTGCGTTCTTTGTAAAATCGATATATTAGAATCACTGGAGCTTCCCCACAGTTGTATTCCGTACATCCAAATAGGTTTTAGCATTACTTTATAAATTAAGAGTTTGTTGTCTATGGAAAGTTTGCTATTCCGGCCTGCTATCCAATACAAGTTTCTATATCTTAGGTTGATCTCCTCTCTCTTAGTTTTAATGTGATGATGCCATGTCATGCGACGATCAAGGTGCAATCCAAGATATTTAACTGTGTCCTTATGTGGGAGTTCAGTTCCATCTAAATAGACTGGCGGACAATTGCCTTTACGCAACGTGAATGTGACCTGTACGGATTTAGATGTACTGACATTTATCCTATTTTCATGAAGCCACTTGCATATCATGTCTAAGCCTTTTTGGAGATTTCTTGATGCCATTACAGAATCTTTATTACTAGCTAAGATGGCAGTATCGTCAGCAAATGTCGCCGTTGTAACGCCTTCTATTTCAGGAAGATCTGCTGTATATAGAGTGTAAAGCACTGGTCCCAATACCGAGCCTTGAGGAACACCAGCTTTTATTAGATAGAATTTGGATGTTGCATCTATTTCTTTTACTTGAAACAGTCGCTCTGAGAGGTAAGACTTAAATAATAAGTAGTAGCTATGAGGTATATGTGTTTTTATTTTATAAAAGAGACCTTCGTGCCATACCCGGTCAAAGGCTTGTTTGATATCAAGGAAGACTGAGGAGCAGTACTCTTTATCTTCTAATGTTGTTCTGATCTTTTCACAAACTCTATGTACCTGTTCGACGGTAGAATGTTCCTGTCTAAATCCAAATTGGTGACTGGGTATTGTTTGGTTAGCGTCCAGAATTGGTTGCATTCTCCGTAATAACAGTTTCTCAAATACTTTTGAAAGAATTGGTAATAAGCTTATTGGTCTGTAGGAAGTTATTTCATTCGGTGGTTTGCCTGGTTTAAGAATCATTAATATTTGTGACACTTTCCATAGCTGTGGAAAATGTTGCACTCTCAAAATTCCATTGTACAGTGTTGTTAAGAATACTACTGCTTTTCTTGGGAGTTGTTTCAAGACTTCTTTCGTTATCAAATCGAACCCAGGTGCTTTTTTATCAGCCAACCTTTTTATGGTTCCCCATGTTTCACGAACCGCTATGGCATTCGGCGGAATAGCCATTTGAAGGTCCATGCTTAGGGCCTGGCCGACTAGTTGATCAGACTCCGGATCAAGGCCATCATTGGGACAGAACACTTTTGCAAGGTGATCAGCGAAAATATCAGGCTTTTCTTGAGAGGTTCTTGCCCAGTTTTGACTCATTCTTATAGGTGGCTTAGCAGCTTGAGGTCTGTTAAAATTTTTGGTAAACTTCCATAATGAATAATTAGTAGCAGATGTTGGTGTAAGTGACTCGAGCTGGGCTTCAAATGTACTATCATGCCAGCTCTGTAACATTTCTTTTAGATCTTGAGAAGCTTTGTTGAAGTTTGTTTTATCCACAGGATGTCTACTTTGGTGCCAGATTCGACGCAACCTCCTTTTAAGTAAAACAGCTCTTTTTATTTCCAGGGGATGATTTCCAACACCTTTTTTACCATGAATTTCGGGGGTGTTGAGCCAACATGCATTTTGTATGAGAGTAGTTACATATGTAGTTGCGTCATCTATATCTTCGGGCGTCTTAAGTGCAACTTTTAAATTAATTTTCTCATTAATATAATCTCTAAAAGATTCCCAGTCAGTGTGCTTGTTACACAGTTCATCTGGTTTTATATATTCAATTATTTTTGTACTCATTGTTAGTAAGACAGGTGTGTGATCAGATGAGCTGTCGTAGCAGGACTCTGGTTTAAAGTAGTGCATCGAAACTCCCCCGATAATAAAGAAGTCTAAAAGATCTGGCGTTTTGTTCATATCGCTGGGCCAGTAGGTGGGCTCACCTGTGGAGATTGTTGAGAGATTGTTCCTCTTCACGCTTAGTTTTAGTTGTCTGCCTCTAGTTGTTATTAGTCTGGAACCCCAAAAAGTATGTTTAGCGTTCCAGTCTCCTCCTGTAACGAACCGGTTACCAAGTGTTGCAAAAAAGTGTGAGAACATTGCATCAGTTATTTTGTGTCTTGGCGGACAGTATACTGCAGATACGCTCAACTGCCCACTTTGGTCTTCCACTGCAATTGTCGTAGCCTGTATATATTCAGTTTTGTACTGTGGCATTTGATGATGTTTAATAGAGTTTCTCACCACTACTGCTGTACCTGCATGACTTGTTCCATCAGGGTGATTAGTAGTATAACACTGAAAGTCTTTGAATTTGATGTGCGTGGATGAATTGCCGTGAGTTTCAGAAATTAGCAGAATATCTAATTTATGCTCATTCATGAGTAGTTCAACTAGGTGTTTATTTGGTGCTAGTCCGTTTATGTTGTGAGTTCCTATTCTGAGTGAATCTATTTTAACGATAGTTTGTCGACAAGTTTGACCATGAGATTCATAAGAGTACTCATTTGTTGTAAGATGATATCAAACTTCTCCGATTGTTTCAGGAGTATTTGTTCTAATGTGGAACACGCTCTGGTGGGATCTGTGTTTTCTAATGGAGGTTGTATATGGTATCTTAATGCCTCCGAATATGATTTTTTCTGTGGATTATCATTGCTAGCATTCTTAGTTTGCTGTGAGTTTTCAAAATTTATAGTTTTGTTCGGTTGTTTTTGATCCACTTTGTATGTGTTTGTTTTATTTCTACGTGCAAAGATTTCTTTGTAAACTTCGCACCCTTTATAGTTGGCCGGATGTGGACCATTACATAGAGCACATTGTGCTGGTGTATTGCGGTCGCGTTTTTCGCAGTCTGAGGTTTTATGTGATTGACCACACTTGACACAGCGGTATGGGCGCATACAATAGTTTTTGGAGTGCCCATATTGTTGGCACCGCTGACACTGTATAATAGACCTCCTTTTCTTCGGGTCCTCAATAACAATAGACTGGTGAAAAATATACTTGAGTTCTTTTACAGCTCTGTTATTTGGTCCTGGAGCTAGGTTTACAAAGAAGGTTGATGTTGGTGTCTTATTTGGCCCATATTTGGCATTAATAATTTCACCAGTGACAATATTTCCAGTGGCTTCTATTTCTTCCTTTATTGCATCTATAGGTGTTGTTGGATGTAGGTTTCTTATAACTATTCTGAAGCATCTCTGGTCTTTCCTATTAAACGTGTGCCCAATAAGCCCATTTTCTCGCACTACAGAGATCAGTTTTTTGCATGTGTCGATGTCCACACTACTTATGCGAAGTTGGTTTTTATTTATAATTTTATATGTGAATTTATCTTTTTCAGCTGCAGTTATTAAGAGTTCTGTTAGCATATTTAAATCTTCGATTCCATATAGGATGATTGGAGGTGGCTTGCTGGGCTTGATTGTTTTTGAAGCAGAAGTTTTGTCGTCAGAGTCAATATCTAAGCCAGAGAAGCGATTAGAGGTTTTGACAACTTCTGGTGAGGGGCTTTTAGATAACTTCCTTTTTTTTGAGTTTTTATTAACAGGCACTCTTTGCCATGGTGGAGGGTGGGGGGTTTCTAAGCCTGGGGTAGGAGGTTTCAAACTTGTTGATGGATCATCAGGCTTAGAAGGTGGCCTGCTCCCTACTGAAGAAGACCTTGGCCTTGTCATGAACAAGCCGGGATGAAACGCTTGTTGCACGAGTTTCTTGCTGCTGCCAGTAACATTTACTATCACAGGTGCCTGGGCATCCACTTCTGTGGAGTCTTCGGTAACATATTTCTCACTCGAGGGCCCGGGTACCCTTGAGCGCCGGGGGTCAGCGGGATCGCAAGACATAACACTCTCATTATTATTCGACTTTTCCATATTTAATAAAAGGGGGGGTTGGGAATATACTTATAGCACTTTCCCAAGGCACCATAGCTACAATCTTAGAGGAGATTTAGTTCCTCTGGACCAGTAGGGGCCACTAACAGGATATTTGACCGCCGCCTGTGACTCGGCGTTGTTGCTCTTTAGCACCACCCAGGGGGCACGTGTAGGGTGGGCCTAAGAAGGGTGGTAAAGTCCTACGGACGCGAGCAACCATTGCCCCCCAACGAATCCATGTGTGCAACCATGATAGTGTATCGACACAGAGATATTATAGAGATAATACGAGAAAAGGCGTCGACAAAATTTTCTCGCGCGTGCATGCTAGGCGTGCTGAAGTCAGGATTCGAACGCCCGAACCGATAGTTTCACCCCTTCGTTTAGCCACTACGCCACCAAAGCTATGATGGAACGTGAGTAATAAACGAAATCAACAAGAGTCGTTACGGAAAATTCTTACACTTTTTTTCGCCTATATTCCAATAATAGCTATATGATGTTCTTTACAGATAGTGGGATACAACATAAGACCGCCAGAGTGGTGCACACATCAATGCAGCTACTACCTAACCCTACATCACACAACAATGTCTGCTCCGTTTTACACCAGCGAGAGAATATGCTCACCACATCCAAAATGGAAGGAGATTGATTCTGGTAAGCCATGAGACTTTACAGCAACCATGCGAGGTGTTCAGGGTGTTCTAAGCAGATTCTTTTTTATTCGATGACAAGCTAACCCTTGACTGCGATCTCACCTGTTGGTAAGTGACGATGCAGTCTAAGATGGTAGCGGGCTAACTTGGAAGGGGTATGGCAGTGAACATTCAACCCATACCCCTAACGGAACGCCGGAACGCTAAATCGCTAGGCGGCACGGCTTTGACGGTAGAGTGGTAACTAGCCACGGCCAAAGTCTCCCACCAGACCAGACCAGAGACAATTCAGAAATTATAAATTCCCAAATTGACCCCGCCGGGAATCGAACCCAAGCCCTCCCAGTTATAAGGTAACAGCGCTCACCACTGAGCCAGGGAGGTCGTCTTTACGAGGACTATTACAAAATCACATCCCTCTCTCTCGCACATTCTAATATTTTCAATGAATGTAAAAATCTTAGATACTTGTGTGGTCAGAATGTCGAAAACTACTATTTCGCTCTTTTTCTCTATCAAAAACTAGGTATCCTTACTAATATTATATATGCAAAAGTGTGTTTGTTTGTTGGTTTGTTGATTTGTTGGTTTGTTAGTTTGTCATTCAATCACGCCGCAACAGGGCTACGGATCGACGTGATTTTTTGCATGGGTATAGTTGAGGACCTGGAGAGTTACATATACGCTACTTTTTATCCCGGAAAATCAAAGAGTTCCCAAGGGATTTTAATAACTAAATCCACGCGGACGAAGTCGCGGCCATCAGCTAGTATGATAATAAAAATATGTCTAAAATCCGTAATTTAATCGTCGAAGATAATAATTGACCACATTTTGTCAAAAGTATCTGAGATTTTTATAATGATTGAAAATATTAGAATGTGCGAGAGAAAGGGATGCGAAATGTAATTAATTAGTCCTCTTAACATCATCATCTCCGACGACCTCCCTGGCTTAGTGGTGAGAGCTGTTGTCTTATAAAGGGGAGGTCCCAGGTTTGATTCCCGGCGGGGTTAATTTGAGAATTTATAATTTCTAAATTGTCTCTGGTCTGGTCTGGTGCGAGGCTTTGGATCTAGTGGCTAGTTACCACCCTACCGTCAAAGACGTGTCGCCAAGCGATGTAGCGTTCCGGCACGATGGCGTGTAGAAACCAATTAGGGGTATGAGTTGAATGTTCACTTGCATACCCCTTCCAAGTTAGCCCGCTACCATCTTAGACTGCATCGTCACTTACCATCAGGTGAGATCGCAGTCAAGGACTAGCTTGTGATCGAATAAAAAAAAATCATCTCAATTCATCGTCATTCAATAGCCTAACCCATATCTGCAGGGCAAGTCTAGATGTTGATGATGATGATGATGAAAATATCATCATCATCAGCTATCCATTAACATCTCACTACTGAGCGCAGGTCTCCTCTCAGAGAGGGGTTATAGGCCGCAGTCCACCACGCTGGCCCAGTATGATACTTCAATAAAAAAAATTAAGTGGCACTCGGGGACTGCCGCGGTAAAGCTATTGCATAGCATTTTTTATCAACTTATGCAATTATAATATGCAATTTTTTTTTTGCTTAGTAAAAATTATGCAAAAAAAAAAACAAACAAACAAGAAAAGCGAACTGTCACTACTTCGCGAGTGAGATTCGAACCTGCGACACCATACATAAAGCGGCTGCTCGCCCACTGCGCCAAACAGAGCTACTTGTGACCCTCTAAAGTCTAAAATGTTGAACGCTTACTGAACGACGGTGTTAGGTTTTTTCGTAACGGAATTTCTTGATTCGGTCGCCGCGCTCAAACTGTTTGTCCTAGTTCAAAGCCCGCGATAAAAGCTATGCAATCAGATGAGATCACAGCACAAGTATCAATTATTATAAAAATAATACACAAAATAAAGCAGGAATTTATTAACCTTGCAGTGTATATGAAGAGGTTAAAGTTATCAACTTTTTCTGACCTTGGTTCGTCACTAGCCCAATAGAGCAAGATCCCAGTGCCGCCAGACCTAAGTTATTTTCTCAGCAATTATTTGTGTACGATAGAGTACTGTTCGAATGTCCTTTCAGTATATGCGTACCAGTTAGATTGTGCCGACGGCCAATTTCCAGATACCAGGTGCTAAAGGTAGGTAAAAACTAGAATAACTTATCTTAAATTCTCAGGGCTGATTTTCATATATGTTTTAAAGAATATTGTAAAAATTAATAAATTAATACTGCCAGACGCTTACCGCCGGCGGTTACTTTAGCCAGACGCTTTGAAGCTCCCAAAAAAATATATAATTTAAGTTAACTTATATTCTCAGTTCTGATTTTTATACATGATACTCAGGGAACTATTGCGATATTATCTGTAAGCTGCCAGACCTATTGGAAGGGTCAAACATCCCCCCAGACACACATTATGCGTCCCCATATGTATGAGCGCTAGAACATGATTCACTTGTTTAAGTGTGTGAGAGATAATATCATCATACTATAATATTATAAATGCGAAAGTGTGTTTGTTGGTTTGTCCTTCAATCACTCTGCAACAGAGCTACGGATCGACATGATTTTTTGCCTGGGTATAGCTAGCAGAAGATATTGCAATAGTTCTCTCTCTCTAGATCCTAAGCTATACCCAGACAAAAAATCACATCGATCCATAGCTCTGTTGCAGATTGATTGAAGGACAAAACAACAAACACACTTTCGCATTTATAATATTATAGTATGATGATATTATCTCTCACACACTTAAACAAGTGAATCATGTTCTAGCGCTCATACATATGGGGACGCATAATGTGTGTCTGGGGGGATGTTTGACCCTTCCAATAGGTCTGGCAGCTTACAGATAATATCGCAGTAGTTCCCTGAGTATCATGTATAAAAATCAGAACTGAGAATATAAGTTAACTTAAATTATATATTTTTTTGGGAGCTTCAAAGCGTCTGGCTAAAGTAACCGCCGGCGGTAAGCGTCTGGCAGTATTAATTTATTAATTTTTACAATATTCCTTAAAACATATATGAAAATCAGCCCTGAGAATTTAAGATAAGTTATTCTAGTTTTTACCTACCTTTAGCACCTGGTATCTGGAAATTGGCCGTCGGCACAATCTAACTGGTACGCATATACTGAAAGGACATTCGAACAGTACTCTATCGTACACAAATAATTGCTGAGAAAATAACTTAGGTCTGGCGGCACTGGGATCTTGGACCACAATTATTATTACCTACAGTCTACACCTTTATTTATACTAGACTAGCTGATGCCCGCGTCTTCGTCCGCGTGGATTTAGTTTTTAAAATCCCGCGGGAACTTTGATTTTCCGGGATGCCTATGTCACCCTCCAGGTTCTCAACTATAAATATCCAAAAACTCACGTCAATCCGTAGTTTTGTTGCAGCGTGATTGACGGACAAACCAACAAAAAACACACTTTCGCATTTATAATATGTATTAGTAAGGAAGAATTAATACTACGATAGTAAAGGCGATAGAACACAAAAGCTACTATTGTGACTTAAATATGATAGTTAGTTAAATTCCCTCGGGGACTTTTTTTGTAGAGAATATTGCGTACTTAAATCATATGTAGCACATAATTTTTATGTATCATCAATAGTTTTCTCAGCACACGCCAATTAATGCATTTTATAGGCAAATTTTTTCTACTTTGGGTTACATGCAATTTTCTTAGGGATCTCTAATTTTTTGAAAATAAATTATAGCCTAGATGTTAGTTCCTGATAACTTAGCTTTCTATTTGTGAAAAGACGGTTAAAATCGGTCCAGTAGTTACGGAGCCTATTCGGTACAAACAAACAAGTCCAGCTTCGCGTGGGTGGGTTACAAAATAAACATTAATGGTACACACATCTGGGGCCTGGTGCCTTATGATTTAGTGTATGACTATGGCCAAAACCCTCATCAAACATGTTATCACTGCTAGATCCGTGAAGAGATCGCCTCTATCTCCGATAGTATTAATCAGATACACTTTCAAATAAGAAAAGAATTATTATAATGTTTTAATATATATAAATTACGTGTCACGTTGTTTGTCCGCGATGAACTCCTAAACTACTGAACCGATTTTTATCAAACTTCGTAAATATCTGTAATTTGGTCCAACTTAAAAGATAGGATAGTTTTTTGGATTGGGACAGTTTATTTGTTTTATTTATATAGATAAATTAGCGGTACGAAGTTCGCTGGGTCAGATAGTTTAGTATAAAAAATTCTTTTTAATAAACCTACTTCAAACACCCGCACCATTACAAAGTATATAATTTATTGTTGATTTTTAGGGTTCCGTACCCAAAGGGTACAAACGGGACCCTATTACTAAGCCTACGCTGTCCGTCCGTCCGTCCGTCTGTCAGAGGGCTGTATCTCGTAAACCGTAATAGATAGACAGATGAAATTTTCACATATTATGTATTTCTATTGCCGCTATAACAACAAATAATAAAAATTAAATAAAATAAAAAAATTAAATTAAAATCTTTCCATGGGTACATGGAAATATTTTTATTTAATTTTTTTGACGGAACCCTAAAAGAGCGAGGCCCAACTCGCACTTGGCCGATTTTTTTAAACCGCTCTACCGATTTCGATAAAATTTTAATGAGACGACCTGGGATTTGCCCTTCCAAACACAAAAATCATTTTCAAAATCGGTTCAGTTTTCTTCAAGTAATCGGTAAACATACATAAAAAAAACCGACGAACTGATATAACCTCCTCCTTTTTTCACGTCGGTTAAAAATCGGTTTAAATTTGACGGAGTTATGAAGTAAAACCGATAAAAACTTTCATCACCTATCCTGGAGGAACCTTATTTTTATCAGGATAAAAACTACCCTATAATATGTTGACCCGGAGTATCAGCTACCACTAAACCAAATTTTATACAAATCCGTTCAGTAGATTTTGCGTAATGCGCGCACAGACAGACAGACGGACAGACAGACAAACAAAAAATTAAAAAAAAAATTAGGCTCAGTAGCGATAGATAAGCGTCCTCCAATTAAAATTTTAAAGCCAAATCAATGCGAAAAGGACAATTGATGCGTACACGACTTCATACAAAATAGCAATTCTCAATAAGTAGATAAAATGCGAATGTGGTCGTTGGGGTCTCAAGGCGCTGGAGTTGCGACCCCGCACCGCGAAGCGCAGTGTTGGTAGACCCCCCACTAGGTGGACCATCGAAATCAAACGAGTCGCAGGGAGCCGCTGGATTCAGGCGGCGCAAGACCGAGACCCGTGAAAGTCCATGCAAGAGACCTCTCTGCCCAGCAGCGGACAAAGAAGAAAATGCGAATCGATGCTGACAATTAATGTGATTCTGGTGGGAGGCTTTGGCCGTGGCTAGTTACCACCCTACCGTCAAAGACGTGCCGCCAAGCGATTTAGCGTTCCGGCACGATGGCGTGTAGAAACCAATTAGGGGTATGGGTTGAATGTTCACTGCCATACCCCTTCCAAGTTAGCCCGCTACCATCTTAGACTGCATCGTCACTTACCATCAGGTGAGATCGCAGTCAAGGACTAGCTTGTCATCGAATAAAAAAAAAATCTTAGACTGCATCGTCACTTACCATCAGGTGAGATCGCAGTCAAGGACTAGCTTGTCATCGAATAAAAAAAAATTCAATCCTTAATCACGCATGATCCATATTAAATTGGTTTTTAAACGACTTCACGTAAATGATAAGAACATAATTAAATAAATTATTGTTTCAGTTGCGTACAATCATCATCACAATATCCTTATTAGTGTGCTGGTAACTTGCTGGTAATTCCCAATGACGCGTTTGATGTCAACTTCCTCCCTCTATTATCAACCTAATAACTATACTCTAGCAGGGAACATCGCATAAAGAACTACCTATTACTTTTATGCCCGTTTTCACCAAGTTAAATCTAAGATTTAAATAGAATAAAATAGAATAGAAATATTTTTTATTCAAATAAACTTTTACAAGTGCTTTTGAATAGTCGATGAATCTACCACTGGTTCGGAATGCCCTTCCTGCCGAGAAGAACCAGCAAGAAACTCGGCGGTTGCCCTTTTCAAAACTTTACAATACAGTAAATACTATGCTATATATGCAGTGTTTCCACAATGAGGAAAGTTCCAAAAATGCATACCGACTAACTTCTATCCCAAGATGGACAGACATAAAGTAGCCCCATTCCCGCCGGCGGCACCCGTTCACGAGCATGACGCATGACCCAGCCATTGCTTCGCTCAACCATATTTGCCATATTTGAGGGAACGTAACAAGTGCATTACACGACACCACCACAGAAATGTTTAAAGAGTGCGTGACATACTTATGCAGGGATAGTCTAGTAGTTAAGGCTGTGGTCTCCAATACGGGGGTTCGCAGGTTCGATCGGTCACATGCTACGGTACAGGTAATACGGTAATACCTTGAGAGTTCTCCATAATGTTCTCGAAGGTGTGTGAAGTCCGCCAATTCGCACTGGGCCAGCGTGGTGGACCAATGGCCGATAATAACGCTTCTCTGAAAGGAGACCTGCGCTCAGTAGTGAGCCGTTGATGGGTTGCTGATGATGATGATACTTAAATCATCCCCTAAGTAGGACTCTAGGTAGCCCCTAAATATAATCCCTTACCCAATGTAATTTATACCTTTAGGTGTTCCTTAAAGGTTCGTCGAAACGAAATTTAAGTGTAACTTAAATTAGCTTAGGTAGCCCCTCTTCACTCAGAGATGGGTCATCGCAGACCTCATTGTTAGCATCAAATGTTAGTTAATGAAAATTTAAGCCTCAATAGCCCAACGGTTAAAGGTAACTGAAAACTGAAAGGTCGCAGGTTCGAATCCCACCCGTTGCACTATTGTCGTACCCACTCCTAACACAAGCTTTACGCTTATTTGGAGGGGATAGGAGGATATTAGTCAACTTCAACTGGGCTGATATTCTTTAAAAAAAAAAACGAGCGCCGTCGGTGCTCCAGTACTAACTGGACGTGACTTGTGTTAACATTGCTTACCTAGATTAATCGACTATGCGCTGTCCTAACTAGGCCACATGTCTCTCAAAGTATTGATAAAGGTTTCGTAACACATATTTGATCTCAAAATCGCCAATTCGATATCATTAATATATATATAGCTGCTCGTGCTGATTCACTGACTCACTGACTGATTGATCACCTCTCCTGTAAAATTTTGTATGAAAAATTTTTTTTTCACCTATGGTTTCGTATAGAGGACAAAAATTCATTCAGAGGAAAATTATGGAGAGAGCTGATGATTGAGGATTTCGGAGACGGGTGAAGAGCACGGCCGGGGTATTGAAGATAGGTGGGGTGTGCTCGAACAAATGTCACTCGAAACCTCATCCAATTCGCAGTGAGCTGAAAATAAATTCAAAATGGCGGAAAAAAGATGGCCGCCATACAAATTTCGTCGGTGTCTATCTCGGGGAGTATAAAAGATGGAAGAGTGGTTTCTTGGCAAAAGATGATCAAGACCAAAAGGTCTATTTGATGAATAGAAAAAAAATCCAAGATGGCGGAATTTTTTTTTCTTCATACAAAATATATGGCGAATATTGAAGAGACTATAAGCCGGGAATCATGCAAGACTTTGATACGGTTTCATTTCGAAATAGGTTTTTATAGAAGAATTTTCATTGTGACAAATGATGATAGAAGATGATTGAGGGTTTGGAAGGTGGGTGAGGAGCACGGCCAGGGTATTGAAGATAGGTTGGGTGTGCTCAAACAAAAGTCACTCGAAACCTCAACCAATTGGAAGTGAGCTGAAAAAAAACTCTAAAATGGCGGATCCAAGATGGCGGCCATACAAACTTCAACGGTGTCTATCTCGGAGAGTATAAAAGATGGAAGAGTGGTTATTTGATAGAAAATGATCAGAACCTGAAAGTCCACTTGACGATAGAAAAACCGCGGTCCGCTTGCGGGCCGCGCACCCACGCGCCCTACTAGTCATAATATATTTTTATCTATAGGTATAGACGTACCTACTAGACTACGTAACATTTGACTTACGTTAGATGAACCGTGTATTGTCATTTATAGATAACAATATATATTTTATGCATGTTTCTGAATCCTCCTGTACAAATGTTCATTATAGTTTTGCCTACCTAACCTAGCTTTACGACAAACTGCTTTTTGCAGTTATAATTGCCTATAAAAGGTCTGTTGTTTGAAGCCTAGTATATGAAAATTAACAAATTGAGAAAACTAGTGTTAAGGTTTTTATAAAATCCCGTGGGAAAACTAATTTTTCAGGTTAAAAAGTTATCAATGCTAAGCTTAAAAGACAGACAGTTATTTTGCTTTCATGATATTAGTATGTATGATATTGTCATATTATTATCAGCAACCCATCAACGGCTCTCTACTGGGCGAAGGTCTCCTCAAATTGGCAGACTTCACACACCTTTGGGGGTTATCCATAAATTACGTCACACGAATTTCATGATTTTTTGCCCCTCCCCCCGTCCTTGTCACAGCTGGTCACATTTGTAAGACTCCCCCCTCCCTAGTGTGACGTCACATATTTTGCAAATTTACAATTAGAAATTATTGAATGAAAACTGTGGTTCCGAAATCAGTTTTATTTCCATTTAAATTATTTTTTAATAAAATTAACATGAAATCAATCAATTAACAAAACAAAAAACGATTAATTATATTACATATATTAATTAAAGAAATTAACAAAACAAAAAATGTTAATAGAATAATATTAATTAAAGATACAAACTTAAAAATCTTTGTAGAATATAAGTATATGGTATACATTTATATTTTTCTAGGTTGGCAACATCACTTACATTCTAATATGATAGATAGGTAAAACTTCTTGTTGCCTCTTATGTAATTGTTTGTGTTGATTAGTGGCCTTGTATGATGCAAAATATAGACCACAGATGCCACATGATCGCTTAAACAAATATGATTCGACACTAGGGCAATAGCTATCATACGGAACTTGCTTCAAATGTGATGACGCTCGGAGATCCAAAGCTAACTGAAGTAATAGTGGAGCGAATTTACCTTCGGAGTCATCTTTTTCTGTGGTTACGTACCCGTTTGACGTCTGACTAATTAAAACAGGTGGTGGTAAGAACCCCTCTCGCAATAGTCGCCAAAGACTGGATCGTCGCACACCACAACATGGGACAACCTCGCATTTTACTATTTGTAATAAATATTGAGATTCACGCACATGATTTGCGTACCAAGTCGCATCACTTTTCAATTCTTTCGCCTGTTCAACATTTAGTCTAATATCTGTTGGCACAATGTATTCTGCAACCACAGGAAAATCATCAACGATCAACTGGCTCCAAATATTAGCCAGCACAATGCCTGCACTCTCAAAGTTTCGCTCTTCTAACTCCAAATCAGTAGTTCGATTACTGGAATCTAGATGTGAACCGAAATTGTCATGTTTTAATACAACACCAGTAAGTTCGCGACTAAGAGGCGCCATTCGTCGTTCCACTCTGTTGAAAGCACTTCTTCCCGGAGCATTTGTGGTAATGTAAATAGCATCCAAATCAAAATCTTTGAAATGTTGTATAGCGGAAACTATAACTCGCTCGTATCGTGGATTCTCGTCTGGTCCGCCATCGCAAGTAAAAATAAATACGGGTTTTACAAAGCCTTCTCGAGTTCTCATAAACTTTTCGAAAGCAGGCATTTCAGAAAGTCTATGAATGTCTGTGGCATGAGTCTCTGCATTGGATGAAGAATGTTTTCCACTACGAATTGCTACGTATGTAGGCCCAGAGTGTGTCACAGCTTCAGGTTTCCCTTCACCATCTTTCTTTATTACAATACCTGCATAGACAGAGGGAATGAGTTTATGTTTTTCCGCGACCACGAAATCATGATCGGGTAATTTTACACGATAATCAAAACAATTGGTATCTTAGATTTACACAGATATAGTTGTAGATGTTTTTGAGGTTTTCGTAAAGTATAGTATAAAGTTCGTGTTTTAATACTTAAATTATACTTAATAGATTTTGAAATGTGACGTCACGAAATTTAGGACCCCTCCCACCCCCTTGTCACACAATGTCACACTTCGTCGACCCCCTCCCTCCCCCTAAACGTGTGACGTAATTTATGGATGGCCCCTTGAGAACATTATGGAGAACTCTCAGGCATGCAGATTTCCTCGCGATGATCACTCACTCTTCCTTCACCGTCGAAGCTGTGGTCGAAGCATGTGATATTTAATTTCTTAAACGCACATAACTCCGTAAAGTCGCCATCCTACGAATATGAGACCACAGTACCTATATCTATCTCTGCTCTTTTTGACAGCTCATTTTGGATAAATTCATATATGCATAAATTCTCCTTTTTTTTCCACAGAAATAACACAACGAATGTCCTCCACAAACATCGTGATAAGAATCTGGTGTCACATCCTCTTACCGCCTCCAAAAGAGGAGGAAGAGAAATCCGAACAGATGCGAGACACTGTCATCCAAACTTGGGGAGTTTACTTCAGCGGTCTCCGATACATCGGGGCCAATTTATCCCTAAACTTCACCTCTGATTGCTTCAAAAGTAACACTTTAGTATTCCAAATGCACGGGGGATACTTTTGTTCCTACAAAAGTTTGAAGTTAGATGTAATGCCGCCAGAGAATGAGTTAGACCAAGGATCTTTATCCTCAGAATCGTCCGGCAAAACGAGTTGTTTCAAAATCACCTTGGAGTCAAAAGTTGTACAGAATTATAAACATATGAAGGAATCCAGATCGATTTCTCCAGGAAGATTCTCGAAGATCTCCGAAAGGGAATATTCGAAAAGCCAAAGCCCGGTAGAAAGAGGTTTCAAGCAAAATATTCCTACGTTGAGAAACTCCTCGAGTTTGAACACGTCTCTGAGTCATAGAGACAGAAGAGAGGATAGTCTAGAAAGGAAAAAGGTGGAAATCAATCCTAACCAGATTTACGAACATTCACCGGATAATGTCGATATTAGAGAATTTTCCTCAACGGAACTCAACTGTGATATTTCCAATTCCCAGGAGGAATTGGCTAGTAAAATTGATTTAAGCGAGACAGCCGAGAGTTACGATCTAAGAAACGAATCAGATGTGCCAAAGTATAGATATTTGGCGATAAACTTCCTGAAATCGGAAATCAGGCCTAGCTACAACGCGAACAAACTTCAAAACCTACACTTATTGCAATACTCCATTAAGAAACGTCAAGAGGCGGTGCAGGAAATAAAAGAGAGAATATACCAAAAGTCTGCGTTAACACAGAGTTTATCCCCCGATTGTGAATTAAAGTTGAAAGGCAAAAGTAGATCGTATCGCAATTTGTTTTCTCCTGAAGAAAGCGATGATTTGAGGAAAGAAAAGTCGTCTTCGCAGAGCGATTTGACCGTCAAAAATGGAAGGATAAAAGAAGATAGGATACCCATATCTAATGGACCGCGGCTAACTTTGAAATTGAACGATCTGTTGTCTTATAAGGTATGTTTTAGAAAACTTAATTAATTTACTTGAAAATTAATTAAATTAAAAGCTTGAGCGGACTTTTAAATTTAAAATACTCGGCTGAGTTTTTTGAGAGCCGCAGCTGAAGAAAAATCTTCTTTTAAAACTAGCTGCCATATTCTCTATTTTTGAAAATTTCAATGGCTATGAAAAATGAACTCAGCAACACATTGGCTTTAAAATTTTGAAATAGGTTGAAGTATCTCGAAGTGAATTATTTCCAAGCTTGCATTTGCCCGTGACTTCGCGTGGAGGTACTTCTTTTTCCAGGATAAAAAGTAACCTTTGTCGCTCTCCAGATCCTCACCAATACTCATGCAAACATCACGTCGATCCGTAGCACATAATTGAAGGACAAACAAACACATTTTCGCATTTATAATATTAGTAGGGATGTAATTTCTATATGTATAATATGTAATATATTAAGGTGCACGACGAAAAAATGTGACTTATATATGACACTATTTTAAGACTCAAAATAAATTGATGTTGAGGCTGCATACATTTAATTAAAATAAATTACTTTTTAGTCTAAACCTTCACCCTTCCAAAGGGCAGAATACCTTAGACTCACGAAGCAATTGGAGATTTTACACTTCAAAAGGCTCATACTTTCCGACGAAAGGGACAGCAAGTTGGCCAACATAAGGAGACTGAAAGAGCAACACGCTAAGTTGTTTGAAGAAAATCAGGATGTAGGTAAGCAGTGCTATTTGTATCCCGACCAGATTTTTATCCGGACCTTGGCCAGATTTTTCTCCAGGCCTTGACCAGATTTTAGACCAGGCCTTGCCCAGAGTTTTGTCCAGACCTTGACCAATTTTTGACCAGATTTTGACCAGAAATGACATCCATTTTTAACCGACTTCCAAAAAGGAGGAGGTTCTCAATTCGGCCGGTATCTTTTTTTTTATTTTTTTTTCTATGTATGTTTAAATCCAAAATATCGGACATTTTTTAGAGTTACAAGAAGATAAAGATGTATCTTTTTGGATTGGATTAGAAATTAAGGATAATACCTATTCAGTTGGATGTTAAAACAAATCTCATTAATATATTTTTAACAATGAGATTTTGCAAGCAAACGCAATTTTGCGCAAGACATTAATATTGTTACAGTAAATTTTTTTATCACATCATTTACAGTTTAAAAGTATGTGGGTGTACAAGGGTAAGTGTATAAAAGTATGTGAGGTATATAAGGATAAGTGTATAAAAGTATGTGATTAGTATAATGATAGGTGTAGAAAAGTATGTGAGGTGTACAAGGATAAGTGTATAAAAGTATGTGAGGTGTATAAGGATAGGTGTATAAAAGTATGTGTGGTGTGCAAGGGTAGGTGTATAAAAGTATGTGAGGTGTACAAGGATAAGTGTATAAAAGTATGTGAGGTGTACAAGGATAAGTGTATAAAAGTATGTGAGGTGTACAAGGATAAGTGTATAAAAGTATGTGAACTGTATAAGGATAGGTGTATAAAAGTATGTGAGGTGTATAAGGGTAGGTGTATAAAAGTATGTGAGGTGTACAAGGATAGGTGTATAAAAGTATGTGAGGTGTATAAGGGTAGGTGTATAAGAGCATTAGGGCGTTTTCCACGAGCGATAAATTGCGGTGGCGACTCGGAGCGCCATATTTTTCTATTTCTGTGTGGTGTCGTTGAACGAGTAAGCGGTCCATAGAATATATGGCGCTCGAAGTCGTCACCGCAATTTATCTCGTGGAAAAACGTCATAAGAGTGTGGTAGATGTTTTAGGATTTTGAACTCTATCTTCTTCTAGGTACCGAGTTAATGCAAAACTACCACGCGTTGTCCCGTAGGACGGAGCAACTGAAGGAGTTAAGGGAGTCTTGCTACGCAATGAGGGAGTTGGCTGCACGCTCGCACGCGGCGTTGGGTAGCCATAGGACCAATATGCTGATGGACTTGCATAAGATATTTTATATAGAACAGGTTTGTATATAGTACACAATTTTTTGCCCACGTCATAGAATACATAATAGCAAAGGTACAGAAGATTCACTTCACAAAATTATTTAAATAAATTGCGACTCTTGCTAGCACAAAATAAAGTGGAATTCAGGTCGCACAACGCTATCTTACCTAATATCTAATACCTTTAAACGAGCAATTCTTGTATATAATATATATATATATATATATATATATATATATACATATATTTACCACCACCACGATTTACCAAAAAAAAGGTCACCCAGATAAAGAAGTCGCCTTTTTTTCTATCGCGTAACTCAACCCTACTGTTACTACTACGCCTGATGCGTGCCCCTGGCCTGACCGCGTGGAGGTTGTTAGAAATCCTGTAGAGATCCTTGAGGACCTGGCGATTGATAAAGGAAGGCTACTTTTTTTTTGAAGCACTTTTTTGGGTGAGCAAAAACATGGATTTCGCGTCATCGTCACCTTCACAATCGTCACCTGGAGATTTCAGTAAGCGTTCAACATTGTAGAGGTTCTCAAGCAACCTCGTACAGCGCAGTGGGCAAGCAGCCGCCTTCCTAACCGTTTAATGTATGATGTCGCTCGCAGGTTGCGAATCTCACTCACAAAACTTGACATTGCGATTTTTTTTATTATTTTTTTTTATTTATTTTTTTATTATTATTATTATTTTTTTATTTTATATTTGTTTTTAATAATTAGCAAATCTAGTTTTTACTTCTATCGGCAGTCCCTATGACTGCCAATTTTTTTTTATTTCGAGATAGGCTTGCGCTTGACGACAATCAATACTAGAAAGCACTGATGAGGTCTAGGTTGGAGCGCGCTTGCCTATAAAAGGCCTGTTCACTCGCAAATTGTCTATTATGTCGCAAAAACAAAAGGTTACGGTAAGGATAACGTCTTATAAATGTATGAACACCGGCTGCACGCACGAAAAAGTGTCACTTTCCGCCTGAGCCTGCGCGTGCAAGCGAGATCGCGGAATAAGCGATAGAGAGGCACGATCGGCCCAAGCGTTGGCTTGTGACTACAGAAAATTGTAATTTTCAATTAACTTCTTCTTTGTATTATACAAAATGATGATAATTCAGTGATAATAATTCAATTCAATTCATAAAAGTATGCAACTTTTCATCAATGTTTCTCTATGACGTTATCACGTAAAACTATCGTCCGTAAACCGACTTTACAGACAACCAATTTTTTTAACAGTATGATCGTGATGATCATTGATTACGAATGAACATTCCTTTTCATAATATCTTTTTTCGCTTCATAGTTTAGTATACCTAACTATATCTTTTATAGAAAGATCCAACGATCTGGTCAATATGCGACGTCCCCCTCCCGATCTGTGGCGACGACAGCCCCCGAGCATCGAACCCCGTCCCCGACGCGGTGGCCGCCGGCTTCGTGGCGCAGGCCACGTCTCTGGCGGCCGCCATCTTGAACCAGCCGCTGAGGTACAAGATCACGCTGCTGGGCTCCGCGAGCAAGATACTGGATATCACTCCGGACTTGCCTGACCCCAAGTGAGTACACCACAGCCCCCGAGCATCGAACCCCGTCCCCGACGCGGTGGCCGCCGGCTCCGTGGCGCAGGCCACGTCTCTGGCGGCCGCCATCTTGAACCAGCCGCTGAGGTACAAGATCACGCTGCTGGGCTCCGCGAGCAAGATACTGGATATCACTCCGGACTTGCCTGACCCCAAGTGAGTACACCACAGCCCCCGAGCATCGAACCCCGTCCCCGACGCGGTGGCCGCCGGCTTCGTGGCGCAGGCCACGTCTCTGGCGGCCGCCATCTTGAACCAGCCGCTGAGGTACAAGATCACGCTGCTGGGCTCCGCGAGCAAGATACTGGATATCACTCCGGACTTGCCTGACCCCAAGTGAGTACACCACAGCCCCCGAGCATCGAACCCCGTCCCCGACGCGGTGGCCGCCGGCTCCATGGCGCAGGCCACGTCTCTGGCGGCCGCCATCTTGAACCAGCCGCTGAGGTACAAGATCACGCTGCTGGGCTCCGCGAGCAAGATACTGGATATCACTCCGGACTTGCCTGACCCCAAGTGAGTACACCACAGCCCCCGAGCATCGAACCCCGTCCCCGACGCGGTGGCCGCCGGCTCCGTGGCGCAGGCCACGTCTCTGGCGGCCGCCATCTTGAACCAGCCGCTGAGGTACAAGATCACGCTGCTGGGCTCCGCGAGCAAGATACTGGATATCACTCCGGACTTGCCTGACCCCAAGTGAGTACACCACAGCCCCCGAGCATCGAACCCCGTCCCCGACGCGGTGGCCGCCGGCTCCGTGGCGCAGGCCACGTCTCTGGCGGCCGCCATCTTGAACCAGCCGCTGAGATACACAGTGGTGAATGCTGTTATAAGCGGAAGGTCTTGGGTTCATTTCCCGGTAAGATTAGTTTGGGAACTTAGTTTTGAATTGAGAATAGCTTTTACTATTTTTTTTTTTTTTTGGATCGTGTATTTTTAATTTTTTCTTTATCTGATTTTCAGTATACCCCTGTTCGCGCGGGGAGGCGACATAACGCTGTTCCGATACGCATTGTTCCTGCTGAACAAGTGCATCGCTCAGTTGCTGTGGGGGAGAGGTCTCAGCGTTTACGACATGAGGCCAACATTGGCCAATCTACAGCGGCTGCTGACTACGCCTAGTAATTTGTGAGTATATTTTCAACGCCCGTAAGTCTCTTCAATAGAATAGAATAGAAATGTTTTTTATTCAAATAAACCTTTTTACAAGTGCTTTTGAATCGTCGATGAGTCTACCACTGGTTCGGAATGCCCTTCCTGCCGAGAAGAATCAATCAAGAAGTTTCTTCTCCTTATCTTGGTTAATGGCTTTTTTCAGTGCCAAGCATTGGCACCAAATTCAATCATTGGTGAAGTACATTGGTGAAGCACAATTCACTTCGCTAATGTCAAGTAGCTTGATTGAAGCCATCAATAATTAGGGATGTTGCTAACTAATCAGACCAGAAGCTCTTTATAAAACTTTGAAACACACGCATAGTATGAGCTTATATGAAATGGTAACCTGTGACGTCATAAACATTTTATACACTTTTTAGTTTAGTTTTTTATCAATAATTTAAAAATTTTAACACACCAAACTAACAGCGGAAGTGTATTTATTTTGGAAAACCCTCAATTTAATAAATAATTGGTAAGAAATAGTTTATTTTCAACATAGTCTACACCCCAATTGTCCCATAAAAATGAGTTCTTATAAGAAATAAGCAAAAATAAATTTTCGTTGAAACTTCTTTATACCAAATACAGTTGTGTTAGTAATTTTACAGCAACTTACTGAAAAAAGTTTGGAATGAATAAGAACTTATTTTTCTGGTATTTTTTTTTGTCTCCGAACTGCAAATACGATTCAAAAGTACTTTATAAAAGTTAATTTGAATCAAAAACTTCTATTCTATTCTGTTCTCCAGATTTAAGTAACATCTATTTTGCATAAGTATGTCACGCACTCTATAAACATTTCTGTGGTGGTGTCGTGTGATGCGGGTTGTTACGTTCCCTCAAATATGGTTGAGCGAAGCAATGGCTGGGTCATGCGTCATGCTCGTGAACGGGTGCCACCGGCGGGAATGGGGCTACTTTATGTCTGCCCATCTTAAGATAGAAGTTAGTCGGTATGCATTTTTGGAACTTCCCTCATTGTGGAAACACTGCATATATAGCATAGTATGTACTGTATTGAAAATTTGTTTTGAAAAGAGCAACCGCCGAGTTTCTTGCTGGTTCTTCTCGGCAGGAAAGGCATTCCGAACCAGTGGTAGATTCATCGACTATTCAAAAGCACTTGTAAAAGTTTATTTGAATAAAAAATATTTCTATTCTATTCTATTCTATTCTATACATGCAATCTTGCAAATAAAGAAATTTGAATTTGAATTTGAATTTAAGTAATTTTGGACGCCTGTTGCAGATCAGACACATCGAAGTTGTTCGGAACGTACCGTTGGCTGGAGGACAGCCAGTGCGCGCGAACGCAGTCCTTGCGCAACCTTGTGCCGTCCGAGCGTAGCAAGTACAGGCAATTCAATAGGTTTAAGGTATGGGGATCAAATATACTAATAGCTTATTGTAGCTTTATTTTGAAGTTTCCTTAAATAATAATTATAAAGCGATGTTTATTTTGCGATGTTTATTTGTTGGACCCACTGGTCCAGTTCTTTGGCAGAGTGGGAACATTGCGTATATCACCTCCCCTTTCTAAGGTCCGCGTCACTTTTTGAATGTTTGCATTATAATTTTGTAAAAGGCTCCCCGTAAGCTCGGTTAGTCAACTTTCCACACAAACGTACTTTTGCTTTAAGGCGACCCATTGATAAACTATTCTTTCAAAAAATCGAGTACCGCTCTCTCTCTCGCACTCCCCGCTCACCCTGACTTGTTGTACGCGTCGCACTCGACCGGACCGTGCCAGCGGGTGACTTTGACTGGGTTTTTATTTAATTACTTATAACATAAGCATAAAATAAAATAACTTCTCGGTCTATGAAATAGAATAGCGGTCTGCCTATTTTATTTGTAGAAAATATAGGATCCTCCATGACGTGTCCGTCAACGGCGGTCCTGGCTAGAGCCGGTTATGAGAGCGAATGTGGCTCGCAAAACCAAATTTCGTCTGAAAAATCCTATTGCAGCACGGCGCACAGTGTAACTGGCCCGATGCATTATACGTGTAAAGACTGTAAAGCATTCCAAGCATTTGAACTTTTTTGGTGTGAATTTTGTACTTTTTTTTTTTTAAATAAGTCAAACTATTTTTATAAATTGTGTCTGGTTTAAGAAATTATACAGGTTTTCCCCTTTTTTACTATATTTTTAAAATTGTAATTATATCATTCGTTGCACTCACACTACGCATTCAAAAGTACTCGTTTTCGTGTTTTTTGGTCCAAGGCGTCATCTTAATTTAAAAACTACGTATGTGTAGGGGTGTATGTAAGTGGTGGGGACGTATCTAAGTTTGAAATTGAATCGAGTTTTTGTGGTTTTTAGGGTTCCGTAGTAAACAAGGAACCCTTATAGTTTCGCCATGTCCTAGCCCACTTAACGAAGCAAAAATAGGGGAAATAATTCGTGTAAAAGCTATTTTTCGCATAGTTGTAGGGAATGGTGTCTGAAGCAACATACTCAAAGTACTGAGGGATGGGGGTGAAGCTAACGGGGAGGGGGGGGTGTAAAGGTCCCTTTTTTAAGCTTTTTCTTGAATAACTCGTAAACGGTGGCTTATAGCAAAAAAATTTCTTTTATTCAAGTAATCTACATAAAATTATCTATAAAAAAGGTTCTATACACTTTTTCGCTGGGATCAATATTTAATGGGATATGAAGGAAAGAAGATGGACAATAATAAAATAAACTTTTTTAAGTAGGTAGGTATGGCATATGTATTAAAAAAATCTAAGTATCTTCTAAATCTAAAATATCATCATCAGCATCATCGTCGACGGTGTTTTCGATGGGGGCTCCGTTAGTGCATGAGCCGGAGCATACACCGCAGACACTGGAGCAGGCAATTCCTGTTTTCCGGCAGCCGCATCGCACCTCACACCCAGTCGTGCATCGGCAAAATATGGTGTTGAGAATGGAGTCAGGTGCCACTGGATCATTGGTTGTCACCGGCTTTAGGATGCCATCGTCTCCTCTTACCCAGCCCCATTGAGTAGGTGGTAGGGGGTTGCCGAGCCATGGTTGTATCTGTAAAAGAAGTTATAAGATCAACGTAAGTGTTTAGCTCAAATATATATTTACAGTATTTGACATTGATTAATGATACCTGTAGGTACACTCTCAACGAGTGCTGCTTCGAAGCTCCTCTAGTAGGAGGAAGAGTGGCCAGATCTGATTTCGGCATCATCATTTTGTTCCTTGGCAGGCGCTTGGTAAATTGCCAGAAACAGTTTCTCGCCGGCCTGTTCAATACTCTCAGGTGATGTTGAAAGCTCACTGAAAATGTCTTGAGATGGTTTGGGTCAGGTCTGGTTCAGCCGTGAACAGCTTAGCAATTCCCACTTAGCTCTTTCCATGGATCGCAGAGGTGGTGTCGCATCCGGAGATGCTGTGGAGAAGGAGAATTTTATTGTCTTGGCAAATGGAAGTTGTTGAAGTTGTCGCACTGAAAACAATTTGGTCTCCACCTTTCTACGCCCCGGTTTCATAAAGAACACGTTGATATTTGATGGAGCCAATCCCTTGAGGAGGACTATCAAATCGACATCCTCCCCAACGATTACAACAGTTGGATGAACGGCAGCCTTATCCAACCCGCACCTGACAACAGTACCATCAGCATCTCCTGTTGCAACAGTTGATTCAATCCCTGCTGCTGTCATTTTCTCGGTGAGGAACTGAATCAGCCTCGTTTTATTATTTTCATTGGCGAGGAAATGCTCCCGTTGAACAGTGATGATCGTATTTTCGTTACAGTTAATGTCAACCGACATTTTTTAGTCAGACCTCGTCGCTTCTGCTTTGCTCGTTTTGTGCTGTTGATATCACTGTAACCATCAAAAATCACCATACACTTTGGACCGTAATGTTTCTGTACGTAAGTAATGTACTGATGGCAAATCGAAGAAACGTTGGAGGACGGTTTCCATTTCATACGGTGTAGTAGAAAACCACCATCTACCACATTGGTGGTTTGGTTGAGAACGAGAGCTGCGTTTTTCTCTACTGGCAAAACATCGTAGAGGGATGACTTCTTCCCTTTTCGCATTACACCCTCGTGGAACAGAGCCATAGGGAATGGGGTAAGTTCATAAGTCAAAAGGTCTGCAACATCTTCGTTATTTTTTGCTATGACAGTTCTTCGGAAAATTGTCAAAGGGTTAACAGTACTGCTCATACTGGCTAGTGACAGAACCACATTCTTCTTAGACTGCTTCATGTCACTGAATTTGCTGCCAATAAAACTTTGCATCGTTTTGGTGCCAATATCTAGGGCTTGGTGGCAGTTTACTTTGGAATTTCCCAGGATGCCCATTGACAGGGATATTAGCGAATTCAATTTTGGAAATGGAGGATGTTCACTGAACCATTCTCGAATCTTAGCTCGATCTCGTGAATCTCTCTGTTGCCGTGACAACCGGAAATCAACGTGCTGTTCTCCACTAGCAAAAACCACTTCGCCACGCCACAGGAGCCACAGGAGCGCGCCATGCGCGCCATTAGTTTGAACGCCTTAGCGTTAAAACGCGAGAATTGATCATAATTAACTTTTCTGCTTTAATATCTCGTTGAATATTGATCCCAGCGAAAAAGTGTATAGAACCTTTTTTATAGAAAATTTTATGTAGATTACTTGAATAAAAGATTTTTTTTTGTTATAAGCCACCGTTTACGAGTTATTCAAGAAAAACCTAAAAAAGGGACCTTTACACCCCCCCCTCCCCGTTAGCTTCACCCCCATCCATCAGTACTTTGAGTATGTTGCTTCAGACACCATTCCCTACAACTATGCCAAAAATCGCTTTTACACGAATTATTTCCCCTATTAGGCAGTTTTTGGTCTTCATTGAGTGGACTATCCGTCCGTCTGTCCGTCTGTCCGTCCGCGGTTTAGCTCAGAGACTATTGGTACTAGAAATCTGTAATTTGACAAGGGTATAAATATCAATCACGCCGACAAAGTCGTGAAATAAAATTGTGAAAAACATTTTTTTTTTAGGGTACCTCCCCTACATGTAAAGTGGGGATGAATTTTTTTCTCGTCTATCCCATAGTGTGGGATGTCGTCGGTCTTTCAAAAATATTGTGGGTGTGGGAACACCATTTTTCAATTTAGAGATCCGTTTGTGAAATATGATATTTTAAAGTGCTAAATTTTATTAGAGTCAAGTGTCCCCCCGTGTCCCCCCCCCCCCCTCTGCCAGCTAAATGGTTATAATAGGTCTTTACCTATGAAATTGCCGTTTTGTATGCAATAAGTTAAAGTACTTATTTTTTCAAACTTTTTTATTTCTGTTATTGGAAGTAATCACCCATGCAATCGACGCATCTTTGCCAAACGCATTGGCAGTTTATTGATGCCCTTCTTGTAAAAATCAGCTGGACCGGAGGCAACAAACTCTTCAAAGGCATTTTGTACTGCCTCTCGGGAATTGAATTCTGGTGAGTATGGCGGATGAGGGAGAGCTTCTAACCCCAGCTCTTGCAGCTTGGAGACTGTCTGTTGCGCAGTATGGGGTCGCGCGTTGTCGTGAAGGAGCAGTGGGGACGACCGATTGACCAAAACTGGTTGCAGATGTGCAAGCTTCTCCATCATTCTCTCCAGTTCTTCACAGTACACATCTGCATTAATGCTCATGCCGTTTTGTAAAAAGCTGTGGTGAATCACACCCGCACTAGACCACCAAACAGTGACCATCACCTTTTTAGGGGTCATTTTTGGTTTAGGGCATTGCTTTGGTGCTGAACCAGGGTCTAACCAACTTGCTGAGCGCTTTCGATTGTCGAACAGAATCCATTTTTCGTCGCACGTAACAATTCGTTTCAAAATTCCTTCATTTCTTTGCCTGTTGAGCAGCGCAAGGCAGGTCTCGACGCGTACGTTGCGCTGGCGACCGTTAAGGTCGTGGGGCACCCATCTATCAAGCTTTTTTACCTTGCCAATTTGTCGCAAATGGATCAATATTGTTTTGATGCTTACATCAAAAGCTGCTGCTAGCTCAGCTGTAGATTGAGTTTCGTCAGCTTCCACAATCGCCTTTAATTCATTATTGTTAACCAAAGTCTCCGGACGACCACGAGCTTCATTTTTCAAGTCAAAATTTCCAGAACGGAACCAGGAAAACCAGTAACGGGTTGTGCGATCGTTTGTACAGTTCTCTCCGTAAACGTTTTTGATGTTACGGGCCGTTTGTGTCGCGTTGGTGCCACGACGGAACTCATATTCCATAATTACACGAATTTTTAAAGTATCCATTATGACGAAAAATGTTCAAATGTAATGAAAATACAACGCTAATCAAAAAACAAAAGACTGAGTTTGTAAATAGAATGTCATGGTTTTAAAACAAAATTAATTTGAATTTAGAATACAGAGCCATTACAAACTTTTTTTTATTTGAAATGACCAGTACTGAAGAAAGGCAATTTCATAGGTAAAGACCTAATATACAGGATACAAAAAAAAATCACAGCAGTAGTATATATAATGAATTTTAAAGGAAAACTATCACGGCTAAGTAGGGTTCATTAGTTAAGGAGTTATATCTGTTTTTTCTAAGTTAGGTATTACACGTAGTGTAAGTTGCATATTTTGTAGAATATTATAGTATTTAAACCATGGAACTCAAAATTTATTCAATATTCATAAATAAAACAAAAGCACTATCCTAGGTCAGCAATAATATTTGAGACTTTCAGCTACGGAACCCTACACTGCGCGTGGCCCGACACGCACTTGGCCGGTTTTTATTATTATAATATACTTATAAAGACATCATCGAAATAGGTTGACTAGCATGCACTTGAAGTCGTTGATATGTATGATTTTATATAATATACTAGATAAGTCTAGTCAGAAAGTTATACATATTGCTAGATCGTGCTCGTATTATAGCTATATTCCTTGTGAGATAGCTATGAACCGCTTTCGTATAACTATATTCCGGTTTATAGCTATAAACCTAGGGTTATAGCTATATCACGGCTTCAACTATCTTACTGCGACATATACTTAGGGCCTGTTTCAACATCACGCGTTCACCAAGTAAATCTTAACCAACGAGCAATAATAACATTTTGACAGTTTCTATATTGGCAACATGGATACCAATTGTCTAAAAGTTATTTCAATGATTCGATGACATTAGCTTCAAAGTAAAATAATCCTTGATTTTATTAAAGATCTAAAGTCACAAATTCTTCAAAGTAAAATAATCCTTGATTTTATTAAAGATTTAAAGTCACAAATTCAATACTCCCGATTTTAATATGGAGCGTTATGGAGAGTATCGTACATACGTAAACGTATAAGAATACATAAACGAAATTGAGCTCTAATTCAATGCTGTTATGGTTTATTTTACTTTGACGCTAATGTCATCGAATACGATTACGATCAATGGAATAACTTTACACAATCGCACCTCTATTAGAACATCTTTATTCCTTGCTTAAAGTTTGAGAAATAAACCCTTAAGGTTGAAGACAAGGGTCTGCCCGCGAAATTCAAATTTAATTTGATTTTTCGCAATTTGTAAACTAATACGACAAAGTAGGCTTATGGCCTTCTAATTGCGCCAGTGGAATTATCATCTTCACAGGTTTACATAAAAATCTTTACTTGTAAGTGACCAGTTTAAGAAATTAATCAAAATATCGACTAATTTGTGAGTAACTCACGTCCAACTCAGGATTTTACTTACAGTAACCAAATTAAATTTGAATTTCGCGGGCAGAACCGTGTCTTCCACCTTAAATAGCTTTTTTTTTTTAAATAATTACAGGAATGCCTCGATTCCCATTCGCATCAAAAGGGCTTCAATAGGAGACATAAACATTCCAGAAGCGTTGGCAGCTACCACGATGACCAGGTATTTATGTTATTTATTTATTTATTTATTTACAAATAACTTAATCCATCCTTACAGGAAACCTAATGCGACAGATAAGTTATAAATGACTTAAAAACTTCCTAATAATTATGTATTAATAACTACCTTATATTAACTACTTACAACCAACTTTAACCTAATATTATTTACAAAGAATATATATACTTAGTGACTTTTGCGAACTCGCTCAACGAGCAACTGAACAAATCTATTTGCTCCGAGACGATGTTGAGCGTGCGGATCGCGCGTGATTGGCGCTCGCTGCAGCAAGCAGCTAAGACTAGCTCATGTCCGCGACTTCGTTCTGCTAACTAAAGCTTACTAAAATTAAAAGCTAACTCCACCTGAGTTGGCTTTTAAAATCCCGCAGAAATTCTATTTTTTCCAGGATAAAAGGTAGCCTATGTCACTATCCAAGTACTAAACTTTAACCCCATGCAAAAAATCACGTCGATCGGTTGCTCCGTTGCTTTGTGATTGAAGGACAAACCAACAAATAAAAACGCATATTTTACTACTACTAACTAGTTGATGCTCGCGACTTCGTTTTGTATTTATTTATTTATTGCAAAAATTAATAAATAATATAATTCGTCCGCGTGGAATTAAAAATCCCCCAAGATCCCTCGGGAACTCTTTGATTTTCCGGCATAAAAAGTAGCCTATGTCACTCTCCAGGTCCTCAACTATGCCCCATCTAAAAAATCACGTCGATCCGTAGCTCTGTTGCGGCGTGATTGAAAGACGAACCAACAAACAAACACACTTTCGCATTATATTAGTATGATTAGAATGAAGTATTAGTAAGAGTATTACCTCACTTGCTTAATCCTAATATAACGGTAGTTAATAATATATGTAACGAAATTAAAACTGATTTATCGAATTTTAGTCCTTCGTTAACAAATTGTTTTTATTATATTACTAGGTGATGCCCGCAACTTCGTCCGCGTGGATTAAGGTTTTTTAATACCCGCGAGAACTCTGTAATTTTCCGGGATAAAAAGTAGCCTTTGTGTTAATCCTGGGTATGAGCTATCTCCATTCCAAATTTCAGCCAAATCGGTTCATTCGTTATGGAGTTATAGAGTAACAAACATTCATCCAAACATCCATCCATACATCCTCACAAACTTTCGCATTTATAATAGTAGGAGTAGGATTAAGGGTCGATTTCACCAACGTAAAATAAGTCATATCCGAGCGTAAATTTGATATTTTGACTGTATTTTCAATACAAATACTGTCAAAACGACCTATTTATACCTTGTTGGTGAAATCTTCACTGAAAGAAGAAAAGTGGTTGTTTTTTGTACTTTTTCTTGGTTATCAGCATGAGTACTCTTTAATGTTGTGTGATGCGGGTTGTTACGTTCCCTCAAATATGGTTGAGCGAAGCAATGGCTGGGTCATGTGTCATGCTCGTGAACGGGTTCCACCAGCGGCAATGGGGCTACTTTCTGTCTGCCCGTCTTAACATGTGTTGAATTATAATTAGAAATAATTACGTATGCTTTTGTGGTACTTCCCCTCATTGTGGAAACTCTGCATACATAGAATAATATCTATTAAGTATATTGTTAAAGTATTTTGAAAAGAGCAACTGCCGAGTTTCTTGCTGGTTCTTCTCGGCAGGAAAGGCATTCCGAACCAGTGGTAGACTCATTGACGATTCAAAAGTACTTGTAAAAGTTTATTTGAATAAAAAACATTTCTATTCTATTCTATTCTATTTCAGGACCTATCAGCTCTTAACGATTCTACCCTGTCCATAATGGGCTCAGAATCGAACATTTACGACATGAAGCTTGCCAAATCGGACTGTTCGCAAAACCTCAAGCAGCACAACTCTGACTCCGAGATAACTACAATCGAGTCGAGACTCGATTCGGAAAGGGTCCAATTCACAGTTGGTAAGTATTTTTAAGTAATTGTTAGTAACTTGGTAAGTAATTTTGGGCCTCATAAGAAAGCTCAGGGTCACTCAGCGAGCGATGGAGAGAGCTATTCTCGGTATATCCCTGCGGGATCGAATCAGAAATGAGGAGATCCGTAGGAGAACCTAAGTCACCGACATAGCTCAGCGAGTCGCGAAACTGAAGTGGAAATGGGCGGGGCACATAGTTCGAAGAGCTGATGGTCGTTGGGGTCCCAAGGTGCTGGATTGGCGACCCCGCACCGGGAAGCGCAGTGTTGGCAGACCCCCCACCAGGTGGACCGACAACATCAAACGAGTCGCATGGAGCCGCTGGATGCAAGCGGCGCAAGACCGAAGCCTGTGGAAGTCCATGCAGGAGACCTTTGTCCAGCAGTGGACGTCTATAGGTTGATAAAGAAGAAGAAGTATTTTTAATTGGGTATTTGTCTGTAATGAAAATGTTGATATTCATTATTTATAATCGAAAATGTAACATGTAAGAATAACATTTGTGGAAACAGAAAATACAGACAGAGTTACAGAGCTTTAAAGTTTCCTGTTAGACAGAGAGAGCGCTACTGAATTGTGACGTCACAATTCAGCACCTCCATACACGCTCCATAGAAAATTTCGATTTAGAAAGATATAGACACAGTCACAGTAAAACAGCTAATGATTCCGAAACCAGTAAAGATATTTAAAAAAGAGAAATGGCATTGTGTTGTAATATTTAAAAACGTTATTTTAAAAAAATAAAAAAATATCAGTCAAATACCCAATTGAGGAGGTTAGGAACATCATCATCATCATCATCAGCAACCCATCAACGGCTCACTACTGAGCGCAGGTCTTTCAGAGAAGGGTTGTAGGCCATAGTCCACCACGCTGGTCCAATGCAAATTGGCGGACTTCACACACCTTCAAGAACATTATGGAGAACTCTCAGGTGTGCAGGTTTCCTCACGATATTTGCCTTTACCATTGAAACATGTGATATTTAATTGCTAAATCGCACATAACTCCGAAAAGTCAGTGGTATGTGCCCGGGATCAAACTTGCGACCTCCCGAATAGGAAACCACAGTCCTAACCACTAGGCTATCACTAGGTTAGGAACAAAAAGTTATACATTACATTTACTTTTTTCAAGTAAAATGAGCATTAATTTTGAAGATAAGTATTATTGTCATCATCAGTATCATGGTCATGTGTCATCATTACTACAGTATGGTTTGATCCTGTGGGGTTATTCGGTCGATGCCAATAAGGTATTTATTAGACAAAAAGCATGTATTCAAGCTATGACTGGTGCGCATTTCTTGGATAGCTGTAAACCCCTATTCAAGAAACTCAATATTCTCTCTTTACCGAGTTTATACATCTACGGAATGCTTTTATTTGTAAAAAAATATCAAACTATTTTTCCCGACCTTACCAAATACGAGAATAACCGAAGAACCCACCGAAAAGACAAAATGTGCTTACCTCGAATAAAACTTAAATTGTTCTCTAACAGTGCGTATTGCATGGCAATTAAATTATTTAATAAATTGCCTGACAGTTTAAAAGGAAAACCTACGGCCGTATTTAGAAAAATAATTTATAAATTATTACTAAATAAAAATTATTACCATATTAATGATTATTTAACAGACCACAGCATCTCTATTTAATAATTCGTATCTAAACTATAATTGCACTACTATTGTACAATGTATTGAACATAGAAAATTATATTAAGTACAGTGTCCATAGGTAGATTATTATTTTTATTGATTATTTTTGACAATTTAATGGACATAAATACATTCAAAACTATGGAATTACTTTTAAAATTATGTACTTATTAGTTTTTAATATTGACATTTTGTTTATACTTAAGTTGACATTATAAATATTCACACACCAGTTCTGGTTAAATGTATTAGGCTCGATTTCCTGTTTACAATCATGTTGTACCTGCATTTTTGTGAATAAAATTTCATTCATTCATTCATTCATTCATTGTAATCAAACTTTTTATTAAATAAATTCAATTTTTAATAATTATTTCAGGTGACGATACGGAGTTAGACGAAAAATTGGTTCGTCTTTCGTCGAACAACGACGACGAAGTGACATGCTCGACGTGCTTAGACGAAAACGTCAAACGAATATGCTCGGAGATCAACAGTTTCTGTTCGAACACGACGAAAAGTGGTTTCGAATTGCCCAAAAGTGATATAGATATAGCGAAATATATGGAGAGGAAAGCTAGTGTAGAGGTTAACGAGGTTTCGGACTGCGAAAATTGTGATAGCGAGAAAACTATATGTGAACTGGGGTGTGCGAATAACGTTCGTGACGTCATAGTCATACCTAGCGCGGAGGCCATCTTGGATATTCAGGATTTGAATTTGGAAGAGTAGGGCGTTTAGCGGTCGAAATTGACGAGTGTAAAGGTAAATGTCTTAAGGCTCTTCTATATGTATAAGTGCGACTTTCGAACAATAGTGCAATATTCTTGAATTTGAAGTATATATAGAAGAGCTAGTATTGAAATTACCGAGGTTTTGTCCTGCGAAAATTGTGACTGAAAATTTTGTCTACTTGTGAATCTCTGGGATATATCACGCGAAAACGGGTAGACAAAATTTTCTCGTGGCGCGCATGATAGCCCTACTGGGGTGTGCCAATAACGTTCGTGACGTCATAGTCATACCTAGCGCGGAGGCTATCTTGGATGTAGAAATCGTCGCTACTGTCACATTTATTGTTGCCAATAAATATTATTTCATTCGAAATTCATTAGTTCCACTTTTGGCCACCGGGCCAGGTTTTGGCAACTCTGTAATTAAACGACGTAGCCCCATCGAGTTTGCGCTCGTTTGATTCGTCTTGACAAGTACATACTCTAGGTACAAATTGTCTAAAAGTTATTCAATTGATCGTATTCGTATTCGATCACATTAGCGCCAAAATAAAGCAATCCTTGATTGTATTGAATTAAAGTCACAAATTCAGTACAACCGATTTTAACATGGAGCGTATCGTACCTATTTACGTAAACGTATAAGAATGCATACATGAAATTGAGCTCTAATTCCTAGCTATAATGGTTTATTTTACTTTAACGCTAATTTCTACCGAATACGATAACGATGAATGGAATAACTTTTAGACTCAGTTTGTGGGTAATAAGTTTTTGTTCTGAATTTCTCATTGGCCTATTTTCCTTGAAAATGTTGTCGGAAGTAATTGTAAATAAAGTGCATGTGATTTAGGATGTCGGAATATAATGTTTGTGACGTCATTGTAATAGGTCTGGAGGCCATTTTGGATTTTTAGGATTTGAATCTGGAAGGCATTTGACAGTTGAAAGTGACGTCTATGGGTGTGTTCCGATATACACGGGACCACTGTAAAGTGTGACGTCAATCCAGTATACTGTGAAGCCGTTCCTTTTTAGTTTGCTATACTGGTTACTGTTTAAAACGGAACACAGTCCAGTATACTGTCATCCCCATTTTTTCAAATCTCTAGACGCTGTTCTATTTTCTGATCAAGTGTTGAGATCACCTTTCCTCGAAAGCACCAGTGCTCTCAGTACAAAATGGTGGCGAGTTATGACGTCACACATTTCCCTAGGGTAATTTGGCAGTGTACTGGCAGTCTGTAACGGAACGAATTTTTCACCACTGAGAGCACTGAGCAGTGTTCGCAGTGTATATCGGAACACACCCTATATACTTACAAAGTACGACGGTCCAGTTATGTAGAATTTTAAGGCAATTAAAATTCATAGACAATATTATTTATTATTCTATAATCTGTTTTGTGATAAACAAACATAAAATTAACGTTGTTATTATGTAATCAGTGTATTGTTATGTCAACATCATCATCAGCAACCCATTAACAGCTCACTACTGAGTGCAGGTCTCCTCTCAGAGAAGGGTTATAGGCCATAGTCCACCACGCTGGCCCAATGCGAATTGGCGTACTTCACACACTATTTGAATTTGGTATTGTTATGAAATAAGTTGAAACCATTTTGAATGTAAGATTTTTTGTAACGAAAATATGATCGAATTTAATGCATTATAGCCTGTTTTATAGGCGGCTGTACCTTAGATCCACTGATTTCTATAATAATTAATCTATGATTTACACTGGATTGGCTATCCATAAACAAATGACAGCTTAATAATTATCGTTCAAGTTGAAACGCCACATTTGACATACGAGTGTCTGGAACAAATAATATTGCAAATGGCGCACCGACCTCCATAATTAATCTATGAATAGACGTCGGTGCGTCATTTGCAATATTATATTAGTTCCAGAGACAATCGTATTTAAGCTTACAGCGCCAAAATGGCGTCAATCAAGTAGGCTCAAAAAAACGAAAGAATGAATGAATGAATGAATGAAATTTTATTCACAAAAATGCAGGTACAACATGATTGTAAACAGGAAATCGAGCCTAATACATTTAACCAGTGCTGGTGTGTGAATATTTATAATGTCAATTTAAGTATAAACAAAATGTCAATATTAAAAACTAATACATAATTTCATTTGAAGAGAAAGAAAAAGATGGCAACCTCTCCAGCGTTAATCATAGTTCAATTATTATTATAAAGCACAGTGCTAAGACCTCATATCTTACCCCTTTCCAAATTCAAACGATGTAAATAAATTAATATAGGGGCAAGTGCTGTACCTATGGACGCTTGTACCTGTAGACACAACCGATTCTGCCGAAACTATAGTCTATTTTTTTTAACAAACGAGTACTGAGTATGTCCCTCGCACATTTCCGATATTGACAGAGTGAGATGGATCATTGTTAGAAATGGGGTACTGAGTATGTCTCTCGCACATTTCCGATATTGACAGAGTGAGATGGGTCATTTTACGTTGATTACGTGGACCAATAGCAACGCAGTCAAAATTTTCGGTACTCGTTTGTTAAAAAAAACAGACTATAGCAACCCTAAAATTTTAATTTGAACGCGAACTGTCAATCATAGACAAAGCTTTACGGTCGCGTTCAAATTAGAATTTTAGGGTTGCTAGTTTCGACGGAATCGATTGTGTCCACAGGTACAAGCGTCCATAGGTACATTACTTGCCCATACCTACTCAGCGAAAATTTTCGTGATTCTAATATTATGTAGGTACGTAATTGTACATTCCTGCATAATTTGCTGATTACAGAAATATAGTGAACTCAGCCCTGCGATTGTCTAAAGTTATTCCATTGATCGTTATCGTATTCAATGACATTAGCGTCAAAGTAAAACCATAACAGCATATAATTAGAGCTCAATTTCGTGTATGAATTATACGTTTACGTATACGATACACTCCATATTAAAATCGGTACTACTGAATTTGTGACTAAATCAATACAATCAAGGATTATTTTACTTTGACGCTAATTTCATCGAATACGAATACGATTAATGGAATAACTTTCAGACGATGGCACCTCTGTTTAGCTGTAGGAGGCCGAGATTGGCCAAATGTGTAATATTTATAGCCGGGTACTGTACAGTGTACATAATATTGACTATAGTTCAGTTCCGTGCTTATTGAAGATTTATTTTACGCATACAAGCAAGCAATGGTGCTTATTCGGTTGCACACAATTTTTTACTGAACATAGAAACGTAACTTTCTAAACTTACAAACTTTTCCCAGAGATAGCAAGAGCAATAAAGATGGAATGTGTAATTAATTTTACGACCCTCAAACGAAAATAAATCCAAGGATTTGTTGAGCAACTAGTCGAGCGACTAGCGGCGTCATTAATAGTTTATTATTATTAGTATGGAGGGACGCGCCAATCGCCATGTTATCGTAGTTGAAGTAGGAACGTACGTTACGGTACGTGAAGTTTATTTACCAGTGTTACATGCTGATTTAACGATATTTATCTACAGTTTTTGCAATTCACGAAGGCGAGTGAGCTTTACTCGTGGTTACTTCTTGAAAATGCACTTATTTTCTCTTAATATTTTTTGTTATTTTCACTGTTTATTATTTATTATTATAAATAAATAAATATTTTATAGCGTTATCAGCTGCCATCGAAGAGTATTGCTTCAACTTAAACGATCTGTCAACTTAGTTGAGAAATGTTGTGCAACCGAATCGGCACCAATGTTAGTTTAATAATTTATAAAAATAGAGATTTGAGTAATAGTAACTATTAATAATAATTATATACCTACCTAAACATGAAGAGATGAATAATAAATAATTACCTAATCAGCCTTTGTTATTATTTGTTAAAAATAAAAATTAAATTATTTCTTTTTAAATAAACTGCATTTTTATTAATTAGAGGTACCTACCTTCTTGCGTCCTGTACTAAAGTGCAAAGGATGGCACTAAAACTTACGACCTCTCAGTTTTCAGTTCGTACCTGCGTTATGCTATTGAAGACAAGGGTCTGCCCGCGAAATTCAAATTTAATTTGGTTTTTCGCAATTTGTAAACTAATACGACAAAGTACGCTTCTGGCCTTCTAATTGCGCCAGTGGAATTATCATCTTCACAGGTTTACATAAAAATCTTTTCTTGAAAGTGACCAGTTTTGATTAATTTTTTGAACTGGACACTTTCAAGTAAAGATTTTTATATAAACCTGTGAAGATGATACTGCCATTGTCGCAATTAGAATGCCATAAGCCTACTTTGTCGTATTAGTTTACAAATTGCGAAAAACCAAATTTAATTTGAATTTCGCGGGCAGAACCATGTCTTCAACCTAAACTATGATAAACGAAAGACAAATAAACTTAGAAGTAATATTTATTCACAAATTCAGTATGAGCCCTTTAACATTGGAGTAGGTGCCAGCTATGAACAGCAGAACTCCTGCCAGAATCACGACTACGTTCTTCCACAACCGCCAGCGCCCTCTACCCAGACCTGGTGTCTCCCAGATCACGAGTAGTTCAATAATGGCAGGAAATATGAAGCCCATGTTGGACAGGCAGAAAGCTCCCAACTGGAATAAGATCAATAAATTACCTTCAAGGTTTTAGTTGGTAGGTAGGGAGTTAGGGACAAATGTTTTGCACAGTTTGGGCCTAACGTGTCAGGTTAACAATACCCTATCCGGAATCAATCAGAATTTCCTGTCTGGTGTGATCTTATAGTTTAATATAAAAATAGTTATTTGTGTTATATGGGGCCAAAGGAATTTTTTGTTCCCCGAGGGCGTTATTTTGAATTCAGAGCGAAGTGAAGGATTCTATAGTAGACTCCCGAGCGCAGCGAGGGATTCTAAAGTAGAACCCTGAGAACAGAAAGAACAAAAAATTTTGGCCCCGAATGACACACACTATTTTTCATCATTACCTATGAGAAAAAGCTAGGAGTATCAACCTACTATGTATAGAGTAAAGACATTACCAATACGTATATTGAAAGTTTAAATAAAACACAATTTATACATTTTTATGAAATAATTAAACATTAATATTTATGTTGAAAGTATGGGCGTATATATCTAATCACGTATATATCTAGTCAAATTTGATCACGTGACTTATCAAAGACAACAGCTTCTCAAACATTTTTGAATTTCGACATATTTTTGAATTCTCTCTTCTGATTGGTCCGCGTTAGTGCTTTAGTATGCTAAAGCACTAACGCGGACCAATCAGAAGAGAGAAATGAAAAGTCCCATGGGGTTAAAATTAAATTTTGCTCCCGCTATCCTCTGAAGCCAATATTCGTTTTTCGAATAGGTATGATGAAAAAATCTTTTTTAAAAACTGACTTCGAACGCCCGCGCCACTACACTACTATATACAGATACTACACAAAGTATATAATTTATTGTTGATATTTTTAAAAACTGCTCGACCGATTTCGATAAAATTTCAATGGGACTACCTGGGAAGTAGTTATACCCTTTGAAACAAAAAAAGAATTTTCCAAATCGGTTCAGGCGTCTTAGGGTAATCGGTGAACATAGGTACATAAAAAAAAAGAATTCCGACAAATTGAGAACCTCCTCCTTTTTTGAAGTCGTAAGCTCAAAAAGATTGTCCAGTGCCCAATCAATAGAATAGAATAGAATAGAAATGTTTTTTATTCAAATAAACTTTTACAAGTACTTTTGAATCGTCAATGAGTCTACCACTGGTTCGGAATGCCGTTCCTGCCGAGAAGAACCAGCAAGAAACTCGGCAGTTGCTCTTTTCAAAATACTTTTACAATATACTTAATAGATATTATTCTATGTATGCATCAGAGTTTCCACAATGAGGGGAAGTTCCACAAAAGCATACGTAATTATTTCTAATTATAATTCAACACATGTTAAGACGGGCAGACAGAAAGTAGCCCCATTGCCGCTGGTGGCACCCGTTCACGAGCATGACGCATGACCCAGCCATTGCTTCTCTCTACCATATTTGAGGGAACGTAACAACCCGCATCACACGACACCACCGCCGCAGAAATGTTAGAGAGTGTGACATAGTCAGGCTACGAATTGAAACTTATATTCAAATCAAATACTCATTTTAAGATATGACTTGTACACAAATAAAGTGGAAACTCTGAATAGAATAGAATTATTTTGATATCTCTACAATTAATCTATGATTAAGACGACAGCCTACCGTCATATTTTTTTGGACCTATATACGCCTTTATTGACGCCATTTTGGCGCTGCTCTCTAATATGTTACAAGTATCCAAGGAACTAAAATGAGTGAGGACACTATTATTTTAACTGATAGCTGTTGATACTTTTTGGCTCTTCCCGCCTATCCCTATACTTAGATAAAAATTAGTTCCAGAGACACTTGTATGTCAAATGTGGCGCTTCCAATTGATCCTTAATTTAAGCTGTCATTTGTATAGGGACAGCCAGTCCAGTCATCATCATCATCAAAGCGCTACAGCCCTGGGTGGGCCTTGGCTTGGTCAAGCAAATTTCTCCATTGGAGGCGATCATTAGCGGCCTCTCTCCAACTCCGTACTCCCAAAACTCTCATGTCCTTTTCCACTCCGTCAATCCACCGGCCTCTAGGTCTTCCTCTGCCTCTACGGCCCTTTGGTTTACTGTCAAGCAACTTTTTCGGGGCTCTTGAATCGTCCATGCGTTGCACATGTCCTGCCCATCGCATTCGTTACAATTTAATGATTTTGACGACATTCGGTTCTTTAAATAGTCCATAGAGTTGTAACGAATGCGCCAGATACCATTATCTTGAACAGCACCGAAAATCCTCCTCAGAACCTTTCGCTCAAAAATTAGCAGGCTGTTTTCATCCTTCTTACTTAGAACCCAGCATTCAGCTCCGTAAGTAAGAATTGGCCTAAGTAAAGTTTTGTATAGGAGTATTTTAAGATGTCTGGGCAGAATCTTAGATCGGAGGTAGCGTAACACAGACCAAAATAACATTTGTTTGCCGAAGTAATTCTCCTTTGAATTTCTATTGAGATTTCGTTCTCTGATGTGACGAGGGAGCCGAGATATATGCCAGTCCAGTGTTAATCATAAATTAATTTATAGAGGTCAGTGCCAATATTCATGGAAGTCTAAGTATCTACCTTAGAATTAAGTAATTCCTAATTCCATGCCAATATGTTGTAGGTAACTGAAGTGGAAATGGGTGCGGCACATGGTTCGAAGAGCTGATGGTTGTTGGGGTAGGTACCAAGGCGATTGAGTTGCGACCCCGCACCGGGAAACGCAGTGTTGGCAGACCCCCACTAGGTGGACCGACGACATCAAACGAGTCGCAGGGAGCCGCTGGATTCAGGTGGCGCAAGACCGAAACCTGTGGAAGTCCATTCAAGAGACTTGTGTCTAACAGTGGACGTCCGTTGACAAAGAAGAAGAAGATGTTTTACTCATGGAATTAAGGAGAACCTACTTATGTACCTACAACTAAGACTATTGTAAAGAAACTTACCAAACCCATCAAATTTCCGATATTAGGGAAAGCGATAGCAATTGCAGTAATAATGACTACGAAGGCAGCTCTATACACTCGTTCCCATATCCAGTGTTTGCTCGCGTCGTGCTTCTTTGCCACGTAATACCATACCAGGTTGAACGGTGCCCAGAAATTTAAGGCAAAGGTTATGAAAATCATAATTCCCATCAGACATTTCAATACTGTGGGGAATCTGTGAGAAATACAAGCGAGATTGTAATGAAGGTAATTACAAAATAGCTATTTATGCAACTGCATCGTAATGAGGGTCATTTTAATTCGAGTGCTGTTTTTTGATACGAGGCTTGCCGAGTATCAAAATAGGATAGTACGAGAATTAAAATGACTAATTACGTTCAGTTGCATACAAGATTTTATCTACGACAAGGAAAATAAAATCATTAACAAAATACGCCGTAGGCTCAATAAAGTAACAAAAAGTAACTCCGTAAGCCGCCACCAGTCGCCTGTGGCTCCTCTGTCGTATGAACGGTACAAAAGTGCCAGAACCCAGAGCCTTAGCTTTAGGTATCCTATTTTAAGAAGATAACCATTTCGATTCAGCTCCCATACAACGAGCTGCATCGAAATGAGAAGCAAAACCGAGAGAAAGTTCATTTCGATTCAGCTATCAAATTCGAAATTGGAACTTTTCGATGCTGGAGTAAATTATTAATATTTTTACACGCAAATATATGTAAAAGAAAAATGCGCGAGTGAAAAGAGCGCAAATTTTATGCGTTGTTGACTTAGGTACACCTATTAATATAGTAGTACCTACTTATAATTTATTAATTCCACTGTAGAGCAAATTTTTAGAGATATGGTTAGGGGGCTAGGCCGATTCTACCAAAAACTAGACCAATTTTGATGCAGCTTTTTGCGTTTGCAGTTTTTTCTAGGTGACGATTATAATAAGGTAGCTAGTATCAACCTTTGTGCAAGTAGGAACTTTTAGATATCAGTTATAATTACTTAATTCTGTAAATTGTTATCGAAATGGCGATTAAAAAAACTGTAGATAGTCATTCAGTTACTTACATTGCGTTGGGAAAATTCAGTGTGACGGGCGATATTGATTGCTCTCCAAATCCCCAGTAACCAAAAAATCCGACCAGAATTAGGAACAGCACTACAATACTCATGCCTGGAACAAAACATTACATTTTCATTGATTGAATGACTGAAGCAAAACATTATTTCATTGATCAAATTATTATCTAAGATGTCAGTGCGCCATTTGCAATAACCGGCATTCCGAACCAGTGGTAGACTCATCGACGATTCAAACACACTTGTAAAAAGTTTATTTGAATAAAAAACATTTCTATTCTATTCTAATATTGGAACGTAGTTCCTAATCGCGCGATGCGAAAGGGGGCTAGACGGGAAAAATTAAGACTAAATTGAACCGACACATTTTTGAATGTGAATTTGGCATTGTGTTCAATATTTTCACACTACAATATTAGATCTCCGTAGCCTTGTGGTTTCTACAGTCGCATAAAGGTCGATGGTTCGAATCCCAGCTCGACAGACTGAATTTTCTGTTTTCAATTTTATTTTAAATAATTTCTACATGTGCAATTTTTCCCTAATTTTTTTATTTTTATTATTCATTTATTATTAAAAGGAACTTCGTTCCAACCGCGTGTTCCACGACACTCACGTCTTTTTTATTAGTTCCAGAGACACTCGTATATTGTCAAGACAATGTGGAGCTTCAAATTGATCCTTACCTAATTGTCATATCATCATCATCAGCAACCCATCAACGGCTCACTACTGAGCGCAGGTCTCCTCTCAGATAAGGATTATAGGCCATAGTTCACCACGCTGCATGCGAATAGGCGGAATTCACACACCTTTGAGTTATAGAGAACTCTCAGTTGTGCAGGTTTCCTCACGATGTTTTTCCTTCACTGCTGAAGCAATATTATGTGATATTTAATTGCTAAATCGCACATAACTTAGAAAAGCCCGAGGTGCGTGCCCGGCTTCGAACCTGCGACCCCCCGAATAGGAGACCGCAGTACTAACCACTAGACTATGACTGCTTTATTTGTGGTCAGATGGACCCGCACTCATTTGCTTGCTTTGATACAAAAAAATTGGTTGTCTGTAAAGTCGGTTTACGGACGATAGTTTAAATACGTGATAACGTCTTAAAGAAACATTGATGAAAAATTGCATACTTTTATGAATTGAATTGAATTATTATCACTGAATTATCATTATTAATAAGGAGGTAATTGAAAATTACAATTTTCTCTAGTCACAAGCCAACGCTTGGGCCGATCATGCCTCTCAGGCCTCTCTATCGCTTGTTCCGCGCTCTCGCTTGCACGTGCAGGCTCAGGCGGAACGTAACACGTTTTCGTGCGTGCAGCCGGTGTTCATCGATTTATAAGACGTTATCACGTCAAAATCTCACCATAACTTAAAACTTTAGGGAACTGCGTGGGATCCTTCATATTGTTCTCAATCGGTAACGACACCCCGATGCCTTCCATGCTGAAGATCACAATGCCGCAGAACTCGAAGAACCCCAAGGTGTCCTTCCATGCGGGCACCGAGCTGATCGGGGGCGCGGATTGGAGACCGTACACCACTGTTGCTATCACGCAGGTCACTGGAAGGGGAGCTTAGTGTTACTTAAGGTTGATTATACGGGTCTGCCCGCGAAATTCAAATTTAATTTGGTTTTTCGCAATTTGTAAACTATTACGACAAAGTAGACTTATAGCATTCTAATTGCGCCAGTGGAATTATCATCTTCACAGGTTTACATAAAAATCTTTACTTGAAAGTGACCAGTTTAAGAAATTAATCAAAATACTGAGTTGGACGTGAGTTACTCACAAATTAGTCGATATTAATTTAGATTAATTTCTTAAACTGGACACTTTCAAGTAAAAATTTTTATATAAACCTGTGAAGATGATACTGCCATTGTCGCAATTAGAATGCCATAAGCCTACTTTGTCGTATTAGTTTACAAATTGCAAAAAACCAAATTAAATTTGAATTTCGCGGGCAGACCCTTGTCTTCAACCTTAAGGTGGATTAGGTATACGGGTCTGCCCGCGAAATTCAAATTTAATTTGGTTTTTCGCAATTTGTAAACAAATACGACAAAGTAGGCTTATGGTAAGTACTGTAATTGCTACAATGGCTGTATCATCATCACAGGTTTATATAAACCTGTTAAAAATCTTTACTTGAAAGTGTCCAGTTTAAGAAATTAGTCAGAATATCGACTAATTTGTGAGTAACTCAGGTCCAACTCGGTATTTTGATTAATTTCTTAAACTGGTCACTTTCAAGTAAACGTTTCAAGTTTCAAAGTTTGATTTTTATGTAAACCTGTGAAGATGATAATTCTACTGGCGCATTTAGAATACCATAAGCCTACTTTGCCGTATTAATTTACAAAATGGGAAAAACCAAATTAAATTTGAATTTCGCGGGCAGACTATTATAATCCACCTTTAAGTATATGTACCTACGATACGCTCCTTAACGCTCCATGTTAAAATCGGTTGTACTAAAGTGACTTTAAATTAATACAATCAAGGATTATTTTACTTTGACGCTAATGTCATCGAATACGAATACGATCAATGGAATAACTTTAAGACAATTGGTACCCAGAAGTTTAGGTGCTATGCTGTCTATGGTGGAACATCATACTTATATTATAAATGCGAGTGTGTTTGTTGGTTTGTCCTTCAATCATGCCGCAACAGAGCCACGGATCGACATCATTTGTTGCATGGGTTGTTGAATCATAGTTGAGGACCTGGAGAGTGACATAGGCTACTTTTTATCCAGAAAAATCAAAGAGTTCCCGCGGGATTTCAAAAAAAAAATCCACGCGGACGAATTCTGTGGGAGGTCTTGGCCGTGGCTAGTTACCACCCTACCGTCAAAGACGTGCCGCCAAGCGACAGCGAAGCGAAGCTTTCCGACACGATGGCGTGTTGAAACCGATTAGGGGTATGGGTTGAATGTTCACTGCCATACCCCCTTTCAAGTTAGCCCGCTACCATCTTAGACTGCATCGTCACTTACCATTAGGTGAGATCGCAGTCAAGGACTAGCTTGTCATCGAAAAAAAAAAGTCGCGGGCATCAGCTAGTATTTAAATAACCACAGTGGACTTACTGAGGAATTTTGGACGAGAAGACATCTCGGAGCTTCCCGAACGCTGCCCAGCCGAGTTGGATTCGGCGGCTGATCTCTTTCTCGAAATTGGACCTACCTAGCTGGACTGTGTGTCCCAGGTAAATATACTCGTCTACAATTTCGAGTGCAGAGTTCTCAACAATTACTGGGTGGAGCGGTGCATGAGCATTGGACATGATTTTCGTCTTGCTCATGTTCATTTTCAGGCCCACCTGTTGAGAAACCCTGCTGAGATCGTTGAGCATTGTATTGAGGTCTCTCAGAGTCTCTGCCATGACTACTATGTCATCGGCAAATCGCAGGTGAGTGATGTACTCGCCGTTTATGTTGATGCCAAGCCCGTTCCAATCCAGAAGCTTAAAGACGTCCTCCAACGCAGCGGTAAAGAGCTTCGGGGAGATAACGTCTCCCTGTCGCACTCCACGCTGCAAGTGGATTCGTAGTCTGGTCCTGTATACGTACTGACATTGTGGCGTTTTCATACAAGCACTTCAACACTTGGATATACCGGTAGTCAATCCGGCATCTCTGCAGCGACCTCAACACAGCCCAAGTTTCCACCGAATCGAAGGCTTTCTCATAGTCCACAAACGCTAAGCAAAGTGGCTGGTTATACTCTTCCGTCTTTTGTACAACCTGCCGCAGCGTATGAATGTGATCTATGGTACCAAAGCCTTTTCGAAATCCGGCTTGTTCGGGAGGCTGGAAGTCGTCGAACCTACGAGCGAGACGATTCGTAATGACTCTCGAGAACAACTTATAAACATGACTCAACAACGAGATGGGTCTATAATTCTTCAACAAGGTATTATCACCCTTTTTGAAGAACAGAACCACCACGCTCCTGTGCCATGCTTCCGGCGTTGTGCCCTCGTGACGGAATTGAACAATCGCTGAAAGATCTTAAGTACCGGTTTTCCACCCGCTTTCAGGAGTTCCGCAGTGATTCCGTCATCACCTGGCGCCTTGTTGTCCTTGAGCTGTTTGAGAGCCATTCTAATCTCGTATAGGCTGACGTCCGGGATATCTTCGGTATAGTGTCGGGTCAGTTTGGCTCTGGGATCTTTCGCCAAATCTTCAACAGGTTTTTGTGTCGTGGTATATAACTGTCCATAGAACTTCTCAACCTCTCCCAAGACCTCAGGTCGAGAAGAGACGAGACGGCCGTCATCAGTTTTCAGCCGCGTCAGCTGGCTCTGTCCGATAGACAGAAGCTCGGGAAGCTCCGAGATGTCTTCTCGTCCAAAATTCCTCAGTGCCTGAAGACTCAAGTCTTCGAACAGTGCGTGTTGCCAGTGATGACTTACGGATCCGAGACATGGTCGCTAACTAAGGGCCTCATAAGTAGGCTCAGGACCGCTCAGCGGGCGATGGAGAGAGCTATGCTCGGAGTGTCCCTGCGGGATCGAATCAGAAATGAGGAGATCCGTAGGAGAACCAGAGTCACCGACATAGCTAAGCGAGTCGGGATACTGAAGTGGAAATGGGCGGGGCACATAGTTCGAAGAGCTGATGGTCGTTGGGGTCCCAAGGTGCTGGAGTGGCGACCCCGCACCGGAAAGCGCAGTGTTGGCAGACCCCCCACCAGGTGGACCGACGACATCAAACGAGTCGCAGGGAGCCGCTGGATTCAGGCGGCGCAAGACCGAGGCCTGTGGAAGTCCATGCAAGAGACCTTTGTCCAGCAGTGGACGTCTATCGGTTGATAAAGAAGAAGAAGAAGAAGTGGACTTACTGAACGCAGTGTTGGCAGGCCCCCCACCAGGTGGACCGACGACATCAAACGAGTCGCGGGGAGCCGCTGGATTCAAGCGGCGCAAGACCGAAGCCTGTGGAAGTCCATGCAGGAGACCTTTGTCCAGCAGTGGACGTCTATAGGTTGATAAAGAAGAATAAGAAGAAGAGTGGACTTACCAATGAACACATCAGCTATCAAAGAGAAAGGCGCCAGGTACTTGAGCGTAGTGATCATACACAGCAGCAACACTGGCACAAGCAGCGTCAGCACGTACAGCCGGAGCCTGTTCAGATCGCCAACTTCGTGCGTGTCCTCAACGACTTCTTTGATCGTCTTCGCGATTATTATTTGGTACACGCAGCACGCGCCGAAGAGGTCTATGCATATCACCACATCGACTGCGTACCTGTGGAAATTAATCAATTAATAAATAATGTAATAAATCAGAATAAATTTATACATACAAATCAAAAATTCCGAAGCCAGCGGGATTCGAACCCACATCTCTTGGGAATCGCGCCCCAGTGTGTTAGCCACCTACACCATGGCAACGGTCGAACTACACGTCATTCAGCGCGCAGCGTCGAAATCCCGCCGGCTTCGGAATTTTTGATTTGTGTTTATAAATTTATTCTGATATTTCCTTAAGTGTCCTTAAGGTTATCACTTTAATAAAAAATAAAAATGTAATAAATGTTTCTTTTTTATCTTTTTGAAGTGAAAACTTCTTTAGGCGCGTTGAGCACTTTTTTGGGTGAGCAAAAAACATGGATTTCGCGACATCGTCAACTTCACAATCGTCACCTGGAGATTTCAGTAAGCGCTTAACATTTTAGAAGTTCCCAAGCAGCCTTGTACAGCACAGCGGGCAAGCAGCCGCCTTCCTTACCGTTAAATATATGATGAAGCAGGTTCGAATCTCACTCACGAAATCGTGACAGTGCTCTTTTCTTATTTGTTTTTAATAATTGGCAAATCTAGTTTTACTTCTATCGGCAGTCCCTATGACTGCCAATTTTTTTATTATGTAGATCAAGAGGAGCAAGTGTGAACGCCTTTAGGTACCTAAGTATAGTTTTATATTATTTTGTGCTTTATTGTAGCCTTGAAACTTGAGAAACTCCGAGCCGAGATTGAGTAAAACATCGACTAATTTGTGAGTAACTCACGTCCAACTCAGTATTTTGATTAATTTCTTGAACTGGTCACTTTCAAGTAAAGCTTTTTATGTAAACCTGTGAAGATGATGATTCCACTGGCGCAATTAGAAGGCCAGAAGCCTACTTTGTCGTATTAGTTTACAAATTGCGAAAAACCAAATTAAATTTGAATTTCGCGGGCAGACCCGTGTCTTCCACCTTACACCCTCTTCGTTCGAGAGGAGACCTGTCCCCACTGTCCAGTAGTGGGCCCAGTGATGGGTCCACATGAATGAACATACCTGAACCATTTGCTATATTTTCTTAAGCTAGGGAAAGGCCCCACTTCCAAAGAGGCCTCCGCGAGGTCTGGATACGACAGTTCTGTTATATGCAGCCGACTGTACAGGGTCTGAGCTGATTTTATTAGTATCTGGAACGGAGATTTAATTTATTGTTATAAGTAGGTAATATATTGAGACTAATAACGCATAGACCGATAGTTCCATACAACGAGACCAGCATAACGTGTAACCATTTTTCGAACTATGTGTGCTAAGAGGCGTCGTGTATTTACGCTCACCGACACGTACACTAGTGTGCGTACCGGTAGGCGAATCTAGTCTTTAAAGGCTACTATGAAAGGGTATATTTTCGCTCGCCGACACGTGCGTGCCGATAGGCGTAAAGAGCCTTTGAAGGCCTCCATGAAAGTGTTACACTCCGCGCGCGGCCACTGTCTTTCTATGCGTTATGGTTTCTATGTGTTTAGGTATATTTTTGGGTCAGCCAATTTGCATTGAGATAGCGTAGTGGATTAGGTCTAAACCTTCTGTGGGAGGAGCAAGCGCTTATTAGTGAGCCGTGGATGGGTTGCTGATGATTTTTTTATGTTTGAAGATATTTTTGGAGTTTACTCCTTAAGAATCGATTTTAGCAGCCCGGTATGAGAAAAATCCGGGCAGTAAAATCAATTTATCAATGACCTCGTTACGTTTTTCTGTTACGTTTTTCACAACGTTGAAATTTCTACCCTAACGTTGAGTAAATAAGGTTGGTTTTCGTGCGAAAGAGCTTTCGCTACGGGTAGCCGAGCGCGTAGCGATCGGGTCCCCGAAGCGAAAGTCGGTCGGGGCGCGCTCGGACCCGAGTCGCGCGCATAGAGAGAAGGATATAGCGTCGCGCGTAAGTAAACTCCAGTCGTGCGTCGGAGGCCGGAGCTGACACACACTTTTTTTATAACAAGGATATATTAAAAAAATATTTTTAACAAACAAGTTTTTAACTTTTTAGCATCATCATCATCTAGATTCTAGAACCAGAGGTGCGATTGTCTACAGTTATTCCATTGATCGTAATCGTATTCGATGACATTAGCGTCAAAGTAAAATAAACCCTAACGTGATTGAATTAGAGTTAAATATCGTGTATGCATTCTTATACGTTAAGGTATGTACTATACGCTCCATAACGCTCCATGTTAAAATCGGTTGTGCTGAATTTGTGACTTTAAATCAATACTATCAAGGATTATTTTACTTTGACGTTAATGTCATCGAATACGAATACAATCAATAGAATAACTTTTAGACAATTGGTACCCAGAGTATCTACTTGTCAAGACGAATCAAACGACCCCGAACTCGATGGGGCTACGTCGTTTAATTACAGTAGAGTCGCCAAAACCACCTTCCGGCTTCATCATCAGACCCTGGATATAGGATATAATCTAGGACTTGTCAAGACGAATCAAACGATAAGTATAGTCATAAGTAAGAACGTTGTGTTTTGTATTGTACTCTATCTATACATATAATAAAACAGAAACGAAACCAATTCTGTACATGAAATAGATTCAAAAAAGGGTTTTTGCTTCTAATTGTGTTCAAGATACAGATATCAAAACAGAAGCTAAATTTTTTTTTTGTCTGTTTGTCTGTCTGTTTGTTTGTCCTTCTTTCACGTAAAAACTACCGCACAGATTTCTACAAAATTTTATACCGTGGTACTCGGGTCAACATCTAGGCTACTTTTTATCCCGGAAAATCAAGGAGTTCCCGAGGGACTTTAAAAACTAAATCCACGCGGACAAAGTCGCGGGCATCAGCTAGTGTTGTGATAAAATACAAGAAAAGTATATTAAGTAATTAATTCATTCAAGTGTGTCATTTACTATGCGGATAGTAATTAACAATTAAGTACGCTCATTTCAAGTGTTTACATTTACAGAATACTTGAAGTAGGTATTAAACAAGTGGGTATAGGGCTCAACGGATTTAGATAAAACTGTAAATACTGACGTGCACGCAATACGAGATGTAGAATCCGAAGATGACTGTGAAGACAAGCGAAGTCCACAGTCCACTTTTCATGTAGGCCTCGTGAATGCCCATGATCCCGCCGCCCAAACATCCTTTTATAAGGTGTCCTGTGGATTCCAGGGTACTGAAAAAGGTTTAAAGGACGATGCAAAAAAATTGTATAGGCACTGTTCCCCACCCAGCAACAGACGTTGCATTTTTGATGTCCCATATAAATATTAACAACCATTTTCAATCCAAAAATGATTGGGATTTTTTTTAAATACAAAAATTGTACGCACGCTGAAGAACGCGCGCGCATGCACAGGCGACGGAAGGGCGGGAGGTGGTCAGAGGGAGCGCGGGCAGCGCGCGGCGCGGTTTTTTCTCTGCATCTTAGAAACGCGTCTGCGTCTTACAATAGCTTTTTTGACGTGATAACGTCTTATAAATCGATGAACACTGGCTGCACGCACGAAAAAGTGTCACGTTCCGCCTGAGCCTGCGCGACGCGCGTGCAAGCGATAGACAGGCACGATTGGCCCAAGCGTTGCCTTGTGATTAGAGAAAATTCTGTGATAATAATTCAATTCAATTCTGGTCAAATCAATGTTTCTTTATGACGTTATCACGTAAACGAACCGAACCGGTGGTAGAGTCTTGACGTGTCATAAGAGCCACAGGTTGGCCTACATGAAATAAAAAATTTTGAATTTGAATAATTTTGAATTTGAATTTGAATTTGAAAACCTATCGTCCGTAAACCGACTTTACAGACAACCAATGTTTTTTCTAGTTTTTTAACTTCGTTGAAACAAGTTTGTGCCAAAAATCGAAACTAACTTGAGGTATATATTATTAAGGTAAAATAATAAGGTGACGTTGACCTTCCTTGTAATTTTATTTAGTGGGCAAAACCTCTTTATCTTCCGAACAGGTAAAATGAGTTTATCAAAGGAGGTTGGTCTTGGTGTGCAGTAAAAAATATTTCAGAATTTACCTTGTAACAGTTTTTATCACTCTGCATTTTAGGTATAAAGCCAGCTTAGCATCGCGATAGAAAGGGAGGCAACTTCTAGGTGAATATGATTGTAGGTAATTTAGCGCTGTGCGACCTGAATTGCACTTTATTATGTGGTGGCAAGGGTCACTATTTATTTAAATTATTTTGCGGAGAAAATCTTCTGTACCTGTACCACATGTTATATATTCTGTGGTTGTACCACACGAGTAATAAAATAATTACTAGTGTGGTTGTACTATGTAAGTACAGTCAAATTACTTAATCCTTTCTTCTTCTTCTTTATCAACCTATAGACGTCCACTGCTGAACAAAGGTCTCCTGCATGGAGTTCCACAGGCGTCGGTCTTGCGCCGCTTGAATCCAGCGGCTCCCTGCGACTCGTTTGATGTCGTCGGTCCACCCAGTGGGGGGGTCTGCCAACACCGTTTCCCGGTACCCGTTTTTAGGGTTCCGTACCCAAAGGGTACCAACGGGACCCTATTACTAAGCCTACGCTGTCCGTCCGTCCATCCGTCCGTCCGTCCGTCCGTCTGTCAGCGGGCTGTATCTCGTAAACCGTAATAGATAAACAGATGAAATTTTCACATATTATGTATTTCTATTGCCGCTATAACAACAAATAATAAAAATTAAATTAAATTAAAAAAATTAAATTAAAATGTTTCCATGGGTACATGAAAATATTTTAATTTAATTTTTTTAACGGAACCCTAAAAGAGCGAGGCCCGACTCGCACTTGGCCGATTTTTTCTTAATCCTTTACATTCTTGAAATTATATTTTGGAATTGTTTTTTTTTTGAAAGCAGATTTTGTTTTCGTAAGAGAAATTATAAAGCAAACAAACACGGAACTATAACGCTTAGAACAGAAGTTGTTTGACAAAGTTTGACACACATTATTTTTCATCATTACCTATGAGAAAAGCTAGGATTATCAACCTACTATGTATAGACATCGTATATTGAAAGTTTAAATAAAACACAAATAAATTATTATTAAATAATTAAACATTAATATTTATGTTGGATACAGTATGGGCGTATATCGGTAGCCTAAGCACGAATATTTTCACTATCAAATAGTTAACGTAAAGTTAACGCCGACAAGATATTTTGTATGAAAACGACTGCACCGCCCGCACAGTGCAACGCCTGTTTTCATACAAAATATTTTGTCGGCGTTAACTTTACGTTAACTATTCGATAGTGAAAATATTCGTGCTTAGGCTACCGATCGACAAACTGATCACGTGACTTTTCGAAGACAACAGCTTCTCAAACATATTTGAATTTCGACACATACTAAAGCATGAACGCGGACCAATCAGAAGAGAGAAATGAAAAGTCCCATTTGGTAAAAATTAAATTTTGCTCCCGCTATCCTCTGAAGCCAACATTCGTTTTTCGAATAGGTATGATGAAAATGTAACGCTGAGACCGAGCGTGCTCTGACTAAGCTCTGACTTAAGATCTTTTTTTTTTTTTAAATAATATCAACCAAGTTGAACTTGACTAATATTCTCCTCTCCCCTCCAAGTAAGCGGAAAGCTTGTGCCAGGAGTGGGTACGACAATAGTGCAACGGGTGGGATTCGAACCTGCGACCTTTCAGTTTTCAGTCCGCACCTTTAACCGTTGGGCTATTGAGGCTTCAAAGATGATAAGATGGAGTTAAAACGAGACACAGAATAATTATGTTCTGAGATAAATGTGTGTCGTTTTAATAAATTGTCTTGTGTCTGAGCGGATACTGACAGTGTAGTCCAGCTAGGAAAAAGTGGGGTTAGGTGGAAAAAGGTCGGAAGTTAGGTACCTAATGCAACTTTGGGATGTTGTTCAGGGATGGGTCGTTAACATTTACTCAAGTTTTTAGACTTCGAGGACCTTATGCGAAAAGAGGAAGGGAGGAAAACTGCAAAATTTTCGATTGTCCTCCGGTTTTTTCTCAATAACTTTTTTCTCTTACGTTAAAAATATTGCTATACTTTTTTATAGTGTTAGTTTTTTATAGTAGAGTCCGAGTATGGAGTTTGACGTGAGTTACTCACAAATTAGTCGATAGTCGATACTCGGACTGATTTCTTATACTGGACACTTTCAAGTAAAGATTTTTATTTATATAAACCTGTGAAGATGATACTGCCATTGGCGCAATTAGAATGCCATAAACCTACTTTGTCGTATTAGTTTACAAATTGCGAATAAAACCAAATTAAACTTGAATTTCGCGGGCAGACCTGTTTAGTTCACCTTAAATAACTTTGCCCAAGACCTTCTTTTCAGGGTTGATAAATATATTGCAGCAATTACATCTTTATCCTTATACTAGCTGATGCCCGAGACCTCGTCTGCGTGGATTTTATTCTTAACCGACTTCAAAAATGGAGGATTATCAATTCCGAAATAAAGACCTTAAAACCAGTTTCCTTGCGGTGGTTCTTAGCTATGTTTGGTTAATATCGGTCCAGCAGTGTAAGAGTATCAGCTCTTTTCCAAAATGATGTAAGGCATTTTTGGCGTATGATTACTCGATTGAGTGCTTCGCGCGTGCCAGTATAATCGTTAAATGACAATTAATTGATAACTTCGACAGCCATAGATTCTCATGTCGGGGGTGTTGTAAATTTTCAATTTACACTTGTTTTCGTCTACCGTCCGATAAGGAACTTAGTTCCAAAAACAACAATTTGGCACTTGTTGGCGTTAGACGAAAAACTTACTTTGTAGGCTTTTTAATCTGTCTGTGTGCGACGAAGTCGAAGGTATCCTTTTCTGCGTGCACCACGAACCTCCTCTTGACTTCTGGAGGAGGTTGGGGAGGTGGTTTGTTCACTGGGTCGAACTCTACCTGATTCTGTGTGCTGTTTACCTGGAGAAGTAAAAGAGCTTCTATAAGTTTACCAATCCCTCAGTGCCTGAAGTCTTCGAACAGTGCGTGTTGCCAGTGATGACTTACGGATCCGAGACATGGTCGCTAAATATGGGCCTCATAAGAAGGCTCAGGGTCACTCAGCGAGCGATGGAGAGAGCTATGCTCGGTATATCCCTGCGAGATCAAATTAGAAATGAGGAGATTCGTAGGAGAACCAAAGTCACCGACATAGCTCAGCGTGTCACGAAACTGAAGTGGAAATGGGCGGGGCACATAGTTCGAAGAGCTGATGGTCGTTGGGGTACCAAGGTGTTGGAGTGGCGACCCTGCACCGGGAAACGCAGTGTTGGCAGACCCCCCACTAGGTGGATTGACGACATCAAACGAGTCGCAGGGAACCGCTGCTGGATTCAAGCGGCGCAAGACTGAAGCCTGTGGAAGTCCATGCAGGAGACCTTTGTCCAGCAGTGGACGTCTATAGGTTGATAAAGAAGAAGAAGAAGAAGTTTACCAATGGTGCGATTCTCTAAAATATTTACTACAGTGTGACGATAGCAATTGCCTCTGACTGTACCATACTCATTCACTATTGGGCAAAAATGTGTTGTTGCTGAATAAACGCCATAAATTCACCCGATTACCACAATTATTGAAACTGTAGCAATGATTGATGCATGCTCTACCTCAGGGTGTTACCATTACCACCTGGTACCAGGCTGGCGCAACTTCGAAGAGATTTTTTTTGTATGAAACGTGCGCTAATTTTAATATGGCGGCTCCTGTTTATCTTACTCTAAAGTCTAAAGCGTTTGTCTTTGTCGCACCTACCAAGTTCGCCTACAGTCCTTGAGAGATGGCAGAAAAATTAGTTTTTCTAAGCTGGTGCTGTTCGCTAGCGCACGTTCATTTCTTTGTATGGGAGTCCCGGACTCTTAAAACGTAGTGAAACGTAGTGATTACATTCTCTTTGATTGCCACCATGTTGCCACACAAATCCTTGATTGTCGATCGATGAATGGCATCTATGTCGATCGAACTGATCGATGGTTGTTACAATACCAAAACGCTCTGATAAGACGTTGGTGAAATCGGCCCCTATTCTGATAGGCGAATGGTTTAAATCTTTAATTGCTTTATTTATTTGCTGTCGGTAGAGATATTCTTACAGCAATAGATAGGTAGGTATAGGTATTTATATATTTAAGATCAGATCTCAGTTGTGCAAACAAGATAATGAAAGCCGTGTATAACATTGCATACCAAAGTAGTTGTAAATGTAAATGTTTATACTTCTACCAAAGGTTGCCCTGCACGCACGAGAAAATTTTGTCTACCCCTTTTCTAGTATTATCTCGATATCTCTATCGAAACTAACATGGTTGCTCACCATGATTCATCTCGTTACGTCAAAAGTAGAGATAAAATTATTTTCTCTATTTTCTCTACGAACTACGAACATGGCATGGTTTGGTCGGCCAAGACTAAACTGAAGGGCACTGGGATTACACTCTCCGAGTTCCTGATAAGAAGCCGCCACAAAGTCTTCATAGCGGCACGACAGCGTTTTGGCGTGACGAAGTGCTGGACCAGGGACGGTAACATAATGGCGATCGACTCGGATGGTAAACGGCATCGTGTAGCAACCATGTCGGAGTTGAAGACCATACAGGGTGTATCTAAGCCTCCCGTTGCGTCTACGTCTGCGCCTGGCCCTGCGCCTAATGCTGTGGCTTCCAAAGACTCCAGAAGCGCCAATGTTCGAGTCAAGAGAGTGATGAAGAAGTAGTGGTTAGGAGGCTCCAATAGCTCAGTATCAAGGCATCTTCCCTTTGGTGTGCTGTTGCTAAATTTGCTCTTAGTAGCTATATAATGTGTACTATGGTCGGTGTTTTGATTTTGGCTGGTATAGTTATATTTATACTAATTGATTTATTAGATTTGCAAAAGTTGAAGGTATTTGGAATTCTTGTTATTTGAAAGTTTGACAATAATAATCTACAAGTCATTGGCATTTGACATTTAGAACGTCATTTGGATTGACACTTGACAGTTCGTTCAGAAATTTTAAGTTGCCTAAGTTGTTTGTAAAGCCCACGGCACACTATAGGGTAATTTTGTACTAGGGTAATTTTTAAATTTATTTTTATCATTGTTTTGTATTATTTGCTTTTATTGAGTGTTATTTTGTGCAAATGTATAGTTTTTCTGTTTTGTTTTATTAATCTACTGGGCAGCTGGCGGAATAAGAAAATAAGTTTTTTATTTATTTTATTTTTAGTAACTTTTTTTTATTAAGTACTTAATTAATTTTTATTTATTTATTTATTTCATTTTTAGTTTATTTTTATTTATTTTTGATGTCGTTAGATAATATTAGTATAGCTTCCAATGATTCTGGTGATTTCTATTCTTTGCCGTCAGTTATTGATTCATCTAGTGAGGTTAGCTTTCACAGTACAATATCTTCCATTCCCTTGGCTTAAATGATGCCCTTGCTTCGTATTTCTCAGATTCCCTGAAAAATTTCAATGTGGTTCACTTGAATGCACAAAGCATTCCGGCTCACTATTCTGAAATGCTTGCGTCTTTTGACTCTCGTAACATTCACGCCATTCTTGTCTCTGAATCTTGGTTAAAGCCCTGTTTAGCATCCACTTCTTACTCTTTACCATGGTTCGTTCTTATACGCAACGACCGTATTGGCAAGAGGGGTGGAGGCGTGGCGATTTACCTTCGTTCTTACATTCCCTTTGCTGTTGTGAGTTCGTCCACTCAGCCTCCTCCTTCTAATGCGGCCGAACATTTATTCATTGAAGTTACGCTGTCCCATACAAAAATCCTTCTTGGCGTTTGTTATAGTCCATCTCTTCATATTGATTATTTCTCAGCCTTTGAACGTTTACTTGAAAATGTGACCCCGTCATATAGCCATACAATCATAATGGGTGAATTCAACACCTGTTTACTCAAAGGTGACAGTCGGTGTAAACAGTTACAGTCGGTCACCGATGCGTGTAATTTACATATATTACCTCTCTTTGCTACTCATAACATACCCAATTGTGCCCCATCTTTACTTGACTTAATTATTGTTTCCTCACCTGAATTCGTTATGAAGCATGGCCAGCACGAGGCTGATGTTTTCTCTCACCATGATCTTTTATTCCTGTCATATAAAGTCCGTCCTCCAAAAGCAAAATCGAGAATCGTTCTGCAACGTAGTTTTAGTGGAATGGACAAAGAACGTCTTGTTGAAGATGCTCGCCTTTTGGACTGGTCTGCTGTTACTAACGCTGCTACGGTTGACATGAAAGTTGAATTATTTAACTTCTTTCTCATACAGCTTTACGACGTTCATGCGCCGGTTAAGCCTATAAAGCTCAAACATTTACCAGCGCCTTGGCTAACAGATTATCTCAAAAAGCTTATCATGAATAAAGGCTTTGCGAAAAGCAAACTCAAGGCTGAAAAGACTGTTAAAAATCAGCAGAATTATAACAAAGCTCGGAATCGCTGCAATTCATCGTGTAGGGATGCACAACGACGCCACATTCACAAATCTGTCGAAAACGGCGACCCTGCCAAAGTTTGGAAGTTTCTAGAATCTCTTGGAGTTGGTAAAGCATCCCCTAGTTCGCCTCATCAGAATATTGATATTGATCTCCTTAATATTCATTTTACTTCTACTAGTACAATTAATAGCTCAGATAAGGAACGCACTCTGAGAATTCTTTCATCTATACCAGCTCCTGATTTCCAACCGTTTAATTTCACTCCTTTCACTGAATGTGATGTTAAAAAGAACATATTATCAATCTCGTCCAATGCCGTGGGTGATGACAGCGTTAGTCGTAATATGATCTTACCTATCCTGGAAGTTGTTACTCCTGTTCTAACACATATCTTAAATGTATCTATCTCGACGTCTAAATTTCCTGAAGCTTGGAAAAGTGCTCAAATTATTCCTCTCCCAAAAAAGGCTCATGCCTTACATTTTTCTGAATTTCGCCCTATTTCCATTCTCCCATTTCTGTCTAAAGTTCTTGAGAAACTAGTGTTCAACCAATTGAACCTATTCCTTAACAGAAATTGTCTTTTAAATCCCCTTCAGTCTGGTTTCCGGTCGGGTCATAGTACGACTACAGCGCTGGTTAAAGTTACTGACGACATTCGACGGGGCATGGATAATAAACAGCTCACTGTGCTGGTATTGCTGGATTTTAACAATGCATTTAATTCTGTCGATTTTGACATCTTACTGAGTCTGTTACGTTCTATTAACATATCTCCATCAGTGGTTGGATGGTTTCATAGTTATCTCAGAGGCCGACGGCAGCGTATTCGCATCGAAGATAAGTTTTCATCTTGGTGTGAATTGCGTGCTGGGGTGCCTCAAGGTGGTGTGTTGTCTCCTTTACTCTTTGCTATCTTCATTAATTCAATTTCTCAAATTATCACTTCTCTCTATCACATGTATGCAGACGATCTCCAAGTGTACACTCAGTCAACTCTTGAAGACTTGCCCTCTGCTATTTCTACCATTAATGATGACCTGGTGGCTGTCAGCGAATGGAGTAAGTGTTATGGTTTAAAAGTCAATCCTTGTAAGTCCCAGGCTATTATTATTGGTGGAGCTGGCTGGATTTCAAAGGTTGATTGGGATAATCTTCCAGCAGTTATATTAAATGGCGTTGTTATTCCTTATAGTGCCACTGTGAAAAATCTTGGTGTCCATTTGGACACTACTCTCTCGTGGTCTCAGCAATTAAAAGAGCTTAGTAGAAAGACCTTTGCTGCCTTGGGTTCTCTCAGGCGTCTACGTTCTTTTCTCCCCATTCCTACTAAGATTATGTTAGCACAATCTTTACTCCTCTCCATTCTCGATTATGCAGACGCAAGCTATATTGATTTAACCGAGGACCAACTTAATAAACTTGAGCGTATTCAAAACCTTGCTATTAGGTTTATATTTGGCTTGCGCAAATATGACCATGTCTCCGAATTTCGTTCAAAGCTCAAGTGGTTGCCCATTCGCTTTCGCCGGAATTTACATATTGATTCTCTTCTGTACTGTGTATTGTTCAATCCTATGACTCCAAGTTATTTAAAGGAGAACTTTAAATTTCGTGGTCATGACAGACCAGATAGAGTCTTACGGCCTGCGGAAAAACTCAAGCTAGTGACACCTACACATCGGACTAAGTATTTTAGTAACTCCTTCACGGTCAAGGCTATTTGTCTATGGAACGAGCTTCCCTCGCAAATTCATCGTGCTGAATCCTTTAATAAATTTAAAACTGACGTCAAAGATTATTACCTATCTCTGTGCTATCATCAATAACGACATAGTTTACGGTTGAAATCAGTAATGTATATATATGTATGTATATTATATGTATAGTATTATGTATGTGTATTATATTTATTTTGTATATATTAGTGTGTTAATATGTTATTATTATTATATTATATGGTTTAGTTTATTTACCTATTAGTATTTAGGTATATTATATACACCACCTCCCACTGTCTATTTGTTCATTTTCTCCCTAGGGTTAAGGTTGTCTGGAAGGGATCGCTATTTAGCGATAAGACCGCCTTTTTGTACTTACATTTTAAGTTTTCTTTTTTGTAACCTGTAATTCATTTGTGTTTTGTGGTGCAATAAAGTATATACATACATACATACATGGCTACTCTAAAAAAGAGTAAATGCGAAATCAGTCTACACAATATCTCTCTCTCTCTCTTCGCTATATATCACTTCGACGTGCATGTCAGGCCTGCTGGTAAAAATTATGCTATACTAGCTGATGTCCGCGAATTCGTCCGCATGGACTTCGTTTTAAAAATCCTGCGGGAACTCTTTGATTTTCCGAGATAAAAAGTAGCCTTTGTCACTTTCCAGGGCCTTAACTATACCCATGCAAAAGGCTATCCTTAGCTCCGTTGCAGCGTGATTTAAGGACTAACCAACAAACAAATACACTGTCGCATTTATAATATTAGTAGGGATACATAGCTTGAAGAACCCAAACATTAAGGCGACCTCGCACCGCTAGATGGCGGACGATTCAAGCGAGTCACTGAAAGCAGTTGGATACAAGCGGCAAGAGAATGATTCTGTGGTGATCTATGAGAGACCTATGTCCAGAATTGGACGTCTATCGTAGTTGACGCGACGACTCACTTTCACTTTCGGTGGTAGAATCATAAGCGTATTTTGAGGCATCAATAAATAAAATCTATCACTAGTTCGGAATGCAGTTCCGACCGACAAAAATCTATCACTAGTTCCGAGAAGAATTAGCAAAAAAATTGGTGGCTTCTCTTTTTTAATTAAAAACAATATTAAGTTGTGAACAATTTAGACTTATCTTCGTCTCATGAATTGTATGTAATATATCTTCAATTGTATAGTATGCTTTTTCATGAGCATAATTTTAACAGATGTCTCAAAATTTGTGTAAAGGCACTAACTATGGAGTTTTGCTGAACGTCACGCCCATTCCCATTTCCCACACACGACTTTTCGGACTTTCTTGAAGCGTAGTTAAGGAACCACGAGCCAATTTGGATTCTTCATTTCCCTATCGTGTAAACCACTACAGCACTAAAAAGCACAATATTATGTAATAATGTATTAAATTGATTCACGGTTGTCTTCTCGATTTAAGAATAATTTAAGTACTTCAATTCTCACATTCAATTTAAGTACGTCATTTCAATCTAATCAGAATCATTTTAAAACATTTGACGCATAAATTTTTTGCTGTAGTCGTTTAAATTGAAAAATTAACCCTGATTTATGTATTCGCTATCAGAAGATGTCATCGGTGAAAATGAGATGGCAAAATATAGAAGTAGGTAATTTTTGGAATAAAAGTTCTTAAAACTTAGGAGAAATTGTTAAGTATACTTAAGTATAATATGATAATTAATTAAAAAAAAACAGTTTTTACAGGTTTGAATAAACGATACCAATTTTATAACATTTATATTATGCTACTTTAAAAAATCCAGAATTTAAAATACACTAGATGATGCCCGCGACTTCGTCCGCGTGGATTAAAGTTTTTTGATTCCCTCGGGAACCCTTTAAATTTCCGGGATAAATGTAGGCTGTAGCCTATGTGTTATTCCAGGGTATGAACTACCTACCTCCATTCCAAATTTCGGCCAAATCATGAAAGAGTAACAAACATACACACACACACACACACACACACACACACACACACACACACAAACACACAAACTTTCGCTTTTATAATATTAGTGTGATGCATCGAGCGTGCAAACGAAATAATAAAAATTAATAAAAAAAATACTTACATGATTTGAATTCATTTCCATACTTAATTAAAATTAATACACTTTTATAGTAGCTACGTATTATAAATTATTTTTTAAATAAATATTATTGTTATTTTCTCTTTAAAAGTAAACTAAAATAATAATAAATAAACACATATTAATAAAAAAGACAAACGTCTGATAGCCTCCGAATCAAGATTCGTTACAAAATGAAGATGATGATATTCCGCGACAGGCAGCCTTGAAAATGTACCGTGGCAGGCAAAAAGCCGATATAGTTTAATATGAAATAGGTATAGCACGGTACAATGCGACTCGAATTAAACAGTGGTTCAGTATAATTTTGACCTGAATTTCATTTATATAGTCTAAACTTAGTACCCACAGTATCTGGAGATTTGTATGAAAATTTTAAAATATAAAATACTAGCTGATGCCCGCGACTTCGTCCGCGTGGATTTCATTTTTAAAATCCCGCGGGAACTCTTTGATTTTCCCGGATAAAACTTAGACTTTGTCACCCTCCAGGTTCTCAACTATACCCATGCAAAAAATCACGTCGATCCGTAGCTTTTTTGCTACTTGATTGAAAAACAAACCAAACATACAAACACACTTTCGCATTTATAATATTAAAAAGTATCCTATGTCCGTCTCCTGGTTATAAGCTACCTCCCCACCAATTTTCAGCCAAATCTTTCTTGAGATTCTTGAGATATAAATAGTGCAACTAACACGACTTTCTTTTATATATATAGATTTTACTGACGTGATAAAGTCATAAAAATCGATGAACACCGGCTGCACGCACGAAAAAGTGTCACGTTCCGCCTGAGCCCGTGCGTGCAAGCGAGAGCGCGGAACAAGCGATAGAGAGGCACGATATTTTTATTTTATTTTAGCCAATCAAACTACTGGCCCTAATTTTGCCATTTTAGTTGTGCTGTTTGCCATGGCAGTTCGTTTATCCCTTTACTGTACAGTTCTGATGAACGAGAGGCTCTGACTTCAACTCAAAATTTCGAGATCTAAAACGATTGAACCAATAATGGACCAAATCCAAGAAGTGTTAGGCCCGTGAACGTCGTACTGTTTGCGCAGGGGTATTGCCACGCACTCTAATTCGAAAATTGTACGAATTTTCAGTTTATCCATGGCGCCAAAAACTACCACAATTTCACAAAAACAAAACACTATCTAAAAACAAAGGGCTGGATTTGAAATTAAAAGGGGTTGTTTCATCTTGGGCCAGGTACTTACTACACTATACCAAAAAATAATATTAAATCATAGAAATTTTATTTTAGTTTTAATTTTAGAATTAAATTTAGGTTTAATATAGTATTGTATATATGAAATTTTCTTAAGGATCCAAAAAAAGCAGTTTTTTTGTTAATTAAAAAAAAATCATAGAAATTGAAATAAAATAATATATGCTTTTTTGCAGTTTTACTGTGAGTAAGAGTTACAAATATAAAATTGATAATTGGGTACATCTGTAGAATAGCAACTCCTGGAGTGCATTCATCTGCTGTTGTTGTCTATGTTTGTAATGACGTTACGAAATCTTAATGTCATTTCAATTGTCAAACGTCAATAATTGCTGTGCCAAATGTCAATTGATATCAATTGTGGTTATTTTTATGTCAAATGTCATCAAGACTCGTATAAGTACATGTCATTGTCAAAAAGAACGCCATATTGTTGCGCTTTTATTTTGCAAAATAATTTCGCATTGTACCTCGTAAAAAGGACCTTCTAATGAGAAATAAAGAAAAATAATCACTATTTCATGACCCCAAACATTTTGAAAGACTGTACAAAGACCTGGCCCAGGCAGGTTCCATATATATTTGAAACAACCCCTTTGAATTTCGAATTGCGCGCCAATCCACAGAATTAAATCTGAAAATGCTGGTTTTAAAAATTTCCAATTTCATAGGTAAAAAGAAACTATTATTTCCTAAATCCCCAAACCTTAGATAGGAATTCTCCGCCTTGAAAATGTATAGTAGTAACTGTTAGGCAAAAAGCCGATGTAGTTTAATATGAAATAGGTCAAATAGATACAGTACGGTACAATGCGACTGAAATTATACAGTGCAGTGTTTCAGTAGAATTAAAGATCTTGCGAAAGCGAAGCGTGTTCGAATATGCATTAATGGGGTTTTCTGTCAAGAAATTCACAATAGGTGGCGGTTTTTCACCCCCGTGCCTCGGAGAGCAAGTAAAGCCGTCGGGTCCTGCGCCTGATCTCTCTCCGGTCATGTCGGAATTCCGTCCCATAGGACTATGAGAGTGAGGGAATAGAGAGTGCAACTGTGATTGCGCCCACACTTGTGCACTATAATATCTGTGGAAGACCATGCAAGAGACCTTTGTCCAGCAGTGGACGTCTATCGTGCGTGCGGCTATCCGGCGTCTTAAGGGCAATAAGGCAGTGGGAGTAGATGAGTTGCCTATAGAAGTGTTTAAGGCTATGGGAGAAACAGGCGTTGATGTCTTACACACCATCTGCTGCAAAATTTGGGAAACGGGGTGTTGGCCAAAAGACTGGTCACATTCCTTATTCATTCCGTTGCATAAGAAAGGCTCAACGAAAAAATGCAATAACTATAGACTGATTTCTCTTATAACCCATGCCAGTAAAGTACTACTTCACATCTTGAATACACGACTACAGGCCTATTTATCGCGCCAAATTGCACCAGAACAAGCCGGTTTCGTTAAAGGTAGAGGTACACGAGAGCAAATACTTGTGATCCGCCAAATCGTAGAGAAAGCTAGAGAATTCAATACCCCTCTATACATCTGCTTTGTTGACTTTCGGAAAGCATTTGACACTGTTAAATGGACAAAGCTTTGGCAAGTATTATCACAAATGGGCGTACCTCTGCATTTAATACAACTCATCCAAAGATTGTACATAGATGGAACAGCAGCTGTTCGGGTGGATGAAATAGAGTCTACAAGTTTCAAGACCGAAGCCGGCGTTCGACAGGGGTGTATTCTTTCACCACTACTGTTCAACATTTACACCGAACACATAATGCGGATTGTCCTGGAAGACTGGGATAAAGGCATATCTGTTGGCGGGCAGAAGATGTGTAATCTCAGATATGCAGACGATACTACACTCTTTGCTCAAACAAAAGAGGATATTGAAGAGCTGCTAACACGTCTGGAGATAACTAGCTTAGAATTTGGACTGGCCATCAACAGGGATAAGACCAAGATGATGATAGTAGATCGCGCAAATCAAAACAGAACGGAAATCCAACGCATTGCCGATTGTGAGGTGGTGCCAACTTACATCTATCTAGGTTCAACTATCTCCAATACCGGGGGTTGTGAGCTAGAAATCCGAAGGCGATGTGCTATTACTAGGTCTGCGGTGGAGAAGCTCAACAAAATCTGGAAGGACAGAAGGATCACCAAAACCACTAAGGTTCGACTTATGAGGTGCCTTGTCTTCCCAATATTCCTCTACGGAGCTGAAACCTGGTCCCTTAGACTGCAGGACCGCCGTAAAATTGATGCCTTAGAGATGTGGTGCTGGAGGCGCCTTTTGAAGATCCCTTGGACGGCCTTCAGAACCAACAACTCCATCTTGAAAGAACTAAAGATAACAGAAAGGCTTTCGTCGACTGTGCAGTTGCGAATTCTGAAGTTCTTCGGTCACATCTCTAGAAATGAAGGGTCAATTGAACGGTTGGTGGTGCAGGGTCAGGTGGAAGGGAAAAGAACGAGAGGACGCTCACCAACGCGCTGGACGGACTTGATCAAAGCGGTGACCCGGACAACTGTGGTGGAGTGCTCCCGCAATGCAACTGACCGTCGCAAGTGGAGGAGCATCGCACGGGAGGCGGTGCGATCCAAAAACAATCAAGGAGACTGACAACTATCAACTAATGTCACATCATCCCAGCAGCCACGACCACTCTGACAAGAGTGACCGATAGAGAAGAAGGACGTCTATCGGTTGACAAAGAAGAAGAAGAAGATAATATAGGCGCTTATTGTGTTTTGATTGGCCAGATTTATTATTTAGGTAAGTGATAGAGATAACTCATTTCAGTCATTAATCTCAGGCTTTAACTATCCAAAATGATTAAGTTATTGCTTGACTGTCTTTTATCCTAATGTTATGTGATGATGTAGTTGGTAATGATTAAGTTATTGTTTGAGTGTCCTTTATCCTAATATTATGTCATGCTGTACGACCTCTCACACCTTCGAGAACATTATGGAGAACTCTCAGGTGTGCAGGATTCCTCACGATGTTTTCCTTCACCGTTAAAGCATGTGATATTAAATTGGTAATAACGCAAATAACTCCGAAAAGTCACAGGTCCGTGCCCGGGATCGAACCTGCAACCCCCCCGAATATGAGACCGTAGTCCTTACCACTAGGCTATCACCGTTAGAGCGGTATTCTATCGAGACTTAGGTATATTTTAGTAATTGTACATTGTACAATCGTTGTTAATAATTGCTAGGTTACGCCGTACTGCAATAACGAATAATATTGTCGGTGAAACTTAAAAATGGTTAACTTTAGCTACAAATAAAAGCTTGATTTCAACTAAAACATTTTTGAGATTGATATTCTTTATGAAGACAAGGGTTGCCATATACCGACAGAAATTATTTTACTTCAATATTTAAGCTCGGAGTTTTTGAGTATTGCTGAGTTGTCTGTGGTCAGGGTACCAATTTTCTAAAAGTTATTCCATTGATCGTATTCGTATTCGATGATATTATCTGAGTGTAAAATAACTTTTGATTGTATTGATTTAGTCACTAATTCAGTACACAGATTTTAACATGGAGCGTTATGGAGCGTATCGTACATACCTTAACGTATAAGAATGCATACACGAAATTGAGCTCTATTTTAATGCTGTTATGGTTTATTTTACTTTGACGCTAATTTCATCTAATAACTTTAGATAGTCGCACCTCGAGGTTTTAGCCGTGGAAAACTACTCTACCGCCAAAGACGTGCCACCAAGCAATTCAGCGTTCCGGTACGCTGTAAAACCGATAAGGGGTAGGTACAACGTTTTAAATTTTAATTTACAAGTTAGCCATCTTCCATCTTAGATTGCATCGTCACTTACCATCAGGTGAGATCGCAGTCAAGAGCAATCTTGACGTCGAAAAGAATAGAATAGAAAAGTTTTTATTCAAATAAACTTTTTTACAAGTGCTTTTGAATCGTCGATGAGTCTACCACTGGTTCGGAATGCCCTTCCTGCCGAGAAGAACCAGCAAGAAACTCGGCGGTTGCTCTTTTCAAAAAAAGTATTAAATACTTAATACTATGCTATGTATGCAGTGTTCCCACAATGAGTGTATGTTACACAAAAGCATACCTAATTATAATTCATTATTCAACTCATGAAATGAAAGTACATCATCGTAATTATATAATCGTGGGCAAAAGTTAGTAGTTATACATGTGATTACTCGGGGTTTATCTAACTAAATAATAGGGCTCCTTGATGAGTCGACTGATCAATCAATGCATAGAGCTCAAAATATCTACTATTTTAGTGTAGGTATTTAGCATAAGATGTGAAAGGAATAAACGTTGTCTCAACTTTGTCACTGATACACGCACTGCACAGTTCTGTTAGTCCGAGTATTAATTCGTTTGATCGTAATAGTAAACTATGACATTAGCATCAAAGTAAAATGAATCATAATTGTATCGATTTAAAGTCACAAATTCAATACAGACGATTTTAATTTGGAGCGTTTTCGTTACGTAAACGTATAAGATTACATACACGAAATTGAGCTCTAACTCAATAATTTTATGGTTTATTTTACTTTGATGGTAATTTCAAAGTTTACTATTCATAGTTGACTAAGGCTAAGGAAGGGAAGGGATAAGGGAAGGCATTGACTTGAGTTACTTACGGTTTTAATCAAAATAATAAAAGGAAAAGGTGACTGACTGACTGATCTATCAACGCACAGCTCAAACCACTGGACGGACCGGGCTGAAGATTGGCACGCAGAAGGCTATTATGATGTAGGCATCTGCTAAGAAAGGATTTTTGAAAATTCAACCCGTAAGTAAAATAGGGGTTTGAAGAATCGAAATTAACGTGAACGAAGTCGCAGGCAAAGGCTAGTTAAATGAAAAGTTTGGTACAGAAAGCAGTATTAAGGATGATTATACGAGTCTGCCCGCGAAATTCAAATTTAATTTGGTTTTTCGCAATTTGTAAACTAATACTACAAACTAGGCTAATGGCATTCTAATTGCGCCAGTAGAATTATCATCTCCATAGGTTTACATAAAAATCTTTACTTGAAAGTGACCAGTTTAATAAATTAATCAAAATACTGAGTTGGACGTGAGTTACTCACAAATTAGTCGATATTTTGATTAATTTCTTAAACTGGACACTTTCAAGTAAAGATTTTTATATAAACCTGTGAAGATGATACTGCCATTGTCGCAATTAGAATACCATAAGCCTACTTTGTCGTATTAGTTTACAAATTGCGAAAAACCAAATTAAATTTGAATTTCACGGGCAGAACTGTGTCTTCCACCTTAAAAGATATTACCTTTGAGTACACTCAAAGGATATTAAATACAAGTAATTTATTGTTCCTCTTGGTCATCAAACAAAACAAAAGTTACATTGTCAGATAGATTCAAAATGTCTTTTGAGTCAGAGAACGGTTCATCATCATCATCATCATCATCAGCAGCAGCAGCAGCAACAACCCATCAACGGCTCACTACTGAGCGCAGGTCTCCTCTCAGAGAAGGGTTATAGGCCATAGTCCACCACGCTGGCCCAATGCGAATTGGCGGACTTTACACACCTTCGAGAACACTATAAAGAACTCTCAGATGTGCAAGTTTCCTCACGATGCTTTCCTTCAACGTTGAAGCAAGTGATATTTAATTGCTTATACGCACTTGACTCCGAAAAGTCAGAGGTTCGATCCCGGGATCGAACCTTCAACTCCCCCAAATAGGAGACCACAGACCTAACCACTAGGCTATCACTGCTTCGAAACGAAACGAAAGAGAACGGTTACATACTGTGGTGCAATTTTCTAAAAATGATTGCTACAGTGGGACGGTTGTAATCGCCTCTGATTGGCCGATACTCACTCCCTATTGGCTAAAATGGGTTGTTGCAGAAAGAGCGCGAAGAAATCATTACAATTATTGAGACTGCAGTCCTTGACTGCGATCTCACCTGATGGTAAATGACGATGCAGTCTAAGATAGTAACGGGCTAACTTAGAAGCGGTATGGCAGTGAACATTCAACCCATACACCCCTAAATAGGTTTCTACACGCCATCGTGTCGGAACGCTAAATCGCTTGGCGACACGTCTTTGACGGTAGGGTGGTAACTAGCCACAGCCAAAGCCTCCCACCAGACCAGACCAGAGACAATTCAGAAATTATAAATTCCCAAATTGACCCCGCCGGGAATCGAGCCCAAGGCCTCCCAGTTATGAGACAATTACTGCGCTCACCACTGAGCCAGGGTGGTCGTCAAAAAATTATAATGCAGCTTGCCAGAATCCGTCCACTGCACTGGTTAGTACAGTCAACCAGATAACAAATTAATCATCTGAAGCTCTGACAACTGGAGCATTACCTAACTAAATTTTATTCTACTTTATGTAGGTACTTAGCCCTTTTAAAAATAAATAAGCACGGAAGTAATAGATTTTTGTGTGTTCAAAAAAGCACCGTATCTTTTAATCAATCATATGGTTATTTAACATTAATCACCTATTGTGCCCCAACCCTGATTTAGTACGATTACATGACTACATTAAGTCGTGCATGTTTAATATTATTCAATTTAACACGAACGCAGAACGTCATGGCGATATACAACAGTATTATAGAAAACATAACCTCAAACGAGTGTGAAAGTATTGAGAAAATGGCTAAAAGTGCTGCCCAAATAGCGGTTTACAACTTCAAGTGGCAATTTGTGACCATTGTTCTTTTTAATACAACAGTTCTATGTGGTGTTAATGCGTTTCTGAGATCCTACCAGAAGAATGCGGTAGTCGCAACCGATATGTATAATCCAGGATTTTCTATGAAAACAAGACAGTTCGTTCTATTCGGAACCAATTTGGATAATATCTTACATTTGCTAACTTGGATGCAGGCACAAAAATTTGACACCACAGCCCAGTATATGATTATATGCCAGTCCAATGTAAGAAAAGATTGTGATGAAGATGTCGCTACAGAATTTTTGTGGCACCATAGAATCATGAATGTTATATTTATAAACGATATTTTCAAGAACAGTACAACTGGTTATTATTACGAGTATGGTGAAAAATGCAAAAATACGCCTCCAATGAAAGTGAGAAATTGGAATTCCTGTGTTGGAACCAATGAATCGAGATATTGTGCTGGAATATTTCCTCTCCCATTCCAAAATATGTACGGATGCCCGATAATAGTGTCGACGTTTTTTCAACCTCCTTACATGTATATAAATGATGGAGTACCTTCGGGAGCTGATGGTGACTTGTTGAGGATTATAATTACTGCATTAAATGCAACTCTTGTGCTTAAGTTTCCGAGTAGAGGAGATGGATGGGGCAATCTTGATGAAAACGGTTCGTGGGTTGGCTCTTTGGGCGACCTTTACTACGATTTAGCGAACATATCCATGACATCTGCCAGTATCACTCAAGCGAGGTACAGTGCTTTTGAATTGTCCAGTTTTTACCTCACAACGAACTTAGTCTGGGTAACCCATCCTCCAATACCTGAACCTTCGTATTACAAGCTCCTACGTCCATTTAAAGTAGTTGCTAGAATAGCTTTAGCTGTTTCGTTCTTATTCGTCATTGGCCTGGCACTGATTTTCAAGACTAACTTCTGCACGACTATATGTAATGTTATGAATTCTGGCCATTTACCCGAAAGTGTAATATTTTTGTCATGGCAAATGTGCATGGGTCAGGTAATAACTATTTATCCTTTGAAAATGACAGTGCTGTATTTGATGTTGTTTTGGATTTGGTATTGTTTCTTGATGCGAACGTTCTACCAGGTACACTTGATAAATTCGTTGACAACAGACGTCTATCCATCACAATTTTTGGGTATAGAGGATGCTATTGATGCAGGTTATCACTATGGTGGAGGGCCAGCTTTAAGGGAGTATTATATCGAATCCCCTTTAGTCTATGAAAATTGGGAAGGTAGAGAGAGTTCCGAATATACATCTATAATGTTGAATTTGACACAAGGAATGCAGTACGTTTTAGCAGCAAATTTAGCAACAGTGCAAAGGTTTTTAAAAATACCTGGAAGAAAGCTACATATTTTACCTCGCCAAATTATCTGTACACCTATAGGGATATTTTTGAAAAAGTTTTCTCCTTTCACTATGGTAATCAATCGAATTTTGAAAAGGTTAATTGAATTTGGATTTCCGCAAATGATTTTTAAGAATAGTACCGCCTCAAGTTTTGAGGAGAAATCGGCGGATGAAAATCAGCCGATTAAATTAATATATTTCACAGGTTGCTACGTTATATTGATAATTGGCTGGATTTTGTCGTTTATTCTGCTTATTATTGAGATTATTATCGAAAGGCACAGAAATACTGTAATTAGGTTTACTAATTGATTTTGTTGACCCTTATACCATTAACATATTAAAATCGTAAATATTTCAATAATGACAGGCATTTAAAAGTTTTAATAGAGAGAACTGTATCGTAACGGAAATATAAAAGCCATTACCGCGAAACATGTAAATCGGCAATCAACGATCAGTCGCATTCATACAACAAACTTAGTGTCAGCACCTTTAGCAGTTTTACCGCACTGTAAATCAAAATAAACAGCAATAAAATATCACTGTTAATGAAATAATTATGAGTAACTACACAGTCAATTTAATGATACCGCAATACGTAGCTTTACAAAAAATCGGAAGCACTGCAGCGAAAATCGCGTATTTTAATTTTGATTGGCGATATGTGACTCTTGTTGTTTTCAATACTATTCAATATGTGGTTGCATTGGAATCCTTTCTAAGTAGCTACAAACAATCGGTGATATTGAAATTTGGTAAATTTATCCCACACTATCGCGCTCCTGTACCTCAGTATATAATATTTGGAATAGATGCTGCATCGTTGATTGATACAATTAAATGGTTGGATACATCTAAATATGATAACTCAGGAAAGTACATCATCATTTGCACATCCCCATTTGAGGGCGATTGTGAAGAATCTTTAATATTTATAGCATTGTCCAAAGTGTTGATTATAAATGTTATTTATTTAAGAGCAAAGACCAATTATGAATTCCTGGCATTCTCGTACGAAATTGTACGTCCAGAAAAATGCATCAATAGTGAAGCATACACATTAAATATTACAGAAAAATGTGCTTCCGATCATTGTTACAAAGATTTGTATCCTGAGAGATTGAAAAATTTTTTTGAATGTCCACTTATTGTGTCTACTTTTGAACAGCCGCCATTTATGTATTTGAATAATGTGACGATGGAACCTTCTGGAGGTGACGGTGATATTATTAAACTAGTAGCTAACGTTTTGAATGCAACATTGGAAATAAAGACACCCATAGAAGGAAATGATGCTGGGTTATTTCAGCATAATAATTGGACTGGTTCTTTGGGGGACGTTTTCAATGATCGTGCCGACGTGTCGGTCTGTTCCTTACCACTAACTCCCAACAAATATGGTTACTTCCAGATTTCTTTCGTGTATAACTCCATGGATATAGTTTGGACTGCAAAGTTACCACCAGTCAAACCAGCGTGGCAGAAACTTTTGAGCCCGTTTCAAACGAATCTAAGAATAGCATTATTCTTCATTTTTGTAGGAATTGTTTTGTTGAATTCTTTTACAAAATCCAGCACGTGGAGAAGAATTAGAAGAGTCGTTAAAATAACCCCAATTCGGTCAAGTTTGTTATTTTATTCATGGGCGTTGTTTTTAGCGATACCAATATTGAGAATACCCCAAAAGCGACCACTTTTACTGGTTGTATACACCTGGATATGGTTTTGTTTTATAGTGACAAGAGCGTACCAAGCAGTCCTGATAAGATCTTTGAAAAACGAAAATTACGAAGACAGCTTTTCTGATTTTGAGAGCGTGTTAAAAAGCAAGCAACCCTACGGTGGCCTCGCTACGTTACGGGAATATTATAAGGATGAACCAGGCATATATGAAAACTGGATATCTTTAGATTACGACGAAACAAATGATACATTAGATAGAATTTCTGATGAAGGTACTAATTTTGTTCTGGCGATCAATAAAGAAATTGTGATTGGACATTTAATAAAGCACAATGGTTTAAGGAGTTTGCAGATTTTGCCTGAAAAAATTGTCAATAGTCCTACAGTCATGTATTTCAGAAAGCATTCTGTTTTGACTCAACCTGTAAGTCGTGTTTTAAGCATGTCAGTCGAAGCTGGTTTAACTCAACGTAACTATGCAATCTATCTAAAGCATAAGAAACAGTTATCTAAGAGACAAGTTAATATTAAACGTAAACCTCTCACTTTTGATAACTTTAGAGCTTGCATGTTTTTGATGATTTTTGGATGGGGTTTGTCAATTATTTTCTTTTTCGCCGAAGCATTTTGTGGACGTCTCCAAGGTGAATAGATAATAATTATAGAAACTGAGTAATATTAGTACCTTGTTTATTATTTGCTTTAATAATTATTATTGAAATAATATTGCTTTGTGTTCTAGTGGTCGATAGTTTACCTGCAGTTTTATTTAAGTATAGTTAAAAGCTCGTTTGCTGCAATACTGTTACAAAAAATCCTGATTTTTACAAAAAATGACTCATTTTCAAAATACTAATTTTTGATTTCTAATAAGTAGTCTTTTGTAATACTTTACAAGTAATGTAGTTTTCATAGAGCATGGAATAACGTTAATTTATTATTAGTATTTTTTCTAGGGACGTAGTCGTAAATCTTAGTTCCATGATTATTAGTTAAAACAACTGTCAATTTTTCTAAATAACACACTTTGTATTATACATATTTTTTAATTATAGCTTTTGTAGACAAATAATTATTTATAGACAAATTAATTAATAATGATTATAAAAATTGTAACAATTAAAGTAAAATAAAACGTGATGGGTGTATTATTTGTACCTACGTCCATGGTATAGTGGTTATAGAATATTCAGCTGCTGATCTCGGGTTAAAGACCTGCGCGGGCTAAAATCTCTGACGACCTCCCTGGCGCAGTGGTGATTGCTGTGGTCCTATAACTGGAAGGTCTCGGGTTCGATTACCGGGGTCGAGAATTTATAATTTCTAAATTGTCTCTGGTCTGGTCTGGTCTGGTGGGAGGCTTTGGCTGTGGCTAGCTACCACCCTACCGTCAAAGATATGTCGCCAAGCGATTTAGTGATCCGACACGATGGCGTGTAGAAACGGATTATTAGGGGTATGGGTTGAATCTAATGTATACTGCCATACCCCTTCCACGTTAGCCCGCTACCATCATAGTTTTTTGTTTCTTTCTTTCAAAAAGAATATCAGCCAAGTTGAAGTTGACTAATATTCTCCTCTCCCCTCCAAATAAGCGGAAAGCTTGTGTTAGGAGTGGGTACGACAATAGTGCAAGGGGTGGGATTCGAACCTGCGACCTTTCAGTTTTCAGTCCACACCTTTAACCGTTGGGCTATTAATATTAAGGCTTTTAAAAGATTACATCGTCACTTACCATCAGGTGAGATCGCTGTCAGACTATCTAGACTTCGAATAAAAAAAAATTGGCACAATATCCTCGTGATTTCCATAACAACGAAGCGCGGTGACACTCAATTCGACAAGTGTATACATTCATTGCGCCAATCTGTATTCATTAACACCACTGTTCAATGCTCTTCATCAACTCAAGTATCTACTTATTAGAAACATCCAAGATCAAATCAGAAATGAGGAGATCCGTAGGACAACCAAAGTCACCGACATAGCTCAGCTAGTCGCGAAACTGAAGTGGAAATGGGCGGGGCACATAGTTCGAAGAGTTGATGTCTCAAGGTGTTGGGGTCTCAAGGTGCTCGAGTGGCGACCCCGCACCGGGAAGCGCAGTGTTGGCAGACATTCCACTAGGTGGACCGACGACATCAAACGAGTCGCAGGGAGCCGCTGCATTCAGGCGGCGCAAGACCGAAGCCTGTGGAGGTCCATGCAGGAGACCTATGTCCAGCAGTGGACATCTTAAGGTTGATAATGATGATGATGGACGTGAAATTTTCAATTTGTACAAACGCTTGTGCTTGTTTGTGTTTTTTATCGAAATGTTAGACCATTTTGAGAACACTAGGAAGAACTGACGATATTTTGCTTCACGATTAAAGCAAGGGATATTTAATTCCTTAAACGCACGAACCGCTGGTAGAGTCATGACGTGTCATAAGAGCCACAGGTTGGCCTACGTGAAATAAATAATATTGTTTTTTTAACTCCGAAAAGTAAGATATGCGTGCCCGGGATCGAACCCCGGACCCCTCGAAAAGGAAGCTGAGGTCTTAACTACTAGGCTATCACCACATTTATAATCATAAATGCGAGTGTGTTTGTTTGTCCTTCAATCACGCTGCAACAGAACTACAGATAGATGTGACTTTTTGCATGGGTATATTTGAAGACAAGCACGCCTAGCACGCACGCGCGAGAAAGTTTTGTCCACGCCTTTTCTCGTATTATCTCTATATCTCTATCGACGCTAACAATTTTTTTTTTATCTATTGAGAAGCTGCCGATTTCGATGTGGCGGTACACTTTATACTTTTTTTTTCATTATGAATTTTTCTCTAGCACTGCATGCAGTTCTATGCCTTACAAACTACTTAAATAATAATATAACATTAACTAAACTGAATATTACACTAACATGGTTGCACTCATGGATGGATTCGTCTAACGAGAAATTAGTCTACATCGACAATATCTCTCTCTCTCTCTCTTCGCGCGAGATATCACTTCGACGTGCATGCTAGGCGGGCTGGAGAGTGACGCAGGCTTTTTTTTATTCGATGACAAGCTAGTCCTTGACTGCGATCTCACCTGATGGTAAGTGACGATGCAGTCTAAGATGGTAGCGGGCTAACTTGGAAGGGGTATGGCAGTGAACATTCAACCCATACCCCTAATTGGTTTCTACACGCCATCGTGCCGGAACGCTAAATCGCTTGGCGGCACGTCTTTGACGGAAGGGTGGTAACTAGCCACGGCCAAAGCCTCCCACCAGACAAATTTTAGACAACAGGCTATTTTAATCCCGGAAAATGAAAGAGTTCCCTCACGATTTTTAAACACTAAATCCGCGCGGACAAAGTCGCGAGCATCACCTGGTACGAGCATATTATAATTTCCCATCATCCATGACAGATAGCCGTGAAACTGCGCTTTAAAAATCTTATCACACCGTATAACATAAAATATGTAAATAGCCACTTTTATTATTTCTTTATTTCTGTTTAAACAATGTAGCTTATCTACAGGTGTGTTCAGAGGAAGAATGTTTTATGACTAGTATAAGTCTGTTTATGTGTATACTTTGTTTCAAATGAACATGGAATAAATCACTTTATTCGCGGTCCAAAAACAAAGTAGGTACTACCTATGTACAAAGTTTATGAAAAGTTACTGAAACGTGGTGGATTATGGCACATAAGGTATAAGTATAACCCTTCTTTGAGAGCAGTTCTGCGCTCAGTAGTGAGATGATAATGAACTGAACAAAGTAAACTAAACGGGTCTGCCCGCGAAATTCAAATTTAATTTGGTTTTTCACAATTTGTAAACAAATATACAAAGTAGGCTTATGGCATTCTAACTGCGCAAATGTCAGTATATTCACAGGTTTATATAAAAATCCTTACTTGAAATTAGTCCGAGTATCGACTAACTTTATATAAACCTGTGTAGATGATACTGCCATTGCATTGGCGCAATTAGAATGCGATAATCCCACTTTGTCGTATTAGTTTACAAATTGCGAAAACCAAATAAAATTTTAATTTCGCGGGCAGACCCGTTTAGTTCGCCTTAAACACACATGACGTAGTCTAAATATTAATATTATAAAAGGAAAAGCTGACTGACTAATTTATCAACTTACCTACGTACTGCTTAAACTATTGGACGGATCGAGCTGAAATTTGGCATACAGAGAGCTATTATGACGTAGGTACGCGCTAAGAAAGGATTTTTGAAAATTCAATCCCTAAGTTGCCAAAACAGGGGTTTTTAAAATCGAATTTAACGTGAGCGAAGTCGCGGACAAATAGCTTGTTTGTTTTCTTAAACAAACTTGGACATACACACAAACAAACTAATTGTTTTGGAAAATAAAAGAAAGAAAGAAAGAAAGAAAAATCATTTATTTGGAACTCACATATTATGTTATAGTGACACATACTGATGCACGACAGAAGTCAGAACAAAAAACATTTGTGGTCCCAAAATGGTCTCCACTCAGCATAAATGCTATGCCTGTGGAGGAAGCACAGGCACAGCGCTGGTCTTCCGTGGGACCAGTAAGTCCGGATGACTGAACAAGATATTATGTTAAAATAGAAGTACCTATGTAGAAAATAGTGAATATTATGATAGATAAATAATAAATTAATAACAGATAATAATAGTAGCAGTATAATATAGTATCTATAACATAGTATAATATAATATAAACATAAAATAGCTTTGATAAAAATATGAAAATTGTAAGTCCTAATATGAAAATATGAGCTCAGGAGCGCCTAACCAACCTCACCTTTTTGCTGACAAAGCAATATCTTTCTTAAATTTGCTTTAAACCAATTTTTTGATTTGCTTACATCGCGCATGGGAGGAGGCAAATCGTTCCAGCATTTCGTAGCAGCAAATTTAAAGCTACCACAAAATGCTTTAGTTGCATGGTGAGGAGTAAAACACTGTATACATTCATTAATGTTAATGTAATCATTTATTTAGCAGTTTAGCACGAATAAAATGCACCTCCACCTAAGCATAAGCCGAACAGTACAAAGCTTAGATTCTTTAGCAGCGAAAACCTGAAACAATAGAAATCAATAATTAATCATCATCATCATCAACCCATCAATGGCTCACTACTGAGCGCAGGTCTCCTCTCAGAGAAGGATTATAGGCCATAAACCACGACGCTGGTCCAATGCGAATTGGCAGACTTCACACACCTTCGAGAACATTATGGAGAACTCTCAAGTGTGCAGGGTTCCTCACGATTTTTTCCTTCACTGTTAAAGCATGTGATATTTAATTTCTTAAACGCACATAGCTTCGAAACATCAGAGGAGGCGTACCCGGGATCGAAAATGCGACCCCCCTAATAGGAGACCACAGTTCCTAACCACTAGGCTATCACTGCTTATTAAAACAATAATGTGATAGGAAAAGTTTCTACTAGATATTGGAACCCACCCAGTAATTGTTGAGAACTCTGCACTCGAAATTGTCGACGAGTATATTTACCTGGGACACACAGTCCAGCTAGGTAGGTCCAATTTCGAGAAAGAGATCAACCGCCGAATCCAACTCGGCTGGGCAGCGTTCGGGAAGCTCCGAGATGTCTTCTCGTCCAAAATTCCTCAGTGCCTGAAGACTAAAGTCTTCGAACAGTGCGTGTTGCCAGTGATGACTTACGGATCCGAGACATGGTCGCTAACTAAGGGCCTCATAAGTAGGCTCAGGACCGCTCAGCGGGCGATGGAGAGAGCTATGCTCGGAGTGTCCCTGCGGGATCGAATCAGAAATGAGGAGATCCGGAGGAGAACCAGAGTCACCGACATAGCTAAGCGAGTCGCGATACTGAAGTGGAAATGGGCGGGGCACATAGTTCGAAGAGCTGATGGTCGTTGGGGTCCCAAGGTGCTGGAGTGGCGACCCCGCACCGGGAAGCGAAGTGTTGGCAGACCCCCCACCAGGTGGACCGACGACATCAAACGAGTCGCAGGGAGCCGCTGGATTCAGGCGGCGCAAGACCGAGGCCTGTGGAAGTCCATGCAAGAGACCTTTGTCCAGCAGTGGGCGTCTATCGGTTGATAAAGAAGAAGAAGAAGAAGAAGATATTGGAAGAGCGGTGCAGTATACAGCGCGATTTGGCAGATTATCTATACTAATATTATAAAGAGGAAAGATTTTTTGTTTGTTTGTTTGTTTGTACCGAATAGGCTCTGTAATTACTGGACCGATTTTAACCATTTTTTCACCAACAGAAAGCTAAGTTATCAGGAAGTAACATAGGCTATAATTTATTTTCAAAAAAATTAGAGATTCTTAAGAAAATTGCAATAATGTAACCAATCTGTGATGTAACCACAGCACAGAATATATAATAGTACTACGTACCTAAAGTAGCAAAATTTTGCCTATAAAATGCATTATTTAGCGTGTGCTGAGAAAACTATTGATGATACATAAAAATTATGTACTAAAGTACTCATTATTCTCTACAAAAAATTCCGCGAGGGAATACATCTATTATAAACTCGCCGGCATATTTAGCGGAACATAAAAAAAAGGTCCATAATTAAAAAAATATGGTTTTATTTTAAAATCTACTTACTACACTTCTTTTGTTATTTAAAGTTTCATTTGTTTTACTTAAAATGAGATCACATTAAGAACAGATTTTGCGAGTAAAGGCTATTTGTGAAAAATTGTACATTTTTGAACTTTTCAAAGTGAAATTTAATATTAAAATAACAATTAATTAAATTAGAAAAATGGTGATTAATATCGCGTATTTCCTCCACGTGCTCTTATTAAAGTTTCTACCCGTCTAGGCATACTGAGAATGATGTTATCGATGGTCTCCTGGGATAGTCTCCGCCATTCCTCAACTACGGCGATTCGCAGTTCTCCCACGTTGGCAGGAGCTGGAATTCTGGACTTAACTTTTCTTTTCAGCAAGTCCCAAACGTGCTCTATTGGGTTCATATCCGGTGATCTCACCGGCATAACAGTGATATTCATATCATTAAGATAAGCTTGAGTTACCCGAGCGGTATGCGGCCGAGCATTATCCTGCATAAAAACAAAATCATCACCGATATATGGGGCAAACGGTACGACATTTTCTTCTAAAACTTCTCTGATATAGCGGTCTGCAGTCAGACTCCCTCTGTCAATCACTACCAAGTCTGTGCGAGCTCCCAAACAAATGCCCGCCCAAACCATTATTGATCCACCACCGTATGCAACTGTAGTTTCAAAATTTGTCTGAATGTATCGTTCTCCTTTGCGTCTGTATATTCTTTGCCTGCCTTCAATTTGATTCAAGAGAATTCTGCACTCATCACTAAACAATACCTTACTCCATTGGTCCGCGTTCCAAAGTCGATGTTCCTGAGTAAAAGTTAACCTGTTTCTACGATGATTTACCTCGAGCCTTGGAGCCTTGGCGGGCACAAATGAACCCAAACCAGCTTCTTCGAGCCTTCTTCGTACCGTACGCTCACTTACGGTTACACCCCGCACTGCTTCTAACTCATGTCGGGCTTGGACGGCCGTCAAACGGGGGTCCCTACGTACACGAAGCCGAATGAAACGATCATCCCTACTCGAAGTGCGTCTTTTTCTGCCTTGTCCTGCTCTTCTCACATAAGTACCGGTCTCCCTGAACCGTTGGATACTGCGATGGATCGTTGAAACTGGTTGACGAAGATCTCTGGATATCACTCTGTAGGTTTGACCATTTCTTCGCATTTCGAGTGCCCTGGCAATCTCCGTTGGGGCTAAGTCAGGCATAATTCAGTCATCAACTCCAGAAAGATACGCGATTAAAAAAAACTAACAAAAAACAGTATTTTCAATGAAATTTTAAATCAAACTCGGAAGGAAGAAATACTCGAAGTTCGCTCCAGATAAGGTGTATTTGAATAAAATTAAAACAATTGCATAAAATGTGATGTTCAGTTGTTTTCTTAGTTTGAAAATATTTCTTTTTAAATTAAATGACGTATAAACCAGCCAGCAACCTTATATGATACTGATATCAAACCTTTTTTTTTATGTTCCGCTAAATATTTCACCGCGAGTTTATTTCATGCACAATAGTAGCTTTTGTGTTCTAAAATTTAATTAGATCGCCTTTATCATCGTATATTATTAATTCTTCCTTACTAATACATAATTATAAATGCGAAAGTGTGTTTGTTTGTTGGTTTGTCCGTCAATCACGCTGCAACAAAGCTATGGATTGATGGATACGGATTTTTTGGATAGGAATAGTTCAGAACCTGGAGGGTGTCTATCCCGGAAAATCAAAGAGTTCCCGCGGGATTTTAAAAACTAAATCCACGCGGACGAAGTCGCGGGCATCAGCTAGTAAAAAAAATAATTTTTCATCATACCCATTCGAAAAACGAAAATTGGTTTTAGAGATAGCGAGAACAAAATTCAATTTTGTACTTATGGAAGTTAGAGCTTTCTCTCTTCTGATTGGTCCGCGTTCGTGCTTTTGTATGTGTTTATATTTTATACTAGTTAATCAAAGACGTCGAACGCACAATGGTTTTATTTATACCTACGTTCAATATTATAATGTCTATACAAACGAGTTTCGAGGCCGAAATACAATCGAGTACATTACATACATTCGAGTATACAAACGCCTGGTTCTACCTAACTATTTAAAAATAAAAACATAAAATGCGTCAGTGTCGTGGAACACTCGGTTGGAACGAAGTTCCTTTAATTCCTTATTTAAAGAATATTCTAAAAATATTATCTTCTAATAATGAAAACATTACCTTTTAGAATCAACGCCATCTCTCGCCACATATTAGAACCATCTCGTAATAAATCAGCGCGCACCTGTGACTGAGCACAGCCAATAGTATTGCGCTATGGATATCCCTCTACACTACTCGGGAAAATTATTAGGATCAACGCCATCTCTCGCCAAATGTTAGAACCATCTCGTAATATAGCATACGCGCTATGGCCGTCTACACTACTCGTGATGGAAAATTCAGAATTCTTACATCGTTTTTTCGCCTAGCCTCCATCCGCCAAGTCCGTACCGTCCGATAAGGAACTTCGTTCCAAAAAAAGGATTAAAAAAGAAAAGGTAAAAATACCTAAGTTTAAGTTTCCTAGGTTCATTCCATGTTGTCAAAGCCTCTATTATCGCTGGGAATATGAAGACTAGGAACGCTGCGAAGAAGTTGCCAAGCTGAAAAATTACGTTGATTTTATTGAATAAAAATGATCGCATCAGTGTAACGATCGCAATGGCCTTGATTGGCCGAATTTATGGAGTTCGTGCTGCATCAATGCATTTTAACCAATAAATAGCAAGGGAGCACCTAAAAGTTGCCGATCATAATCGTATTCGTTTGATGGCATTAGCGTCAAAGTAAAATATTCCTTGACTGTATTGATTTAAAGTCACTTTAGTACAACAGATTTTAACATGGAGCGTTATGGAGCATATCGTACATACTTATACGTATAAGAATGCAAACACGAAATTGAAATAGATTCAATGCTGTTATGGGTTATTTTACTTTAACGCTAATGCCATCAAATGAATACGATTTTGTTGGTAACTTTTAGACCATCGGGGGCCAGACGTTGTTTGCGATCGTTACACTGATGTAAGACATTTTAGAGAATCCCTCAAAGCTCGCTAAAAATTCTTACTAAAGTTTTAAATGCGAAATGGTTTGTTTGTTTTGTCCTTCAATCACGCAGCAACAGAGACACCTATAGGGTGGGTGTACACGTGCAGTTAAAGAATTAGAGATCTGCATATGCTGCTTTGCATCCCGGGGAAACAAAAGGTATCTTAAACCACGGAATATTAAGAAAACGCAACTCCACGCGAACAAAGGGTACATAATAGTATCTACAGTTGCCTCTCTTTCTATCACGTTATTCATAATTCTTAGGACTAAGTCTGAGATCTCACTCTCACTCAGCTCAGAGTTCAGACTCAAGACTGAGTTAAAACGAGACAGATTTATGTCAGGACATAATTATTTGTGTCTCATTTCAACTCTATCTTGAGTCTTGAGCAGAGCCAGAGTACGATCTATAGATCTCGGGCTAAGTTAGCCCACTGAGTTGGCTCGACGGGCCGAAACGTCGTCTCTTGTAGATTTAGGTAGAGGCCACACTGGCTACTTTTAGTTGCAGCGATCGCGGCGTTTTTATGGCCTTTAGCGTTTTTAGGGTTCCGTACCCAAAGGGTACCAACGGGACCCTATTACTAAGCCTAAGCTGTCCGTCCGTCCGTCCGTCCGTCCGTCCGTCCGTCCGTCCGTCCGTCCGTCCGTCCGTCCGTCCGTCCGTCCGTCTGTCAGCGGGCTGTATCTCGTAAACCGTAATAGATAGACAGATGAAATTTTCACATATTATGTATTTCTATTGCCGCTATAACAACAAATAATAAAAATTAAAAAAATTAAATTTAAATACAGGGAAAATTTTTTTTTAATGCCAAAATTTTTTTTGGTAGTTCAGTATCGTTAATAGAACAAATTTCCATTAATAGCTCAGTAGCTTTTTTAAAACATTCTTTTTTCTAAATCTGTCTCTAAAATAAGAAAATCAAAGACACCAAATAAAGGTACGCGCACATTAGGACTGGCCGCTACGGGGCGGAGCGGGCCGTATCGCATTTTCGGAAATGCACAACGCAATAATGAGGTCCGCTCCGCCTTGTCTTAGTGTGCGATAGGTCAGATAAATTGTGTACAAGTGATTTAGGCGGATATTTGACGAGTTACAACTAGGGCTTGCATTCGAATATTCGAATATTCGAATTATTCGAATAATATTTCTTGTCCGAATATTCGAATATTAAATCTGCTATATTCGAATATTCGACCAATTTTCCGGAAGCCAAACTCTGAATATTGATGTGCATGTCGCAGGCATTTTGTGTGATTCCGCCGTTTACATACGGCGTCGTCAGTTTAGAAACGTTCGCTGTTATGTAATGCCGCGGCAAATTGAAGTACTTATTTAGTTCTGTTTCTTATGCCTAACAAGTACTATGTTCGCCAAAATCTAAAGTTAGGTTAGGGTTATACATGAACAGTCGGGTGGTAGTGTGAACAGTCAGGTGTGTGTGAAGAGTCTGGTGAACACTTAGGTATATTGGCCAAATGGAACCTAAGGGCACCTGACTGTTCATGTCGAACCCCAACCTAACCTAACTTAAGAGGCAGATTCGTGGCCCTGGTGCTTGGGAATTGCGTAGATTCACAATAACTACATCTAAAACTACAGTGAAATTCATCGCCTCCAGGCGATAGATATGGGGAGTCTGTCGCCTGAGAGAGTAAGGTCCTCGGGCCGGGAGACACACTTTGTTTCTTGTGTGCCTCAGATAGAGTGATGAGTGAAGGACTCTGTGTTTGAGAAGAGGTTCTGTCTCTGCAGGCGCCGCTAGCTGGGTTGCGTGAACGTGATTACGGTCCCGTTGCCCAGTCACCGGGCGATGAGAAGGAACACCGTGGGGTTTTAGTCGGTTAGAGTCCGACATAACTGTCGCGTAACCCCGGGGGCGGTGGTATCCATGATGGATTTCCCCACGTAAAAAAAAAGGTATATTGGCCAAATGGAACCTAAGCGGGCACCTGACTGTTCATGTCGAACCCCAACCTAAGCTAACTTTAGAGGCAGATTCGTGGCCCTGGTGCTTGGGAATTGCGTAGATTCGCAATAACTACATCTAAAACTACAGTGAAATTAAAACAATTGAACGAGTTGTCATTTTGCCTTTGGCATATTACATAACAGCGAGCGTTTCTAAACTGACGACGCCGTATGTAAACGGCGGAATCACACAAAATGCCTGCGACATGCACAAAATATGAATTTTAAACTCCGCGCGCAACATTATGCTTAGAAGTAGAAGACAATAATTATGCTTAGAAGAAAGCAGTGATGAGGTCTAGGTTGGAACGCGCTTGCCTAGAAGATACCTATTCACTCTTGCCTTGAAGGTTCTTAAGTTGTACGTGTAAGTGTAAGAATAAGCCAAAGTAAGATGATAAGACAAAAATGCATTTTATTTTAGTGCAATGTAACATTGATCTGATTCTGATCTCATAATCATGGTTCTCCTACGGATCTCCTCATTTCTGATTTGATCTCGCAGGGATACTCCGAGCTTAGCTCTCTCCATAGCCCACTGAGTGACCCTGAGCCTTCTTATGAGGCCCACAGTTAGCGACCAATTCTCGGATCCGTAAGTCAACACTGGCATACTGTTCTTTTACTGACTTAGAAGACTTTCGTCTTCAGGCGCTGAGGGATTTTGGACGAGAAGACATCTCTGAGATTCCCAAATGCTGCCCAGCTGAGTTGGATTCGGCTGTTGATCTCTTTCTCCTGTTGAGGATTTGATCCCAGAGCCAAACTGACCCGACACTATACCGAAGATATCCCGGACGTCAGCCTATACGAGATTAGTATGGCTCAAGCAGCTCAAGAACACCAAGGCGACTGGTGATGATGGAGTCACTGCAGAACTCTTGAAAGCGGGTGGAAAACCGGTACTTTAGATCTTTCAGCGATTGTTCAATTCCTTCATCACGCCGCTGCATCCGCCGAAAGCATGGCACAGGAGCGTGGTGGTTCTGTTCTTCAAAAAGGGTGATAATACCTTGTTGAAGAATTATTATAGACCCATCTAGCTGCTGAGTCATGTTTACAAGTTGTTCTCGAGAGTCATTACGAATCGTCTCGTTCGTAGGATCGACTACTTCCAGCCTCCCGAACAAGCCGGATTCCGAAAAGGCAGGGGCACCATAGATCACATTCATACGCTGCGGCAGGTTATACAAAAGATGGAAGAGCATTAACGGCCACTTTGCTTAGCGTCTGAGGACTATGAGAAAACCTGCGATTTGATGGAAACTTGGGCCTTATTGAGGTCGCTGCAGAGATGCCGGATTGACTACCGGTATATCCAAGTGTTGAAGTGCTTGTATGAAAACGCCACTAGGTATGTCAGTACGTATACAGGACCAGACTACGAGATCAATCCACTTGCAGCGTGGAGTGTGACAGGGAGACGCAATCTCCCCTAAGCTATTTAGTGCTGCATTGGAGGACGTCTTTAAGCTTCTGGATTGGAACGGACTTGGCAACAACATAAACAGTGAGTACATCACTCACTTGCGATTTGCTAATGACATCGTCGTTATGGCAGAGACTCTGAGCGACCTCAATACAGTGCTCAACGATCTCAGCACGGTTTCTCAGCGTTGGGCCTAAAGATAAACATGAGCAAGATGAAAATCATGTCCAATGCTCATGCTCCACTCCACCCTCGTTAAGAATATTGCACTTGACATTGTGCACGAGTAAATAATATACTTGGGACACACAGTCCAGCTAGGTAGGTCCAAATTCATAATTTCTAATACTGAATTGTTACTTAATTGTATTCTATCGACGTTGAAAATCTTTCTTTTAAATCTTTTAAGATTTGTAAGTAAGTAATACGAAGTAAGTAGTACGAAGAACCAAAAATAATGTTTAGAATTTAGTACTTTATTTCTAGTTACATGATAAAAGATTTTAAGCAAGTTGTTTTTTTTGTAATTGATTATTTGATTTTATTGATAAATATTATTACAATATTCACACTCATATCTCGGTTTATAAGACTGTGTTATATTGTGGTTGTCTTGTTAAACAACAACTTTTTATATTTTTTGGAGGACTGAATTAGTGCCATAACAGTCAAATTCCAAACAGTTCTTTAATTTTTAAGTAAAATTTTGTTTTGGTTCAAAGATATTAGAATCAAAGTAAGAGATTGGCAGTTAAAAACATGATTATTATAACATCTTTTGTTTTTTTTTAATTATTCGAATATTATTCGAATAATTCGAATAATACCCGAAAAAAAGTCGAATATTCGAATACCAAAATTTTCGAATATTTGCAAGCCCTAGTTACAACCCGATGCAATGCGGCCCGTCTAATGTGCGCGCGTCTAATGTAACCTTAACCTTATTTCGTAAACAAAGTTATTAAAAAACTAAAAGAAAGATCAAGCCGCTCCTTCCGTGTGTGTACGAACGCCCGCTTTGTGATGTGATGCCGACAAACACTGCCGCTCCGCACGGCTTCTTTTGTCGGCCTCGTGTTTCGCGGGGTGGGGAACGCGCGTTTCGCGTCAATTCGTTTGTCGGTCTGTCAGTCTATCGTCACTCGTTGCATGCGCACTACGTCGCACCAATCGATCCGTCGCGTCGATCCGCCGTCTGCGATCACAATTCATAATGTTCAGAGACGCCGAGTTCTCTGCAAGCTCCGGATGAATGCTGAATCTCCGGATGCTCTGAATGTCCGGATTTTCAAATCGTGAATTTTATGAAATGGTGCGGGTGTATTTACTCAGTGGTGAAAGCCTTCTAGCAGCTCAAAGAATGTACGAAAGAGAGAGTGTACCACGTCTGCGAGCCCAAGGGATCCCGAACCCCGCAGTGCCTAATAGAAGAACTATTTTAGCGGCTTTCACCCGCCCCTTAAAATAAAATAAAGTAGGTACCTAGTTTGCATCTTACGAATTATTTAAAATAAGCGCTCAGAGGCAATGGCCGCCGCGGCCGCGCGCGTGAATAGGTATTTTACTGTAGGCATCGCGCGTAGGTACATATCGGTGTAGACATCATTCCTATTGTAGGGTGAACATGATCATCTGGTTAAAAGTAGATATCTTTGGTAAACGATAATTTTGGTATTCTTAAATAAAATAAAAAAATAAGAAATACGTGTTTATTAAATTTTGTTTATAAAAAACATATAAAAATTTTGGCACAAGTTAAAAATTTGCCCTGTATTTCCATGGGTACTTACATGGAAATATTTTTATTTAATTTTTTTTAACGGAACCCTAAAAGAGCGAGGCCCGTCTCGCATTTGGCCGATTTTTATGGCCTTTTGCGACTGCGTCGCGTTTTCGCAACTCAAACGCGTTCGCCTTTTTATGGCTTTTAGCGATTTTTGGGCTCTTACGTCTGCTGCGCGAATCACGCGTTTTTTTACGGGTTTTAGCGTTTTTATTGCCTTTTGCGTCGAGTTTTCACGACACAAACGCGTTCACGTTTTTATGGCTTTCGCGTTTTTATGGCCATTTGCGTTCCATCGCGGAATCGCGCAGCAGACGCAAGAGGCCATAATAACACTTAAGGCAGAGTAAAGATAGCAATAGAGTACGGAAACTACCTACAAACGTTCGAAACGGCTCACTCACACAAACATGCGCATCGACGAGACCAAATAGCGGTCCTCACTACTGACAGCACCGCGAGGACCGCTATTTGGCTCGCGTCGATGCGCATGTTTGTGTGAGTGAGGCCGTTTCGAGCGTTTGTAGGTAGTTTCAGTACTGGTTATAATTCTACGGCAATAAAAGCGCGCTGCCGCCAAAAGCAGCCAGTGTGGCCTCTCCCTTATAGGTACTTAAAATACAGAATGCGCCTTGCCTGAATAAATTCGGGCAATAGCAATTAGCATGTAGAGATTAACTACGATAACCTTTTTTCACTGTCGTCGTTGTGGTGTACAATAAAAGTATTTATTCATAACATGGCTCGCCCCTCTGTTACTGTTTCAATGTGTGTAAACGTGGTCACATCCTTACGAAAGAGTTTGCATGTAGTTGTAAGTAATCGTCTTCAGTAACAGGCCGGCACGCACACAAATAAACAAGTGTAAATTAAAAAAAATATTTTTAAATACAAGCTTTTAGTAGCTGAATCATTAGACTCTGGATATCATCTAGGATCAGAGTACTTGTTATGACGAATCAAACGAGCCCAAACTCGATGGGGTTACGTCGTTTTATTACAGAGTTCCGATAGCCATCTTCCGTCTCCATCATCAGATCAGCTCCATGTCACAATAATATTGCATTGTCATCCGATTTACACATAAATGCAAAATTTCAGCTCGATCAGAAACCGGGAAGTGGGTCTAATTCATCTTGCAAGATTAAATAAAAGCTTGTTAAAAATAGTATACCTACCTTGTGACTCGTGAGTCTTGGCGGCGCTTTGTAAATACTTTCACAAAATATACTATCAGACGTTTTGAATTTTGGAGAGGCGAGCCATGTAATCGTAGGAGAGCTCTAGGACAATAACTTACAAAACTCATCATAGTGCCCATGTTAGGAAATGCAATGGAGAGACAGGATATCAGAAAAACGTATAGTGTTCTAAAAACACGCTCCCAGATGCCACGTTTCCTGAAATAATGCAACAGTAATGCAACACATTGTACAGTACAAACTGCAAATCAAATGGACTACGCCAGAAGACTCGCTCCGTCACCCCTTCATACAGCTTCACCTACTCGACCTTCGCTACGGGGGTCGCCGGCTCGCTTCGCTCGCCAATTCCCCTTTTCGCTCCACTCGGCCTCGTATGCTCGCTTCATTCAGGACTTCAGGAGCCTAGGCCTCCTTATTCCAAATGCTCGGGTAATGTCATCGCATTCCAGAACTTATTGTCATTCGAGTTTAGATGCAGTTCACAATATTTCGTTAGTTTACAATATTACCTTTTATTTTTTACAATTTAACGATTTTTCACAATCTTCTTCTTCTTCTTTATCAACCTATAAACGTCCACTGCTGGACAAAGGTCTTCTGCATGGACTTCCACAGGCTTCGGTCTTGCGCCGCTTGAATCCAGCGGCTCCCTGCGACTCGTTTGATGTCGTCGGTCCACCTGGTGGGGGGTCTGCCAACACTGCGTTTCCTGGTGCGGGGTCGCCACTCCAACACCTTGGGACCCCAACGACCATCAGCTCTTCGAACTATGTGCCCCGCCCATTTCCACTTCAGTCTCGCGACATGCTGTGCTATGTCGGTGACTTTGGTTCTCCTACGAATCTCCTCATTTCTGATTTGATCTCGCAGGGATATACCGAGCATAGCTCTCTCCATCGCTCGCTGAGTGACCCTGAGCACATAATCACACAATCACATGTCACAATCTTACGGTGACATAAATATATAAATTAAGTGTTGAACTACCACTAGTAGCAATTTCCGTTGGGGTTTTGTAGCCAACGGTAGCCAACGGTTGGGAGATGGTAGTGGTGATGCCGACTGAGTCCCTTCATAAGGGACTAAGTTGAGACTCTGGGTCTCTCTGGGTGGGACACGATTAAGAATTTTATAAATGTCGTGTCTCAAAAATTGATCCACGCCTCTGGTGACCAAAGAGCTGGCGCTTATTTAGCCCAAAGGCTTATATATAAGGCTCGCTATTCAGAGAGGTAATAGCGCCAGTGTTTTGGCCACCATGCCCATTAGCGATCACTTGGACGGCGTGTATTTTCTGTAAATATAATTAGTAGTAATTTTTTAATTTATTTTCCATAATTTTTATTTTTATTAAAACTGTATCAAAATCCGTAAGGCCACAACCATATCCCGCTTTTCTACGTTTGGCACCACGATTTTTAGGAATGACAAGTCTTATTGTGGGCCAACCAAACTAGGAACAAAGGCCCAACTAACGGCCAACGCAAATTGCCACTAGGGACATAAGTCACAAGACAAATGTGTTGAATAATATCATCATCATCATCATTAACAACTCATCAACGGCTCACTACTGAGCGCAGGTCTCCCCTAAGGGTTTAGGCCATAGTCCACCACGCTGGCCCAATGCGAATTGGCGGACTTCACACACCTTCAAGAACATTATGAAGAACTCTCAGAGGTGTGCAGGTTTCCTCACGATGTTTTCCTTCACCGTTGAAGCAAGTGATATTTAATTGCTTAAACGCACTTGACTCCGCAAAGTCAGAGGTGCGTGTCCGGGAACGAACCTGCGACCCCCCGAATAGGAGACCACAATCCTAACCACTTATAGGCCATCACTGCTATATAACTGAATAATATAACTGTATATAATTATTATGTACATACTATGATTACTAACGTCTTGTAATTCTTGCCGAGGTAATGCCATATTATTCTAAACGGAACCCAGAAGTGCACGGCAAAAGTCACTCCCAAAGTGATCGCTAACAATCCTTGCATTATTGTGAAAATCCTGTAAAAGTTGAAAAACGTGCAAACGTAAACTCAAAATAATAAAACACATACCTAGTACACAGTGGCGTACACAGCTTGTATTCAAAATCAACATTACCCGTTCACTAAAGATTTTAGACTTATTTCGTGGTTCAATGAGATAATTGTAATGCATTAGGTATACGAGTATGTACCACGATAATTGTTTTTATCTACTCCAGCATCGAAAAGTTCCAATTTCGAATTTGACAGCTAAATCGAAATGAACCCTCTTTCGGTTTTGCTTCTCATTTCGATGCAGCTCGTTGTATGGGAGCTGAATCGAAATGGTTATCTTCTTAAAATAGGATACCTAAAGCTAAGGCTCTGAGTTCTGGCACTTTTGTACCGTTCATACGACAGAGGCGCCACAGGCGGCTGGTGGCGGCTTACGGAGTTACTTTTTGTTACTTTATTGAGCCTACGGCGTATTTTGTTGATGATTTTATTTTCCTCGTCGTAGATAAAATCTTGTATGCAGCTGAACGTAATTAGTCATTTTAATTCTCGTACTATCCTATTTTGATACTCGGCAAGCCTCGTATCAAAAAACAGCACTCGAATTAAAATGACCCTCATTACGATGCAGTTGCATAAATAGCTATTATCTACTCCAGCATCGAAAAGTTCCAATTTCGAATTTGACAGCTGAATCGAAATGAACCCTCTTTCGGTTTTGCTTCTCATTTCGATGCAGCTCGTTGTATGGGAGCTGAATCGAAATGGTTATCTTCTTAAAATAGGATACCTAAAGCTAAGGCTCTGAGTTCTGGCACTTTTGTACCGTTCATACGACAGAGGCGCCACAGGCGGCTGGTGGCGGCTTACGGAGTTACTTTTTGTTACTTTATTGAGCCTACGGCGTATTTTGTTGATGATTTTATTTTCCTTGTCGTAGATAAAATCTTGTATGCAACTGAACGTAATTAGTCATTTTAATTCTCGTACTATCCTATTTTGATACTCGGCAAGCCTCGTATCAAAAAACAGCACTCGAATTAAAATGACCCTCATTACGATGCAGTTGCATAAATAGCTATTATCTACTCCAGCATCGAAAAGTTCCAATTTCGAATTTGACAGCTGAATCGAAATGAACCCTCTTTCGGTTTTGCTTCTCATTTCGATGCAGCTCGTTGTATGGGAGCTGAATCGAAATGGTTATCTTCTTAAAATAGGATACCTAAAGCTAAGGCTCTGAGTTCTGGCACTTTTGTACCGTTCATATGACAGAGGCGCCACAGGCGGCTGGTGGCGGCTTACGGAGTTACTTTTTGTTGACAGAGGCGCCACAGGCAGCTGGTGGTGGCTTACGGAGTTACTTTTTGTTACTTTATTGAGCCTACGGCGTATTTTGTTAATGTTTTTTTTTTCCTTGTCGTAGATAAAATCTTGTATGCAACTGAACGTTATTAGTCATTACGATGCAGTTGCATAAATAGCTATTATAATGTCGATATTTCGATCCAGTTGCACGGACCGTAGTCACGACGGGACCCGTCCCGTCCATGCAACTGGATCGAAATATCGACATTATAAAAACAATTATCGTGGTACGTACTCGTTAATACATTATAATTATACCCGTTCAATTCAAGTTGGCCGTCATCAACCGTTAAAAAATGACGTCATATCATACTGGTACCGTTCACAAAAAAATGTATTTTTACTGTAACCACGACTGAGACGGAAGTTTTCTTTTCTGGCAATGCTTTTTATGGCAATGACGTTTTGAATGTATTTGTAATTTGTGGAATTGAAATTGAATACTCAGAATATAATTATTCAATCTTCTTTATCAAACCTTTAGACGTCCTCCACTGCTGGACATAGGTCTCCTGCATGGACCTCCACAGGTCTCGGTTATCATCATCATCATCAGCAACCCATCAATGGCTCACTACTGAGCACAGGTCTCCTTTCAGAGAAGGGTTATAGGCCATAGTCCACCACGCTGGCCCAATGCGAATTGGCGGACTTCACACACCTTTGAGAACATTATGAAGAACTCTCAGATGTGCAGGTTTCCTCACGATGTTTTCCTTCACCGTTGAAAGCAAGTGATATTTAATTGCTTAAACGCACTTGACTCCGAAAAGTCAGAGGTGCGTACCCGGGATCGAACCTGCGACCCCCGAATAGGAGACCGCAGTCCTAACCACTAGGCATAGGTCTCGGTTGTGCGCCGCCTGAATCCAGCGGCTCCCTGCGACTCGTTTGATGTCGTCGGTGCACCTAGTGGGGGATCTGCCAACACTGCGGTTCTCGGTGCGGGGTCGTCACTCGCCACTCCAGCACCTTGAGACCCCAACGAACATCAGCTCTTCGAACTATGTGCCCCGCCCATTTCCACTTCAGTTTCTCAAATCGCTGAGCTATGTCGGTGACTTTGGTTCTCTTACGGATCTCCTCATTTCTGATTTGATCTCGCAGGGATACTCCGAGCATACTCTCCATCGCCCGCTGAGTGACCCTGAGCCTTCTTATAAGATCCACAGTTAGCGACCATGTCTCGGATCCGTAAGTCATCACTGGCAACACGCACTGTTCAAAGACTATAAGTCCCTTATATACTAAGGGACCAGGCAAGGAGCCACAGAGCGACGACGTGAGTCAAGCCTGTGTAGTGACGTCTAGCCCCAGAAGGGGGAGAGTGACATGAGGGACAAAGGATAAGAGAAAAAGAACTTGTAGGGAGTCAAGAAGGCGCACCGGGAAACACGCCAAGAGCAAGTACCGGGCGCCCTCCCAGTGTTTCGGCCCATATAACCGCGAGGTTGGAGGGGCCATGGGAGGTGGCGGGTTTGTTCAAAGACTAATACTCTACAGTAAGGATTTATACAAGCTTGTGAACATACGTGTTTGACGGCATGTGTACCGTAAAAGGGGAGTGGCACTGTTCGCCCCACGCCCAGTATCCGAAGAATCCTATAATCATCACCAGCGTCACTACGAACGGCATTCCTGGGGGAAACAAAATATATTTTTGACGTGATAACGTCTTATAAATCGATGAGCACCGGCTGCACGCACGAAAAATTGTCACTTTCCGCCTGAGCCTGCACGTGCAAGCGAGAGCGCGGAACAAGCGATAGAGAGGCACGGGTCGGCCCAAGCGTTGGCTTAGAGAGCGCCCGCCGTTATCGTCCGTAAACCGACTTTACAGACAACCAACTTTTTTTTCAGGAAAAGTTACATGAATAAATAGGAGTAAAGTTTCTTGGTACAAGGCTGCGATGCCTCTTCAGCACAAGTTCTATCAGTTGAGGATAATGACGAAGAACTAGTTGAATTTAGAGCTGTATCGATTATGATTGATCGAATCACTTTGATTCTATCACAACTCGTAGGCGATTGATTGAGGTCACGAATCTCAAAAAGATTCAATCATTGTTTACCCGCTCGCGCAACTCTACTAGTCTTCACCTGGGTACCAATTAACTAAGAGTTATTCCATTGATCGTATTCGATGACATTAGCGTCAAAGTAAAATAATCCTTGATTGTATTGATTTAAAGCCACAAATTCAGTACAACCGATTTTAATATGGAGCGTTTTGGAGCGTATCGTACATGAGTAAACGTATAAGAATCCATACACGAAATTGAGCTCCAATTCAATGCAGCTATGGTTTATTTTATGGTTTATTTTTAAATAAAAAAAAATTTACTTTGACCCTAATGTCATCGTATACGATAACGATCAATGGAATAACTTTAGACAATCGCAGGGCAGGTCCCGTAGGCCCTAGGCCCTACTCCTTAGCCGTTTCTCTACTCATGTGCCCCTAGTATCTACAGGCACAGGGCTGGCACAGCGCAAAAAAAAAATCTTAAGAGAAGATTTACTTTATTACCCCATTGTAAAACTGTCCTGAAATACATAGGTCTCCGCATGTTGTTCTCTATGGGTAGAGCGACTCCAATGCCGTTGATGCTGTATATGCATATGCCAAGGAAACGGAATAAGCCATGCATGCTCTTCCATGCAGGACGATGGCTCAGATCAGCTGCTACTGATATGCTGTAGTACATTGTCGTTAGAACACACAACACTGAAAATTTTTAAAGTTAGTTTTGAAAGTTAAGTACCTACGTTTTTAAAAATCCTTTGAGAAAAATTTTCTGAAGAATTTAAACGTTCAAAGCGCGATCAGCTCTTTATCAAAAGTTCAAATCAGTTCATGACTCGGTCTAAGTATTTGCAGTAGGTAGTTATTAAAAAATTAAACTTAACTATAAAGTCAAAGTAAATTATAGGGTTGTTCTATGTAATTGTAGCTACGAGTACCTTTATAATTTTTTAAATAAATCAACCTGTATATCGCCACCTATCGAGCGACACTGGTACTAATATAACAAGTTATGTTGAGTTGTTAGTTCGCGAATATCCCAACTTCATGGTTATCATTTTAGTTTCAACACTTGTCAACAGATGGTATAGTTAAACTCATGGAACTAGGAAAACGACTACGATAGTTAAACTATTTTTTAAGTTTAATAACCATTCTATTAAAATTATATGTATATTCAATTTTAGTACAAAAAACAAAAATGTACGTCATATATGTTTAAGATCTCACAGTTTACCATTTCATAATAAACTCGTACAGATAATTAGGTTTATGTTCCCATACGGCAAGAGAGTGATTTGATTAGTAGTTGCTTGGTAGCTAGCAACATCTTAACTATTATAGGTAGGTATTCCTATTTTGTGGCGCCAAGAAAAATGTAATACCTGGGTAGGTACTAGGTATCTAAGTTATTTTTAATTCCCTTTCTTAATAAACTCGCCACGCTATCTTGTTTTCGAATGAAAAAAAATATCAATAGATTAAGTACCTGTGTCTTACTAAAAAATACTAACCAACAATCAGGTCTGCTACCAGTGAAAAGGGTGCCAGAAATTTCAAACTCCGTATCAAGCATAAAGAAACCAAGGGCACCGTGATGATCAAAATAAGATAACTCAGGGACAACTCGTAGTCTGTTATCGCTGCTAGAACCTGTGAGAATTAACATTAATTAACGGCTGGATCATGCGTCATGCTCGTGAACGGGTGCCGCCGGCGGGAATGGGGCTACTTTGTGTCTGCCCGTCTTAACATGAATTGAATTGTAGTTTTTTTTTGGAACTTCCCCTCATTGTGGATATGTTATATTTTATTCTAACAAAGTTGCATAGGTTAAATCGGCTTGGCATCCAGCTGCCCACAAGAAAGTATAAAAAACTTATTACAATGTAATAGCTTCTTATTGTAAAATGATTATTTTGAAAAGAGCAACTGCTGAGTTTCTTGCCCGCTCTTCTCAGCAGAATCCGCTTTCCGAACCGGTGGTAGAGTCATGACTTGTCATAAGAGCCACAGGTTGTCCTACGTGAAATAAATAATTTTGAATTTTTTTTTGAATTAAATACTTACTTATTAATTATTATCATTATTAGGCATTACCGGCAACGGCTCACTACTGAGTGCTGGTCTCCTTTCAAACAAGGGTTGGTCATAGGAAAGTTATTTCACCACGCTGCCTGGCCCAATGTAAATTGGTAGACCTCACACACCTTTGAGGACGTTTGCGTCATGAAGAACTCTCAGGCGTGCAGGTTTTCGTCACGATGTTTTCCTTCACCGTTGAAGCATGAAATATTGAACGCACTGAATATAACTCCGAAGTCAGAGTTTCGTGCTCGGGACTGAAACTTTCGGGAACAAATCCGTGACCCCCCGAATAGGAGACCACATCACTGCTCATGTTACAAATTGGGTAGGTATTTGAGTGATTGTAATATATTTTTGAGTATTATTTGATATTAAATTTTATAATCGAAAATGTGACGACGCGACGGTCAAAAACAAACTGTCTCTATCTAAAACGAAATTTTCTATGGAGCGTGTATGTAGCTGCTGACTCGTGACATCACACTTCAGTAGCGCTCTGTCTAACAGGAAACTTTTCCGAAACTAGTTCAGATATTTAAAAAAGAAAAGTGGCATTGTGTTATAATATAATTTAAAACGTTATTTTAAATAAATAAAAAAATATCAGTCAAATACCCAATTATCACTGCTAAAGTTACAAATTATTATAATCATACTTATCAAATACTAATATGTATTATAAATGCGAAAGTGTATTAGTTTGTTGGTTTGTCCTTCGATCACGCCGTAACAGTGCTACGGATCGACCTGATTTGCATGGGTACAGTTGAGGACCTGGAGAGTGACATAGGCTATTTATCCCGGAAAATCAAAGAGTTGCGAGGGATTTAAAAAACTAAATCCACGCAGACGAAGTCGCGGGCATCAGCTAGTGTCAAAAAAAATTTCAGTGAAACACACTTACCTACCAGTAGTAAGTAACAGGGGTAATATTTTCCCGTGTTACTATACTAACTGCTTCGGTTTATTTCCCGTATTACTACATACGAGTACCTATGTACATCACTTTTGAAAAAAAAAACGGTAGGTACAAAGTTTGTTGCGTCAAAGGAATTTGTATTGCAAAGCCGCATGCTGGTGTATTCCCTAATGTGCCGTCTTTCTTACTTACCTACCTACTGGCTTCTTACCAGCTTTCTACTACAGTGCGGCCGTCAAGAGAATGCGTTTTTGACAGTAATTCATCGTTAGATGATAGAGGTAACATTAAGAGGGACCATAGACTTAAAATTTCAATTTGGCCGACTATCATACAACTAAGGTGCGTACTTTTAGAAATTCATGATGCTCGTGACTTCGACCGCGTGAATTTCTTGAGGACCTGCTAATCAGGCCCTCGTGTGTCGATTCCCACAACCGACAGTATATTTTTTTGAAAAAATATGTTTTGCACACATTTTGCTATTTATCTCAGGAGGAGCAAACTATTTTTGTTGGGTTTTTGTTTTGTCAAGAAACCTAGAAGTATTTTTCAATTATATGGTTTAATATTTCGATTGGTTGTTTAATTAACTTGTAATTAGGTATTATGCAGTTTTGGCGCTTATGTCGTCAAAAATACGTTGCGCGTCTATCGCTCTGTATTTCTCACTCACGAGAAAACAATAATTAACCATCCCGCTCGAAGAGGGGCACGAAATTCATATCGTAGCGGCGTTATGGCAATGACGTTGTCAACTTATAATAAACTTAATAGTTTATCACTAAATTTAATGTAAAATAAATAAGAAAATTATAATCATTTTTTCTTCTATCCTTATATGTTATAACTTATAACAAAGTTAAGTCAACTGGATATTTTTGTTTTATATCATGTATGGCAAACAGATAAGTGTCAAAAACGCATTTTTCGGTGGCTGCACTACACTCTACCACAGATTATACAATAGTACTAGGATACTAGGTGCGTAAGTACTCTAGGTACTGCGAACCCTACCACTACCACAGTAGCTAAGTAGGTAGGTACTACTAAATTGAAGCGGACGTGAGTAAATAACCTTTCAGAGACAACTTTCAAAAAAACTGTGCTGCGACAGAGTTACCTGCTGTGGAATTATTAGACAGTCCCACAGCTGTCGCGCGATAATTTTGACGCAAGAGAATGACGAAATGAAAATGACGACACAGATAAAGATACACGACAATTTATTGCATGTGTCTAATTTTTTTTAAAAAGAATATCAGCCAAGTTGAACTTGACTAATATTCTCCTCTCCTCTCCAAATAAGCGGAAAGCTTGTGCCAGGAGTGGGTACGACAATAGTGCAACGGCTTGGATTCGAACCTGCAAATTTCAGTTTTCAGTCCGCACCTTTAACCGTTGGGCTATTGAGGCTTAAATAGTCAAATAAGAAATTGCCTACTCACTTGCTTAAGTGTCTGCGCTATCATTATTTCAAAAACACAACACGTTCCGTTGAAGTTCAGAAATAAAAATACGTCCGTTAAATATCTGAAATGAATGACGTGTAAAAGTAGCTGAAAATATTTCATGAAGAAGACTATACTTATACTAACCTATCAAAATATTTATTAAGGAATCAAATTTTACTATACCATAATATGGAATCAAATTTTATTATTTATTAATGTAGTTAACATGATGCCCGCGACTTCGTCCGCGTGGAGTAAGGTTTTTTGATTCGCACGGGAATTCTTTAATTTTTCGGGTTTAAATGTAGCTTATTCTGATGTATATTATGATGTACATTGTGAAGTTTCATCAAATTCCGTCCAGTACTTTTTGCGTGGAAGAGAAAAACATCCATCCATTATTCTCATAGACTTTCGTATTTATAAAATTAGTAGGAAGTAGTATTAATTAAGTATGTGTTGATGTTAGGGTTTCTAAGTACGAAACCTTGTACAAAATTGGTGATCACCTAAACGCTTTACTGAACCGCCTGCAAGACGTCAAAGGGCCCGTTGCTATGGCAACCTCTGCTAAGTCGGGATAAGATAGCCTTGGCACTCGCAGCCTCCTGTACATCTTTTGAGCTGACTTTACTAGCATCTAGGGAAAAATGGGAGAAGATTTTTCATTCCATCTCAGTCATCATCATCATCAGCACCAGCAACCCATCAACGGCTCACTACTGAGCGCAGGTCTCCTCTCAGAGAAGGGTTGTAGGCCATAGTCCACCACGCTGGACCAATACGAATAAGCAGACTTCACAGACCTTTGAGAACATTATGGAGAGCTCTCAGGCTTGCAGGTTTCCTCACGATATTTTACTTTACCGTTGAAGCATGTGATATTTAATTATAATATATTGCTCAAACGCACTATATCTCCGAAAGTATACCTATACTTACCTATAAAATATACCTCTACATAATATGTAATAAATTAACTATAAATAAATTACCTTTTATGTAAATAACTCAAAATAATAAAAAAATCCCATAATTTTTGTGTTTGTAATATTATAGTTTCCTAACGCAAAACTCTGTATAAAGCTTTATGTACCCGGCGTCATTCCGTCTAAACGGGCCAACTCAATGAACTAACGTACTGCGTAGGGATATGTGCTACGCGATAGAAAGGGGGGCAACTTGTAGGTGAATATGACTGTAGGTAATTTAGAGCTGTGCTACTTGAATTGCACTTTATTGCGTACTAGCAAGAGTCACTATTTATTTAAACGATTTTGCGAAATTAACCTTCTGCACCTGTACTATAATGTATTCTGTGCTATGCTAGGACTATAAAATTCTTTTTAAAAACCGACTTCAAACCCCGCGCCACTACAAAGTATATTATAATTTATTGTTTATATTTTAAAAACCACTCGACCGATTTTGATAAACCTGATAGACCTGAGAAGTATAAATATACATAGCCTTTCAAACAAAAAAGAATTTTTCAAATCGGTTCAGGCGTCTTCGAGTAGGTACTTAATCGGTGAACAATGAACAAACAAAAAAAATTGGTTGGCTGTAAAGTCTGTTTACGGACGATAGTTTTACATGATAACGTCATAAAGAAACATCCATGAATAAATGTGTCACAAGCCAACGCTTGGGCCGATCGTGCCTCTCTATCGCTTGTTCCGTGCTCTCGCTTGCACGCGCAGGCTCAGGCGGAACGTGACTCTTTTTCGTGCGTGCAGCCGGTGTTCATCGATTTATAATCGTTATCACGTCAAAAAAAGATTGAACCTCCTCCTTTTTTGAAGTCGGTTAATAAATGGTTAATATACTCACCCACATACAGTAAGACACAAGGAACCCAACGACCAGCGTAAGGCCCAATGAGGTCCACAGTCCGCCGTACATGTAAGCTTCATGCATGCCCAATATACCCACTCCAAGACAGCTCTTTATTAGGTGAGCGATTGATTCTATTACACTGAAAGTTACACAACAAACATTATATAAAAAAACTTGAGAGGTGTCAAGGGACACCCGGATTTAACGAAGTTCCTTTCGATTAATTAATTTGGCATTGTGTTCATTATTTTCACAGTACAATATAAAATCTCGGTAGCCTTGTTGTTTCGACAGTCGCTAAACAGTTAAAAGTCGATGGTTCGAATCCCAGCTCGACAGACTGAAATTTCAGAATTTAAAAATAAGTTATAAAAAATTAGGGAAAAATTGAAAATAATGAACATAATGCCAAATTCACATTCAAAAAAGTGTCGGTTCAATTTTGCCTTAATTTTTTCCGTCTAGCCCCCTTCCGCACCGCGCGATAAGGAACTACGTTCCAAAAAAGTATTGACACCATTGAACTAGGTAATGTATATAATATTATAACGCTTAGGCCCACTTGCAGAAACGCCGAGTTTTCCTTTTAAAAATTTTAACCCAGAGTTAGCTGCTGTTTTGACAGATTTCGTATAAAGCTTCTGTGAAAATTACTTACAAATTTATTCATAGGTTAAACCTAACCTGGCGTCTCTGCAAGCGGGCCTTAGAAGCGCTTTGATCCGAGATATCTTAGTCGCTAACTGTGGGCCTCATAAGAAAGCTCAGGGTCACTCAGCGAGCGATGGACAGAGCTATGCTCGGTATATCCCTGCGAGATCAAATCAGAAATGAGGAGATCCGTAGAAGAACCATAGTCACCACGCGTCACCAAAGTCACGCAACTGAAGTGGAAATGGGCGGGACAAATAGTTCGAAGTGCTGATGATCGTTCTGGTCACAATCACAAGGTGCTGGAGTGGCGACCCTGCACCGGGAAGCGCAGTGTTGGCAGACCCTCCACTAAGTGGACCGACATTAAACGAGTGGCAGGGAGCCGCTGGATTCAGGCGGCGCAAGACCGAGGCCTGTGGAACTCCATGCAAGAGACCTTTGTCCAGCCGTGGAGGTCTGTCGATTGATAAAGAAGAAGAAAAAATATCACGCATACTTGGTGGAATACAGATTCTGTCTCTCAGCAGTGAAGTCGTAATCAATCATTTCCACTCCCGGGTACACGTTGTATGCGGTTGAAGATTCCTTGCCTAGATACTTGTTCACTTCCAACTCCAGAGTACATAGGGATGATATGTCATCATCCTGGAATTAAATATGATGGGATAGGATAGGACAGGATAGGATAGAATAGAATAGTTTAATTCAAATAAACTGTTACAAAGTGCTTTCGAATCGTCAAATGAATCTACCACTGGTTCGGAATGCCAAATGGAATCCATACACCGGTAAAGGTCCATCCATTAACAGTGCAATGATCATATCATCATCATCATCATCATCATCATCAACATCTCTCAGAGAAGAGTTGCTAGCCACGCTGGCACAAAGCGAATTGGCAGACTTCACACACCTTTGAGAACATTGTGGGGAATCTTTAAGCGTGCAGATTTCCTCACGATGTTTACCTTCACTGTTGAAGTATGTGATATTTAATTGCTTAAATGCATATACTTAATATAATTCCGAAAAGTCAGTGGTGTGTGCCCGGGATCGAACCTGCGACTCCCTGAATAGGGGATCGCAGCTCAGTCTTAACTGATGTCAGTGCTTTGGACTGATAATAATAATGACGTCATCAAATTATCACATCACATCTGAGACATCAATGATCATGACCGGTCTTGATTCATGCAGGGAGCCACTGCACTAGATAGAGACGGCACAAGACCGAGACATGTGGAAGTCTATGCAAGAGACGGCATGTCCAGCAGTGGACGTTTATCGGTTGTTAAGGAGAGTCATCTACTTTTACAAATAAACTGAGTTAACATTTAACGCTGCCATGATGTGGGTAGTTCACGAAAATCGCAATGAAAATTCGGAAATGCAGCGCAAATTTTGGCGGTGATTTACAAAGGTGTCCAACGGTCAAAATGATTTATCTCGCGAAATTTCCGAAACGTTGAATCCGAATAGAAACAATGCAGGTAGGTGCGCGCGCTGCCTGGCATGCATGCACGCTTCATTGTCAAAGCTAACGGTAATGAACTAGAATATAATAGTAATGATAACTAGTAGTTGTAGGTGTACCTACCTTGCCTGCTAAAATGTTAATATTATAATAGATAATTGATGTGCCTCCGGAAAACATACAGCATTATTGAAGAAGCTGTTTGTATTTCACCGGATATCCGCGATCGATCTATATACAAAGTAGTTCATCTTACCGGATATAGGGGGCGCTAGTGTCTCACCCAGCAAGGCAGTTGGAAACAGCTGCCATTTTGAGTCATAGCGTTGTGTATTTTCGCCGCGTGCGCATCGAATCTAAAATTATATCGTTAATCCGTCTTCCTTTGGAAAAAAATATTATCAAAGGCTGTTATTAAATATAGTGATACAGTGATTATAATCCATATTTTCGATCGCGGATCGCGAAAATCGCGTAATGTAAAAACCACGTGTACGAACCGATCGCGGATCGGGAAAATCGCGTAATGTAAAAACCACGTGTACGAACAATGTCGATTCGGCTTCAAAAGTCAATCGATCTGATGTTGTGTGTGCCTGAGAGGTACAATGAACGGGAGGACAAGTTCCAGCAGCGGTTTCGAGCAGCGAGAGGGACTTCGACGAAAGAAACTCTAACAAGGTTCACAGGTAACGGTCGATCCTCGGATCGACACGTTACCACCAGGTGAGTTTTCTCACATTTTTATCGCATCGCTTCTCGACAATTTTTTCCTAAGAACAAAGTGCAGTATCTGTTCTTTTTAGCGTAATATTTGAAAGTTCCCACACTGCGGGACGAATATATTAAGCTGATTTTTGCGACTTGACGGGATATTCGGGGCTGGCTCCACTCTCGTCAGGGGTAGGTAGGCTCGGCATTGCAGTGGGTTCGACCCACATAAAAAGCTGAGCGAATTCCAAATACCCTCTCTAATAAATTACTGAAGCTTTCGGTAAATCGCCTTTGTCTATTTCATATAATATGTGTAACGATAGTTATCAGAACAAACTTAACTAATCGTTTTCGTTAAAAAGGGTTGAACTTATTGAATTAAAATGTCAGTAGCAACTAACAACACATAAAGTTTCAAGCTACTCATAAACAATGTATCTCCCAGTAAAGAATTAATTGTCAAAGCAACATTCACCGCTTTTATTAAGTCCGTTTGTATTTTCGAAACTGAGACTTGACTGCGGAAATTGGATATTGTAACATCCATCGTATGTATCGATCGTGTAAAATGTAGCCTTGTCACCCGGACACTCTAGAGTGTAGTTCTTCCTTTTGACTTTGCAACAGTCGAACAAAAAAGTGATATAGAAATTTTGGTATATAGGCAGTTTTGGTTACCAACAGCACTCTGGTTCGGAACCAGAGATTCACTTGATGTTTCAAAAGCACTTTGTAAAAGTTCCTTGGAATAAACTTTTCTAATAAAAGATTTCTGTAGTGAATCTATGATAACGGGATTTCGATTACCCTCACACAAGAAATCTCTGGTACCAATAATGTTTCATTAATAAGTACATATAAATCATACAGGGCATAAATACAAGAAACAACTGCACGCGTCACCAGTCGTGTACAGGCTACCGAGCCGGCCACCAGTGGAATGTGTGTGAGTGTGTGCGTGCGTGTGGGTGTGTGATATCTACATATAGTAGATATCGATATATACGAGTATACGGCAGTATATTACAATGGATATGCGTTCCATTTTCAACTTTCGAAAACAAATGGAATTTGTGAAAATAAGAGTTCCGTCTGATATTTCAGTTTCCAGCTCTCTATGACCAGAGACTGGATGATAAAACTGGAATTTTCTCAGAATTCTTCCTCAGCTCGACCACAAAATCTCATCAACCATGCCTGAGAATCTAATGCAAAGATCAATCTTACTAGATGACCTACCTTTCGGTGTACATACTGGGTTGCGGAAACCCTCTGTGCGAAAGGATGTCGAATGCTTGTTTACCTAGACGACTTCTTTCTGGCCAAGCAAGATCACTCGAGTGATGGCCTAATCTTTCGGTCTGGCGCCTCTTTTCTACCTTTCGGTGTACATACTGGGTTGCGTAAACCTTCTATGTGAAGGGATGTCTAGTGCTAGTTTACCTAGACGACCTCCTTCTGGCCAAGCAGGATCAATCGAGTAACGGCCTAATCTATTGGTCTGGCGCCTTTTTTCTCATGTAACACGCTGGGTTGCGGAAACCCTCCGTGCGAAGGTAAGTCGAGTGCTAGTCTAACCTAGACGACTTCCTTCGGGTCAATCACGACCAATCCAAGTAGTCTTTAGGCTGCGGAAGCCGAGAGGCACTTGGAACATCTCCTTCTGGTCAATCACGACCAATCCAAGTTATGTCTTTGGGCTGCGGAAGCCACGAGACACTTGGAACATCTAAGCCGCTAAATCAATAACACCCATGAAGGGGTAATCGTTGCCAACTACAGCAAATTCAATTTCCTTTCCCTTAAAAAGGATAAATATTCTCATCGAGTCCTTGAGATAATAATTGCTGTAAAGTAGCATTAGCTCTTGTGAATTGCAAGGGTTGCTGGGACAGTTAAGTAATAAGTAATATTAGCCATGCTGAACCTTATTAACTCTCCCCCACCCCTCTTCAAATAAACGTAAAACTTGTCTATGACGAGTATATTAAGTACAGTACAGTTTCTATCCCGCGCCCTTAACCTTTTGGACTACTGAGGCTTCAACCCTCAGAGGACTTTGTGATTCCCTGGGGATTCCTCAAATATTCAGAAAAGTTTCGATAGGAAACATCTGTATCTCGCTCCAGGAGCGTGGAACAGGAATTGAGGGTGGCGAGAGCCTCATGGCCCAATAAATCTAAAATTTAAGAATGTCCAATGAGAGCCAACATCCATACTATGTTGAACACACGGGTCCTCATGCAAATATTTAGACGACAAACTAATGTTAGTAACTGACCGTTCAGCTAAAATGATGGCACAGTAACAAGTTTTATTGGTAATCACAAATAAAACAAACTGCGAAAATCACGTCCTGGCTCAATTGGACAACAATGCAACACTCATTGCGTACATTCGAAATGGGAGTAAAGTAGTGACTTTACTAACTCTGACCGAATTCCTACACCAGACTGGATTTTTATAATCTGCTCAAATAGTTTTCAGGGCGATACAACATAGTTGGGACAGATGGTCATGAGAAAAACCTCCCACAGAGTGGCATCTTCTCCCTCAAATGACGTCAGAGTTTGTTTTATGGGATGGAGCAATTTGACATTAACTTGTTTGAGACACATCAAACCGGTGTAGTAAAGTACTATGTCTCGATAAATTGAAAGAATCAATCAATAAGTCATATAGATGCCTTCAGCAGACTTTCTCATAGCTTTGGGATTTCCTCAACTGACACATTAAAACAGTGCGACAGGAGCATACCTTATGGTGAAGCCCAAATGGCCTCGAGCGTTTATTTTTTGGTGTTAAGATCTGAATGGATCACCCACATTAAATACAGAACCTATCAGTGACTCTGACAGATGCCACGATGTAAAAGCGTTCACCTCAGGTGCAGAAATTTGATACTGAAAGTTTGGGAAAATATAAAAAAATATACCATCAAACTTGTCTGTACTTACCAGCCATCAAAAGATGACTAAACTGGCGCGAAATTTCCCAAATAAATTCAAAATCTTCTCTTCTTGCAAAGAAAATTTTTTGACATACCTAATCATTCTTGTACATACAAGTAAATATGCAGTTTCTATGCTTTCTGTGGTCCCCACCTAGGACAACAATCGTTTTCATCTAACCTATACGTGCTTAAGACACACTTTGCAATCTAAATGATTAAATGATAAAATATCTAGACAAACCTAAAAAGGCTTCTATAAGCCTCGGAACGTAGGGGTCATGACCTAAAGCTAATGATTATTCCTGTAATATAGGGAAAAATATATTAGTATCTGATACAGGCATTTGACTCAAACACTAATCACTCTTAGGGGAAATCTAAACTTTAAAAATAATAATAAAATACGATCGCTGGAATATTATGATCAGTAACATTAGTTAGGGTTTCATGAGAGGAAAATAGGTCAAAGAGATCTGAATATAGAAATCATTATGATTGTCTATAACAAATTTTCCTTTATAACATTAGACTCCCAAAATACATGAGTAAATTTAATTTTCTTCGGTAAAGTTGTGCATACCCAGGGTGTTGCAGATCAGCAGTAGTCTTCACTATGGTCAGATAACCAACCATTAGACCATCAATATTATTATCTCATGATAACAGAAAATCGTGACATATTATATATATTTTAATACTACTGTCCTAAGATATCTACAAATAACCGAAGCTTATATCCCGATACATTTATTCATTTAGTCCGGTTTGATTTTCAATCCATACTAAAGTTCCTTAATTGTCAAGACAATTAAATTAAAAATTACTTAATTTTTAATTATTTAAGTTTTTCCTCTTCAAAAGTATAAAAAGATTTACCTAACATTACTATGAAATTACTAATTTTGGTTGAAAATAACATTATTTGCAATATGCATGATCAAAAGAAAATAGATCAAAAGAAAATTTATTTCACAGATTAACTCCCTGTGATTCATCATAGCGTTGTTTAATACTTTTCACCAGCAGATAACAAACACGTCTTCAATAATGCTGTATGTTTTCCGGAGGCACATCAATATTACGGTTTTACATAACAATAAAACCGATATTATGTGCCGAGAGGGAAAACATACAGCATTGCAGGAAGTTCTTCCTGGTAAAGACTATGACTCAAAATGGCAGCTGTTTCCAACTGCCTTGCTGGGTGAGACACTAGCGCCCCCTATATCCGGTAAGATGAACTACTTTGTATATAGATCGATCGCGGATATCCGGTGAAATACAAACAGCTTCTTCAATAATGCTGTATGTTTTCCCTCTCGGCACATAATATCGGTTTTATTGTTATGTAAAACCGTAATAGTAAGTAGTACTTACAGATTCGTTCGCTAGGCGATCTGCTTTGTTTGCGTTATCCTTAAAAATTAATGAAAATTAATAAGCGGCCAAGTCATACTCGTGCACTGAGGATTCTTAACCTTGTGAGAAATAAATTATTATCGAACTATGAATATGGTCACGAACTTATGCTCAGAAATGGCGCTAGATGGCGCTGCGCTATCACAGATCACAGAGATAAACTAGAAATTTGAAATTTTCACATTATGCGACCATTGACCTTTATTCTCAGTATAAAAGGGTTGTTTCATCTTGGGCCAGGTACTTGTACGCTATACCAAAAAATAGTTGAAATAAAATATGCTTTTTTGCAGTTTTACAGTGAATAATAAGAGGTACAATTAATATAAGTAAATTTGTAGAATAGCAACTCACGGAGTGCATCCATCTGCTTTTGTTGTCTATGTTTGTAATGACGTTACATCATCTTAATGTCATTTCAATTCTCAAACGTCAATTGCTTGTATGTCATAATATGTCAATTGCTGTCAATTGTGGTTATTTTTATGTCAAATGTCTTCATGACTCGTGTGAGTACGTGTGATTTGTCAAAAAGAACGCCATGTTGTTGCGCTTTTATTTTGCAAAATAATTTCACATTGTACCTCGTAAAAAGGACCTTTTAATGAGAAATAAAGAAAAAATAATCACTATTTCATGACTCCAAACATTTTGAAAGACTGTACAAAGACCTGGCCCAGGCTCCATTTATATATTTGAAACAACCCCTTTCAACTTAGTACCTACCGCAAGTCGTTTCTAAGAAAAAGGGCCTTGACCATAGACTTATTATTTTAGTGTATATTTTTATCAATGGCCTTGACACAGGGACAGCCAGACGGACGACGGAGCGAGCCTATAAGGGTTCCGTTTTTTTTCGGAACCCTAGAAAACAACACGAAGATCAAAACACAATATTATTTATCAGCTATATACCTATTATAAATCTTTTAATATTGAAGGAATTGCTAAAAATCTTACCTCTGGCGGAGCATCCATAATCAACACATTTATGTAAATCCACTAAAAAACGAGTAGGCAACGCTGATCTAAATAAAGCTAAAGTTACTTTTTCAGTTCTTATTTAATAGTTGTTGTTTTATTGTTTTCTTACTATAAATTGTGTTTTATCTGAATTTAAATGAAGTCTAAGTATAATATTTGGTATAAAAATCATAATGGCAACATAATTGCAACTGCTTATTATTAATAATTATATTATGAATTCAGAATTTATTACAGTGTTTTAAAATTATGCCTTTTGCGGTTGTCAGGTCTACAAAGTCTATGGTTAATTATATTGATGTCATGTCCTGTCATGTCCAATCAGCTGAACCATGGAACTAGGAAAACGACTACGAGCTCAACATGAGCTCAAAGCTCAACGATGTTTGACTTGTGTTTGACGTTAGACGTAGACCGTAGTCGTAACTCCTAGTTCCATGGTTTGACCCTCGCACCCACATAATATTTTAAACTAGCTGATGCCCGCGACTTCGTCCGCATGGATTTAGTTTTTAAAAATCCCGCGTGAACTCTTTCATTATCCGAGATAAAAGTAGCTCTCCCGGTCTGAGGAACCACTACTACATCCATATTTACTATACCCATGCAAAAAATCGCATCAATCCGCTGTTCTGTTGCGACGTGAGTGAAGGACAAACCAACAAACAAACACACTTTCGCATTTATAATATCAGTAATGCTTAATTATAACACTTTTTAGAATTGTCAAATTTTTTACCATACCTAACCAAAGACAAAATTACGTTTAGCTGCCATTTACGTTTTGTTATTCCACTGTCATTTGCGTTTTGTTATTCCATGTCAGATGCGTTTTTGTTATACCACGTTTTATAGTGACTTGACGGAAACGCGGTCGAACGGGATAAAAAGTATCCTATGTCCGTCTCCTGGTTCTAAGCTACCTCTCCACCAATTTTCAGCCAAATCGGTTCATCCGTTCTTGAGTTATAAATAGTGTAACTAACACCACTTTCTTTTATATATATAGTCTTGAGTTATAAATAGTGTAACTAACACCACTTTCTTTTATATACAGGGTGGGCCAGACCAGGTGGATATAAAATTTTTTTTAGATTGTTGACTTAGGGGCCTACCAGGACCCGCAAGGACAAAAATCGGTTCCCACCCGATTACGAGAAAAAAAATTTTATTTGAAATTTTGGAATATCATTACCTTGACGAACTTTTAATTTTTTTTTAATTTTTCCAGTGACAATTTCCGCAATTTTTTTATAGAATATCTTTATGTAATAACTGTGCTCTCGTAGGAAAAAATTCCAGTCTGATTAGCTGGTTTTAAGAGCATTAAATTTTAAATTATTTTAAGAAAATTAAGTTCATCCAAAATCTACAGAATACTTTAAAATTCCATTAAAAATAAAAGAAGAGGTTCATAGCACTGGTGATTTTTTAAAAACTGTAGCAACTTATGTTCTTTCGATTGCCAAAAGAAAAATTGTATGTCAATGTGCCGGATAAAAAGTTATGATTTTTCAAAAGTCTTCGTTCCTCATTCGTGTAAATAACGACCTTATTGAAAAAAATGTTAATTGTTTGTGGAGACTGCAGTATGTCCTTTAATTTTAACTGCCTCGTAGTTCTAGTGATAAGCGTGTTCGACTGCGGCTAACGAGGTCCCGGGTTTGAGTCTCGGTTCGGACCAAACCAAGTATTGGGGTTTTCCGATAAGAAATTCTCAGTACTAGCCCGGAGTTAGGAAGTTGGCGTTGTTTCACCCCGTGCCTTGGAGAGCACGTAAGGCTGTTGGTCCTGCGCTTAATCTCTCTCCAGTTGTGTCGAATTTTCTGTCCCATCGAGCTATGAGAGTAAAGAAACAGAGAGTTCACCTGTGTTCACGCACACACTTGTGCACTTTAATATCTCCCGCACAGATGGCTAGTCTTCTGGAGATAGGCTTCCGCTGTGGCCGTAATTCGGAAAAATAAAACATTGTTTTATTTTTCTTTCTCTTAAAAATTAGATACCGTCATACATCATTAAAGGATTAATGTCCTCCCTACCAAATTTCGGCCACGGCGGCAGCCTATCTCCAGAAAGATTAGCCATCTGTGTGTGAGATATTAAAGTGCACAAGTGTGTGCGCGAACACAGGTGCACTCTCTGTTTCATTACTCTCATAGCCAGATGGGACGGAAAATTCGACACGACCGGAGAGAGATTAAGCGCAGGACCAACAGCCTTACGTGCTCTCCAAGGCACGGGGTGAAACAACGCCAACTTCCTAACTCCAGGTTCAGTACTGAGAATTTCTTATCGGAAAACCCCAATACTTGGTTTGGTCCGACCCGAGACTCAAACCCGGGACCTCGTCAGCCACAGTCGAACACGCTTATCACTAGACCTACGAGGCAGTTAAAATTAAAGGACATACTGCAGTCTCCACAAACAATTAACATTTTGTTCAATAAGGTCGTTATTTACACGAATGAGGAACGAAGACTTTTGAAAAATCATAACTTTTTATCCGGCACATTGACATACAATTTTTCTTTTGGCAGTCGAAAGAACATAAGTTGCTACAGTTTTAAAAAAATCTCCAGTGCTATGAACCTCTTCTTTTATTTTTAATGGAATTTTAAAGTTTTCTGTAGATTTTGGATGAACTTAATTTTCTTGAAATAATTTAAAATTTAATGCTCTTAAAACCAGCTAATCAGACTGGAATTTTTTCCTAAGAGAGCACAGTTATTACATAAAGATATTCCATAAAAAAATTGCGGAAATTGTCACTGAAAAAATAAAAAAAAATTAAAAGTTCGTCAAGGTAATGATATTTCAAAATTTCAAATAAAAAATTTTTTCTCGTAATCGGGTGGGAACCGATTTTTTTCCTTGCGGGTCCTGGTAGGCCCCTAAGTCAACAATCTAAAAAAAATTTTATATCCACCTGGTCTGGCCCACCCTGTATATAGATTAAAGTTAATTACACACCTAATAATAATGTGTGCTCATTGAAGTAGGAAGTACCTAGGCCACTCTTAGGCCGACTTACGCTGGACCTCGTCTATACACGATTCTATGAAAAATGACAGCTTTATCATGGACAAAATGCGAATCGATGCGCACAGGTATGATTCCAGCCTTGCACGATTTTCCAAGTCATGAGGATTCTTATACCTTCCAACGTGCGGTTAAAATTTTAGTTGCGTTTACGATTTTTGGTTACGAGATTGTAGTTTTTTAGGGTTCCGTACCCAAAGGATGCCAACGGGACCCTACTACTAAGTCTCCACTGTCCGTCCGTCTGTCAGCGAGCTGTATCTCATGAATCGTAATACTTGAAACGCACATAGCTCCGAGAAGTCAGAGGTGCGTGCCCGGGATCGAACCTGCGACCTCCGAACTTCTAATGATGATCATGCTGTTGATTTTAATCACAGCTGTTGTTAAAAATCTTGCAAGATGGTACGGAACCCTTCGTGTGCAGATCCGACTCGCACTTGGCCGGTTTTTAGTGTTTTGTGAGCGCTTTCAGAAATAAAACACCCTTAAATTATAATATTCTTTGATTTACCACTTTACTTCTCATAGTACATTCATTTTTTCACCTCTAGTGCTAACGTGATCCTCTTCAGAGTTACCACACGAGTCATTATTGCTACCGTCACCGTTACAATCGTCCTTCTCTTCTTCTTTTTCTTTCTCTTCTTCTTCACAGATATATTTAATTTCACATTGTATTTTACATTTCTGCTCCTTCGCACTGCGGAATATGTGCTCGCATTTGTCTTGACACTCGTTCTTGGCATTGCATCGTAAACTGGTGGTAAAGCAAGATGAAAGTTTTAAAACTGTAACCCGATTTTTTTTTTATTTTTTTATTTCGGGATAGGCTTGCGCATGACGACAATCAATGCTGGACAGCACTGATGAGGTCTAGGTTGGAGCGCGCTTGCCTAGAAAATGCCTATTCACTCTTGCCTTGAAGGTACTGAGGTTATAAGTAGCCGGAAACACAGATGTTGGAAGTGCGTTCCACACCTTAGCGGTTCGATTCAGAAACGTTGAACTGAAGCGTTTTGTGCGAGTAGGTTGGATTTCAACCACGTAAGGATGCCATGGAAAATGGGATGTTAAGTGCGTCTAAAATGTACCATATGTCACCCGGACCATTTTATCGAATCGATTGACACATCGTTCATCAAAATCGGTTCATTAGTTTAGGTGCTACTGTGGAATATACCTTAATACTATACATTTAGGATAGGTAGTCGTTTCGCACACTGGCAATTAGGAATAAGAAGTGTGTTATGAATTACGATGTCTAATTAGGTATCTAATTAATATACTTTTTTGTTAATTTGAAAAGGTACTTATAAAGTTTTATCGCATAAATTGCATCCGCGTCCGTACGTCGCGAATGCCACGGCCACACTAACTGTAGTGTGCAGAATTCAGTCCAACTCAGTTAAACATGGTAAGTGTTCGTAACCGCAAATCTAGTACTATATATACATCGGTGACTATAAATTGGGATACTGTCGACGTACTAGTAAATTGTGGCAATAAAGGTAAGTACGCCTGAACTGGCGTACCCACATAGTCACGTAGCAACCAATGTTTGACGTTTTCTTACAAACTATGAAATTACGTTGCCGCATATATTGTTTGTAGGAAGGGCGGTATCTAGTAACGACTAAGCTACCAATCCCAAATCTATAACTTATACAAATATTAATTACTAGCTGATGCCCGCGACTTCGTCCGCGTGGATTAAGTTTTTATAATCCCTCGGGAACTCTTTGATTTTCCCGGCGGCGATCTAATTAAATTTTAGAACACAAAAGCTACTATTGTGACTTATCTATGATAGTTAGATATATACCCTTGAGGACTTATTTGTAGAGAATAATAAGTACTTTAATCATGTAGTACATCATTTTTAGGGTTCCGTAGTAAACAAGGAACCCTTATAGTTTCGCCATGTCTGTCTGTCTGTCTGTCTGTCTGTCTGTCTGTCTGTCTGTCCGCGGTTTAGCTCAGAGACTATTGGTACTAGAAATCTGTAATTTGACAAGGGTATAAATATCAATCACGCCAACAAATTGGTGAAATAAAATTTTGAAAAATATTTTTTTTTAGGGTACCTCCCCTACATGTAAAGTGGGGATGAATTTTTTTTTCTCGACTATCCCATAGTGTGGGGTGTCGTTGAATAGGTCTTTCAAAAATATTGTGGGTGTGAGAACACCCTTTTTCAATTCAAGGATCCGTTTGTGAAATATGATATTTAAAAGTGGTAAATTTTATTAGAGTCAAGTGTGTGTCCCCCCCCCCCCCCCCCCTTCTGCCAGCTAAATGGTAGTATACAGCACACGCCAAAGAGTGATTTTTAAAGGCAAAATTTTGCTTCTTTGGGTTACATTATTGCAATTTTCTTAAGGATCTCTAAATTTGTTGAAAATAAATTGTAGCCTATGGTCCTGATAATTTAGCTTTGTATTGGTGGAAAAATGGTAAAAATCGGTCCAGTAGTTTCAGAGCCTATTCGGTACAAACAAACAAACAATCTTTCCTCTTTATAATATTAGTAAGTATAGATAGATAGACTGCAAAAATGATAACCTTCCTTTCCTTTGTTCGAAATGGTCGTGACGTCCAAGGAACTTACTTATTAGAAATTCTCAACAGTTTCTTTACAATGGGTGATCGTAGTGCGTTATTGTCTTCTTTTTGATGTACCACATCTTCTTTGAGCATCATTGGTGGTCTGTACCGCTGCCTCTTCTTCTCATCTCGTTGATATGGTCTAGTTGTGCGCTTTTTGTAGGGCAAAGCTTTCTTCTTTAGCTATAAATTAGAAAATAAAACACTTGTTTTGGGCAACATTTGTCTCTGGTTGTAGGCTCACACACGAAACAATTTTTATTGTAAGATTTATGAACACATAGCTTAATATTTTACAAAATAATTTTTTAAGCTATTGCATAGCTTTTATCGCGGGCTTTGAGCGCGGCGACCGAATCAAGAAATTCCGTAACGAAAATAAACCTAACACTCCGACCGGCACAGCGGTGCGGTGTTGAAAGCCGTGCATCGTCTAACGTCGTTTCAGTTCGGCAGACTTCGGCACGGTGTTTGTGTGCGTGCGACTAGAAAATGCTATGCAATAGCTTTACCGCGGCAGTCCCCGAGTGCCACACGTATTTTTTACTCTTTATTTCACTCTTACTTCTACTCAGTATACAGTTGGCAAAAACAACTTTTACTCAAATGAAAAAATTTTGCTAACCGAAAAATAATTATGTGTTTTAGGACTCGTTCATGAAAATGTTTTTGAAATATTCCGCCATGGAGTAGCGAATTCGTAATTAAAACCATTTTAAACAGTCGTCTAGCTTGTAATCAGTCCATGCACTCATTTTTGAAGAGATGGCAAAACGGACTGTGAAAAGTAGTTTAAACTAGTTTGCATTTTCTATCTATATATTATGCCTCTATTTCCTTACTAACAATTCGCTCACTAGAACATTTTGGATAGAAAAAAGAATGAATGAATGTTAAAAGAAAGAAAGAAGGAAAGAGAAAGAATTAAAGAAGAAATCTGCTTTCTGAGATCTATGGCACCACCCAGAATGGATGTACACTGTACTTTATACATAAAAAAAACTTGACAAGGGACACCCGGATGGAACGTAGTTCCTTTCGATTAATTAATTTGGCATTGTGTTCGGTATTTTCGCGGTACAATAATGGGTCTCCGTAGCCTTGTGGCTTCTGCAGTCGCCTAACAGCCAAAGGTCGATGGTTCGAATCCTAGCTCGACAGACCGAATTTTCCACTTACAGAAATTATTTAAAATAAAATTGAAAATGGAAAATTCGGTCTGTCGAGCTGGGATTCGAACCATCGACCTTTGGCTGTTAGGCGACTGCAGAAGCCACAAGGCTACGGAGACCCATTATTGTACCGCGAAAATACCGAACACAATGCCTTCAAAAAAGTGTCGGTTTCAAAAAAGTGTCGATCCGTCTAGCCCCCTTCCGAGTTCCGCACCGCGCGATAAGGAACTACGTTCCAATATATCACACCGAACTTCCAACATAATCTATACAAGCTTATAAAAAGACTTGTGAATGACTGACTGACTGATCTATCAACGCATAGCCTAAACCACTGGAGTTAGAAATTTGAAATTTTGACAATAGATTATTTTAAGATGTAGGTTCCTACTAAAAAAGGATTTTTTGAAAGTCTATCCGCAAGGGGATTAAAGGGAAAGTTCGATCATATCCATGAAACTTGATATTTGGGCTTTCAATATAAAATAAAGAAATATCTACCTACATGTTTCACAAAGGGGATAAATAGGGGACGAATGTTTTAATGAAAGTCCGTTTTTCCAGTTATGTCCATGAAACTTGGTATTTTGCTTTTCGATTAAAAATAATGAAGTAAGTACGTGTTTCACAGTTTTTGAAATTTAAATTCCACGCGGACAAAGTCGCGGGGGCAAAGCTAGTATTATAGGTATAAAAAATAACAATAGTCTTCCCTATCTTCCTGGTAGACTCATCGACGATTCAAAAGCACTTGTAAAAAAGTTTATTTGAATAAAAAACATTTCTATTCTATTCTATTCCTAACAAATCCGTATTAATTAGTACCCCATACCAGATCAGCTATTATCTAAGTACCTGGTCATGTCCCAACAGATGATGCATCAAATGATCAGCTTCGCCACTCGTTTCTGATGATAAAGCCTTCTCCACGCGAGGCCTCTCCTTCTTAAGAGGAGCATCTTTCCCAATCACGATGATGAGGGGTTGCTTATGTTGATGCAGCTTGTTAGTCAATAAGGACAGAAGGTCTGAGGGGTCACCTCTAGCTGCTTCGGTGTTTTGCTGTGTCTGAAAATTATATAAAAAAAAATTCGTGTGGCACTCGGGGACTGCCGCGGTAAAGCTATTGCATAGCATTTTCTAGTCGCACGCACACAAATACCGTGCCGAAGTCTGCCGAACTGAAACGACGGGGTGTTAGGTTTATTTTCGTTACGGAATTTCTTGATTCGGTCGCCGCGCTCAAAGCCCGCGATAAAAGCTATGCAATAGCTTAAAATTTACTGATGCCCACGACTCCGTCCGCGTGGATTTAGTTTATAAGAATCCCGTGAGAACTCTTTGACAGACAATTTAACTCGGACCTCAACTATTATTCATTAAAAAAATTACGTCGATACGTAGCTCTGTTGCGACGTGATTGAAGGACAAGCCGACAAACAAACACACTTTCGCCTTATAAATTAGTAAGGATTTAAGTTACAACAACGTTTTCTGATTTGAGAGCAGTGATAGCTTAGTGGTTAAAACTGCGGTCTCTTATTCAGGGAGTCGTGGGTTCAATCCCGGGTACGCAACTCTAACTTTTGGGAACTATGCAATTAAATATTAGTCATGAGTCAACGGTGAAGGAAAACATCGTGAGGAAACCTGCACATCTGAGAGTTCTCCACAATGTTCTCAAGGGTGTGTGAAGTCTTCCAAATCGCATTGGGCCTGCGTGGTGGACTATAGCCTGTAACCCTTCTCTGAGAGGAGACTTGCGCTCAGTAGGTAGTGATGATAGGTTGATATTGATGATGATGATGATGATTAGAAAAGCTGGGCATAAATTAATATAAAAAATTAATAAGTAATATTGCTCGTCTTCTCGCTGTCTCTGCGAAAGAATCCGGACACTGGCTCCATGCTATCCCTTCTGCTAATCTGGGCACTCTTTTAGACCACGCCACTCTTGCAGTGGTAGTTGGTCTTAGGCTTGGCGCCAAAATAACCCAGCCTCACCGTTGCCACTGCGGTGACCACGTCGACGCTTACGGTCATCACGGGCTCTCCTGTTCGAAGAGCGCTGGTCGTTTCTCCCACCACAATGCCCTCAACGACATCATCCGCAGGTCTCTTGCTACTGCTCACGTGCCAGCTGTATTAGAACCTATTGGTTTGGCACGTAGTGATGGCAAGAGACCTGATGGTATGACGCTTGTTCCTTGGAGGACAGGGAGGTCGCTTGTGTGGGATGCCACCTGTGTAGATACTCTAGCTGCTTCCCACATCCATGCGACCTCCTCTGTGGCGGGTGCAGCGGCTACTAACGCCGAACAGGCTAAGAGGCGCAAATATGAAAAACTTGACAGTGGTTTCATATTTGCGCCTTTTGGTGTAGAGACCCTGAGGCCGTGGGGCCCGGAGGCTCGCGCACTTTTTTTAGAGATATCAAAAAGAGTGATCGAGTCTACCGGGGATCCAAGAGCTGGCAGCTACCTTGGCCAAAGGATTAGCTTGGCCATCCAAAGAGGTAATGCTGCCAGCATCTTGGGTACTATGCCACACTGCGGTGGCTTGGATGGGGTTTTAGATTTAATTAGTTTTTATTTTAGTTTTAATTTTAGAATTAAATTTAGGTTTAATATAGTATTGTGTATATGAAATTTTCTTAAGTCAAAATAAAAACCATAAGTAATATATAAAAATTATTTTTTTAAAAAACCGACTTCAACTACAAGTCCAAAATAATTTTAGTTTGTAAGTAGTATGTTGAAGTCGGGCGGACCTAAACAGAAACGATGAAATCGATGCACAACGCTGGCCCGATCTCAACATACCTGTACAAACTAAAATTATTTTAAACTTAAAGAAAACTCTAGTAGCGTTTGAAGTCGTTTTTTTTAAAAAGAATTAATTTATAATATACTATTAATTTAAGCTTTTTAGCGGTAGCTTCATAGGATTCTTAGATTCTTCTGATTGATTAGATTTGCTCTTATTCATTGAGAAGTTCCGTCCTATAAAACCGAAGGTATTCATCAGATCTTCACCAAATTTAAATGGAATCAACCTGACGTTATGTCTTTTCAATTAAAAAAAATGATCGAAAACGGTTCAGATTTGACGAAGTTATGGAGTAACATCCTTCTTGTTTTGAAGTCGGTTAAAAAAAGCAAAAAGTACTTACTAGAACCAAAAAGAGAGTAATAAAGACCGATATTTTCAAAACAGATTCAGTGAACGCCATGCTCAGGCTGCGATTTCCGTGGCGTCTCTTCCGAAAATATTCCACTGAAACGACTGAAACGGAGGCCAGCGAATTTTCGCTTCAATAATTTTAATCATCTGTATTAATTATTTCCTGATTAAGAGGTTTAATTTTGCGTTGATTTTAATATCTTTCGCGTGAGGATTGCTAATTAAATTTTCAGTTCATTTTTCGAATCGATGCGTATCGAGAATTAATTTTCATAATTAGGTAACTACTATCTGACAATATTTTTATATCAATAGGTAGGTCTCAGTAATAGGTATGTTTCAGCTTTATCATAAGGCATAATAATTAACAATTATTATGATGTTGTCTATAAAGATGGTCTTCAGAAATAAGTAAAATATTCTCGTCATTGATAACCATTAAAAATTAAATATCAATTAAACTACTTGAATTGCGTCAAATGTTTATGACGTCACGTTCAATCCTATGCGATCCTACTTCCTACTATCCTACTAATATTATAATTGCGAAAGTTGGTGAGGATCGATATATGGATGGATGTTTGTTACTCTTTCACGCCACAAATAATGAACCGATTCGGCTGAAATTTGAATTGGAGATAGTCATATCCAGGATTAACACATAGGCTACTTTTTATCCTGGAATGGCAGTTTGTGTCCGAAGATTTTTCAAATAAAATGGATAACCTACACCTGAAAGCTGAATTTTCTAAGACATTCCTGAGACATTCCTGCGTCTCGGCGCGCTTTGAGTGTCTTAAAATATTTCATCGAAGTCTCAGAAGCCACTGGCTTCTCGAGAGCACGCCTCGGTGATCAGATTGAAGTCAAAAAGGAAGGTACTCTTGTTCATGAGGGGAGAAGCTACTCGTATACGGTGCTAATGGTATTATGCCATGTACTCGACAAACGTAATGGACCAAATTCTTCAGTTCAAAATTAATTATTTATTCCATGTAGGCATATAGATTACTATCTTCACGTTTTTATTCGATGACAAGATAGTCCTTGACTGCGATCTCACCTGACGGTAAGTGACGATGCAGTCTAAGTTGGTAGCGGGCTAACTTTGAAGGGGTGTGGCAGTGTACATTCAAACCCTAATCTGTTTCTTCACGCCATCGCGCCGGAACGCTAAATCGCTTAGCGGCATGTCTTTGACGATAGGATGGTAACTAGGCATGATCAAAACCTCCTACCAGACCAGACCAGACAATTCAGAAATTATAAATTGCCAAATTGCCCCCGCCGGGAATCGAACCCGAGACCTCCCAGTTATATGACCACAGCGCTCACCACCAAGTAGGCTACGTAATACGTTGTGTATATTACAATCTGTACTGTAGGGTCGGTTCGGAAAGCAATTTCTTCTGAGAAGAGCCGATAAGAAACTTAGAAGTTGTTCTTTTCCAATCAATAAAATAAAATAATATTAGGGGAGACTGGGGAGACTTGTTCCCTTGGGAGACTTGATCACCCAGTGACAAATCAAAAACTAAACGCTTTTTCTATTTTTTATATTGGCAACATAAGTCTTTGTTGTCTATGGTGAACCAAAAACGTCATTTTGACATCTTTATATAGACAACTTCAGAGCAGTGCAGCCATTTTTATTTTCCTGTGTCAGCATTTGTTTCGGTAAGTTTTTCATTTGTTTTTTTTTAATAACTGAATGAATAATTCCCTGAGTATGTGTCAAAATCATTGAAAGTAGTTTATTAAAGTTTGCATTTACATGTATTTTATTTGATTAACATTTTCTCTTGACATGAAAAAAATATATTTTTTAAAAGAGCACTCCCGGGTACACTTGATCACGGCAAGATGGGGTACATTTGATCCCGGGATCAAGTGTCCCATACATTCAATTTGTCAGTTTTTTTACCCGACCGCGTAAGAAGGAGGGTTATGTTTTTCGAGTGTATGTATGTATGTATGTATATTTCTTTGAGACGCCCTAGAGCCTAAACTGCTAGTCTTATTTTTATGTGAGTGGTGTCAATAGATTCGTCTCAGTCGTGAGAGTGACCTGGGTACCTACATCAAAATTAAAAAAAAAAACAAAATTAAGGATTTTTGGGCCAAAAGTAATCTTAAAAAAAATTAATGTTCTCAAAATACCTCGAGTGTGGTATCAAAATAAAGGATTTTTAACGATGATTACAAATATATACAACTTATATGTTTTTTCGTTTTGTTTTTACGCAGTCGGGTTTTTTGTTTTTTCTTAATTAAATTACACTTGTTTTCGTTTGTTTTAGATTAATTATAAAATGGGAAGAACATATAAAAGAAAAGAAGATGCAAAACCACGTAATACTTATTAGATTTATGAAAATGTAGAACTTACATTGAGATTGAGACTCAATAGTCACTAAAATTAATACTTAAGACATATAAAGCTAATTATATTAATAATTTTGTAACAAAATTTTTGTTATAATAAATGATACTTTTATAACCAAACCGGGTTTTCATTTATTTAAAGTTTGCATTAGGGAGACTTGATCCCCTATGATCAAGTCTACCCGTTACTGGGATCAAGTCTCCCAGAATATGGGACACTTGTTCCTTTTGGAAAGTTTTGGGAAAATGCAAAAAAAAAATGAAGCACTCATAAATATAATAATCAAACAATGGGGAACAGTAATAAACATGCATGTAGTAATAAACATGTATGAATTATTTTTATAGAACTAAATTTGAAAAAAATATAAGCAAAAAACCAAAATGGTGATCAAGTGTCCCCAGTTTCCCCTACTCTATCTCGTGGACGGCTGAAGCAAAGACATTTGCCTCCATGTACTTAACTTTGTCATTAAAAAATTGGAAACGTGGGTCGAGGGTAGTGTAAACATGAGCGTCGCCAGCCGATGGTCAAAGGGGGGCAAGTTGATATTATTATGGAGGATGGGAAAAGTATGAATAACTTAAATAAAACATATGCGTTGAGTTTGTGTGTGCGAAAGTGTGTTTGTCTGTCCTTCAATCACGCAGCAACGGATTGATGTATTTTTTTGCAGGGGTACCAATAGTTTTGGACTTGGAGAGTGACATAGGCTACGTTTGATTCCGAGAAAACAGGGTTCCTACTGCATTTTTAAAAACCTTACCCCATACGGACGAAGTCGGGGGCAAAAGCTAGATAGGTTTAAGTTTTTTAGCTTCACATTTGAAGGTTTGACAGCGGTATCTGGATTTCAATGATGAACTATCTACTATATTATTCAAATGCCTAGGGGGGCAGCTGCCCCCCCCCCCTCCCCCTCCCTCAAGGCCTTGGAGACTGGTGCATGTGAGTGGTGGTGGCATTGCTTGCTTGGGAACTTGGCTTTCTTGCTTGGTTGGTCTTAATTGTTGGTTCTTCTATACAATATTAAGAAATTCATTACTGAGTAATAATTTCTATTTAAAACATTTGTTTTTATACAAATTTAAATTTTTTTGTTATAATTTATGTAATGTAATGTATTGTTACCATAGAGATCAATCAACAATGTTCGTGCAATTGCTTACTGTTTTCTATCTAAGCCTATTAAAATAAAAGAATTTTGTCTGCCTTGTCCTGCCTTTTGTCAAAGTCTTTGACCACTTGGTCGAAACTCGAAATTTTGCATCATACGAGAATGCTATGTATGCTCTTAAGTGCATCGCTTAATGTATTAGAGCATGTCAAGAGGATAGGATGAGATTGTGAAAAATTTTCGGTGACAATATTTTTGCGAGCGGCGTAGAACGTGCAAGGAAGCACTAACTATCTATTCAAAGGAATCTTTTGGATTTTTGATTCAATTTTGTACAAAAAATGCAAAAGGTGACTGTCTAATCTACCAACGCACAGCTCAAACCACTGGACGGATCGGGCTGAAAGGCATTCATATAGCTATTATGATGTAGACATCCGCTAAGAAAGGATTTATGAAAATTCGACCCCTATGGGGTTAAAAGGTTTGAAAAATCGAACTTAACGGGAGCGAAAACTAGTTTAATATATTTTTTAAGTACAGAACCTACTTACCTCCATACATACATAGACTGCTAAAATCATTATACAGGGTTATTTTAAAATGCCTTTTCTACAAAATTAATTATTAATATTTATTTTTGTATGAAAAAAAAAATTTTTTTAGGAATTTCAAAAAGGCGTGGAACAAAAGTTATTTACTTTGATGCATAGAAGTTGCCTGAAGAAGGTTGTTGGCATTTTAAAATTAATCCTGTATACTGAGAGCCGGTAACGTTGAAAGTCCCGTCATGCGGAATCGAGTATTCGAATTGATAGTATACGTTTATAATTGGCTCGGAATACGTTAATTATAAAAGCCGAAACAATGTTAAAATTATTTTTTCAAAAATATAATATATGTATTTAGTAATTATTATTTCTATTCTATTTACATAATATATACCTAATACTACATTAAAACTAAATTTATTCTAAAATTAAAACTAAAATAAAAATTTAATAAAATCTAAAACCCCATCGAAGTCACTGCAGTGTGGCATAGTACCCAAGATGCTGGCAGCATTAGCCCTTTGGATGCAGGCATGGAATGCTCTATGTAATGACCTGGAGTCTGATGTATATGGGGATGCGTACAAAATTGTAAAAAGACAAATGAATATCGCAAACCCTAGAATATGTCTGAGCTTAGAACAAAAAATAGATATTTTTAAAGGCCTGTTTATAACCTTACCATCCGCAGTAAAACTAACTAGAGAAGAGGTAGTGGATTCAAATTTTGAAGATATTGCATTTACTCTAGATGAAATAAAAGAATGTGGCAAAAGAATCAAATTAAAGAAGGCCCCTGGTCCGGACGCGCTTCCCTCTGAGGTAGTGAAGTCGGCTATCTCTAACAACGCGAGGTATTTTGCACGCCTTTTCAATAAACTGTTAAGACAAGGCAGCTTCCCAGACAGCTGGAAAAATGCAAAATTTGTACTCATAGAGAAGCCAAAAAAGCGCCAAAACGAGCAAACAAAGTACAGGCCTATATGCCTTATAAATGTTGTCGCAAAGGCGTATGAAAGACTAGTAAATTTTAGGTTGACACAGGAGATTGACAGGAATGGCGGACTACATCAAAATCAACATGGCTTCAGGCCAGGGAGATCAACTGTTGATGCTATCATTGAAGTGGTATATAGCAAGGGAGGCCAAGTTAAAAAACCTGTGGAATTCACTCATTCTGATTGATGTCCGAAACGCGTTCAACACAGCCACGTGGCCCATCATAATTAATAAACTAAAACGCAGGAACATCAATAAACACATCGTAAATGTTATTGTGGACTATTTCACAAACCGAACCATACAACTGGAGACCAAAGTTAAGGAACAAATAACAGGGGGAGTCCCGCAAGGTTCGGTGCTAGGTCCTACTTTGTGGAATGTCCTTTACGATGACGTGATGAGCATTGAAGTCCCAGACGGAGTAAAGCTGGTCTGCTATGCAGATGACCTTGCGATTTCTGTTACTGCAAGGGACGCGCATGAAACAGTAGTTAAGGCAAATGAGACACTGCATGCAGTAGATTTATGGATGCGCCAGAATAAATTAGAAATTGCGCCAGAAAAAACTGAAGCAGTTGTCTTTAACAGAAGACTAAATGCTCATTGTATAAAGTTCGACTGTGGAGGAACACTGGTAGCCCCAACACCCAGTGTAACTTATCTTGGTGTCAAGCTAGACTGCGGTCTCACCTTTGGCCCGCACCTAAAATCTGTCTGCGACAAGGCCTCTAGAACTGCAGGAGCCCTGTGTAAGTTACTACTTAATACAAAAGGACCCAGTGACTGTAAAAGAAGGACTCTGGCTATGGCTAACCAGGCAATAATCTTATACGCGGCACCTGTCTGGGAACCATCAATGAAATTTGCCGTGCATAAAAGAAGGGTCCTCAAAGCGCAACGCGTACTAGCACTCCGAGTATGCTCTGCCTATAAAACCGTCTCGACGGACGCAGCGCTCGTGATAGCAAATCTGACGCCCATACATTTGTTAGCTTTAGAGAGATCTGAAACAGGAAACACGAAAGACTCCGTTAGCATTAAATGTGCCAAAAAGAGAACAATTGACAGATGGCAAATTGAGTGGGATAGCTCAAGCAAAGGCCGATGGACACACCAATTAATTCCAAATTTGGAAAAATGGACAACAAGAAAACATGGCCGACTGTCCTACAGACTGACACAATGTTTGTCCGGGGACGGTGTGTTCATGGACTTTCTTGCGAGCATTGGCAAGAGAAACGACGATAAATGCATGTATTGCAGCGAAACCGATGATGCAATGCACACCATATTTGCATGTGTAAAATGGGATTGCGAAAGACAAGAACTTATAAATAAATTAGGAGAACTGGCTACTGAAAACTTAGTTAATAAAATGCTAGAAACGGAGGAAAACTGGAAAGCAGTAACAGAATATATTGAAAGTATAATGAAGGAAAAGGAAAAAGAAGAGAAAAGAAGACTATGAAAAGAATGTAGTAAAAAGAAAATAATGTTGCCATGTTGTAGGCTGAAAGGCGGGTACACGGTCAACAGGGAGACAGTAGGGGTTTTTAGCCGGTAAAAGTCCGGCACTACCCAATTTCTGGGTGTCCATGAGGATTTTCCCCTACTGTATAAATAAAAAAAAAAAAAAAAAAAAAAAATTAGCCCTTTGGATGTCCAAGCTAATCCTTTGGCCAAGGTAGCTGCCAGCTCTTGGATCTCCGGTAGACTCGATCACCTTTTAAGATAGCTCTACAAAAAGCGCTCGAGCCTCCGGGCCCCACGGCCCCAGGGTCTCTACACCAAAAGGCACAAATATGAAACCACTGTCAAGTTTTTCATATTTGCGCCTCTTAGCCTGTTCGGCGCTAGTAGCCGCTGCACCCGCCACAGAGGAGGTCGCATGGATGTGGGAAGCAGCTAGAGTATCTACACAGGTGGCATCCCACACAAGCGACCTCCCTGTCCTCCAAGGAACAAGCGTCATACCATCAGGTCTCTTGCCATCACCACGTGCCAAACCAATAGGTTCTAATACAGCTGGCACGTGAGCAGTAGCAAGAGACCTGCGGATGATGTCGTTGAGGGCATTGTGGCGGGAGAAACGACCAGCGCTCTTCGAACAGGAGAGCCCGTGATGACCGTAAGCGTCGACGTGGTCACCGCAGTGGCAACGGTGAGGCTGGGTTTTTTGGCGCCGAGCCTAAGACCAACGACCACTGCAAGAGTGGCGTGGTTTAAAAGAGTGCCCAGATTAGCAGAAGGGAGAGCATGGAGCCAGTGGCCGGATTCTTTCGCAGAGACAGCGAGAAGACGAGCACGGTCTTTAGAATTTGCTTGCATCAAAAGTTTTTTTACAAATAATGTCATCCCACTGTCTCTGGGAAGGAAGAGAAACCGGCAATTGATTTGGGCTAATCGCTGACCATCCATTTCTTGCCTCTGCCAAGTACGACACCTCAATTGATCCCAAAGACTGGGATATAATTTTTTCAAAGAGAGTGTGTGTACTATAAGCAGAGGAAAGAAATGCTGGCAGTGAGACACTAGAAATTTTGCGGATTCCCAGACCTCCATACCTGATCGGAAGAGAAGCCTGGGCCCAAAAATTCAAAAACATTATACTGTCATCGCGGATGTTGTTTTTTTGCAGTGCATTCGATAGAAAACTTATTCTTTCAGAAAAAAAAATTACGCAAACCACTTTTTTTGGCCGGAAGAGTCTCACCAATTTTTTCCTGAAAGAGTAAGAAATTTTCTATCGAATACACAGCAAAAAATCAACATCCACGATGACGGTAAAACATTTTTTAATTATTGAAAAAAAAAAATTACATTGTTTCGGCTTTTCAAATTAACGCATACCGAGCTTATTATAAACGTATAATGTTTAACTATCAATTCGAATACACAATTTTCGAATCCGCTATAGAGGCACTTTCAATGCTACCAGCTTCCGGATCATTAAGTACCCTTGTTTTCAACTTTGCCTTCTTCGGTTAATAAAAAAGATCACCCAATGTATGAACCAATTTAATTTCCAAACACTTAATTTACTGATAGCGTAACCATTTCGGTGGCATCGTTCTTCCGCACTTTGATTTATTATTATTGCAGTCAATCTGTACCGTCTGGCATACGTTATAATCATCGTACGTGTCTTGACATTCAATGGTACATGTTATGGACAATTTCTTGGGACACTTGCGAACGCATGTGTCTAATTTGTTACATCTATTGCGTAGGGCTTCGCGCAGTACGTCTTTGGTTTGCTCGAAACTTCTTGCTGCTTTTGGGTCTATTTGTTCACGTTCTTCAGTCGTCTTTGAAACAGAGATAAGAATATATTTAAGTGGAGGGTTGAAAATAATCAGCCCTTGGCCAAAAAATTAGTTTGGCCATGTAAAAGGGCAATGCTGCCTGCATATTGTTTTCTATGGCGTGCTGCGATGTTATCGACAAGAATTTAGATTTAATTCTACCAATATTATAAAAAATAATATAAGGTATTTTCTATAAAGGTAGAGTAAAATCTAAAGAACCCGAAGACCAAAGTCTTATACACGAAGTCAAACTATCTGTAAAAGAATGAGTAAAAAAAGTTTTAGCCTACCTATTTTGTAATTAATGTATAAATGATTATATGGAAGTTTATTTATAACTAGATGATGGCCGCGACTTCGTCCGCGTGGAATTAGTTTTAAAAATCCCGTGGGAACTCTTTGATTTTCCGGGGTTGAAGTAGCCTATGTCGCTCTCCAGGACTATGCCCATGCAAAAAATCAAGTCAATCCGTTGCTCTGTTGCGGCGTGATTGAAAGAAAAACCAACAACCCAACAAACAAACAACCATACTTTCGTATTTTTAATATTAGTAAGGATTTGTAAGGATTTAATTTTAAACGATTAAAGTTTCCTTAGTAACTGTGGTCTGTGATTCCTTAGTTTCCTAGATTTTATCCACGGGATTTTAAAATATACTAACTAACCTGTCATTCAGTATTTCTATTAGTATTTCCTCTTTAGGTTACCTGGAAGAGATCGTTTCTTAGAGATAAGGTCGCCTATTGTAAAGCCCTTATTATGTATTATGTTCTCATATTTTATATTGATTGGTGTGTATAATAAAGTGTATTTTCATTTTATTTTCATTTCATGATCATTTCATTTCTTCACTACCTAACTCCATGCGGTCGAAGTCCGAGTAAGTAGATAGTAAGTTTTTACTTTACCCTCAACAAATGGTACAGCAAGTAAGCTTTCTGGTCATGTGGCGGGTCCACGGAATCTATCTCTGGAGTTATATCGTCAGTTAAATCTTCAGTTAAACGATTGTTGTTTTCTTCTATATTTTTTCCTTGCGGGAAGAATATTGCGATGTAAGGCGGTTTCACATTAGCGTTAGATAGAAATTGAAGAACTTTATCATTTCGTCTGTTAGAGGATACATCCTATAAGAAACAAATAAATTTTAAAAAAATTCTGACGACTTGGGAGTTCGACCTTTAGGGCGTGATCTGGTGAAAGATTTCAGTCATGGCTAGATACCACCTCATCGACAAAGACGTGGTACCTACCAATTTCGGCATACCGGTACGATGCTGCGTAGAAACAGAAGGCGTTATAAATGAAAACCTTGCCTTGATCGATTTCGACATGCCATCGTACCTAAATCGCTATTCACGTCTTTGAGGGTGGTCACTAGCCGCGACCAAAGCCTCCCACCGAACAGACCATAGACAATTGTCCCCGCCGGGAATCGAACCCCAAATCTCCCATTAAGACCACAGTGCTCAGTACAGCGCCAGGGAGTTCGTCAAATAAATTAACCTATATCTTATAAGACAGTCTACTTATGAAGTGTAGAGCGTTTACCAATTGGTGAAATACAATGCAGTATCAATCACCGTCATCATCAGAATAGAGTAGAATAGAAATATTTTTTATTCAAATAAACTTTTTTACAAGTGCTTTTGTATCGTCGATGAGTCTACCACTGGTTCGGAATGCCCTTCCTGCCGAGAAGAACCAGCAAGAAACTCGGCGGTTGCTCTTTTCTAAACAAGTTTTTCAATACACTCAGCAACCCATCAAGTGCTCACTACTGAGCGCAGGTCTCCTCTCAAAGAAAGGTAGGACATAGTCCACCACGCTGGCCCAATGCGAATTGGTGGACAAATTGGAACATCAATATGTGGACCAGACGTGAATTATTGATTATATTTTATTAGGTTAGTAATTAGTTTATTGACACGCTTTAGTTCATTATCTGGATTAAATTTTCGACTTGACGGCTGAGATCTATAGATCGTACTCTGGCTCTGCTCAAGACTCAAGATAGAGTTAGAATGAGACACAAATATGTTTCGTCATAAATCTCTTATTTTAACTCAGTCTTGAGTTTCAGCCAAGTGAGAGTGTCATCTATTTAGATCTTACCCTCAATCGGTTTCAATCGGCGATAAACTGCATCATCGCTTACCTACCACACCACTAATTACTATCCTTTATCTATGCCAACAGATAAGATCCCAAAATCTTAGGGCTCGTTTCTGGACATGCGGCGCGTTGCGCATCGCGTAGTGCTCCGCGTCGCGTAGTGCGTCGCGTCGCGCGGTTAACTCAAACCAAGTAGCCAACTCAGTAGTTAACTCAAACCAAGGTATGGCCAAGTATGAGAGCGTTTTTGCAGAAGAGTTTGCTTGTCAACTGGCGTTGTTGAGCACGTAAACGAGACCACATATGGCACAATTGTATTTTCGCATGTGACGCCGCGGCCACCGACGCGGGCCTCGTCGCTGGTTTCACTACGTTTCTCGCGCAACACCTCTCGCGCGACGCACCGCGCGACGCGACGCACCACGCCATGCGCAACGCGCCGCGTGTCCAGAAACGAGCCCTTAGGCTTCATTGAAAAGCTAAGGTATCATTAAAAAATTACCTTTAAAACCAAAAATAATACCAAGAAAGTTAAAAATCCGCAACCTCTACAGCACGTCATGTCGATAAAAAATGCTCTGCCAATCTCGATACACGCTCGAAATGATTTAATTAAAAGACAAACATTCATCTTAATTAATTAAACTCGAGAGGAGATTATAAGCAATTTGTCTCGTTAGGACTAATTTGCACATTTAAGGGCCTGTACAGATGATGGAACTTGGGAGCTTTTTAATTACTTTGCTAAGTGGTTTTGAACATAAATTGACTGATATAAATTACTCCCTATCTATATCCATATCTGTACTTATAACAAAAGTAACTTAACAGTAACTTAACTGAACTTTTAGCCATCGACAAGTAAAGTTGAATCGACGAATAATTGATATAAAAAAATCTTTATAAACAACCGACTTCAATCTCCCGCTTAGTAAAGCGGGACATTACACACTATACAAAGTATTTATAATTTATTGTTGATATTGTAAAAAATCGCTCGACCGATATCGATAAAATTTATATGGGACCTGGGGACTATACCCTTTCAAACAAAAAAAAAAATTCCCAGATCGGTTCAAGCGTCTTCGAGTAATCGGTGGACATACATAAAAAGAAAGATTCCGATGAATTGATAACCTTCTCCTTTTTTGAAGTCGGTTGAAAAGGTTCTAACGGCCGAGTAGTTCTCTAATAATAATTTAATATAAATTTTTTTAAAAAAACCGACTACAAAGTATATAATTTATTGTCGATTTTTTAAAAATCGCTCGACCGATTTCGATAAAATTTAATGGGACCACGCTTTCAAACAAAAAAAAGATTTTCCAAATCGGTTCAGGCGTCTTCGAGTAATCGGTGAACATATTATGTCATGTATATTAAAAAAAACGACGGATTGAGAACCTCATCCTTTTTTGAAGTCGGTTAAAAAATGATTGCTACAGTGTCGATTGCAATCGCCTCCGATTGGCCGATACTCGCTCGCTATTGGCTAAAATGCATTGTTGCAGAAAGAACGCGATAAATTCACCCAATCAACACAATTGAGACTGTATCAATGATTGAATCAGTTTTTAACCCCCGACGCAAAAAGAGGGGTGTTATAAGTTTGACGTCGATGTCTGTCTGCCTGTCTGTCTGCGTGTGTGTGTGTCTGTCTGTAGCATCGTAGCTCTCAAACGGATGGACCGATTTCGATGCGGTTTTTTTCATTTGAAAGCCAGTTTCCTTGCGGTGGTTCTTAGCTATGTTTGGTTAGTATCAGCTCGTTTCCAAAATGATGTAAGGCATTTTTGGCGTATGATTGCTCGATTAAGTGCTTCACGCTTGCCAGTAGGTATATAATCGTTAAATGACACTTAATTGATACCTTTGACAGCCATAGATTCTCATGTCGGGGGTGTTTTTTTTTTCAATTTACACTTGTTACATAATCGGCCTGCGGGTTTTGTATTGTCCTGTGGCTCTGCGGAAGATCAGCATAGCAAATGTGTATTAGGAGTCCGTTTTGCAACTATATATGCAATCTTCTTCTTTAGCAACTGATAGACGTCCGTAATTGAACAAAGAAGCGCATGCATCGACTTTCATAGGTCGGACTTGCGCCACCTGTATCCAACGCCGCCCTGCGACTTTAATGTTGTCGGTTTACCAAACAACATTTCGTAATTCTCCTTTTCTTATGGAGAAATTATATTTAAATTATTAATATTTTTTTTGTTTTAGTTGGAACGCAGTTATTTGTATTTTTTTTGTTATCTATTTAGTTATTTTTTTATTTTTAAGTTATAAAAAAATAGGGAAAAATTCCACAAGTAGAAATTATTTAAAATAAAATTGAAAATAGAAAATTTTCAATTTTACCACCGAGATTATTTTCCACCGAGATCTTATATTGTACTGTGAAAATAATGAACACAATGCCAAATTAATTAATCGAAAGGAACTTCGTTCCATCCGGGTGTCCCTTGACACCTCTCAAGTTTTTTTTAGATGTAGTTTAATATTAATTGTTCATTATTATAACTATTTAATTATTAATGAATCTCTGTATTATCAGTATTATCCCATTTTAAATATATTTCTTACATAACAATTGTTTACATAAAGATTAATAATTATGAAACGTTACAAGTTAATTAACTGAGCTTATAATTAAGGGGCTCTGTGTTGAACTGACGATGTCAGACAAATGTGGGGTCGTTTGCGAGTTTTTGGTTAATTAGAGACAAAAGGTTTTAAAGATTTTGCTCTCATAAGAACTTTGTAAATTAATAATGATAATATTATTTACTTTAATACCAAAGAACGTATAATAAAAACTTGAGAGGTGTCAAGGGACACCCGGATGGAACGTAGTTCCTTTCGATTACATTGTGTTCGGTATTTTCGCGGTACAACATTGGGTCTCCGTAGCCTAGTGGCTCCGGCAGTCGCCTAACAGCCAAAGCCTATTATAACTTTTAGGTTATAAAAAATTAGGGAAAAATTCCACATGTAGAAATTGTTTAAAATAAAATTTATAATAGAAAATTCAGTCTGTCGAGCTGGGATTCGAACCATCGACGTTGAACTTTTAAGCGACTGGCGGAGCCACTAGGCTACGGAGACCTAATGTTGTATCGCGAAAATACCGAACACAATGCAAAATTCACATTCAACAAAAAAGTGTCGGTTTCAAAAATATGTCGAGTGTCGGTTCCTTAATTTTTTCCGTCTAGCCCCCTTCCGTACCGCGCGATAAGGAACTTACGTTCCAATTAATAAGAGAAATATTGGTTGTCTGTAAAGTCTGCTTACGGGCGATAGTTTTACGTGATAACATCATAAAGAAACATTGATGAATAAATGTGTCACAAGCCAACGCTTGGGCCGATCGTGCCTCTCTATCGCTTGCTCCGTGCTCTCGCTTGCACGCGTAGGCTCAGGCGGAACGTGACACTTTTTCGTGCGTGCAGCCGGTGTTCATCGATTATTACCTACGTTATCACGTCAAAAAGAAAATATACTTTTGAAATGATTATTAGGTATTAGGAATTAGGTATCCCGATTTAAGTTAGAATAATAATTATTTATTAACCTGTATATCTGCGCTAAAATAGCAGCTGAAGCAGTGATAGCCTAGTGGTTAGGACTGTGGTCTCCTATTCGGAGGGTCGCAGGTTCGATCCCGACCTCTGACTTTTCGGAATCAAGTGCGTTTAAGCAATTAAATATCACTTGCTTCAACGGTGAAGGAAAACATCGTGAGGAAACCTGCACATCTGAGATGAGAGTTCTTCATAATGTTCTCAAAGGTGTGTGAAGTCCACCAATTCTACTGGTCTATAGTCATAGTGGACTATGGCCTATAACCCTTCTCTGAGAGGAGACCTGCGCTTAGTAGTGAGCCGTTGATGGGTTGCTAATGATGAAAATGATATCTGCGCTTCCTCCGTCGTTTATGCAGGTATAATAAAATAAATTTTATTATACCTAAACGAGGTTGCCTGTCTGTCGGTATTCTACAAGATATATTTCGGAGAGTGTGCTCAGGAACTGTTCGATTTAGGTCCACCATCACCATCGCATTGCATGATTTTGCACCGCTACGTGGTCGAAATTCCACGATCCCGCACTAAGCCCTTTGCTTCCTCGTTCCTAATACGCACCGCAAATTTTGAAATACCTTTCCGGCTTTCGTTTTTCCAACTGACTATAACTTGGGTACCTTTAAATCAAGAGTGAATAGGCATCTTCTAGGCAAGCGCGCTCCATCTTAGGCTGCATCTTTACTTACCATCAGGCGAGAATGCAGTCAAGTGCTAGTCTATATAAATATTTAAAAAAAACTGAACAAAATTTAAGTACTAAACTTAAATCTAATATATAAAATTCTCGTGTCGCGGTGTTTGTTACCAAACTCATCCGAAACGGCTGGACCGATTTATGAAATTTTGTGTGCATATCGGGTAGGTCTGAGAATCGGCCAACATCTATTGTTAATACCCCTAAATGATAAGGGTGACCCACCTAAATATTTTTGCTGGCGGTACGAAGTTCGCTGGGTCAGCTAGTTATATTTATAAGATTTTCATCATCATCATCATCATCATCATCATCCCCAGGAACGCACTCTGTGTTAACCATCTAAAAACTCAATGATGTCACGGTATGACGCGCAGCATTGCTCCTTTGGATGGCCAAACTAATTTATGGCCAAGGTCCATCCATCCATCCATCCATCAGCCTGTATTCGTCCACTGCTGGACATAGGCCTTTCCGAGAGCGCGCCACCAAACACGGTCCTCCGCTTTCCTCATCCAACCGCTTCCCGCCACCTTCTTAAGGTCATCGGTCCAGCGAGCTGGAGGGCGTCCTACACTGCGCTTGCCGGTACGCGGTCTCCACTCCAGAACACGTCTGCCCCATCGGCCATCGGTTCTGCGACAGATATGACCTGCCCACTGCCACTTCAGCTTGCTAATCCTCAGAGCTTTGGCCAAGGTAGCTATTGGAAATGTACCTAGTTTCCGTACATAAATTCTAATGGAAATACTGCAGAATTGTGCGCAACGATCCTCAGCGGGCGATGCTCACAAGATTTAATTGAATCCATAACGAGCGCGATGTCGGTCGCTGGAGTCAAGTCTGGAATAACATTAGATAAGATATATTGAATCCCCGACACCGGGATCGCTAAGCCAATCCTGATATTGTAAATCTACAGTTCCTTGATTTTACTTGACCAAATCCTTACCTAAACTATAAACTAGCTGACTATTTGACCAAATCCTTTAACTAGCTGATGCACGCTACTACGTCCGCGTGGATTTAATTGAGAAACCACAGGAACTATTATTTTGCGGGAAAGGAGCCTATGTCACTTTCGAGGTCTTCGCATCTATGCCCATGCAAAAAATCACGTCGATCCATGGGTGTGTTGCGGCGTGATTGAAGGACAAACCAAAAACAAATACACATTCGCATTTATAATATTAGTAAGGAAGTAAGGATAGTAACAGGTGGACCACTAGGTGGACCCACTATGTGGACCCACTAGGTGCACCCACTAGGTGCACCCACTAGGTGGAGCCACTAGGTGCACCCACTAGGTGGACCCACTAGGTGGACCCACTAGGTGCACCCACTAGGTGGACCCACTAGGTGGACCCACTAGGTGAACCGACGCCATCAAATGCGTCGTAGCGAGCCGCTGGATTCAGGTGGCGCAAGACCGAGGCCTGTTATAGGTTGCCTGGGGCTGGAAGATAGGTTACCTGGAAGAGATCACTATTAGTGATAAGGCCGCCTTTAACCTAATTGCGCAACGGTAAAAGGCAGACGAATCTGGGTACCTTGTCTCACTCAAGCACAGTATAAGGGAACCTTCCTTACTCTTTGGTATAATAATTACAATAATGCCTAAATATACACGCCTTTAGCAGGCAGTAGGTACACTAAACGCATTTGCATGCACTACCGAAGTCCTTATCGCCTCTATGCCATTGACATAAAAGCGTTGATGTTTCGTTAAATAAAAAAAATAAGTGGCACTCGGGGACTGCCGCGGTAAAGCTATTGCATAGCATTTTTATCAATATTTATGCAATTTTTTTTTTGCATGATAAAAATTATGCAAAAAAATAATTAAAAACAAACAAACAAGAAAAGCGCACTGTTACTACATCGCGAGTGAGATTCGAACCTGTGACATCATACACCATACGGTAAAGAAAGCGGCCGCTCGCCCACTGCGCCAAACAGAGCTATATGTGAACCTCTAAAATGTGTAAACGCTTACTGAACGACGGTGTTAGGTTTATTTTCATGAGTTCAAAGTCCGCGATAAAAGCTATGCAATAGCTTAAAAAAATATGAAGGAAGACTAATATACAAAACTTACTTACCGTGCAACTCACAACACGGGCGGTAAGTCTTCAAATATTTACTGAAACACATTGTTTTCATGCACCCACCTTCACTGTAGTTATAAAATGGCTCACAAACGGGCTATAAAAATTGCTACAAAGATTGCTTTCAATCTTGGTGATGCATACCTTTTAATACTCTTTTTACCTAATTTCGGCCAAGTGATCCATCTCAACAGAGACTGACAACTACGCAAGAGATATTTTATTACTTAAGTATTTTTTTATTCGATAACGACGACCTCCCTGGCGCAGTGGTGAGCGCTGTGGTATTATAACTGAGACGTCTCGGGTTCGATTCCCGGCGGGGTCAATTTAGGAATTTATCATTTCTGAATTGTCTCTGGTCTGGTCTGGTGGGAGGCTTTCGTTGGCCGTGGCTAGTTACCACCCTACCGTCAAAGACGTGCCGCCAAGCGATTATCACTGCCATACCCCTTCCAAGTTAGTCCGCTACCATCTTAGACTGCATCGTCACTTACCATCAGGTGAGATCGCAGTCAAGGACTATCTTGTCATCGAATAAAAAAAAACGAGATAACCATTGACTGTGATATCACCCGATGCAGTCACAAAAATGATAGCGAGTAAATTTAAAAGCAACTCAAAAGGGATTTGGCTATATAAATCAAACCCCTACTCGGTTTCTACATGCCATCGTGCCAGAACGCTAAATCACTTGGCGGCACGCTTTGTCGGTATAGTAGTAACAATGTCACAGTCTCCCATCAGACCAGAAATTATTAATTCCCAAAATGGTACATGCCGAAATGAGTGCGTAAATACACGTGTAATTTCTATTCACTAACTGCCATAGTCCAATGGGATGTTAATTAGACATGACTGGAGAAAGATCAGGCTCAGAAGTCAGGAGCAACGGCTTAACGTGCTCTTCAAGACAAGGGTATACAGTAACATCCAGATTCTGGTATGTTTATTAACGAGTCAATTAATTATTATAGAAATAATTAATAATTTACATCCTAGCGGGAATATTCCGGGATTTTAATCAGGGGTTTTTTTTTAAATCAACCAAGTTGAACTTGACTAATATTCTCCGTCCTCTCCAAATAAGTGGAATGCTTGTGCCAGGAGTGGGTACGACAGTAATGCAACGGGTGGGATTCGAACCTGCGACCTTTCAGTTTTCAGTCCGCACCTTTAACTGTTGGGCTATTGAGGCTTTGCTTGTTTATTGGTTATTATTTTATGTACATTGAATGTGCTTCTATTTTTTATAGATTATTAGTTATTTAATCACGGCAACTAAAACAGCAACTTATGAGATAGATTATTTATTGCATCTAGTGACAGCCGAAAAAATAGCTAACCTCGTTAAGAAAGAATTTTTTTTTATAAATTGGCGTGGCAGCACAGTATTGCATCTATAAATTGCTGAAAATATAGCCCGTTTGTGTGCTGCCATATGAGCTACAATATCCATATGTCTCTGTTTATAGTGGGTAAGATACTCCGGTATTTAATTGCGTTTCATATTTCAGGAGCTACCTGAGTTACAGCGTCTTCTCGGTGTAGTATGCATTCGGTTTTATGTTCATACTCTGTTTAAATGGGCGAGAGATAATAAAAGTGTGATTGCACCTTTATACTGTTGTCGTCTCAACTGACAAACTTACGCTGTAAAAGGCTGTAAATACATGTACGTTTATAATGGGTTTAATCTGACATTGACATTATAATATCACTAGCTTTAGTCCGCGGCTGCGCTCACGTTAAATTCGATTTTTCAAACCCCTATTTTACCTCCTTAGGGGTAGAATTTTCGAAAATCCTTTCTTAGCTGATGCCTACGTCCTTCCGTACGATCCGTCCAGTGGTTTGAGCTTCACGTTGATCAGTCAGTCAGTCAGTCAGTCAATCAGTCAGTCAATCAGTCAGTCACCTTTTCCTTTTATATATTTAGAAGATAAAAGATAAATAGATAAATATTTAATAGTTTTATTTTATCAAAATAAATATCTATTTCGCTCAAAATAGAAATATAAACACATTTTTTATAATCCGTGAATGCTATTTCATTAGTTATGTTCATAATTTCATTGATTTTTGGTTATTACCATCATGCCTTTTGATGGGAGACCTGTGCTCACAAGTGGCCCTAGTAGCAATTTGCGTTGGCTGTTAGTTGGGCCTTTGCCCCAATTTGGTTGGCCAACAGTAAAACTTGTCATCCCTAAAAATCGTGGTGCTAACCGTAGAAAAGCGGGGTGCGGTTGGCCTTACGAAGGGACTTGTCGGCATCACCACTACCATGTCCCCACTGTTGGCTGCCGTTGGCTACAAAACCCCAACGGAATTGCTTGAGATTAATGAAATGAAAAAAAAACGGCCAAGTGCGAGTCGGGCCTCGCTCTTTTAGGGTTCCTTACATATGACCAAATCACTTTTTTAAAACTAGATTTTAGATATAATATCTTAGTTCTTAGATAGTACTAATAAGCATCTGGGGAAAAAAATTTTCGTTTTGTCCACAACTTATATACTTACAGCATTATAAATCGGTTTTTTCAGTATTTTTTGTTGTTTAAATACAATATTACATAGTACATAATATACAGAAATTATGTACTATGTTGTAACAGTATGTAGTACAGGTTTTGAGATAGACCCCGTAACAAAAATGGTCTAAAGCCAACAACTTTGACGGCCCCCCATTTCTTCATTTTTGTAGTTAGAAAATAAAAAAAACATATATTTGAACTCTACTTAAATTCGCTCTAAATTATGACACACGACATGCCAGGGTAAAAAAATAAAATTTTATTTCGACTCCTTTTCCATGTATGGGAGAGCCCCCTTTATTTTACTATTTATTTTACTATATATTTTTAATAGAAATACACACTGAAAATTTCAACTGTCTACTTATTACGGTGTACGAGATACAGCCCGCTGACAGACGGACGGACGAACAGACGGACAGCGGAGGCTTAGTAATAGGGCCCCGTTGGCAGCCTTTGGGTACGGAACCCTAAAAATTCATTAAAGACTTGGTTTGGTGCAGTTAAAAATTCACACCAATAGGGAAACTTCAGCGGAAGTGGTTTCCTAATCAAGGGTCAGGGATTGGAATTTTAAATGGGCCACGACCACGAGCTGCCACAGCCATTCCTTCGTGGACCTGACGTTACCCCTACCATGATGACATTCAACATTATTTCGTCGCTGAATAGGCAAAACTGCTAACGTGCACAAGGGCTGTTTTGAGAAAAAGCAATTTAAAGTTTTTTTTTGCTTTAACCTGTCACAACTTTTTTTCTTTTGGGTGAAAGTAAGAACTGTTAAGGAAACATAATCATGATTTAATTTTATCTACGCAATTAATCTATTACACTGTTCGTATTTTAACTATTTACGGAGATAGCTGTCACTTCAGGATAAATCCTCTGAATCCTGAAAAAAAACCAGCAAGGGAAAATTACTAACCACCCCATTAAGTTCACGGTTAGGGAGTCGCCAACTACTAAAGACTCGACTGTGTTAACATTCTCTTCGGAAAAAAATACTAACATTATTTAAAAAATATAATAGTCGTAAACGAAAATTACTAAGAGATAAATCTACTACAGAAAGACATATAGCAAAAAGACATCCAGCATCGGATACTAGAGAAATCTCGAAAGCTTTTTACTTTCAAGACATAGTTGCCAATTAAATAATGGGATGATTATACTTTCATCACTTTTTATCTTGTTCCAGCCTAAATATTATTACTAATGCGAGCAACAAAAATGTTTATTATGAAATGTTAACCCGTATAATAAATAAATAACACCAATTTAACATAAATCTTTATTCAATTAAAATAAAAACCGGCCAAGTGCGTGTCGGGCCACGCGCAGTGTAGGGTTCCGTAGTTGAAAGTCTCCAATATTATTGCTGACCTAGGATAGTGCTTTTGTTTTATTTATGAATATTGAATAAATTTTGAGTTCCATGGTTTAAATACTATAATATTCTACAAAATATGCAACTTACACTACGTGTAATACCTAACTTAGAAAAAACAGATATAACTCCTTAACTAATGAACCCTACTTAGCCGTGATAGTTTTCCTTTAAAATTCACTATATATACTACTGCTATGATTTTTTTTTTGTATCCTATATACAACCGTTTAGCTGGCAGAGGGGGGGGACACTTGACTCTAATAAAATTTTGCACTTTAAAATATCATATTTCACAAACGGATCCCTGAATTGAGAAATGATGTTCCCACACCCACAATATTTTTGAAAGACCTATTCAACGACACCCCACACTATGGGATAGACGAGAAAAAAATAATTCATCCCCACTTTACATGTAGGGGAGGTACCCTAAAAAAAATTATTTTTCACAATTTTATTTCACGACTTTGTCGGCGTGATTGATATTTATACCCTTGTCAAATTACAGATTTCTAGTACCAATAGTCTCTGAGCTAAACCGCGGACAGACAGACAGACAGACAGACAGACAGACAGACGGACGGACATGGCGAAACTATAAGGGTTCCTTGTTTACTACGGAACCCTAAAAACTGTTCAAACAAAATTGTCATTTTCTCAGATTGAAAATAAAACAAAAATCACCTTCCTCCGTAATTTTCCACATTTGTTTATAAAAACGTACTAAATAAAAACATAATGTGGAGTTTCGCTATTGCAACTAACACAAATAACTCCCTCTGGAATCACTGTTCAGTTCAGGCGCTATATTGTTCTTTTATATTAAGCTTAGTTTAAAATAACAATATCACGCCTGTCGTTCAAAACAGTGATCCTAGACGGAGTTACTTAAGTTAGTTACAATTACAAGACTCCATTTTAACAATAATCAATATACTTATTGTAATTTAAGTAAGAGATCAAAACTGAACATTATTAACTTCTAATTCTAATAAAATATTGATTGAGAAATAATAATCTACTTAGTCCTCATTAATCTCATCCTCTTCGTCAGTGTCTGGTAGCGTGTCCTGAACGTTCGCAATACAAGGCATGTTTTTGTATTCATCGTGGTGTTCTTCTGCGATTACTTTTGATGTGCACAATTTCCACAAATCATCGTACTTCTTTTTAGAAATAGGCAGCCGAGTTTTATATTTTTTATCTTTTTTAACACACTTTTGTTTTTTCCATTGACAGTTAACTCTTCTGCTTCTGTTACATCAGCCGCCATTGTATATTTGACTAGCTGATGCCCGCGACTTTGTCCGCGTGGATTTAGTTTTTAAAGTCCCTCGGGAACTCCTTGATTTTCCGGGATAAAAAGTAGCCTAGATGTTGGCCCGAGTAATAAGCTACCACGGTATAAAATTTTGTAGAAATCTGTGCGGTAGTTTTTACGTGAAAGAAGGACAAACAAACAGACAAAAATTAAATAAAAATCTGTTTTGGGCTCAGTATCGATAGTAAAGCATCCCCCAATTAAAATTTTCAAAATATATTAAATGTACAGAAATCTTCCAGTTACAGTTTTATTATAATAGATAGAAGCTTTCTCGGGATCAGACTTTTTAAATGTTGCTATTCGCACCTGAAATGTATTAAATTGCACAATTGTAACTATAGTAATGTGATGTGATGACCTATGTAATGTTATTATGTGGTGTGGAAATAGGTACGTTACGATGATTTAAAAAAACTTTACTTCAGTTTGGCGAAGTAATTTTATAATTGAAATGTATTTTGTTATTTTAAAATAAATAAATAAAATTACCTTCGATATTTTACCTACAAGATTTCCTTTGAAATAGCGGTCTGCAACGGAATCCCAGCCTTCAAAGTCTATGTGGGTTAAACGAATGGCATGATGTTTTCCATAGCGTAATAAAGGCGTAAGTAAAACCTCAAAAAAAAAAAAAAAAAAAAAATGGCATGATTCTTGCTGAAAGATTATTTACTTATAAGCTTGAGTATACGTGATTTCAATGAGCAAAAACTACTAAATCACCATATCTTGTGGTTTTTTTCTTAAGCTCATTTGACTTAAAGGACCCGTGGTAAAAAAATAGATTCAAGCGAAAGTTATATAAATACCATCGGTTATCAAAAGAATACTTTCGAAAATTACTAACAAACCTGAATAGGGCTAGTTGCAGCGAGCATGATACTAAACCGACAATTATAAGAAAATGTGTCGAAGTAAGCCACACATTAGTAAAAAGTCGCAAGAAATCTGTTGAGATTTTAACCCCATTTTGAGTGCTAAAGCGCCAAAAAAATGCTCCGATCGCCACGAGACCCGGACTAATAGGCAGAGAAAAAAAAATGCAGTCGAACCATATATATAACTCATTTTGACCAAAATGGCGCTTTAGTAGTTTTGCCTATTCAGCGACGATTTATATTATCACTAGCTGATGCCCGCGACTTCGTCCGCGTGGATTTAGTTTTTAAAATACCGCGGAAACTCTGATTTTCCGGGATGAAAAAAATCTCGTCAATCCATAGCTGTGTTGCAGCGTGATTGACAGGCAAACCAACAAACAGACACGCTTTCGCATTTATAATATGTATTAGTAAGGAAGAATTAATACTACGATAATATATAAAGGCGATCTAATTAAATTTTAGAACACAAAAGCTACTATTGTGACTTAAATATTATGGTTAGATATACCTATTTCCTCGGGGACTTTTTTGTAGGAAATAATGAGGACTTTAATCATCTAGTACATAATTTTTACGTATCATCAATAGTTTTCTCAAAACACGCCAAATAATGCATTTTATAGGCAAAATTTTGCTACTTTGTGTTACATTATTGCAATTTTCTAAAGTATCTGTAATTTTTTTGAAAATAAATTAAATATAATTTTTGAAAATAAATTAAATAAATAAATTACTTCTTGATAATTTAGCTTTCTATTGGTGAAAAAATTTTTAAAATCGGTCCAGTAGTTACAGAGCCTATTCGGTACAAACAAACAAAGAAACAAACAAACAAACAAAAAAATCTTTCCTCTTTATAATATTAGTATAGATATATCATTTAATGTAGGCCAACCTGTGTCTCTTACGACAAATCAAGACTCTACCACCGGTTCGGAAAGTAGATTCTGCTGAGAAGAGCCGGCAAGAAACTCAGCAGTTGCTTGTTGTCTTTACGATGTAATAAATAATTGTTTCACTAATTAATGTGGGCAGCTGAAGCAAAGCGAAAATGCGAAAGAGTGTTTATTTGTTGGTTGTTGGCTTGTCCTTCAATCACTCAGCAACGGGACAACTACAAAAACAATACAAACATAATATTTCTTTGATGAATTAATTATTAATTTCATGATTTCTACCACCGGTTCGGAAAGCTGATTATGCTGAGAAGAGCCGGCAAGAAACTCAGCAGTTGCTCTTTCCAAAACAAAAATGTTACAAAATGTAGCTTATCTATCTTGTGGGTAGCAGACATTAAAAATTATCATCATCATCACGAGCAACCCATCAACGGCTCACTACTGAGCGCAGGTCTCCTCTCAGGGAAGGGTTATAGGCCGTAGTTCACCACGCTGGCCCAATGCGAACTGGTAGACTTCACACACCTTTGAAACATTATGGAGAACTCTCAGGTGTGCAGGTTTCCTCACGATGTTTTCCTTCACCGTTGAAGCATGTGAAATTTAATTGCTTAAACGCACTGAACTTTGACAAATCAGAGGTGCGTACCCGGGCTACCCCCCCCCCCCCCCCCAATAGGAGACCACAGTCGTGACCACTAGGCTATCACTGCTTCAAAAATTATACCTATTATAAATCTAGCTTTGACCAGCCAGACCCCGAAAAGCAGTATAACATTTTACGATGATGATAATCGCGCGAGATCCATACATCCAACTCAAAAGTTAAGTAATAAAAAAAACTTGAGAGGTGTCAAGGGACACCCGGATGGAACAAAGTTCCTTTCGATTAATTAATTTGGCATTGTGTTCAACATTTTCACACTACAATATTAGATCTCCGTAGCCTTGTTGTTTCGACAGTCGCCTAACAGCCAGAGGTCGATGGTTCGAATCCCAGCTCGACAGACCGGATTTTCCATTTTCAATTTTATTTTAAACAATTTCTACATGTGGAACCTTTCTACATGTAAAAATTATTTAAAATAAAATTGAAAATGAAAATTCAGTCTGTCGAGCTGGGATTCGAACCATCGACTTTTAACTGTTAAGCGACTGCAGAAACCACAAGGCTACGGAGACCCAATACTGTACCGCGAAAATACCGAACACAATGCCAAATTCACATTCAAAAAAGTGTCGGTTTCAAAAAAGTGTCGATCAGTGTCGAGTGTCGGTTCAATTTCGTCTTAATTTTTTCCGTCTAGCCCCCTTCCACACCGCGCGATAAGGAACTACGTTCCAATTATTTCTTCGAGTTGTATCAGATGTGAACGAACTCATAGTAAGGGTACAGCAAGGTCGACCCTTCGAGGGGTCAGAGTGCAAAATTTACGATTTTCCTAGATTTACAACACCCATAAAGGATTCACCAGACAGACTTCACTTCGCAACTTTAGATGACCCTCGTGGAAGTTAGCGAAACCCTTGTATAGTTGGGTTTACTTGACATTTATTACACTTTCTCGCAATTGGGTCCGAAAGTTTCAACTGGTAAAAGGTAAAACCTTCAGTAGAAGGCCACCGTTTCTTTTGTCTCTTACGGACTGGGGAGTGGCTTTGGCCGTGGCTAGTTACCAACCTACCTGCCGTGCCGTGCCACCAAGCGAATAAGCGTTCTGGTACGATTTCGCGTATAAATCAATTGGGAAAGCTTTTATACTCCTTTCAGATAGCCCCACTTTCATATAAGACGCAATTGTCACTACACACATTGGTAAAACCATGCGGAAAGATCTGGGAACCAATCACATTATTCATCATCATCATCATCATCATCATTAGCAACCCATCATCGGCTCACTACTGAGCGAGGTCTCCTCTCAGAGAAGGGTTATAGGCCATAGTCCACCACGCTGGCCGAATGCGAATTGGCGGACTTCACACACCTTCAAGAACTATGAAGAAATCTCAGTTGTGCAGGTTTCCTCACGATGTTTTCCTTCACCGTTGAAGCAAGTGATATTTAATTGCTTAAACGCACTTGACTCCGAAAAGTCAGAGGTCCGGGATCGAACCTGCGAGCCCCCGAATAGGAGACCACAGTCCTAACAACTAGGCTATCACTGCTTCTATCACATTATTATCCCCAGAAAACTCTTGCCATTTTACGAATAATAATGGAAAGGGGTCACGACCCTCAGCAATGAGTGGTCCCTCAGCAATCCCTTGGTGGCACGGCTTTGCTGGAAGGCAGTAATCGAAACACAGCTGACCAGTTCAGAGATACTTTAGAAACTATAAAGTTTTAAATTGTCTCTGCCAAGAATTGACCTAGAGACCACTCACTTCTAGGACCCCAACTCTAACCACTGCGTCATGAAGTAATAAAAATTCATAATCTTTTCCCCATTGGGCTTTCCATTGTATAAAGCTATGATCAGCAATTCTGCATCATCAGCAACCCATCAACGCCTCACTACTGAGCGCAGGTCTCCTCTCAGAGAAGGGTTAAGGCCTGTTTAGCACGCTAGCACAGACGCTAGCCCAATACAAAGTGCCGGCCTTCACACACCTTTGAGAACATTATGGAGAAGTTTCAGGTGTATAGGTTTCCACACGATTTTTTCCTTCGCCGTCGAAGTATGTGATAAAGCCAGAGGTCCATGACCATGACCGAACCTGTGACCCCCCGAATAGGAGTTCCCAGTTCTAACCACTAGACTATCACTGCACTGGATGTTTGTATACGTTTATAGAAGTTCGTATTAATAATTCCAAATGGTTTCAAACAATACAATGGGAAAGTTCATTAATTTTATTTATGGATTTCTAAATTAAACTCAACAGTGACATAAATATTAAATTAATAGCTTTCCATGGGCGAAAGCTATAGTTCTAACTCAATAACTCAATATTATATTAATATCTACATTATTGTCGTTATTATTTGCTCAATATTCCTTAATCCAAAAGATGTTTTCGTCATTTATATTTATAAGGGAGGCTATAATCTAGCATTAATCAAATTAACCTTCTTAAATAACGGTTTATGGAATACAGGCAGAATGAAGCAACTTGATGCTAAATACATTGGTGATGTCCTACCCATAGATCGATAAAAAATTATATTTATATTAATTTGTTTTATCGTCACATCCAAAAAAGGGATTTATAATGTTCGCTCTGAAAATAAAGTCAGAATGGTAGAAGAAGAAATAAATAATTAATTACTACCCATCTAATAACCGCGCGACCTCTTACGCGTGAATTTAAGGTTTTCAAAAAACCCGTGAGAACTCTTCGATTTCTGAATAAAAATTAGAATATTATGTACAATGTAACAATAGTATGTAGAAAAAAAAATTGGCAGTCATAGGGACTGCCGATAGAAGTGAAAACTAGATTTGCTAATAATAATTAAAAACAAATAAGAAAAGCGCACTGCCACGATTTCGTGAGTGAGATTCGAACCTGCGACAACATACATTAAACGGTAAGGAAGGCGGCTGCTTACCCGCTGCGCTGTACAAGGTTGCTTGGGAACTTCTAAAAATATGTACTAAAAACGCTTACTGAAATCTCCAGGTGACGATTGTGAAGGTGACAATAACGCGAAATCCATGTTCTTTGCTCACCCAAAAAAGGTGCTCAACGCGCCTAAAGAAGTTTTCACTTCAAAAACGGATAGTTGGATTCTTTTCATGAAACCAAGATTTTTAATCATAGTAGTTATCTTTATTCTGCTATAGAAATACGTACCGTGGTTGCCTGGTAGAGATCGCTTTTTAGCGATAAGACCGCCATTTGTACTACCATGTGTTATTATTTATTTTTAAGTTTATTTTTAGTTTTTATTTCTTTTTAATGTGGTGTGCAATAAAGTGTTTTTCATTTCATTTACCTGTGAATGACTTGTAACACTTAGGAATTGTATGACGATTTACTTTAGATGTCATATCTATGGCTCCTACGCGAATGCTTTCATACAAATCCTTGCACTGAGTTCGCTTAAAACACTTAATGTCGGGCACTTTTATCTCCTCAGAGCATCGATATCGATGTGCAAATAGAACATCACTAGTTGTTTAAAGGCTAGTTTATTGTAGGTAAATTAGATTAGTCCCATCGGATCGCCGGAACGTAGCTCCGGTATTAAAACTTTAAAGAGCGTTTATGAATAGCTCAAAGTTAATAATTTAAATTATTTTATAATACCTATCGACGTTGAAGAACTTGTTTATTGAGCTCCCCATTTCAGTGGTTATTCTTGCCTCGCATAATATGTTTATTTAATATAATCTATATTTATATAACAAGTGAAACTGAAAATTTAATACACCCCCCGACATGTGAATGGCCGGTCTATGTGTATAATATATAATCGTTAAATTATACTGGCACGCGTGAAGCACTTAATCGAGTAATCATGCGCCAAAAATCCCTCACATCATTTTGGAAACGAGCTGATACTCTTACACTGCTGGACTGATATTATCCAAACATAGCTAAGAACCACCGCAAGGAAACTGGCTTTCAAATGGAAAAAACCGCATCGAAATCGGTCCATCTGTTTGAGAGCTACGATGCCACAAACAGACATACACACAGACAGACAGGCATCGACGTCAAACTTATAACACCCCTCTTTTTGCGTCGGGGGTTAAAATGACTTACATCATTTTGGAAAAGACCTGATACTCTTACACTGCTGGACCGATATTAACAAAACATATCTAAGAACCACCACAAGGAAACTGGCTTTCAAATGGAAAAAACCGAATCGAAATCGGTCTACCTGTTTGAGAGCTACGATGCCACAAACAGACATACACACAGACAGACAGGCATCGACGTCAAACTTATAAAACCCCTCTTTTTGCGTCGGGGGTTAAAATGACTTACATCATTTTGGAAAAGAGCTGATACTCTTACACTGCTGGACCGATATTAACAAAACATATCTAAGAACCACCACAAGGAAACTGGCTTTCAAATACAGACACACACACACACACACACACACACAGACAGACAGACAGACATACATCGACGTCAATTTTATAACACCCCTCTTTTTGCATCGGGGGTTAAAAAGACTTGTTCTGACTAACTGACTGATCTGTCAATGTACAGCTTTTAACCACTAGAGTTAGAAATTTGAAATTTTGATTGATTGATTGCTTTTATGACGTCGGTGCCATATAGGTACCCACTAAGAAAAGATTTATTGAAATTTAACCCTCAAGGGGATTAAATAGGGGTTGAATGTTTGTATTTTCTTACATTCATCCTTTATTTTTGTCAAGTTTTATCCATGAAACTTGATAATTTGGATTTTTTAGTTTTTCAAAAACCTAATTCCACGCGGACGGAGCCGCGGGGCCAAAAGCTATAATTTTTTGTACAGAGGCAAAATCCCAATTTGAGACGATTTTCAAAAATAAGGTGAACAGGCGTGAGACGATTAATGTAAAATGAAGGTAAAATGATATCTTAATAAATAGTATTATATAGTGGCGCGAGGCGAGAGTGACACACAGTCTGCCGAGCAGAGCGGTCGTGCGGCCACTACCATTACATAATGGCAAGAGTGTTTTATTATACCTTTTACTTACCCCTGTGACATGTGGACGTTACAAGGCGTATAAGGCTAGGTTTTATAGCATCAAACGTTTATTGGCAGGGTATTCCACTGCACATCACTGATTTATGAAGTTTTCTAAACGAGTTCAAAGGTAATGTATACGAAGTAAATTTCCATATCTAATATGATATTATTCAACTTATCTAAAAGTAAAATCTTTGTCCCATACATTCCTTGGAAAATGGAATACTAAACATGTGTCTTACTGGGAAAATATGTTTATCTACTCCAGCATCGAAAAGTTCCAATTTCGAATTTGACAGCTGAATCGAAATGAACCCTCTTTCGGTTTTGCTTCTCATTTCGATGCAGCTCGTTGTATGGGAGCTGAATCGAAATGGTTATCTTCTTAAAATAGGATACCTAAAGCTAAGGCTCTGAGTTCTGGCACTTTTGTACCGTTCATATGACAGAGGCGCCACAGGCGGCTGGTGGCGGCTTACGGAGTTACTTTTTGTTGACAGAGGCGCCACAGGCAGCTGGTGGCGGCTTACGGAGTTACTTTTTGTTACTTTATTGAGCCTACGGCGTATTTTGTTAATGATTTTATTTTCCTTGTCGTAGATAAAATCTTGTATGCAACTGAACGTAATTAGTCATTTTAATTCTCGTACTATCCTATTTTGATACTCGGCAAGCCTCGTATCAAAAAACAGCACTCGAATTAAAATGACCCTCATTACGATGCAGTTGCATAAATAGCTATTATATGATCGCGATAATGAATCGATATATCCGTTGAAAGTCGTAAAAGCGACATAAATCGGCTAAGCACCGGTTGTTACCGATAAAATACCGATACTACGACATTACGGCCTGATTGTTTTATAGGTATAGATTTTAGATTGAGATAGTATTATTACGAGAGAATGGGGAAAAAAAACTTATTGAAATTAGAAAAAAAAAACATTGATCGCTTGGAAGAGATCAGTAGGTAACGATAGAGCCGCCAAATTGTTGTTTTTTGTGTGTTGTTCTTTATGTGATTATACGGTCAAAGTTCATTCATTCAATAATTTTATATAAAAAATATTTTTAAAAAACCGACTTCAAACACCCACGCATGTTTTTTTAAGAATCGCTCGACCGATTTCGATAAAATTTAAATAGAAAGAAGTACCTAATAAGTACCTAAGAAGTATACCTAATAATAATAAAAATAATACCTAAGAAGTATACCATCCTTTCAAACAAAAAAAAAGAATTTTCCAAATCGGTTCAGGCGTCTTCGAGTAATCGGTGAACATACATAAAAAAGAAGATTCCGATGAATTGAGAATCTCCTTTTTTTTTGAAGTCGGTTAATAAAGATTTCTTATTTATTGCATTACTAGATGATGCCCGCGACTTCATCCGCGTGGATAAAGGTTTTTTTTGATTCCCGCGAGAACTCTTTTAATTTTCCGGGATAAAATGTCTATGTGTTAATCCTGGGTATGAGCTATCTCCATTCCAAATTTCAACTAAATCGGTTCATTCGTTGTGGTTTGAAGGAGTTACAAACATCCCGTCCATCCTCACAAACTTTCGCATTTATAATATTAGTAGGATGACCAATAAATAGAATTTTAGAAAAAAAAACTAAAAGTGGCACTCGGGGACTGCCGCGGTAAGGCTATTGCATAGCATTTTTTATCAACTTATGCAATTATAATATTTATGCAATATTTTTTTTGCTAAAAAGTATGCAAAAAAAATTAAAAAACAAACAAACAAGAAAAGCGAACTGTCACTACTTCGCGAGTGAGAATCGAACCTGCGACATCATTAAAGAAAGCGGTCACTCGCCCACTGGGCCAAATAGAGCTACTTGAGAACCTATAAAATGTTGAACGTTTACTGAACGACGGTGTTGGGTTTATTTTCGTTACGGAATTTCTTGATTCGGTCGCCGCGCTCAAACTGTTTGTCCTGGTTTAAAGCCCGTGATAAAAGCTATGCAATAGCTTAATTTAACACCACTCGGATAGAAATTGCTGGCAACAGCTAAACATATAATTATTATATTATGTTCTCAAACCTTTCAGAAGTGACAATCCGCACTTGGCCAGCGTGGTGTTCTATGGCCTAAAGTTTTAAACCCTTCTCATTCTGAGAGATACCAGCCCCCCTAGCCATATTACATTTATCTATTGTCGTATCTATTCTCTTTCTGTGATCGTTAACGCTTTAGAGCAGGAGTTCTCAAAGTTTTTTACACGTTTTTTTTGAAAGGATAGGAGGCGTGATAAAAAACTTTGGGAACCCCTGCTCTAACGCGTTAACTATCATAGAAAGAGAATAGATACATCGAAGTGAAATATGGCTAGGGCGATGTGCTCAGTAGTGTGCACGCGATGGGTTGAGAAGAATGACATGAATGAATGAACGAATGAGTTCAATTCGCAAAAATCGGCCAAGTGCGAGTCGGGCCTCGCTCTTTTAGGGTTCCGTTAAAAAAATTAAATTAAAAAATTTCCATCTACCCACCTACCCATTTTAATTTAATTTTTTTAATTTAATTAAATTTTTATTATTTGTTGTTATAGCGGCAATAGAAATACATAATATGTGAAAATTTCATCTGTCTATCTATTACGGTTGACGAGATACAGCCCGCTGACAGACGGACGGACGGACGGACGGACGGACGGACGGACGGACGGACGGACGGACGGACAGCGTAGGCTTAGTAATAGGGTCCCGTTGGTACCCTTTGGGTACGGAACCCTAAAAATGAAACGTTTCGTTCGCATGAAACGATTCATAAAGAACCAAATGAACTATCACACGTACGTAATGAGTCGTAATCGTATTCGGGCGAAATTTTAATAATCGAAAACTCCCCGCACGCTCAGCGAACTGCGAATAAAGGGAGTACGATATTAATTAATACGGAATTATGAAAACAAATGAATGAATTAATACTACGTTGAATGTACTGTGAGGGATTGAATAAAACGGAATCATTTGTAATTTGTTCGACTCTTTTGTTAGCTGTCAGGCGGATTTGGTTGGGGCTTTGTGTTGCGATTTCATGATTTTATGAATTACTCGGAACATTATGATTGGAATTTGAATTCTTTTAATGTCACAATGTCCGTGAATGGGACAGATAAAATAATGTTTTGTGTACTTAAACTAAATGTGGTGTCAAGAGACAATTAATATTATTTGTTAACTAGTGACCCGTCCCGGTATCACGCGAATTGGGTATTTGACTGATAGTTTTAATTTATAATTTAAAAAATAAAGTAAGTATTTAAATATTCTTTTTGGAACGTAAGTTCCTTATCGCGCGGGTCGGAAGGGGGCTAGACGGAAAAAATTAAGGAACCGACACTCGACACTTTTTTGAAACCGACACTTTTTTGTTGAATGTGAATTTTGCATTGTGTTCGGTTATTCGGTTATTGTGGTCGGGATTTTCGCGGTACAATATTGGGTCTCCGTTGCCTAGTGGCTTCGGCAGTCGCTTAACAGTTAAAAGTCGTTGGTTCGAATCCCAGCTCGACAGACTGAATTTTCTATTTTCAATTTTATTTTAAATAATTTCTACATGTGGAATTTTTCCCTAATTTTATATTGTACAAATTGGATAAAATGTTATTGTACTACTAACGCCATCTGTTGAAAAACCAGAGTAACTCTTTGGTTTTGTAACATTGCTGCAATAGAAATAAACTAAATATAATTCATCGTAGTTAATCAATTTAATAATAGATGACACCACTAGTTTATTACAATTCCTTTACTAATTAATCGAAAGGAACTTCGTTCCATCCGGGTGTCCCTTGACACCTCTCAAGTTTTTTCTTTTTTAAATATCTTTTTTTTGGTCTCGGAAAAAATATAGAGATTTAAAGATTCCTGTTAGACAAATAGAGCGCTATTGAGGTGTGACGTCACACCTCAATAATTCCATATACTCTTCATAAAAATTGCACCGGGGAAAAGCCCGGAATCGAACCGGCGACCCCCTACTCCCCCTAACGTATCTATCTATTTAATTAGTCACTAGACTATCATTGCTCTCAAGTAACTACAGTGAACTCTAAATCTCTAAATAAGCAACTGCAATAAGGCTTACGTCCAGACTGTAGATGCAACAATTATCTAGTGCAGCCAGGAAGGCAGGAAAGCAGAAAGGCTGTTATACGCTAATTTCCCAACAAGATAATTTGAGCGCTAAGCTCAAACGGGTTCATAAGTAAGTAGTAATATAGCTAACTTCATTCAGTACGGTAAGAACGGAATCTGTTTTTCAATGAAAATATTTACCGCACCTTTAACGGTTGGGTTATTGAGGCTCATTTTTTTTTGTTCAAATTTTTGGAACGTAGTTCCACGCACGGTACACACTAGGCGAAAAAAAGTGTAAAAAAATTCCGTCACGACGCGACGCTCTTTCTAACTTGTTGCGAGAGAAGGCGTTGATTCTAAGGCTGAGATCTATAGTTAGTACAGTACCCGACGATATATATTGCACATCGGCCTTTGGAATAAAACGCTATTCTATTCTATTCACAGTTCGACTGCATTTTTTAGGGTTCCGTACCCAAAGGGTACCAACGGGACCCTATTACTAAGCCTACGCTGTCCGTCCGTCCGTCCGTCCGTCCGTCCGTCCGTCCGTCCGTCCGTCCGTCCGTCCGTCCGTCCGTCCGTCCGTCCGTCCGTCTGTCAGCGGGCTGTATCTCGTAAACCGTAATAGATAAACAGCAATATATATCGCCGGGTACTGTACTCTGGTGCTGTTCAAGATTCAAGATAGAGTCAAAATGAGACACAAATGTGTCCTGAAATAAATCTGTCTCGTTTGAACTCAGTCTTGAGTCTGAGCTGAGTGAGAGTTCCATCTACAGATCTCACCCTAAAAGGTAATGTTTTCATTATTAGAAGATAGGTGCGCGCTTATTTATCACGAGATGGTTCTAAAATGTGGCGAGAGATGGCGTTGATTCTAAAAGAAGATAATATCGTTTAAATAGTGTCAGCTATATGATTGAATTAACTAGTTTTTACGAATAATAATAAGGAGTAGTTTGTATATCATATCAAATCGTTTTAAATATAAGAGATAATATAGGCGATAGTTTTGTTGAAATTTGACTGAATAGAATTTAAATAGACTAATATTTGACGTTCCCTAAAATATGGTTGAGCGAAGCAATGGCTGGGTCATGCGTCATGCTCGTGAACGGGTGCCACCAGCGGCAATGGGGCTACTTTCTGTCTGCCCGTCTTGACATGTGTTGAATTATAATTAGAAATAATTACGTATGCTTTTGTGGACCTTTCCCTCATTGTGGAAACTCTGCATACATAGAATATCTGTTAAGTATATTGTAAAAGTATTTTGAAAAGAGCAACTGCCGAGTTTCTTGCTGGTTCTTCTCGGCAGGAACGGCATTCCGAACCAGTGGTAGACTCATTGACGATTCAAAAGTACTTGTAAAAGTTTATTTGAATAAAAAACATTTCTATTCTATTCTCCCAACGATTGGACGAATGATTTCAAAGGTTCGTTAAAGAAGTGGGAGGTACCGCCATTTTGTAAATGAAATATTAAAAAGCGAAAAGAAAGACGAAAGGCTCTCAGTTCGGTTATGTCGTGAAAGCGTACGCAAAACTCTGTTGAGTTGTCGCGCGAGTGATTTCCCTATAATTTATGTTTAAATAAGTTTGCAGAAAAGTTAGTGTAATTAGTGTTAATTTGATAATTTGTGATAGATATTTGGTTTAGAAATAAAGGCCTGCTTCTGAACAGTAAAGTAGTTCCAATAACTAGTAGATGCTTTCGTGTCTAGGTCGTTGTATTTGATAGGGATTGCGATAGCAATCGCACCCTTATCGAATAAATTTTGCCAGTAAGCTTAGATTAGTATTATTGATTAATTGTTATTTAAATGTTTTTGATGACTACCCTCACGTTCAGATGGTGTTTGTCTGTCGTGTTAGTGGTTAAATTGATTAGATGTGAGGAAAGGGGCCGTTTTAGGGGTGGAGGAGACGGCTATAGGTAGGGTTTTAGCGTTTTAAGAGATGTATTCTCTTAAGGCGTGATTAGTTTATGAGTGATAAGTTCCGCTTCTGAGTCTATGGCTAACAACAGGTACCATTTATAATGTATTACAAGGAAATGTGTTCCAACCGACTGTTCCACGACACTCACGCATTTTATTGGTTTCAGCATAGTCTAATCTGGGACTAAAATCGCTGCTTGTGAGTAAATCACTAATTGTTCAGGAGTAAATAATATGGAGGGTAAAATAATCTATCTAGTATCTATACCTACAAAAAACTTGTCCTGACTTACTGACTGATCTATCTACGCACAACCTAAACTGTAGCAGTTAGAAACTTGAAATTTTGACAGTAGGTGTCTCTTGTGACGTAGGTACCCACTAAGGAAGGATTTTATTTAAATCCCAACCCAAGGGGGTTAACTTGGTATTTGGGCTTTCAATCAAAAATGAAGAAAATATATGTTTTCACAGTTCTTAAATATTCCACCCCCAAAGGGGTTGAAAGTCCATCATTTTTCAAGTTATATATTCGTGAAGCTTTGTATTTTACCTTTCGATTGAAAATAAAGAAGGCCTTATTTATCAGTTTTTGAAAATTCCATTACAAAACTTAATTCCATGCGGACGAAGTCGCGGCAAAAGTAGTAAGTACCTGATATATTACTCTTTAGCTAAAAGTATGTGTACGTTATTACGAGTAGAGTAGGTAAGTACACACAATTATAAATTCGAATTATAAATTCCATACAGAAAATTCTAGTAATAAATTGTACTTTCATTTTAATAGGAATATAGTTAGGTGAGTACCTACTTGGATTCCATTGAAGTCGAATAACGGTGTTTTTGTAGACGAGGCGTGGGGGGAAAGGTTAGTCGTTGCTCGCTGGTGTCAAGTGACATTTCACGGGGGTGACGAATTAATCCTATGTTGTAGATAACAGAGAAATTCATTGAAACAGCAAGTTGCTTGCAAGTAGCAAACACTTTTTGAAAATTTGGTGAGCACCAAAAATGATCTTTTTCCCAACCAATAGACGTCCACTGCTGGACATCCACTTAAATACGAAGAATGATTACTGTGACTTTGTTTTTAGGGTTCCGTAGCCAAAGGGTGCGAACGGGACCCTATTACTATTGCCATCAAAATAATGACCAAAACTAACGAGCACTTTTCCCCATAATATATGCTAATTTAGTACTATTTAAGAACTAAAATCTCTAAATAGGTATGTATCTAGTTTTAAAAAAAGTGATTTGGTCATATACGGAACCCTAAAAGAGCGAGGCCCGACTCGCACTTTGCCGATTTTTTTAACCAACGACGGAAAAAGTGGGTGATATAATTTTTATCGCTTTGTCAATCTGTCTGTGTGCGTCCTTGCATTTATTTTTATACGGCAAAGCCAAAGGAAGGGTCACAAGTTTAGCAGTCTATGTATGTACATAACGATCATCATCATCATCATCATCATCATCATCATTAGCAACCCATCAACGGCTTATTACTGAATGCAGGTCTCCTCTCAGAGAAAGATTATAGGCCATAGTCCACCACGCTGGCCCAATGCGAATTGGCGGACTTCACACACCTTCGAAAACATTATGAAGAACTCTCAGGTGTGCAGGTTTCCTCACGATGTTTTACTTTACCGTTAAAGCGTTGAAGCATATATTTAATTGCTTAAACGCACTTGACTCTGAAAAGTCAGAGGTGCGTACCCGGGATCGAACATGCGACCTCCCGAATAGGAGGCACAGTCCTAACCACTATAGGCTATACTGCTTCACATAATGATACGTTCCCTCAAATATGGTTGAGCGACGCAACAACTAGATGATGCGTCATGTTCGTGAACGGGTGCCACCGGCGGGAATGGGGCTACTTTTTGTCTGCCCATCTTAACATGTATTGAATTGTAAGTATGGATTTTTAGAACTTCCCCACATTGTGGAAACACCGCATACACTGCAAGGCATAGCATCGTACCTATTGTAAACTGTATTGAAAAAGCGCAACCGCCGAGTGTCTTGCTGATTCTTCTCGGTAGGAAAGGCATTCCGAACCAGTGGTAGATTTATTTAATGACTCGAAAGCACTTGTAAAAGTTTATTTGAATAAAAAATATTTTTATTCTATTCTAATGTAATGGATGTACATTGTACGTGTCTATAAATAGATACATCATACATCCACCACACTACGTTTTACCGAAGCGCTTAAATTAAATCAAAATCGGTTTGACGAACGAGTTGTCAATCAATTCGTTATTTTGGTGATTGGTCCTGCTGACCGGGTGATATTTAATACACAAAATCAATATGACCTATGTTACATCCAATTTTCTATAGTCAGGTTACAGTTTTAAACTTTTTTTTTTGTTTTAAGGTGGATTATACGAGTCTGCCCGCGAAATTCAAATTTAATTTGGTTTTTCCCATTTTGTAAACTAATACGACAAAGTAGGCTTATGGAATTCTAATTGCGCCAGTAGAATTATCATCTTCACAGGTTTACATAAAAATCTTTACTTGAAAGTGACCAGTTTAAGAAATTAATGCAAAATTCAAAATAATTCAAAATTATTTATTTCATGTAGGCCAACCTGTGGCTCTTATGACACGTCAAGATTCTACCACCGGTTCGGAAAGCGGATTCTGCTGAGAAGAGCCGGCAAGAAACTCAGCAGTTGCTCTTTTCAAAATAATCATTTTGAATATTAATAAGTAGCTATTACATTGTAATAAGTTTTTATACTATCTTGGGGGCAGCTGGATGCCAAGCTGATTTAACCCGTGCCATAGATAAATTATATAAAGGATTTTCACTTTTTATTATTTTTTAAGGCTTCTACCCTGGTCTATAATATGTAATATTCAAGATTTTAAAGGTATAACTTATTGAAAACTAGCTGATACCCGCGACTTCCTCCGCGTGGATTTAGTTTTTAAAATCCCTCGGGAACAAAGTAGCCTATGTCACTCTCCAGGTCCTCAACTATATCATGCAAAAATCACGTTCTCTCCGTAGCTCTGTTGCGGCATGATTGAAGGACAAACCAACAAACAAACACTTTCGCATTTAGAGTAGGTATTTATTTATTATTATTATTTAATATTTATTAGTATTTATTATTAGTATGATTACAAGGAGTTTGCATAGGTGTAAATTAATATGCTCTACTACCAGTGGCTAGTATGCGATAAAACTTTCTAGCTAAAATACCTAATTGTGAATTGAAAAGCCAACTATGCCTATATTCAAGTAAGTACCTAACAAAAAAGTATAGTTATTACAGTGAATAATTAATTAATTAGATAACAACATCGTAAATCGTAACACCTGGATACGAAATAAAAATTATTTCTTGATTTATTCAAATACTTTTAGGTATAATACGAACGAGCGCCCGAGCGATCTATTATTAAAGATTTTAATTTCGTTAAATATTTTTGTCTACCATTCGTTAGATGGCACTAGTTTGTTGATGTTGTTGAAGTTTGATGATGTTGGTGATTCAACAACTACTCGTTAGATGGCAATAGCTACGTTCGATTATTTTATTTTTTAGCTTGCACAGTAACGCCGCCACAGATAATGCGCGGAACTACAAGGTACCGGCGACTTTAATGCGCATTACAGGAGCTTTGATTGAATGTATGGAGTGAGCAATCTTACCTTTTTTATTTTATCTATGCCCGTGCATCTTTGTTAGAATAGAATATGACATTTCCACAAAACGTACTACAATTCAATTCATGTCAAAGACGGGCAGACAGAAAGTAGCCCCATTCCCGCTGGTGGCACCCGATCACGAGCATGACGCATGATCCAGCCATTGCTTCGCTCGACCATATTTGAGGGAACGTAAAGTCCGAGTTGGACCTGAGTTACTCACAAATTAGTCAGTATTTTGATTAATTTCTTCCATTCGTCGTCGTCTATATACCATTTACAGCTATCGAAGTCTGAAAAGCTAAGAAGTAAGTAGTAGGTAAGTATAGGGCGCAAAACACATTTCCTGCATCAAATCCACCCGTCAACTTCACACAAGTACATAATTACACAAATGACTGCGACACTGTGCCCCCGGCCCTTTTAGAAAGGGGTGTAGACGTGTAGTATTCTTTGTGCATGTAACTTGATGGTGGAATTCTTGCATAGTGTTACTTTGTTGCATGTTCCCTTTTTCAATCCCCAACCTAGGAAAAAGGGGGGCGTTATAATGTTTTTAATTTACATATTTATCTTTTATCTTCTAATTTAATCTAAATCTAATATAAAAGCAAAAGGTGACTGACGAACTGACTGACTGACTGACTGACTGATTGATTGATTGATTGATTGATTGATTGATTGATTGATTGATTGATTGATTGATTGATTGATTGATTGATTGATTGATTGACTTGTCTATCAACGCACAGTTCAAATCACTGAACGGATCAGGCTGTTATGAACTTATGACTTAGTATAGGCATCCGCTAAGCAAGGATTTTGAAAATTCAATCCCTAAGGGGGTATAATAGGGGTTTCCAAAATTGAACTTAACTGAGCGAAGCCGCGGGCAAAAGCTTACTCTTACTAATATAATTAATGCGAAAGTCTGTTTGTTTGTTAGTTTGTCCTTCGATAGAAAAATTAAAAAAAGAACAAAGACATGATCTGAAGTCAGGATTCGAACCCCCGAACCGATAGTTTCACTCCTTCTTTTTTAAACCGAGAGTTTCACAAGGACGGAAATATTTTACGCCTAGCAACAAGGGTCGTGACGGAAAATTATTACCTACACATTTTTTGTCTTGCCCCCATCCCCAAACCGTCCGAAAAGGAACTTCATTCCAATATTATAAAAGAAAGTAAACAGTAGCACAGAATATATAATAGCAGTAGCTAATCGTAAGTTAACATGTCGTGGTATAAAATAACAAAGGGCTCTTATTATCGACACGCAAAAACTCGCGTCAGAACTGCTCATGTTGTGAAGGGTCAGTTACAGAAGACAGTATATCGAAATATATGAGATAAAACTACACTAGCGGCACGCTATGATGGCCGGTTTGACACATTACAATAGTGATGTGGAATGTCAATTTATTCTCGAACAAAAAACAATTAAGTTTTGTTTTTGTACCTGATTAAATAGGTTTAATAAAACAAAAATGTATATGTTTATTTAATTTATTTGAACGAACTGAATATTTGAATGAAAATGAATATACATACTTTATATGCACACAAGAAACATATGAATACAAAAGATACCAAAAAAGGTGCCACAAAAGGCCATAATTAATCAGATTCGTCCATACTACTATTTTCACTGTCGTCACTGCTATCATCACCTACATTAATAATTATATGTTCGTTTTCTATAATATTATCTATTTTCACATCTCTTTCATAATCTTCCCTTATTAATTTAACAGTTCTATTCACAACCTTTTCCCAGTCTCCTTTAGTCACATGTTCACAAGCTTCTTCTAATAATTTTAGCATTGCATTTTGAAAATTGTTCATATTCACAAGTACATTCACCCCTTAAATGGTGCAAACTGATTTTTCTACACTTGTATACATTTTAGAAATCAATTTAATAAATAAATTTTGAGTCCTAAACCTAAAACTACATTCGATAAAATTTATGAATCTCTGCACATCACTATCGTCAATAAAGTAATACAATTATTTCCTTCAAAGTCGTTATCAATTAATACGGAACTTCATGAGCGGACAAACGTCAAACCGGCCATCATAGCGTGCCGCTAGTTTAAATGCTTTATGAGTTAGAAGTGACTACGATAACATGGCGCGCCCTTTCAAAATTCAAAACGTTTGAAAGTATTTGTGAAAATATTTACAAAGCGCCACCAACACACACAACGCGTGTGTGCGTGCTGAGACGGCCGTTATACAAAAATAAATACAAGGATTTGTTACTCGACTAGCGGCATCATTAATAGTTCATTATTATTAGTATGGAGGGGCATGCCATTTTATCGCAGTTGATATCCATGCGAAAGTATGTTTGTTGGTTTGTCCTTCAATCACACCACAACAGAGCTACGGATCAACGTGATTTTTTGCACGTGCATAGTTAAGTTAAGAGTGACATAGGCTACTTTTAATCCCGGAAAATCAAAGATTTCACGAGGGATTTTAAAAACTAAATCCAGGCTGACGAAGTCGCGGGCATCAGCTAGTTTGTACTAAAGCTTCTACACAATCACAAACACAAACACGCAATATACATCATCATCATCATCTTCATCATCAGCCAAAGTGCATCCACTGTCAGATATAATCAGCCTCTTACAAGTAGCACCAGCGTTGGTTATCCTCAGCCTTTTACATCCAATCGTTGCCTGCCACTTTCCGGATGTCATCACTCCATCAAGCCAGGGGGCGCCCTACACACCGTTTGCCGAGACGCGGTCTCCACTCCACAATTAAATTGACACGTTAAACAATAGTGCACGGTATTCTTTTCAAAATATTCCATTACAGTCCATATATTTAGTCCATTATATACAGTCCATTCACTATAACTTGTCCCTTGCCTTTATGTTCGCACCATTGCTTATCATGTAGGGTTTTCGCTATGTGAAGCAGTGATGCCAACGTGGTGGCAAGGGATAAGTGTAGATTATATTCTGGCTCTGCTCAAGACTTAAGATAGAGTTCAAATGAGACACAAAAAAATTAAGTGGCACTCGGGGACTGCCGCGGTAAAGCTATTGCATATCATTTTTATCAACTTATGCAATTATAATATTTATGCAATATTTTTTTTTGCATAATAAAAATTATGCAAAAGAAATAATTAAAAAAACAAACAAACAAGCAAAGAGCACTGTCACTGCTTCATACACCATACGGTAAAGAAAGCGGCCGCTCGCCCACTGCGCCAAACAGAGCTACTTGTGAACCTCTAAAATGTTGAACGCTTACTGAACGACGGTGTTAGGTTTATTTTCGTTACGGAATTTCTTGATTCGGTCGCCGTGCTCAAACTGTTTGTCCCAGTTCAAAGCCCGCGATAAAAGCTATGTATTAAGCTTAATAATTATGTCCTGACATAAAGCTGACTCGTTTCTACGAAAGTCTTGAATTAGAGCTGATTAAGAGTGACATCTAATAGATCTCACATTAAAAAGAATACCCCTGCGAAAAATCACTTCAATCCGTAGTTCCGTAGCTAGTCCAGTCATTATAGTAAGTTCACCTCGGAATTCGAGATACCCAGCTGTAATTCTGTAAATACTTGTATATTGACACCCTAAAAGTTGTCACAAAACCTACATATGGTAGGGTGTACGCAACTATAAAAATTTCAAGGTCAAAGGTCACAAAAATCGGTTTTTTGCGATTTTTTTGTAAATATCTCATTTCCTATGGGTTTTTGCTATTTGTATTTATTATCAATATTGTAGAATACAAAATTCTCTACAAATTTTGTTTAAATAAATTTTTTATACGGTGAACCGTTTTCGAGATAGAGGGCGGAGAGCGCGCGGTCACAGTATCACTTCAGGTCAACCGGTGCCTCCGGTCGAAAACGCGCCATATGCAGTGTGTCCGGACATGAACTAGTGATATTTTAAACACTTATATAACAACTATTTTCAAACAACAATAACTCTGAAAGTACATACAGTTATAAATTAAATGTTGTATTGTAGCTTAGCTCAAAATCTCTTGATCTAGTAAAAAAATAAAAAGGGTTGTCGGGGGTGTCTTTGCAGTTATTTACAATAATTTGTTGATTTGCATGATTTTACGATTATTTTTTTCGGGTTTCATATTTTTTTCAAAGGTTATGGAAATGAAAACATATTTGTTTTGTAATGTAGATGGTAGGACAGTATTTTTGCCCTTCGAATAAGCCCATTTTAATCTCAGTAAGACCAAAACTTTGAGAGATATGATTCTTTTTCTACACGTTTAGAGAATATTTCAGTACAAAAACAAAATGGCTGCCACATAGGGGGGAAGTGGATTGGGCCCAAGTTTAGGGTGTATTTGTACTTAAAAATAGTTGTTATATAAGTGTTTAAAATATCACTAGTTCATGTCCGGACACACTGTATATGGCGCGTTTTCGACCGGAGGCACCGGTTGACATGAAGTGATGCTGTGACCGCGCGCTCTCCGCCCTCTATCTCGAAAACGGTTCACCGTATAAAAAAATTTTTTAAACAAAATTTGTAGAGAATTTTGTATTCTGCAATATTGATAATAAATACAAATAGCAAAAAACCCATACGAAATGAGATATTTACAAAAAAAGCGCAAAAAACCGATTTTTGTGACCTTTGACCTTGAAATTTAATAGTTGCGTACGCCGTACACCCTACCATATGTAGGTTTTGAGACAACTTTTAGGGTGTCAATATACAAGTATTTACAGACTTACAGCTGGGTATCTCGAATTCCGAGATTCTTACCTAATTTAAGCTTAAATGACTGGATTATAGCTGCGTAACTGTAGGACAAATCAACAAACACACTTTCGCATTTATAGTATTAGTAGGGATAATAATTTCTCACGATAAACCTACATCTCAAACTTCTACCCATACTATCATAGCACCTGTGACGAATCAAAAAAAAGCTTGATCGGCAAGTGACAAGCGTGTGAGAGAGACAATGCTAGGTTTTGTTTGTGTTAGAAAAGGAGAGGTATACGCCCCAAGGTAGCCTCATTATATACGAGATAATGGGAATCTCGACAATAGCTATTATACCCTTTCTTGGAAGCAGATCTATAGATACAAGTATTTTAGTTACCGATATATTTTTAGTGTTAATTTGAGTCAACAGTGTTTTTGTACGTGGATAATTATTATAGTCCTTACCTAAACTATCCTTACTATAATAAGTAAACATACTAATATTATAAATGCGAAACAGTGTTAGTTTGTTGGTTTGTTCTTCAATCACGCCACAACAGAACAACGTATCGACGTGATTTTTTGCATGGATATAGTTGAGGACCTGGAGAGTGACATAGGCTATTTTTGTCCCGGAAAATCAAAGAGTTTCAGAGGGATTTTAAAAACTAAACCCATGCCGACAAAGTTGCGGGCATATCAGCTAGTATTAGGTATATATAGGTATATAAATATAATATATGTATAATTATATACATCTTCTTCTTCTTCTTTATCAACCGATAGACGACCACTGCTGGACAAAGGTCTCTTGCATGGACTTCTACAGGCCTCGATCAGAGTAAAGATAGATAGAGTACGGAAACTACCTATAAACGTTCGAAACGGCTCACTCACACAAACATGCGCATCGACGAGACCAAATACCGGTCCTCACTACTGACAGCACCGCGAGGACCGCTAATGGGTCTCGTCGATGCGCATGTTTGTGTGAGTGAGGTCGTTTCGAGCGTTTGTAGGTAGTTTCAGTACTGAGTACGGAAACTACCTATAAACGTTCGAAACGGCTCACTCACACAAACATGCGCATCGACGAGACCAAATACCGGTCCTCACTACTGACAGCACCGCGAGGACCGCTAATGGGTCTCGTCGATGCGCATGTTTGTGTGAGTGAGGCCGTTTCGAGCGTTTGTAGGTAGTTTCAGTACTGGTTATAATTCTACTGTGCCTCGGTCTTGCGCCGCCTGAATCTAGCGGCTCCCTGCGACTCGTTTGATGTCGTCGGTCCACCTGGTGGAGGGTCTGCCAACACTGCGCTTACCGGTGCGGGGTCGCCACTCCAGCACCTTGGGACTCCAACGACCATCAGCTCTTCGAACTATGTGCCCCGCCCATTTCCACTTCAGTATCGCGACTCGCTGAGCTATGTCGGTGACTCTGGTTCTCCTACGGATCTCCTCATTTCTGATTCCATCCCGCAGGGACACTCCGAGCATATAGCTTTCTCCATCGCCCGCTGAGCGGTCCTGAGCCTACTTAAGAGGCCCTTAGTTAGCGACTAGCGTTAGTATATATACATAACTAGCTGATGCCCGCGACTTTGTCCGCTTGGAGTTAGATTTTTAAAGTCCCTCGGGAAGTCCTTGATTTTCCGGGATAAAAAGTAGCCTAGATGTTGACCCGAGTAATAAGCTACCACGGTATAAAATTTTGTAGAAATCTGTGCGGTAGTTTTTACGTGAAAGAAGGACAAACAAACAGACAAAAAAAAATTTAGCTTTTGTTTTGATATCTGTATCTTGAACACAATTAGAAGCAAAAACCCTTTTTTGAATCTATTTCATGTACAGAATTGGTATCGTTTCTGTTTTATTATATGTATAGATAATGTCTAAAATTGACCACATTTTGTCAAAAATATTTGAGGTTTTTATAATCATTGAAAATAGTAGAATGTGCGAGACAGAGGGATGCGAAATGTAATAGACCACTTAAATGCTTAATGCACATAGGGATAGGGCTAACTAAATCCAAAAAGTCATGCTCGGGATTGAACCCACGACCCCCGAATGCAGTCCTAACCACTAAACTATCACAACTACAGACCCCTCAGTCCAGTGTAAAAGACGCCAAAGTAATCAGGTACAATTTAGTTGGGCGCACGAAGCTTTCGCTAATAGGGTATCGGTTTAGTGAAACCCTACCGGTACCGGCGCGCGGCGTAGATTAGGGCACAGACTGATTGATATAACGTTACAAGTAGGTGCATTATTATGGAGACACTGGTGCTAATTCTGCTGAACAATGTCTAAGCCAGCCGTGGGATTGAGCTGTTGGATTGAGCTGTGGGATTGTCTAAAAAAATTGCATCAGCTGTGGCATTGTCTAAAAATGATGGCATCAGCTGTGGCATTGTCTAAAAACGATGGCATCAGCTGTGGCATTGTCTAAAAATGATTGTATCAGCTGTAGCTTTGCCTAAAATGATGGCATCAGCTGTGGCATTGTCTAAAAATGATTGTATCAGCTGTAGCTTTGCCTAAAATGATGGCATCAGCTGTGGCATTGTCTAAAAATGATTGTATCAGCTGTAGCTTTGCCTAAAATGATGGCATCAGCTGTGGCATTGTCTAAAAATGATTGTATCAGCTGTAGCTTTGCCTAAAATGATGGCATCAGCTGTGGCATTGTCTAAAAATGATTGTATCAGCTGTAGCTTTGCCTAAAATGATGGCATCAGCTGTGGCATTGTCTAAAAATGATTGTATCAGCTGTAGCTTTGCCTAAAATGATGGCATCAGCTGTGGCATTGTCTAAAAATGATTGTATCAGCTGTAGCTTTGCCTAAAATGATGGCATCAGCTGTGGCAGTGTCTAAAAATGATTGTATCAGCTGTAGCTTTGCCTAAAATGATGGCATCAGCTGTGGCATTGTCTAAAAATGATTGTATCAGCTGTAGCTTTGCCTAAAATGATGGCATCAGCTGTGGCATTGTCTAAAAATGATTGTATCAGCTGTAGCTTTGCCTAAAATGATGGCATCAGCTGTGGCATTGTCTAAAAATGATTGTATCAACTGTAGCTTTGCCTAAAATAATGGCATCAGCTGTGGCATTGTCTAAAAATGATTGTATCAGCTGTGGCATTGTCTAAAAATGATTGTATCAGCTGTAGCTTTGCCTAAAATGATGGCATCAGCTGTGACATTGTCTAAAAATGATGGCATCAGCTGTGTCATTGTCTAAAAATGATTGTATCAGCTGTGGCATTGTCTAAAAATGATTGTATCAGCTGTAGCTTTGCCTAAAATGATGGCATCAGCTGTGGCATTCTCTAAAAATGATTGTATCAGCTGTGGCATTGCCTAAAAATGATGGCATCAGCTGTGGCATTGTCTAAAAATGATGGCATCAGCTGTGTCATTGTCTAAAAATGATTGTATCAGCTGTGGCATTGTCTAAAAATGATTGTATCAGCTGTAGCTTTGCCTAAAATGATGGCATCAGCTGTGGCATTGTCTAAAAATGATTGTATCAGCTGTGGCACTGCCTAAAAATGATGGCATCAGCTGTGGCATTGTCTAAAAATGATGGCATCAGCTGTGGCATTGTCTAAAAATGATTGTATCAGCTGTGGAATTGTCTAAAAATGATTGTATCAGCTGTAGCTTTGCCTAAAATGATGGCATCAGCTGTGGCATTGTCTAAAAATGATTGTATCAGCTGTGGCATTGCCTAAAAATGATGGCATCAGCTGTGGCATTGTCTAAAAATTATGGCATCAGCTGTGGCATTGTCTAAAAATGATTGTATCAGCTGTGGCATTGTCTAAAAATGATTGTATCAGCTGTAGCTTTGCCTAAAATGATGGCATCAGCTGTGGCATTGTCTAAAAATGATGGCATCAGCTGTGGCACTGTCTAAAAATGATGGCATCAGCTGTGGCATTGTCTAAAAATGATGGCATCAGCTGTGGTATTGTCTAAAAATGGTTGTATCAGCTGTGGCTTTGCCTAAATATGGTTGTATCAGCTGTGGCTTTGCCTAAAAATGGTTGTATCAGCTGTGACTTTGCCTAAAAATGGTTGTATCATCTGTGCCTTTGCCTAAAAATTGTTGTATCAGCTGTGGCTTTGCCTAAAAATGGTTGTATCAGCTGTGGCTTTGCCTAAAAATGATTGCATGAGCTGTGGCATTGTCTAAAGATGATTAGACCATCAGTACCTTTAGATTAGACCGTTTTAACAAGAATTGAATTGTAGTACCTACGCTTTTTTTTGGAACCTCACCTCACTGTGGAAATATTATATTCTATTCTATTCTAACAAAGTTACATGGGTTAAATCGGCTTGGCATCCGGCTGCCCACAAGATTGCCTCTGATTGGCTGCAGGTACACTCCCGCTACTGGTTAAAATGCATTGATGAAATCATTTTTAGACAATCCCAAAGATGTTCTCTCCAGTTTTTTTTTGTCCTTAGGGCCAATCTCAATTAAGTCGAAAGATCAAACTCATTTTTTTCTTTTTTTCTTTAGTTTTGAATGACAATGAATTGATTGGTAGAGAGAAGTAATATCTTACAAAGAAAAATGTAAGAGTAGAGAAATTTTAAGCTCAATTAAATACTTATTAATATCATTTCCATTTTGTCTAAGATATAAATCTTATTATTAAGAAAAAATAAAATACAAGGTTAGCAATCTGAAATGTATTATGAAAAGCTGTTTTTGCGCCGCTCGTATTTATCAAAGGAGGGTAGGTTCGCGACGGTAATTAATCATAGTTAATGAGATTTAGCACTTAGCTGCAAAAAATATACTTAGCGTCAGATATGTTAATATCTTGAAGTGGTGTTCTAACATCGTAAGTAGGTACAATGTTTACGTTTACATATTTAAAACTTAAACATAGAAGTGTCACCTAAACAAAGGCTCTTCTTCCAAAGATGAAGAACATTATGAAGAACTCTCAGATGGTAGAATCATGACTTGTCATAAGAGCCACAAGTTGGCCTGCGTGAAATAAATAATTTTGAATTTAGATTTTTTTTTGAAAGGAGATTCAAATAATAAGTTTAAATTAAAAATTTTATTTTAAAAAACAAACTTTTAATAGCTGGCTACATCATCAGACATTGGTTATCATATAGAACTAGAGTACTTATCAAGAAGAATCAACAGAGTTCCCATAAACACCCAAGTACCGGCTTCATCATCAGACCCTGGATATAATACATCGACGGATATTGTTAAGGAAGAGCGGTGTCTTCTGGTACAAGTGTACTATTACACTTAAAAGAGGGCTCCAGCCTTACTTGTGTTATAAATTGTAAATGATGTTTAATAAACGAATTTTGATTTTGATTTTGATAATCCGGCAGGCCTAACATGCACGTGCGAGAAAATATTGTCTACCTCTTTTCTCGTATTATCTCTATATTCCATGATTCGTCTCGTTACGTCAAAAGTAGAGATCAAACTATTTTCTCTATTTTTCTCTACGAACTCTAACATGGCGACTGGCGACGTCATATACTCGAATTTAGAAGTTTAAAAGAGTAAACGTGAAATCAGTCTACCTCGACAATATCTCTCTTTCTCTCTCTTCGCGAGATATCACTTCGACGTGCATGCTAGGCCTGCTGGACCAGAGCACTTGTCAAGACGAACCAATCGAGCCCAAATTCGATGAGTTACGTCCTTTTATCACAGAGTCCCTTTAGCCATCTTCCGGCTCCATCATCAGATCAGCTCCATGTCACAATAATATTGCATTGTCATCCGAATTACATACATGCAAAATTTCAGCTCAGTCGGAAGCCGGGAAGTGGTTCTAACTTCTAAGTCACCTTGCAAGATTAGACCTACACATCATCATCATTAGCAACACATCAACGGCTCACTACTGAGCGCAGGTCTCCTCTCAGAGAAGGGTTATAGGCCATAGTCCACCACGCTGGCCCAATGCGAATTGGCGGACTTCACACACCTTCAAGAACATTATGAAGAACTCTCAGATGTTTAAGTTTCCTCACGATGTTTTCCTTCACCGTTGAAGCAAGTGATATTTAATTGCTTAAACGCACTTGACTCCAAAAGTCAGAGGCGCGTACCCAGGATCGAACCTGCGACCCCCGGAATAGGAGACCTACACATATGTATGTACATACATTGCAAGTTAAATAAAAGCTTCTAAAAATGTTTGTGGTCACGCCTTTTACATTGGTGTAATGACAAACCGACACGGGCGAATTCCAACTGATCACAATTAAACTTCTTCTTTTCTTCTTAATCAACCGATAAACGACTCTAGGCGAACCGACGACATCAAACGAGCCGCAGGGAGCCGCTGTATTCAGGCGGCGCAAGACCGAGACCTGTGGAAGTCCGTGCAAGAGACTTATGTTCGGCAGTGGACGTCTATTGGTTGATGAAGAAGAAGATAAGATAAAATTTTATTTTATACCTTTGCCTATTCTTAAAAAAATCGCACACAGAAATGAATTCGAAAGCGAACTTTTTATTATTATCTATGTTAGCATTGAAGTCAACGAGGATTGTGTATTGTAAAATTTGTAAAGTAGAAGCTGAAAGCAAAGGACAAAAACAGATTTAACTTTGCTACAAAGTAATTGCATTTCTAGTTTAAAATAACTCAGACAAACTGTTACTATAAAAACAAATAATTACAATTTGCCAAGTCTACATACATGGGATATTAATACAAGTGCAGCGAAAGAGACAGGTATATTTTAAACCTGTTATAGAAAAGGATAGAATATTCATACGGCATAGAGTAAGTTTAACACATACAAAGTTTGCAGCTGCATTGAATTATTGCACGCTTTGGGATTTAGCGGTAGAGTATTTTATTAATTGTGAGATACTGTGATAATAAACTGGAATAATTTGAGAGTTTATTTTGACGACCTCCCTGGCTCAGTGCTGAGCGCTGTTGCCTTATAACTGGGAGGTCTCGGGTTCGATTCCCGGCGGGGTCAATTTCGAAATTTATAATTTCTGAATTGTCTCTGGTCTGGTCTGGTGGGAGGCTTTCGCCGTGGCTAGTTACCACCCTACCGTCAAAGACGTGCCGCCAAGCGATTTAGCGTTCCGGCACGATGGCGTGTAGAAACCAATTAGGGATATGGGTTGAATGTTCACTACCATACCCCTTCCAAGTTAGCCCGCTACCATCTTAGACTGCATCGTCACTTACCATCAGGTGAGATCGCAGTCAAGGACTAGCTTGTCTTGTTATCGAATAAAAAAAAAGTTTATTCTAACGCATATTCAATTTATAGCAAAACTAGCTTTTCCCCGCGGCTTTGCTCACATAATTTTTTTTTCAATCCCCTATTTTACCTCCTTAGGGGTTGAATTTTCAAAAATACTTTCTTAGAGGATCTTCAGTGGTTTGAGCTAGGCGTTCGCTTTGATAAATCAGTCAGTCAGTTAGTCACCTTTTCCTTTTATATATTTAGAAATAAAGATGATCTATCTAGCTTACAATGTCTTGCAAGATCCAGAGGAAGCTAAAGAGGTAGGTTGCCAAAAGCAGTCATCAGTCGCACCAATCAGTCCACACGTTTGTCAATATGGAAAAGTTATATTATGACAGATTCGGTCAAATTAATTGCATTGATGAAAATTGTAAGCAGTGATAGCCTAGTGGTTAGGACTGTGGTCTCCTATTCGGGGGGTCGCAGGTTCGATCCCGGGTACGCACCTCTGACTTTTCGGAGTCAAGTGCGTTTAAGCTTGCTTCAACGGTGAAGGAAAACATCGTGAGGAAACCTACACACCTGAGAGTTCTTCATAATGTTCTTGAAGGTGTGTGAAGTCCGCCAATTCGCATTGGGCCAGCGTGGTGGACTATGGCCTATAACCCTTCTCTGAGAGGAGACCTGCGCTCAGTAGTGAGCCGTTGATGGGTGGCTAATGATGATGATGATGATGAAAATTGTTACGTATTAGGCCGATATTATGTTCATCCCTTAGAGGCAGCTATTTTAATCTACCAGCAGTTTGTGGATGGATGAGCAAGACGGATGTTCGATGTGTTTTTTTTATTCTATGACAAGATAGTCCATGACTGCGATCTCACCTGATGGTAAGTGAAGATGCAGTTTAAGATGGTGGTGGGCTAACTTGGGAGGGGTATGGCAGTGTACAGTCAACCCATATCCCTTATCGGTTTCTACACGGTATCGTGTCGGAACGCTAAATCGCTTAGCGGCACATCTTTGACGGTAGGCTGGAAACTAGCCACGGCCAAAACCTCCCACCAGACCAAACGCTGAATGGCCCGAAACGCTTATGTTCAGTGGTGGGCAAATAAATGCCGATGGTATCTATACATATAATAAAACTGTAACTGGAAGATTTCTGTACATTTAATATATATTGAAAATTTTAATTGGGGGACGCTTTACTATCGATACTGAGCCCAAAACAGATTTTTATTTAATTTTTGTCTGTTTGTCTGTTTGTTTGTCCTTCTTTCACGTAAAATCTACCGCACAGATTTCTACAAAATTTTATACCGTGGTAGCTTATTACTCGGGTCAACATCTAGGCTACTTTTTATCCCGGAAAATCAAGGAGTTCCCGAGGGACTTTAAAAACTAAATCCACGCGGACAAAGTCGCGGGCATCAGCTAGTTATTGAATACAAATAATACGTAATGTTACCGAAACAATGCTAGAATGTAGGCGTTGTTTGAATTGCCGGGTATTTTTAAGTTAAAATTAATCATAACGTGTGAAAAATATATTCAAAATCTGTACCCTACTTACTACTGTACCCTACTACTACTCTTAACAGTATGGTATCTTTAAATCTACTTCACTCTTACCAGTAAAGGATCTCTAAACTTTTGGCCCGAAGTTCCTTTTCGGATGATTTGCCGTTTGGCGGATGGGGGCTGGACGAAAAAATGTGTAAGAATTTTCCGGCACGACCCTTGTTGCCTGTGTGTGTATAATACATTATACACACGTTCATTCAAAGCTTTGAGGGCACAGCGATTAAACGAAGGAGTGAAACTATCGGTTGGGGGTTCGAATTCTGACTTCAAATCATGTCTTCAAAGAGAAATTCCAAACAAAATATTTGCGGCAAAATTTACTAGCGCCATCTATTGTGCGCAGCGTGATCTTACTTGAACTTGCTTTAATGTCTTGTTTTTTACGAGATGGTTCTAACATGTGGCGAGAGATGGCGTTGATTCTGAACTTCGTTCCAGCCGAGTGTTCCACGACAGTCAAAATTTTTTATTTCAATAAATAAAAAATTGGCACCGAGTCGAACCTCCTTTACAGGTCTGAATAGGCTGTATGCTCATGGCTCGTTACCTGTCTTGAGGAGGGAAGAATGAATAACAACAACCATGCTCCTAATACTTTTTAGAAGTCGATTTAATATTTTTTAGAAATCGTTACTAATATTATAAATGCGAAAGTGTGTTTGTTTGTTGGTTTGTCCTTCAATCACGCCACACCATAGCTACGGATCGACATATTTTTTCGCATGGGTAATGGGTATATTTGAGGACTTGGAAAGTGACACAGGCTACTTTTTATCCCAGAAAATCAAAGAGTTTAAAAACTTAATCCACGCGGACGAAGTCGCGGGCATTAGCTAGTTAAGATAATTGAAGAGTTGTAGAATTTAGGAATCATATACATACTTTGGAACACAATAAATCTAATTTATAAAAAAAGTTAGGAATAAGCATTTTGCTTGTTTTTTCAGTAAGTTTACTATTAAAGTATCCTACTATTGAAAACTCGGAAAATTCGGAGGCTCTAATTTTAAAAAGATCCCTCGAGCATTTGAAAAAGATCCCTTGATTAAAATATTGTCCCTTTCGTACACAAATTACTCTATGACAGGAGGGCGGCAAACGATTCCTAGGCACTCAGTATTTCCCGCGGCATCTATACGAGTATACGCGTCCGTGTCAATTGAGTTACGTTACGTGAATTCACGTGTGCTATTCAATAAATTTATGTATTCACGTGGTTCAAAACGTGAACACTTTTTATATAGAAGAACTTTAAAAAAGAACTGTGATTTTCCTTTTTTGATTTTTATCTGCAATGCTTTATTTATGAGACTTTGAACTTTCTTCAGTCGAACTTTTAAAATAGATGGACATTTTTCTCGTTCGACAATAGAACCTGAGTTAAGTGAAGTTTGAAATCGGATTTTGATTTTCGTTTTATAAAATCTAGACGTGTTGTTTGGATTGAGGATAGTTTTGGTAAGTTAATAAATTGCTATTAATAGTGATTCAGAAAAAAATATTTTTAAAATTACTATTAAATATCCCTATTTAAGTAAATAATACCTACTTCAACAAATTTGTTTTTACTTTGGCTAAATTTCGTTTTGTATGAAAATAGGGAAAATAGATGCTTTTCATAGAATAGTAAGTGGCTAAGTCCTGTTGGCTTTATTTTATAAAATCTATACAGCTATTTATATTAATTTAATCGATATAATTATATTGTACATACCTAGGTGTAGGTACTTAGATTTGGAGCTACTTACCTGTCCTGTTTTTGTATTGCGAATGCCAAATAAATAGGTATAATGTTATTGTTTAACTTCTAAAACTAAGTAAGGAGCTAATTAATCTAAGGTAAGGAGGTAGGTAGTTAAAAGTTCCTAATAGTTAGGTAGGTAATTAGAGTCCTTGTTTTGTTTTTTGTATCCTTGTAGTTTTTGTGTTACCTATCTACTTATGATATGAAATTTAAACTAGAAAAAGCAATACTATGCCATAAATTTTTCTACTTATCAAATTCATAGATACCTAGGTAGAGCTGCAGCATGAAACTTTAATTTACAAGACGGTCTTAAAATCCTAACCAATTAAAAAAAATACAGGGGAAAGGACTTGAATCCAAAACCGTGAAATGAATAAAAAAATTCATGTGGTGTCGTGGGACACCAGATAGGAACGAAGTTCCTTATTATAAAAATAATTAATTTCAAGTTCTAGTCGAGGTATAAAGAATATAATTATTCGGGTATACATTTTTATCATGATTTTTTTATCGATAAAAATCAAAAAACTACTTTACAAAATTATCTTAACGCCTTTATTTTGTTTACAATGATTTATAAAAATATTTATTAACAAGTGTATTTTGTTTTAATTTTTTACCAAATATTATAAATTATTATCTGAAGTCAGGATTCGAACCTCTGAACCGATAGTATCACTCCTTCTTTTTACCGCTGCGCCATCGAAGCATTGATGGAATGTGTAAAATAAACGAAGACAACAAGGACTGTGACGAACAAATTTTACGCTTTTATTTTTTAACGTTACGGACCTAAGAATATCTAAGTTACGGACGTTTTTTGCCGGCTAGGGTACCCCTCCGCACTGCCCCATAAGGAACTTCGTTCCAAAAATGTTACTTAATAATAATTTAAAAACATTGTGAAGCGTGAACTTTCATTTAAACCAACGTAAAACACACAAATATCACGGTCAGAAAAATCCATTCGTCACACTTGTTCATTTTGTAAGCCGACATTTTAAAATACCGATATTCGAAAAAAAAGGGTATCGATGGGTAGTAGCACCTGTTGTTTAAAGAACCCATTCCCAGAGCAACGAAACACGTTTTCATGGCATAAAAAGAACCCGAAAAAATAAACATGGCCGCTCGATGTTTCGAATGAATGATTTAAAAGGCTCCTTTCTAAAACAATAGAAATGCAATATCTGATGCAAAAGTTGAAGAAATTATATTTTTTAAATTAAATTTATATCAGAAATTATAGAAATTAAATTTATAATAATAGATTGGCCGTTATGTTGTTACTTCAACTGGGTACCTACTACTTTTAGGACAATTTCATTTTATTTCGGTATACCTAGTTGGTATAAAAACGACTGCAACGTCATGCAATGTTGAAATATATATTATGTAAAATGTAGTAACTTGAACTTTACTAAGTTCAAGTTAAGACTACATTTAAGTACCTACCTACCTGCTCAAGAATAAAGTCTAGTATTGAAATTATTTCAGACTATTTTTTGCCCGCGACTTTATCCGCGTGAAGTTGGTTTGTTTTAGTTTTTTCGTTGAAGCATAGTGCGGGTGACAGGTCAATAGAGCGTAACTAATTTTGTACCACATTGTTGCAACAATCATACGGTTCAAATTACACAGATTTTCTCAAAAAATTTCAATAGACATGAATTGTGTGAAATTGAACCTTATGGTTTTAACAATATAGTACAAAATATAAGTTGACCTTTCACCCGCATGCTACATCGAAAAAACTATAAAGAGTAACCTCATCAGATCAAGTTACTTATTCCAGTTTATCCAGCTTTACTATAATATTCTAAAGGCGAAAGTGTGATAGTTTCTTCTTCAGTGACACAGAAACGGAGCAACCAATCGACGTGATTTTGGGATTTTGGCAATATATATACCTAATTCAGGACCTCGAGAGTAACATAGGCTTTTTATACCCAAAAAACCGGTCAAGTGCGAGTCGAATTCGTGCACCGAGGCTTCCGTACCTACCCATTATACCGCCGTTATATTATTGATATAATATGTAATTTTGAACTTTTTTATTTTTTGGAATTTTTCATTTATTTGTGCTGTAAGACCTTGTTTTTTGGCAAATTTCGTGATTCTAGGTCAACGGGAACTACCTTAAGGGTTTTCGACCCAAAACCTATAGGGTACTTCCGGTTGACTTCCGTTTGACTTCCGGTTGAATTGTCAATTTTGGTTAAAAGCAAGTTCTTACAGCACAAGTAAAGGGAAAATTCCGAAAAATAAAAATAGTTGAAAATTAAGATAAATTACTAAAAAAAAGGGACTATAGACCTCAGTATCTGGTATAAATTTCAACTTGCTAGGTCCCCCCGTTCCTGAGAAAATCGGTGGTGACACACGGACAGACGGACAAGAGAGTGATCTTATAAGGGTTCCTTTTTTACCTTTTGAGGTACGGAACCCTAAAAACAAAGGATTCCCGCGGAATGATTTAAAACCCTAGGCAGTATTCCTAAATTTACTTTAGCTTTGTATCAGGCGCCGCCGGGCTGCCCTGTAATACTACTAATACCCTGCCCTGTATAATATGCCCTGCATAATATGTCTGTAATACCCTGCCCTGTAATATAAATATAAAAAATGCGTGAGTGTCGTGGAACACTCGGTTGGAAGTTGGAACGAAAGTCCTTTTAATAATAAATTACCTAATAATAAAAATAAAAAAATTAGGGAAAAATTCCACATGTAGAAATTATTATTATTTAAAATAAAATTGAAAACAGAAAATTCAGTCTGTCGAGCTGGGATTCGAACCATCGACCTTTATGCGACTGTAGAAACCACAAGGCTACGGAGATCTAATATTGTAGTGTGAAAATATTGAACACAATGCCAAATTCACATTCAAAAGAGTGTCGGTTCAATTTAGTCTTAATTTTTTCCGTCTAGCCCCCTTTCGCATCGCGCGATAAGGAACTACGTTCCGATATGTGTATGCCCTGTAATACTATAACTTGAGCATGTGAAGCCCATTTATTATCATAAATATCTTATGATTCGCGCGAAACCTAGTCTATGGAAGTTATAGTCATAACTGATTCAGTTGCTCTCATATATTGAGCGCATTTGAATGAAAAGTTGACTGAATGTAATCGTAAATTTAATGTATGTAAACATACGTCAGCGTTTTTGCATTGTCCTGTCAAATAACTCACTCCGTTTGCGATCAGATTTAACTTCTAGCGCAATGTCTTTGCAATAATTTATAGGGTTTTTATGCTGTTATCTTATAATTTGACATAATCGACTCTCATTCATTCATCATTCGTTCTTTGTTATGGAAAATCTTTCAAGGATGTAATTTATATGGATCTTTATGCGGTTTTATTTAGTTTGAAATATATTAATATGAATTCAGTCATTCTTATTGACTTAAATAATAAAAAAAAATCATAACTTGACCATAAATTTGGTTAAATACACAATATACTATGTTTCAATCGGTCAGTATGAATGAAATATTAATTGTGACTAGATAATCGTCAGCAACCCATCAACGGCTCACTACTGAGCGCAGGTTTCCTTTCAGAGAAGGGCTAAAGGCTATAATATATATAGTCCACCACGCTGGCCCAATGCGAATTGGCGGATTTCACACACCTTCAAGAACATTATGAAGAACTCTCAGATGTGCAGGTTTCCTTACGATGTTTTCCTTCACTGTTGAAGCAAGTGATATTTAATTGCTTAAACGCATATGACTTGGAAAAGCCAGAGGTGCGTGCTCGGGATCGAACCTGCGACCTGGAATAGGAGAGCGCAGTGCTAACCATTATAGGCTATCACTTGCTGCGTGAAATTTTAATAAAAAAAAGTGTGTGTGTCAGCTCCGACGCACGACTGGAGTTTACTTTATAGTATTTGTGCTAGTTAATATCATCATCTATTGTAAATAGCTCGAATTATTATGTTAGCAGTGCTGCTATCGCAGGGTTTTAGGGCGTCCAACAGAGTTGCTATTCGAAATAGTTTACACATAAGCCGAAAGATGGCGCTGATCTACATGTGAGTAGTAACGCTGTCATAAAAACGTAACAAGGTCATTCATAAGTAGATTTTACACCTCGAATTTTTCTCATACCAGGCGCCTAAAATCGATCCTTAAGGAGTAAACTCCAAAAATATACAAAATAATATATCCGTTTGTTTGTGATGGGAAACGGTTACAAAAAACAGATCCCCTTTTCCTTTGTCTATATCTGATATAAATAACCCGGGATTTTACGATAAAAACATAAAAAAAACCTTTTGTTTTACGCATTGTTTAAATCTCGATCACAGGCAGTTTGTCTGTCAATGATTTATCGATTTTACTGTTCGCTCGTAAAACTGCCAGAACAGGGAACTGTCGTGCAGTACTTTTGTACTCCTTGGTACACTGTTTCGATATCAGAAATACTCGGAAATACATAGTCTGAATTTTGCAGGTGAAATTTTCTACCAGTAGGAAGAGGTACGAGTCTTAAACAAAATATACATCAGTCATTATGTCTAAGTAAAAATAACATTATAATATCTTCTTCTTCTTCTTCATCAACCGATAGACGTCCACTGCTGGACAAAGGTCTCTTGCATGGACTTCCACAAGCCTCGGTCTTGCGCCGCCTGGATCCAGCGGCTCTCTGCGACTCGTTTGATGTCGTCGGTCCACCTGGTGGGGGGTCTGCCAACACTGCGCTTCCAGGTGCGGGGTCGCAACTCCAGCACCTTGGAACCCCAACGACCATCAGCTCTTCGAATTATGTGCCCCGCCCATTTCCACTTCAGTTTCGCGACTCGCTGAGCTATGTCGGTGACTTTGGTTCTCCTACGGATCTCCTCATTTCTGATTCGATCCCGCAGGGATACTCCGAGCATAGCTCTCTCCATCGCCCGCTGAGTGGTCCTGAGCCTACTTATGAGGCCCTTAGTTAGCTACCTTGTCTCGGATCCGTAAGTCATCACTGGCAACACGCACTGTTCGAAGACTTTAGTCTTCAGGCACTGAGGAATTTTGGACGAGAAGACATCTCGGAGCTTCCCGAACGCTGCCTAGCCGAGTTGGATTCGGCGGTCTATCTCTTTTTCGAAATTGGACCTACCTATCTGGACTGTGTGTCCCAGGTATATATACTCGTCGACAATTTCGAGTGCAGAGTTCTCAACAATTACCGGGTAGAGCGGAGCATGAGCATTGGACATGATTTTCGTCTTGCTCATGTTCATTTTCAGGCCCACCTGTTGAGAAACCCTGCTGAGATCGTTGAGCATTGTATTGAGGTCACTCAGAGTCGAAAAAGTTATATCTAAGTAGGTATTACCGGGAATCGTAACACTAAAATTTCATTCATGCGGAATCGAAACGAAAACTCTATATGGGAATTAGTAGTTAATAATTCCTATAAAGTGTTTTCAATTTCGCATTAAGGGAATTGTAGTGTTACCGGCTGCCGGACCATTATAATGATTTTATTTATTTACAAAAACTAAACTAGGCACGTAGAAAAATCTGTGTTTCTTGCTCTATGAAAAGTGTATTCGTAGTAAACTCAAAGAAGACTACTATAAAATAAAAAAAAAGATTTTAATAATTCTTAAAAATTTAAATCTAAAAAATTCTGATTTTTTTTCTGATTCTGACACCAAATGAGTGATATGTTTCGCAATCCTTAATTTAACATTAATTAAAAAAATACATAATCTAATAACATTCATAGGATCCAGGAGAATTACAACAAAAAAGGGGTAAAAATGTAGATTAAAAATGGGAAGCATTTAATACAGGTAAAAAATAATTACTTATAGCTGCTCTTATCATAGAAAAGAATCTTTATCTTCCCATGCTCATAACGATCTACATCTTTATTTCATCTCGCGTGTATTGATTCTAACATATCAGGGTTCCGTATTACTTTTATTTCTTAAGGGGACGCAAGCCAGAACCTTCTTCATACAAACGTAGATGAGTGATTACTACATTATTTGATATTGTACGCTCAAAACTAAGTATTATGTCGATTTGCCTCGTCATTATCTAGGTTTATTGATATATAAAATAGTGAAAAAAATATTCGCTAAAAAGTTACGAGCCTCGAAAGATCGTCATTTTCACACTAAATTTATGACAACTTTTGGCGCAAATAAATAACATTAGGAGTATGAAAATTCCAAAAAAAAATATCATTAGACATAGTTTATTTATTCATAAGTTCAAATAACTTTACTTTGTAAACATACATTTAGTAGTTTTTTCCCAAAAACACTTTTCCCAAACGACTGTTCAACCCTATTCGCGCCCTTGATTTCGGTGTAAATTATCGCGCCTCTCACCCGACACGGAGCGGGAGCGGGACGGTAGCACGGAAGTATGCGCGCATGCACTCGCTACACTGAGTCTATCTCTTTCTCACACAATGTTAGGTGAAATAGCAAGCAGGTTACCCACGTGCGCTGGCAACTTCGTTCGCGCATACTGAGCCCCCTTAAGGCTGAACGTTGAACTGGCAATGGGCTGGTCACATTTGTCGGAGGACCGATGGCCGCTGGAGTCGTAAGGTCCTCGAGTGGGGACCTAGTCTCGGCAAATGGACTGCAGGACATCCCCCAAGCTAGATGGAGCGATGACATTCCTACCCCCTCGGACCTCGCTGACGAGTAGACGCGTATTTCGTAATTGTCTATTTTTATTATTTAAATTATTTAAATCAATTTATCGCATAAATTCGATTCATAAAAATAGGAGTGCATAACAGTGAGGAGTTATAAGTCGAAGCTAACCAGTCATTTTCCCAAGAGGCGTCGCATACGCTCAAGCCCCGCCCTGTTCAGCAGCCATCTTGCTTGAAGTGCCATCCACAGCTGCGCAAGCGCCGCCCTGCATCGAAGCCATCTTGGACGGAGTCGCTAAATACGCGGTCAGTACACTTGCCAAGATTTATGTTCCCCTGGTACTAAAATGCAGCGATCTCAGTTACTACCTACCTTTGATATTTCACAACCCGCTTCTTCGGAGTCGGACGCGCCTATGGCGGGTGAATCTGTCGATGAGGCGAGCTCAGGTAGGAGGCAGAAACGGAGGATGGATCGTGGACTTGGAATGAATGATTTATTTACGGCGTTCAAAGAGGAATTGTCCGAATTATTTGACACTAAGTTCTCCAAATTGTATGCTGAGCTTCAACAATTGAAAAAGCAGAATCTGGACATAAGCAAAGCAAATGCAGAAATGGCCAAGTCTATGGAATTTATGTCGTCTAAATACGATGATATAAAGGAAAAATTTGACCAAGTCCTTAAAGAAAAAAATGACAGTAAGCTATATATAACAAGCTTGGAGGAAAAAATTGAAAGCTTGGAGAAGAACTTGCGACCGTCTTCAATTGAAATTAAAAATATCCCTAAAAAACAGGGCGAAACCAAGGCCGATCTTATAAAAATTACTTCCAGCATTGGGTCCGCCCTTAAGCTAAACATCCAGGCTTCAGAAATCAATGACGTGTTCAGACTTCCCGCTAAAAAAGAAGTTATCCCCTCCATTGTGGTCAAATTCTCTTCAATTATTCGTAAGGAGGAACTCCTGGTGTCAGTCAAAAGATTTAATAAAGATAATAAAAATGATAAACTGAACACTCGGCACCTCAGGCTTGACTGTCCGCCTGCTCCGATTTATATTAGGGAGCACTTGACTGCGAAGACCAGTACGTTGTTTTTTCAATGCAGAGAGTTCTCTAGACAGCAGGACTACAGTTTTTGCTGGTGCTCACATGGTAAAATCTTCCTTCGGAAGAGAGAAGGTGACCGTTTCATTTTGGTTAAAAATGATAAACATCTTGAAGAACTTAAAACCAAGATATAGGGTTCGCTATAATACCACGGCCCGTCGCACAATAGTTTTAAAAATATTTTTAACTAATATATTTTTTTGCTATACAATTTCAACTTCCACTGCGTGCATACTGAGTTCACTTTGCGATGTTCCGACCATGTTTCATAAGACAAGTATCCATCGCAGTTATTTCAACTCACTCGTACATTGTTTCACACCTACCTACACAAAATATTTAATCAAGAACAAATCATCCACTTCTAATCACACCTATGTACAAATGCCCTATTATTCGTATGTCAATCTTCCGTCAAAGTCCATAAGGTATAAATTCATAAAGTACCTTTTTATACTAGCTACAAACAAAAATAAAAATTCTACTTACATTTACATAAACTGCTGCTGCTGTCAGAAACTCACTCAGTTGTAAGCATAAGCAACGAATACTGTCATTTATTACTGTTTTGATTTGTTTAATGTTTGATATTACTAATAATTGTCAGCTTATACTTGATTGGCATGTCACATTCACACTTTCGCACTCCACACAAAATATATATTTCGGATATATACATTTTTTCAACACACGCTTATTACACACATACTATTATTATTATAATTACAAGACACTCGCATACTATTTTATAAAAAAGCTTCCCACATATGCAGATCCCACTTTAGTAATTAATATATACAGTGAATATTTAGTGAACACTTTTAGTTTACTCGTAGCTACAAGGTCATATTACTTGCTAGTTTTATTTTTATTTTTCTTTATTAAATAATGGAAAGCATAAATCATATTATAAACAATTTAGACAATGTCGATCTGCATCTATCATTTCAGTGCCAACCAGAAAATTGTTCTAATTATTTAACTAGTACCAACCAAAACCTAAATATTTTATCGCAAAATATTCGAAGTATTCAACATAATTTTATTGATTTCTTAGTATTTGTGGAGAGATTGTCGCTTAAGCCTGATATCATGATTTTAACCGAATGTTGGTTAAGGAGCTGTCATTACGTACCACAATTAGATGATTACATTACCATCACGTCTAAAGTCTGCTATAATCAAAACGACGGTATAGTAATGTATATTAAAAAGACAATTTCGTCCAATACATATGAACCCAAATTTACTGATGCTAATTGTCTCATAACGATAATAAATAGCATAGCAATAGTATCGATTTATAGGCCACCTTCTTTTCGAAATTTAAATGGCTTTTTGGAGTCATTAGATGTTACACTAAATACATTGCATAAATATAAGAGCGTTATTTTAATTGGTGACTTCAATATTGATATTAAACTCGAAAGTACAGATGTAAATGCCTCTAGTTACCTTAATATTACTTCATGCCATGGCCTGCTCTCTACGCATTCATTTCCAACTCGATGTAATAGTTGCCTTGATCATGTTTTATGTAAGTCTAAGCTATCTTCTACTACACTCATAATTAGGAATAGTGTAACTGACCATGATGCGCTATTTCTGTCATTAAAAATGCAGAATCCAACAAATCTAAGACGTAATGATGATATAATTAGGAAAATTGATTATTCTGGTATAAAAAATGATCTTCTTGGCACTGATTTTCAACATATACTTGATATTACAAATTGTAATATTGCAACTGATATGCTTTTAGACACTGTATCTAAAATCATAAGAAATAACACTAACCAATACAAAACTAAACAACGCAAAACCCCAAGGAAGCCATGGGTAACACCGGGCTTATTAAGATGCTTAAACCATAGAGATAAATTGCATATGAAATTAAGGAAGACCCCTAACGATGAGTTTCTTAAAATTATTTATCGGAGATATAGAAACTTTTGTACAAACCTGTTAAGAAAATTAAAGCGCTTACATGATAAAACACAGTTAGAAGAAGCTAGCCAGACTAGCATCAAGAAGACTTGGAAAGCAATAAATAACATTACAAATCTGAAGTCTGCTAACTCTGATGCTCAGGAATTATTGACACTTTTTCAGTCTCCAAAACAAACGGTTGCCATAATAAATGAATTCTTTGTCAATATGGGTAAGAATTTAGCAGAAAATATTGAGTTAACAACTTCGAGATTAATACCCCATTCACAACAGTTTCCCTCTCCACCTTCCTCATCCTTTGTTTTGCTCGGAACTGATCTAGATGAAATAGTAAGACTAATAAACTCTCTTAAAAATACTAACTCTACAAGTCTGGACAATATATCTGCGAAAATAATTAAGCAGAATAAGGAGATTTTTGCGGGTTTGTTGTGTCATATTTGTAATTTGGCTTTCTCTCATGGTGAATTCCCTAATTCATTCAAAAAATCAGTAATAACTCCAGTTTTTAAGAATGGTGACAGAAAAGTAATAAGTAACTACAGGCCAATTTCAATTTTACCCACTTTTTCCAAAATTTTAGAGCGTATAATGAATGACAGATTGGTAAAATATTTGGAATCAAATAATATACTTTCACCAAATCAGTACGGTTTTCGCAAATCTAAATCCACTTCTGATGCGGTATCTTACTTAACAAATACTATCGCTCAAAACTTAGATCGTGGAATGAAGTGCATATCAATATTTCTAGACCTCGCCAAGGCCTTTGACACTGTGTCCATGCCTCTGCTTCTAAAAAAGCTGGAACAGATAGGAATACGTGGTATACAGCTAAAACTGTTCCAGGACTATTTAAGCTATCGAACGCAGTGTGTTAGAATTGGTGAGCATCTAAGTTCATCACTACCAGTTGTTCACGGAGTTCCACAAGGAAGCATTTTAGGTCCGACCCTCTTTCTGATTTACATTAATCAACTTTGCAATTTGAAATTGATTAATGGAAAAATTATAACATTTGCGGATGACACTACACTTTTATTCTGGGGTCCTAATTGGGAAACTGCTTTCCACAATGCCCAAAAAGGTTTTAATCTAGTCATGTCCTGGTTGCATAGTAATCTCTTAAGCATTAATACTGGGAAAACTAAATACTTAACTTTCTCCATTTCCCGGCACACACAACCTTGTCTAGACAGCTTTAACATTAAAGCACATTCTATTTTATGTCCCGTTCTTAGTTCAGTAAGTACATGCAATTGTCCTAATTTAGAAAGACCTGACTGTATAAAATATCTAGGCGTCATCATTGACTATCAACTCTCATTTGATAATCACATAAATATTCTAGCAAATAGAATTCGTAAACTCATAGCTATTTTTAAAAATACCCGCCATGTTGCCGATGAAAAAATATTGAGAATGTTGTACCACACCTTATGTGAATCTTTATTGACATATTGCATTGATAGTTGGGGAGGTGCGGCGAAGACGCGTCTCCTCAAATTGGAGCGGGCACAAAGGGCGGTTCTTATAAGGTCAGCTCTTTTCTACCCTACAGATATCCTACTTCATCCCTCTATAAGGAAAGTAAACTACTCACAGTGAGACAATTATTTATTCAAAAAATAATTTTGAAACAACATAAAATCGTAGACCCGGCAAACATACAGAAATTAAAAGATAAACGACGGAAACATTCAGTATGTAATATTCCTAATCATAGCACAGTTTTCTCTAAAAGATTTTCCTCTTTTCTAGGTAGTTTTTTATATAATAAAGCCAACAAAGCTCTCACCATTGACTCACAATCGTCCTATCAATGTAAAAAACTCATCAATAACTGGCTTCTTTCGCATAATTATGATAGCACGGAAGAGTTGCTGATGGTTCATAAATAGCCAATATCATTACAAATTCTTTGTATATGTAATATTAATATTAGGTACTTTATTTCAGTATGTATACGCGTGTCATATATATCCACCATCCACACATACACACACACACACACACACACACACACACACACACACACACACACACACACACACACACAAATAAATCATTATTATTGTGGCAAATAAATCATTATTATTATTATTCTTATTATTATCATTATTATTATTATTATTATCATTATTATTATTATTCGGAAGGTGGCATCAGGCATCGATTAGATGCGAAAAGCCGAGGATAGGCAACGTTGGCGCTACTTTAAAGAGTCCTATGTCCATCGTCTTACGGATGAAGGTACGCGAATCGAAAATGATCCGATGATGGAGCAGAAAACTGGGTAACAGGATGTCAGGTCTAACGTACATAATCCAGCTATAGATTCACATGTCGGGGGTGTTATAAATTTTTAACATATGTACACTTGTTTTAAAGAATATCAGCCATGATAAACGTTACTTATATTGTTTTTACAAGCTTTTATTTAACTTGCAATGTTTGTTTGGGTCAAATCTTGCAAGATGAATTAGACCCACTTCCCGGTTTCTGATCGAGCTGAAAATCGGATGACAATGCAATATTGTTATGACATAGAGCTGACCTGATGATGGAGACGGAAGATGGCTATCGGAACTCTGTAATAAAACGACGTAATCCCATTGAGTTTGGGCTCGTTGTCGTTGCATTTAAAAATATTTTTGTTTAATTTACACTTGTTTCTCCTCCAAATAAAATGTAAACTTGTGTTGTGAGTGGGTAGGACATTAGTGCAACGGGCGGAGACTGGAAATTGAACCGGCGACCTATCATGTTTTAGTTTTACTATTTGACTATTTGGTCTGTGAGTTGAGTCTCGTCGATGTATCGCAGTAAGATAGTTGTTAAGCCGTGGTATAGCTATAAACCTAGGTTTATTTCTTGTAAGATAGTTATGAACCGCTTCCGTATAAGTATATTTAGTTTATAGCTATAAACCTAGGTTTATAGCTGTATCACGGCTTCAACTATCTTACTGCGACATAAGCTCGAAATTCCACGATCCCGCGCTAAGCGCTTTGCTTCCTCGTTCCTAATACGCATCGCTAAAATTTGGAATGCCCTTCCGGCTTCCGTTTTTCCAACTGACTATAACCAGGCCTGTGCCACTCTTGGTACTTACGCGATTTAAATACCTACAATCGCGCGCACCCTCAGGTTGAATCCGCGGTCGGGGCTAGCGCGCTCTAGGCGAGTGACGTACCTACTACTGAATTTAACATTGCTTACGTAAATAGTTTTTGTAAATATTTCTTTAAATAGTTTACGTTTAGTGTTTAGTATATTTGTTATAAGATAAAATAGTTGTAAACATTAAAATAGGTATCTATCTAATGAAATAATGCCAAAAAGTCGTTGCTACCATAATTATTGTTCTGTGGATGGATGCTTAATGAGCACAGAAAAGGATTCTAATTTATCATTTTTTACGTTACTTATTAACTTAATATTAATTTTATGAATCCATTTCCATGTTTTCCCTCCCAATATTTACTAAAATTATATGTTTGCCTTGGAGTTTTTTCAACCCTTAAATTTAACAATCGTTAATTTAAAGACGGAAAAATCTTTGAAGACATTATATTAAAGTTAAACAGCTGATGTAAAATAAATAAATAGTTAAAAGTTATACCTACTGAATTTTTTACTCTTTGTTGTCAGCCCCAGGCAACCACGTACGTAACATTGTCCGTGACGTAGGAAGCCGAAAAGATCCAAAGCAATATGGACCCTCGTACTGAGCGATAAAGACTAATTTAGCTTGCATGCGTGATTTATCTATTTAATAATAATTATGTGGGCTATTAAAGCGCCGGCAAGTAGTCAACATCAAAGGAGTGAAACTTCTGTACGTAGTACTATTATATATTCTGTGCTATAACTTGGGTACCTTTAAATCAAGAGTGAATAGGCATCTTCTAGGCAAGCGAGCTCCATCTTAGGCTGCACCTTCACTTACCATCAGGTTAGATTGCAGTCGAGCGCTAGTCTATAATATATTTAAAAAAATATATATACACTGACTAAGCTCGACAAAAACTGAAAAACTTGAGAGGTGTCAAGGGAAACCCGGATGGAACGTAACTTATAAGTTATAAAAAATTAGGGAAAAATTCCACATGTAGAAATTATTTAAAATAAAATTGAAAATGGAAAATTCAGTCTGTCGAGATGGGATTCGAACCATCGACTTTGAACTGTTAGGCGACTGCCGGAGCCACTAGGCTACGGAGACCCAATGTTGTATCGCGAAAATACCGAACAGAATGCAAAATTCACATTTAACAAAAAAGTGTCGGTTTCAAAAATATGTCGAATGTCGGTTCCTTAATTTTTTCCGTCTAGCCCCCTTCCGTACCGCGCGATAAGGAACTTACGTTCCAAAAACTGTTATTAAAACATATTTTCGCAGGGAACCCTAAAACCAGTAGTCAAGTTTATAGTGGTTTTATTTCTATCCGACAGATTCGTATCCCGCCCATTATTACCTGCGCTGCGGTTTATTTCTCTCACCAGGCCATTATAAAATAGTTGAGGTTCGATTTCCGACCATTTTTATGTCGACCGCGATTTAAATCCGTCCGAAGTGATATTAAGCTAGCTTTAGTCCGCGACTTTGTGCGCGTGGAGTTGGTTTTTAAAAATCTCGCGGTAACCTTCTGTTTTTCTTAGATTAATGGTTGCCTAATGCCTATGTCACTTTATACCTAGTCCTTTAATATATGATTGAAGGGCAAACCAAGAAATCAACATTCAACAACAGTCAACACAATATATGTGACAATGTTGGTTTGTTGGTTTGTCATGTTAGGTACTTTCGTATAATTTCATGTCAATAGCTTTTGCTGGCGGTCTCGCTCACTTTAAGCTCGATTTTTACAAACCCTACTTTACCCCCTATATTAGATAACATTTACATCAAATATACAATGTTGTCGAAGAAATGATGAAAGACATACATTTACCCGATTGACGTGAATTTAATTATATCAACAGTACTATTTAATATCGTCTAATATAATAGGTAATACTATGTAATATTGATTTTCGTGTACTCTTTTCAAAATTCAAATAACATAAAATGTGAAATCTTTGTATAAAATATTGTATGACATTGGAAATAAAGGCTTATTATTATTATTTTTACTTTACCCCCTTAAGGGTTGAATTTTCTAAAATCCTTTCATAACGGATAGGTACCTACGTCATAACTCATAATATCTATCAGCCTGATTCGTCCAGTGGTTTAAGCAGTGCGTTGATAGATCAGTCAGTCAGTGTGTCACCTTTTCCTTTTATATGTATATTTAGATATTAAATAGGTAAGGATTGACAAAAGCAATGCATGCAGTCGCAACCACTGCATAGCCAGTAACACTTCAACAATAATCGCATAATTTCAATGCTTTTACACCTCTCAGCTGTGGACAAGGTTTACCAAGCGAAGTTATAATACGCTTAGGATCCAATATAACAACGCCTTTCGCATCCTAATGAAGCGGCCTCGTTTCTGCAGTGCCAAATCTATGTTTGCTGTTGCGAGGGTTCCTGACTTCTTCGCCATTCTCCGCTCGAGAACAGCCTCCTTCTGGGATAGATTAAGACATAGTCCCAACACAATATTGCGTGCTATAAATGACGACCTAACCAACCCTTTCGCGAGGTATTGGTCCCACCTACATCGACACGAGAACAACATTTTTATGTGAAAATTTAGGTCCTAAAGTTTTTAATAATATTTAATTTTTAATATTTTAATTTTTTTTTTTTTCTTTTTTTGTGTGACATAGTTAATCTTATTATTTTAATATTTTATTGATATTAACTTTTAACTTTTACTTTATTTTAATATTTTAATATTTTATGTCATGTCATGTGTATAATATGTAAAAAGAAAAACTATGGGTCCTGTAACCTGATAATAAAACATTTATTATTATTATTATTATAATTACTCTACACTATCGCAATCACTATACTCTGTAAAATATAGCTTGAGTCCTGTGACAGATGTCATCCAAATGACGCCTATGAAGTTCATTAATTTAGTGTATGAAGAATGTACGCGAAAAATATCATACTTCATTGGTTTATGCACATTAATAGTGACGTTCCTTTTGTTATCGTAACCAAACTCTATAACTTACGGGTACTAAATATAAGTAAAACGGTATAATAATTTATAATTTATCTGCAGGAGTGCTCTAGCGACTCCGTATGTGATGATAGTGACGATGATTTGGGTTCACCACCACTGCTTAATAAAATACATAATGAAATCAAACAAAAGGGATAAATCCCTTTTGTTTGATTTCATTATAATAAGTAGTTATAAATAATTAACCTATTATAGCATCAATGAAAATAATTTTATTAATATAGTACCTAACAATAAAATCGACATTTGTAATAATATCGATATTATTATGATGGATTTTCAACATTGTCCCAGACCTATTTATGTTAAACTGACAACTGTAACAGGACTCAAGCTATATTTTACAGACTGTAATCGTAAACCCTTTATTCCTACACTAGCGGCACGCTATGATGGCCGGTTTGACACATTACAATAGTGATGTGGAATGTCAATTTATTCTCGAACAAAAAACAATTAAGTTTTGTTTTTGTACCTGATTAAATAGGTTTAATAAAACAAAAATGTATATATGTTTATTTAATTTATTTGAACGAACTGAATATTTGAATGAAAATGAATATACATACTTTATATGCACACAAGAAACATATGAATACAAAAGATACCAAAAAAGGTGCCACAAAAAGCCATAATTAATCAGATTCGTCCATACTACTATTTTCACTGTCGTCACTGCTATCACGAGCAAGGGTCAACAATAATGCAGTATCAATATTTGAAATCCAAAGCCAGGTCAAAACTATATCACAATCGCATTGCACTGACAGTTTATACTTTTCGAAGCAACGTCAATTCGAAACTGCTTTGTTGTGCTAGCCAGCGATCCTATGTGACGATCGTATTAGATTCCATTTTTAAAAATTTTCAATTTAGAAAACCAAATGCCGAGTTGTGGTATATATCATATAAAAATAAAAATTTTACCTTTTGTATGAAACAGCTGATATTTTTTTGCGATTTCAGAGGTTTGTCCACATAGTGAAAATTGTTCATATTCACAAGTACATTCACCCCTTAAATGGTGCAAACTGATTTTTCTACACTTGTATACATTTTAGAAATCAATTTAATAAATAAATTTTGAGTCCTAAACCTAAAACTACATTCGATAAAATTTATGAATCTCTGCACATCACTATCGTCAATAAAGTAATACAATTATTTCCTTCAAAGTCGTTATCAATTAAAACGGAACTTCATGAGCGGACAAACGTCAAACCGGCCATCATAGCGTGCCGCTAGTGTAAATCCGACAAATTAATGACCAAACTACTAAAACAACGCTTGCGACCTTTCATGACAGAATTCCGAATCCATCGACCATAAACACTCTAGAATAATCTCAATTCTACGACAGACTACAAACATTAGGGAATGTGACATGATACAAACGTCCACAGACCAATCGATAACACATGGAACTAGGAATTACGACTACGTCAACAGATTGCACCTCACAATATCCTACATACTTGATTAAATAAATAATATTATTATAGTAAAATAATATTGAGTTTTATTCTCTTCGTTTAACGACAACTCTCAATAACGCCATAAAATGCGCAGTTCCTTGTTTACACTGTACTATCCCTAGAGAAAACAGAAGAATTAATTTGTATGGAAGTTTCTCCATACAAATGAAAACGCGCGCCCGCGTTACCATTTAATATGTTCAACTTTGTAACCTTTTTAACTGAAGTCATGGATGTAAAAGCCATGGGGATTTGGCGTATGTGTTAATTCGCGAAGGGTTTTGTCGCCGGGTCCTTTGGGGATTAGCAGATAATTGAGGGAAAGAATCTCATTTGCTTTTGGGTTCATTGCCACGGTAAACGAGGACGTATATACTCTAGTTTATTTAGCGAGGTCCCAGAGCCTTTGGGTTTTATCTCACAATCATTTTTGTTTTATCAAATACAAATTGAGTTTCTTTTGAGTAGGCTTAGGTATCTTCATGTCTATTTTTAACCGCCGACGCAAAAAGAGGGGTTTTTGAGGGATAAGTTTGATCGCTATGAGTGTGTGTCTGTGACACCGTAGCTCTTAAACGGGTGAACCAATTTGGGTACTGTTTTTTTTTAATTTGAAAGCAGGTTTTCTAGCGGTGGTTATGTTCGATCAAAATCGGTTCAGCCATTTAAAAGCTACGGTCTTACAAACTTTCACTGATGCGATTGATTTGAATGTTCAAAATCGGCAGTCCCTAAATCCATACAGTTTAGGTGGGGTATAGCCCCTGCATCAGGATTGAGGAGTTGGGACCCAAAATTTCTATAGGAACATCTCGCAAAGTTTTTCAGTGGATTTAAAAAAGGTTTACGCAAATCAGTTCAGAAATCTCGGAGATATCGATGTTCGTAGGCAAAAAACACACTCCTCCTTTAATGAAAGTTGGTTAAAAAAGTAGCCTTAGCCTTATAAGTATAACATCAGCTATCTGCCAGTGAAAGTCCCGTCAAAATTATTCTAGTCGTTCCCGAAATTAGCCGGAACAAACAGACAGAAAGACAGGCAGACGAAAACATTATTTTTGCTATAAGTATATTTACTTTCTTAATTATGCGTTGTCAACCGACTTTAAAAAAGGAGGAGGTTCTCAATTCGTCGGAATCTTTTTTTTTATGTATGTTCACCGATTACTCGAAGACGCCTGAACCGATTTGGAAAATTATTTTTTGTTTCTAAGGGTATATATACTTCCCAGGTGATTCCAATGAAATTTTATCGAAATCGGTCGAGCGGTTTTTAAAATACTAACAATCAATTATATACTTTGTACTGGCGCGGGCATTTGAAGTCAGTTTTTTAACCGACTTTAAAAAAGGAGGAGGTTCTCAATTCGTCGGAATCTTTTTTTTAATTTATGTATGGTCACCGATTACTCAAAGACGCCTAAACCGATTTGAAAAATTCTTTTTTTTGTTTCAAAGGGTACACTTCCCAGGTGGTCCCATTGAAATTTTATCGAAATCGGTCGAGTGGTTTTTAAAATATGAACAATAAATTTTATACTTTATATATTCCGTTTGAAGTCGGTTTTTAACTGACTTGAAACATTGTCAGGCGCGGGCGTTTGAAGTCAGTTTTTTAACCGACTTTAAAAAAGGAGGAGGTTCTCAATTCGTCGGAATCTTTTTACAAAGAATTTTTTATATTAAATTATGTAAAAAGCAGTTGTTTTTTACAAACAGACACTTCAATTTTATTTATTTGCATAGATATAGTATAGACACAGAAATTTCTACGTAGTTGTTTGAAGTTGCAACACCACGTGTTTACGTGTCATATCATTGAAATACGAGTAGAGTATTGAAATCACATTCAAAGCACAGGTGTCTAAACTGCAACTGTGCAAAACGTATCTGGTTTCAATATACAACGAGATAAGTATGTACGAGTGTACATCATTATCTCGTTGTATAACGAAAAGCCTGCATGAGAAAAACATGAGCATTACTTTAGGTGATATTCAGCTTTGACCGAGTAGATAATTTATCCTACTACTATTAGAAAATAGGATTTTCTACTAGTAGTAGGATAGCAGTATCCTACTTCCTGCTAATATTATGAATGCAAAATTCAAAAAAAATCAAAATTTAAAATTATTTATTTCACGTAGGCCAACCTGCGGCTCTTGTGACACGTCATGAGTCATGACTCTACCACCGGTTCGGAAAGCGGATTCTGCTGAGAAGAGCCGGCAAGAAACTCAGCAGTTGCTCTTTTCAAAATAATCATTTTACAATATTATTATGCAGTTCCAAAAAACTGTAGGTACTACAATTCAATTCATGTTAAGACGGGCAGACATAAAGTAGCCCCATTCCCGCCGGTGGAACCCGTTCACGAGCATGACGCATGATTCAGCCGTTGCTTCGCTCGACCATATTTGTTTGAGGATAGATTTATGGATGGATGTTTGTTACTCTTTCACGCCACAACAAATGAACCGATTTGGCTGGAATTTGGCCTGGAGATAGCTCATACCCAGGATTAACACATAGGCATTTTATCCCAGAAAATTAAAGAGTTCCCCCGGGAATAAAAAACCTTAATCCACGCGGACGAAGTCGCGGGCATCATCTAGTCTATCTATATTACTTGTATAAAAATTAATTGCTGTTCGTTTTAATATTTTTAAAAAATTTATCATTATCGGCACCATCGCCTCATAAAGTATAACCGACGATAAATTAGACTTTTTGATAGAATTTCAATACAAAATTGGCACGTCGATTAAATGTCACATGCTTTTCGATGGTGAGGTCGGTCCTTCAAAAGCTATTTTATAAAGAGGGATGCAAGAAACCCACAGACTACAATTTACTTCAACGATTAAAGTTCCCACACTGGCATTTATTTCCATTAACCACGGTACCTAGCTGTTGTGTTAAGCTGAGTTTACACACATGGCAATATCGATCTTTAACTAAAATATTCATTCATGACAAGTTGCAACCCATCGGAACAATTGAAGAGGGCTTAAGCTTAGTCCACCTCGCTGGCTAAGTGTGGATAGGTGGACTGCACACACCTTTGAGAACATTATGGAGAACTCCCAGGCATGCAGATTTCCTTACGATGTTTTCCTTCATCATCAATGTATTATGGTTTATAACTAAAATAATATAGAACCGCTAGAATTTTAGTAATACCAAAAAAATATTTATCATCTTCAATGATAATTTTATATTAACCAAAAGATTAATATATACCTAATTTAGGAATAGCATAGGTACTTTAATGAAGTATAGTCTTATTATCTTTACTTAGGGCTGATTTCACCAACGTAAAATATGTCTTATCCGAGCGTAAATGTCATATTTTGACAGTATTTTCAGTACAAAACGCCCAGTTTATTCCTCGGTAAAACGTCACTCGACGTTGGTGAAATCTTTAACCATATTTTGTGCTTGAATCCGCATCAATTTGTAAAATTATCACGAAAGAGAGACTTCAGGTTGATATTAATAATAATAATAATATAACGTTCATTTCAGATAAAATCCATATCAATAACAATAACCTAAACTTTAATGATATTATCAAATAAACTTTATTAACTATGTTATTATTTTTATTTTTTAATTCTAATTGAGGTACCATCTCGGCCGCTTCGTGTAAGCGTGCATACCTATCCAGCGCTCCATAAATGGATTTTCCCATTTAATAGTCAATATTAAGCGTGATCTATTGTTTTTGACGTGATAACGTCTTATAAATCGATGAACACCGGCTGCACGCACGAAACAGTGTCACGTTCCGCCTAAACCTGAGCGTGCAAGCCAGAGCGCGGAACAAGCGATAAAGAGGCACGATCGGCCCAAGTGTTGGCTTGTGACCGCCGCTGCCCGGCGCCCGCCAGTCATCACGTCCGCGCTGTGGTTAGCGGATGTGTCGTGAGCTAGTTCTAGCAGCAAGCTGTTCATCTTTATGACGTTATCACGTAAAACTATCGTCCGCAAACCGACTTTACAGACAACCAATTTTTTTAAATTAAACGTTGATCCAATTAATATACTTCACAGTTCACGCGTTTATTTAAAAATTATGTTTATACGTAAACTCTAAGCGCCAATACTTATATTATCTACAATAACGGTTTCTAATAAATCACATGCCCATGCCAATGGGTATGACTAGCACATGCCCATGACTTCATATTATATAGGCCCTCGACTATACCCATGAAAAAAGACGCCAATCCATCTGATGCAAAGGACAAACAATTCCATTCTCGTATTTATATTTTCAGGGATGTATGTTTCTTTTTAAACTGTCCCCATATTGACGGACTTAACCGTGTATTCTGTGACAATATTGTGTACTATGCTTTAACACTCGGATGACGTCACCAAAGGAAACGGACGCGCATCCAATGCCTGTGATACATTCTGGATACTTTGCTCCCAGTATAGCCTTTGGCGATCGGCAAAAAGGATGCGTTCAAGTATTTAAGCTATTTATATTGTGTACCCAGGGAAATTACTGCGATCAAAGGGCAATATATTGAAACCATTAAAAGATAAAAATTAATTGGCACTCGGGGACTGCCACGGTAAAGCTATTGCATGGCATTTTTTATCAACTTATGCAATTATAATATTTATGCAATATTTTTTTTTCCATTATAAAAATTATGCAAAAAAATAATTAAAAAACAAACAAACAAGAAAAGCGCACTGTCACTACTTCGCGAGTGAGATTCGAAACTGCGACATCATACACCATACGGTAAAGAAAGCGGCCGCTCGCCCACTGCGCCAAACAGAGCTACTTGTGAACCTCTAAAATGTTGAACGCTTACTGAACGACGGTGTAAGGTTTATTTTGTAAATGAGGAGATCCGTAGGAGAACCAGAGTCACCGACATAGCTAAGCGAGTCGCGATACTGAAATGGAAATGGGCGGGGCACATAGTTCGAAGAGCTGATGGTCGTTGGGGGTCCCAAAGTGCTGGAGTGGTGACCCCAGTGTTGGCGGACTCCCCAACAGGTGGACCGACGACATCAAACGAGTCGCAGGGAGCCGCTGGATCCAGGCGGTGCAAGACCGAGACCTGTGGGAGTCCATGCAAGAGACCTTTGTCCAGCAGTGGACGTCTATCGGTTGATGAAGAAGAAGAAGTGGCTTACTGACTATTTACGCATAATAACATACATATTAAATACAATACACATTTAAGTACAGCATAAAGAAATAGCAAGTATGCACATTTGTACAACGTAGGTATAGTAGTTTTACTAAAACAAGCGCTTAAAAGGTGTTTAAACTGTAATTTATTACTCGCTTACGACATTTAAGGAAGCCTAAACATCTTAAAGAGGTACCTGAGCTACCTGCCAACCCGCAAGCTCACATCCAGGTTCATAAATACCCTGATAGGCTGTGGGGAATTAATGTAGGCACTGACTTGATTTATCAGTGTGTTTCACTACCTTTGAGTACGCAAATAGTACTATTATAATATATTCTGTGCTTTGAGTATTCATTCATTAGAATAGAATAGATAAGAAATGTTTTTTTATTCAAATAAACTTTTTTACAAGTGCTTTTGAATCGTCGATGAGTCAACATTTACCAGAACCAGCAAGAAACTCGGCAGTTGCTCTTTTCAAAACAAGTTTACAATATAGTAGATATTATGCTATGTATGCAGTGTTTCAAAATGAGGAAAAACAGAATTTACAGGTTAATCATTACTTACTGTCTCATGAATCGCTGGAACGAATTATATCCACGCTTTTTTGTCATTCATTCATCATTATCAACCCATCATCGGCTCACTACTGAGCGAGGTCTCCTCTCAGAGAAGGGTTATAGGCCGTAGTCCTCCACGCTGGCCCAATGCGAATTGGCGGACTTCACACACCTTCGAGAACATTATGGAGAACTCTCAGGTGTGCAGGTTTCCTCACGATGTTTTCCTTCACCGTTAAAGCATGTGATATTTAATTTCTTATTTGAGTATTAAGTTTGTTTAATACTCAAAGTTCATGGTCCGAGAGCCGGTAACACTAAGATTCCTGTCATGCGGAATCGAAAACTCTTTATGGGAATTAGTAGTTAACAATTATGATTAAATTAGATAATGCCCGCTACTTCGTCCGCGTGGATTAAGGTTTTTTAATTCCCGTAAACTCTGTGATTTTCCGGGATAAAAAGTAGCCTATGTGTTAATCCTGGGTATGAGCTATCTCCATTCCAAATTTCAGACAAATCGGTTCATTCGTTGTGGAGTTATAGAGTAACAAACATCCATCCAAACATCCATCCATCTATACATCCTCACAAACTTTCGCATTTAACTGTATGTCCACCGATTACTCGAAGACGCTTGAACCGATTTGGAAAATTATTTTTTTGTTTAAAGTATATACTTCCCAGGTGGTCCCATTTAAATTTTATCGAAATCGGTTGAGCGGTTTTAAAAAGAAATATATTATACTTTATAGTGGCACGAATGTTTCACGAATTCGGTTTTTTAAAAATATTTTTTATATTAAATTATCGATTTCGCATGACGCGAATTTAAATGTTACCGGCTCCCGGTAGGTATATCACTATTAATATATTCAATTTTTATTGTCAAAGTACCTAGTATTATTTCAATTTTGTTTTGAGATGTTAAAGTAAATACATTAAGATTGACATTGTATGATATGTCAAAACAGTTTTGAAATAATACTGTTAAAAGTGTTGGAAATATAGGCCCAGGTGTGGGGGTAATAAGAGCCGGATCTAGTTACCGACCACCATGCTCCGCGAACAATCACGTTAGCGTGCGGTTACAATTACTGTTACGAATTCATGATTTCTGTTTATTTGCGTGTTCAGATAATAATAATATGCTGGACATTTCTTAGTAGGTGCAGAGATTAGTAAGTAGAAAATAGATTGCTAACCCTTTGTATAAATAAAATTACGTTTTAAATGGTCCTAGATGGCGTTACTAGGATTGTAAATTTTTAGGGTTTATTGTTTAAATCGATGAAATTTTGTATTTTATTGTCCTGATTTTTTTAATTTATTTGGTTTACCAAACAGCTTATACATTTATATAAACCAATAAAAAACTAAATTAAATCATACAATACTTAGATAAAATATTTAACTAATTACAGGTTAACACCGCATGCATAGTGATAAGTTACCCATTTTACAACTTAAATACTTAAGTCAAAAACACGAAAGAAGGACAGTTACACTAAGCAAAGAAGAAGTACTTCTTTATTTATAGGTTCAGACTTCAATTTTTTTTAATAAAATTATATAAATCAATAGCAAATTTTTAGTGTTTTAAGTATCCTTCGCGCAGTTGTATTGAATTCCAATAGATGGCGTAAGATCTGAAAGTTGCATACACGTTATTTAGCTTCTCTGCCATTAATGACTGCCGTTAAACTGTAAAGTTCATATTATAACGTGTTCAAAAGCCATTTCCAGGTGTGAGGGTAATAAGAGCCGGATCTAGTTACCGACCACCGTGCCCCGCAAACAATCACGTTAGCGTGCGGTTACAATTACTGTTAGGATTCCTGGTTATTTGCTCGATTGGATAATACAATGGATATTTCTTAGTATGTGTCAGCTGTAGATACCTATAGTATTCTATTCTATTACAAAATATGTGAAAGTATGTTTGTTGGTTGATTTTTCCTTTAATCACGCAGCAATGGAGCAATGGGTCAACGCGATTTTTTATATGGGTATAGTTGAGGACCTATAGAACGATAATTATAGGTTACCGTTTATCCTGGAAAAACTGAGTGGTCCCGTGGGATTTTTGAAAACCTAATTCCACGCGTACAAAGACGCGAGAAAAGCTAGTATACTTATAGTTCAGACACAGATCCTATCAAAATATATATCTAGGTTCTGGAGCCTAAGCATAAATAACGAATTCAAAAGCTTTTTTATTCATGACAAGATAGATTATTCCTCACGGTGTTTTCCTTCACCGTTAAAGCATAATTATTGTGATATTTAATCTGGGAACGAACCTGCGACCTCTCGAATAGGAGACCACAGTCTAACCAATAGGGTTATCACTACTTTTATTTACCAACAGTAAAATAATATAATTAATTTAATTTCTAGCACTAAAAGATAACGCGATTAAACTAAATTCAGCAGAAATGTCCAATAACGAGTCATGACTTTTCCCTTAAAGTTAATTTCCATACTAAATGACCAACGTAAATATTATCATGGTTATAATTTTGCACCACTTAAGAAAAATACACGGAATAGGCGTGGTAAAGAAATTTTGGGATAATAAGAATTTTCAGAACAAAATGACCCTCATTAGACCGACTTAAAATAACAATTTCGAATCTGCTAATAAGAGTTTTGAACGTAACTATTAACTTCATTTAATCGCTATTTTGTAACTTTAAGTGCCGATTTCACGAAAGTCGAGTGACGTTAAAGCGAGGACTAAATTGGGCGTTCTGACAGTTTTTGTATTGAAAATCTGTCAAAATTCCACGGTTATTCGATACTCAACGTTAGTGAAATCGACACTATAAACATAATCGACCGAGCGAAGCGAAGGTCTTTGAGTTAACTAGGGCGATTTGCACTTGTCCGTCCGTCCGTCCGTCCGTCCGTCCGTCTGTCAGAGCCTTATAACTTTTGAATTACTGAACGTAATTACTTCAAATTTAGATATAATATGTAAACCGATGGCCTCCAGCCGAAAATGGCTTAAAAAGTTATAAAAATCTTTATTTCAGGGGGGCTCTCATAGAAGCGAATGCGAAGTAAAAAAAAAAAAATCGCGTTACATAAAATTGTTACGTATCATTTTAAAGATAATTTTGAACTGAGTACAAAAATATTTTTTTTTTAATTTTTCCCTTAAAATTGACGAAATGGGGGGCTTTCAAAGTGGCGATTTTATACGCTCGCTTGAAGACGCTCTCTAGAAAAATCCGCTATGGATTTTCAAACTGATTTTATGTTTTTAGGTCACTTATATCCTGTACTTGAACAACAAATACTAAAATTATATGAATATTATAAAGAAACGAGATTATTTAATTTTTAATGGGCGTCAGTAATTCATATAGCATCAACATAGCTTCACAATAATGCTAATAGATGGCGCAGTCAGTAACTATTCCCATGGAACTACGAGTTAAATTCAATGTTTGATAAATAATTCAATGTTTTCACTAACGTTCCCTAACCTTTACGGGCTACCTATAAGTTAGGTGATTGATGTTTTCTGTCAACTTATTTATCACGATCCTGTACGGGACACCTAAAAGGATATTGGGACGGATGTTAGGACTTAGGATTGTATTTAGGAGCTACCTACGTTAAGAGACTCCTACTTAGGGGATGATTTAGGTATGTTTGGTGAAAACGGGCATAATAATAATGTCAGTTTTGGTTATCATGTATCGATTGAATGAATAATCATGGGATACCGTTACCGCGAGGTCTCAGTTCGGGGCGAACCACTAGTTATTATTAGTCGACAAGATGTGTACTTACGCTCTTTTGTATTGTTTGTTGTCTTGTCACCTTGTACTTTTACTAATTTTTCTTTTACTAGTTGATGCCCGCGACATCATCCGCGTGGATTTAGTTTTTAAAATTCCTCGGGAACTCCTCCTTTGGTTTTCCGGGACAAAAAGCTCTCCAGGTCCTCGACTATACCTATGCAAAAAATCACGTCAATCCGTAGCTCTGTAGTGGCGTGATTGAAGGACAAACCAACAAACAGACACACTTTCACATCTTAATATATATAAATTACGTGTCACGTTGTTTGTCCGCGATGGACTCCTAAACTACTTAACCGATTTTGATCAAACTTCGTAACTATCTGTAATTTGGTCCAACTTGAAAGATAGGATAGTTTTTTTTTGATTAAGATAATATATTCGTTTTATTTATATAGGTAAGTTGGCGGTACGAAGTTCACCGGGTCAGCTAGTTAATTATAATATTAGTATGATAGTATGATAACAAAAATAAATAAAAGTGCCTGGCCCAAATTATAGGAGCAAGTGCTGTTCCTAGGGACGCTTGTACCTGTGGACACAATAGATTCCGTCGAAACTAGCAACCCTAAAATTCTAATTTGAACGTGAACTGTCATCCATAGACAAAGCTTTACGGTCGCGTTTAAATTAGAATTTTAGGGTTGCTACTTTCGACGAAATTCATTGTTTCCACAGACGTACAAGCGTCCTTAAGAACAGCACTTGCCCATACAATTGCAAAGACAGTTTCAGTAAAGGTAGGTATAGAAGTGTTGCGTGCTGCGTAGAGACCGATTTAGGCATACGGTATAGATAAATCGGTCTCTATAGGGGGCGTCCATAAATTACGTGAGATGTTTAAGGGGGGGAGGGGGTCGAGTCAAATCTCATCTAATCTTACGTTGGAGAGAGGGGGGGTCTCGGCAAATATCACGCATTTTTTTTTTCTGATTGAAACAAAAGTAGATATTCCTTTTTTTATCACACTTGTTACGATTTAAGTATTCTATTGTTAAATTTTTATTACACTTATAATTAAACTCTCAGCAATATTGATTACTAGTCTTAACTAGTCGTAAATAAAAGCACGAAGCAAATTTTTTTTTCTTTTTACAATAACATTCCAACGCGTTTACGTAAGAAACCCACATTTTGAAAAATCTCACGTGAGATTGGGGGATGGGGGAGGGGGTTGAATAAAATCTCACGACATCTCACCAGAGGGGGAGGGAGGGACAGAAAATTAAAAAAAAACACCTCACCTAATTTATGGACGCCCCCATACTACGTAATACTATTATATATTCTGTGCCCATACTTACAGCAAAGTACTGTAAGTAACTCTATTTCTATATTAATAATATTCAATTTCCATATTTATAGGCGCAAATGTGTAGGCATAGACCACAAACCACATGACTTCAGGGCGTACCACAAAAAGTGGTTTTCTTTCCGCCCTAAGCAACTAGACCTATACATTACTGGAATTCCTTTACAGTTACAGTTCTAGTTAAACTGGGGGTGTTGTTCACATAACCAGATTAAATATCGCCGATGTTCTAACATCTATATAGATACGGGAGGTCTTTCTAAACTGGGTACGTTATTGGAAGCTGTATATTATAGGAGTTCAATAAACTATAGTGTGAAAGATCAACTTATCAATTAGGTATTGGTATGAAGGTTCAAGCTCAATTCAAGGTTGCAATTTATTTCACTGCCATTCCACTCCGTAATATTATAATTTTACTAGCTTATGCACGTGACTACGTTTAAAAATCACGCGGGAACACGATTTAAATCTCTGACGGGAACCTTTTATTGTTTTTTACCCCCGACAAAAAAGAGGGGTTATATGTTTGTTTATATGTTGCGAATGGGCCGATTTTATATTATATACTAGCTGACCCGGCGAACTTCGTTCCGCCAACTTATCTATATAAATAAAACAAATAAACTATCCTAATCCAAAAATACTATACTATCTTTCAAGTTGGATCAAATAACAGATAGTTACGAAGTTTGATCAAAATCGGTTCGGTAGTTTAGGAGTCCATCGCGGACAAACAACGTGACACGTAATTTATATATATATTAAGACTAGCTGACTCGGCGAAATTCGTACCGCCAACTTACCTGTATAAATAAAACAAATAACTACTAAAACTATCCTATCTTTCAAGTTGGACCAAATTACAGATAGTTACGAAATTTGATCAAAATCGGTTACCTAAGTAGTTTAGGAGTCCATCGCGGACAAACAACGTGACACGTCATTTATATATATTAAGAGTATTATTCTATATATTACATGATATTCTACTTATAGCCATCTAAAAATCACGTCAAACCGTAGCTCGATTGTTGCGTGATTGAAGAACAAATCAACAAACCAACAAGCAAAGGAGGAGGAATACGGAGAGGAGAGGAGAGTTAGAAGTGGTGATAATAGTGCAACGGGTGGGGATCAATCCATCGACTTTTTAGTTTTTAGTTTTAACCTTTGATCCTTTGATGACTAAATAGAATTGAAAATTTTGAAGTTATTTTTGGGATATTTTTTCGAAAACTAAACTGTTATTCTCGTCACTTTAGTCTAAGGGCATTTGAAGATGGCACGATCACTCAGCTCAGACTCAAGACTTCAAAGCTCTGAGTTGAAACTTAAAACGGGACAAATTTATGTCGGGACATATTATTTGTGTCTCATTTTAACTCTATCTTGAGTCTTGAGTAGAGCCAGAGTACGATCTATGGATCTCAGATTTAGGGTCTACTTCACCACCATCAAGTAAATTTTATCCTTCAAATAAATTCGACATTGTGACAGATAGCCCATACAAAACCTAACCTAACTTTATTTGATGATTATAAACTTGAAGGTCGTGAAACAGGCCCTAAGTCTTGTTTAAGTATATCCCTTTTATTCGCATACTGTAAGGATTAAGAAATGAAAAATTATGACCCTGCAGACTACAAAAGCTTTAAACAAAATTAGTGAACAGTAAGTGCAAGCTGCAATTAATTAGATTTTAATTACAAACTAACACTCGTAGAGTCCATTTACCGTAGAGTTAATTTTAATAACATCGTTTAACTACTCGTAAAGTAATGGGTGATGTCACATAACTCTCTGGCTCAGAGTAGGTTCCTAATTCCTATAATTACGCCCTGGACTGAAACTATAATTGAAGAGAAACAAGATAGCCCTTGACTGCGATCTCACCTGATGGTAAGTGACGATGCAGTCCAAAATGGTAGCGGGATAACTAGTAAGGGGTATGGCAGTGAACATTCAACCCATAACCCTAATCGGTTTCTACACGCCATCGTGCCGGAACGCTACATCGCTTGGCGGCACGTTTTTGACGGTAGGGTGGTAACTAGCGACGGCCAAAGCCTCCCACCAGACCAGACCAGTGACAATATTCGGAAATTATAAATTCCCAAATTGACCCCGCCGGGAATCGAACCCGAGACCTCCCAGTTATAAGACCACTGCGCCCACCACTGCGCCAGGGAGGTCGTCAAAAATAACAAGGAAATGAATCGATTCCTTGTTAGATTATTTTTTTAAGAAGCAGAAGTCATCAACTTCATCATATTCATTACTAGATGAAGACCGCGACTTCGTCCGCGCGTTTCCGGGATACAAAGTATCCCGGAAACGCGCGCACGTATTCCTAGGATTAACACGTATGTGTTAATCCTAGGTATGAGCTATCTCCGTTCCAAATTTCAGCCAAATCGGTTCATTCTTTGAGGCGTGAAAGAGTAAAAAACATCCATCCAACCATTCATACATCCATCCATGCATCCATCCACCTTCACAAACTTTCGCATTTATAATATTAGTAGGAAATAGCAAGTAGGATAAGTAGGAAGTAGGATTAGTAGAAACTTAGATAGGATTAGGTGTTAGTCATTATTAGGTGTTAGTTAGGCATAATAGATAATGGATAGATACAGTACACTATCGCATTGGGTAACCCTGTAAGGAAAAAATTAAGTGGCACTCGGGGACTGCCGCGGTAAAGCTATTGCATAGCATTTTTTATCAACTTACGCAATTATAATATTTATGCAATATTTTTTTTTGCATAATAAAAATTATGCAAAAAATAATTAAAAAACAAACAAACAAGAAAGCTGTCACTACTTCGCGAGTGAGATTCCAACCTGCGACATCATACACCATACGGTAAAGAAAGCGGCCGCTCGCCCACTGCGCCGAACACAGCTACTTGTGAACCTCTAAAATGTTGAACGCTTACTGAACGACGGTGTTAGGTTTATTTTCGTTACGGAATTTCTTGATTCGGTCGCCGCGCTCAAACTGTTTGTCCTAGTTCAAAGCCCGCGATAAAAGCTATGCAATAGCTTAATAAGTAAATTATTCACTATACAGGTATTTTAAGAATCCCTTGTTTGTACAATGTACGTTTTTCCTTTGGAATGAACGACAGTGCAACGGGCGGGTATCGAACCTGCGATCTTTCATTTTTCAGTCCGCACCTTTAACAGTTAGGCTATTGACTTGTTGAGGTTATTACAAATAATGAGTAGGTGTAAGGTTTGTAGACTTTGTTTTGCAAAGACATCTTATATTTTAGAAAAAAAAAGCCAGATTTATTTTAATCTAAATTCATTCAGTAACTACATCTTATTAATAACTGTATCGCAAATATAACATTAATCCGTGTTTTAATTGCACACAGCATGAGTTGAGTTACCAATTAGAATGTAAGTAGTAGTCTATTTATGAACATCCTGTATACAGCTCGCTAGCGGTACATATCCGTTCAGAGAGTTCACCTGTTCAAGCGATTCGATTTTCTTCGATACTATGTGATATTCTTTATAAATAATAATATATACTATGTATGATTTACTAATAAATAAATATAAATATAAATAAATATCATAAAGAGGAAAGATTTTTTTGTTTGTTTGTACCGAATAGGCTCTGAAACTACTGGACCGATTTTAACCATTTTTTCACCAATAGATAGCTAAGTTATCAGGAAGTAAAATAGGCTATAATTTGTTTTCAAAAATTAGAGATACTTAAGAAAATTGCAATAATGTAACCCAAAGTAGCAAAATTTTGCCTATAAAATGCATTATTTGGCGTGTGCTAAGAAAACTATTGATGATACATAAAAATGATGTAGTACATGATTAATGTACTCATTATTCTCTACAAGAAAGTCCACAAGGGAATATACCATAATATTTAAGTCACAATAGTAGATAGTAGGTAGATAAATTTAATTAGATCGCCTTTATTATCGTATAGTATTAATCCTTCCTGACTAATTTTTTTATTATAAATGCGAAAGTGTGTTTGTTTGTCCGTCAATCACGCTGTAACAAAGATACAGATTTACGTGATTTTTTGGATAGGTATAGTTCAAAACCTGGAGGGTGACATAGGCATCCCGGAAAATTAAAGAGTTCCCACGGGATTTGAAAAACTAAATCCGCGCGGACGAAGTCGCGGGCATCAGCTCAGCTAGGGGACAGAAAGAAATAACCCTGACTTATAAATATAGCTACGGGGATAAAATAAGGATAAATTAGACACCATGTGTAAGATAAGGCTTTAATATAGAATAGCGGTGATTGCCCAGTAGTTAACCTCGGCCTCCTTTTCAGGGTCTGGGGATTATATTTCAGGCTCTACATTCGAAATAAAACCTCTAACATTGCAGAATTACCTACTAGTATATGCCGTGTGGTGACGGCAGATCAGAATACAGTTGTCACCACCCCTCCTCTTCCCGCGGGTGTCGTACGAGGCGACTAAGGGAATATAGCGGAGAACGGGCAGCAGCGTCCTCTGTGCTACTACTACCATCTACTGCGATCACCAACCCGTCTGCCCCGCGTGGTGATTATGGGCAAACCCTCCCCTTGGGAGAGGCCTTTAGTCCAGCCGTGGACTGTTATAGGCATATATGTATATATTGATGATGATGATGATGATGATGATGTGCGTTTTAATCAAATACTGCGAGCTATTATAATAATACTGCGAGTTTTTTCTTTATAATTAATAGTAATGATTATTAATTAATTAATTAACACTAATACATATTAGGCGAAAGTTTGTGTGTATGTATAATTGTTACTCTTTCAAGCAGAAACTACTGGACGGATTTGGTTGAAATTTGGAATAGAGATAGATTATAACCTGGATTAACACATAGGCTACATTTTATCCCGGAAAATTAAAGTGTTTCCGCGGGAATCAAAAACCTTAATTCACGCGGATGAAGTCGCGGGCATCATCTAGTTATTCAATGAAACAATGATTGTTGTATTGATTTTCTTATAATTAAAGGAATTTGATGTTGACCACACTTCCATACGGTACAAGATGTTCGAAAAATAAGTTATATTTGAGAAAATAATAATTTATTTATTTAAGTGCCGATTTCACCAACGTTGAGTGACGTTTTAACGAAGAATAAATTGGGCGTTCTGACTAGTTTTATATTGACAATACTGTCAAAATATTAAAATAACGCTCGGAAAAGATAAGATAAGTTTTACGTTGGTGAAATCGGCACTAAGAGGTATAATAGCGACACATTGGACACATAACAAACGACAAATTGGGCCCAATTTGATTCATCTCCTAAAGTCACCCTCTAGCCAATATTTAGTGTATATGTGTGTGTGCGTTCGTCTCGAACGTTCCCGAGAAATAAATCCCAGGACTCAGCACCTGGAGCCTTGGAATGCTACCTTGGATTGTCGCTTGGTCTAAGTTAAAAGTTTTTGACTAAGTACAACGATTAGGTCTCTTTTGCCGGACTTTTTGCTACGTAATGTTGATGTGCGAGTGCCGTCTCGAATATTCCCGAGAAAATAATCCCGACTCAGAACCTGGAGCCTTGGAATGCTACCTTAGATTGTCGCTTGGTCTAAGCTAAAAGGTTTTGACTGAGTACAGCAATTAGGTCTCTTTTGCCGGAGTTTTTGCTACGTAATGTTGATGTGCGAGTGTAATGTATCGAATGTTTCAGAGAAATAAATCCCAGAACTAAGCACCTGGAGTTTTGGAATGCTACCTTAGATTGTAGCTTGGTCTAAGCTAAAAGGTTTTGACTAAGTACAGTGATTAGGTCTCTTTTGCCGGAGTTTTTGCTACGTAATGTTGATGTGCGAGTGTAATGTATCGAATGTTTCAGAGAAATAAATCCCAGAACTAAGCACCTGGAGTTTTGGAATGCTACCTTAGATTGTAGCTTGGTCTAAGCTAAAAGGTTTTGACTAAGTACAACAATTAGGTCTCTTTTTCCGGAGATTTTGCTACGTAATGTTGATGTGCGAGTGCAAAGTCTCGAATGTTCCAGAGAAATAAATCCTAGGACTTAGCACCTGGAGCCTTGGAATGCTACCTTAGATTGTCGCTTGGTATAAGTTAAAAGTTTTTGACTAAGTACAACAATTAGGCCTCTTTTGCCGGAGTTTTTGCTACGTAATGTTGATGTGCGAGTGGAAAGTCTCGAATGTTCCCGAGAAATAAATCCCGACTCAGCACCTGGAGCTTTGGAATGCTACCTTAGATTGTCGCTTGGTCTAAGTTAAAAGTTTTTGACTAAGTACAGCGATTAGGTCTCTTTTGCCGGAGTTTTTGCTACGTAATGTTGATGTGCGAGTGTAATGTATCGAATGTTTCAGAGAAATAAATCCCAGAACTAAGCACCTGGAGTTTTGGAATGCTACCTTAGATTGTAGCTTGGTCTAAGCTAAAAGGTTTTGACTAAGTACAGTGATTAGGTCTCTTTTACCGGAGTTTTTGCTACGTAATGTTGATGTGCGAGTGGAAAGTCTCGAATGTTCTCGAGAAATAAATCCCCACTCAGCACCTGGAGCCTTGGAATGCTACCTTAAATTGTCGCTTGGTCTAAGCTAAAAGGTTTTGACTAAGTACAACAATTAGGTCTCTTTTTCCGGAGATTTTGCTACGTAATGTTGATGTGCGAGTGCAAAGTCTCGAATGTTCCAGAGAAATAAATCCTAGGACTTAGCACCTGGAGCCTTGGAATGCTACCTTAGATTGTCGCTTGGTATAAGTTAAAAGTTTTTGACTAAGTACAACAATTAGGCCTCTTTTGCCGGAGTTTTTGCTACGTAATGTTGATGTGCGAGTGGAAAGTCTCGAATGTTCCCGAGAAATAAATCCCGACTCAGCACCTGGAGCTTTGGAATGCTACCTTAGATTGTCGCTTGGTCTAAGTTAAAAGTTTTTGACTAAGTACAGCGATTAGGTCTCTTTTGCCGGAGTTTTTGCTACGTAATGTTGATGTGCGAGTGTAATGTATCGAATGTTTCAGAGAAATAAATCCCAGAACTAAGCACCTGGAGTTTTGGAATGCTACCTTAGATTGTAGCTTGGTCTAAGCTAAAAGGTTTTGACTAAGTACAGCGATTAGGTCTCTTTTGCCGGAGTTTTTGCTACGTAATGTTGATGTGCGAGTGTATTGTATCGAATGTTTCAGAGAAATAAATCCCAGAACTAAGCACCTGGAGTTTTGGAATGCTACCTTAGATTGTAGCTTGGTCTAAGCTAAAAGGTTTTGACTAAGTACAGCGATTAGGTCTCTTTTGCCGGAGTTTTTGCTACGTAATGTTGATGTGCGAGTGGAAAGTCTCGAATGTTCTCGAGAAATAAATCCTAGGACTCAGCACCTGGAGCCTTGGAATGCTACCTTAGATTGTCGCTTGGTATAAGTTAAAGTTTTTGACTAAGTACAGCGATTCGGTCTCTTTTGCCGAAGTTTTTGCTACGTAATGTTGATGTGCGTGTGTAAATTATCGAATGTTCCAGAGAAATACATCCCAGAACTCAGCAGCTGGAGTTTTGGAATGCTACCTTAGATCGTCGCTTGGTCTAAGTTGACTAAGCTGATTAGCTTTTGACTAAGGACAGTTGTTTGGTCTCTTTTGCCAGAGCTTTTGATATGTGGTGTGAATGTGTGAGTATATCTCGAAAGTTCTAGAGAAATAAATCCCAGAACTCAGCAGCTGGAGTTTTGGAATGCTACCTTAGATCGTCGCTTGGTCTAAGTTGACTAAGCTGATTATAGCTTTTGACTAAGGACAGTTGTTTGGTCTCTTTTGCCAGAGCTTTTGCTCTGTGGTGTGAATGTGTAAGTATATCTCGAAAGTTCTAGATAAATGAATCCCAGAACTCAGCAGCTGGAGTTTTGGAATGCTACTGGAGTTACGTTAATAAAAATATCTTGGAAACCCTGTGTTTTTCCGAAATATAAAATAAGTAGATACCTAGCATACAGGGATAATTGGTAGTCGTTTCGACCAAGCAAGGTAGGTAGGCTTTTGACAATCTAAAATATAAATAATATAATATAATAAAAAACTTGAGAGGTGTCAAGGGACACCCGGATGGAACGAAGTTCCTTTCGATTAATTAATTTGGCATTGTGTTCGGTATTTTCGCGGTACAATATTGGGTCTCCGTAGCCTTGTGGTTTCTGCAGTCGCTTAAAACAGCCAAAGGTCGATGGTTCGAATCCCAGCTCGACAGACCGAATTTTCCATTTTCAATTTTATTTTAAACAATTTCTACATGTGGAACCTTTCCCTAACTTTTTATAACTTATAAGTTATAAAAAATTAGGGAAAAATTACATTTCATAGGGAATCCATTAATAGGGAAAGATTCCGACGAATTGATAACCTCCTTTGTTAATTCGGTTAAAAAGTGCCAAGTCAAAATATTACGAAGGATTTACCAGCAGAAGTAGGTACTCTATTCGTCCTCAATTTTTAAATATATTATCTGCCTATTTTGGATGCGTTTCACATTTTAATTAAAAAAGATACGCCGAACTCCGTTGATTGCGGACACTGGAAGGCCAATTAATTTGTTAGAGTGCTTTCATTATATTATTTAGTACCTACCCCGCTGTACACAAAGGGTTCGGGGGTGTTTTTTTAGGGTATTACGGTCGAAGTCAGGCGCGTGTCCTGTACATACCCGCCTCCCCTGCCTATATTATGCTGACTTAACAGTAGGCAGTTTTCTGCATCTACTGGTACTGAAAAATTACGTTTTCACAATTTTTCAAAATCCCCTCGGAATAGGATCATCATCATCATCATTATCAACCCATCATCGGCTCACTACTGAGCGAGGTCTCCTCCCAGAGAAGGGTTATAGGCCATAGTCCACCACGCTGGCCCAATGCGAATTGCCGGACTTCACACACCTTCGAGAACATTATGGAGAACTCTTAGGTGTGCAGGTTTCCTCACAATGTTTTCCTTCACTGTTAAAGCATGTGATATTTAATTTCTTAAACGCACTTAACTTCGAAAAGTCAGAGGTGCGTACCCGGGATCAAACCTGCGACCCCCCGAATAGGAGACCACAATCGTAACCACCAGGCTATCACTGCTTATCACTGCGGAATAGGATAATACGCCGTAATTTCTAATACCACCTGGGTACCAATTGTCTAAAGTTATTCCATTGATCGTATTCGTATTCGATGACATTAGCGTCAAAGTAAAAATAATCCTTGATTATATTGATTTAGCCACAAATTTAGTAACTACAACCGATTTTAACATGGAGCGCTATGGAGCGTATCGTACATACCTGAACGTATAAGAAAGCATACACGAAATTGAGCTCTAATTCAATGCTGTTATGGTTTATTTTACTTTGACGCTAATTTCATCGAATACTATTACAATCAATGGAAAAACTTTAGACAATCGCATCTCTGAGCGAAGCTGCGAGCCAAGGCTAGTTTTAGGAAATATAGAGGAGCTAAAGACGAAAATTTTCTCTTTTAACTCAAAATATAGAAAATTCTAGCGGTTGGCTAGTTACGAAATTCTCAACCTACGTAAAAACTGGTAGCCCTTCTAATGAGGTAGTTGCCGGTAGGGGGTCAATTAGAAGATATTAAGCCCAAATCGACATGACCAATTCATGTCCGCACTTTATCACACCAATTAAAACATTTTATCGGTTCTAATCATCAGCGTCCATAGTAAAATCTTTATTCAAACATGTTAAGGTGAATTATCACCATGCCACTTCAAGCTCGAACGTTTTTGGAACGTAGTTCATTATCGCGCGGTGCGGAACTCGGAAGGGGCTAGACGGATCGACACTTTTTTTGAAACCGACACTTTTTTGAAGGCATTGTGTTCGGTATTTTCGCGGTACAATATTGGGTCTCCGTAGCCTTGTGGCTTGACCCATTATTGTACTGCGAAAATACCGAACACAATGCCAAGTTAGTTAATCGAAAGGAACTACGTTCCATCCGGGTGTCCCTTGACACCTTTCAAGTTTTTTTTTATGTGTTCCTCCCTTTTTTCCTCCGAAATGGCGATCGGAGACTGTTCTATAGGTCGGTACTATGAATGGCGTTTTTTTTTCCAAGTTTACTCTACATGTAATTGCAGTTTGTCAGGTATACTTAATCTAATAATCTAGGGACTAATGTACAATTCCTATAACTACTTCTTCTTTACCTTATTTTTTTTTCATTCTCAGTCTTTTGTCCATACCTTTACCAACCAAGCTTGAACGTTTATTTTTAGGGGTGTTCTCATTACGCTCAGTTTGCAGCTTACTATGAGCAAAAAGCAGTGATAGCCTAGTGGTTAGGAATGCGGTCTCCTATTCGGGGTGCCACAGTTTCAATCCCGCGCTCCGGGATGGGATCCTCTGACTTTTCGGAGTTATGTCATCATCATCATCATCATCATCTCAGCCTGCAGACGTCCACTGCTGAACATAGGCCTTTCCCAGAGAACGCCACCACACCTGGTCCTCAGCCTTCCTCATCCAGCCACCCACCCGCTTTATATCGTCGGTCCAACGTGCTGGAGGGCGCCCCACACTACGCTTACTTGTTCGCGGTCTTCACTCTAGGACTTTTCGGCCCCAACGGCCATCGCTTCTGCGACGAGCATGGCCTGCCCACTGCCATTTCAGCTTGCTAATGATTTGGGCTATGTCGGCGAACTTAGTTCTCTTACGGATCTCTTCATTCCGAATCCTGTCCTTAAGAGGAACTCCTAACATAGCCCTCTCCATAGCTCTCTGAGTGACTTTAAATTTGTGGATCAAGCTTTTTGTTAGTGTCCACGTTTCAGCGCCATAAGTGAGGACGGGAAGGACACATTGATTGAAGACTTTCGTCTTCAGGCCTTGAGGTATTGACGATGAGAAGACCTGACTAAATGAGGGAGTTATGTGCGTTTAAGCAATTAAATATCACATGCTTCAACGGTGAAGGAAAACATTGTGAGGAAACCTGCACGCCTGAGAATTCTGCATGCTCTCGAAGGTGGGTGCAGAAGTCCGCCAATTCGCATTGGGCCAGCAGCGGCGTGGTGGTTACCTATAACCCTTCTCTGAGAGGAGACCTGCACCCAGTGGACGTTAATGGGTTGCTCTTGATGATGAGCTATCAGTTAGCCAGTAATACGCAATTTGTGGATAAATTTTGGCGAATTCCATCCGTAAGAGATTTTTGAAGTGAAAACTTCTTTAGGCGCGTTGAGCGATTTTTCGTAGGGGAAAATCTTATGGGTTCGCGTCACCGACTTGCGTATGTTAACAGTATATCAGGGTACCAATTTTCTAAAAGTTATTCCATTAATCGTATTCGTATTCGATGACATTAGCGTCAAAGTAAAATAATCCTTAATAGGATTGCTTTAAAGTTACAAATTCATTACCAGCGTTATGGAGCGTATCGTACATACGTAAACGTATAAGAATGCATACACCAAATTGAGCTCTAATTCAATGCTATTATGATTTATTTTACTTTGATGGTAATGCCATAGTTTACTATTCATAGTTAACTATCCAATCTTGTACTAACCCTGCAGGTGCAGGACCGACAGCTTTACGTGCTCTCAGAGGCATGGCCTCACCGCCAATAGCGTATCGTACATACGTAAACGTATAAGAATGCATACACGGAATTGAGCTCTAATTCAATGCTGTTATGGTTTATTTTACTTTGACGCTAATGTCATCGAATACTTTTACGATCATTGAAATAACTTTAGACATTTATCTGTAGCTACGAGTGTGATTTATTTTAACAAGGGAAAAACATTTTTTTTAAATTCATGGATAATAATCATAATCGGGGATATGATTTTTAATGAAAATCTGTTCAAACATAATATGAGAATTATCAGTTCTTTTTTACACAACCAATTTGAAGAAAAAATGGTTCTCAATTATAATATACGTATTATTTTTAATTATTAAAAAATAAATATATATAGGTAAATATAGTAGGCATAATTACCTCAGAGTTAACATTCGCATCCTCTACAAGTATAGGAAAAAAATAAAAACTTGAGAGGTGTCAAGGGACAACCGGATGGAACGTAGTTCTTTTCGATTAATTAATTTGGCATTGTGTTCGGTATTTTCGCAGTACAATAATGGGTCTCCGTAGCCTAGTGGCTTCTGCAGTCGCCTAACAGCCAAAGGTCGATGGTTCGAATCCCAGCTCGACATACCGAATTTTCCATTTTCAATTTTATTTTAAACAATTTCTACATGTGGAAGCTTTACCGCGAAAATACCGAACACAATACCTTCAAAAAAATGTCAGTTTCAAAAAAGTGTCGATCCGTCTAGCCCCCTTCCGAGTTCCGCACCGCGCGATAAGGAACTACGTTCCAATAAAATTTCGTAACTACTTTTTGACGGAGTGACATTCGCCTTAAGTTATTCATAACAGTAACTTAAAGTTAATAAAATATCGCGTAATATAGTAATAATCTAAGCGGTAGTATCTAATGATACCCATTTTATTGGTGAGTTTATTTAAGCGCCTGTAATTATAGCGGGAAATCGATCGTAAACATAAATACATACGTTGTAAAACGTACTAATTAATTGAACGAGCGAAGCGATGGCTCAGAGTTCACTTGGGCATAGAATACAATATTATAATAATACAGGTAGGTACAAAAGATTCACTCAGCAAAATCATTAAAGGGGTTGTTTCATCTTGGGCCAGGTACTTGTACGACAAACCAAAAAATAATATAAAATCATAGGAATTAAAATAAAATATGCTTTCTTGCAGTTTTACAGTGAATAAGAGGTAAAGATATAAAATTGATAATTGTAGAATAGCAACTCTCGGAGTGCATCTATCTGCTTTTGCTGTCTATGTTTGTACTGACATTACGTCATCATAATGTCATTTCAATTGTCAAATGTCAATTGCTGCCAATGGTTATTTTTATGTCAAACGTCATCATGACTAGTGTAGGTACGTGTCATTGTCAAAAAGGACGCCATGTTGTTGCGCTTTTATTTTGCAAAATAATTTCGTATTGTACCTCATAAAAAGAATCTTTTCCTGAGAAATAAAGGAAAAATAATCACTATTTCATGACCCCCGAAGATTTTGAAAGACCGTACAAATACCTGGCCCGGGCTCCATATATATTTGAAACAGCCCCTTTAAATAGAAGTCTTGCTACCACACTATAAAGTGCAATTTAGCCCCGCGATTGTCTAAAAATTGCCGATCGAAATCGTATTCATTTGATGGCATTAGCGTCAAAGTAAAATATTCCTTGACTGTATTAATTTAAAGTCACAAATTCAGTACAATGGAGCGTTATGGAGCGTATCGTACATACCTAAACGTATAAGAATGCTTACACGAAATTGAGCTCTAATTCAATGCTGTTATTGTTTGTTTTAATTTGATGCTAATGTCATCTAATACGATTACGATCAATGGAATAACTTTAGACAATCGCACCTTAGGTCTCACAACGCTTAATTACCTACATACTACAGTCATATTCACCTAGAAGTTGCTTCTTTTTCTAGCGCGTAACTCTTATCCCTTCGGACTACGTCAGCTAGAATTGGCCGGGATGATTAGCTTAAGATGGAAGACACGGGTCTGCCCGCGAAATTCAAATTTAATTTGGTTTTTCGCAATTTGTAAACTAATACGACAAAGTAGGCTTATGGCCTTCTAATTGCGCCAGTGGAATTATCATCTTCACAGGTTTATATAAAAATATTTACTTGAAAGTGTCCAGTTTAAGAAATTAATCAAAATACTGATTTGGACGTGAGTTACTCACAAATTAGTCGATATTTTGATTAATTTCTTAAACTGGACACTTTCAAGTAAAGATTTTTATATAAACCTGTGAAGATGATACTGCCATTGTCGCAATTAGAATGCCATAAGCCTACTTAGTCGTATTAGTTTACAAATTGCGAAAAACTAAATTAAATTTGAATTTCGCGGGCAGACTTATGTCTTCCACCTTAAACTACCTTATCTAAAATCCTGAGTGCGGTTGGCCTGACTTGGGTGGGTTTGCCTTTGCACTTACTTGTTCGTCTGTCTATCGGTGTCTGTTAGAACTGAGGGAGTCACTCATACAGGTAAATGGAGGACAACAAAAATTCTTTCCTTGTTGGATACCCTGGGATACCCCACAGTAAAATATCTATATATATAAAAGAAAGTGGTGTTAGTTACACTATTTATAACTCAAGAACGGATGAACCGATTTGGCTCAAAATTGGTGGAGAGGTAGCTTAGAACCAGGAGACGGACATAGGATACTTTTTATCCCGTTCGACCGCGTTTCCGTCAAGTCAATATAAAACCTGGTATAACAAAAATGCATCTGACATGGAATAAAAAAACGAAAATGACAGTGGAAGAACAAAACGTAAATGACAGCAAAACGTAATTTTGTATTTGGTTAATTATGGTAAAAACAATTATAAAAATTATAGTTTAACGTAATTGATAATATCATCAGTAATATGTTTTCTCTTTGAATCATCATTAACAATGCCGCGAGCAAGACGATCAAATGTTTCCTGCTACAAAGCTACGGATTGACGTGATTTATTGGATAGGTATAGTTGAGAACCTGGAGGGTGACAAAGATTTCCTGCGGGATGTTATGAAATAAATCCACGCAGACGAAGTTGCGGGCATCAGCTAGTTTTTTATAAATAGAGCACTAAACTATTTTAGGTTTAAATAGCTGATGCCCTCAATTTAGTTTAAAACCCCGCGTGAACCCTCTGTTTTTCCTGGATAAAAGTTTATGCCACTCTCCAGGTCCTCAATTATACCATTCAAAAAAACACTTGTACCCGTTTCTCCATTACTGGGAAATTGAAGAACAAACCAACGATCAAACGCACTTCCGCCTTTATAAAGGAAAATCGTCGGAATCTTTTTTTAGGGCTCCGTACCCAAAAGGTGCCAACGGGACCCTATTACTAAGCCTCCGCTGTCCGTCCGTCCGTCCGTCCGTCTGTCAGGCTGTATCTCGTAAACTGTAATAGATAGACAGTTGAAATTTTCACATATTGTGTATTTCTATTGCCGCTATAACAACAAATAATAAAAATTAAATTAAATTAAAAAATAAAGGGGGCTCACCTGACCCTGGCATGTGGGGTGTCATTGTCTAGAGCTCATTAAGTGGAGTTCAAATATATATTTTTTTATTTTTTAGCTACAAAAATGAAGAAATGGGGGGCCGTCAATCAAAGTTGTCGGTTTTAGATCAATTTTGTTAGGGGGTCTATCTCAAAAACGAAACTAGTTAGGAATTTGAAATTTTGGTATATTATGTACTATTTAAACAACGAATACTGAAAACACCGATTTATAATGCGGTTTTCAAGTTGTGACCAAGAGCATTTTTTCCCCATAATATGCTAATTTAGTACTTTCTAAGAACTAAGATATCTAAATATGTAACTAGTTTTAAAAAAATGATTTGGTCTTATGTACGGAACCCTAAAAGAGCGAGGCCCGACTCGCACTTGGCTGATTTTTTAGGTTCACCGATTACTCGATATCGAAATCGGTCGAGCGATTTTTAAATAATCAACAATAAATTTTATACTTTGTAGTGGCGCGGGCGTTTGAAGTCGGTTAAAATAAAAAAGATTTTTTTATATTAAATTATTATTTCATAAGAACGTAATTCGTCGTATATAAATTAACTGTGTAGGTACTTAATCTAACAGAAAAGCCTTATTTCGAGGCAACGCTCTTTGAAGTATTAAACTTATAAGAAAGTCTTAAGTAAAGTAAGTAAGAGTCGATAAAATACAAGGTTCTCAGAAAACTTGTAGGAGTTGAATAAGCGAATAATTTTCAATGCTTGTTAAATAATCAGTGAGTAATATTGAATAGCTATTTATGCAACTGCATCGTAATGAGGGTCATTTTAATTCGAGTGCTGTTTTTTGATACGAGGCTTGCCGAGTATCAAAATAGGATAGTACGAGAATTAAAATGACTAATTACGTTCAGTTGCATACAAGATTTTATCTACGACAAGGAAGTAAAATCATTAACAAAATACGCCGTAGGCTCAATAAAGTAACAAAAAGTAACTCCGTAAGCCGCCACCAGCCGCCTCTGGCGCCTCTGTCAACAAAAAGTAACTCCGTAAGCCGCCACCAGCCGCCTGTGGCGCCTCTGTCGTATGAACGGTACAAAAGTGCCAGAACTCAGAGCCTTAGCTTTAGGTATCCTATTTTAAGAAGATAACCATTTCGATTCAGCTCCCATACTAGTCCGGGAGGAATCGGCGCATGCGTATCGAAAACTATTCCACCTCAATTTTTTTATGCGATCCTCTTCAAATGGCCCTCCTAATTATATAAATGCATGTTGCCAGGGCGCCACCTGGTGCCATATTGTTTAAACCGAAATTGCTTAAACAATTGCAAGGAATTGTTATTTTTCAACCGGACAAATTTTTTTTATATTCTTTATTGAAATACCAATAAAAAAGGTCCTATGACTTTTCACGATAAAGTTAATATTTTTAAAGATATGAACTTTTAAAGGTTCGAAAAATCTCAAATTTGGGTACTTTCGACCTATGAAAAATATATTTTAAAAAAAACATAATGCTTTAGTAATATTTTTTTTTAATTCTCTATACAATAGTTAATAATATTGTTAATAGAGATTTAAAAAAATTTCATTGTTTATATCTTTTTTTTAATTGTTAATTTCGCGCGCTCACAAGTATGCGTCGCTTATAGTCTAGATTTCCTTACTTGAGTATTCAGGTAAACAAACACCTCTTGATATAAATATCACTTATTTACACTCCAACCACACATTTTGAACTATGTTTAACTGTCTAGATCTGTTCATTAAACACATTCGTTACGATTTACACTTGAATGTTTAGAAAAAACATTCAAATGAATTGAATAATAGTTATTTATGCAACTGTTGTATAATAAGGGGTATTAAAACACGAATGCGGGTTTATCACACATGTGAATCATATGTGTGTCATAGTATCACATGAGTGTGATACTATTATCACACTCGGCTACGCCTCGTGTGATAAACCCACATTCGTGTTTTAATAGTATTTACTGTATTGTAAATTTGTTTTGAAAAGTTGAAAAGAGCAACCGCCGAGTTTCTTGCTGGTTCTTCTCGGCAGGAAAGGCATTCCGAACCAGTGGTAGATTCCTTGACTATTCAAAAGCACTTGTAAAAGTTTATTTGAATAAAAAATATTTCTATTCTATTCTATAATACCCCTTATTATACAACAGTTGTATAAATAACTATAATTCAATTCATTTGAATGTTTTTTCTAAACATTCAAGTGTAAATCGTAACGAATGTGTTTAATGAACAGATCTAGACAGTTAAACATAGTTCAAAATGTGTGGTTGGTGTGTAAATAAGTGATATTTATATCAAGAGGTGTTTGTTTACCCGAATACTCAAGTAAGGAAATCTAGACTATAAGCGACGCATACTTGTGAGCGCGCGAAATTAACAATTAAAAAAAAGATATAAACAATGAAATTTTTTTAAATCTCTATTAACAATATTATTAACTATCGTATAGAGAATTAAAAAAAAATATTACTAAAACATTATGTTTTTTTTTTAATATATTTTTCATAGGTCGAAAGTACCCAAATTTGAGATTTTTCGAACCTTTAAAAATTCATATCTTTAAAAATATTAACTTTATCGTGAAAAGTCATAGGACCTTTTTATTGGTATTTTAATAAAGAATATAAAAAAAATTTGTCCGGTTGAAAAATAATAATTCCTTGCAATTGTTTAAACAATTTCGGTTTAAATAATATGGCACCAGGTGGCGCCCTGGCAACATGCATATATATAATTAGGAGGGCCATTGGAAGAGGATCGCATAAAAAAATTGAGGTGGAATAGTTTTCGGTACGCATGCGCCGATTCCTCCCGGACTATACAACGAGCTGCATCGAAATGAGAAGCAAAACCGATAGAGGGTTCATTTCGATTCAGCTGTCAAACTCGAAATTGGAACTTTTCGATGCTGGAGTAGATAAAGACTATTATGTAACTAAGTATAATATTATGAAATTCGTAAATGCTTTTGATTTTCCAAATCTTGAGGTGAAATACCTACCTACTATTATTAATTATAGGTACCTATTTAAATCCTTACTAACTAAATATTCATGAGCAACCCATCAACGACTCACTACTGAGCGCAGGTCTCCTCTCAGAGAAGGGTTATAGGCCATAGTCCACCATTCTGGCCCAATGCTAATTTGCAGACTTCACGCCTTTGAGAACATTATGAAGAACTCTCAGGTGTGCAGGTTTCTTTTTCGATTTGCACCTTGAAGCTTGTGATATTTAATTTTTTAAACACACATCCCAGAGGTCCCAGAGGCCCGGGATCGAACCTGTGACCACCGGATAGGAGACCGTAGTACCTACTAACCACTAGGCTATCACTACTTCATAACTATACAATAATAGCCTCAATAGCCCAAATGCTAAAGGTGCGGACTGAAAATTGAAAGGTAGCAGGTTCGAACCCTACCCGTTGCACTATTGTCGTACCCAAATCGATGTACGTACCCACTCCTAGCAAGAGCTTTCCGCTGACGTGGAAAGCGGGTGCCCGCGGGATTTTATAAACGAGGACACCAGGCGGCCGCTCGCCCACTGCGCCAAACAGAGCTACTTATGAACCTCTAAAATTTTGAACGCTTACTGAACGACTGTGTTAGGTTTATTTTCGTTACGGAATTTCTTGATTCGGTCGCCGCGCTCAAACTGTTTGTCCTAGTTCAAAGCCCGCGATAAAAGCTATGCAATAGCTTAAAAATATTTTTAAAAAACCTACTTCAAACGCCCGCGCCAGTACAAAGGATATAATTTATTGTTGATATTTTAGAAACCGCTCGACCGATTTCGATAAAATTTCAATGGGACCACCTGGGAAGTAACCCTTTCAAACAAAATAGAATTTTCAAAATTGGTTCAAGCGTCTTCGAGTTATCGGTGAACATACATAAAAAAAAAGATTCCGGCGAATTGAGAACCTCCTCCTTTTTTGAAGTCGGTTAAAAAGAGCTTGTAAAATAAAAAAATCTAAGAAAACTTATTTTAAATTAGCGAATAATTTTAAATGATAATCTTCAATAGGCTCACGAAGAATAGGCAAGCTATAGATGTTTGGAACGGGTCCAGATCTTAAAACAGAATCATCCCTTTGCCGGACCAAATTGAGTTCTAATATAATTGAATAAGGTTTCATTTGAATAATGGGGGTCTGTCCAATTCAAGTTACGAATTAAGTTCTTTGACATCGCAAATCTTTGTAGTAAGATAATTTCGGCCTTTCTATTGCTTGTTTTAAAGTAGTAATTGAATTTTGCGCTCGCTACGTTTTATAACTAGAAAATGGGAGTTTTCGAGGAAACGGAGTTTTTCATTTTGCTTTGTTTGTAATTTTCATGTCTTGATAGAAACTTTGGGTTGTTCCTAACGAAGATTTTCAAAGCCCGCTAACAATGTTCAGCTTATAATAGTTTTCCTTCCTAATTTCTTCTCAAATAGGTACTATTATTGCAAACTTTTTATAATTTTTTTCCATGTATTAGCCCCCTTTATTTTTTAATAAATCTTTTAATTGTTATTATTTAGAAAATTTCATATATACAATACTATAAACCTAAATTTAATTCTAAAATTAAAACTAAAATAAAAACTAATTAAAATCTAAAACCCCATCCAAGCCACCGCAGTGTGGCATAGTACCCAAGATGCTGGCAGCATTACCTCTTTGGATGGCCAGGCTAATCCTTTGGCCAAGGTAGCTGCCAGCTCTTGGATCCCCGGTAGACTCGATCACCTTTTTTGATATCTCTAAAAAAAGTGCGCGAGCCTCCGGGCCCCACGGCCCCAGGGTCTCTACACCAAAAGGCGCAAATATGAAACCACTGTCAAGTTTCTCATATTTGCGCCTCTTAGCCTGTTCGGCGCTAGTAGCCGCTGCATTGACATTTAATAATTGACAATGTTATTAATGATGAATTAGCAATGACATTTTGTCTTTTTTAGAATTTGCCCGTTTGAAAATCCGTCTTTCAGAAAATCTGTCCTGAGAATTCGTCTTTCTGAAAATTTGTTTTTCTGAGAATCTGTCTTTCGGAAAATCTGTCTCTGATCTCTGATTGATGTTCAATCCAATAAGGCGGATTTATGTATTTATAGTTCTATTTTATCAAAATAAATGTCACTCTCGCTCAAAATAGAAAAATAAATAAAAACTTGAGAGGTGTCAAGGGACACCCGGATGGAACGTAGTTCCTTTCGATTAATTAATATGGCAATGTGTTCGGCATTATCGCGGTACAATAATGGGTCTCCGTAGCCTTGTGGCTTCTGCAGTCGCCAAAGGTCGATGGTTAGAATCCCAGCTCGACAGACCGAATTTTCCATTTTCAATTTTATTTTAAACAATTTCTACCTTTCCCTAATTCCAAAATTCCACATGAAGAAATTATTTAAAATAAAATTGAAAATAGAAAATTCAGTCTGTCGAACTGGGATTCGAACCGTCGACTTTTAAATGTTAGGCGACTGCAGAAGACACAAGGCTACGGAGACCCAATATTGTACCGCGAAAATACCGAACACAATGCCTTCAAAAAAGTGTCGGTTTCAAAAAAGTGTCGATCCGTCTAGCCCCCTTCCGAGTTCCGCACCGCGCGATAAGGAACTACGTTCCAACTAGTCCCAAATAGCTAGAATTCTAGATTGACAAGAACAATAATTGAGGACGATTTTCCATATAAAGCTCGATAGCGGTAAACATTAACGACTAGACAATAAACTATGTAGGTATAAGAACACAATGGCTTTAACTTTTTACTGCCACTAGTGTGGTAGCTAGAGCATCCGTAGATGAAGCCCGTGGGAACCATTATAAAATCCCTTATTTAGTAGTGCAATTGTATAAATTAAAACAAGGAAAAAGCTTAAAAACTGTAACCCGACTGGGGGAAATTCGATGTAACATCAGTCATTTTGATTTTTTTAAGCTATTGCATAGCTTTTATCGCGGGCTTTGAAGTAGGACAAACAGTTTGAGCGCGGCGACCGAATCAAGAAATTCCGTAACGAAAATAAACCTAACACCGTCGTTCAGTAAGCGTTCAACATTTTAGAGGTTCACAAGTAGCTCTGTTCGGCGCAGTGGGCGGCCGCTTTCTTTACCGTATGGTGTATGATGTCGCAGGTTCGAATCTCACTCGCGAAGTAGTGACAGTGCGCTTTTCTTGTTTGTTTGTTTTTAATTATTTTTTTGCATAATTTTTATTATGCAAAAAAAATATCGCATAAATATTACTATAATTGCATAAGTTGATAAAAAATGCTATGCAATAGCTTTACCGCGGCAGTCCCCGAGTGCCACTTAATTTTTTTTTTACTAAAATGTTAAATAAAACATATACCTACCTACTTAGCTAAACTAAACTCATTACTATACAAATCATACTCTTGTGGAATGGTGCCAGGAATACTGGCTGCATTTCCGCGCTGGACAGAGAGGAAATTTAAGGAATTAATTTTAGGAATAATTCAATTTTAAGGAATCCATTGGCACCTGAATTATCAAAATCGGCTCAGTGCAAAGGTCTCATGGACTCCAGGAAGGCATGGACTTCTATAGACCTCGATCTTGTGCCGTCTGAATCCAGCTGCTCCCTGCGACTCGTTTGATGTCGTCGGTCCACCTAGTGAGGGGTCTGCCAACACTGCGCTTACCGGTGCGAGGTCGCCACTCCAGCACCTTGAGTCCCCAACGACTATCAGCTCCTCGAACTATGTGTCCCGCCCATTTCCAGTTCAGTTATCTGAATAGAAATGAAGTTACCCAGTACGAGTACATAACAAATTCATACTTTTGCATTTGCCTAAAATTATTACACAGCTGGTATTATGGCTCCCCGGGTCGAAACGCTCATAGCCTTTTCGTCAAAGAGATTTAACCAAATGTAGAGCGGCTATTGAAATTATTTTTGTATTAAAATATAATAATATAGAAAAAAGTAGGTAGTAATAATTGTCAGCAGATTTATCCGTGATTTCACTTATTTCAGGCTGCCACTTAAAACAATGCCATGCGCTGGTTCAATTTGAATGGGAGACCTATATTATTTGATTTGAATATGATCCAAATCCAATATTCAAGTTAGTAAGTAGTTACAGTAGTACATTTAGGTATGTATCTTGTTTTACATGTACACTTTCAGTTATATTATTTTTTAATTCATTGTTTTGATAAAAAAAAAATTGGTTGTCTGTAAAGTCGGTTTGCGGACGATAGTTTTACGTGATAACGTCATAAAGAAACATTGATGACCGCTAACCACAGCGCGCACGCCTTGACTGGTGGGCCCAGCGGCCGGCGCTCTGCCAACGCTTGGGCCGATCGTGCCTCTCTATCACTTATTCCACGCTCTCTGTCGCACGCTCAGGCTAGGCGGAACGTAACACTTTTTCGTGCGTGCAGCCGGTGTTATCGATTTATAAGACGTCAGAAAGAAAGAATCTTTTTCATTTCTTAATTAAAATTGCCATTCCCTTCAAGTCGACCTGAATTGCACTTTATTGTGTAGTAACAAGATTAGCTATTTATTTAAATGATTTTGCGGAGTGAATCTTCTGTACCTGTACTACGTTCCCTCAAATATGGTCGAGCGAAGCAACGGCTGGATCATGCGCCATGCTCGTGAACGGGTTCCACCGGCGGGAACATTCTGTCTGCCCGTCTTAACATAAATTGAATTGTAGTTACCTACGCTTTTTTTGGAACTTCACCTCATTGTGGAAATATTATATTCTATTCTATTCTATTCTAACAAAGTTGCATGGGTTAAATCGGCATGGCATCCGGCTGCCCACAAGATAGTATAAAAAACTTATTACAATGTAATAGCTGTATAATAATATTGTAAAATTATTATTTTGAAAAGAGCAACTGCTGAGTTTCTTGGCGGCTCTTCTCAGCAGAATCCGCTTTCCGAACCGGTGCACGGTGCAGCGGTGGTAGCGTCATAAGAGCCACAGGTTGGCCTACGTGAAATAAACAATTTTGAATTTGAATATGTATTTTGTGGCTTTTCTAATACACAATATTTTCATTATTGATACTAGAGCAGATTATTATTGCCCAAACAGCTCTTTTCTTTGTCTTTGTCCGGTCTATCTCTAATATAAGATTTAAATAGTCTTTGGCTTTGTTGCGTTACACCGCGGCTGCAGTGTAACAGCGTGTTCTTGCAGAGAGATGAGGTAAAGGAATAAAGAAACACAGACTGCAGTGTCTACTGGTAGTGGCATATATTACGTATTTACAAAAAATCTTATATACTAATTAATTTTATAAATAAAGGTGGGGAGAGATGTGCTTGGATATTACGTACGTGCAAAAGTTGCTGAACTAATATTATTATAAGTTTGTTGAAATAAATTACAAGGTTTTGTTATTGCGGAATTAAATATGCTATGAGGTCCGTATGGTCACGTCTCGTACGTGCCATAGATATTCCCCCCTTTAGGGAAAAAATGACGTATACATCAAAAAGGAAGAAAAACTACTACTAATTAACATTGTTGAAAACGAACTGACTTCTTAATCTTGCTGTGGTTAGTTGAGGTAGGGAATGGTCCTGCGATATCACTTTGCTCATGCGAAAAATACTGTGCAGGCATAAATTTCCCGAGTGGCGATACTGTGTGCCTATGCACTTTTGATAGTTGGCATGGTAAGCACGAATCGCACCACTGATTTATTTCTGTGTTCATGCTAGGCCAAATGTAATTTCTTCCGATTAATTTCCTTGTCGTATTTTTGCCAGGATGGCTGAAGTTATGATAGCTGTCGAAAATAGTTCTTCTAAGTTGCTTCGGAATGTATGGTCGCGTAATTCCGGTAGAAATGTCGCAATAAATTTTGCTATTTGTATTGGGTACTGCTATTCGCGTCATGTATAATGACCTATTTTGTTTGAGTCGCTGTAGCTCGATGTCACCTTCTTGGTATTTTTCTAGCTCAGAATGATCGATAACGGTGGGTAACGTGATAGTTTCCACAACTCGAGATAAAGCGTCAGCCACTACGTTGTGATTCCCGCTTACGTGCTGTATATCGGTGCTAAATTGTGATATAAAATCCAAATATCTTATTCTCCTCGGAGTGTCATCTAGTGACGGCTTCTTGTCGAAAGCGTGCACCAATGGTTTGTGGTCGGTGTAAATCGTAAAAATGCGACCTTCTATCAGTCGTCGGAAATGTTTTACCGCCATATAAATTCCGAGTAGCTCTCGATCATAAGTTGAATACTTGACTTGCGTATCTGATAAGGATTTTGAAAAATATGCAATAGGTATCCATTTTTGCTTGACCTTTTGTTGTAAAACTGCGCCGACGCATTTTAAACTAGCGTCGGTCATTATTGCGATCGGTGCGTTTTCATCAGGAAATGCTAACGTTGCAATGTCACGTAAATCTTGCTTGCATTGTTGAAAAGCACGCTCGGCCTCTGCGTTCCACTTAATCAGCGTATTGTCGTTCTTTCTTGAATTTATTAAAAATATGTTGAGTGGAGCTTGATGATTGGCGGATTGCTTGATTGCATGTCTGTAAAAGTTGACCATGCCCAGGAAACGACGAAGTTCCTTCACAGTTTTGGGTTTGGGATAATCGATGATTGCTTGAATTTTTTCTTGTGTTGGTTTCATTCCTTGGTTCGTTATATGATAACCAAGAAAATCTAGTTCTTGTTTGGTAAACTCGCATTTGTTCATGTTGATTGTAATACCATTTTGTTGCAGTCTCTTGAAAACTGTTTCCAGATGTTTGTAGTGTTGTTCCTCGGACTTGCTTGCGATTAATATGTCGTCGACAAAAATGAAAACGTAGTCCAAATCTCGGAATATTGAATCCATGAATCTCTGGAAGGTCTGCCCTGCGTTACGTAAACCGGAAGGCATTTTTAAAAATTCGTATAAACCGATCGGTGAAACGATCGCGGTTTTCTCGGGTTCCGCTACTGGTATAGAATGATAAGCCTTCCGAACGTCGATTTTGCTGAATATGTTTTTCCCGTTTGCGATATATGTAAAATCCAGTAACCTTGGCAACGGGTATCTGTCTGGAACAGTAATCTTGTTTAGGGCGCGGTAGTCACCGCAAGGTCTCCATTCACCATTCTTCTTTTTTACCATATGCAATGGACTGGCCCATGGGCTACTGGATGGTCTGCAAATTCCCATCTCCATCATCTCTTGAAATTCTTTTTTAGCGATTTTGTACTTGTCAGGAGGAAGTGGACGAGCTTTGGCGCATACTGGAAATCCTTCCGTGATGATGTGATGTTGAACATTGTGTTGCGTAGGTCCTTTCATTGAAGTTGGCCTTGTAATACTTTCGTATTTTTCTAGTAATTGTTTGAGAGGAGCGGATAAGTTGTAGTCGATGGAGCGGACGGACGGAATATTTACTCGTATAGAATTCATTGGTTTCTTGATTTCAGTCGTTTTGTCGATTAAAGTTTTCCCGTGTATGTCTACCAAAAGTCGGTAGTGGTCTAGGAAATCAGCTCCTAATATAGGCATCTTGACGTCGGCAATAACGAAGGTCCAGATGAACGGGCGGCGTAACCCCAAATTTAAGGTTAGGGTTTTTTCTCCATACGTATTGATAATGGTTCCGTTGGCGGCAAATAATTTCAACTCGCTTGCCTTTTTTGAGCTCTGTGATGGCTTTGAAATGACTGAAATGTTCGCCCCAGTATCCACGAGGAATCGACAACCACTGTTAGAGTCGGTAATCGTTAGGCGATTTGAGGGAAGAATAGCACAGAGTCTCGCCGCACGCTGTGCTGAATCTAGTTTTCCGAATGTTTGTTTACCCAAGAACAGGGTTTTTCACACTTTCGAGCTTTGCCTCTAAAGTTTTTATGATAGTAACAAAAATTGCTTCGTTGTTCCGATCGTGAATGCAGGCGTGAACTTGACCTAGGTCTACTGTACCGAGGTTGACTAAAACTGCTACGTCGATGCATTGTTCGCGAGCGGTCATTGCGTAGCGCTGCAATTTCTAATTGCATCGTTGCAATTTGTGACGTCAGCTGGGTGATTAAATTTATGTCAGCTGATGCCGAAGACGATATGTTCGTATTGCAGCGGCTGTTCTCGTAGATGCGATCAGCCATTTCGCTTAGCTTGTCCAGTGCCAAATTTTCGGAAATCGCTAACACGGAGGTTACGGATGGAGGAAGAGGATCACGTCGGGGTCACCACTGTTGCGTTACACCGCGGCTGCAGTGTAACAGCGTGTTCTTGCAGAGAGATGAGGTAAAGGAATAAAGAAACACAGACTGCAGTGTCTACTGGTAGTGGCATATATTACGTATTTACAAAAAATCTTATATACTAATTAATTTTATAAATAAAGGTGGGGAGAGATGTGCTTGGATATTACGTACGTGCAAAAGTTGCTGAACTAATATTATTATAAGTTTGTTGAAATAAATTACAAGGTTTTGTTATTGCGGAATTAAATATGCTATGAGGTCCGTATGGTCACGTCTCGTACGTGCCATAGATATTCCCCCCTTTAGGGAAAAAATGACGTATACATCAAAAAGGAAGAAAAACTACTACTAATTAACATTGTTGAAAACGAACTGACTTCTTAATCTTGCTGTGGTTAGTTGAGGTAGGGAATGGTCCTGCGATATCACTTTGCTCATGCGAAAAATACTGTGCAGGCATAAATTTCCCGAGTGGCGATACTGTGTGCCTATGCACTTTTGATAGTTGGCATGGTAAGCACGAATCGCACCACTGATTTATTTCTGTGTTCATGCTAGGCCAAATGTAATTTCTTCCGATTAATTTCCTTGTCGTATTTTTGCCAGGATGGCTGAAGTTATGATAGCTGTCGAAAATAGTTCTTCTAAGTTGCTTCGGAATGTATGGTCGCGTAATTCCGGTAGAAATGTCGCAATAAATTTTGCTATTTGTATTGGGTACTGCTATTCGCGTCATGTATAATGACCTATTTTGTTTGAGTCGCTGTAGCTCGATGTCACCTTCTTGGTATTTTTCTAGCTCAGAATGATCGATAACGGTGGGTAACGTGATAGTTTCCACAACTCGAGATAAAGCGTCAGCCACTACGTTGTGATTCCCGCTTACGTGCTGTATATCGGTGCTAAATTGTGATATAAAATCCAAATATCTTATTCTCCTCGGAGTGTCATCTAGTGACGGCTTCTTGTCGAAAGCGTGCACCAATGGTTTGTGGTCGGTGTAAATCGTAAAAATGCGACCTTCTATCAGTCGTCGGAAATGTTTTACCGCCATATAAATTCCGAGTAGCTCTCGATCATAAGTTGAATACTTGACTTGCGTATCTGATAAGGATTTTGAAAAATATGCAATAGGTATCCATTTTTGCTTGACCTTTTGTTGTAAAACTGCGCCGACGCATTTTAAACTAGCGTCGGTCATTATTGCGATCGGTGCGTTTTCATCAGGAAATGCTAACGTTGCAATGTCACGTAAATCTTGCTTGCATTGTTGAAAAGCACGCTCGGCCTCTGCGTTCCACTTAATCAGCGTATTGTCGTTCTTTCTTGAATTTATTAAAAATATGTTGAGTGGAGCTTGATGATTGGCGGATTGCTTGATTGCATGTCTGTAAAAGTTGACCATGCCCAGGAAACGACGAAGTTCCTTCACAGTTTTGGGTTTGGGATAATCGATGATTGCTTGAATTTTTTCTTGTGTTGGTTTCATTCCTTGGTTCGTTATATGATAACCAAGAAAATCTAGTTCTTGTTTGGTAAACTCGCATTTGTTCATGTTGATTGTAATACCATTTTGTTGCAGTCTCTTGAAAACTGTTTCCAGATGTTTGTAGTGTTGTTCCTCGGACTTGCTTGCGATTAATATGTCGTCGACAAAAATGAAAACGTAGTCCAAATCTCGGAATATTGAATCCATGAATCTCTGGAAGGTCTGCCCTGCGTTACGTAAACCGGAAGGCATTTTTAAAAATTCGTATAAACCGATCGGTGAAACGATCGCGGTTTTCTCGGGTTCCGCTACTGGTATAGAATGATAAGCCTTCCGAACGTCGATTTTGCTGAATATGTTTTTCCCGTTTGCGATATATGTAAAATCCAGTAACCTTGGCAACGGGTATCTGTCTGGAACAGTAATCTTGTTTAGGGCGCGGTAGTCACCGCAAGGTCTCCATTCACCATTCTTCTTTTTTACCATATGCAATGGACTGGCCCATGGGCTACTGGATGGTCTGCAAATTCCCATCTCCATCATCTCTTGAAATTCTTTTTTAGCGATTTTGTACTTGTCAGGAGGAAGTGGACGAGCTTTGGCGCATACTGGAAATCCTTCCGTGATGATGTGATGTTGAACATTGTGTTGCGTAGGTCCTTTCATTGAAGTTGGCCTTGTAATACTTTCGTATTTTTCTAGTAATTGTTTGAGAGGAGCGGATAAGTTGTAGTCGATGGAGCGGACGGACGGAATATTTACTCGTATAGAATTCATTGGTTTCTTGATTTCAGTCGTTTTGTCGATTAAAGTTTTCCCGTGTATGTCTACCAAAAGTCGGTAGTGGTCTAGGAAATCAGCTCCTAATATAGGCATCTTGACGTCGGCAATAACGAAGGTCCAGATGAACGGGCGGCGTAACCCCAAATTTAAGGTTAGGGTTTTTTCTCCATACGTATTGATAATGGTTCCGTTGGCGGCAAATAATTTCAACTCGCTTGCCTTTTTTGAGCTCTGTGATGGCTTTGAAATGACTGAAATGTTCGCCCCAGTATCCACGAGGAATCGACAACCACTGTTAGAGTCGGTAATCGTTAGGCGATTTGAGGGAAGAATAGCACAGAGTCTCGCCGCACGCTGTGCTGAATCTAGTTTTCCGAATGTTTGTTTACCCAAGAACAGGGTTTTTCACACTTTCGAGCTTTGCCTCTAAAGTTTTTATGATAGTAACAAAAATTGCTTCGTTGTTCCGATCGTGAATGCAGGCGTGAACTTGACCTAGGTCTACTGTACCGAGGTTGACTAAAACTGCTACGTCGATGCATTGTTCGCGAGCGGTCATTGCGTAGCGCTGCAATTTCTAATTGCATCGTTGCAATTTGTGACGTCAGCTGGGTGATTAAATTTATGTCAGCTGATGCCGAAGACGATATGTTCGTATTGCAGCGGCTGTTCTCGTAGATGCGATCAGCCATTTCGCTTAGCTTGTCCAGTGCCAAATTTTCGGAAATCGCTAACACGGAGGTTACGGATGGAGGAAGAGGATCACGTCGGGGTCACCACTGTTGCGTTACACCGCGGCTGCAGTGTAACAGCGTGTTCTTGCAGAGAGATGAGGTAAAGGAATAAAGAAACACAGACTGCAGTGTCTACTGGTAGTGGCATATATTACGTATTTACAAAAAATCTTATATACTAATTAATTTTATAAATAAAGGTGGGGAGAGATGTGCTTGGATATTACGTACGTGCAAAAGTTGCTGAACTAATATTATTATAAGTTTGTTGAAATAAATTACAAGGTTTTGTTATTGCGGAATTAAATATGCTATGAGGTCCGTATGGTCACGTCTCGTACGTGCCATAGGCTTCATTACATTCGCATGCAAATTCTGTAATATAATAATTGAACTCTTCCTCCGATGAATTATGTATGAAAACAGTTAAATTTAACTGCCACGTTAAAATTATATAAGTATATCCGGGATGCAGAACGCGCAAAGTTTGCCTGTCTACCCTCAAAGATGCAAAGCGATCTAGCGTTCCGGTACGAGTAGTGTGGATTTAATTTACACTGCCTGGCTTCTTCCAAGTTAGCCCGCTATCATCGATATACCTATAGATCATAGAATATTGATAGATAAGAACTTCGTTGCACACAAGCAACAGAAAACAAGACACACACTACATAAAAATACGCATGCAAAGGCGGTCTTAATTATACTATAGTGAACATGTACTCTCTATTCCTTTACTTTCATATTCCGGTGGAACAGAAATCTGGCGCGACTGGAGAAGATCAGGCGCAGAACCGACAGCTTTTTCTTGCTCTCCGAGGCACGGGTGAAACAATGCCTTCATCCTAACTCTTCTTAACTGAAAAACCCGATGCTTAAGTTTTATTGGACAAAAAAAAATCAAATCGAACTCGGGACCTCGTCGAACCTGATGTGCGATTGTCTAAAGTTATTCCATTGATCGTAATAATATTCGATAACATTAGCGTCAATTTAAAATAAACCATAAAAACATTGAATTAGTGCTCAATTTCGTGTATGCATCTTATACGTTTACGTATTTACGTACGATACGCTCCATAACGCTCCATATTAAAATCGGTTTACTGAATTTGTGACTTTAAATCAATACAATCAAGGATTATTTTACTTTGACGCTAATATCATCGAATTCGAATACGATCAATGGAATAAACTTTAGACAATTGGTACCCAGTATTCCTCTGCGAGTTAAACGGAGTCCGTATGGAGCTCGCTTCGCTCGAGGTGTAGTTAAACCCATAAACATTATAATAGTATCACCACAGGTAGTACTTACTACATTAAGGTTAAACCCCGCTAAAATCTAGTGCTATTCTTTACCACAGAGAGCATTAAATATTTAGACCTTTTCAATTTAGTTTAAGGATTGTGTAAACTTAACCACAATGTGTACTTTGCCTAATATTTATTATACGTATTTTATGACATGTTACATCGTATAACGAGAACCGGTAGTAGCGTCCTTTGCGGCCCGGATAAACGGAAGTCCTGTCTGCTCAAAGCAGTGCAGTAGAAATGCCGTCTTTGCAACGGAGCCGAATTATTTATTAGTGTGTTCGTTCCCGGCCCGGCACCGGACGGGTTTATGTATTTCACAATTTATAACCGGGCCGTATGTCTTGGAGAGTATTGATTTAGTGGTTGCTTGCTCGGATTTAAGATAACCGGCTGGTTTGGGGTGTTTAGTTTTATTATAACAAACTGTTACCTGCAGGCCTAGCATACATGCGCGAGAAAATTTTGTCTACCCCTTTTCTCGTATTATCTTTATATCTAGTGATAATATTATAAACACCGATATAAATGTACTATGTACTAGATACGCGATTACGAACACTTACCATGTTCAACTGAGTTGCACTGAATGCTGAGCAAAACAGTTATTGTGGCAGTGGCATTCGCGACGATAGGACGCGGGTGCTATTTATGCGATAAAACTTTCTAAGTACCTAATTGTGAATTGAAAAGCCAACACTGCCTATATTGAAGTAAATATCAAAAAAGTATAGTTATTATAGTGAATAATTAGATAAAAACATCGTAATTCAAATTGATTTATTCAAATACCTACTTTTACACAACGGTGTGCGGGGTGCGGGGTGCGGGGTGCAGCACGCTTCTGCAACCGTGGTCGCGCACGATTTGCAACCTTATTCACCATGCCGGTTCCCCTCTCTACCTCGGCCCGCGCAATCAAAACTGTGCCACAGTTCTTATTCCGAATTTCTTGTCTATATTTTTATCCATCTACGATTATAAATATGAAACACCATAGGAGCGAAGCAAGCCGCATAAAATAATGATAATAATCCGCTAAATTGTCGCCTTTATGATATATTTCCGTCGGCAATGTTGAATTGGAGTAATTATTCATGGCGGCCGGGTGATGAACGCACGCGGCTTTATTTTTGCGGTGTGATTTAATATTTGCATAGGTACGTGTAGACCAAAATATTGTAATTTAATTTGTTTGTTTCTACGAACTTTCTATGGTCTGTGGTCTGGGAAGTAATAGGTTCTAGACACGGCACACGCCTGACACTTCTATACATAGTACATACTAGCAAAAAGCTGAGCTTTGTGAGGGCTCGCGTAGTTTTTCTAATACGGGTATTATGTTCTGTTGCAGCGATGTTAACTCTTTGGTTTTCTAACAGATGGCGTTAGTAGTACAATAACATTCTATCCAATGATAAAAATACCACAAAAACACTCAGGTTGTGGGATAGTGTTAGTATTATATATGTTAATGTGTTAGATCCCTAAACAATCATTGTTAGAATTTTTTTCTGTTTGTCTGTGTGTCTGTGTGTTTGTGCGCGCTAATCTCAGAAACGGCTAAACCGATTGGGGTGCGGTTTTCACTAATGTATTGTGGTAAGTTTCACTTCAAACTCAATATTTGTTTTATTTCAATAAAGTTCATAAATAAAAAACCGGCCAAGTGCGTGTCGGGCCACACGCAGTGTAGGGTTCCGTAGTTGAAAGTCTCAAATATTATTGCTGACCTAGGATAGTACTTTTGTTTTATTTATGAATATTGAATAAATTTTGAGTTCCATGGTTTAATTACTGTAATATTCTACAAAATATGCAACTTACACTACGTGTAATACCTAACTTAGAAAAAACAGATATACTCCTTAACTAATGAACCCTACTTAGCCGTGATAGTTTTCCTTTAAAATTCATTATATATACTACTGCTGTAAATTTTTTCTTGTATCCTATATACAACCACTTAGCTGGCAGAGGGGGGGGACACTTGACTCTAATAAAATTTAGCACTTTAAAATATCATATTTCACAAACGGATCCCTGAATTCAAAAATGATGTTCCCACACCGGGTGCCACCGTCGGAAGCGGGGCTGCTGGTCTGCCAGTCTTGACATGTATTGAATATTGTACTTATGTATTTTTGGAGTTGTTCTATAAATATTATATCATCGTATTGTTGGAAATATTCTATTCTAACAAGTTGCATGGGGTAAATCGGCATGGCATCCAGCTGCCCACAAGATATTATAAAAAGTTATTAAAATGTAAATACATATAACCTACAAAAATATTGTAAAATGTGTAATTTTGAAAAGAGCAACTGCTGAGTTTCTTGCCGGTTCTTCTCAGCAGAATCCGCTTTCCGAACCGGTGGTAGAGTCATGACTTGTCATAAGCGCCACAGGTTGGCCTACATGAAATAAATGATTTTGAATTTGAATTTGAATTTGACACCCACAATATTTTTGAAAGACCTATTCAACGACACCCCACACTATGGGATAGACGAGGAAAAAAAATTCATCCCCACTTTACATGTAGGGGAGGTACCCTAAAAAAAATTATTTATCACAATTTTATTTCACGACTTTGTCGGCGTGATTGATATTTATACCCTTGTCAAATTACAGATTTCTAGTACCAATAGTCACTGAGCTAAACCGCGGACAGACAGACAGACAGACAGACGGACGGACATGGCGAAACTATAAGGGTTCCTTGTTTACTACGGAACCCTAAAAAATATGAAACTTAAAAAGCCATCAAGCGATTTCAAATATTCTACCTTTGCGTGTGAAAAAGGGGATTAATTTGGTATAATATAATGATGATGAAGTTTCGAAGTGAAATGCATGATACTATATTTTTAGGCGTCGTAAGAAAATGATGGAAAAGAGGATGGAAAAGAGGATGAAAGTTTGCATTGAAATCCATAATTTTTGAAGGGAAAATTTATTTGCGGGTGTTAATTTAACAAAAAACAAGTGAAAAGGAGGATAAACTTTTTTATGTGAGTTCGGTCATTTAGCAATTTCAAAATTCGAAAATTAATCTTAAAATGGCGATGCGAAGCTCGCGGGCAGCAGCTAGTAAAAAATAAAATACTGTAACTTTTGCATAACGCTTTTATTATAATATTCAGAATGTACGAAATGACACAAAAAAATCAGTCCGCTCTATATACTTCCTCTTGTCCATTAGTTTCAACAATCAGTCTGCTATACTTTCTCTTTTTAATTAGTTTCATCAATCAGTTTAATATACTTCCTCGTCTTCATTATTCAATAATCAGTCTGCTGTATCTATTAATCCTTCAACACCGCACCGGTCTATAGCTACCTAAAACAAAAGAAGAATTAATTAGTAATAGACAAGCTATTTACCTAATTACTGAGCCTATCAAATATCTTCAGACCTAGTCTAATATTTAGGTAAGTTATAAAAACATCACTCACTTTCTTTACTGTGTACCTACCTAATGTTTGTTAACTATCTACTTATTCGAGACTTTAAGATACTGATAAACGAAACAATCAAGGTAGCTATGTAAAATATAAGCAGGTAAGGTTGTAAGCTGTGCTTGCTTATTTGACCGAGCGAAGCGAGGTCTCTGAGTTTACTAGAGCGATTTGCACTTGTCCGTCCGTCTGTCCGTCCGTCCGTCTGTCAGAGCCTTATAACTTTTGAATTACTGAACGTAATTACTTCAAATTTAGATATATTATGTAAACCGATGGCCTCCAGCCGAAAATGGCTTAAAAAGTTATAAAAATCTTTATTTCAGGGGGGCTCTCATAGAAGCGAATGCGAAGTAAAATTTTTTTTGCGATTCATAGGGTTTCTGTGTATCATTTTAAAGACAATTTGGAACAGAGTACAAATGTATTTTTTTTTTAATTTTTTTCCTAAAATTGACGAAATGGGGGGCTTTCAAAGTGGCGATTTAATACGCTCGCTTGAAGACGTTCTCTGGGAAAATTGGCTATATATTTTCAAGCTGTACTTATTTGTTTACCTCACTTGTATCCTGTACTTGAACAACAAATACTAAAATTATATGAATATAAAGAAACGAGATTATTTAATTTTTAATGAGCATCAGTAATTTTCACATAGCTTCACAATAATGCTAATAGATGGCGCAGTCATTAACTATTCCATGGAACTAGGAGTCACGACTACGATCTATCCCAAAAACAGTTTTGCGTCGAGCACTATTATTTAGGTACATAATATAATAACATATTGTAATAATAAAATACATATACAATAAATTTGTGTTTGAATAATATTATTCAATTCGATGCTTTGATACGGGTAGACTAAGTATGTCACGCTCTCTTTAAACATTTCTGTGGTGGTGTCGTGTGGTGCGGGTTGTTACGTTCCCTCAAAATTATGGTCGAGCGAAGCAATGGCTGGATCATGCGTCATGCTCGTGAACGGGTGCCGCCGGCGGGAATGGGGCTACTTTCTGTCTGCCCGTCTTTGACATGAATTGAATTGTAGTACGTTTTGTGGAAATGTCATATTCTATTCTAACAAAGATGCACGGGTTAAATCAGCTTGCCATCCAGCTGCCCACAAGATAGTATAAAAACTTATTACAATGTAATAGCTACTTATTAATATTGTAAAATGATTATTTTGAAAAGAGCAACTGCTGAGTTTCTTGCCGGCTCTTCTCAGCAGAATCCGCTTTCCGAACCGGTGGTAGAATCTTGACGTGTCATAAGAGCCACAGGTTGGCCTACATGAAATAAATAATTTTGAATTTGAATTTGAATTATTCAATTAAAATTATTCTTTAGTTAAATATCAAACTTCAATATACTAATAATTGCTGCATTTTGTATATTTTCTATTCGCGTCGATAGATGACGATTTGTACAGATGCCCCTATCCCGTTTTCACTCCTTAGTACCTACATAGTAATTCAATGTTTTCACTGACGTTCCCTAACTTTTACGGGCTACCTATGATAAGTTAAGTGATGATTACTGTCAACTCTAATCACGATCCTGTACGGGACACCTAAAGGACATTGGGACGGATGTTAGGACTTAGGATTGTGTTTTTGGAGCCACCTACGTAAAGAGACTCCTACATAGGGGATGATTTAGGTATGTTTGGTGAAAACGGGCATAATAATAATGTTAGTTTTGGTCGTCATGTATCGATTGAATGAATAATCATGGGATACCGTTACCGCGAGGTCTCAGTTCGGGGCGAACCACTAGTAGATATAGTAGGTATGCTAAATATACAGACTTCCAATTAACTCATTTAACAAAAAATAGGTTAAATTTTAATATTCTTTTACTTACCCGAACTCCTGAAGTATAATTATTAATTTTAAACACGTAAATAACACGTAAACGACAGGTTAACAATCTTTTAAAATAATATTTTTGTTAACAACAAATACGCTTTCTCACTATCCGTCAGGGTAAAGTAATGGTGTAACTGTTATTTATGTTGGACGTGGTGTCGTATCTATTTTATTTTCAAAAATAGCGATTTTTCCTCTATTTACAGTGATTTGTCATGTAAGCAGTACCAAAAATAGAAAAAATTCAATGGCGTATCATTAAATTTTTTCATCGTAGAAAGACGAGACATATACCATTCGACGCGGCTGTTTTTGCTTATCAACAATATAGTAAAAAGTCATTTAGCCCAAATTTTGAGATACGACATTTCCGCTTTCTGCCGTCGATATATATATATATATATATATATATATATATATATATATATATATATATATATATATATATATATAGTGTTAGCACAAGTCTCCTTTCAGAGAAGGTAGCAAGAAGGTTTAATTAGATAGCAGTGATAGCCTAGTGGTTAGTATTGTGGTCTCCTATTCGGGGGGTCACAGGTTCGATCCCGGACACGCACCTCTGTCTTTTCGGAGTTATGTGCGATTTAGCAATTAAATATCACATGCTTCAACTGTGAATGAAAACATCGTGAGGAAACCTGCACGCCTGAGAGTTCTCCATAATGTTCTCAAAGGCGTGTAAAGTCTGCTAATTTGTAGTGGGCCAAGCAGCGTGTTGGACTATGGCCTGTAAATCTTCTCTGAAAGGAGACTTGTGCTCATGACTATAGAAAGTCGGATTTCATTACAACCACCTACTAGCTTCTTAATCGTCGTGGTGTCGTGTGATGCGGGTTGTTACGTTCCCTCAAATATGGTTGAGCGAAGCAATCGCTGGATCATGCATCATGCTCGTGAACGGGTTCCACCGGCGGGAATGGGGCTGCTTTCTGTCTGCCCGTCTTAACATGTGTTGAATTATAATTAGGTATGCTTTTGTGGAACTCATTGTGGAAACACTGCATACATAGCATAGTATCTATTGAATTGTAAACTTTGTTTTAAAAAGAGCAACCGCCGAGTTTCTTGCTGGTTCTTCTCGGCAGGAAGGGCATTCCGAACCAGTGGTAGACTCATCGACGATTCAAAAGCACTTGTAAAAAAGTTTATTTGAATAAAAAACATTTCTATTCTATTCTATTATATTCTAATCCTGGAAGAAATTGAGAACTTGGTTGAGAACTTGAATAGTGACATAGGCTATCTTTTATCCCAGAATAAGAGAGTTCCCGAAGGATTTTTTAAACCTAACTCCACGCGGATTTAGTTTCTATCAAAAGCTAGTTGAAAAATAATATTTGACAATTACTAAACTTACCTAAAATTAGCTTTCTCTTTGTTCCAGATGAAATCTTCAAAATTGAAAAAACTGAAGAAAACACTTCAATGAATGTACCCTCCTATGGCTATAATAACTCAAGGATATAAATCAAAATGGACACCGAAGACACAGACAAAGTCTCTTTTGAAAATAATATTTTTGATGAAAACGGAGGTAATGCTGTCCTTAAAAAGAAGATAACAAATGAAACAGAAGTTCTTAAAATAAGAGAGGTTAATGCACCTATAGATACTAAGAAACAGCTAAGAACACTAACAAATGCTGCCAAATCAAAAATTACCAGTAGACATGCCAATCCACTGTTTCTATTGCTGAGGATAGTTTCTCAAATATTTTTGAAGAAGCAATTAGTTTTTCTGTTCTTGTTGACGAGTTTAGTGAGTGCATATCAACAGAAATTTGCGATCGAGCCACAAGATCAGGTAATCTTAATGTCCACATTTATTACAAGTTTTTTCCTTATAGCATGTAGCGGATGGCAGGTCAACGAAACTTAACATATTAATATTATATCGAAATTATAAGGTTCAAACTCACATTATTAAAAAAATTCTTACTAAAAAAACCGACTCCAAACTCCCGCGCCACTATACAATGTATATTATAATTTATTGTTGACTAGCTGATGCCCGCGACTTTGTCCGCGTGGATTTAGTTTTTAAAGTCCCTCGGGAACTCCTTGATTTTCCGGGATAAAAAGTAGCCTAGATGTTGACCCGAGTAATAAGCTACCACGGTATAAAATTTTGTAGAAATCTGTGCGGTAGTTTTTACGTGAAACAAGGACAAACAAACAGACAAAAATTAAATAATAATCTGTTTTGGGCTCAGTATCGATAGTAAAGCATCCCCCAATTAAAATTTTCAAAATATATTAAATGTACAGAAATCTTCCAGTTACAGTTTTATTATATGTATGTATAGATATTTTAAAAACCGCTCGATCAATTTCAGTTAAATTTATATGGAATCACCTGGGGAGTATACCCTTTCAAACAAAAAACAATTTTCCAAATCGGTTCAGTCGTCTTCGAGTAATCGGCGACATACTTAAAAAAAAACTTGAGAAGTGTCAAGGGACACCCGGATGGAACGTAGTTCCTTTCGATTACATTGTGTTCGGTATTTTCGCGGTACAACATTTTTCCCTAATTTTTTATAACTTATAAGTTATAAAAAATTAGGGAAAAATTCCACATGTAGAAATTATTTAAAATAAAATTGAAACTAGAAAATTCAGTCTGTCGAGCTGGGATTCGAACCATCGACTTTGAACTGTTAGGCGACTGCCAGAGCCACTAGGCTACGGAGACCCAATGTTGTATCGCGAAAATACCGAACACAATGCAAAATTAACATTCAACAAAAAAGTGTCGGTTTCAAAAATATGTCGAGTGTCGGTTCCTTAATTTTTTCCGTCTAGCCCCCTTCCGTACCGCGCGATAAGGAACTTACGTTCCAAAAGATTCCGACGAATTGAGAACCTCCTCCTTTTTTGAAGTCGGCTAAAAATCTACCGATACATTTTTTTTAAATCTGTTTTGCTAATTTAAAACAATAAAGAAAAATTATAGTCCTATATTTTATCCACAACTAGCTGATGCCCGCGACTTCGTCCGCATGGATTTAGTTTTTAAAAATCCCGCGGGAACTCTTTCATTATGCGAGATAAAAAGTGGCTCTCCCGGTCTGAGGAACCACTACTACATCCATTACTATACCCATGCAAAAAATCGCATCAATCGGCTGTTCTGTTTTTTTTTTAAAGTATCCTATGTCCGTCTCCTGGTTCTAAGCTACCTCTCCACCAATTTTGAGCCAAATCGGTTCATCCGTTCTTGAGTTATAAATAGTGTAACTAACACCACTTTCTTTTATATTATATAGATTTTGCCCGCGTGAATTTAATTGGAAGAGTGAATAGAGATTTTCTAGTCAAGGCGCGTGCTCCATCATAACTTACTATCCGGTTTGATTCCAGTATTATTCTTTACCATCTTCTTCTTCTTCTTCTTCTTTATCAACCGATAGACGTCCACTGCTGGACAAAGGTCTCTTGCATGGACTTCCACAGGTCTCGGTCTTGCGCCGCCTGAATCCAGCGGCTCCCTGCGACTCGTTTGATGTCGTCGGTCCACCTGGTGGGGGGTCTGCCAACACTGCGCTTCCCGGTGCGGGGTCGCCACTCCAGCACCTTGGGACCCCAACGACCATCAGCTCTTCGAACTATGTGCTCCGCCCATTTCCACTTCAGTATCGCGACTCGCTTAGCTATGTCGGTGACTCTGGTTCTCCTACGGATCTCCTCATTTCTGATTCGATCCCGCAGGGACACTCCGAGCATAGCTCTCTCCATCGCCCGCTGAGCGGTCCTGAGCCTACTTATGAGGCCCTTAGTTAGTTCTTTACCATAGACTTAATATATTTACTACCCCCTGACAGCCGCAAAACCGATTTTGATTTATCAATATGTGCAACTTCTAGTGACTTCTTATGTTATTTGTGACGAATTTTCTTTTGAAATATGGTCATATCTTTATCAGATTCGCTTTTCTTTTTTATCTTTAGGTATTGCCGTAAGAGATTTTTTCGCTCCTCTCTCCTTGTATGACTTCTTACGGTAGTAAATATAATATTAAGTCTATGTGCTCTACTATATTTTATTCAAGTTAGGGTTTTAAAAATAATAATACGTAAAGATCATCAAAGTGACTTTTTTTTCGGTAAAATGAAGGTTACAAATTGACCCCTTTGAGTATTAAACCAACATAATACTCACATAATACTCACATTACCCGCAAGATTTAAAAAAAAACCTTATTCTACGCGGACCAAATCTCTAGTGAAAACTAGTACGTAACTAGCTAAAAATTTCAGTTTCAGTGTGTCAAGCTTGATTAAGTTTTAATTTCGTTTCTAACTGTTAGAATACTTAATCAAGCTTGACAAACGGAAACTGAAAATTTCCGTAGGTAGTTGCGATAAATAAAAATGCATCTAGCGTTTCCTAGTCACGTCGACATTTGCTTGAAATAACAGTTAAGCAGACGAAATTTAATTTATGCTCGAAACGTTCTTCGTTGTAGCATTTTCACGGTATTTAAAAATGCGCACAGTGAACCTGGATTTGTTGTGGCATACTTCCTTGCAACCTACGTGATGTTTCAATTCACCGACAGAGACTTGGGAAGTCAGTGTAAAGTTTTTGCATCGTGTGTTCTTATGACCCTTATATCCCTGCGAGATCAAATCAGAAATGAGGAGATCCGTAGCAGAACTAAAGTCACCGACATAGCTCAGCGTGTCGCGAAACTGAAGTGGAAATGGGCAGCGCACATAGTTCGAAGAGCTGATGGTCGTTGGGGTCCCAAGGTTCTGGAGTGGCGACCCCGCACCGGGAAACGCAGTGTTGGCAGACCTCCCACTAGGTGGACCGACGACATCAAACGAGTCGCAAGGAGCCGCTGGATGCAAGCGGCGCAAGACCGAAGCCTGTGGAAGTCCATGCAGGAGATCTTTGTCCAGCAGTGGACGTCTATAGGTTGATAAAGAAGAAGAAGAAGAAGTTCTTATGACATTAATGCCCATTTTGTTTTTATTCGTTGACAAGCTAGTCCTTGACTAGCGATCTCACCTGATGGTAAGTGACGATGCAGTATAAGATGGTAGCGGGCTAAATTGGAAGGGGTATGGCAGTGAACATTCAACCCATAACCCTATAATCGGTTTCTAGTTTCTACACGCCATCATGCCGGAACGCTTAATCGCTTGGCGGCACGTCTTTGACGGTAGGGTGGTAAGAAGCCACGGCCAATGCCTCCCACCAGACCAGACCAGAGACAATTCAGAAATTATAAATTCCCAAATTGACTCCGCCGAGAATCGAACCCGAGACCTCCCAGTTATAAGACAACAGCGCACATCAATTTCACCAACGTTCCCCAACTTTTACGCTACAAGCTAAGTTAGGTGACGCTTTCCGTCAATTTCCTTTTCACGGACCTTTAACGGAACACCTAAAGGTAGAAATGACGTTGGGTAAAGGATTGTATTTAGGGGCAACCTACGTAAAGAGATTCTTACTTAGGGGATGATTTAGGTATGTTTGGTGGAAACGGAAATAATTTTATTACGACATGAAATATAACTTATCAAAACCTTATCAAAATCTTTGCACATAAATTATTATACGTAAAATTGCGATTCAATATTTTTCGAGGTTGGAAACCGTAAATAAAATCCAAGAAAAACCTTCCCAACGTTGCGGGGAAAAGGAATTTTTAATATCCGTTGATATTTTCAATACAATCAACTTCAGTCAACTTGCACTGTTTATGTGAAACATAAAGGTCTTTGCACAATGTTAAAAAACAAGACTCAAAAGTTCGAAAACTAAAAGCTGACTTATCTTAACTTATAATAAGTTCAACATCAAAGTATTATTTTATTATAAGGATTATTCATTATTATTTCGACCATCTAACAGATCATAGTACTAGTTTAAATACAAAATACTTAAACATAAGTATTTTTTAGTTATAAAAAATACTTGAAATTTAACCTAAGGCCAGGCGCTCATTGTAACTTTTTGTCGCAGTGACTTTTTGTCGCTCAGTGGAGTGCTATGAAGATAATATATGGAAGTGCGCTCACTGTAGACACGAGACAATACGGCGACAAATAGTTCCAGCAACTGACAATACTTGAAATCCATTTCAAGAATGAGCGCGTTTTGTCGCCCAGCGACATGCGGCTGGCCTAAAACAGTGGGCGCATCGTCAGTAGGTGACAGCGACAAAAAATCACGGCGACAAAAAGTCACAATGAGCGCCTGGCCTAAGACGATACGTTTAAGTTTTTAGAATAATGAATTCTTTTGTTTGGTAACGAAAACGAAAAATTTATCTGAGTATTATTTTTTCTTTTCAACTAATGATAAAAAATAAAAATACATAAATAATAAAAATTGAAAATACAAAGACCAAAGAAAACATTACGAATTCATAATAGTCATAACATATTATAGCCTTTATAATAATATTTATATCGTAATAACTTGTTAAGTAGGTATAGACTTTTGTTGTGAACAATAAATTTTATCGATTTAATATTTTCGCTTAATAATAATAAAAATGTTTTAAATAAAATTAAAACTAACATTAAATTAATAAAGTAATTAAGACTAAAATAAAAAAACTACATAAAATCTAAAACCCCATCGAAGTCACCGCAGTATGGCATAGTACCCAAGATGCTGGCAGCATTACCCCTTTGGATGGCCAAACTAATCCTTTGGCCAAGGTATTTAATTTACTTATTATAATATGTGCGTAAAAATATATAATAATATCCCAAACCACATAAAAGAAATGAGGAGTGATACAGCGTTGATCAATTCCTTAAAAATGTGTCTGATAGAAAGAGCTCTTATTATAAAACAAATGAATTTTTTGAAGAAAAATAATGGTGTCCGTCCCTCTACTTAACTTAGTAATTGCTGTGCCCCAACGGGGTTCCAATGTAAATATTATGTAATTATTGTAAGTTGGAATGCAATTAATAAATGTATTAAATGAATATTTTAATCTATACTAATATTATAAAGAGGAAATATTTTTTTGTTTGTTTGTTTGTTTGTTTGTTTGTACCGAATAGGATCTGTAACTACTGGACCGATTTTAACCATTTTTTCACCAATAGAAAGCTAAGTTATCAGGAAGTAACATAGGCTATAATTTATTTTCAAAAAAATTAGAGATCCTTAAGAAAATTGCAATAATGTAACCCAAAGTAGGAAAATTTTGTCTAAAAAATGCATTATTTGGCGTGTGCTGAGAAAACTATTGATGATACATAAAAATTATGTACTACATGATTAAAGCACTTAAAAAATCTGTGAGGGAATATTTCTTACTATCATATTTAAGTCACAATAGAAGCTTTTGTGTTCTTAAATTTAATTAGATCGCCTTTATTATCGTAGTTTTAATTCTTCCCTACTAATACATAATTATAAATGCGAAAATGTGTTTGTTTGTTGGTTTGACCGTCAATCACGCTGCAACAAAGCTACGGATCGACGTGATTTTTTTGGATAGGTTAGATAGATTGATATAGTTCAGAACCTGAAGGGTGACATATTCATCCCGGAAAATCAAAGAGTTCCAGCGGGATTTTAAAACTAAATCCACGCGGACGAAGTCGCGGGCATCAGCTAGTTGGCATATAAATTAATTTCTTTAATAACCCTCAAGGCTCAAAATTTAATAACCTCTCACTAAAATTGTCCTCCTTTAAAAATTCTCTCCTTATAAATACACCCTTATCAAACCAAGGTTTCGAATCGGGAGTAAAGTTTGATTTATGGAATGGAATTTCCAAAATTAATATTCTGAGGTCCGTAACTTTGATTTTTGGTCGTTCCTGAGGGATTCTGGTTTATTTATTAGACAAGGGCCCTTTTTGATTTAAATCAGCTAATTGAGACGGTTTTAGAATTTGTTTAGGCAACGGGAAAGCTGTATAAATCAAATGGATAGGTACATTTGCTTTGAATGTGATTTGTGAATGTTTTGCCTTCGTGAAAACCTTGACAGTTTTTTTTTGTTTCCTAAATAAATATTAGCCAAGCCAAAATTCTCCTCTCCCCTCCGAATAAGCGTACTATAGCTTGTGTTAGGAGTGGGTACAATAATAGTGCAGAGGATACGTACACCTTAACCTTTCAGTTTTAAGCTATTGCATAGCTTTTATCGCGGGCTTTGAACTAGGACAAACAGTTTGAGCGCGGCGACCGAATCAAGAAATTCCGTAACGAAAAAAAACCTAACACCGTCGTTCAGTAAGCGTTCAACATTTTAGAGATTCACAAGTAGCTCTGTTTGGCGCAGTGGGCGAGCGGCCGCTTTCTTTAGATGTTGCAGGTTCGAATCTCACTCGCGAAGTAGTGACAGTGCGCTTTTCTTGTTTGTTTGTTTTTAATTATTTTTTTTGCATTTTTATTATGCATAAAAAAATATTGCATAAATATTATAATTGCATAAGTTGATAAAAAATGCTATACAATAGCTTTACCGCGGCAGTCCCCGAGTGCCACTTAATTTTTTAGTGATCACTGATCAGTCACTAACGCAGGTGAAAATGCTCAGTCTACAGCACCGACACAATGTTGCCTGTCTTTCGGTCTTCTATCGGATGTACTTTGGAGAATGCGCTCAAGAACTCCACAACTTTGTGCCCCTTTCACCGTTTTACCACAGAACTTCGAGAAATCGTGAGCGCTGGCACCCTTACGTGGTTGAAATCCAACCTACTCACACAAAACACTTCAGTTCAACGTTTCTGAAACGAACCGCTAAGGTGTGGAACGCACTTCCAACATCTGTGTTTTCGGCCACGTATAACCTCAGTACCTTCAAGGCAAGAGTGAATAGGCATTTTCTAGGCAAGCACGCTCCAACCTGGTCCTCATCAGTGCTTTCTAGTATTGACTGTCGTCAAGCGCAAGCCTATTTCGAAATAAAATATGCATTTTTAACTGCTAGGCTTAGGCTTGAGTTCTTTAAACATTGTCAAAATTTTTGACATCATTGTCGATAAACGTCCCTTGTTAGACATAAATGTCTTGTAGGAATTTCAAACACACCGCGGTCTTATGTCGTTTTAGTCCGGGAGGAATCGGCGCATGAGTACCGAAAACTAAACTTAAAAATTCATATCTTTAAAAATATTAACTTTATCGTGACAAGTCATAGGACCTTTTTTATTGGTATTTTAATAAAGAATATTAAAAAAATTTGTCCGGTTGAAAAATAACAATTCCTTGCAATTGTTTAAAAAATTTCGGTTTAAACAATACGGCACCGGGTTGCGCCCTGGCAACATGCATTTATATCATTAGGAGGGCAATTTGAAGAGGATCGCATAAAAAAATTGAGGTGGAATAGTTTTCGGTACTCATGCGCCGATTCCTCCCGGACTATTTGTATTCGGCTTTTTCCTACGACTAACTTGTCTGTCAACAGTTCACATAGTGGGGGTTGCCAACACTGCGTTTTCGATTGCAAGGTCGCCATTCAAACACCTTATGACCCCAAACTCTTAACCTAATTTAAGACTACACCAACAAATATACCGTATGTGGTTTCGGCTGTAGTTTTGAATTGTAATTTTGTAATTTTTTGGTATAGTTACCTACTAATAAACAAAAAAAAAATAGTTCTTTAAACTATGTTCTTGCTTCTAACCTTTGGATAAAGCTTGGATACTATAATAATAATGTACTATTTTTTTATAATTGTAGTATGCAATGCTCCAGTTCAAATATTCAAATATCACATACTAGCTGATGCCCGCGACTTCGTCCGCATGGATTTAGTTTTAAAAATCCCGCGGGAACTCTTTCATTATCCGAGATAAAAAGTAGCTCTCCCGGTCTGAGGAACCACTACTACATCCATTACTATACCCATGCAAAAAATCGCATCAATCCGGTGTTCTGTTGCGACGTGATTAAAGGACAAACCAACAAACAAACACACTTTCGCATTAATAATATCAGTAATGCTTTATTATAACCCTTTTTATAATTGTCAAATTTTTTACCATACTTAACCAAAGACAAAATTACGTTTAGCTGTCATTTACGTTTCGTTATTCCACTGTCATTTGCGTTTTGTTATTCCATGTCAGATGCGTTTTTGTTATACCACGTTTTATAGTGACTTGACGGAAACGCGGTCGAACGGGATAAAAAGTATCCTATGTCCGTCTCCTGGTTCTAAGCTACCTCTCCACCAATTTTCAGCCAAATCGGTTCATCCGTTCTTGAGTTATAAATAGTGTAACTAACACCACTTTCTTTTATATATACATATTATTAGTGAATCAGAGATTAGTTGGCTATAAGACCGCGTTGTTTGAAAGTGAATTTTTTGTACGGAACCGCAGACTATATTTCCCGGTCTCTGCAGGCTCTTTGCTCTTAGACTATAACTAGACACACTTGTAAATGTAGTATGTGCATGAACAGTTTTGGATCAGAATTCCAATTCACGTAGAAACTTGCTATGGGACCTTCCATCAGCAAGTTGGCCCCCATTATACATTTTATGACCCCTCCACGCGAGCTCCTAAAAGATTATGTTATTCCATTATTACAACTGTAACATTTATGGTAGCTTTGGTGCAAGTTGGGGATATTTACACGTTTATGTTGGAGACAGAAAGGACAATGTAATAAAAGAGGACAATAAAATAGGCTAGTTTTTATTACTTTAGCGAATGATGACCGTCAAGAGATGAGTCGACGAGACGATGAAGGTAACTAGCCCCTAACGAATCGTACTGCTAGAAAAATGCAGAAAGATTTTAGAAATCGAGACCTTTCACTTATAAGACCGCTCACTACTAGGCCTGGGTGGTTATATGGTTATTGAAGCATGTGATTAAATATTCATATGATTAAATAACATGAATGTTCCTTATAATATTATTATCCTCTTTATTATAGACGTCATGGTAGCAGTTTAGTAAATTTCATTTATGAAATCAGCCAATTCGCACTTGACTATCGTGGAAGGCGATTTTGGCTTGGCGAAAACCTTATGTAAATATTTTTTTGCGCAGGTTTTGACATAGTATTTATTCTCTTTTAGCCTAATAAAAGCTGGGTTGGACAAAATGTCGCGCCCGCATCGCACAGGGAAAAATTATTTTTTATGAATTCTCCAACAAAACGGAAAGAGACTATGATCTAAACCCTTCTCATTCAGAGGAGATCTGTGTCTATATTCAGCGAGCCGACTGGTTGAGATGATTTAATGAGTGAATGAATGAATATCCATGAATGATTATAACATAGTATTTATACTCTACTAGCCTAATAAAAGCCGGGTTGGACATAATGTCGGGCCCGCATCGCACAGGGAATAATAGATGCTTTAAAATGGCAACATTTATGAATTTTCGAACAAAACGGAGAGAGACTTTGGCCTAAACCCTTTACATTCGAGAGGAGACCTGTGTCTATTGTGTAGTGTGTGCGTATGTGTGTAGCAGGCCGACGATGGATTGAGATGTATGAATGAATGAATATCCGCTCTATACCTTCTGTAAATATCTTTTTGTACACAGGTTATAACATGGTATTCTCTTTCAGCCTAATAAAAGCCGGGGTGGACAAAATGTCAAGCCCTCATCGCACGGAATAATAGATGCCTTAAAATGGCAACATTTATGAATACTCCATTAAAACGGAGAGAGACTATGACCTAAACCCTTCTCATTCGAGAGGAGACCTGCGTCTATATTTAGCAGGCCGACAATGGCTTGAGATGAATGGATGAGTGAATGAATGAATGAATATCCGCTCTATAAGTTATGTAAATATCTCTTTGTGCGCAGGTTATAGCATGGTATTCTCTTTTAGCCTAATAAAAGCCGGGGTGGACATAATGTCGGGCCTGCATCGCACAGGGAATAATAGATGCTTTAAAATGGCAACATTCATGAATTCTCCAACAAAACGGAAAGATCTTTGTCGGGGTAAAGTGAAGAGCTCTTAAATATAGAGACGCGAAGTTTTATACGTTTTTCGCATTTTTCACATTATTACCTTCGTTGTTCGTTTTTGAAAATATTTATACAACTTCAATATCATCATCGCCGAGTAAGGTTTAACCGCGGAATTTGACGTTTTGCAGATCTTCAATACAAAAAAAATTAGAAAAACAACAAAATTTGTTTCCGCCCGGGATCGAACCGGGGACCTTGCGCGTGTGAAGCACACGTGATAACCGCTACACTACGGAAACTTGGTAAGACGTGTCGAAATTATTGCTCAGTGTGTTCAAACAGCGATCATTACCTTATGGGCCTGGGACCCAATATTGTACCCCGAAAATACCGAACACAATGCCAAATTCACATTCAAAAAAGTGTCGGTTTCAAAAAAAGTGTCGATCAGTGTCGAGTGTCGGTTCAATTTTGTCTTAATTTTTTTCCGTCTAGCCCCCTTCCGCACCGCGCGATAAGGAACTACGTTCCAAAAATTAGATGTCTGTAAAGTCGGTTTACGGACGATAGTTTTACATGATAACGTCAAGAAACATCGCATCATAGTCACAAGCCAACGCTTGGGCCGATCGTGCCTTGATGAACTGAACGCAACACATACTTGAGGTTTGTTTTATAAGCTGTCACTTGTCAGTTGTCAATTACTTACCTTTCTCAATTAAAAAGGGCCGCTGCCATTTCTCTCTGTGTCTGATCGTTTTAATTAATTTACCTAGTTAGAAATTCCTATTCATAAAAATAGTTTTCCAATATGCCTCTCTATCGCCTGTTCCGCGCTCTCGCTTGCACGCTCAAGCTAGGCGGAACGTGACACTTTCGTGCGTGCAGCCGGTGTTCATCGATTTATAAGACGTTATCACGTCAAAACTTTCAGTTTATTTGGAGGAGAGAGGGGATTATAAGTTCAGCTTGGCTAATAGGTATTCTTTATAAGAAACAGTTTTAAAAAGAATTAAATCCGACTCCAAAAAATTTGAAATATAACATGCGTCATATTGATTTTGTTCGTATTAATATGTAGCATACATATGTCAAACGTAATAACGAATCGATTATCATATTTGACAATACTTATGCATCAAAATTGATACTGTAGTCTAGGCGCTGTGGTGGAACCTACGTAAAAAATAGACACTACCATACATCCAAAAGCATTACAGACTGAAAAAGACAGGCCGTAGTCGTAGAAGGGTAAAAAATTAAAATAAATCTTTAAAACCTACCATTAGGTGAAATTATCCCCTTGGATGAGGATGACCAAAGGCGCAATGCTACCAGCTTTAAACTTTGGTCTTGTTACAGAGTGTGATAGTAGGCTCAGGTCTGAGTTAGTTACCTTGTCGATTAAACCTTCCATTTGTTGACATTGTACCGATTGTTCCTTTAGATGGCCAAGGGCACAATGCCACCAGCTTTAAACTTTGGTCTTGCTATAGAGTGTAGCAGTAGGCTCAGGTCTGAGTTATTTACCTTGTCGATTAAACCTTCCATTTGGTGACATTGTCCCTTTGGATGGCAAAAGGCGCAATGCCACCAGTTATACTTTTGTCTAGTTACTGAGCGTAGTTGTAGACTAAAGAGATAGTCACCTTGTCGATTAAACCTTCCATTTGGTGACATTGTCCCTTTGGATTTTCAAAGGCGCAATGCCACCAGCTTTATACTTTGGTCTTGTTAAGGAGTGTAGCAGTAGGCTCAGGTCTGAGTTAGTTACCTTGTCGATTAAACCCTTCCATTTGGTGACATTGTCCCTTTGGATTTCCAAAGGCGCAATGCCACCGGCTTTATACTTCGGTCTAATTACAGAGTGTAGTTGTAGACTAAAGAGAGTCACCTTGTCGATTTAACCTTCCATGTGGTGACATTGTCCCTTTGGATGGCCAAAGGCGCAATGCCACCGGTTATACTTTTGTCTAGTTACAGATTGTAGTTGTAGACTAAAGAGAGAGTCACCTTGTCGATCAAACCTTAAATTTGGTCCCGACATTTGGTCAACATTGTCCCTTTGTACGTATGGCTAAATGCGCAATGCAACCAGCTTTATCCTTTGTTCTTGTTACAGAGCGCGGTAGTAGGCTCGAGAGTGACTCTACCCTGTCGAGTCGTGCACAAGGCTGGCCAGTTGCAATGGACCAAAGACGACTTTGGTCTAGGCACGCATCGTCATCTGATGGGGTACGAGCGGTACAAGATGATAGGGAGCGATGAAGAAGGTAAGTTTATATTATCTTTATCAAAATCCCTACATCAACCCTTCTTCTTCTTCTTAATCAACCTATAGAAGTCCACTGCTGGACAAAGGTCTCCTGCATGGACTTCCACAGGCTTCGGTCTTGCGCCGCTTGAATCCAGCGGCTCCCTGCGACTCGTTTAATGTCGTCGGTCCACCTGGTGGGGGGTCTGCCAACACTGCGTTTCCCAGTGCGGGGTCGCCACTCCAGCACCTTGGGACCCCAACGACCATCAGCTCTTCGAACTATGTGCCCCGCCCATTTCCATTTCCGTTTCGCGACACGCTGAGCTATGTCGGTGACTTTGGTTCTCCTACGGATCTCCTCATTTCTTATTTGATCTCGCAGGGATATACCGAGCATAGCTCTCTCCATCGCTCGCTGAGTGATCCTGAGCCTCCTTATGAGGCCCATAGTTAGCGACCATGTCTCGGATCCAGATCCGAGACATCAACCCATCGTCAGCAAAATGAACCTGTGTCCTGTACACGAGTCTGCTCTCAGAGTACTAATTGTCTAAAAGTTATTCCATTGATCGTGTTCGTATTCGATGACATTAGCATCAAAGTAAAATAATCCTTGATAGTATTGATTTAAAGTCACAAATTCAGTATAACCGATTTTAGCAATGGAGCGTTATGGAGCGTATCGTACATACCTAAACGTATAAGAATACATACACGAAATTGAGCTCTAATTCAATGCTGTTATAGTTCATTTTACTTTGACGCTAATGTCATCGAATACGATAACGATCAATAGAATAACTTTAGACAATCGCACCTCTGATCAGGACAAAATATGTAGAGTGGCAGACTTCACACACATTTGAATATGGAGAACTCTTAGGCGCGGGTATCCTCAGGATATTTTTCTTCACCGTTAAAGCATATTGTGATATTTAATTTCTTAAAACGCAAGTAACTCCGAAAAGCTAGAGGTTTCGAACTGGGCCTGGGATTCGATTACGGACCGAAAAAGGAGACTGAAGTCTGAATCTTATCTAAATCCCTATCATCATCATCATCATCATCATCATCATCAACAACTAATCGCCGGCCCACTACTGGGCACGGGTCTCCTATCAGAATGAGAAGGGTTTTAGACCAGAAAGAAAGTGGCCCCAAGGGGTCTATAGGAGACTTAATGAGATGAAGAATAAAACATGACGGGTCTGAGAGAAAAAAGTTTGGGAACCTCTGCCAGTGATTCACAAAGTACCTAAAACTTAAACCTATAGGTATGTTAGGTATAACCTAAGTCGGCACCGATTTGTCAGCATATGAACCACATTAGAGTGGTTCAAGTACCTGCCAGCAAATCCCCTGTCAGCAAATTCCCTCAGGACGCTATTGGAGCTGGAGCTGGCGCTAAGTTTAGACCATAGTCCACCATGCTGGCCCAAGGCCAGCCAAGCCAACGCCAAGCAACGGCTGGGTCATGAGACATTTTCATGAACGGGTTCCGCCGGCAGGAATGGGGCTACTTTCTGTTTGCCCATCTTAACATGTATTGAATAATGGTAAGTAGTATGCATGTTTGGAACTTCCCCTCCTTGTGGAAACACTGCATACATAGCATAGTATCTATTGTATTGTATACTTGCTTTAAAAGTTCAACCGCCGAGTTTCTTGTTGGTTCTTCTCGGCAGGAAGGGCATTCCGAACCAATGATAGACTCGATCATTGACGATTCAAAAGCACTTGTAAAAGTTTATTTGCATAAAAAATATTATTTTATAAGGCAAATTAACTGCAGACTTCACACACCATGGAGAACATTATGGAGAATTCTCAGGCATGCAAGTTTCCTCATGATGTTTCCCTTCACCATTGAAGCAGGGATATTTAACGAGATCCCATAATGGTTTAAAAAATTGAACTTAAAAGAATGAGAATTTGAAAATGTGTTTGTTTTTCTGGTGGGAGGCTTTGGCCGTGGCTAGTTACCACCCTACCGTCAAAGACGTGCCGCCAAGCGATTTAGCGTTCCGGCACGATGGCGTGTAGAAACCAATAGGGGTATGGGTTGAATGTTCACTGCCATACCCCTTACAAGTTAGCCCGCTACCATCTTAGACTGCATCGTCACTTACCATCAGGTGAGATGGCAGTCAAGGACTAGCTTGTCATCGAATAAATAAAAATAAAAAAAATTGTTTCAGGAGACTATTCGCTGGACATCCGAGACGTTACCATCGACGACGATGCCCTTTATCAGTGTCAAGTCAGCACGGGACCAAAAGGTGAGGCTGATATCCTTACTAACATCCTAATTAATCCTTCTTGTGTCGACACGGGTCTAGTAGTGGCTAGGAGTCCCGTGACGTCATCTGGGTTCGGACACGAAAGTTAATGATTTCCGTCGATGTGAAATCTAAAGTTCACTCGTTCCAAAATTTGGCTTGGACAAATGGCAGGTACTTACGGTGTTACCGGAGAAATGTCCAAGCTCGGTGACTGGCTGACTTGTCAGGCGTATTTTCACGCGTTGATGATGATACCCATGTAGCTGGATGGATGATTGTTCGTAAGAGTACTACTAATAATGGCACATGCACAACACAAAACAGCGAGATGTTTCGAGGTTCACCGCGGTGATGAAAGGTTTAACAAAAAGTCCGAAAATGAAATAGGTTTCAATATGCAGAAAACAGCTAGATCCGCTCATGTCCTTAGTCGATGCCAACTGATTGCCAACTCGGCTGTCCACCCGAGACTCGAAGAGACCCGATAAACGACCGTATGCTCACGAATGAATGAGCTCTGCCATTCGTCCAAACCAAGGAATGAGTAATGAACGAAAGCGACGGGTTTGAGACAGAATATCGAAACACAGATTATACAAATAGATAACGCGAAAAGCGTACATACCGCCCACCAAAATACAGCTGGTATTTTCCGGATAAATAAGATAAGATTAGAATATTTAATTATAATATTTGGGAGAAAAGAAAACGTAATTAAAAATATATATATATATATATATTATTACTGTTAGTTAAGAGTTTCAATGGGAAGGGGACATAACTTAACCAGTGTTCGTTTGATAAGTCTGTCCTCAGTTTTGGTAGTTGCCACACGAGTAATTCCATCGGGGCCCGGATGCAAAGCGATTACCCTGCCCATTGACCAGTGTATTGGAATGCGATTATCATCTTGGATGACGACGACAGAGTTAAAATTCAATGTTTTGGCTACCTTTGTCCATTTAGCACGCTGCGTTAAAGAATTTAGATTGTCAATTTTCCATCGAATCCAACATGTTTGACAGAAGAGTTTGATTAGTGGCCTAGATTGGTAAGCCTTATTCATCCTGGCTTCGCGACATCTATCAAACTTGATACGAAAATGTTTGCCAAAATAAATGACAATTACGAAAAACCGTTTAACTGGATTCCAGCGGCATACTGGGAGATTAATCATATAAGTTTCCGAAAATTCCGTTTGTTTTTTGTACAACCACATACACTCCGAAGAGCAATATCGTTTATCTTGTTTCACGCATAACACACAACGGTGTTGCAAGACTAAAATATAGTGAGTAGTGTTATGTCTTCTATTTGTATGACAGTGTTGACGATGGACAGATTCCAAACGTTTGTATGTGAAACGGTGATTGCTAAGGGGACGAGCAGGGTGTCGTTGTTCACATTCAACCCCAGCGCGAGAAGGCCGACCGCCCACCGTGAGAATATCCTCATCGAAAGTGAGATTGAGTTTCCGAGAAGGATTCGCTAATAGTTGCTTTGAGCGCGACCTTTGAAATTCATTTCGCGATGTTGTCGTTTGATTAAGTTTTGCAATTGATAATAAAATAGTAATTTTCTCAGTTTCTTTAGGAAGTGAGCCGACTCGATGTTTGACGATATATAAAACGATACAAGTTATTTCTTTTAATGAGAAAGAACGCGTTAAGAGGCTATCAACGGATGAATCTTGGGAATCACCCACCGGAGTTACTAATACAACTGGTTGTCGTTCTTCTTGACTCTCCTCATTATGGGTAAGAAAGGGAAACTTCGAAAAGACCTGATTAAACCCAGATCGCCACACGATTCTGTGATAATATCTATGGTTATCAGAGACCAAGATTTGGCAATACATCTGACGTATGTCAGCCATAATGACAACCGAATGCAAACAAAAAGAGAGGAGAACCTTCACAGTGTTAGATTGGTGCTTAGGACCGGTAAGTAATGTATTGTTTAACGATTTATGCTTACCATCTTCAGCAGAAGTGTCGGATGTCACGCAATGGTGCGGGATAGAATACCTTCCTTTATTTAGATCCTTACTGGGTACTAAAGACATATGGCCAGAGTCCACGAATGTAGGCAGTACCTGATTCTTGACCGGAAGTCGTTCATGATAATGTTCATTAAGAAAAGCCTTTTTACAAGCAGCTTCTTCAGGTGTGGAGGTCACTTTAGGAACGATATTGAGCTCGTCAGAAACTGGTGAAGCTTTAGGTAATGTTGAAGTGATGAGTGGCGTTCTTCCCAAGAGGAGCCAACCAAATGATGAGTTAAGGGCAAGCGGTCGGAATGCATCGCCTTTTATGTGCTCATCCAACACTGAGTCAGCGAATACGTCAGCACCCAAAAGGACATCAATAGGGCCAGGTATATCAAAATTTGGATCCGCCAAGGGTAAGTTTTCGATGTGATGCCAGCCTTGAGTTTGGAGTTTTGCAATCGGTTGATCGGCACAAATGGTGGCCATGACATACATGTCAATTTCGCATAAGGTACTATTTCTTGCAGCTATAGAAGAATTGATCATGCCGGTAATTTCAGCTGCAACACCACCCAAGCCAGTGACGTTAGATTCGCATGGTGTTGGCTTCAACTTTAAACGCTGAGCTGCTTGGGGTGTTATGAAATTATTTTGACTTCCAGTGTCAAAGATTGCACGAAAAGAATGGTACTCGCCGTACACGTCTTGTAGTTGAATAAGGGCCGTAGCGAGAAGAACGGTCGTGGTTTTCGAAGAATTATCAATTGAACTGGGACAAGTATCTTTAGGGATAAGAGACACGGATTTTGAATTTGCAGTGATAGAATTAACTTCCCTATCGTCCCTATCACAAATCAGCGAATGGTGTTTAAATTTGCACTTTAGGCACCTGAAAATACTAAAACAGGTTTTTAACTGATGCGATCCCTTAAGGCAATTGAAGCACCACCCCCTTTCTTTCGCGGTTGCCCTACGTTCATCTACGGATTTCGAAAGAAATGATTCGCATTGTGTAATTGGGTGAGAGTCAGCACAAAATGGACATTTAAGGGTCGATTTATTGTTATTTTTTTCGTTTACTGCAATAGACGTTTGATTGGAGTTACTGGTAAACAAAGTATGAGTCACAGGTGATCGCTTAACGATAAGATCTTTAGGCTTGTAGGTTTCCTTCGTCAAATTAGAATTTTTAGAATACTCACTAAAGTGACTATCTCGCATAAGCGCCTCGCACTTTGAATGTAAGAACTCCTTCAATTGAAGATATTTGGGAAATTCGGACTTTGTACACTTTTCCTCAAAGTCACGTCGCAATTTCGGATCTAATTTTGATAAAACGTGATAAACAATGACAAAGTCCCATTGTTCTACGGGAAGTTTTAATTTCTTTAGAATACTTAGGTTTTCATCAATATTGTCTAAGGTGCGACGAAACTCAGTCGGGTTCTGAAATTTAAAATTAACGTTCAAGAAATCTCTCCAGCACGTGAAAGCTAACTCCCGCTTATTTTGATAACGCGAGACCAAAGTTGCGTACGCATCCGAATAATAATCGCCTGTGATTGGAAATACACGAATTAGAGCCAAGGGATCACCGCTCAAAGATGCACTTAAGTAGTGAAATTTTTCCACAGCGGTAAGCGAATTACAATCGTGTATAAGAGCATTGAAAGTATCAAAGAACTCAGGCCATTTTTTAATGTCACCAGAAAATGTAGGTAGCTGAAGCTTAGGTAGCTTGATGTTTGACAGTGATGATGAATCTCGAATGCTATCAGACTTAGTTATGTTTAATTCTGCTTTTGTGAAGGTACGACGCATGCACATTACCTGAAATTAAATGTCATCAAAACGGGTACGCACTTGCTCGTTACCATCATCACTATCATCGTCACTGGAATCACCTAATACTTCAAGAATTGCAAAATGCGCCTGTTCGAAATCGTTCGCAATTTTTTTAGCCTGATCGCAATATGAAAGGAATAGATCGCATTGACTGTCATCTTCCTTCGCCAATAAACCAATCTCTAGTGCTTTAGACATACGGTTCATTGCTATAGTGCGTTTACGACGTAAGGACGGTAAGTCATGGGTTGTATACCTACCATCTGTTTCCATTGGTTTAGCTTTCGCTTTCGTAGAGCTAGTCTTATGAATTGCACGCCTCGTACTGAACATTTTTAATAATGACGAAAAATGTCAAACCGAAAATTATTACACGGACCTATACCTATGTAGGGGCAATAGGTTTGCTTCGATAGGTGTGATTAACTAAGCAGACTTGTTGGCTACTACAACGAAAGATTTAAATTGTATCTACCTGCCGTGGAAGTAGAATTCGTATTCGCGTACAATAGGTGTTTATAGTGTAGTGAGATTTATACTAAATACTTAACATAAATAATATAAATATATACTTTACTTATAATATACAAAATAAACACTATTTTAGATACTGATATCTTATAAGTAATCGAAACCGTAGGTTACAATAATTAATTTACTTAATTATTAATATTATTAGTAGATTATGTTTTACCGTAGCCGATAATACAATTCCATACGTATAAGCAAGCACCGGTAAATATCTGTTAGATTGCTTGCCTATGCGTAGGTATGATCTACAGCAATACGCGTTTGAATCGATAGAAAATTGTCACAGTCGAATGCACTATATACGTAAACACCGTTTCAATAAGTAGTTTGTTTATACAACATACAAATTCACGTTTGATTCTTATAATCATTAAATTATAAGACCGTCTAACAAGTTATTACAGCCGATAATTATACAAAACACCGTTAAGAGATAGTTTGTTCTATATAAGATCTGTAATAACGCGTTACCTGCTAACGATTTGATGTTACTACAGTCGATATGGTATACCTACCTATATATTAGCACCGATAAAAATTTTAGTTTGCTACTTATAGGCAAGGTATGGTCTATAGTAACACGGTCAATTTGAGTTGGCAGAAAGGTAAGATTGTCACAGCCGGATAACATATACGCGTAAACACCGGTTAAGAATACTAGAACGTAGGTGGATAGATTGTTTACGCGTGATCTGTAACAAACTTATTAACCTTCCTCGAATGAACAAAGGTACCGAACCTAGCTGCAGATGCACGTCTTTGGAATGTAAACAATAACGAACTTCGCGCAAGTGACTAGTTTAGTACCAACCTAACAGTAATAAAACATAGACTAAATCGGCTTTCAAGTGAAGTTGCAACAGGCAACTTTTCGACGAGTCGTAATTCCTAGTTCCATGCAACTTGCATTAATTTGGAATGAATGTATTAGACCGAAATGTTGTCTATAACTAGCCTTATGAATGAGTTACGTTACAACCTACAAAATGGCCGAAACGACTTTACTGTTGCTTAGATTACTGAATAAAACGATACGATACTTTATAAACTTGAAATTACCTAATTAAACACTTGATTTACAAAGATTTTAATTAGATCGAGAGAATTTAAGCAATTTCTCACTTTCTATTGCGAGGGCCGTACCAAAATGAACAATTTTATGGTTAGAAATTACCAGCGTGTATTTTAACGGGTGCTACAAAATACGACACGAAAATCAGTCAACACCTATGTTCCCGGGTTTCGGCACCAAAAAGATGTGTCGACACGGGTCTAGTAGTGGCTAGGAGTCCCGTGACGTCATCTGGGTTCGGACACGAAAGTTAATGATTTCCGTCGATGTGAAATCTAAAGTTCACTCGTTCCAAAATTTGGCTTGGACAAATGGCAGGTACTTACGGTGTTACCGGAGAAATGTCCAAGCTCGGTGACTGGCTGACTTGTCAGGCGTATTTTCACGCGTTGATGATGATACCCATGTAGCTGGATGGATGATTGTTCGTAAGAGTACTACTAATAATGGCACATGCACAACACAAAACAGCGAGATGTTTCGAGGTTCACCGCGGTGATGAAAGGTTTAACAAAAAGTCCGAAAATGAAATAGGTTTCAATATGCAGCACACAGCTAGATCCGCTCATGTCCTTAGTCGATGCCAACTGATTGCCAACTCGGCTGTCCACCCGAGACTCGAAGAGACCCGATAAACGACCGTATGCTCACGAATGAATGAGCTATGCCATTCGTCCAAACCAAGGAATGAGTAATGAACGAAAGCGACGGGTTTGAGACAGAATATCGAAACACAGATTATACAAATAGATAACGCGAAAAGCGTACACTTCTAATATTATAAACTGGCTGATGCCCGCGACTTCGTCCGCGTGGATTTAGTTTTTAAAGTCCCTCGGGAACTCTTTGATTTTCCGGGATAAAAAGTAGCCCATGTCACTCTCCAGGTCAAAAATCACGTCGATCCGTAGCTCTATTGCAGCGTGATTGAAGGACAAACCAACAAATGCACTTTCGCATTTATAATATTAGTATGATGAGAAAATTTATGAGGATGTATGGATGTTTAGATGGATGGATGTTTGTTACTCTATAACTCCACAACGAATTAAATGAAAAAATTTGGAAAGGAGATAGCTTATACCCAGGATTAACACTTATGCTAATTTTTATCTTAGAAAATTACAGAGTTCCCGCGGGAATTAAGAAACCTTAATCCACGTGGACGAAGTCGCGGGCATCATCTAGTATTATTATGAATGCGATAGTGTGTTTGTTCGTTGGTTTGTCCTTTAATCACGCAGCAACGGAGCAACGGTTTGACATGATTTTTTGTACGGGTTTAGTTGTTGTTGAAAAGTAGGCAGGACATTAACTACACCAAAAATCTCAAGTCAATCTGTTTCACAGTGATTGTGAGGACAAAATAACAAACAAACACAGTTTCGCATTTTTTTATATTAGCATGATAGCGCGTTCAAATTTCAACTGAATGAATTAATGTACTTTTACATAATATAATAAACTAACAAAATTAAATCTAAATATCAACTAAATAATTAAAAACTACTTATTTAAATAATTATAAAATAATAAAACTAAATAATTGGATCCACATCGACGCCAGACGGTAATGTCCCCAGAAGGCTGGCTGCATTTCCTCTCTGTAGGCAAATAATTATCTTTTGCCTAAAGTTAGAGCCTGTTAGAGCCTGAGAGTCCTGGGTTGCATCAAACAGGCGCGTCGCTAACTCTTTATCGACCGAGCGAAGCGAAGGTCTCTGAGTTTACTTGAGTGAATTTGCACTTGTCCGTCCGTCCGTCTGTCCGTCCGTCTGTCAGAGCCTTATAACTTCTGAATTACTGAACGTAATTACTTCAATTTTAGATATGTTATGTAAACCGATGGCCTCCAGCCGAAAATGGCTTAAAAAGTTATAAAAATCTTTATTTTTCAGGGGGGCTTTCATAGAAGCGAATGCGAAGTAAAGTATATTTTTTTGCATTTCATAGAATTGCAGTACCTCATTTTAAAGATAATTTGGAACAGAGTACAAGAGTATTTTTTTTTATTTTTTTTCCTAAAATTGACGAAATGGGGGGCTTTCAAAGTGGAGATTGAATTCGAGGCTAGATCTCTAAAACCACTTTATTTTAAAACTTGAAACTTACACATAATTCGAGTTATATTCTGTACTTGAACAACAAATACTAAGATTAGATAAATATTATAAAGAAACGAAATTATTTAAGTTTTAATGGGCATCAATGTTTTTAACAAAACTTCACTGTACTTTTAATAGATGGCGCTGTCTTTAATATTGTAAATACAGTTTTGCGTCAGCTATTCTTATTTTGTCTATTACTAATTATGTTATTCAATTAGCAAATTATTATCAATAAAAGTATCACGTTGTTTTTGCAAAAGTAAATCCGTTTCTATTTACAATAATTAGACGTTAACACCTATTTACTACTGTATGATGGTACTGTGTCTATTGTGTAAAGATGAGCGCGCATCTAGACATGCTCGCCGCAGAAGCCGCAAGCGCGCAGTCATGGCATTTTATAATTTTTTTTATTATGAAATCGTATACTACGTAACACCCGTTCAGCGAACCAGCTAAATTTTAGTAAAATACTGTAGGCATACGCATCCCATCCACGAAAGCAGATGACGATTGACGTCATCAGATTCGGCGCGTTTTAATTACAATATATAGTTAAAACTACCTTATGGGAATTATGGGATACCGCGAGGTCTCAGTTCGGGGCGAACCACTAGTGTAATTTACTTTAAATTACTGAATTTACTAATAAATTTAATACCGTATAAATAATATGAATTTATTAGAATAACATTCAAGGCAACACCAACAAAGCTTGTACCTAATCAGCACGAAAAGGATCCCTTAGCGTAATAATGTTCTCTTACAAAGTCACAGTCCTGTATACGTGTTCCAAATACGGCCCTCGCACGACCCTAAATAAACTCGGGGACAAAAACAATCAAGACCCAGCACACAGAGCCAGACTCAATCTGCACGGTAGGTGAGACATACAAAGCGCGAGTACAGGTGTACGATTTTCAAAATAAAACTGTTATTATTTTACTGTTATTTAGTTAGTTGGGAAGTTGGCGGTGTTACAAAACTGTAGACTCCTTTCTTTCCCAGTTCCATAATATTCAAAATACTACCTTTCACTTACTGTATACATATTAGTAACTTTTATTACAACTTCTACTGAGCACCATAGGATACCGATTAAGCGTTGTGTGCTGTGTGCTTAAACTCTGAGATAAACAACAATTACTTACCGTGGTAAAATCGACTATTTTATGATAGAATTGAATGAAATGAAATGAATTAAATGAAATTGATAGGCTTCACGCCTTTCAAACAGAATTAGCAAAAGGAACGTTTCGTTATAATTGGTATACAAGAACCCGTTAGAATAGAATAGAATAGAAATATTTTTTATTCAAATAAACTTTTACAAGTGCTTTTGAATAGTCAATGAATCTACCACTGGTAATATACATTGTGGACATCTGCATTCAGTTAATTGCTTGCAACTTCTAGAAGCTAAGTTGAACACATTCCGGTGCGCGTTGTGTGTGTTACACGCCTTAACTCTGGGAAAAAAAACAAATTAGGCAAAATTTTCTGAGTGAAGCCTTGCAAACAGAGAATTATTAAGCCAAGTGACATCATGACGTAGGTCTTTTTATTACGTCGTAATAAGGGACTATTTATACAAAGAATAAGATTTCGGTGTAAAAAAAATAGTTATAATGTTAGCTGTTGCTCGCGATCTCGTCCCCGTCTAGTTATTATTATAAAAGTTCCTCGGGAATCCCTTTTTCTTCCGAGATAAAAGGTAGCCTAAGTCACTCTCTAGTCCTCAACTACCATACCATGCGCTTCGCTCACATTAAGTTAGATTTTTCAAACCCCTATTTTAAGCCCCTTAGTGGTTGAATTTTCAAAAATCCTTTCTTAGCGGATGCCTACGTAGCTATTATAGCTATCTATATGCCAAACAGCCGGATCCGTTCAGTGGTTTGAGCTGTGCGTTGATAGATCAGTCAGTCAGTCTCCTTTTACCTTTGAGTATTAAACCAATAAATAATATGATATACTTATCTATTATATAGCGAAGCAACGGCTGGATCATGCATCATGCTAATGAACGGGTGCCACCGGCGGGAATGGGGCTACTTTCAGTTTGTCCGTCTTAACTTGAATTGTAGTACCTACGCTTTTTTTGGAACTTCACCTCATTGTGAAAATATTATATTCTATTCTATTCTAACAAAGTTGCATGGGTTAGATCGGCATGGCATCCGGCTGCCCACAAGATAGTATAAAAAACTTATTACAATGTAATAGTATAAATTGTAAAATGATTATTTTGAAAAGAGCAACTGCTGAGTTTCTTGCCGGCTCTTCTCAGCAGAATCCGCTTTCCGAACCGGTGGTAGATTAATGACGTGTCATAAGAGCCACAGGTTGGCTTACGTGAAATAAATAATTTTGAATTTGAATAGGTATTGTATTAAGGATAGTATTCACGAAAGTAGGAACTTTCTTCTTGTTTCCAGACTAATCAAATGATTCACCTTAAGTTTTAAGAAGCCATAAAATGTTCTGAAGCCTTACTTACGACGAAATATGACAAAGGGGAATCACTGCGTCCCACTCGACCGTGATAGCGTCTCTTTTCAGTCGGTATCATCTTGAATTATTCAGAAGTACATTTCGTAGGAATTCTTGTCTTAATGACTGCTAGATACGACACATTATTGTTTGGCATCTTTTAAATAATTGCATGGAAAAGAGTATTGATAGAATATTATGGGGAGAACTTAACTGAAAAGAGTGCAGTTATTTCATTAAGTATGTGATGAAATGTAACGCACTTCAAAAAAAGCTTAAAATAAAAATTCTTTTTAAAAAACCGACTTCAAAGGCCACTACAAAGTATATTTTTTTTTTAGCTTGTACACGTATGATGAAGTCGGGCGGGCCTAAATAGAAACGATGAAACCGATTCGCGAAACTAGCATAGGTGGCATAGCATTTAAGAAAATGACGGAGTTCTGAGGTAACAAACATAAAAAAAAATTGTTTAAAAAAGGGCTGTATCAATTTCGAAAAAATTGATATGGGACCATCTGAAGTATGAACTACACAATAAAAAAATAATCATCAAAATCAATCCTTATTAATATTATAAATGAGAAAGTGTGTTTGTTTGTTGGTTTCTTGGTTTGTCCTTCAATCACGCCGCAACAGGGCTACGGATTGACGTGATTTTTTGCATGGGTATAGTTGAGGACATGGAGAGTGACATAGGCTACTTTTTATCCCGGAAAATCAAAGAGTTCCTGAGGGATTTCAAAAACTAAATCCACGCGGACGAAGACGCGGGCATCAGCTAGTTCATAATAATTAAAACGTACAGTTGAATAGAGAACCTCCTTTTTGCAGCCATTTGATGAATTATTATGAAAACTGATAAATATCAAAAACTGAAATAGATTAGACATGTCGGGGGCGATATTCTAAATTTTTAATGTGCACTTGTTAAACACCACTTCTAGTAACACGAGATCTATAACTTAACTCGCACTTTTCCCCAGAATGTTTTTCATCTTACCTTGGAAATTACCGCGATAAGAAGTTTTACCGCCGCTGGTCATAACGTTATTATCAACTCTTACCATATTATAACAAAGTTTCAAATTGCCTGACAGAAAACCAGCTTCCGTGGAAACAATTTCGTGAACGCAAACTTTGAAACGACAAAGATGGTATTTATATTTAAAAAGGTAAAAAGATTTTCGCGTGTCCCGTGCAAAAGGGACATTAATAATGACGCATTGGACTTGTAATGGGTATTTTTTTTTATAATTTATAGGTTTACCTTGGGGCCATGACCTTATTGAATGAGCGTAATTATATATAAAAGCTGATCGCAAAGTGAGACGAAATGCACTGAAAACTAACTCTGTTTATAGAGTAGTACCCTTGGGTACTCTAATTATGATTATTATTATAGAACACTGGTTTTGCTCCCGCGACTTTACCCGAGTGTAATAAGGTTTTGGATTGGAATTTTCAAAAACTGTGAATGTCGTCAATATTTTTAGGTAATCGAAAGGCAAAATACCAAGTTTCATGGATATAACTAAAAAATGACAGATTTTTCATACAAAAATTTATCCCCTATTCCAAAAATTCCATTCTATTCTCTATATCTACTATAAATCTATTCCAAAAAAAGGGGATCCTTTGGAGGTGGAATTTTTAAAAACTGTGAACACGTATTTTTATATTTATAATTGAAAGCCCAAATATCAAGTTTCATAGATATACCTGACTTGAAAGATTTACATACAAACTTTCACCCCCATTTAACGCCCTTAGGGGTGGAATTCAATAAAATCCTACGGACGGGTTAAAAGTTACTAGTTATTTTACGTTGGTGAAATCGGCCCTTAAGCAATTATATATCACTTATACTTACTTTAAGAGGACTATTACATTTGAATTGTGATTTTTGCAGTCTATGAATGTAACTATTTACCTACTAATGATCCACCGCAGCGCCAAAATCACTGAGCCGATTTTAATGAATGAGGTGTCAATGGATTTGTCATTATCATGGTTATTGTGGTCCGGATGACATACGAACAAAATCAGTATAACTGTAAAGTTTTATAGCAATTACTTTTTAAATATATTATTTAGTATCCAGTAAGTATAAATTTTTATTATAAATTTATATCATCATCATCCATCAACGGCTCACTACTGAGCGCAGGTCTCTTCTCAGAGAAGGGTTATAGGCCATAGTCCACCACGCTGGCCCAATGCGAATTGGCGAACTTCACACACCTTCAAGAACATTATGAAGAACTCTCAGGTGTGCAGGTTTCCTCACGATGTTTTCCTTCACCGTTGAAGCAAGTGATATTTAATTGCTTAAACGCACTTGACTCCGCAAAGTCACAGGTGCGTACCCGGATCGAACCTGCGACCCCCCGAACAGGAGACCACAGTCCTAACCACTAGGCTATCACTGCTTCATTAAATTTATATATTTTTATAGGACTTTTTGCTTGTTACAAAAAAAATTGTCTGTAGTTATTCACTATTCACGGCATTTGCAATTTTGATTGCACTGCGGTGATGCCGCTTTGCCAAAGGCCGTGGCCCGTAAGCTATGGTCATTTGAAGGTATATACGTATTTTTTTATTGATTTTCAGCGAAAAAGACCTTTTTTGTTTCGTTGTTTTATGAGTTTTTCTGCTGCTATTTCATCAATTAAATCCATCGCCCACAACTGGGTATGCGTCTCTTGTTAGAATGAGAATTTAGGCCTCCACTGGCCCAATGCGAATTAGCAGAATTTGAGAACAATGAACATTATAGAGGACTATAGCCTCAATAGCCCCAACGGTTAAGGGTGCGGACTGAAAACTGAAAGGTCGCAGGTTCGAATCCCACCCGTTGCACTATTGTCTTACCCACTCTTAACATAAGCTTTCCGCTTATTTGGAGGGGAGAGGAGAATATTAGTCATATTCAAATTGGCTGATATTCTTTATAAAAAAAACAAATAAAAACTCAGGCATGCAGGTTTCCTCACGATGTTTTACTTCACTATTATAGCAACAGATAATAATATTGTTTAATTACTTAATTAAAAATCACTTTCTTTAACAGTGAAGGGTTTCTACTTCTTCTTCTTTGTTTTTCTAAATTATCTAGGTTTTAAAAATGTTACAAAAACCTGTTTGTTTTCTCGAGATAAAAATCAGATCAATCCTACGTCAATCTAACTATATCCACATAAAACATTATTCTATCCGTTGCTCCGTTCATACATGGTTCATCATCAACATCGTCATCATTATCAACCCATCATCGGCTCACTACTGAGCGAGGTCTCCTCTCAGAGAAGGGTTATAGGCCATAGTCCACCACGCTGGCCCAATGCGAATTGGCGGACTTCACACACCTTCGAGAACATTATGGAGAACTCTCAGGTGTGCAGGTTTCCTCACGATGTTTTCCTTCACCGTTAAAGCATGTGATATTTAATTTCTTAAACGCACTTAACTTCAAAAAGTCAGAGGTGCATATCCGGGATCGAACCTGCGACCCACCTAATAGGAGACCACAGTCGTTTTTTATTCCTAATAAATAAGAGTATGATTTTACTGTCTTTTTTACATGAAACAAAACGTAAATTTTATTTTTAAAAATTAGAGCAAAATATTACTTATTTCCTTAATAGAGTTGCAGGAGCAGCTTGCAATTGTAGTCGTTATTTTAGTGTATTTTCGAAAAAGGAATTCAAACAAAAGGCCAAACGTAAAACGAGAGAAAAAACCACTTTTGTGAAACGGTCAAACAAACATGGCCGCCCTTTTACCGCGGCGCGGTGCGAAGTGAATAACTTTCGTGGAGATAATTTTAGAGAAATACATATTCTTTTACTTAGAAACAGTGATAGCCCAGTGGTTAAGACTGTCTCCTATTTGTGGGGTTGCAAGTTCGATCCCGCGTACGCACCTCAGACTTTTCGGAGTCATGTGCGTTTAAGCAATTAAATATCACTTGCTACAACGGCGAAGGAAAACATCGCGAGGAAACCTGCACATCTACGAGTTCTCTATAATGTTCTCGAAGGTGTGTGAAGTCCGGCAATTCGCATTGGGCCAGCGTGGTGTACTATGGCCTATAACCCTTCTCTGAGAGGAGACCTGCGCTCAGTAGTGAGCCGCTGATGGGTTGCTAATGATGATGAATGACATATTCTTTTACCCCAAAAAAAGGAGGGGTGTTATAAGTTTGACATGTGTATATGCGTATCTGTGTGTCTGTATAGCTGTGTATCTGTCTGTTTCCTCGGAACTCTCAAAAGAATAGACCGATTTTGATGTGGTTTTTCATCATTCCTTACTATCCTTTTCCTTACTATCCTTACTATAATTACTATTCTAACTTCCTTACTAATATTATAAATGCGAAAGTGTGTGTTGGTTTGTTGGTTTGTCCTTCAATCATGCCGCAACAGAGCTACGGGTCGACGTGTGTTTATGCATGGGCGTAGTTTACGGACCGGGGTAGCAATTGTCTAAAAGTTTTACCATTGATCGTATTCGTATTCGATGACATTAGCGTTATAGTAAAATAATCCTTGATTGTATTGCTTTAAAGTCACAAATTCAGTACAACCGATTTTAACATGGAGCATTATGGAGAGTATCGTACATACCTAAACGTATAAGGATGCATATACGAAATTGAGCTCAAATTCAATGCTGCTATGGTTTATTTTACTTTGACGCTAATATTGTCATCGAATACAATACGATCAATGGAATAACTTTAGACAACACCTCTGGAGAATGACATGACATATAGGCTACTTTTTATCCCGGAAAATCAGTGTTACCACCCGCGCTACTAAAAAGTATAAATAATTTAGAGTGAATCTATTAATACGGGTACTGTACGAACAATTCATAATTATTTATACGGTTACTGTACGAACAATTTATAATTATTCGTTCAGAAGTACGAATAATTTTGGTCAAATATTTGAATCGTGCTACCTGAATTTGGGGGAGGGGCGAGGGGAGGGGGGGGAGGCCCCCCCCTTTAGTCTTGCCAAAATTCGCTTAGTGAAGGAGTGAAGGTAAAAAAATAGTGGGAGAGGGGAAAAGGAGTAGAGGAAGCTTAGAAACCCCTCCAAATTAATTTTTCATTTCAAACCAATAGAACCTAAGTGGAACGGAATCTTTTATGTTCTAACCTAACCTAACCTAACTTTAGATTTTCCACAGTCTGGTGGTTCTCCCAACGTGTTACAATGTAACTAATTTAAAAAAAAATTGACGAATAAAAAACAAGCTAATCATCCAATTCATTCTTAATTTAAAAAAAATTCTACATGTGGAACCTTTCCCTAATTTTTTATAACTTATAACTGTAAGTTATAAAAATTTTTTATAACTTATAACTATAAGTTATAAAAAATTAGGGAAAAATTCCACATGTACAAATTATTTAAAATAAAATAGAAAATAGAAAGTTCAGTCTGTCGAGCAGGGATTCGAACCATCGACTGTTAACTGTTAGGCAACTGCAGAAGCCACTAGGCTACGGAGACCCGATATTGTACCGCGAAAATAACGAACATAATGCCTTCAAAAAAAATTGAATAACTGTACGAATAAATATAATTTATTCGTCCAGTACCCGTACAAATAGTCACTTCGAATAATTTATTGTTGATATTTTTAAAACCGCTCGAACGATTTTGATCAAATTTTAATGGGACCACCTGGAAAGTATACCCTTTCAAACAAAAAAGAATTTTCCAGATAGGTTCAGGCGTCTTTGAGTAATCGGTGAACATACATTAAAAATAAAGATTCCGACGAATTGAGAACCTTCTCCTTTTTTGAAGTCGTTTGAAAAAACACTTTGATACACATTACAATAATAGGCAAAGTAAACACCTATACCGCTACCAATCGGGAACCATCGTTTTACTGACACCATAGCAGCTAAACAAATACCCAATGCAAAGTTGTTTTGTAAACTCACTGGTAAGGCGATTACGATGCGACGGCGACGCGATAAATCGTATCGTAAGCTGATGCCCGTGACTTCGTCCGCGTGCATTTACTTTTTAAAATCCCTCGGTAACTTTGATTTTCCGGGATAAAAAGTAGCCTATGTACCTTTCAAGAGGTGCGATTGTCTAAAGTGATTCCATTGATCATAATCGTATTCGTTGACATTAGCGTCAAAGTAAAATAAACCATAACTTTATTGTATTAGAGCTCAATTTTGTGTATGTATTGACGCTAATGTCATCGAATACGAAAACGATCAAAGGAATAACTTTTAGACAATTTGTACTGGTCGTCAACTATACCCATGCAAAAATTGACGATGACGTGATTTTTTGCATCCGATCCAGCTCTGTTGCGAGTTGCGACGTTATTGAAGGAAAAACAAACAAACACACTTTATTTAGCATTTATAATATTAGTATGATTAACTTCAAGTATATGTTATTTTCCTAATATCGTTTGTAATAAAAATCGCAATTTAGATAAAAATTTCGCTTACGACAAGTCGGCGGTCACGGAATGCAAAGACTTCTAATCAAAGAGTTCTACTTATAGAGCGGCAATTTGGAATAAGAACTGTGTACAGTTTCAATCGCGCGGGCTGAGGTAGAGAGGGGAGCCGGCATTGTAAATAAGGTTGCAATTCGTGCGACCGCGGCGGTCGCAGAGGCGTGTCGCGCCCCGCGCCCCACTCACCGCGCCCCACTCACTGCTCGGTCGTTCGTTTTGAATAAATCAAGAAATAATTTATATTTCGTATCTAGTGTTACGAATTGCGTTGTTGCTATCTAATTATGCACTATAATAACTATAATTTTTTGTCACTTACTTGAATATAGGCATTGTTGGCTTTTCAATTCACAATTAGGTACCTAGACAGTAGACAGTTTATTCGCATAAATAGCGCCCGCGTCCGTACGTCGCGAGTGCCGCCGACCACAATAACTGCATTGTTCGGCATACAGCTTAACTCAGTTGAACATGGTAAGTGTTCGGAACACGTCATCTAGTAGCTACTACATTTATATCAGTCCTTCTAATGTATACTAGACATAGGCTTCGTTGTCGGTATGTCCACATTCCAATGGCGATAGAATAGAATAAACTAGTGGTTCGCCCCGAACTGAGACCTCGCGGTAACGGTATCCCATGATTATTCATTCAATCGATACATGACGACCAAAACTGACATTATTATTATGCCCGTTTTCACCAAACATACCTAAATCATCCCCTATGTAGGAGTCTCTATACGTAGGTAGCTCCAAAAAGCTAAAGCTAAAGGTAGCTCCGTCCTTTTAGGTGTCCCGTACAGGATCGTGATAAAGAAGTTGACAGTAATCATCACCTAACTTATCATAGGTAGCCCGTAAAGGTTAGGGAACGTCAGTGAAAACATTGAATTATTATGTAGGTACTAACGAGTGAAAACGGGTTAGGGGCATCTGTACAAATCGTCATCTATCGACGCGAATAGAAAATATACAAAATGCAGCAATTAATAGTTTATTGAAGTTTGATATTTAACTAAAGAATAATTTTAATTGAATAATATGCTATTAATTATTATATTATGTACCTAAATAATAATGCTCGACGCAAAATTGTTTTTGGGATAGATCGTAGTCGTAACTCTTAGTTCCATGGAATAGTTAATGACTGCGCCATCTATTAGCATTATTGTGAAGCTATGCGAAAATTACTGATGCTCATTAAAAATTAAATAATCTCGTTTCTTTATAATATTCATATAATTTTAGTATTTGTTGTTCAAGTACAGGATACAAGTGAAGTAAAAAAATAAGTACAGCTTGAAAATATATAGCCGATTTTCCCAGAGAGCGTCTTCAAGCGAGCGTATTAAATCGCCACTTTGAAAGCCCCCCATTTCGTCAATTTTAGGAAAAAAATTAAAAAAAAATAAGTTTGTACTCTGTTCCAAATTGTCTTTAAAATGATACACAGAAACCCTATGAATCGCAAAAAAATAATTTTATTTCGCATTCGTTTCTATGAGTATTATATCGCATTATATCTAAATTTGAAGTAATTACGTTCAGTAATTCAAAATTTATAAGGCTCTGACAGACGGACGGACGGACGGACAAGTGCAAATCGCTCTAGTAAACTCAGAGACCTCGCTTCGCTCGGTCAAATAGAACAGAAAAGTGCTTTTGAATCGTCGCTCATTTAAGATTATTAAAGAACTTAAGTGGAAGGTCGAAGAACCGATGGTTGCCCTAAGGTGCCGGAATGGCGACCCCACAGCATAAAGTGCTGGCAGACCCCCCACTTCGTGGGAGACAACCGACGAGTAGCAAGGAGACGCTGGATACCAGTAGCGCAAGACCGAGCCATGTGGCAGTCCACGCAAGAGACCTTTGTCCAGCTGTGTACGTCTATCGGTTGATGAAGAAATCACTTCGATGCGTTGCTCCGTTGCAACGTGATTGAAGGACAAACCAACAAGCAAACACACGTTCGCGTTTAAAATATTAGTAAGAACTTACTCAAGCTACAAATATAAATTAAACATTTCATATTTGGTTTCGTATCATCATTTTGTATTTGAATATTAGTATTCAATTCGATGGGCTACCCAGGCACGCACTCTTTAAACATTTCTATAGTGGTGTCGTGTGGTGCGGCTTGTTGCGTTCTCTCAAATATGGTTGAGCGAAGCAATGGCTAGGTCATGCGTCATGCTTGTGAACGGGTCCCACCGGCAGGAATGGGGCTACACTGTGCCTGCCCTTCTTAACATGTATTGAATTGCAAATTTGCATTTTTTGGAACTACCCCTCATTGTGGAAACACTGTATACAGAGCGTATATTACCTATTGTAAACTTGTTTTGAAAAGAGCAAGGCGCAGAGTTCCTTGCTGATTCTTTTCAGCAGGAAGGACATTCCGAACCAGTGGTAGACTCACCAACGATTCAAAAGCACTTGTAAAAGTTTATTTGAAAAACCGGCCAAGTGCGAGTCGGGCCTCGCTCTTTTAGGGTTCCGTTAAAAAAAAATTACATAAAAATATTTCCATGTACCCATGGAAATATTTTATTTAATTTTTTTAATTTAATTTAATTTTTATTATTTGTTGTTGTAGCGGCAATAGAAATACACAATCTGTGAAAATTTCACCTGTCTGCCTATTACGGTTACCGAGATACAGCCCGCTGACAGACGGACGGACGGACGGACGGACGGACGGACGGACGGACGGACAGCGTAGGCTTAGTAATAGGGTCCCGTTGGTACCCTTTGGGTACGGAACCCTAATAAAAAATAATTCTATATTCAATCTTTTACAGTATTATTCTCTATACAGTATCAGCAAAAGGTACAGTATAGATTGCTTGAATTTTAACAAGTCTTCATGAACTGCGGAAAAACTGGCCGAATTTACGCTTCGGAAATTATTTTGTTGGAAACTTGCAGACAACTATTTCGTGGCGCGGTGTTAACAAATTTTTAAACTCTCTCACCGCTGTCCGTCGGCGTATATAAGTTTATTCTAGACAATAATCAAATTTTTTTTATGAAAAATCAGGTTAAACCGTTTCGAGGATTTTCCCATATTTTTTATGTATGTTCACCGATTACTCGAAGACGCCTGAACCGATTGGGAAAATTATTTTTTTGTTTGAAAGGGTTAAATTTTATCGAAATCGGTTGAGCGTTTTTTGGAGTTTACTCCTTAAGAATCGATTTTAGCAGCCCGGTATGGGAAAAATCCGGGCAGTAAAATCAATTTATCAATGACCTCGTTACGTTTTTCTGTTACGTTTTTCACAACGTTGAAATTTCTACCCTAACGTTGAGTAAATAAGGTTGGTTTTCGTGCGAAAGAGTCCCCGAAGCGAAAGTCGGTCGGGGCGCGCTCAGACCCGAGTCGCGCGCATAGAGAAGGATATAGCGTCGCGCGGTAAACTCCAGTCGTGCGTCGGAGGCCGGAGCTGACACACACCTTTTTTATAAAATCTACATAAAATTTTATTTGAAGTCGGTTTTTTAAAAATATTTTTTGGAGTTTATTGGAGTTTACTCCTTAAGAATCGATTTTAGCAGCCCGGTATGAGAAAAATCCGGGCAGTAAAATCAATTTATCAATGACCTCGTTACGTTTTTCTGTTACGTTTTTCACAACGTTGAAATTTCTACCCTAACATTGAGTAAATAAGGTTGGTTTTCGTGCGAAAGAGTCCCCGAAGCGAAAGTCAGTCGGGGCGCGCTCGGACCCGAGTCGCGTGCATAGAGAAGGATATAGCGTCGCGCGTAAACTCCAGTCGTGCGTCGGAGGCCGGAGCTGACAGACACTTTTTTTATAAAATCTACATATTGCATTTACTCGTATATACATACAATACTATAAACCTAAATTTAATTCTAAAATTAAAACTAAAATAAAAACTAATTAAAATCTAAAACCCCATCCAAGCCACCGCAGTGTGGCATAGTACCCAAGATGCTGGCAGCATAACCTCTTTGGATTGCCAGGCTAATCCTTTGACCAAGGTAGCTGCCAGCTCTTGGATCCCCGGTTGTCGCGAATGCGAAATATTGTGGGTAGACACGCATAGCAACAGCCATAGCATTTTGTAACAGGCGTCGCGGGCCAGACGAAATTCCAGGAATACGCCCACACAATAGGCGCCCAGCAACGGCTGATGGTTTCTACGAATTTGCGCTAAGTAGGTCACAGGCGTGCAGGTACTAATCAGATAGATTGACTTCCTAGAATCAAGAAGCTAAGTAGGTCACAGGCGTGCAGGTACTAATCAGATAGATTGACTTCCTAGAATCGAGAAGCTAAGTAGGTCACAGGTGCGCCGTGAGCCTGGTTCTCAGAATCGGGGATATCACGGGCAGCACGGCCGCGCTATATAAAAGCGACACTGGGGTGCCCTCCAGCAAGTAACAATCCCGCCGCAGTAGCGAGTGGACCAAATAGTAGTGTAAGTGTTCTGTGGCGAGCGGACACGAGCCAAGCTACGAGCAGTGTGCAGCCTCGGTAAGTCATAATTTTCCTTTTCACTGTGCATTCAACTTTATTGTTTTTATTGTGTATTATTGAACTGTGTCTTCTTATCACGTGTGCATTTCTAGCTGCAATCCGATTCAATATCCGATGCAATATCAGAAATATAATGCTAGTCGATTGGTCCACGTGTTTACTCAGTTATTATAAATCCGACGACAGTCGGTCGGCAGTGGACAGGTTGTCTCTTAACAGTTTATCAGAACCCAACGATTTGTTGGCCTGCATACGAAGCCGCGGTTGCTCTCAGATATTATAAATCCGGTAGCCCACACCTGCCGGTCGGCGAGTATGCAGGGAGTATCAGATCAGTTTAATAGAAATCCAACATTGGTTGGTCTGCCCATGGACCTGCGGTCCATCAGTGTCGATTGGTAGTGGGCAGGGAGTAATTATCATATCAGTGTACCAGAATCCAACGTAGTTGGCTTGCATATGAAGACCCGCGGTTGTTCTCAGATATTATAAACCCGGCAGCTCACAGCTGCCGGTCGGCGAATATGCAGGGTATATCAGATTATTTAGCAGATATCAGTGCTAGTTATCATGCGAGGCATGGGGTGGCTATTAGGGGAGGTGGAGGCCACCGGGGGGGTTTTCCCCACAATCAGATTAATGGGGAAGCCTTCCCCACGATCAAGTAATCAGTTACTAATATGAAATATTTGTTTTTCGGATTACACGTGTTTAGTACCCAGGTAATTACGTAGCTATTTATCGTGTGACGTGTATCATTCAATTTAGACATTCGCTATATGCCTAATGTGCAGGCTATTGGCGACATGGTGGAGGTGCTGGGATCTAATTTGCCTACGAAATTTGATTTGAATACGAAAGAAAATTCGAGATTTTTATACAAAATTGTAGGTAGGCAATCAGTTTCTTATGTTCATTGCATCAAGGGCACTTTGCCGTAGACATTCACAGAGTTAATCACAAGATTGCACGGTACGATTATTTTACGGTTCCGTACTTTCATAACAATATAGATGTTTGTGTTCGTAAAGTTTGAAAACATGCATCAGCCATCAGTTTCGTAGTTATTTCGAAATGGATCCAATATTTATATGAATAGTATTCGTATAGCAGTTTGTACGGTAATGAATAAAATAGTGATAATTATTTAAAACTAAATTTAATAACAAGTTCACTAATGATACACAATAGGTTTTCTTTTTCATTTATTTAGTTAATTTGTTCCGTCGGTAGTCGAGACTCATTTTACAATGAGTCCCGATAGGCAGTTAAGTGCATCCAAATGAGATTTTGTTATACGAAATCATGAAGAGACTTATGCAGAACCTTTCACGGGGTTCGATATGTCAGATATTTTATTCATTTATTTTCCATTCAATATGCACAATGATTGGCAATCAACATGAACAATGATAAACATTAATAATTAGCAATCAATTGATTTTTCTAATCAGTATTAGTGTATGCATAGATGGTGTCTACCCTATTCATTGTTTTTAATGTACTATTGGAGGCGAAGTATGTGAATAGTTATTTGACAAATTAACAGAGTACTGATCAGTTAAATACTACTGTCATTATGAACTCCATTTATATTATTTTATGGAAATATTACCAATAGTTGAATTTTATTAGGTACGCGCTATGAATAGGAACTAGTTACATTCACTACGTACAATTTAGTATATTCGAATTTAATTCAGTTTTACTATAGATTTCAATAGACTTACCTTTAGACAAAATTACATTAGGTAATTATGGTTTTACCCACCTTTAAGATTATTATTACCCGATACTTAATTTGTTTTAGATATTGGGACTTGAGTACAACTAAATAGAAGTTCTCGATTTCAAGTAGGTACTGTACAAAAAATTCAACATGGAAGTCGTCATCCGAACCCGTTTCAAACTAATTTACGAATCCGTACTATCATATATTAATTCAGCCCAGTGTGAACTTAAAAAATTATCAGATGGTACAGGTGATATCAATGAACTAGAATTGGTCGGGTCCAAGCTTAAAGGAGCCAATGCTAGGTTTGTGTCTGAAATTCAAAGTTATTGCAAATCAACACCGGAACTTAGCGCTGAGGTAATCAGTCACTATACCACTGTTCAAATCCAGGCGGAAGATTTAGTATCGGAAATACAGATTAAAGTTAGACAAAATGATCGCAATCAAGACACAAGCTCTACCAACAGTGGCAAAATTAACGTCGCTAGTAAATTACCAAGAATGGAACTCACTAAATTTAACGGCGATGTTCTTAAATGGTACCAATTTTGGGACCAATTTTCATCAAATGTACATAGCAGAAATATTAGTGATGTCGATAAATTATTATACCTTCAATCGGTTCTTGAGGGGGAAGCTAAGCAAACAATTGAAGGATTGGATACCACTAACAAAAACTATCAAATCGCAATTAATACTTTAAAGGAAAGGTATGGTAAACCTGCCGCTGTAATAGATGCTCATTATGTGGCACTGTATAGGATCGAACCGGTCATCTCAAATCAAATCAAAGACTGTAGGAACGCTCTTAATGAAATTGAGAGGCATCTTAGAGTGCTAAGCTCACTAGGAGAAGATGTAAACCATAACCACCTAAGGGTCAGGATTATGGAAAAGTTTCCAGAAGATCTTGTTTACGAAGTCAGATTGAAAATCCTAGATGAAGATGATTCCATCGATAATATTAGAAAATATTTAGAACATATAATATCAGCCAGGGAAACATCGAATAGATTGAAGAAACAGACGAATTTAGATGCTACAAACAAAGAAACCAAACCAGATAGTTTCACTTTGGGTTCGCTACATGTGAGGTCTGAATCAACCAAGGGCGCAAAGCAATCTAAGTGCAAAATTACTCCCCAGAAAAGTAAATCTAATTTTGATAACAAACAATTTAAAAAATCGAGACTCTCCACCCGTAAGAGACCAGGCGAATCTTCTGACAGGAATAATGAACCACCTAGAAAAATAAGAATAGGTGGGTGTGTATTCTGTAAACAAAATCACTTTAATGACGAATGTACAGTTTATACAACCATACAGGATAGGAAATCACAGTTAGGGAACCGATGTTATAATTGTTTTAATGGAAATCATCAAGCTCGTTATTGTCGTTCTAAACGTAAGTGTAAACATTGTAATAAATTCGGTAGTCATAACCGGGCGTTATGTCCCTCAAAATGTTCAAACGCTATAAAATCGGATCAAACGGAGAATCTACACATTAAATCTGAGGTATGCAGCACATTGCTCCAAACTTGCATTGTTAGAGTTAAAAATTATTCAGTATTTGAACCAAAGCAAGTACAATGTAGAATTTTATTGGATTGTGGCAGTCAGCGGTCGTATATAACGGAATTTACCGCTAATTCGCTGAATCTACCAGTTGTCGAAAAAATAAATTTATCAATATTTACATTCGGGTCAAAATCACCAAAGCAGATTGAAAGTCCAGTAGTAAATTTCGAGATCACGACTCGTATGGGTGTCACGCGTCGTATACATGCAAACGTAGTACCACATATAACACATGGTATACGTACACCTGTTTCTTGCGTTCCGTCCGCTGTGAGAAATAATATTCAACTAAATTTGATGACGATGGCAGATGATGGCTCTTGTGGTGACAAGGTAGATATCTTGCTAGGTAACGACTATTACCACTCATTTATGTTGCACGAGAAGGTTTCGGTCACGCAAGATCTTTTCCTAGTAAATTCAGATTTTGGCTGGATATGGTCGGGAAACTTTAATAAAATTATAGATAATTCAGATCAGCTCTCGGTATTAACTTACTTTCAATTAAATGCGGGATTTGACAACAAACTAAATGAGCCCGATCTCCCACTGAAGATAGATGACGTTAAAAGGTTTTGGGACCTGGAATCGTTAGGCATTACAGATTCACCTAAGTCCACACGTGACGAGGAAGCAATTAAACAGTTTAATGAGACTATTCAATTCAAGAATAATAGATACCATGTTCAATGGCCCTGGACGGAATTTCCTCCAGATCTTCCTAACAATCTAGGGCTAGCATGGGGCCGTCTAAATAATTTAATAAAACGATTAAATAACGATGAAATTGAAGCTTACGATCAGGTGATTCAGGAACAGGTAAAACAGGGCATCATTGAAATAGTACCCGATCCCGCTGTTCCTCAGGCACATACAGTGCACTATCTTCCTCACCATTGTGTCCACAGAAAGGATAAACCAAAACAGCTTCGTGTTGTTTATGATGCTTCAGCTAAATTAAATAAAGATAGTCGAAGCCTAAATGAGTGCCTTATCGTGGGCCTTTAATGTTAGAGGACCTTACAGGATTATTGATTAAATTTAGGGAGCACCCTGTGGGTATAGTTGCCGACGTAGAGAAGGCATTCTTGCAGTTAGGCCTTCAAGAACAAGATAAAGATGTAACGCGTTTTTTGTGGGTCAAAAACATTCATGCGGAAGCAAGCCAGGACAATGTTGTGCATTTGAGATTCTGTCGGGTTCCGTTCGGTATCATATCCAGCCCATTTCTGCTGAATGCAACGATCAGATTCCATCTAAATAGATCGAATAATCCTCTTATGAGACAAATAGCGGAAGATATCTACGTAGATAACATAGTATCAGGCGCACAAACGCTGGAAGACGCATGGAACTTATATGAAACAATTACACGAACGTTTCATAGTTTATCCATGAATTTGCACGAGTGGAATTCTAATTCAAAGGAGCTGGTCTCAAAAATACCAAAGAAATCTTTGGCCGAGGATCAGACACAGGTAAAAGTGTTAGGTTTGTTATGGGACACAAAAAATGACCAGTTACATTTGAAATCTAACTTTAACCGCAGTCAAGTAGTCTCCATTCAGTCAAAACGGGATGTATTGAGAGTAATTGCTTCGGTTTATGACCCTTGTGGTTTCGCGACTCCAGTGTTACTCCCAGCAAAACTTTTTTTTCAAAAATTGTGGAAACTAAATAATATCAAGTGGGATTCTAAATTAGATGACGATTTACTGGCTGAATGGCAAGGGATAGTGTCAAGGTTTTCGTATTTAAAGGAAATTCATATTGACCGGTATTATGCTCGAAATATTAACAGAGACGAAATCGATAACTGCATTCAGTATGAATTACACTGCTTTACAGACGCATCCATGGAAGCGTACGCAGCGGTAGTCTACTTGCGTAGTTCTTTGGGCACTAATAACACTGTTAGTTATGTTATTGGCAAGTCTAGATTAGTGCCCTTAAAGGACCAAAAGGAATTAAAAATTCCGAGATTAGAACTGCTAGGAGTGCTGATCGGCTGCAGGTTGTTAAAATACGTGATGAAATTTTTACGTTTCAAAATAAATTCACAAGTCCTGTGGACCGATAGTCAAATTGTCTTAAGCTGGCATACATCAGAAAAGCTGCTTCCCCCATTTGTCTCCCGCAGAATCAATGAAATCAAACAGAATAAGTCCTTACAGGTTAGATATATACCCTCAAAACTTAATCCATCAGACGTAGGCACTAGATCGGAACGTGTAGATTCCTATATTAAATGGATCAAGGGTCCAAAATTTCTGTCAGAAGATTCAGCCCAGTGGCCTAGGGCTGATAGAGTTAATGATAGTTCAAATGAGATTCATACTCAAGCCTCTTTGGCCGGGGAGGGTCTTTCGAATACGCCCTCAGATAATACGCTCCAATCAGATGTAGATAGGATGAATCCTATGAGAGTAGACCGTAACGTTGATACCGAAACAAAAAGGATTTTAGAAATTCAGGCTGAATATTTTCCAAAAGAAATGAAGGGTGTCGAAACTAGCTTGTCACGTACACTTCAATTATATAAAGATCAGAATGGAGTTATCAGGTGCAAAGGCAGATTTAAATTCACAGATTGGACGAACGATCAGAAAGAACCTATCCTTCTACCGACGAATTCAGACTTCACTCACAAGGTTATTGTGGATATTCATGAGAGAAACTACCACGTGGGGGTTTCTCATACCCTAGCCCTACTAAGGCAAAAGTTTTGGGTCCCACAGGGGAGAGCAACAGTTCAAAGGGTCATTAAAAAGTGTCCAAAATGCGTGAAATACGGAGGAGGCCCTTTTAAACTGCCAGCCATGCCTGATCTACCAAGAGAAAGGGTAAGGCTGAGTTTGCCCTTTGCATTTACAGGGCTAGATTATTTTGGCCCCCTGTTCGTAAACGAGGGTTCAAAGGAAAAGCGTTGGGTATGCTTATTTACCTGTCTGACTATCAGAGCTATACATATGGAAGTAGTTAAAGATTTATCAGCCGAAGAATGTTTACTGGCGATAAGGAAATTCATAGCAGCAAGAGGTCTACCTCAGTTATTTGTGTCAGATAACGCGACTCAGTTTAAGCTCACTGCTAGTGTCATAACTAGCAGCTATTGTATACAGAACAATGTGCGCTGGAAGTTCATACCTGAGTTAGCACCCTGGTTCGGTGGTTTTTATGAACGCCTTATAGGCTTAGTCAAAAACTGTATGAAAAGAACGTTGGACAAACATTTGATCAGTCACAATCAGTTATGTACCATAATCAAGGAACTTGAGGCTGTTTTAAATACCAGACCATTGACCACCGTAGGAGCCGAGTTGGAACATGTGTTATCACCAGCAGATTTTTTAAGAGTAGGTGGTCCGGTTACGACACAGACATCAAACCATGAATTTCTAGAATCAGCGACGTTGACAAAGTCTAACTTGATAGAGGGTTGGAAACGCGGTCAGAATATTTTGTCAGAATTTTCAAAAATGTTTACCAATCAGTACCTAGCTAGTCTTCGAGAGCGAAGCGACAAACATCGGCAACCAAGGGTGGTTGTCAACCGAGCACCGAGAATAGGAGAGACTGTTCAGATTAAGTCAGAGAGAAGCAGGGCACACTGGAAAGTTGGCAAGATATCAGATCTAGTCAAGGGTTCGGATGGACAGATCAGAGTAGCGAAAGTAAAACTTCCAACTGGGGAAATGTTTACCCGTTCAATAGGCCACCTCTTTCCGCTAGAAATAGATGGCGAACAATGTACAGTACCTCCGCCAGAAAATAGTGATCCTACGATCAGAATTGATCATAATTCGAGAAAACTTCTAGTCGACCAACCGCCACCAGTGGACCAGCGAAGACAAGAATCAGATGACCAGGGAGCTGAGCTTTCTCCAATCAGCGTTCCCGCAACCAGTGGCATAGGTGAAGTGCCTGCACAGTCGTCAGCGGTCACGGCGATTCGGCCACCTAGAGCTGCGGCGATCAGAGCTAGAGAGAAAGTTAAACACTGGACGTGTCAGTTATTAGCCAGACTGTTTGAATCATAAAATTATTATCAAGCAAATTATTTGTCACATTTATGTATTGTCATTAAATCATTTAATACAGTTTCTGTTTTATCTTCTTCCTCGGGCGGGAATGTCGCGAATGCGAAATATTGTGGGTAGACACGCATAGCAACAGCCATAGCATTTTGTAACAGGCGTCGCGGGCCAGACGAAATTCCAGGAATACGCCCACACAATAGGCGCCCAGCAACGGCTGATGGTTTCTACGAATTTGCGCTAAGTAGGTCACAGGCGTGCAGGTACTAATCAGATAGATTGACTTCCTAGAATCAAGAAGCTAAGTAGGTCACAGGCGTGCAGGTACTAATCAGATAGATTGACTTCCTAGAATCGAGAAGCTAAGTAGGTCACAGGTGCGCCGTGAGCCTGGTTCTCAGAATCGGGGATATCACGGGCAGCACGGCCGCGCTATATAAAAGCGACACTGGGGTGCCCTCCAGCAAGTAACAATCCCGCCGCAGTAGCGAGTGGACCAAATAGTAGTGTAAGTGTTCTGTGGCGAGCGGACACGAGCCAAGCTACGAGCAGTGTGCAGCCTCGGTAAGTCATAATTTTCCTTTTCACTGTGCATTCAACTTTATTGTTTTTATTGTGTATTATTGAACTGTGTCTTCTTATCACGTGTGCATTTCTAGCTGCAATCCGATTCAATATCCGATGCAATATCAGAAATATAATGCTAGTCGATTGGTCCACGTGTTTACTCAGTTATTATAAATCCGACGACAGTCGGTCGGCAGTGGACAGGTTGTCTCTTAACAGTTTATCAGAACCCAACGATTTGTTGGCCTGCATACGAAGCCGCGGTTGCTCTCAGATATTATAAATCCGGTAGCCCACACCTGCCGGTCGGCGAGTATGCAGGGAGTATCAGATCAGTTTAATAGAAATCCAACATTGGTTGGTCTGCCCATGGACCTGCGGTCCATCAGTGTCGATTGGTAGTGGGCAGGGAGTAATTATCATATCAGTGTACCAGAATCCAACGTAGTTGGCTTGCATATGAAGACCCGCGGTTGTTCTCAGATATTATAAACCCGGCAGCTCACAGCTGCCGGTCGGCGAATATGCAGGGTATATCAGATTATTTAGCAGATATCAGTGCTAGTTATCATGCGAGGCATGGGGTGGCTATTAGGGGAGGTGGAGGCCACCGGGGGGGTTTTCCCCACAGTCAGATTAATGGGGAAGCCTTCCCCACGATCAAGTAATCAGTTACTAATATGAAATATTTGTTTTTCGGATTACACGTGTTTAGTACCCAGGTAATTACGTAGCTATTTATCGTGTGACGTGTATCATTCAATTTAGACATTCGCTATATGCCTAATGTGCAGGCTATTGGCGACACCGGTAGACTCGATCACCTTTTTTGATATCTCTAAAAAAAGTGCGCGAGCCTCCGGGCCCCACGGCCCCAGGGTCTCTACACCAAAAGGCGCAAATATGAAACCACTGTCAAGTTTCTCATATTTGCGCCTCTTAGCCTGTTCGGCGCTAGTAGCCGCTGCACCCGCCACAGAGGAGGTCGCATGGATGTGGGAAGCAGCTAGAGTATCTACACAGGTGGCATCCCACACAAGCGACCTCCCTGTCCTCCAAGGAACAAGCGTCATACCATCAGGTCTCTTGCCATCACTACGTGCCAAACCAATAGGTTCTAATACAGCTGGCACGTGAGCAGTAGCAAGAGACCTGCGGATGATGTCGTTGAGGGCATTGTGGCGGGAGAAACGACCAGCGCTCTTCGAACAGGAGAGCCCGTGATGACCGTAAGCGTCGACGTGGTCACCGCAGTGGCAACGGTGAGGCTGGGTTATTTTGGCGCCAAGCCTAAGACCAACTACCACTGCAAGAGTGGCGTGGTTTAAAAGAGTGCCCAGATTAGCAGAAGGGATAGCATGGAGCCAGTGTCCGGATTCTTTCGCAGAGACAGCGAGAAGACGAGCACGGTCTTTGGAATTTGCTTGCATTAACATTGCGTCAAAAGTTTTTTTACAAATAATGTCATCCCACTGTCTCTGGGAAGGAAGAGAAACCGGCAATTGATTTGGGCTAATCGCTGACCAACCATTTCTTGCCTCTGCCAAGTACGACACCTCAATTGATCCCAAAGACTGGGATATAATTTTTTCAAAGAGAGTGTGTGTACTATAAGCAGAGGAAAGAAAAGCTGGCAGAGAGACACTAGAAATTTTGCGGATTCCCAGACCTCCATACCTGATCGGAAGAGAAGCCTGGGCCCATACTTGATCATCTATCGGACAATTTAAGATTTCAGATAGAATATTTTGTATAAAATTATCCAAATTTTCCAATAAATTATTAAATTTCCAAAGAGGTGAACATCTAACGAAATAAGTAAATTTTGGAACAAATAAGCAGAATCGAATGATGGTCATTGCCATATGAGGATTAATATCTAACAGATGATGGGAAGTGTTTTTGAATTTAGAAATTAAGTCAGTAAAAAATTGAGGAACTGAGGCCTCTAAAACAGGTGCTCCTAAGAGGCGAAGTGACTCATCGTTTAAAATTTTAATACCCGGAGCTAAAATATTGATTTTATTTAATATGTGCAGTTTGGATTCGGCCGAAAAAGAATTTGGAATATAAATTTCACATTTATCAAAATTAAGTTCCAAGCCAATAGTTTTAAATTTTGATATAATTATTTCTAAATCCTTCAAAACCGAACTCACTTCGCCGCCCAAGGTTCCATCATCCAAATACCAAACATTGAATTTGGAATTTAGAACCGAAATTATAGGGTGTATGGCTAAACTAAAAATAACTGGTCCAAGCGGATCCCCCTGCTGACAGCCGACAGCGGAGCTCAGAACATTCTTTTTGTGTACGAGCTTTGAAGGTTCCCGGTAGCACTGCGCCAAGTATAGGAAAAACTGTGGAAATTTATTTTTTACTTCTGAGAGGAGGACCCCCCGATCCACTGAATTGAAGGCATTCTTCACATCAATTTTAAGGAGTACCTCCTCCCGGGAGGTAAATCTACATTAAATTTTATTTGAAGTCGGTTTTTTAAAAATATTTTTTGGAGTTTATTGGAGTTTACTCCTTAAGAATCGATTTTAGCAGCCCGGTATGGGAAAAATCCGGGCAGTAAAATCAATTTATCAATGACCTCGTTACGTTTTTCTGTTACGTTTTTCACAACGTTGAAATTTCTACCCTAACGTTGAGTAAATAAGGTTGGTTTTCGTGCGAAAGAGTCCCCGAAGCGAAAGTCGGTCGGGGCGCGCTCGGACCCGAGTCGCGCGCATAGAGGAGGATATAGCGTCGCGCGTAAACTCCAGTCGTGCGTCGGAGGCCGGAGCTGACACACACTTTTTTTATAAAATCTACATTAAATTTTATTTGAAGTCGGTTTTTTAAAAATATTTTTGGAGTTTATTGGAGTTTACTCCTTAAGAATCGATTTTAGCAGCCCGGTATGAGAAAAATCCGGGCAGTAAAATCAATTTATCAATGACCTCGTTACGTTTTTCTGTTACGTTTTTCACAACGTTGAAATTTCTACCCTAACGTTGAGTAAATAAGGTTGGTTTTCGTGCGAAAGAGTCCCCGAAGCGAAAGTCGGTCGGGGCGCGCTCGGACCCGAGTCGCGTGCATAGAGAAGGATATAGCGTCGCGCGTAAACTCTAGTCGTGCGACGGAGGCCGGAGCTGACACACACTTTTTTATAAAATCTACATTAAATTTTATTTGAAGTCGGTTTTTTAAAAATATTTTTTGGAGTTTATTGGAGTTTACTCCTTAAGAATCGATTTTAGCAGCCCAGTATGAGAAAAATCCGGGCAGTAAAATCAATTTATCAATGACCTCGTTACGTTTTTCTGTTACGTTTTTCACAACGTTGAAATTTCTACCCTAACGTTGAGTAAATAAGGTGCGAAAGAGTCCCCGAAGCGAAAGTCGGTCGGGGCGCGCTCGGACCCGAGTCGCGCGCATAGAGAAGGATATAGCGTCGCGCGTAAACTCCAGTCGTGCGTCGGAGCCCGGAGCTGACACACACTTTTTATATTAAATTATATCCTTAGGTACTAATATTACAAATGCGAAAGTTTGTTTGTTTGTTTGTTGGTTTGTCCTTCAGTCAGAGTGCAACAGAGCTACGGATCGACGTGATTTTTTGCATGAGAATAGTTGATAATCTGGAGAGTGACAAAGGCTATCTACTATTTGTCCCAGAAAAGCAAATAGTTCCCGCGTGATTTTAGAAAATAAATTCATGCGGACGAATCCGTAGCTTTGTTGCTTCGTGATTACAGGACAAACCAACAAACATTTTTATTTTCAACACATAGTACGTATCATCCTATCATGACACTCCCAAAACTTTAATGAACTTTATGTCATCATCATCATCATCATTATCAGTAACCCATCAACGGCTCACTACTGAGCGCAGGTCTCCTCTCAGAGAAGGGTTATAAGCCATAGTCCACCACGCTGTCCCAATGCGAATTGGCGGACTTCACACACCTTCGAGAATATTATGAAGAACTCTCAGATGTGCAGGTTTCCTTACGATTTTCCTTCCTTCTTTCCTTCACCGTTGAAGCAAGTGATATTTAATTGCTTAAACGCACTTGACTCCGAAAAGTCAGAGGTGCGTACCCGGGATCGAACCTGCGACCCCCCGAATAGGAGACCACAGTCCTAACCACTAGGCTATCACTGCTTAAGTCATCATAAATAAAGGCTTTAGTCAAGCCTTAAGGGGGCTCAGTATGCGCGAACGAAGTTGCCGGCGCACGTGGGTAACCTGCTTGCTATTTCACCTAACATTGTGTGAGAAAGAGATAGACTCAGTGTAGCGAGTGCATGCGCGCATACTTCCGTGCTACCGTCCCGCTCCCGCTCCGTGTCGGGTGAGAGGCGCGATAATTTACACCGAAATCCACCGCGCGAATAGGGTTGAATAGTCGTTTGGGAAAAGTGTTTTTGAGAAAAAACTACTAAATGTATGTTTACAAAGTAAAATTATTTGAACTGATGAATAAATAAACTATGTCTAATGATAATTTTTTTTGGAATTTTTATACTACTAATGTTATTTATTTGCGCCAAAAGTTGTCATAAATTTAGTGTGAAAATGACGATCTTTCGAGGCTCGTAACTTTTTAGCGAATATTTTTTTCACTATTTTATATATCAATAAACCTAGATAATGACGAGGCAAATCGACATAATACTTAGTTTTGAGCGTACAATATCAAATAATGTAGTAATCACTCATCTACGTTTGTATGAAGAAGGTACTGGCTTGCGTCCCCTTAAGTAAGATTATGTTATTATTAACTGTTATGAACTATTGTAGATAGAATTTCAACTTTGCGTCTAATCTGCCAAGTGCCAACGTTTTGATGTTATAGTTTCTAAAATAATGTACCTATTTGAAAAGCATTTCATATATTAGGGTCTGGTTCGACATCCAAATCTAAATATCCTTACTAATGAACTCGCCGGCATATTTAGCGGAATTTATTTTGATATCAGTATCATATAAGGTTGCTGGCTGGTTTAATACGTCATTTAATTTAAAAAGAAATATTTTCAAACTAAGAAAACAACTGAACATCACATTTTATGCAATTGTTTTAATTTTATTCAAATACACCTTATCTGGAGCGAACTTCGAGTATTTCTTCCTTCTGAGTTTGATTTAAAATTTCATTGAAATACTGTTTTTTGTTAGTTTTTTTTAATCGCGTATCTTTCTGGATTTGATGACTGAATTATGCCTGACTTAGCCCCAACGGAGATTGCCAGGGCACTCGAAATGCGAAGAAATGGTCAAACCTACAGAGTGATATCCAGAGATCTTCGTCGACCAGTTTCAACGATCCATCGCAGTATCCAACGGTTGAGGGAGACCGGTACTTATGTGAGAAGAGCAGGACAAGGCAGAAAAAGACGCACTTCGAGTAGGGATGATCGTTTCATTCGGCTTCGTGTACGTAGGAACCCCCGTTTTACGGCCGTCTAAGCCCGACATGAGTTAGAAGCAGTGCGGGGTGTAACCGTAAGTGAGCGTACGGTACGAAAAAGGCTCGAAGAAGCTGGTTTGGGTTCATTTGTGCCCGCCAAGGCTCCAAGGCTCGAGGTAAATCATCGTAGAAACAGGTTAACTTTTGCTCAGTGAACATCGACTTTGGAACGCGGACCAATGAAGTAAGGTATTGTTTAGTGATGAGTGCAGAATTCTCTTAAATCAAATTGACGGCAGGCAAAGAATATACAGACGCAAAGGAGAACGATACATTCAGACAAATTTTGAAACTACAGTTGCATACGGTGGTGGATCAATAATGGTTTGGGCGGGCATTTGTTTGGGAGCTCGCACAGACTTGGTAGTGATTGACAGAGGGAGTCTGACTGCAGACCGCTATATCAGGGAAGTTTTAGAAGAAAATGTCGTACCGTTTGCCCCATATATCGGTGACGATTTTGTTTTTATGCAGGATAATGCTCGGCCGATGCAGCGGGCGATGGAGAGAGCTATGCTCGGAGTGTCCCTGCGGGATCGAATCAGTAATGAGGAGATCCGTAGGAGAACCAGAGTCACCGACATAACTAAGCGAGTCGCGATACTGAAGTGGAAATGGGCGGGGCACATAGTTCGAAGAGCTGATGGTCGTTGGGGTCCCAAGGTGCTGGAGTGGCGACCCCGCACCGGGAAGCGCAGTGTTGGCAGACCCCCCACCAGGTGGACCGACGACATCAAACGAGTCGCAGGGAGCCGCTGGATTCAGGCGGCGCAAGACCGAGACCTGTGGAAGTCCATGCAAGAGACCTTTGTCCAACAGTGGACGTCTATCGGTTGATAAAGAAGAAGAAAAAGAAGAATGCTCGGCCGCATACCGCTCGGGTAACTCAAGCTTATCTTAATGATATGAATCACTGTTATGGAGTGGCCGGCGAGATCATCGGATATGAACCCAATAGAGCACGTTTGGGACTTGCTGAAAAGAAAAGTTAAGTCCAGAATTCCAGCTCCTGCCAACGTGGGAGAACTGCGAATCGCCGTAGTTGAGGAATGGCGGAGACTATCCCAGGAGACCATCAATAACATCATTCTCAGTATGCCTAGACGGGTAGAAACTTTAATAAGAGCACGTGGAGGAAATACGCGATATTAATCACGATTTTTCTAATTTAATTAATTGTTATTTTAATATTAAATTTCACTTTTCCCGGTTACATGAAAAGTTCAAAAATGTACAATTTTTCACAAATAGCCTTTACTCGCAAAATCTGTCCTTAATGTGATCTCATTTTATGTAAAACAAATGAAACTTTAAATAACAAAAGAAGTGTAGTAAGTAGATTTTAAAATAAAACCATATTTTTTTAATTATGGACCTTTTTTTATGTTCCGCTAAATATGCCGGCGAGTTTATTATAAATGCGAAAGTTTGTTTGTTTGTTGATTTGTTGGTTTGTCCTTCAATCACGCCGCAACAGAGTTAAGGATTGACGTAAATTGACGTAAACTGGAGAGTGACATAGGCTTCTTTTTATCCCGGAAAATTAAAGAGTTTCCGCGGCATTGTAAAAACTATTTCCACGCGGATGATGTCGCGGGCATTAGCTAGTATTTTAAATGCCAAGGTGTGTTTTCTTATTGGTTTGTCCATCAATCACGCCGCAACTAAGCTACGGAACGACGTGATTTTTTGCATGGGTATAATGGCGGACCTGGAGAATGACATTGGCTACTTTTTATCCCGGAATATTAAGGATTTCCCGTGCGCGGACACGGGATATTTTTAGAGAATTTATTAATTTTTTATTATATAATTTAAGATTATTTAAATTATAGAAAAAAATTCACCAAAATCAGTCAGATATCGATGATTTTTTTTATATAGGTATAGGTATTATAGGAGGTCCATAATCAATCAATCAATCATTTTATTTTGCAAGAATATGGTACATGAAATATAGACATATTCACATAGATGTTAAGTTAACAATTATACAGCTTCAACATATCCTGCCAAGCTTGGCGTGCAAAAAACAATCCTTAATAATTGAATAAATAATAACATAGATGAGACCTTTTACCCTGGAAAAATAGTAAATTAACCCATGCGGACGAAGTCGCGGGCATCAGCTAGTCTAGTATAAATATAGATTGTTTAAAGCTATCGCATCTTACAGCGTATTTGACTGTAGGATTAAACGGAGCATAAAGTTGGGATTTAGTATTATAATGAAATTATGCGGCAAGTTAGTTTTGCGGCCTCGTCGGATCGCGGCATACTTCGGGCTCAAGTTATTGTTTCCACTTTATTAGCTGACCGCAAACTAAATTCGGGAACGTACTCGCATACCCTGTTATATTATTGTTACATAATTCGACTGTTTCAAGTTGCTCATTCGTGAGGCTGTAATGTTTTAGTGCGTAACAAATCTAACCCATACAATAATTGTGCGGCCCAACATTACTTACGTTGGAATACCAGCAATTTTGAGGTGATAACGTCTTATAAATCGATGAACACCGGCTGCACGCACGAAAAAGTGTCGCGTTCCGCCTGAGCCTGAGGGTGCAAGCGAGAGCGCGGAACAAGCGATAGAGAGGCACGATCGGCCCAAGCGTTGGCTTGTGACACATTTATTTATTCATCAATGTTTTTTATGACGTTATCACGTAAAACTATCGTCCGTAAACCGACTTTACAGACAACCAATTTTTGACGTGATAACGTCTTATAAATCGATGAACACGATGAACACATGCGTGCAGCCGACGCACAAAGAAGTGTCACGTTCCACTTGAGCATGTGCGTGCAAGCGAGAGCGCGGAACAAGTGATAGAGAGGCACGATCTGCCCAAGCGTTGGCATATACAGCCCGCACACAGTCAATATTATTGTCAATAAAAATATTGTAAATATTTTGGTCAATATTTAGACTCCGCACACTACGCAATAATATTGTCAATATTTCTAACAAAAAGTGATTCAGTAAGGCGTAGAAGCTTGATTCTCGTGCACCGTGCACGTGTGCTAAAATGGATACAAAGAAAAAAACCATTGCATTGGTTATTGCATTAACTTTTATGAATAAAAAGTCGGCCAAGTGCAAGTCGGACTCGCGCACCGAGTAAAAATAAAACGATAGTATTATATTAATTTGCTTATTTGTCGTTAACTTTGTTTGTAGAGGTTTATTGTTAATATAAAAAAACTATGCTAGTTAGAGCGTTGGTTTTATTTTTCCTGTAAAATATACATAAACCTCTATTGACCATAATTATTTCAGATTTTTCAATTGGTAAACTTCGGAGATAAGGGGGGGGAACGTTATTTTTTCGACATTTTGGCCGATTAATCAAAAACTATTATATATAGAAATAAATAAAAAACTGTTTTGGAATGCACAAGTTAAGGCCTTTCATATGATACTCCACCCGGTATAGTCATCTTACTTTGAAATTTCAAACCCCCGATTTTCCCCCTTTTTTAGGGTTCCGTAGTAAACAAGGAACCCTTATAGTTTCGCCATGTCCGTCCGTCTGTCTGTCTGTCTGTCTGTCTGTCTGTCTGTCTGTCTGTCTGTCCGCGGTTTAGCTCAGAGACTATTGGTACTAGAAATCTGTAATTTGGCAAGGGTATAAATATCAATTACGCCGACAAAGTGGTGAAATAAAATACCATAGATAAGGGGGGTGGAACGGTATTTTTTTCGACATTTTTGCCGATTAATCAAAAACTATTATATATAGGAATAAATAAAAAACCGTTTTAGAATGCACAAGTAAAGGCCTTTCATATGGTACCCCACTCGGTATAGTTATTTTACTTTGAAATTTCAAACCCCCGATTTTCCCCCTTTTTTAATAAAACTAAAAATAATTTTCGTTTTTTCTTTATTCCAATGATGTTGGGCCACTATTATACACAACTATGCCAAATTTCATATCGATAGCTTTAATAGTTACTGAAATAATCGACTGTGACAGACGGACGGACGGACGGACGGACGGACAGAGAAAGTCTCACCAGAAGGGTTCCATTTTTACCATTTTGGTACGGAACCCTAAAAAAGAAAGAAGCGATGGCTTAAATACTGGATGACAAAAAAGTGGAATTAAATCATTTAAATCTAATAAATGAACTTCGAAATACAGAAAAAGATGATTTTAAAAATTACATGAGAATAAAAGGTAGTAGCTTTCAAAAATTACTATCTTTAGTAACCCCTCACTTAAAAAAACAAGATACACTGATGCGAAAATCGTTACGTCTCCCACATTCTAATAAATGCTATTAAATATTCTTTTTCATTGCTTGTTGCAATGGGGATGTCCTCCATTTTTGGTTGCGAGCGCACGTCCTCCTGCCTTGAAATCTTTTTCAACTAAAATATTGACGCGCGCCCGCACACTGTCAATATTATTGAGAATATCCCTGCCTCCCCCCGATATTGACGAAATTTCCGGACTTCGACAATAATATTGATCAAACCTTCAATACGCCCCGCACACAGTCAATAATATTGTCAATATTCGTAAATATTGACAATAATATTGACTGTGTGCGGGCTGCCGAGACATAGAGCACCCGCCGCCGCCCGCCAGTCATCGTCAATGTTTCTTTATGACGTTATCACGTGAAACTATCGTCCGTAAACCGACTTTATAGACAACCAATTTCTTTAATATATATAACTAGCTGATGTCCGCGACTTCGTCCGCGTGGATTTAGTTTTTAAAATCCCGAGGGAACTCTGATTTTCCGGCATGCATATGTCACCCTCCAGGTTGTCAACTATAAATATCCAGAAATCACGTCAATCCGTAGTTTGTTGCAGCGTGATTGAGGGACAAACCAACAAACAAACACACTTTCACATTTATAATAATTATGTATTAGAAGGAAGAATTGAGAATACGATAATAAAGGCGAACTAATTAAATTTTAGAACACAACAGCTACTATTGTGACTTAAATATGATGATAGATATATTCCCTCGGAATTTTTTTGTAGAAAATAATGCGTACTTTAATTTTAATGTATCATCAATAGTTTTCTCAGCACACGCCACATAATGCATTTTACAGGCAAATTTTGCTACTTTGGGTTACATTATTGCGATTTTCTTAAGGATCTCTAATTTATTGAAAATAAATTATAGCCCATGTTACTTCCTGATAACTTAGCTTTCTATTGGTTAAAATCGGTCCAGTAGTTACAGAGCCTATTCGGTACAAACAAAAAACAAAAAATCTTTCCTTTTTATAATATTAGTATAGATAATATAGATTTATATGCCCATATATAAATCTTTCACCTGCCGCTAGATGTCGCTGCCCCTGAAAAGTTCAAGCTATCATTCTGCTCACAACAGATGTATATTAGTCTACCTATGCTGTAGTTACGTCGTCGACGAACAACACTAACACATCTAGTTTCGTTAGAGTTGCCCGTCGACGTCCCACCTCTAGTTTGACGAAGACGAAGAATATAGGCGCAACTAGTTACGTCAGTATTCTTCGTCTTCGTCAAACTAGAGGTGGGGGTCGTCGACGTTTTGTTCGTGAACGCAACGAGACTGTTTAACGTCGACGATATACTAGTTCATTAAACAGTTCAACCTTCGACTAGTTTAGGTACGCCGTACGTCGTGAACAGAATGTAGCTATGGCTATGTTCCTCGTTTACGTTCGTTGAAACAACTGTAGCGATAACGGAGAACGGAGCTAAGATTTTTCAAGACAACTAGATTTACTCGTGGTTTCGCTTCTACCAAAAGTAATCCAAAATTCCGAAAGATGATTCCCATACAAAATTACCAATTTTGATTCTATCAATTTTTAGCGGTTCTTTTGGGTTTTCTCTATTTTTTTAAATACACCCTTGGTTTAGAACAAGCAAAACAAAAAAAATATATATATACGCAGGTCCATCGACTACCGCGAGAGCTTAAGAAGTTAGGATGGAATGAATATCCACGCATCTTTTTACGCCGTATAACTTCCAAATTCAAACCTAGCTTTTTAATATCACTTCCACAAAATGCGTTCTCTCTTTGAATAGGTCCTATGTGCTAACAGGTCAACGGACAACTGCAATCTCTGTAGATGTACAAGCCGCCACACATATTTGTTATACTTACCTATATTATTGCAGGTGAAGCAGCCATTCGATCAAAATCAGCTCGTCTGACTGTTTTGGTGCCGCCTGAACCCCCGAAGATCACGAAAGGACCCGTTTTAGAAGCCGTTGAAGACAGCGAAGTGATGCTGGAATGCGTGTCTGTTGGGGGCAAACCTGCCGCTGAAGTGAGTGGTTTTACCTTCATTAAGAGACCCTTCGAAAAGCTGATGGTCGTTGGGGTCCCAAGGGGCTGGAGTGGCGACCCCACACCGGGAAGCGCAGTGTTGGCAGACCCCCCACTTGGTTGACTGACGACATCAAACGAGCCGCAGGGAGCCGCTGGATTCAAGCAGCGCAAGACTGAGACCTTTGTCCAGCTGTGGACGTCTATCGGATGACAAGAAGCAGAAGAAAGAACCTTTTTTTTAAGCGAAATGGTGAGAAGAAGAGGGTTATATCCTACAGTGGACGTCTATCGGATGACAAGAAGCAGAAGAAAGAACCTTTTTTTTAAGCGAAATGGTGAGAAGAAGAGGGTTATATCCTACAGTGGACGTCTATCGGATGACAAGAAGCAGAAGAAAGAACCTTTTTTTTAAGCGAAATGGTGAGAAGAAGAGGGTTATATCCTACAGTGGACGTCTACCGGTTGATGAAGAAGGTGCTGGTGGTGAAAGTGAATATAAATAGGAAAAATTATATATTTTTTTTTAATTTATTTTAACAAGTAATGCACAATAATGAATACATAGTAATTCGTCCCGCCAAACTGCGCAGTTTGTTGGCGAGTTAGCGCTCTTAGCAAAATAACATATTACATACCGTGCACTCATGCTAAATAACTAAATACTTTAACACTAACCAATTTAACCCAAAAAGAAAAAAAATACCTAATAAAAGTACATCTAGAAAACATAATCTTATCTACTAATATTATAATATAATATATATTCTTTATATTATAATGAATATAATATACATAATCTTTAATCCGAAAGTACTTTGTTAGAATCTAATTTCAAGAAAAAACTATTATATTCTAGTCTATTCCACTTAATCGGTCCGTAAAATTGACTGAGTGACTGACTGTTCTATCAACGCACAGCTCAAATCACCAGACGGATCGGGCTGAAAGGCGTACAGATAGCTATTAAAGGAGCCGCTAAGAAAGGATTTTTGAAAATTCAACCTCTGAGGGAGTAAATAGGGGTTTGAAAAATCGAACTTAACGCGACCGAGGCCGCGGGTAAAAGCTATCCTTACTAATATTATATAACTGCCTCGTTGGCCTAATGGTGAGCACGTTCGACTATGGATGACGAGGTCCCAGGTTCGATTCCCGGGTCGGGAAAAAAAATGTATTGGGTTTTTCTGTCAAGAAATTCTCATTACTAGCCCGGACTTAGGAAGTTAGCAGTGATTCATTCCCATGCCTCGGAGAGCAAGTAAAGCCGTCGGTCCTGCGCCTGATCTCTCTGCAGTCGTGTCGGATTTTCCGTCCCATCGGACTATGAGAGTGAGGGAATAGAGAGTGCACCTATGTCTGCGCACACAATTGTGCACTATAATATCTCCCGCGCAGATGGCTAATCTCTGAGCAGGTTGGCCGCCGTGATCGAATTCGGTCGGGAGGACATTATAATAAAAGCGAAAGGGTGTTTGTTAGTTTGTTGGTTTGTCCTTCAATCAAGTCACAACAGAGCTACGGTTCGATGTGACTTTGCATGGGTATAATGGATGACCTGGAGAGTGACATAGGCTACTTTTATCCCGGAAAGTTAAGGAGCTCCCGCGGGATAAAAGCTAAATACACGCGGCCGAATCGTCCGCGGGCATCAGCTAGTGTTAATATGAATTAGTGTTTGTTTAAATGATTAATTTGTTGCAGATCACGTGGGTGGACAGCGATGGGGGTGTACTCAGCCAGGGCGTGACGTACACGGTCGAACAAATGTCGGACGGGCGCAGGTTCATTGCTCGGTAAGGCTCAAACAAACAGAACGCGGTTCGTCGATGTCAAGCTCTCTGGTCAATTGCGAATAAGCTGCATCAATCATTGCTACTACTATTATCTCAATAAAATTATGCTGATAGGCTGAACTTATGGCGTTCTTGCTGCAACAACGCTTTTTTATCAGTAGAGAGAAGGTCCACCAATCAGAGCTGATTGCGATCGCAATAAAGTAACAATCATTTTTAGACAATCCCGCGGCAGGCTTTAAACAAATACAATTTATAACAATAACTTTAAACTTATCACTATCTCATTCCATCACCGGTCCACTTCCGCGCACGGGTCTCCTCAGAATGAAAAAGGTTTAGCCTATAGTCAAGTGTGCATTAGCAGATTTCAAAATAATTTGTTTGCATTATAGACAACTCTTGAATTACTCTCACATACACTCTATTACTTCGCTTAGTCTTGTCGCTTTGTGTGACAAAGACGACGCTCTACGAAGTTGAGTCTGGCTAAAGTTCCTGGTGCCAATCTCACCATAATGCTACTTTAATTACAAATCGTTAACATATTGTAGAATACGCGCGCGTAAAGATCGTCGCGCCGCGTTATGTCTGTTCCAGGGTTTAATTGAAGCCTCTTTAAATAACGAATTTGTTTAGGCACGCTAAAGAAAATTGTTTTGAAATTCTATTAGTGTTTCTTGCGAAAATCTCTTTAGGCATTAATAAATTGTTTTATCTTTTAAATTTTATTATTCCCAAACTTAGTTATTAATGTTGTTATCTAATATAACAAGAGGATAATTTATTGAATCTAGGATTTCATTAAATTAATGAAATTTTCGAATATGAGTTTGCGGTTGTTGTATGTATGTTGCCTTGTGCTTAATATTGCGATATTTGGAACTCCTTTTCGGGGGATCCGAGTGATCCCTGTGATCTCTGACTTTTCAGAGTTATGTGCGTTTTAATTAAATTAAATACACCTAAATAAATGTATAATTTAATTAAATAAGCAGGGATAGCCTTTTGGCTAGGACTATGATCTCCATTACGGTTCGTAGGTTCAATCCCGGGCACGCACTTCTATCTTTTGGAGTTATGTGTATATTTAAGCAATTAAATATTACATTCCTCAATCAACGGCGTATTAAAACACCGTGAGGAAACGTCTGAGAGTTCTCCATAATGTTCTCAAAGCTGTGTGAAGTCTGCCAATTTGCATTAGGCCAGCGTGGTGGACTATGGCATTTAACCCTCCTCTGAGAGGCGACTCGCGCTCAGTAGTCAGTAGTGAGCCGTTGATGGATTGCTGATCTTTTTTATTGCGAGATAGGCTAGCGCTAGACGACAGTCAATAATGGAAAGCCCCGAAGAGGTGTAGGTTGGAGCGCTCTTGCCTAGAAGATGCCTATTCACTCTTACATTAAAGGTAGCAGGAAACATGAACACTGGAAGGGCGTTCCACACCTTAGCGGTTTGTTCAGAAACATTGAACTAAAGCGTTTCGATGTTTCGTTTGACGATGATGAATGATTTTTCTAAGAGTTTTTTTTTACGTGATAACGTCTTATAAATCGATGAACACCGGCTGCACGCACGAAAAAGTGTCACGTTCCGCCTGAGCCTGCTCGTGCAAGCGAGAGCGCGGAGCAAGCGATAAAGAGGCACGATCGGCCCAAGCGTTGGCTTTTGACAAGGGAGCGCCCACCGCCACCCGCCAGTCATCGTCAATATTTCTTTATGAGGTTATCGCGTAAAACTATCGTCCGTAAACCGACTTTCATCATCATCATCAGCAACCCATCAACGGCTCACTATTGAGCGCAGGTCTCCTCTCAGAGAAGGGTTATAGGCCATAGTCCACCACGCTGGCCCAATGCGAATTGGCAGACTTCACACACCTTCAAGAACATAATGAAGAACTCTCAGGTGTGCAGGTTTCTTCACGATGTTTTCCTCACTTTTTTCCTTCACCGTTGCAGCAAGTGATATTTAATTGCTTAAACGCACTTGATTCCGAAAAGTCAGAGGTGCGTACCCGGGATCGAACCAGCGACCCACCGAATAGGAGACCACAGTCCTAACCACTAGGCTATCACTGCTAATACCGCTAAACCGACTTTACAGACAACCAATTTTTTTTTATAACCTGCTGGTTCTGAAGATTTTGTGTTCAACAGATCAACACTCCGTCTCCGTCCACGAAGGCACCACCACGATCAAACATTCACGTGTCAAGCTCAAAATACAGCGGACAGAGCCTACAGATCTGCTGCTGTTAAACTTAAGGTAAGAAATTCTTCTTCTTTATCAACCGAAAGGCTTCCTCTGCTGGATGTTGGTCTCTTGCGAAGAATTCCACATGCTTGTAACTAGCGGCTCCCTGCAACTCGGCTGATGTCGCCAGTCCACCTAATGGGGGGTCTGCCAACACTGCGCTTTCTGAAGCGGGGTTGCCACTCCAGCAACCTTGAGATCCCAACGACCATCAGCTCTTCGAACTATGTGCTCCACCCATTTCCATGTCAGTTTCGCGACTCGCTGAGCTATGTCAGTGACTTGGTTCTCCTACGGATCTCCTCATTCCTCATTTTATTTCGCAGGGATAATCTAAGCATAACTCCCCCATCGCTCGTAGAGCGACCCTGACCATGCCTTCTCATAAGTTCTTCATGATGTTCTCAAAGTCTGCCAATTTGCATTGGGCCAGCGCGGTGTGATGGACTATAATGCTTCTCAGAGAGGAGATCTGAGCTCAATAGTGAGCCGTTGATGATGATGATGATGCGGATTAGCAAGCCCATCACCCGTGCGAAGACTAGCGAACAAGAAACAGGAAAAAAACAAAGAACAAAAACTTAATTTTAAAACTAGATTATTTCCAACCCCAAGGCATTATTTCCTTATTACGAAATCCCCTTGAAAATTAAAAGTTCATCCTTTATTTTAACGATAGTTAAGCCCTTGCTATAAAAGCTCAGCGTTGACATAAAATAAATGAAATATAAAACAAAGACTTTCGCCACGAAAATTGGCTGCGTAATCCTCCGCGTGCCAACCGCTTATTTGACGTCACTCCCCTCCGAGATATTTTTGATATTTCCAAGTTTGCCGACAGCTTGAAAAACTTCTAATAAAATAAGTGAATCACGTGATACAATAATAACTTTTAAACTTTGAGTTATTTCTGTTTCCAGTGCAGAACTATTTCAAACTGATCATGCCCACAATTTTATCTGCGTAAGACAAGGCGTTTGACAGTTATATTAAAAAAATCGAGGCAGTCATAGAACTGCCGACAGAAGTAAAAACTCAAAACAATGGAACAAACGCAATACGTCACGAGCAAGTCGACGTCATCGGTGAAGTTTGACTTCAAAAAACTAGCTCATGCGAGACTTAGTTTTAGAGAATCCCTCGGGATCTCTGATTTTCCGGTATAAAAAGTAGCTTACGTCACTCTCGTCCTTAACTATACCCATGCAAAAAATCACGTCGATCCGTAGCTCTTTTGCGACGTGATTGAACTATTGATATTGAACGACAAACCGACAAACAAACACACTTTCGCATATTTTGCAATATTATTAGTAAGGATATTAATTACAGTTTAATTAATGAATTAAGTAATTTTTAGTTTTTTTTCTTTTTAATGTGGTGTGCAATAAAGTGTATTAATTTCATTTTATTTCATTTCAAGTATCATCCTATAGCCCAGTCTTACTTAAGACTGAGTATTCTGTGTATTTTATTTTTGGTAGACTTATTTTAGTGAAATAAAAAACAAAGACTTTCGCCAGGCAAAATTGGATGTGTAATTTTCTGCTTGCGACTGTGGCTTATTGACGTCATATCTTTCTAAGGCATTTTCAAAGTTATTTGTGATATTGCGAAGTTTGTCGGCAGCTTTCGTAACAGTATTTTTGACCTAGAATTTTCCTTGCAGGCTCTATTTAGGCCCGACGGAAAAAGTGGGATGTTATAAGTTTGACCGCTATTTGTCTGTGTGTGACATCGAAGCGCTCAAACGGATGCACCAATGTAAATGTAGTGTTTTCTTATCCGATAATTTAATATAAAAAATGATTTTTAAGGGGGCTCAGTATGCGCGAACGAAGTTGCCGGCGCACGTGGGTAACCTGCTTGCTATTTCACCTAACATTGTGTGAGAAAGAGATAGACTCAGTGTAGCGAGTGCATGCGCGCATACTTCCGTGCTACCGTCCCGCTCCCGCTCCGTGTCGGGTGAGAGGCGCGATAATTTACACCGAAATCCACCGCGCGAATAGGGTTGAATAGTCGTTTGGGAAAAGTGTTTTTGAGAAAAAACTACTAAATGTATGTTTACAAAGTAAAATTATTTGAACTGATGAATAAATAAACTATGTCTAATGATAATTTTTTTTGGAATTTTTATACTACTAATGTTATTTATTTGCGCCAAAAGTTGTCATAAATTTAGTGTGAAAATGACGATCTTTCGAGGCTCGTAACTTTTTAGCGAATATTTTTTTCACTATTTTATATATCAATAAACCTAGATAATGACGAGGCAAATCGACATAATACTTAGTTTTGAGCGTACAATATCAAATAATGTAGTAATCACTCATCTACGTTTGTATGAAGAAGGTACTGGCTTGCGTCCCCTTAAAACACCGACTTCAAACACCCACGCCACTGCAAAGTATATAGGTAATTTTAAATTATTTAAAAACCGCTCGACCGATTTCAAATGGGAGCAGGCGTCTTCGAGTAATTGGTGAAAATACATAAAAAAGGTTCCGATGAGTTGATAACCTCGTCCTTTTTTAAAAGTCGGTTAAAAAAAGATTCCGACGAATTGATAACTCCCTCCTTTTTTGAAGTCTGTTAAAAACGGGTTTTACTGGGATGGATGTTAGATATTATGTGTTAAACATCTTCTATCAGCTCTTACCTCAGGCAATATTATAGGTATAAGTCAACAACAAATTGTTATTGATATTACCTACTTCTATTTACCTAATCGACTTGAAGGTAAACTAGGTATATGCGAAATTATTTGCGTTGCAATTAAATATAACATGCTTCAATGGGAAAGGAAACCTTGAGCCTTCTCCTTAATGTTTTCAATGTTCGAATTTTTGAAGCCTCAATAGCCCAACGGAAAAGGTGCGGACTAAAAACTGAAAGGTCGCAGGTGCGAACCCCATCAGTTGCCATATCGTACCCACTCCTAACACAAGCTTTCCGCTTATTTGGAGAGGATAGGAGGATATTAGTCAACTTCATCTTGCTGATAATATAAAAAAATCGGCCAAGTGCGAGTCGGGCCTCGCTCTTTTAGGGTTCCGTTAAAAAAATTAAATTAAAAAATTTCCATCTACCCACCTACCCATTTTAATTTAATTTTTTTAATTTAATTTAATTTTTATTATTTGGTGTTATAGCGGCAATAGAAATACATAATATGTGAAAATTTCATCTGTCTATCTATTACGGTTTACGAGATACAGCCCTCTGACAGACGGACGGACGGACGGACGGACGGACGGACGGACGGACGGACGGACAGCGTAGGCTTAGTAATAGGGTCCCGTTGGTACCCTTTGGGTACGGAACCCTAAAAACTAAACAATGTTGTGTGAAGTCTGCCAATTAGCATTGGGTCAGCGTGGTGGAGATAGATATTATGATACTTCGATAGATAGTGGCAGGAGTCATAATGTGTCATACACACACAGCCAAAGGTTCGCCTACGTGAAATAAATAATTTTGAATTTTTTTGATACGACTCTTCAAGTTTATGGTTGGTCTCTTAAAATACCACAGCTCCTGTGGTCTTTAAATATATCGAAAAAACAGCCAAAGACAACTGTCCCGATTAAGATGAGACGTAAAGCGTAGGCCATAAAAACAAATGAGCTCAAACTGCATCGATAGTAACATAAAATCGAATGAGATAAAATAAAAGTGTGCCGGCTTGCACACATAAATTACTACTTAAGCCACAACCACCAATAATGGATAAGGGGGAAACGAAATATAGAAACAGGAGGAAGAAAAAGCTTGCGCGAAATTTTTGTCTTTTCTGTGAATTTCAGTTGAACGGACGTCCAGAATAAAATGGCCTACGAAAACCCTGCCTTCACAGAGCTTTATAATTAACACTGGAGAAGGTGCTGATATTTTTTTGGAACGAAGTTCCTTATCGCGCGTCGCGAAAGGGGGCTAGACGGAAATTAATACCAAAAGTTGTAACGACACTTTCGACACTTTTTGATGGCCTAAAAAATATCTTATATAATAATTTCAACAAGTTGTGCATCGCTCCCGTGGCTCAATTGGCCCGCGTTCGGCCGCTAACCGAAAGATTGGTGGTTCGAGCCCACCCGGGGGCGCGCAATTGTCATCGAATGTCATCGAATACGTATACGATCAATGGAATAACTTTTAGACAATTGGTACCCAGACTAGTCACAGGGAGCCGCTGGATACAGGCAGCAGGCATCGGTATACTGTTTGTGTTTACACCATCACTTATGTCTGTCCCACTTTTTGACGAATTTCGATAGATTTTCAATACAAAGACTATCTGAACGTCAAAATTCGTTGGTTAAACGTTAACGTCGTTGGTGAAATCGGCACTTACAACTTAACAAGTACAGTTCTCTGAGTTTATCCCAATTTTACCGTGTAGAATTAGAAGGGTGGGTCGCAGAAATGTGGTCGTGTTTTTCGTACTGGTAAAGTGAAAATAAGGAGGCAATGCAAGCCTCTAATTTTGTGACGGCGGTGAGTTGCGACGCTCTGAAAGTGTCAGCAGAGCCGATATAATGCTGGAAGAAACTTTTTCATCATACCTATTCGAAAAACGAATATTGGCTTCAGAGGATAGCGGGAGCAAAATTTAATTTTAACCCCATGGGACTTTTCATTTCTCACTTCTGATTGGTCCGCGTTCGTGCTTTAGCATACTAAAGCACTAACGCGGACCAATCAGAAGAGAGAATTCAAAAATGTGTCGAAATTCAAAAATGTTTGAGAAGCTGTTGTCTTCGATAAGTCACGTGATCGTCGATAAGATATACATACGCCCATACTTTCAACATAAATATTAATGTTTAATTATTTCATAAAAAATTATTTGTGTTTTATTTAAACTTTCAATATACGTATTGGTAATGTCTATACTCTATACATAGTAGGTTGATACTCTTAGCTTTTTCTCATAGGTAATGATGAAAAATAGTGTGTGTCATTCGGGGCCAAAATTTTTTGTTCTCGGGCGGCGTATATTGAATTCCTCGCTACGCTCAGGATTCTACTTTAGAATCCTTCACTTCGCTCTGAATTCAAAATAACGCCCTCGGGGAACAAAAAATTCCTTTGGCCCCATATAACACAAATAACTATTTAATGTTTGAATTCCGTTTTCTATTTGCTAGTGAAGTTGTAGATGAGACTTTTTTTCTAAATCCGCTTTCCGCATTCCGCTTTCCGCTTTCCGAACCAGTGGTAGAGTCATGACTTGTCATAAGAGCCACAGGTTGGCCTACGTGAAATAAATAATTTTGAATTTTGAATTTTTGAATTTAAATATAACTAGCTGATGCCCGCGACTTCGTCCGCATGGATTTAGTTTTTAAAAATCCCGCGGGAACTCTTTCATTATCCGAGATAAAAAGTAGCTCCCCCGGTCTGAACCGCTACTACATCCATTACTGCAAAAAATCATGCAAAAAATCGCATCAATCCGCTGTTCTGTTGCGACGTGATTGAAGGACAAACCAACAAACAAACACACTTTCGCATTTATATTATCAGTAATGCTTTATTATAACACTTTTTATAATTGTCAATTTTTTTACCATACTTAACCAAAGACAAAATTACGTTTACTGTCATTTACGTTTTGTTATTCCACTGTCATTTGCGTTTTTCTTATACCACGTTTTATAGTGACATGACGGAAACGCGGTCGAACGGGATAAAAAGTATCCTATGTCCGTCTCCTGGTTCTAAGCTACCTCTCCACCAATTTTCAGCCAAATCGGATCATCCATTCTTGAGTTATAAATAGTGTAACTAACACCACTTTCTTTTATTGACCGAGCGAAGCGAGGTCTCTGAGTTTACTAGAGCGATTTGCACTTGTCCGTCCGTCCGTCCGTCCGTCCGTCCGTCCGTCCGTCCGTCCGTCTGTCAGAGCCATATAACTTTTGAATTACTGAACGTAATTACTTCAAATTTAGATATAATATGTAAACCGATGGCCTCCAGCCGAAAATGGCTTCAAAAGTTATAAAAATCTTTATTTCAGGGGGGCTCTCATAGAAGCGAATGCGAAGTAAAAATTTTTTTTTTGCTATTCATAGATTTTCTGTGTATCATTTTAAAGACAATTTGTAACAGAGTACAAACGATTTTTTTTGGTTTTTTTCCTAAAATTGACGAAATGGGGGGCTTTCAAAGTGGCGATTTAATACGCTCGCTTGAAGACGCTCTCTGAGAAAATTGGCTATATATTTTCAAGGTCTACTTATTTTCTTACTTCACTTGTATCCTGTACTTGAACAACAAATACTAAAATTAGATAATGTTCGCGCCATGTGCCTGCCAACAATTCCTTGTTCCATGGTCGTTGTACGGTTTTGTTGAGCCGTCAAGCGGTCTATGTGTCGACCTAGCTATAAGCAGAATTACAGACTGTTATTTGTAACAAAAGAACTTTTGGAACCCGCCGGCTTTTGCTCGCCACGCGCTCGGCGGAAGTGTGTGTGAAAAAGTGACTTTGACCACCTCTAGTTGGTCTAACTAGTGATAAACCAAGTGTACAGTGCTACGCCAGCCCAGCGTCCACCGCTGCAGGCCATAACTGGCTGCCTGCCTGCTGCGGCTAGCGGCCTGAGAAGCTCACCTTACACTTAACCTAACAATACACTTTCTCACAATACACTAACATATCACCACTATCATACCATCTCAGGCCGTACAAGGATTGACTGCTGCAAGGAAGGTCAGTGCAACCCTACCATCATTAAGTCACCACTACGTTGAGAACAAATCTGACCGCGGTGAAAGGCCCTTAGGGCAGCGACCCTGGACTCAGGTTATAGCTGATGGGCCCCTATACCTAGTGTTCCAGGCCTTGACTCGTTGGCCAAGCCGTTGGCCTCAACATTTGGTAAGCAGAGCGCGGTTAAATTGATTCCGCGGACAGATTTGGCATTACTGTGACTTAACTTTGCCGTTCTAGGGTTAACTCATTAATTGTAAACTTATAAATTTATAACTTATTAATACACAGGCTTATTGAGTTACTAGTACATAGCCTACCTTGTCACATGTAGGCCTGTATAATGATTGCAATTATTGAGATTTTGTTTTGTTAATTTTTGTTGATTAATAATTAATAGTATCTAATTGTTGTTTGTGGCCCGTAACTGGCCAACAGTTAGATGTAGATTGTAATAAATAAACTTAATATTGGTACAATTTGATAATTGTAGGTTCTTACCAAGCCAATTTGTAATTTGCAGTGCCTAGTATGAGTCTAGTGGCTTAGTACGGGTAATTAAAAACTTAATTTTTCTTTTATCTTAATTTCTGTTATTGATTGACTTAACATAAATTATTGATAGCTTAATTTGTATCCTTTGGAACCTGTAACCAACAAATACTTTGTTTGTTTACTAGAACTCCTCGTGGTTAGGTAACAGAGTAGTTTGTTTGATGTATTTAAAATAAATAATTCTTGTTTTAAAGTAAATAATTCTAATTAATAAATAGTATTTAAGTAGTAATTTGTTTGTGTTTAAAGTGGGTAATTCTTGTTTGATTATTAATTTGTTTGGTTGAAGTTGAAACATAACTTGTAACAAATAACTTTGTTTTGATTTTGTTATCTATTTGTTGTAACTACCTTTATTTAAGTCGTTTTGTACCTACCTAAGATGCCAGCCCACAAAAAATTGAGCGTGCGAATTCAATCAGAGCTGCGTTGGGCTGCTACAGCCAACGCCTTGGTAGGCCGGGTGGACCGGGCATCCGCACTGCTCCAGCGGTGCGAGCAGGTGCGGACCAGGCAGGCGGTCGTCGAAGAGGCCTTCCGAGACCTCATGGCATTGGAGCTACCTCCGGAATCGCTGGAGTCCTCAGTGCGGGACTACGAACAGTTTTTTGAGCTGACAGACGGTCTGGTGGAGGAGGCCGCGAGGCTCAAGAAGGAGGCGAGAATGAGCTCTATTCTTGAGTCTCCCACCAGACCCACCACGCAGCCTGCGTTACAGGGCAAGTTGCCAACAATAAACTTGCCCCACTTTTCTGGCAACCTGAGCGAGTGGCTAGGCTTTCTTAGCCTCTTTGATAGCCTGGTGGACGCGAGAAGGGACCTGTCTCCCTGCCAGAAACTGGCCTATCTACTCTCTTCCCTGCAGGGAGAGGCTCTGGGTTTAGTTAGCCACCTAGACCTCTCCGAGGAGAGTTATACCACCGCGCGGGAACTACTGACTCGGCGGTATGCCAACGTGCGCCGGTTAGCAGACACACACGTGGCACAAATTCTAGCGCTGCCATGTGTCTATGGGGTGTCCCATTTAAGAGAATCGCTCTTAAATCCACTGATTGTAGCCTGCAACGCTCTCAAGCGTTTAGAGCTTCCCGTGGACCAGTGGTCCTTCCTTTTATTACACATTGTGTTGTCCCGCCTACCTCCCGAGTTGAAACTGCGTTTTGAGCAAAGGTATGGTGGGGACGGGGCCAGCTACCTGCCCCCCTTTTCGGACCTTTTAAAGTTCCTTGAGGAAGAGTGCCGGCAGGCTGATAACTCTGGTATTGCTGGTCCTTCAAGGACCCCAGAGCGGCCTGCCCAGCTGAGGAAGGAAAAGGGTCACACTGGCGTCCCTGGTAAAAGGGCCTCCGACCGGAGACCAATGCCCGTTTACACTGGACTTGCTGCCACTGAACCCGCCCCCTGTAAGGGGGGCGCCAACCCCCCTCGACGTTCTGATGGGAGATTTGTGGCGGCTCCGTCTACGGTTCAGTCTGCCCGCTATTCACCTCCGCTTCATGAGTGGCCACGCCTCGAACGCCGCCCACCTCGAGCGGGTCGACAGCCTTACTACGGCCTACCGACCTCAGCCCGTATGACTAGGCCCGTGCTGCCGCCACGAGATGACGCATGGGTTTACCCAAATGGAGGTTCGTCCCACTCACCTTTGGAGGTCCCCCCTGAGTCTCAATATGAGATTCCCCGGTTAGAGGACCGGTTTGATGAGGACGACCACCAATAGGTAGTTGCCGCCCTAGCCCCCACCACAGCAACTTCTCCTGAGACCTTGAATCTCCGGCAGTCCGTCTGTCAGACCATTCTTTTGCCGACTGTCTCAGTGAAGGTATTCAACCCGAAGGGTGAATTTTTAATCGTTCGCGCCCTTTTGGATTCGGGTTCACAGCGCTGTATTGCTTCTTCTCGTTTGGTGGGTGAGCTAGGGCTCCCTTGGAGTCCTCGAACAGGACGGGTGATAGGTATCGGGGGTATAGAGCCCTCGACTCCTAACGGGGAAGCGGAATTAATGTTTGGCCCCGTTACGGGCAATCTTAGGGTCTTGGTCAAGGTGTCAGTCCTTGACAATATCTTAGGTCCCCTACCGCAGGTCCGAATAACTGACGCTGCGGTGTCCTGTGCATCAGGCCTAAACCCAGCTGACCCCCACTGGACTGAACCCGGTCCTACGGACCTTTTGTTGGGTTCCGACGTGTTGGGCCTGGTCTCGTCAGGGGAAATTAGGGTTTTGCAGAAGGACGGCCTATGTGCCATGTCCACTATATTCGGTTCTAGCTTTTTTGGACCCGTGCTATGGTCTTCGGACCTACCGGTGCTGAACCAATTGCAAGCAGCCGGCTTGACGCTGTCGGACGTGGTCCAGCGCTTTTGGGAAGTTGAGGAGCCGCCGCATGCCGCACGAGTTGACCCTCTTGACCTTGAATGTGAGTTGTTTTATCAAAACAACACAGGCCGCCGTGTTGATGGGCGATTTGTAACTCGCTTGCCCTTTCTCGCTTCTCGCCCCCCGCTTGGTCAATCGCGGGCCTTGGCGGAAAAAAGGCTCTTGTCTATGGAACGGCGCATGCGGCGCGACTTCACCTTCCGCTCCAAGTACGTTGAATTTATGCGCGAGTACGAGGGCCTGGGGCATATGTCACCATCCAATTTTGATTGGCGCGCACACGAGCACTACTTCTTACCCCACCATGCCGTCTTGAAGACCCCTGGGGGGAAGATTCGAGTGGTTTTTGACGGCTCCGCGGCCACATCCAACGGGGTGACATTGAACCAATGCTTGCACTCCGGTCCTAAGCTGATCAAGGATATCTCCGATATCCTCACGCATTTCCGCCGGCATCAAATTGTTTTCGTAGCTGACATCAAGATGATGTTTAGACAGTCGATGGTACATCGCGATGATCGGAGATACCAAATGATTCTGTGGCGCGAAAATCCTAATGAGCCAATGCGTGTCTTTGAATTGAACACCACGACCTATGGACTCAAGTCAAGCCCCTATATTGCTATCAGGACCTTGTTAGAACTAGCTAACCGGGAGCGACTGAATTACCCTCGCGCATCAGCCACCTTGGAATCGTCAGTCTATATGGACGATATTTGCACGGGAGCCTCTAGCGTTGAGGAAGCTCTGACTCTTCGCGATGAATTGATTGCAATACTGAAGTCCGGAGGTTATGAGTTGGGCAAGTGGTTGTCCAACTCCCCTCACGTCTTGAAGGATCTTCCGGGAAAGGATCAGCAGGATCCTCATATTTTTGAAAATCCCGAAAATCCCAATTTGCTGACGGTCCTTGGAATACAGTACCAGCCCGTCCAAGACGTTTTCACCTACCGGGTCAAATTAGACCCACCTCCTAAGGTCTGGACTAAGCGTTCCGTATTGTCTACGGTTGCTCGCACCTTCGATCCCAATGGATGGATCACTCCCGTAATATTTTTGGCTAAATGTTTCCTCCAGAAGCTTTGGATTGCTGAACTCGGTTGGGACGAACCACTCCCTGGGAAGTTATTGAAGGAGTGGAACTCCCTTGTGTCTTCACTTCCTGAAGTTAACCGAATTTCCATGCCTCGACGCTTCTTACCAACAGGAAGGTGTCATGCCAGTCTCCACGGGTTTTGCGACACCTCCGAACGAGGATACGCCGCCGTGGTATATTTGAGGACTGTCGATGTCGCCGGTGAGGTCGCGACGCATCTCGTCTTGGCAAAAAGCAAGGTGGCCCCTATTCGGTCACGGTTAACTATCCCGAAATTAGAATTGTCTGGCGCCGCCCTTCTGGTACGCCTCTTGAACCACGTCCGCTCCTCTTTGGCATCTGCGGTCGATCTGACCGACGTTTATGCTTGGACGGACAGTGAGATTGTCCTTTGCTGGCTACGAGCCGCGCCTCACAACTTAGAGGTCTTTGTTGCGAATCGGGTCTCCCAAATTCAGAGCTCTGCAGTACCGGTGATTTGGAGACACGTACCCGGAGAACTGAACCCGGCCGATTGCGCCTCCCGCGGCTGTGAGGCCTCTTCACTGGTCCACCATCACCTTTGGTGGGATCCAAGTTGGCTATCCCAATCCGAGACGACTTGGCCTCAAAATAGGTTTTCCGCTCCCGAAGTATTGCCGGGCTTAAGAGTCGGAGTGGTTGAGGATAAACAGATCCCCGACTTGAACTTTCTTTTGAACCGTTACAGTTCCCTTGATAAACTAATTGGTGTTACCGGTTGGATTCGACGTTTTATCCATAATGGGCGGAATTCAGAAAATAAAAATTTGAGTCCTGTGCTTTCCCCTCTTGAACGCCAAGACGCCCGGAACTACTGGGTGCGTGTGGTTCAGGTGGAGCATTTTTCATCCGTGATTGACACCCTAAAGAGAGGTTTAGTTTTGAAGGGCCCCCTTGCTCGCCTAAGCCCTTTTTTGGACAATAACGGAATGCTACGCGTTGGAGGACGCCTCAAGAATTCCAATCTGCCCTATGGTGCTCGCCACCCCCTTTTGCTACCTAAGGACGGCACCTTTGTCAAATTGCTACTGACACACTACCATCTTGAAAATGCCCACGCTGGTTGTAATGCACTCTCGGCTATTTTACAGCGCGAGTTTTGGATTCTGGCAGGGAGACGCACCATCCGGAACGTCACTTTCAGATGCATTCCGTGTTACCGCTTGAAGGCTAATACTTCACAGCCGATGATGGGTGATCTGCCCTCCGACCGCGTTCTAGCCACTCGACCCTTTGCTGGGGTTGGCACTGATTTTGCTGGCCCGTTTGCCATCAAGAGCTCTAACCTCCGCAACGCCAGATCGCTCAAGGCCTACCTCTGCGTTTTTGTATGTCTCGCTACCAAGGCGGTACATTTAGAACTTGTGAGTGCCTTAAGCACTGAAGCTTTTGTAGCCACGCTAGGTAGATTTGTCTCTCGTCGAGGATTGCCTGACCTGATTCGCACTGATTGCGGCACCAATTATAAGGGCACTGATAGATATTTAAAAGAGATTGTCGAATTCCTGTCTAGCAATAAGATTAGATTAAGTACAGCATTGTCCAAGATGGGGTAACCTGGAAGTTTGACCCCCCAGCTTGCCCTCATTGGGGTGGAATATTCGAAGCTGTGGTTAAGGTGGCCAAGACTCATCTCCGGCGCGTTATAGGCGAAACTGTTTTAACCTTTGAAGAACTCGCCACCGTGTTTCTGAGTGTATTCACGGGCTGGGGCTAGGGCTAGGTTCAAATTTATTTTGCAAATAGATTAGAACATAAGAAAATTAAAGCTAATAACAAGTTTTCACAGATAGAAAACTTTTTGTTTTTCATAAGATAGATAAAATTAAATAAACTATACTGCGGAAAAAATTGGTTGTCTGTAAAGTCGGTTTAAGGACGATAGTTTTACGTGATAATGTCATAAAAATTGATGAAAAATGCATACTTTTATGAATTGAATTGAATTATTATCATTAAATTATCATTATTTTGTATAATACAAAGAAGGATAATATAAGGAGTTAATTGAAAATTACAAGTTTTCTCTAGTCACAAGCTATCGCTTGGGCCGATCGTGCCTCTCTATCGCTTGTTCCACGCTCTCGCTTGCACGCACAGGCTCAGTCGTAACGTGACACTTTTTCGTGCGTGCAGCCTGTGTTCATCGATTTATAAGACGTTATCACGTCAAAAAAGAATAGAGGGAAAAGTAAAAGTAGGTAGTAAAGAAAAACCAACCAACGAATGAAGTGTGTAAAATTTTTGAAAACAATGACTTAACTTTGATTTAACAGAAAAAATACGTGTCTAGTTGAGAACCCTGAAGACTAGCAGTCGGGGTTAGTTTTCGAATTTATCTTATAAAGTACTTACTTACTAGCTAGGGAGTTAAAGAAAGTTCTACCTCGGGTTTCCTTAATCAAAGAATCCATAGAAAAGCATGATAAACTCCTTAGAAGCCTTTCGGACTTGGATAAAGCTTAATCGGAGCTTAAAACATGTAAATTGTAGTTGTAGGGTACTTCGACATAAGAAGTTGAAGTTACGATGGGGTGTGTTAATGGTTTTATTCAGGGTTTTAATAAAGTAGTCTAGGGCTTCGTCTAGACAACTCATTGAACCCTTGATTGCTATCAAACGTGTATTATATACCTCTTGAGTTTAGCATATTGTTAGCATATTATAGTTTGTATAATTTAATGGAAAAATTCTTTTTAAAAAACCGACTTGAAACGCTTTTACATATTAGTGAGTAAGTATCAAAGGTAACAAACTCCAAAGGAACTCAAAAGGAGTTTGTTACCTTTGATAATTACCCACTAATATGACCAATAAATTTTCTAGTCTAACTAGATATTTAAATAACTTAGTTCTTAGATAGTAGTAAATTAGCATATGGGGAAATATGCTCGTTTGTTTTGGCCACAATTACTTATAAGCCGCATCATAAATCGGTGTTTTCAGTATTTGTTGTTTAAAAACACTATACAGTACATATTACACAGAAATTTCTAATTCCTAAGTAGTTTAGTTTTTGAGATAAACCCCGTAACAAAAGTAGTCTAAAACCGTAAACTTTGACGGCCCCCATTTCTTCGTTTTTGTAGCCAAAAATTATTAAAAAAAGTCGGCCAAGTGCGAGTCGGACTCCTGCACCGAGGGTTCCGTACTCCAAAAGTAAAAGTAAAACGATAATATTATATTAATTTGCTTATTTATCGTTAACTTTGTTTGTAGAGGTTTATTGTTAATATAACAAAAACTATGCTAGTTAGAGAGTTGGTTTTATTTTCCCTGTAAAATATGCATAAACCTCTATTGACCATAATTATTTCAGATTTTTCGATTAGTAAACTTCGGAGATAAGGGGGGGGAACGGTATTTTTTTCGACATTTTGGCCGATTACTCAAAAACTATTATATATAGAAATAAATAAAAAACTGTTTTAGAATGCACAAGTAAAGGCCTTTCATATGATACCCCACTCGGTATAATTATCTTACTTTGAAATTTCAAACCCCTGATTTTCCCCCTTTTTTAATTTAACTAAAATAATTTTCGCGTTGATTTTATTTTTCCTGTAAAATATACATAAACCTCTATTGACCATAGATATTTCAGATTTTTCGATTGGTAAACTTCGGAGATAAGGGGGGGAACGGTATTTTTTTCGACATTTTGGCCGATTACTCAAAAACTATTATATATAGAAATAAATAAAAACTGTTTTAGAATACACAAGTAAAGGCCTTTCATATGATACCTCATTTAGTAAAGTTATCTTACTTTGAAATTTCATCCCCCCGATTTTCCCCCTTTTTTAATCAAACTAAAATAATTTTCGCGTTGCTTTTATTTTTCCTGTAAAATATACATAAACCTCTATTGACCATAATTATTTCAGATTTTTCGATTGGTAAACTTCGGAGATAAGGGGGGGGGGGGGGGAGACGGTATTTTTTTCGACATTTTGGCCGATTACTCAAAAACTATTATATATAGAAATAAATTAAAAACTGTTTTAGAATGCACAAGTAAAGGCCTTTCATATGATACCCCACTCAGTATAGTTATTTTACTTTGAAATTTCAAACCCCCGATTTTCCCCCTTTTTTAATAAAACTAAAAATAATTTTCGATTTTTCTTTATTCCAATGATGTTGGGCCACTATTATACACAACTATGCCAAATTTCATGTCGATAGCTTTAATAGTTACTGAAATAATCGACTGTGACAGACGGACGGACGGACGGAGAATGTCTCACCATAAGGGTTCCATTTTTACCATTTTGGTACGGAACCCTAAAAATATATTTGAACTCTATTTATTGAGTTCTAGACAATGACACCCCACATGCCAGGGTAAAAAATAAAATTTATTTGACTCCTTTTCCATGTATGGGAAGAACCCCCTTTATTTTTTAATTTATTTTTATTTTAATTATTTGTTATAGCGGCAATAGAAAAAATACACACTCTGTGAAAACTTCAACTCTCTACCTATTACGGTTTACCAGATACAGCCCGCTGACAGACGGATGGACAGACGGACAGACGGACAGTGGAGGCTTAGTAATGGGTCTCGTTGGCACCCTTTGGGTACGGAACTCTAAAAAGAATTTTCCAATTTTTTCGGTTTAGGCTTCTTCGAGTAATCGGTGAACATACATAAAAAAAAGAAATCCGACGAATTGAAAACCTCCTCCTTTTTTGAAGTCAGTTAAAAACCATGTAGTTTTGGCCCGCTATCTACTTCGTCCGCGAGGAATTAAGTTTTGGAAATGTGAAAATTTCAAAAATTGAAACAAAATCTTGTTTATTGTTATTCGAAAGGCAAAATACCATGTATATAATTACTTGAAAAATGTCATACTTTCATACAAACATTCATTCCCTGACCCATATTTATCCCCTTTGGGGGTAGAATATTTAAAATCTGTGAAACACGTATTTCAGTTACATGCATATAACCAGAGAATTAGGATGGGTAGTCGCAGTGTTGGCAGATTCAGGTGGACCGACGACATCAAACGCAGGGAGCCCATGGATTCAGGCGGCGCAAGACCGAAGCCTGTGGAAGTCCATTCAAGAGACCTTTGTCCAGCAGTGGACGTCTATCGGTTTAGAAAGAAGAATATGACGCTCTGTGTCAATTTCGTTTTAACGAACCTGAGAAGACCAGGTGAAAATTACATTGGGTAAGGGATTGTATTTAGGGACTTCGGGACTACCTACGTAAAAACCGGCCAAGTGCGTGTCGGGCCACGCGCAGTGTAGGGTTCCGTAGTTGTCTCAAAGTCAAAGTCTCAACATACATTTAGAGTTCCATGGTTTAAATACTATAATATACTACAAAATATGCAACTTACACTACGTGTAATATCTACCTTAGAAAAACCGAGATAACTCCTTCACTAATGAACCCTACATAGCCGTCATAGTTTTCCTTTAAAATTCATTATACAGGGTTACAGGAAAAGTCGACCTAGATCCGTTAAGGGCGTGTAGAACACATCATTTCTGAATGATTTCACTATGGAACCCCCCATCCTAAACTTAACCGTTTTCGAGATATTCGAGTTTTAATTTTTTTTATGAAAATGCCCAATTTTTCGGCTATTGAATTGAATATTTTGAATTTTTTTGACTCTTATGATTATTTTTTTGGTTTTTTACATGAAGAATGAGATGCTTAATGACCTCAATGACTAAAATTGCACGTATGTTAACTAAATAGGTCATTGTAGACGATCGAAACTTAAGAAAATAAGTACAAATTATAAAAAAATATTTTTCTTTTCTGGATATCTCAAAAAATTATTATGGCACTTGCTCTGCAGATGTGCTTAAAAACATCTACATTTTATCAGCTATCCAACGAGGTATAACAACCTAGGGTTGTATTTAAACTCATAGAAAAAAACATAGTTGAAAAGGTTCAGGTAGTAGGTCTAACGGGTCCCTCGGCTATTGTCCTTCAAGTTAATCCGGTGCGTGTGAGCGAGACAATTTACGATTTATGCAGGTGAGAGTGAGAAAAATAATGTGCAAAAACAAGTTTGGGGATACAACATGCCCATTGTTTTGTATTTGGTCGTTTGTTTGCTTGCCATCCATTTTAGTCTGCTCATGCGAATCGTCCATGGTAGATGCGAATTATTGTGCTTTCGGATTCCCACATGACTTGGCTTTGTTTCTGGGCTGATTTTTCTAACTGTGACTACTGTGCTTGTTTACGGGACTCTGATTTGTGCTTGTGATACTGGACTGTTGAAAATGGCAACATACTCGAACGAAGAATATGCGGATATGCTTATCTGCTACGGATACTGCAATTGCGTGTCTGCACAAGCTCGGACTGAGTACATACGACGCTATCCCGACCGTCGAGTACCTGATGTGAGCGTTTTCGACGGAGTTTACCGACGACATCGTGAAACTGGCTCTGTTTCGCGACGACGTACGGACTTAGGAAGACCACGTGTCATTGATGACGAGGAACAAGACAACGAAATCGTAGAACGTTTCAGAAGAGACCCAACCACTTCGACCAATATTGTTGCCCGTGAACTGGGCCTAACTCAGTGGAAAGTGTGGTTTACGGTTCATACGGCAGGCCTGTATCCATACCACTACACGCCGGTACATGTAATTGAAGAAGGAGATCCCGCGAGACGCATGGACTTCTGCAGATTCATGCTCAATGCAGATATCGAGGACCCGAATTTCCTAAAATTAATATTGTGGACAGATGAATCATTCGATAAGGACGGGATTACTAATTACCTTAACGCACACTATTGGGCTCCTAAAGAACTAGGCAATCCAAATAAGAAAAGAGTAAAGGGGTCACAACGACGATTTAGTGTAAATGTGTGGATGGGCATCATTTCCAACCATTTGATTGGGCCTTACTTTCTTCCAGACAATCTGAATGGTGAAACTTCATTTCAGAAGAAGCGTTAGGGAATGGTTGGACACTAACTATCCTAACAAATGGATTGGACGAGGTGGGCCTTTACCCTGGCCAGCCAGATGTCCCGACCTGACCCCCATGGATTTTTATGTATGGGGGCACATGAAGAGCCTCGTTCACAGTGAGCCCAACCCTATATCGTCAGTGGAAGTTCTCAAAGAAAGGATAATTAATGCTGCTAACGACATAAGAAGAACATTAACCACTGGTGTAGTGAAAAGTGGACTACGTGAAAGAATGAGAAAATGTGTGCGAAATAGAGGTGGACACGTAGAACATTAACTATAAAAATTTATTCAAAAACATTAGGTGAATAAATGTTATTTTGAACTGATTTATTGTTTCATTTAGCTTACTACAATCACCGACGATCTGTACGCCAACTATGAGTTGAGCGTGAGTGACTTTGTATGCGAACTAGCGTTAACAACGCACCGATTACGTTATTTTCCAAACAAAAGCCAGTAACTAGTCACTTACGCTCAATAGTTGGCGTACGGTCATTATTTGTACGATCGACGAACTGAACAAAAAAAAATGCTATAAAACTGAATGATCTCCTAGGTCAGGATAGCGGGACATCGATGGATGCATGAACGTTGTACCTAGCCGAGGGAGGCCTATGTTCAGTAGTGGAAGCCAGTAGGCTGAAATGATGATGCTGAACTTAAGTCAAATTAATTAGATTAAATAAGCGCTATTTATTCTGACTGCCATGTAGCCTTAGAAACTAAGTTTCACCTTTGAGGTTAATAAATACAATAGAGTGTTATACCTCGTTGGATAGCTGATAAAATGTAGATGTTTTTAAGCACATCTGCAGAGCAAGTGCCATAATAATTTTTTGAGATATCCAGAAAAGAAAAATTTTTTTTTTATAATTTGTACTTATTTTCTTAAGTTTCGATCGTCTACAATGACCTATTTAGTTAATTTACGTGCAATTTTAGTCATTGAGGTCATTAAGCATCTCATTCTTCATGTAAAAAACCAAAAAAATAATCATAAGAGTCAAAAAAATTCAAAATATTCAATTCAATAGCCGAAAAATTGGGCATTTTCATAAAAAAAAATTAAAACTCGAATAGCTCGAAAATGGTTAAGTTTAGGATGGGGGGTTCCATAGTGAAATCATTCAGAAATGATGTGTACTACACGCCCTTAACGGATCTAGGTCGACTTTTCCTGTAACCCTGTATATACTACTGCTGTGAATTTTTTCTTGTATCCTATATACATCCATTTAGCTGGCAGAGGGGGGGGACACTTGACTCTAATAAAATTTAGCACTTTAAAATATCATATTTCACAAACGGATCCCTGAATTGAAAAATGGTGTTCCCACACCCACAACGTTTTTGAAAGACCTATTCAACGACACCCCACACTATGGGATAGATGAGAAAAAAAAATTCATCCCCACTTTACATGTAGGGGAGGTACCCTAAAAAAATATATTTTTCACAATTTTATTTCACCACTTTGTCGGCGTGATTGATATTTATAACCTTGTCAAATTACAGATTTCTAGTATCAATAGTCTCTGAGCTAAACCGCGGACAGACAGACAGACAGACGGACGGACATGGCGAAACTATAAGGGTTCCTTGTTTACTACGGAACCCTAAAAAAGAGATTTAGGGGATGATGTAGGTGTGGTTGGTGTAAACAGGCATCACTTACTAAATGTCTAGTTTCCTCTAAAATTCATTAGAATTCAACAAAATTAGCAGTGCAATGCGAGTTCAAATAATAGTTATTTTATACGGCAGTTGGAGTTTCTCAGTTCGGATATGTACGGTAGCATAACAATCCAATTACAAGATATTCTGCAGACTCCGTCTCCGGGGAAATGCGAGAAAAATTAAATGAGAAAACGACTCAGTTCTGTTTTGTGCACTCGTAAAAATTCTTAATTGTATCTCGTAGGGATATCTGCATATTTTGTTTGTGCTTTGGGAAAGGGGTTGTTTCATCTTGGGCCAGGTACTTGTGCACTATACCAAAAAATAGTATTAAATCATAGAAATTGAAATAAAATATGCTTTTTTGCAGTTTTACAGTGAATAAGAGGTAAAGATATAAAATTTATAATTGGGTACATTTGTAGAATAGCAACTCCCGGAGTGCATCCATCTGTTTTTGTTGTCTATGTTTGTATTGACGTTACGTCTTCTTAATGTCATTTCAATTGTCAAACGTCAATTGCTGGTATGTCAAATGTCAATTGCTGTCAATTGTGGTTATTTTTGTGACAAATGTCATCATGACTTGCGTAAGTACGTGCCATTGTCAAAAAGAACGCCAAGTTGTTGCGCTTTTATTTTGCTAAATAATTTCGCAATGTACCAGCCTCGTAAAAGGGACCTTTTGATGTAGTCCGGGAGGAATCGGCGCATGCGTACCGAAAACTATTCCACCTCAATTTTTTTATGCGATTCTCTTCAAATAGCCCTACTAATTATGTAAATGTATGTTGCCAGGGCGCCACCTGGTGCCATATTGTTTAAACCGAAATTGTTTAAATAATTGCAAGGAATTGTTATTTTTCAACCGGACAAATTTTTTTTATATTCTTTATTAAAATACCAATAAAAAAGGTCCTATGACTTTACACGATAAAGTTAATATTTTTAAAGATATGAATTTTTAAAGGTTCGAAAAATCTCAAATTTGGGTACTTTTGACCCATGAAAAATATATTTAAAAAAAACATAATGTTTACGTAATATTTTTTTTAAATTCTCTATACAATAGTTAATAATATTGTTAATAGAGATTTAAAAAAAAATCATTATTTATATCTTTTTTTAATTGTTAATTTCGCGCGCTCACAAGTTTTACGCTTACCTTTAAGAAAATTTTTAAGAAAATTTTATTGACCTAATAACTAGGCCAGTGTCAATAACTGGGTCTTTTACTTTACTTTCCGTTTTAATAACAAAAAAGTAATATAAACTAATAAAAAAGTAATTTTAATGACATGCTCCGATTTATGCTTAAATAACTTTTGAAAAATTGATTTCAGAAAAAAATTTATTAAAAACAAATTGTAGACAATTTAATTATTGAGAGACAGCGATACTTAAAGGTAACCTTTTAAGTATTGCTGTCTCTCTCTGACTCATGCGTTGCATCGGCCTCTCTGTGTCTTGAATCACTATTTATCATTTATCTTAAAAACTATCAACTTTATCAAGATTGTTAAAGAGAGCAATGTTATTAATTTGGCGGATTATAGCAAAATAATTCTAACCTTTTCTTGCGACGTAATTTTGTTAATGATTTTATTTTCCTTGTCGTAGATAAAATCTTGTATGCAACTGAACGTAATTAGTCATTTTAATTCTCGTACTAAACTATTTTGATTCTCGGTAAGCCTCGTTTCAAAAACAGCACTCGAATTAAAATGACCCTCATTACGATGCAGTTGCATAATAGCTATTTATGCAACTGCATCGTAATGAGGGTCATTTTAATTCGAGTGCTGTTTTTTGATACGAGGCTTGCCGAGTATCAAAATAGGATAGTACGAGAATTAAAATGACTAATTACGTTCAGTTGCATACAAGATTTTATCTACGACAAGGAAAATAAAATCATTAATAAAATACGCTGTAGGCTCAATAAAGTAACAAAAAGTAACTCCGTAAGCCGCCACCAGCCGCCTGTGGCGCCTCTGTCAACAAAATGTAACTCCGTAAGCCGCCACCAGCTGCCTGTGGCGCCTCTGTCGTATGAAAGGTACAAAAGTGCCAGAACTCAGAGCCTTAGCTTTAGGTATCCTATTTTAAGAAGATAACCATTTCGATTCAGCTCCCATACAACGAGCTGCATCGAAATGAGAAGCAAAACCGAAAGAGGGTTCATTTCGATTCAGCTGTCAAATTCGAAATCGGAACTTTTCGATGTTGGAGTAGATAAATAGCTAATTAGGGTCCTAAGGTTGTTTTCATTGAATAATGACAAAGTTGCTTGGCAGCAATCGGCTTAGCATACAGCTGGCCTAAGGACAGTATCATCATCATCAGCAACCCATCAACGGCTCACTAACTGAGCGCAGGTCTACTCTCGGAATAGGGTTATTCGCGAATTGGTACACATCACACGCCTTTGAGAACATTATGGAGAACTCTCAGGTGTGTAGGTTTCCACACGATGTTTTCCTTCACCGTTCAAGCATGTGATATTTAGTTGCTTAAACGCACATAACTTCAGAAAGTCAGAGGTGCGTTCCCGGGATCGAACTTGCGACCCCCATTTGACATTTTTTTGCAATTGAATAGCAAATGCTTCAACGGTGAAGGAAAACATCGTGAGGAACCTGCACACCTGAGAGTTATTCATAATATTCTCAAAAGTGTGTCAAGTCTGCATTGCAGTCAATTTGCATTGGGCCAGCGTGGTGTTAAGTCCTATACCTAACTTTTCTTTAGAAGATGAGACCTGCGCTCAATGGAGTGCAGGTCTCCACCCCCATGAACGGGTCACTATTGTGAGCCGTTCTTGGGTTGCTGATGATGATGATGATGATAACGAATGCCAATTTGTTACAGATTCAATACGCGCCGAAAGTGAGGCTCGTGATCAAGTCAAGATCAACAAATGGCAGGATACACGAAGGAGATGCTTTAGTTGTTGGTAAGGTGTCATCTAAATATATAAAAGAAAAAGGTGACTGACTGACTGACCTATCAACGCATAACTCAAACCACTGAGCACTGGGCGGATCGGGATGAAATTTGGCATACAGATAGCTATTATGACACAGGCATCTGCTAAGAAAGGGTTTTTGAAAATTCAACTCCTAAGGGGGTAAAATAGGGGTTCGAAAAATCTAACTTAACGTGAGCGAAGCCGCGGGCAAAAGCTAGTCGAAATATATTATTATTTTGTTTAAAACTATGGTCTGTTTTTGCTAAGGATGTTTAAAAAAAGTGTTAAGTTGATTTATTTAATAAAAATATAATTTTGCTTGTAACTTTCTCATGATATATTTTAATTTAAAAAACAAGAATGGCCAAATAAAAATCAATCGCCTCATTAGGTATGAATAACATCATCACTTCAGAACGGCTCAACTAATTTGGCTGGTTTTTATTTTTGCTGTAACTGTAATTTTAGACAATTTGTTTTTAGTCAATCCACCAGTTTGGATGGTATTTTTGTAGGGCAATAACGAAATTTTTTTATTTATTTTTTTGCTTAGCTCACTTCTCATTTCTTCATTAAGTAAACTGCACCCGTGAGAAGTCAGGACGGGTCGCTAGTTGTGTAAAATAATAATATTTTCTATTTATTTATCCCAGGATGTCAAGCTACGGCCAATCCAAGCAACCTGACATATCGCTGGTTCGTCAACAACGAACAAGTGCCTACTGCTAAGAACAACGAATTGGTAAGGATAACTTTGGACTTTATTATTAGTTGTTTTTATTGAACTATTACGCTTAGAACAGAAGTTTCTAACAAAGTTCCGCTCCAAACTTAGGCTACAATCAACCAATGAATGTGTGAGTGCCAATATGTAATTATTTTCTAGGACTGGTACTGATAATAACGTTTTTGATGGTTATTGTGATGAATTATGACATCCTTCTACAGCATAGAAATAATTTTCTGCGAGCTCATCGTACTAAGGCTCAATTTAGACGGTACCTCCATCGTCGTTCATCATTGCAAAAATTTTTGCGAAAATGAACCGTCTTAATTCGCCCTAAGGGCGAATTTAGCTTTCGAGATTTTTGCTTTCATTTTCGAGGCTTCATCGAGTCTTCTAAAATGAACCGTTTAAATTTGCCCTTAAGGCAAAGGGCCTTAGGGTGCATTTTCGCAAAAAAAATTCGCAAAAATGAACGATGGCACCGTCTAATTTCGGCCTAACGCAATGATACTAAGAACAACGAATAAGACTTTAAAGGCTTACTAAAAATGGCTCGCGTCGCGTCGACTATTGCGTGTCGTTTATTTCTATGCGCTATACTTAGTTCGATGTTACAAGGGTTTCAAAAACCGAAAACAAATTAGGGTGGTAACAAACCAAAGGAACCTTCAAATCATTCGCGTTAGGGAAGCAGTATGACACTATAAATTAATATGTAAATTATTAGCTCGCTAGTATATTATATTACCTAAGATCTTTCCTAAGATACATATTATTAGCAATCTGTCACTGGCCTAATTGAATACAATGAGCGTTTGGAAACTAAAATTGCCTATGTCTACCCATGTCTAAAAATGATTGCTACGTGTAACGATCGCAAACATTTCTGAGGTGCAATTGTCTAAAGTTATTCCATTGATCGTAATCGTATTCGATGACATTGGCGTCAAAGTAAAATAAACCACAACTGCATTGAATTAGAGCTCAATTTCGTGTAGGCATTCTTATACGTTTACGTATGTACGATCCGCTATTGGCGGTGAGTCACCCCGTGCCTCGGAGAGCACGTAAAGCCGTCGGTCCTGCACCTGATCGCTATACTATCACTTGTGCACTATAATATCTCCCGCGCAGATGCCTGATTTCTGAGGAGGAATAATATGTATTACTATAGATGATGATGATGATGATGATGATGATGTCGTCTGCGTGGATTAAGGTGTTTTGATTCCCGCGGGAACTCTGTAATTTTCCGGGATAAAAAGTAGCCTATGTGTTAATCCTGGGTATGAGCTATCTCCATTCACAATTTCAGCCAAATCGGTTTATTCGTTGTAGCGTGAAAGAGTAACAAACATACATCCAAACATCCATCCATTCATCCGTACATCCTCACAAACTTTCGCATTTATAATATTAGTAGGATTAATAAAGGATTGCTTTGAAGATTGCATTTATAGCTGCAAAACTAACAAGACTAGCACTAAGGCGTACATATTATACTGAATAAATGTAGAATACTGCAGTCATAATATTATCTAAGCTGGCGCATAATAGATCCATAATAGCCTACGGAACACAATATTGCCTAGCGCAGAGCTGTTCAAAAATTTACGCTGCAGCGTATTATTTTCAAGTTTTTTCACGCGGGAGTAGATAAGTCTACATTATGTCTACATCTGCAATGTGCATTTTACATAAGCCGAGAGTATCTACTTTAATATCATTTTCCCTCTCAAAGATTATAAGTGGAAGATTATTTTACCTATGTAAATACTTGCTTTTGCCAGTGATATTGTCCGCCGTGGATTTTAAAAATTCTGCGTTAATGCTTTATTTTTCCGTTGACGTGATTTTGTGATATGTGTGCCCCAAAATAAAAGCTATGCCTTTTCAAAAAGCGCATTTACTTTTGGAGTAAAAATTTTTAATCATTTGCCCCTAAATATCAAGAAAATAGAAGGGAATATAATGTTTAAAAATAAGTTAAGGATATGGCTAATAAGCCAAGCATTTTATAATGTTAATGAGTTTTTTTGTACAAATTTTGATTAGTATAGTATAGGTAAGATTAGTTTTTTATTGATAATAATTATTAATTTGTATGTGAAATAATAAAAAGCTGTTATACCTAGTATTAAAATAAGTAATCTTAATATATATAAATTACGTGTCACGTTGTTTGTCCGCGATGGACTCCTAAACTACAGAACCGATTTAGATCAAACTTCGTAACTATCTGTAATTTGGTCCAACTTGAAAGATAGGATAGTTTTTTTTTATTATGATAGTTTATTTGTTTTATTTTTAAAGATAAGTTCGTGGTACGTAGTTCGCCGGGTCAGCTAGTGTATGTATAAAAAGCATTGCACGCCAGAAAGTGGCAGATAGCAATAAAAATTTTCTTATTCTTATTCTTATTCTTATTCTATTTGCGTATGCTATAACCTTTACTTACTTGTTTGCTACTTTGCCGGCAGGGTAGTACATTGAATAGAAGCAGACGTTACTTTGCGGAATTCCATGAGATTCAAAGAGAAAGTAATATTCCTTTGCTATAATCCGCCAAACAGAACACAATTGCAAAGAATGTGCATTGTGGAGTCAAAGGAATATTACTTTTTCTTTGAATATGGCTGAAGCCTCCAGACCCGACCAGAGGTGCGATTGTCTAAAGTTATTCCATTGATCGTAATGTATTCGATGACATTAGCGTCAAAGTAAAATAAACCATAACAGCATTGAATTAGAGCTCAATTTCGTGTATGCTTTATTATACGTTTACGTATGTACGATACGCTCCATAACGCTCCATGTTAAAATCGGTTGTACTGAATTTTGTGACTAAATCAATACAATCGATACAATTTTACTTTGACGCTAAAGCCATCGAATAAGAATACGATCAATGGAATAACTTTTAGACAGTTGGTACCCAGATCAGAGACAACTGACAGACTGACTGACTGACGCTTCTGTGTGTCACTCACAGAGGTCTTCACTCTTCATACAGTCGTTTTAAGAATTTGGAAGCATCCCATGGGTTCAGTAAATATGGACAAAATTAAAATCCACGCAGATGCTGTTTGTGGGAATAATGGCAGAAACTTACTTTTAACACGTCACGCGACCTCGCTAAGTGACGCGCAGTGTGTCAAATTAAAATAAAATAAAATATGCTATTAGAAAATTATTCAACTCAAAACTTTGTTGTAATGGCGGTAGGTAAAAAGAAAATGAAATGAAATTGTACTTTATTGTAAACCAATAATAAAAAAAAATAAGTCGCACTCTGGGACTGCCGCGGTAAAGCTATTGCATAGCATTTTTTATCAACTTATGCAATTATAATATTTATACAATATTTTTTTGCATAATAATAATTATGCAAAAAAAAGTTGAAAACTATATAAATGCCACTACTTCGCGAGTGAGATTCGAACCTGCGACATCATACACCATACGGTAAAGAAAGCGGCCACTCGCCCACTGCGCCAAACAGAGCTATTTGTGAACCTCTAAAATGTTGAACGCTTACTGAACGACGGTGTTAGGTTTATTCTCGTTACGGAATTTCTTGATTCGTTCGCCGCGCTCAAACTGTTTGTCCTAGTTCAAAGCCCGCGATAAAAGCTATGCAATAGCTTAAAAATACAATTAAATAAAATAATATTATAGTCCAATAGGCGCTATCTTTAACGATCTCGGTTTTATGAGTATGTTTCCAACCTAATGTTAAGTGTTGTTGCAGGTTATATCAAACGTGTCCCGCAGGCACAATGACGCGACCGTGAAGTGCGAAGTTCAGAACAAAGTCGGTAAAAGCGCCGACTCCAAAACCTTGGAAGTTTCCTGTAAGTCATTTTTGTTGTTTTAATTATAACTAGCTGATGCCCGCGACTTAGTCCGCATGGATTTAGTTTTTAAAAATCCCGCGGGAACTCTTTCATTATCCGAGATAAAAAGTAGCTCTCCCGGTCTGAGGAACCACTACTACATCCATTACTATGCTCATGCAAAAAATCGCATCAATCCGCTGTTCTGTTGCGACATGATTGAAGGACAAACCAACAAACAAACACACTTTCGCATTTATAATATCAGTAATGCTTTATTATAACACTTTTTATAATTGTCAAATTTTTTACCATACTTAACCAAAGGCTAAATTACGTTTAGCTGTCATTTACGTTTTGTTATTCCACTGTCATTGGTTTTTTGTTATTCCATGTCATATGCGTTTTTCTTATACCACGTTTTATAGTGACATGACGGAAACGCGGTCGAACGGGATAAAAAGTATCCTATGTCTATCTCCTGGTTCTAAGCTACCTCTCCACCAATTTTCAGCCAAATCGGTTCATCCGTTCTTGAGTTATAAATAGTGTAACTAACACCACTTTCTTTTATATATATAGATGTATTATGAGAGTACGTACCACGATAATTGTTTTTGTATAATGTCGATATTTCGATCCAGTTGCATGGACCGTGGTCTCGACGGGACTGCGGTGTTGAGAGACGTCAAGTTGAAGCTGTCATGGGTAGAATCTATCTACCGGCCTTCTTGGTCTTTATGACGGAACGTTATTTAGGTTTCGGCAAAATACACTCACACAACACCGCAGTCCCGTCGTGACCACGGTCCATGCAACTGGATCGAAACATCGACATTATACAAAAACAATTATCGTGGTACGTACTCGTAAAATACATTATAATTATGTCATTAAGCCACGAAATAAGTCTAAAATCTTTAGTTTATTGTTTTAATTTTTGTAACTGTACATTGTATTCAGATTATAATGGGGCTGACGTGTAACAAGGTACAAAAGCCCCTAAACAAATAAAGAAAAAAAATACCGCTACGATAATAGGGATTTCGTGCCCCTCTTCGAGCGGGATGGTGAATTATTGTTTTCTCGTGAGTGAGAAACACAAAGCGATAGACGCGCGTTGTATTTTTGACGACGTAAGCGCCAAAACTGTTTTTTACAAATTTACAAGTCAATTAAACAACCAATCGAAAAATTAAAACAAGTAATTGAAAAATACTTCTAGGTTTCGTGACAAAACAAAAACCCAACAAAAATACATAGTTTGCTCCTCCTGAGATAAATAGCAAAATGTGTGCAAAACATGTATTTTTCAAAAAAAAAATATACTAGTTATTGAGATCACCAATCGTGATTTTAAAACACGTAATCTATACTTATAAAAAGACTTGTCCAATATAAAAGATCGAAGTATCATTTCCCCAAATATAGGTAAGGTAAAAGGTAAAAGTTAAAAGGTAACTTTAACAAATTCTGAGATAAATAACAATTATAAAATACAAAATTGCATATATTCTTAAAAACATTTTTGAATACCTATGTAGCAAAAGTTGCGAGATTTGAACCTTTTCACATTAAATCGGCTCAGTAGTTTAGGACTTTAGGTACTATGGTGAAGCATACGTCAATACAAACATACGTACATCGTCATCATCATCATCAGCTACCTATCAACGGTTCACTACTGAGCGCAGGTCTCCTTTCAGAGAAGGGTTTAAGGCCCTATTCCACCACGCTGGCCCAATGCAAATTGGCAGGCTTCACAAACTTTTGAGAACATTATCAGGTGTGCATGCAGGCGTGATATTTAAATAAATGCACATCGAAAGTCAGAGGTGCGTGCCAGGATCGAACCTGTGACCACCCGAATAGGAGACCGCAGTCCCAGTCCCCAGGCTATGAATGCTGATGATAATACATAGATTGCTAAAGTCATCAAACCCTTCCTTTTGGCTTTGTAGTATGAACGATCCATGAAATGCTTCCTCAATGTTAAGTAAACAATTTGCAGAGTTGCATACATTGGTGCGGGAAGTTAAACTTTGAAAAGTTTCTAGTCATATCCCCCAGTTGGAGTTGTAGACTTGCTCGTTTAATTATGCAGGTATGTGCTGCGACAAAAGCGCTATGCTGTAGTAGCATATTACTGCAATTGTGGACGAATTCGCCGGCAAAAACTTGTGAAAGTATTTATATTACGTAACGTTTTTCTACTTAACAAAATTTAAAACTTGTATTATGTATTGCAATCGGCATGATGACAGTAACCAATAATTAATGAAATTATGAATTTATCTAATGAAATAGGATTATAAAATAGATAATTGTATTAGTTGCGTTCCCTAAAATATGGTTGAGCGAAGCAATGGCTGGGTCATGCGTCATGCTCGTGAACGGGTGCCACCAGCGGCAATGGAGCTACTTTCTGTCTGCCCGTCTTGACATGTGTTGAATTATAATTAGAAATAATTACGTATGCTTTTGTGAAACTTTCCCTCATTGTGGAAACTCTACATACATAGAATAATATCTGTTAAGTATATTGTAAAAGTATTTTGAAAAGAGCAACTGCCGAGTTTCTTGCTGGTTCTTCTCGGCAGGAACGGCATTCCGAACCAGTGGTAGACTCATTGACGATTCAAAAGTACTTGTAAAAGTTTATTTGAATAAAAAACATTTCTATTCTATTCTATTCTAATTTAGTTACATGGGGCTAAAGAACTTTTTTGTTCCCCGAGGGCGTTATTTAAAAACTAAAGTGTTAATGTGTTAATTTGGATGATAATGATGTGAGGAACACCATAGAATCCTTTCTTTATTTTGATAAGAACCGATTTGGCAAAATTTAAATTCTCAGGCATTACATAATTGTATGTAGCATAGTAAATGTTTTGTGCAGATGGACCCTTGTTTCGTGCGAGACCTCACAACGTAGAGGGCGATATAGGGTCGTCTGCGACCCTCACTTGCCTGGTCGACGGTCACCCGCAACCCAAGGTGCTTTGGATGCGGTACGAGCAGGACAGAGTTGTTGTAAGTACATCTTCTTTAGACGTCCACTGCCAGACGAAGGTCTCCTGCAAGGAGTTCCACAGGCTTCGGTCTTGCGCCGCCTGAACCCACCGACTCCCTGTGACTCGTTTGATGTCGTCGGTCCACCTAGTGGGGGTCTGCCAAAATTGCGCTTACCAGAAGTACATGTTAAAATTAAATGATTGAATTAATTAAGTCATACACACATAGGTTTTTATTGGAACGTAGTTCCTTATCAAGCGGTACGGAAGGGGGCTAGACGGAAAAAGTTAAGGAAACCGACACGACACATTTTTGAAACGTCATTTTTTGTTGAATGTGAATTTTCCATTGTATTCGGTATTTTCGCCTTAGAACTCGGCGTCTGCATGGCCTAGTGGTTAGGAGAGTCGCCTATAAATTCTACGTCGATGGTTCGAATCCCAGCTCGACAGACTGAATTTTCTATTTTCAATTTTATTTTAAATAATTTCTAAATGTGGAATTTTTCCCTAATTTTTTATTGTATAAATTGGATAACGCCATCTGTGAAAAAACAGTAACTCCACCAGAGTAACTCTTTGGTGTTGTATCAGTGCAATAGAAATAAACTAAAAATAATTCATCGTAGTTAATCAATTTAATACTAGATGACACCACTAGTTTATTACAATTCCTTCACTAAAATACTACTACTAAGGTACTACGTTCCATCCGGGTGTCCCTTGACACGTCTCTTTTTTAATTAGGTATTTATTTATTTTGCCCACGACTTCGTCCGTGTGGATTTCGTTTTAACCGACTTCAAAAAAGAAGGAGGTTATCAATTCGTCGGAATCTTTTTTTTTATGTATGTCTACCGATTACTCGAAGACGCCTGAACCGATTTGGGCAATTATTTTTTTTATTTAAAAGGCAATATATGTACTCCCCAGGTGGCCCCATATAAATTGTATCGAAATCGGTCGAGCGGTTTTTAAAATATCAACAATAAATTATATAATTTGTATAGTGTGTGTGTAATGTAGTAAGGCGGAAGTTTGAAGTCGGTTGTTTAAAAAAAAAAAATTTAAATTCCCTCGGGAACTCTTGGATTTTTCAGGATAAAAAGCCTATGTCACTCTCCAGGTCCTCAACTATGCCCATGCAAAAAATCACGTCGTTCCGTAGCTCTGTTGCGGCGTGATTGAAGGGACAAACCAAGAAACAAGCACACTTTCGCATTTATAATATTAGTAAGAACTAGCTGATGCCCGCGACTTTGTCCGCGTGGATTTAGTTTTTAAAGTCCCTCGGGAACTCCTTGATTTTCCGGGATAAAAAGTAGCCTAGATGTTGACCCGAGTAATAAGCTACCACGGTATAAAATTTTGTAGAAATCTGTGCGGTAGTTTTTACGTGAAAGAAGGACAAACAAACAGACAAACAGACAAAAAAAAATTTAGCTTCTGTTTTGATATCTGTATCTTGAACACAATTAGAAGCAAAAACCCTTTTTTTAATCTATTTCATGTACAGAATTGATTTCGTTTCTGTTTTATTATATGTATAGATTTATTGTAGGGTTAACAAAAAAATATGTCCTTAGTGATGAAAGCATTTGAAGTTACTTGTATCCACGTTTCAATTTAGGCCCAGTGTCGTACATATAGAGTAATTCCGATGGACCCAATACCGTCCGGCTGACCGTGGCGTGAGCTGATGTAAAGCAATTTGTTCGCGTCACCCGATACCCACAGTCACTGTTGACGCTTGAATCTGACAACTCTGACGACAACTTCGTTAACTTTTATCGCCTAACTTTGTACAACCACTGGAAAGTTCCTGAAATTGGAATACCAGTAGTATACCTACGTGTCTATTTACGAATGTTTATTCTCCGTAGCGCTTAAACTGCTGAACAGATTTTGATGGATAAGGTATAGTTCTTGCAATTCACGAGGGCGACTGACTGATGGTTGTGTGTGTGTGTCGTATCTGTATAAGTGTGAGCGAGCGCAATGCTCGCGCCTGCCCGCTCCCACCTAGGCTTTGACAGGCACGCACACTTATGCAATGTGCATGTACACGAAGTAACCACGAGTAAAGCTCACTCGCCTTCGTGAATTGCAAAAACTGTATCAATCGATTCCTTATTATGGTTCGGGTAACATGGGCTACATTTTATTTGAAAACCGATCGATGTTTGTTCCGTTCCGCCTAAGCCTGAGCGTGCAAGTGAGAGCGCGGAACAAGCGATAGAGAGGCACGATCGGCCCAAGCGCTAGATTGTGACTAGAGAGCGCCCGCCGCCGCCCGCCAGTCATCGCGTGCGCGTTGTGGTTAGCGGATGTGTCGCGACCTATTATGACGTTATCACGTAAAACTATCGTCCGTAAACCGACTTTTCATTCATTTATTAACAACCCATCAACGGTTCGCTACTGAGCGCAGGTCTCCTCTCAGAGAAGGGTTATAGGCCATAGTCCACCACGTTGGCCCAATGCGAATTGGCGGACTTCACACACCTTCGAGAACATTATGAAAAACTCTCAGATGTGCAGGTTTCCTCACGATGTTTTCCTTCACCGTTCAAGCAAGTGATTATTAATTGCTAAAAAACGCACTTGACTCCGAAAAGTCAGAGGTCGGGATTGAGCCTGCGACCCTCCGAATAGGAGACCACAGTCCTAACCACTAGGCTATCATTGCTTTACAGACAAACAATTATTTCTGTTCCTAGAGGGTGTCTAAGTCGGCCAACTTAACAGTCACCATCAGCAAGCAGACGGCCGGCCAGTACTGGTGTCGAGCCTCCGTGGAGGGGTATCAAGACATCGAAGCTCCTGCCATGGTTTATGTCAAAGGTATGTTTCATCAATAGCCTATAACAGTCCACTGCTGGACTAAAGGCCTCTCCCAAGGGGAGGGTTTGCCCATAATCACCACGCGGGGCAGACGGGTTGGTGATCGCAGCAGATGGCAGTAGTAGCACAGAGGACGCTGCTGCCCGTTCTCCGTTATATTCCCTTAGTCGCCTCGTACGACACCCGCGGGAAGAGGAGGGGTGGTGACATCTGTATTCTGATCTGCCGTCACCACACGGCACAAGGTATGTTTATTAAGTGGAAATTAAACATTTATTCCTTTTAACTTTTAACTTCGATATACATACTAATAGATGATGTCCGCGACTTCGTCCGCGTGGATTAAGGTTTTTAATTCCCGCGGGAGCTCCTTAATTGTCCCGGATAAAATGTAGCCTATGTGTTAATCCTGGGTATGAGCTATCACTATTCCAAATTTCAGCCAAATCGGTTCATTCGTTATGGCGTGAAAGAGGTACAAACATCCATCCATCTAAACATCCATCCATACATCCTCACAAACTTTCGCATTTATAATATTAGTAGGAAGTAGGATTAGTAGGATAGTAGAATTAGTAGTACCCAACCTCAAAATTTATGTGAAAATTCAAATAACAATGTATTTGGGTTTTTATTTCTATCTTTTATAAAAAAAAAATTACGAAATTTGGTGAAAACTTACCTTTTTATGTCCCAAACACACTGTAATTTTTTCACCTAGATATCGAAAAAGCACCCTAATTTTCACGTTAAAATATCTCCTTTTAAAAAAAAAGGCAGTGAGCTTTTTGTGCGTTGAAATCTCTACTTCCTGATGGTGTAAAAAAATAGACATTAGTATGGTAAATGTTCTCAGAAAATGCAAAGAATCCAAATACGAAAGACCAGGTAGTAAGGCCCAGACCCTCCTAGACCCTTCCCCACTTCTCTGTGAAATACCTTTTGATGGGCTACAATTTTCCGCAGGTCACTCAGATATATACCTACATAAGTGATTCTTAAAAATTTAAATAGCAATAAATAGGCATCTACGTATATAATTTAAAAGGTATTTCATAGGGACAATGTCCTATGTCTTACATTAAGAAGCTTATAATTTAGTGTTGTAGGTATTTAGGTTTAGTTCACACCAAACGGATAGCCAGCCGCCGATTGTGATCAGGCTCACTGAGCCCCAGTGTGAACGTGAAGTAAGACTGCATTTCACGCTCTCTTTAAACATTTCTGTGGTGGTGTCGTGTGATGCGGGTTGTTGCGTTCCCTCAAATATGGTCGAGCGAAGCAACGGCTGGGTCATGTGTCATGCTCGTGAATGGGTGCCGCCGGGTACTTTCTGTCTGCCCGCCTTAACATGTATTGATTTGTAGTACGCATTTTTGGATCTTCTCCTCATTGTGTAAACACTGCATACATAGTATAGTAGGTACCTATTGTAATTTTTTTTTTAAAGAGCAACCACCGAGTTTCTTGCTGGTTCTTCTCGGCGGAAAGGGCATTCCGAACCAGTGGTAGATTCATCGACTATTCAAAAGCACTTGTGAAAGTTTATTTGAATAAAAAATATTTCTATTCTATTCTATTTTTAAGCTATTGCATAGCTTTTGTCGCGGGCTTTGAACTAGGACAAACAGTTTGAACGCGGCGACCGAATCCAGAAATTCCGCAACGAAAATAAACCTAACACCGTCGTTCAGTAAGCGTTCAACATTTTAGAGGGTCACAAGTAGCTCTTTTTGGTGCAGTGGGCGAGCGGCCGCTTTATGTATGATGTCGCAGGTTCGAATCTCACTCGCGAAGTAGTGACAGTGCGCTTTTCTTGTTTGTTTGTTTTTAATTTTTTTTTTGCATAATTTTATAATGCAAAAAAAATATTGCATATTATAATTGCATAAGTTGATAAAAAATGCTATGCAATAGCTTTACCGCGGCAGTTCCCGAGTGCCACTTATTTTTTTTTCGTTCACACTACGCTTACAATACGCTGTAACTCCATAGGCTAAGAGTCTGCGGTGCGTAGTGGCGTAGTATATGGTAATTAATCGGTCGCTGAGAGTCAAAAGCAGTAAACTGCGTAACACTCAATCACAGTCGGCGTTAAGCTTTTTGGCCTACATTAGAATAGAATAGAATAGAAATGTTTTTTATTCAAATAAACTTTTTTACAAGTGCTTTTGAATCGTCGATGAGTCTACCACTGGTTCGGAATGCCGTAAATTAAATAAATAAATAATTCTGAATTTATTGACATGATTTTTGGAACGTAGTTCCTTATCGCGCGGTGCGGAAGGGGGCTAGACGGAAAAAATTAAGACAATATTGAACCGACCGTTTTTTGAAACCGACACTTTTTTGAATGTGAATTTGGCATTGTGTTCAATATTTTCACAGTACAATATAAGATCTCGGTAGCCTTGTGGTTTCTACAGTCGCTAAACAGTTAAAAGTCGATGGGATTCCAACCATCGACTTTTAACTGTTTAGCGACTGTAGAAATCACAAGGCTACGGAGATCTAATATTGTAGTGTGAAAATATTGAACACAATGCCAAATTAATTAATCGAAAGGAACTTCGTTCTATCCGGGTGTCCCTTGACACCTCTCAAGTTTTTTGTTGCATAGGTTGAGGAATGAGAGAGTGACATAGGCCCCCTTTTTTACCGAAATATAGAGGGTTACCGTGGGATGAAGTCGCGGCCACTAGCTAGTCGACTCATATTTAGCAGTAAGAAGGTGTGGTGAAAATTTTAAAAACCGCTATTAAATTCTCCTTTTGAGCTGCAAGTTGAAATCTTGGGTAGGTAAGGGAAGCGCAAAGTTTTTAAGTGATGACGTCATTTGCGCCGCCATTACAGCGTCGCGAAGTTTGCGCAGTAAATTTGCCCCGGGGTTCAGTCGACGAGTTTGTTGAACACTTGTTCTTGTAGCGGGGAACGGATTGTTGAAAATCCGAAGGAAAATGTTGCTTGCAAAGTGGCTTTACAGAAAATAAATAAAAATTTGGGAGGTGTCAAGGGACACCCGGATGGAACGTAGTTCCTTTCGATTACATTGTGTTCGGTATTTTCGCGGTACAACATTGGGTCTCCGTAGCCTAGTGGCTCCGGCAGTTGCCTAACAGCCAAAGGTCGATGGTTCGAATCCCAGCTCGACAGACCGAATTTTCCATTTTCAATTTTATTTTAAACAATTTCTACATGTGGAATTTTTCCCTAATTTTTTATAACTTATAAGTTATAAAAATTACATGTGGAATTTTTCCCTAATTTTTTATAACTTATAAGTTATAAAAAATTAGGGAAAATTCCACATGTAGTAATTATTTAAAATAAAATTGAAAATAGAAAATTCAGTCTGTCGAGCTGGGATTCGAACCATCGACTTGTAACTGTTAAGCGACTGCCGAAGCCACTAGGCTACGGAGACCCAAAATTGTACCGCGAAAATACCGAATACAATGCAAAATTCGCATTCAACAAAAAAAGTGTCGGTTTCAAAAATGTGTCGAGTGTCGGTTCCTTAATTTTTTCCGTCTAGCCCCCTTCCGCACCGCGCGATAAGGAACTTACTTTCCAAAAACAACGCGTACCCGGGATCGAATCTGCGACCCCCCGAATAGGAGACCACAGTCCTAACTAGGCTATCACTGCTTGACAAGTATTATTAAAAAACAATTGGATTTTACAAGTTTTATATTGTTTTTTATTCGATTGTCGATAAAGAAGAAGAAGAAGAATGCTAAGCTTTTTGTTTTGGGTTAACGGATTTTCTTAATTTAAAAAAAATATTATGATATGGTAGGTACCACACAACATGATATGCGGCGATAAAATGTTAATAATTAATAATGTAAGTAAAAGAAAAATTACCTTTTACCCGAGCACGGCGAAACCAAAAGGTATGGTCATGATTTTAGCAGTCTATGTATGTATGTATCTATTTACATTTATGTTTACGTTGCACCAACTAAACCACTGAGCCGATTTTGATTAATGTCAATCGATTCGTTATTATGGTCCAACTAACATATATAGCACATTAGCAATAACATTTAATAAGAACACTATCAATTTGATGTTTGTTACATAAAATTTTCTTTTTTTACATACTTTGGTTACATGAATTATTAACTGTTTTCTTCATAAAAACGCGTGAATCGCGCAGCAGACGCAAGAGGTCATAAAATTGCTAAAAGCTATAAAAACGCGCGATCGCTGCAGCTAAAAGTCGCCAGTGTGACCTCTCCCTTAAAGGTATTTTTTCCTGGTATAAAAACAATTATGAAATGGAAAATCACAGAATTCAATACACTCTAGTTCAAATGAATGTTTGAACCCGGCACTTCATATGCGGCGCCGCGTATAGAATGTTAATTATCTACGAGCACGTGCCGAGAGTTAAGTTCTGAATTCGTAACTTCGATGCGGCAACGCCTATCTGTACCCGCTTTATTGACTTTACCGTGTGAAGTATACAGTATACTGCAGTATGATTGATTTACACCTTTGACAATTCAAAGTAAATATTCGTCTATGATTATTATCATATAATACTCAGCATATCACGAATCAGCAAAAGATGCATTTTACAGAGGAGCCTTTAAAAGCAGAGTTTTGAGAGCAGAGCATGATTCGTTTACATGTCGCTTATTTGTTTTTCGGACTAATTTTATTTCGGAATAAGAACTTTAAGAACTTCACCAAGGAAAACTATCATAACTAAGCGTGACAATTTTTTACCTCGTTGCTATTTTGAATTATTTACATAAAAATATTGAGTTAGGCTATTAACAGCGGGCTCCCTTTGAAATCTCGTCCACCTGTTACCGTGGTAATTACCTACGTGACTCGCTTACACGCATTTGACTAGAGAGAAATTTTAGGAGGACAAGGACGCTTTGCTTTGAGAATAGAATATAATAGAAATGTTTTTTATTCAAATAAACTTTTACAAGTACTTTTGAATCGTCAATGAGTCTACCACTGGTTCGGAATGCCGTTCCTGCCGAGAAGAACCAGCATGAAACTCGGCAGTTGCTCTTTTCAAAATACTTTTACAATATACTTAATAGATATTATTCTATGTATGCAGAATTTCCACAATGAGGGGAAGTTCCACAAAAGCATAGATAATTATTTCTAATTATAATTCAACACATGTTAAGACGGGCAGACAGAAAGTAGCCCCATTGCCGCTGGTGGCACCCGTTCACGAGCATAACGCATGACCCAGCCATTGCTTCGCTCAACCATATTTGAGGGAACGTAACTTTGGTAAATTAGTTCATCATCATCATCATTACAACCGAAAAAAGTCCACAGCTGGGCGTTTCTTGACATGATTGCCACAGGACACGATCTTGTGCCACCTGCATCCAACGGCTGCCAGCGACTTGCCTGAGATCGTCCGTCCACCTTATGCGGGGTTTACAATTGATGATGATGATGATGATAATTATGATGCCAGTTCTCCAGGCCGTCTTGTTCCACGGCGACTGCTTGTCACGGAGTCCTAAGTAGGTATTAGGGCTCCGGTGTTTCGCCCTTTTAAGTGCCTTCGTGGCTGGATGGCGTATCCAGTTTCAGATGTAAATGTCTGGAAGTATCGTGGTCTATCAATACCGTATTAAGCACTTCGAAGGGTTGTTTCATCTTGGGCCAGGTACTTGTACACTATACCAAAAAATAGTATTAAATCATAGAAATTGAAATAAAATAATATGTTTTTTTGTAGTATTAGTGAATAAGAGGTAAAGATATAAAATTGATAATTGGGTACATCTGTAGAATGGCAACTCCCGGAGTGCATCCATCTGTTTTTGTTGTCTATGTTTGTAATGACGTTACGTCATCGTAATGTCATTTCAATTGTCAAACGTCAATTTCTGGTATGTCAAATGTCAATTGCTGTCAATTGTGGTTTTTTTATGTCAAATGCCATGACTCGTGTAAGTACGTGTCATTGTCAAAAAGGAACGCCATGTTGTTGCGCTTTTATTTTGCAAAATAATTTTGCATTGTACCTCGTAAAAAGGACCTTTTAATGAGAAATAAAGAAAAATAATCACTATTTCATGACCCCAAACATTATGAAAGACTGTACCTGACCCAGACCTGGCCCAAGCTCCATATATATTTGAAACAACCCTTTTGTAAAAGTTTATTTGAATAAAAAAATTGTCTATTCCAAGAGCACAGACTGTAAATGCAATTGTCTAAAGTAATTCTATTGATCGTAATCGTATTCGATGACATTAGCGTCAAAGTAAAATAAACCATAACAGCATTGAATTAGAGATCAATTTCGTGTATGCATTCTTATACGTCTACGTATGTACGATACGCTCCATAACGCTCCATATTAAAATCGGTTGTACTGAATTTGTGACTTTAAATCAATGCAATCAAGGATTATTTTACTTTGACGCTAATGTCATCGAATACGAATACGATCAATGAAATAACTTTGACAATTGGTACCCGTATATTTTACCCGCACACAACGTATTTTTCCCGAACCCGCTTTTACGGCGCGTTTTCAGTTCAAAAAGCAGATTGTCGTTTGTATAGATACAAACGCACGCAAAAATTACAGTACTCACTTTCGAAAAAATCTGGACGAAATTTCTTATTTAGACATAAGCTTCAACTTTGTCCATTTCATGTAATATTATGCTTAATAGCCTTCATACTTTTTTTTTGTATAAAAATAATAAAATAAAAAGTATGTAAAGTAAGGAAAATTAGAAGGGCTACAATGCCACTTATCAACGCGTGACTGAATTTTAGACATGTGCTAATAGTCTAAGATCCCGATATAGAACGACCTTCACCGAGCTGGTTAATGGATCAAACATATTTTTTATGTAATTTAATATATCAAAAAATATATTCCATATGGGTTGCCTAGCAAAATTTCAGTCCAGGATATTTTTAATTAATTAAAAAAAAAATTTTTTTTAATATTTCACCGGTTTGGTTAATGGATAAATTCTACACCAACCGAAAGTATGCAGCACATAGTATATGCAAAAGTTAGGTACTTCGGTAGGTAATTACTAGTATCGATTTACCTGTTCATACCTGGCAACCCAAGGGTTGTGACAAGAAAAAATAGGCAACCTCTTCAACTGTGTTACGCCCAATTATGACTCGCTATCGTACCCCCTCCAACTGCGCAGCCTTTATCCTCAGCCTTATCTTCTTCTTCTTCTTTCTTCTTTATCAACCGATAGACGTCCACTGCTGGACAAAGGTCTCTTGCATGGACTTCCACAGGCCTCGGTCTTGCGCCGCCTGAATCCAGCGGCTCCCTGCGACTCGCTTGATGTCGTCGGTCCACCTGGTGGGGGGTCTGCCAACACTGCGCTTCCCGGTGCGGGGTCGCCACTCCAGCACCTTGGGACCCCAACGACTATCAGCTCTTCGAACTATGTGCCCCGCCCATTTCCACTTCAGTATCGCGACTCGCTGAGCTATGTCGGTGACTCTGGTTCTCCTACGGATCTCCTCATCTCTGATTCGATCCCGCAGGGATACTCCGAGCATAGCTCTTTCCATCGCACGCTGAGCGGTCCTGAGCCTACTTATGAGGCCCTTAGTTAGCGACCATGTCTCGGATCCCTAAGTCATCACTGGCAACACGCACTGTTCGAAGACTTTAGTCTTCAGGCACTGAGGAATTTTGGACGAAAAGACATCTCGGAGCTTCCCGAACGCTGCCCAGCCGAGTTGGATTCGGCGGTTGATCTCTTTCTCGAAATTGGACCTACCTAGCTGGACTGTGTGTCCCAGGTAAATAATATACTCGTCGACAATTTAAAGTGCAGAGTTCTCAACAATTACTGGGTGGAGCGGTGCATGAGCATTGGACATGATTTTCGTCTTGCTCGTGTTCATTTTCAGGCCCACCTGTTGAGAAACCCTGCTGAGATCGTTGAGCATTGTATTGAGGTCACTCAGAGTCTCTGCCATGACTACTATGTCATCGGCAAATCGCAGGTGACAGATGTACTCGCCGTTTATGTTGATGCCAAGCCCGTTCCAATCCAGAAGCTTAAAGACGTCCTCCAACGCAGCGGTAAAGAGCTTCGGGGAGATAACGTCTCCCTGTCGCACTCCACGCTGCAAGTGGATTGGCCTCGTAGTCTGGTCCTGTATACGTACTGACATTGTGGCGTTTTCATACAAGCACTTCAACACTTGGATATACCGGTAGTCAATTCGGCATCTCTGCAGCGACCTCAACACAGCCCAAGTTTCCACCGAATCAAAGGCTTTCTCATAGTCCACAAACGCTAAGCAAAGTGGCCGGTTATACTCTTCCGTCTTTTGTATAACCTGCCGCAGCGTATGAATGTGATCTATGGTACCAAAGCCTTTTCGGAATCCGGCTTGTTCGGGAGGCTGGAAGTCGTCGAACCTACGAGCGAGACGATTCGTAATGACTCTCGAGAACAACTTATAAACATGACTCAACAACGAGATGGGTCTATAATTCTTCAACAAGGTATTATCTCCCTTTTTGAAGAACAGAACCACCACGCTCCTGTGCCATGCTTCCGGCGTTGTGCCCTCGTGGATGACGGAATTGAACAATCGCTGAAAGATCTTAAGTACCGGTTTTCCACCCGCTTTCAGGAATTCCGCAGTGATTCCGTCATCACCTGGCGCCTTGTTGTCCTTGAGCTGTTTGAGAGCCATTCTAATCTCGTATAGGCTGACGTCCGGGATATCTTCGGTATAGTGTCGGGTCAGTTTGGCTCTGGGATCTTTCGCCAAATCTTCAACAGGTTTTTGTGTCGTGGTATATAACTGTCCATAGAACTTCTCAACCTCTCCCAAGACCTCAGGTCGAGAAGAGACGAGACGGCCGTCATCAGTTTTCAGCCGCGTCAGCTGGCTCTGTCCGATAGACAGATCTCTCGCGAACACTTTTGAGCCTTTGTTCCGCTCAATGGTATCTTTAATACACTTTACTACTACTTTATCTATTTTTTATAAAAAAAGCACAAACTCAAGTGCCATGTAATATTTTTTGTCATAGAGTATAGTTATTGTACTTTAATTAGACATAAACATAGATAAAAAATACAATTAAGGTATTTAACAGAATAGAAGTCGGTTAAAAATTGAAGTGAATAGGACGGTCATAGAACGGTCCTAAAACCTGCATTGCAATTTTCTTCTTTAGTTTAAATTAAATCTATGGTTGCTAGATACAAATTTTTAACCTGTATTTCGATAAAGTACCGCAGAAAAGGAACACAAGGAGAAGATAACACAGAAAAAAGAACATTTTCAAAATAAACAACAAAAACACAGAAAAAAAAACCGGTCATGTCAACTGACATTCGATATTATTTTTCTTACTAATTACGTCAAGGGTGATCGCTCTGAGGCCTTTATACTATGGGCTGCATACTTTCGATTGGTGTAGAATTTATCCATTAACCAAACCGGTGAAATATTAAAAAAAAAATTTTTTTAAAAATTAGGTAGTTAAAAATATCCTGGACTGAAATTTGCTAGGCAACCCATATGCAATATATTTTTTGATATATTAAATTACATAAAAAATATGTTTGATCCATTAACCAGCTCGGTGAAGGTCGTTCTATATCGGGATCCTATATTATAAGCTTTCTGGCTGCGGCTGACGCGCGTATGGTTCGCGGTTGCCCGTGAAAAATACGCTGTGTGCGGAGGATTTAAGCGTCTTTGTTATTGCAGGTCCACCAAAAATAATGTCTAACCAAACACAGTATGGAGTAGAAGGAGGGAGTGTCCACATTGAATGCGTGTGTTTCTCCGTGCCGAAACCGGACCTGGTGATTTGGAGTTTTGGAGGAAACGAGCTCAACTCTTTTCATAATCATGTAAGACACAATTTTGCATTTTTTATTAATCTTTTATTTAATATCCCTCATCGGCTCATAAACGGCTCAGCAGTGAGCCCATGTCTCCTCTCAGAGAAGCGTTATAGGCCAGCAAGGTACCAGGGAAAAGTTAAACGCCATAGTCCACCACGCTGGCTCAATGCAAATTGTCATGACTTTACACACCTTTGAAAACATTATGAACAATAACATGAAAATGTTTTCCTTCACCGTTGAAGCATGTGGTATTCAATTACTTCAACGCACATAACTCCGAAAATTCAGAGATGCCCGGGAATCGAACCCGTGACGCCTAAACAGGAGACCACTCCCAACCACTAGGATATCACTGCTCTTTTAAATGCTCTTTAAATAATATTGACTATATCTAATTCAATTAATTATTCATAAATAAGTTAGTCTATAGGCCCATTCTCATAAGGGACGACCAAAATAATTGGCTCATTGTATTTCTCTATACGTTACATATGAACGTATTTTTAACCCCCGACGCAAATAGAGGGGTGTTATAAGTTTGACGTCGATGTCTGTCTGTCTGTCTGTGTGTGTGTGTGTGTGTGTTTGTCTGTGGCATCGTAGCTCTCAAACAGATGGACTGATTTCGATGCGGTCTTTTCATTTGAAAGCCTGTTTCCTTGCGGTGGTTCCTATGTATTGGTTAATATCGATCCAGCAGTGTAAGAGTACCAGCTCTTTTCTAAAATGATGTAAGGCATTTTTGGCGTATTATTACTCGATTAAGTGCTTCACGCGTGCCAGTATAATCGTTAAATGACAATTAATTGATAACTTCGACCTGATGCTGCAACCAGAATGGTCTCCACAGAGCCCGACTCTTCGAAAACTCACAGCAGACATATCGTGTTTGGGTTCAATAGATTAGTTTCAATGAGTAGGTACCTTGCAGGTTATGATCTTGCAATACGGTCACGTTGACCTGGTGCTGCATTCTGCAACCAGGATGGTCTCCAGAAAACCCGACTCTTCGAAAACTCACAGGAATGGTCGCAAATGAGTTGATGTTAGATAGATAATAGTTTCCGTTAATTCAGTCAATAAAATTCAATTCAAGTCAATAGTTTCCGCAGCGTACGCGATAAGAATTTTTTTATAGTTACAATTGCATATTTTATCATGTAAAAGTAGTTATTGTGATGTAACCGTAATAGTTAGAAATATTGTATTGCAGACTTTTTTGTAGATATTGATGTCTTCTATAAAGCTCTAGTACATCACTTTTCTCTAATATTGTCAATAGTTTCCGTAGCGTACGCGATATAAGGATTTATTTTTATATTTTTATCACACCTTGGGTTACATTATCGAAGTTTTCATACAGATCTCTAATTTTTTTGAAAATATTTTATAGCCTATATTCATCACGGATATTTTCTGATAAGTGCAGTCTTAAAAATCGCGCTCGCTTTGCTCGCGAAAATGTGTCTTTTCTTGATTGTTATTATAAGAGCGAAGTATAAAGTACATAGTTAAATAGTGCAGTCTTAAAAAAAAACGCGCTCGCTTCGCTCGCGAAAATGTCGTTGTTATATTACTGTTATGGGTGCTAAGTGGCGTAGTGTTATCAAAAAATTTCACGCTCGCTTCGCTCGCGGAAATATCAGTTTTACATTGCTATTGTAACCGCAAAGTATGAACTACATAGAGGCGTAGTGCAATCAAAAAGTTGATTTCCTTGCCTTGGGAATCTTGAAATCCTTGGGACCTAAGAAATTGCTATTGTGAATTATTTGATCTTATGAATATACTACACTTAAAAGCTTAAAATAAAAATTATTTTCAAAACACCGACTTCTAACACCACTACAAAAATATAAATGAAAAAGTCGGGCGGGCCTAAATTGTGCTCAATGCGCCTAAAGAAGTTTTCACTTCATAATAATTTTAAAAAAATCTTTAAAAAAACCGACTTCACACGACACTGAAAAGTATAAAATAATTTCAGTTTGTGCACGTATGTTGAAGTCGGGCGGGCCTAAATAGAAACAATGAAACGAATGCGCGACGCTAGCCAAAATTTTAGTTTGTTGGTCCAGGCACAAAATATAATAGTACTTGGTACATGGTACAGGTATGTTGAAGTCGGATTAGCGTTGCAGTTTCATACTTCTATTGAGGCCCGCTCGACTTCAACATACGTGTACAAACTGAAATTATTTTATACTTTTCAGTGCCGGTTTTTTTTAAAAGCATTTTTATATATTATTATTTTAAGCTTTTTAGTGTAGCATAGGATAAATCTACACATTCTCTGATCGCGAGCGATTTGTTTCTATTCATTGAGGAGTTCGAGAGATATTCATCAGATCTTTACCGATTTTAAATGGGACTACAAAAACTAAATAGGGTTACGTAGTTTTATTACAGAGTGCTCATAACCACCGTTCAGCTTCATCATCAGACCCTGGATATTATCTAGGACCAGAGTACTTCTCAAGAAGAATCAAACGAGCCCGATGGTGTTAGTGTAACATTGTTTTACTATAGAATTCCCATTGTCATCTTCCACCTCCATCATCAGATCAGCTCCATGTTGCAATAATATTGCATTGTAATCTGATTTACATGTACATGCACATTTTCAGCTCAATAGGAAACCGGGAATGATTCTAATAGGTACATCTTGCAAGACTTGACCTAAAAATAAATTGCAAGATAAATAAAAGCTTATAAAAATAAGATTATATAAATAGAAATTTATCTTATGTATGTATGTTATGTACTAGGCATGGTTATAAAAGTCTACACATACGATCGCGAGCGATTTCCTCTAATTCATTGAGGAGTTCCGTCCTCCATCTCCGAAGATATTCATCAAATCTTCACCAAATTTAACAATAAAAATTATTGAAATCGGTTAAGATTTGACGGAGATAAGGAGTAACATCGACAAAAAAGAAATATACGCGTCGTATTGAGAACCTCATCTTTTTGTGTTTTTGAAGTCGGTTAAAAAATTGAAAAATATTTTGTCTAATTAAAAACGGAGAAAAATCGGGGGTTTGAAATTTCAGAGTAAAACAACTGGACCGAGTGGGGTATCATTGAAAGGGCTTAACTTGTACATTTTAAAACAGATTTTTATTTAAATTTATACACTTTTTATACATAATATATATATTTACAATACAATATTTGTGACTGGCAACTACGGAACCCTACACTGCGCGTGGCCCGACACCCACTTGGCCGATTTTTTATTCTTTTTTAAATATCTCAAGTCTCAACTTATTTCGGAATTAGTTACCTGTTAGACAAAGGTTGCGCTATTGAGGTGTGACGTCAAAACTCCAAAGCTCCTTATAGACTTCATGGAAAATTTCGTTTTAGAAAGAGACAGATATAGTCGTAGTAAAACAGCTGCTAACTTATTTGCTTTTTGACCGATTTATTTTCTGTTTTTAACTTTTTATAAATGTTATTTTTACATGTTACATTTTCGATTATAAATAATGAATATCAACATTTTGACAACAGTCAAATACCCAATTGTTATTAAGTATAATAATAAAAACTTAAGTGGTACTCGGGGACTGCCGCGGTAAAGCTATTGCATAGCATTTTTTATCAACTTATGCAATTATAATATTTATGCAATATTTTTTTTGCTAAGTATAAATTATGCAAAAAAATATTAAAAAACAAACAAACAAGAAAAGCGAACTATCACTACTTCGCGAGTGAGATTCGAACCTGCGACATCATCAAAGAAAGCGGTCGCTCGCCCACTGCGCCAAATAGAGCTAGTTGAGAACCTCTAAAATGTTGAACGCTTACTGAACGATGGTGTTAGGTTTTTTTCGTTACGGAATTTCTTGATTCGGTCGCCGCGCTCAAACTGTTTGTCCTAGTTCAAAGCCAAATAAAAGCTATTCAATAGCTTAATAATAATATTATGTTTCCTAAATTTTGCGTACCTATTGAACACAAAACGAACTTTTTTGCTGACGGTTTGGACAGGATAGAATAGAATAGAATAGAAATATTTTTTATTCAAATAAACTTTACAAGTGCTTTTGAATAGTCCATGAATCTACCACTGGTTCGGAATGCCGTTCCTGCCGAGAAGAACCAGCAAGAAACTCGGCGGTTGCTCTTTTCAAAACAAAATTACAATACAGTAAATACTATGCTATATATGCAGTGTTTCCACAATGAGGGAAGTTCCAAAAATGCATACCGACTAACTTCTATCTTAAGATGGGCAGACACAAAGTAGCTCCATTCCCGCCGGTGGCACCCGTTCACGAGCATGACGCATGACCCTGCCAGGAAATTGAACATTATGGTGAATTGAACGATCTGCTTGTAGACCTGTTTGACGAATACTTTTTCACAGGATTACGTCTTCTTAGAAGAATCTCTGCCGGATGGACTGACTAAGTCCACGCTTATCATACGAGAGAGTCAAATAAAACACTTCGGTCCCTACAACTGTACCGTCTCCAATGCATATGGCACTGATAGCATGGAGATTAACGTTATACCGGACAGTAAGTACATCATCATCATTAACAACCCATCAACGGCTCACTACTGAGCGCAGGCCTCCTCTCAGAGAAGGGTCATAGGCCATAGTCCACCACGCTGGCCCAATGCGAATTGGCGGACTTCACACACCTTCAAGAACATTATGAAGAACTCTCAGGTGTGCAGGTTCGAATCCCGATGTTTTCCTTCACCGTTGAAGCAAGTGATATTCAATTGCATTAAACGCACTTGACTCCGAAAAGTCAGAGGTGCGTACCCGGGAATCGAACCTGCGAACCCCCAAATAGGAGACCACAGTCCTAACCACTAGGCTATCACTGCTTCCAGTAAGTACATATAAAATCTAAATAGATATAGAGGAAAAGGTGACTGACTGACTGACTGATCTATCAACGCACAGCTCAAACCACTAGACGGATCGAGCTGAATTTTGATATACTGATAGCTATGATAAATGGGAGTAAAAGTTTAGTAGATATAGGTGAGGACCTCGAGAGTGACATATAGACTACATTTCATCCCGGAAAATCTAAAAAATTAATATTTTTGTACTCTGTTCAAAATTGTCTTTAAAAACATATATCGCAAGCCTATGAAAGGCAACTAATAGTTATTTGTGTTATATGGGGCCAAAGGAATTTTTTGTTCCGCGAGGGCGTTATTTTGAATTCAGAGCGAAGTGAAGGATTCTATAGTAGACTCCCGAGCGCAGCGAGGGATTCTAAAGTAGAATCCTGAGCGTAGCGAGGAATTCAATATACGCCGACCGAGAACAAAAAAATTTTGGCCCCGAATGACACATACTATTTTTCATCATTACCTATGAGAAAAAGCTAGGAGTATCAACCTACCATGTATAGAGTATAGACATTACCAATACGTATATTGAAAGTTTAAATAAAACACAAATATTTTTTTATGAAATCCTAATTAAATATTAATATTTATGTTGGAAGTATGGGCGTATACATCTAATCGACATATTTGATCACGTGACTTATCGAAGACAACCGCTTCTCAAACATTTTTGAAGAAATGAAAAGTCCCATGGGGTTAAAATTAAATTTTGCTCCCGCTATCCTCTGAAGCCAATATTCGTTTTTCGAATAGGTATGATGAAAAAATATTTTCCTTCGCATTCACTTCTATGAGAGCCCCCCTGAAATAAAGTTTTTTAAATTTTTTTATGCAATATTCGGCTGAAGGCCATCAGTTTAGTAGATATAGGTGAGGACCTCGAGAGTGACATAGAATACATTTCATCCCGGAAAATCAAAGAGTTCCCGCGGGATTTAAAACCAAATACTTACACGCGGATGAATTTTAATTCTAAACGCCGCCATTTTTCAATTAGGTACTCACTATTGGCCCGCTTGCAGAAACGCCGGGTTATCCTTTTAACCCAGAGTTAGCTGCTTCTTTGACAGATTTCGTATAAAGCTTCTGTCAAAATTACAAATTTATTCCTGGGTAAAGCCTAACCCGGCGTCCCTGCAAGCGGGCCTTATAATATTATATATATTTTTTTGAAACCTGACTTATTATCTTTATGAATAAACGATGCCAGACTCTTCGTTCGCATGGATTTAGTATCAAATCACGTGGGAACTCTTTGATTTTACGGGATAAAAAGTAGCCTATGTCACTCTCCAGGTCTTCAACTATACCCATGCAAAAAATCACGTCGATCCGTAGCTCTGTTGCGGCGTGATTGGAGGACAAACCATCAAACAAGAAACGAGCTCAATTTCGTATTTATAATATTAGTATGACTAGTAAATGCCCGCGACTTTGTCCTCATGGACTAGTCTAGGTTACTCTTTTATTTTTCGGGATAAAAAATAGCCTATGTCACCCTCCAGGTCCTCAACTATACCTACCTATGCAAAAATCAGGTAAATCCGTTGCTTTATTGCTGCTTGATTGAAAGACAAACCAACAAACTAACAAACTTTCACATATTTATAAAATTAGTAAGGATAGTAAGGATGTGCATGTTTGTGTTTACGTATGCAGCGCCTAAGCTACTAAGCTGCCCCTCTAGCCAAGTTACACTTCGTTGTATCTATTCTCTTTCTACGATCCTTGTCACTTGAAGTTTTGGCTAGGGCTAGACTAGATGGCGCTGCAGCCGATCAAAGACGGAAGTGTATTGATAATATTTCGCGGCATTTTGTATTATAAATGTTTTAAACGCTATAAAAAACATTAAAAAATACCGCAAAATATTATCAATATACTTCTGTCTTTGATCAGCTGCAGCGCCATCTAGTCTAGCCCTAGCCAAAACTTCAAGTGACAAAGATCGTAGAAAGAGAATAGATACAACGAAGTGTAACTTGGCTAGAGGGGCTGATTGTGATGATTCAAATATCAATCGATTCGTTATTATGCATACAATTTTCTATAGCTGGGTTACATTTTTAAAACTTTTGTCCTTGTTACAGAATCGATCCCCCTCGTAGTGATAGTATGCACTGGGTCGTCGATAACGGTAGTCATTCTCTTAATCATGCTCGCGATCATGCTGTGTCATCGCAGAGCCAAGGACATTAAGAAGCCTGATATTACAGAAGTTGGTAAATCCTGCGACCCCTACAAGGAGAGCGATCGAAACTCTAATATAAGTGATTTGAAACTTGAGTTGAGACAAGTTGAGGGAAGCTGCGATATGGTAAGTAGATTTTAACATTATTTTAACTGTCAACTTAACGAACTCTAAGGCGCGCTTGCAGAAACGTCGAGTTATCCTTTTAACCCAGAGTTAGCAGCTAACTCTGGGTTATAAAGACAGATTTGACAGACTTCTTATAAAGCTTCTGTCAAAATTACTAATTTATTCCTGGGTTAACTAACCCGGCGTCTTTGCAAGCGGGCCTAACGCGAAGCGCAAAGGTCGACGCAGTTATAAGCAACTTTTAAGAAGCCTCTAAAGGCCGACTACGCAGTATCGTCGCGTTGGCACGACGAGAGGCAGAAAACTATTGAAAAATGACGTACTGTGCTGTGAAAGGGTGTCAAAATTCATCACAATAACCATCAAAAACGCAATTAACAGTACCAGTACAGAAAATAATTACGTGGCACTCACACGTTCATTGCTTGTTTTGAGCCTACGTTTGGAGCGGACTTTGTTAGAAACTTCCTTTCTTAGCATTATAGTTCGATGTGTCAACTAAAAAAAATTTATTCATTCATGAGCTTTTGCTCGCAACTAGCAAGCTATAGCTGAAATAAGGTTTAAAAAAATCTTTTAGGAACCTCTATATTTGCATGATATATAACTATATCACTCTCAAAGTCGTCAGATTACCCATATTAATAAGGATTCAATTCAACATTCGACGGCCCATTACTTAGTAGGCACAGGTTTAGTTTAGGCCATAGCCCACCACGCTGGCCAAATGTGGATTAGTAGTCCTATCCAATGACTCACCACCAATGGAATAGACGAGTAAAAAATCATCCGCGCTTTACATGATGGTCTTGGTAGGGTACCTAACAAAAAAACGAGAGTGCTTTAGACCACATGACTAAAGCAAAACTTACGAAACGCAACTGGCTATGAGAGAAAGAGAGAAAGAAAATGTGTGCTCGCACCTGTCTCTCTTGCCCCTACAGAAATATATACGAAACGTAACTATCTCTCTTTCTATCTTCACTAACTTATATTATCTCCCTCTCAACTTCCGTTCGCCTCGCCCGATCACACTTTTCGTAACGCATTCACCAGCTTACTCCCCAAGTCAAGCGTGCGTAAAGAAGTTTTACTTCAACAAAAAAGTTTTTCATGACTATATTATAATTATCTTCACAAATGTGAAGGCGTGCATTACATTGTATGTATTACCATTCCAAATTACAGTTCTTTAGGACCAATACGTGCGGACTTGGCTAAACTATTAGGATTCCTTATTGTTTTACCGGTCGCAGGTTCGACCCCGGGCACGCCTGACATTTCGAATTTACGTACGTTTTAGTAATTAAATTCAAATTCAAATTCAAAATCATTTATTTCATGTAGGCCAACCTGTGGCGCTTATGACAAGTCATGACTCTACCACCGGTTCGGAAAGCGGATTCTGCTGAGAAGAACCGGCAAGAAACTCACCAGTTGCTCTTTTCAAAATTACACATTTTACAATATTTTTTGTAGGTAATATGTATTTACATTTTAATAACTTTTTATAATATCTTGTGGGCAGCTGGATGCCATGCCGATTTACCCCATGCAACTTGTTAGAATAGAATATTTCCAACAATACGATGGTATAATATTTATAGAACAACTCCAAAAATACATAAGTACAATATTCAATACATGTCAAGACTGGCAGACCAGCAGCCCCGCTTCCGACGGTGGCACCCGTTCACGAGCATGACGCATGATCCAGCCATTGCTTCGCTCAACCATATTTGAGGGAACGTAACAACCCGCACCACACGACACCACCTACAGAAACGTTAAAGAGAGTGTGACATACTCGACTACCCATGTCAAGACATCGAATTTATCTAATCTAATACAGTACTATTACTATTCAAATACTCTTTTCAAGATCCCATGCAACTTTATCATTAAGAAAGTCATTAACTTTGTAATAACCGCGACTCAGTAAGTGAGTTTTACGCATTCTTTAAATTTGTGCAGTGGCAAATTTAGCAATTCCTTCGGAATCAGATTATATAAGCGTACGCTCAACCCCACAAAGGATTTTTGCACTTTACGCAGGCGACATGATGGTATTTCTAGTTTATGACGATTTCTAATAAGACGATTGTGTGCATCGCCCCTTTGTTTATGCAGATGAATATTTTGTCTCACAAAGACTATATTATTATAAATGTACTGTGAAGCTACTGTAAGTATCCCAATCTCTTTAAACTTTTCACGAAGAGATACGCGCGAACCGAGTTTATAGATAGATCGAACGGCTCTTTTCTGCAATATAAAAATAGTTTCAATATTAGCTGCTCCGCCCCACAATAAGATTCCATAGGACATTACACTATGGAAGTAGGCGAAGTAGAGAAGCCTAGCCGTTTTCACATCGGTAAACTGTCTGATTTTTCTGACAGCATAGGCAGCTGAGCTGAGTTTACCCGCTAATGTCTCAATGTGAGCGTCCCACTGAATCTTACTATCCAAGGTCACCCCCAGAAAAACAGTGGAGTTCTCAATTTTAAGGTTATCTCCGTTTAATTTTATTGATTTATCAATTTTCTTTACATTAGGTACAATAAATTCTAAACACTTAGTTTTTTTGGCGTTCAGGAGCAAATTATTAACAGTAAACCAACGCGATATTCGAGATAACGTACTGTTTACATCGTCAAAATTTACTTTGTTTCTATCTGTTTTAAATATTAGAGATGTATCATCTGCAAACAATACAATATTGCAAGCATCGCGTACATGATATGGTAGGTCATTAATATATACCAAAAATAGAAAAGGAACCAAGATAGAGCCCTGTGGGACACCCAACAGAGCAGATGAACCCCGCGATTTCACGTCACCTATGCATACACTTTGAGTTCGATCATTAAGGTAAGAGGCAATGAGATCAAGTGCAACGTCTCTGATGCCATAATGTCTAAGTTTAAGTAAAAGAGTTTGGTGATCAACGCAATCAAAGGCCTTAGATAAGTCACAAAATACCCCAATGGCATTCTGTGAACGCTTCCAGGCATCGTAAATATGTTCAAGTAGCTTAGCACCTGCGTCAGTGGTGCTTCGACCCTTCGTGAAGCCGTACTGTTCAGGATGTAGCAAATTATTTACATTAAAATGATTTACTAGTTGATTAAGAATAATTTTTTCAAAAATTTTGCTTAGAGTCGGCAAGATTGAAACAGGTCTGTAATTATTAAGGTCGGTTTTACTGCCTGATTTGAATAAAGGAATAAGTTTACCATGTTTCATTAAATTTGGGAAGGTACCTAAGGGCAACACACTCGTTAAAAATTACGGCTAAGTAAGGAGCAATGTCATTAATTATCTATATCTATATATATAAAAGAAAGTGGTGTTAGTTACACTATTTATAACTCAAGAACGGATGAACCGATTTGGCTGAAAATTGGTGGAGAGGTAGCTTAGAACCAGGAGACGGACATAGGATACTTTTTATCCCGTTGGACCGCGTTTCCGTTAAGTCAATATAAAACCTGGTATAACAAAAATGCATCTGACATGGAATAAAAAAACGAAAATGACAGTGGAAGAACAAAACGTAGATAAATGACAGCTAAACGTAATTTTGTATTTGGTTAATTATGGTAGAAAATTATGGTAAAAACAATTATAAAAATTATAGTTTAACTTAATTGATAATATCATCAGTAATAATATGTTTTCTCTTTGAATCATCATTAACAATGCCGCGAGCAAGACGATCAAATGTTTCCTGCTACAAAGCTACGGATTGACGTGATTTATTGGATAGGTATACTTAGTTGAGAACCTGGAGGGTGACAAAGATTTCCCGCGGGATGTTATGAACTAAATCCACGCAGACGAAGTCGCGGGCATCAGCTAGTATTAGATATAACTTTCACGGAAATACCCCACAGATCTCCCGTTTTTTTCATTTTCAACAACTTAAAATTTTTGATAACCTCAGATGCAGTAATAAATTTGAACTCGAAGAAAACATTGCATTCTTTGACGTTGCCCCGTTGCTTAATAAACTCTGAGCTAGAGAATCTGTTAGCAGAACAGGAATGTTCTGAAAAAATTCTACGAAAGTATTTGCAACTTCCATGTCAGAAGTTATTTTATCATTATTTACAATAATTTCAAAGTTAACATCACGTGGTTTAGTTTTACCAGTTTCTTCGTTGATTATGTTCCATGTGGTTTTTATTTTATTGTCAGATTTCACGATTCTCTCTTTGATATGTAGCGCTTTTGCATGAATACATACTTTTTTAAACAATTTAGAATACGATTTCACGCTTTCAAGAAAGATGGGGGACCGATTAAATTGCTTCTCTTCATACACCTCATAAATAAAGTCTATCTCTACTTTTGTAAATACCTACAGTAGCCCACTCACTGAACTTTAATTTACCATTGACATCTATTTGTTTAAGATTAAATGTTTTTTTAAATTCAGTATCTATTGTCTTGAAGAGACTAGTGTAAAGATTGTCTGGGTTACCTTTTTTATAAGCTAGAGTTGGAAGTTTGGCAGAAATTTGACTTTTAAATCTCGCCAACTTATTTTCCGTTATGAGTCTACACTTAACAATTCTTTTGTCTTTGTTTACTTTGTTTGAAATTGTTATTCGTTGCCCACAGTGATCCGACCTCAAATTGGTAATTATTGATTTATCCAGGACGATATCACCGCTGCAAAAAATATTATCCAAACAAGTGGCCGAAATTTCTGTGATTCGAGTTGGCGCACAAAAGGAGTTAATTAAATTAAAACATTTAAATAAGTTTAGAAAACTGACAGTGATCGAGTTCTCCAATAAAATATTTACATTGAAATCACCGCACACTATAATCTTTTTTGTGGACACACACAATCGCTTCAAAACGTCCTCCATTATATCTTCAAATTGTTTATAATCACCTGAAATATCACATGCTTCAACGGTGAAGGAAAACATCGTGAGGAAACCTGCATACCTGAGAGTTCCCCATAAAGTTCTCGAAGGTGTGTCAAGTCCGCCAACTGGGCCAGCGTGGTGGACTATGGCCTATAACCTTCTCTGAGAGGAGACCTGCGCTCAGTAGTGAGCCGTGGATGGGTTGCTAATGATGATTGTTTTACTACGAAACCGTAAAAATGTTTAAAATATAACACAATTAACAGGACCTCTCAAACAACGGCTCAGACCCGGATCTGCGGTCCACTCTACAACTGACGACCAACCTGGGCCTCCCGCTCGCCGGACCCGTGCCGCTCCCGCATACGGGCTGCGACAACGAACTCATGAAACAGTACCAGCGGTACAGCGGGGACTTTAACCAACCGCTTCATAACATACATTTTAAGGTAAATGTCCCCTATAACGTAGATAAAATTGGTCCCGATTCCCGAGTCTTATGAGTCAACAGTTCAGACATGGATCTGCATTCAACTCTACAACTAACGACCAACCTGGGCCTCCCCGTATACGGGCTGCGACAACGAACTCATGAAACAGTAGTAACAGTAGATTTAAAATTATCGTTTATAGGTGGATAAACAAACTTTTTGAACAACTTAATAATATTATTTACTTTAGACCTTCCTCTTCCAATTTTCCTTCTGTTTAGCCTCCTATAATAATATTTTTACTAAAATTATCGTTTTCCATTAAAGCGTCCCGACATTTTCTTCTAATATTTTCCTTTCACTTTCCCATTCGTATGTATTCGTTCGTATTCGTAAAACGTGTCTAATACCTACGCCATACACCACACTATAGGCTAAAGTTCGGCCGTTCAGAGAATGCGTTCCTGACACCTATCAGTTAATATTGTTTACCAAGTTATTTGACACTCAGTTTGGCACAAAATTATAACATTAATTGATTATTGATATAATAATGTTGTTTTAATGCTCATCAATTGTTAAAACGGTAAACAACCAGCAATAATATTTTTATCGTAACTGCAACGCCATTACAAAGTTACGTCGTCCGCGTCAGTTCAATCGCGACGTGTCAGGAACGCATTCTCTGAACGGCCGTAGTATAATAATTCTAATTAGGCGTAATCTAGTTTCATTTTCTGGTGAAACTTATGAGGGGTCACATTGATGCGCCTGAGTTACTTGAACGCTTAAAGTTCGTTGTGCCACGTGACGGTAGCCGCTTGCACAATCGTAAGACTTTTGTTTTACCTCAAGCCAAGAGCAACCTGGGACAACATAGTCCCTTGTATAGAATGCAACTTCTTGCAAATTGTTATAGAGATGCTATAGATATCTTCTGTGATAATATACCAATTATAAAAAAGACATTAAGTAGACGTAAGTTAAGTTAGTATGTAATCTGTTCACCTTTTTTTGTTTAGCTGTTCTATTTTTATTTTGTTTTGTTATCTTAGCCTAATGTCGCGCTGTAGTTTTTACTTTTGTACCCTTTTCTTACTCATGCCGCATCCACATCCAGAAGACTTGATTGTAAAACTAATAACCTCATATATATATTGAATTATGTCTGTTTTAAACAATTGTAGTCAGTTTTGTGGACTAATAAAAAAAAAAAACATCCTATTAATATTACTAGTGGTTCGCCCGAACTGAGACCTCGCGGTATTACGGTTTCCCATAATTACTTATTCATTCAATCGATACATGACGACCAAAATTGACATTATTATTATGTCCGTTTTCAACAACCATACCTAATCATCCCCTAAGTAGAAGTCTCTTTACGTCGGTAGCCCCTAAGTACAATCCTAACATCCCAATGTCATTTTCACCTTTAGTTGTCCCGTAGAAGTTCGTAATAACAAAGTTGACAGAAAGCGTCTCCTAGCTTAACATAGGTAGCCCGTAAAGGTCAGGGAACGGTAGTGAAATCAGGCATCAATAGTTTACCTACTTAGGTATAGTTCTTTGGAACATTAAAAAAAAACGCTTCCGCTTCCTCTTCCAATTCCGCTTCCATTTCCACTTCCGCTTCCACTTCCGCTCCCGCTTCCGCTTCCACTTCCGCTTCCGCTTCCGCTTCCGCTTCCTCTTCCACTTCCGTTTCTACTTCCGCTTCCGCTTCTGCTTCCTCTTCCGTTTCCGCTTCTGCTTCCACTTTCCGTTTCCTAAGGACATTTGTCACGCAGCAACAGAGGTTTCGTGTCATCCGTTCTGACATGATTTTTTGCATGATTTTGTTTTGTTTATGAGCCGGAGATCGGTAAGTTTTTAAAAAACAAAACCGAAACAAACGCGTACGAAGTCGCGGGTAACAGCGGGTCAGCGGGTATTTAATAATAATTATTATATCTTCTTCTTCTTCTTTATCAACCGATAGACGTCCACTGCTGGACAAAGGTCTCTTGCATGGACTTCCACAGGCCTCGGTCTTGCGCCGCCTGAATCCAGCGGCTCCCTGCGACTCGCTTGATGTCGTCGGTCCACCTGGTGGGGGGTCTGCCAACACTGGGCTTCCCGTTGCGGTGAAAGCGTTTAAAACCCTCAAGATAGCAAGCTGGGAAACCTTATTTAGATGTAGGTTAATTAAAACTGATGGTCAGTCAGTCGGCTTTGGTAACATTCAAGTAGTTCTAGAAACTTGGCAACTAAATAATGCAGCGCGACCAGGAAACTTTGCTCCTAATTACGTTAATGGAGCCGGAGTTGATATTCTAGTCTTAGAAGGTATTGAAAACTTATAAGCTAAGTTTCAATAATAAGAGCGAAATAGTGGAAAAGTTTCATAGATTGTGCTGTTAAATAGAGTAATAATAAAACTATATTCTATGTAACTTCTTCTTCTTCTTCTTTATCAACCGATAGACGTCCACTGCTGGACAAAGGTCTCTTGCATGGACTTCCACAGGCCTCGGTCTTGCGCCGCCTGAATCCAGCGGCTCCCTGCGACTCGCTTGATGTCGTCTATGTAACTATTATTATAAAAATTAAATATCGATCAATATTGATGCATCATTGCATAGACATAATTATTTTTAGTCATAAATCTTAAATCTAAATATATAAAAGGAAAAGTGACTGACTGACTGACTGACTGATCTATCAACGCACAGCTCAAATCACTTGAGGATCGAGCTGAAATTTGGCATACGGATAGCTAATATGACGTAGGCACCCGCTAAGAAGAGATTTATGAAAATTCAAACCATAAGGGGGTAGAATAGGGGTTTAAATTGGAAAAGGAAAGATGCTCGACTGGTCATATCTCCCAAAGAAAAGCACGATGGGAATTATAAATAGGGTATTATTAGATACGATTTTTTATTCACCTAAACTTCTAAAGGGTTCTTGTAAAATCTCATAAACTACCTGCCGCTGGAACCATTCGGGACGTGTCTGGGAATTCGGATCACGAAACGTAATTTGCCGCTCAAAGCAATGAAACTTTGTCAACATTACCTAAAACTACGTTATTAAATTTAATACAAGCCTGGCCGGGTCGAAACCCCTACTTTAGTGGGTACTATTTATAGAAACAATGTTGCTTTCTAATTTAAGGTTGTTTGAACTGCAAAGCTCAATTGCTTGTGTCAATATATAAAGTAATTGGGTATTTGACTGTTATAATCGAAAATGTATTATTTACCTATGTAAGAATAACATTTGTAAAAACAGAGAATAAATCGGTCAAAAAGCAAATAAGTTATTAGCTGTTTTACTACGATTATATCTGTCTCTTTTTAAAACGAAATTTTCTATGAAGATTGTATGGAGCAGCTGTCTTGTGACATCACACTTCAGTAGTGCTCTCCTTTTCTAACAGGAAACTTTAAAGCTCTATATTTCCGAGACTAATTAAGATATTTAAAAAAATGGCATTGTGTAAATATTATTTATCTACTCCCATGCTTTAAATCCTCTATAAAAGATTCTGAAACAGTTAGCTTATTGCCAACATTAAAACACCCAATGTCTTAATAACCATAATGTCATCCAAACGGTTGATATAATGTTGTACTGAATTTCATAATAACACTCCTTTGTTTTTTTTTCGATCCCTTCTGAGCAAAGGTTTACTCCACAGACAGCCACATTCTTACTGTTCGATGCGTGGTATCTATGAATTTAAAAAAAAACATTTGTATGAATTTCAAAAAAAGAACATTGTCATTCACGCGCGTTTCAGGACCTACCGATATAAATATTCCGCCGAGTACATCGGGATCGGGACCTTCAAACATTAAAGAACGTAATATTCAAGTGAATTTTAATAATTGCACTATACAAAATGTTAATTACTACTACAATAAATAATTCTTTCATTAATACTTAGTTTATTTGTATATACTCAGTAATGGATGATATTAATTAGGTTAGGTATGTACTAGGAATGGCTGTTTTAATATTAGCAGTAAGCTAACTGTTTCAGAACCTTTATAGAGGATTCATATTATGGAAGTAGATAAAGTCTTGTATGCAACTGTTGATAATTAGGTATTAAATTATTATTATTAAATTATATTATTAAATTATTAAACCTATTAATGAAATTGTACTTACTTTCTGGACAATAAATGATTTATTATTATTATTATTATTATTATTATTAAAATACTAAACGTGGTGAGGTGTGGTTGTTTCAGACACACGACCAAGCAAATGGCTATGTACCATACGTGGACTACTCCAGGGACTACGCCCCACCGCAGACCGATTCCATGACGGGTTCCTTGTCAAGAAGCACCGATGCCTCCACCTACCAGAGCCACTGCGGGTCATTGAACCGGCAAGGAAGCTGTGGAAGATTGGGAGGGATGATGGGACCTGACTGTATGTATTCTTTCATACTCACACATAATATGCGCCACACACGCACACATACTCCGACTATTATTCTCCGATAGAATAGAATAGAATAGAAATATTTATAAGTAAAAATTATTTACAAGTAAAACTTCTTTACGCACGCTTGACTTGGGGAGTAAGCTAGTGAATGCGTTACGAAAAGTGTGATCGGGTGAGGCGAACGGAAGTTAAGAGGGAGATAAGTTAGTGAAGATAGAAAGAGAGAGAGTTATATTAGGTACTGCAGTAGGGGCAAGAGAGAGAGGTGCGAGTACACATTTTCTTTCTCTCTTTCTCTCATAGCCAGTGGCGTTTCGTAAGTTTTACTTCAGCCGTGTGGTCTAAAGCACACTCGTTTTTTTTTATTCAAATAAACTTTTTAAGTGCTTTTGAATAGTCGATGAGTCTAACACTGGTTCGGAATGCCCTTCCTGCCGAGAAGAACCAGCAAGAAACTCGGCGATTGCTCTTTTCCAAAACAAGTTTACAATAATTACAATAGATAATATGCTATGTACATGCAGTGTATCCACAATGAGGGGAAGTTCCAAAAATGCATACTACTTACAATTATTCAATACATATTAAGATGATCAGACAGAAAGTAGTACCATTACCGCCGGCGGAACTCGTTCACGAGCATGACGATGGAACGGAAATCCGACACGACCGGAGAGATCAGGCGCAGGACCGACGGTTTTACGTGCTCTTCGAGGCACGGGAGTGACTCACCGCCAACTTGCTAACTCTGTGCTGGTACTAAGTACGAATTTCTTGACAGAAAACCCAAGGCATGTTTGTCCTGACCCGGGAATCGAACCCGGGACCTCGTTATCTGTCTTCTTCTAACTTGTTAACCACTAGACCAACGAGGCAGCTACATGCCTACATACACACATCTACTACTCTATAGTCTATAGTCTGTACTAAGACTAATTATAGTTTTATATTTCGACGAAGGCCGGCTTTTGTATGCGTTTTTAAAGGACAATGCACATCTAACGAGAAGTGGTGCAACGCGTTTTCAACTACGAATTCATTTATAATACACGGCATTCGATGGTAATACATCGGCAAGGAATAAGGAGCTTTGTTGTGTGAAACTCCTAACATAAAAATAATATTATAACTATTTCTTTACGTGGAAGTTAAATTTTATTACCACAGAGGTCGTGCTTTCTAGATCTTGTATGTTCATTATTTTTCCTTATTTCAGCTGTTTTGAATTTTTTCATGGAACTGTTTTTATTTTGACTCTTTCTTGTAGTGATTCCAATGGGGAACCCTGGAGTGATCATGACGGGGGGTGTTGACGTGCGATACGCTGCCACTTATGGCAATCCTTATTTGCGGAGCAGCGGTGGACCCCTCCGTAAGTTTACCTCCTACTTTGTACTGTTTCTTTTATAACTTATCAACAAATAATCATAATTATTATCATGATCTTGATAGAATAAGCAAATAAGAAACTAAAATATCATCATCATGAGCAACCCATTAACGTCTCAGTATTGAGCGCCAGGGCTCCTCTCAGAGAAGGGTTATAGGCCATAGTCCACCATGCTGGTCCAATGCGCATTGGTAGAATTCACACACCTTTGAGAACATTATGCAGAACTCTCAGGCGTGCAGGTTTCCTCATTATATTTTCCTTCGCCGTTGAAGCATGTGATACTTAATTGCTCAAACGCATATAACTCTGAAAAGTCAGAGATGCGAGCTCGGAATCTCTTGAGCTCGGCTTATAAATATAATAAGGTAAAATTAGCCACTTTAATAATAAAATTATAGACGAGCAAAGCTGCCAAACGAGAATTATAACGAGCAAAGTGTGCTAATTCCTACACTAGGAATCTCTTTGCTATGGGAAGGAAGTATTTCGCTCGTATCCTTACTTATATTAAATATGAGAAAGTGTTGTATGTGTTTGTTTGTTAGTTAGTCTTTCAATCACGAAGCAACGGAGCAATTTAGCGATGTAATTTTTAATAGGTATGTTGAGGACTTGAAGAATGACATATTACTTTTTATTTCAGAAAAAGAGAGCGTTCCCACGAGAATTTTACAAACCACTCGAAGGAAATCGCACGTAAAAGCTAGTTATTATTCAACAGTAACAAAGTTCTGGATGTAAAATTTTGAGCAAATTACCTTTTGCGTTTGACGTTCAATCAAAGGAGTAAGATTGATGTGTGTGAAATTTTGTTGCAGCTTACGCACCCTCTGTAACCAATGCTGCCAAGAATGCCCCTCCACCGTACTACACTTTGAGAAATACTAATCACCACCCGCCAAGTAAGACGTTAATTATTAAGTTGTCCATGATTTTAATTAAAATACCATTCACATTGGGGGATGCCTCGTCGTTCACGTCCGCAGGAACTACCTTATACCTCCCTGCACGTGTCCCCTGGGTGGTGCTAATCGAGCGACAAAGTTGCCGGCGAAATATTTTAAATATATTAAACTTATAAACTAATAACAGTCCGTGCGAAATGTCTTCAAACATAAAGGCTCTTCTAAGAGCCCTTTGACCATGATGTCGGACCTTCAGTCCGCATCATGCAACTTAATATTGAAAGCCTAAGTGCCGCTATCCATTGTGGGTACTAAATTTTGACATATTTTAAATTTCACTAAAAACGCTTACGTATTCTACCGCCATACGATTAAATAAAAATAAAAAACCATTCACATTTGACGTAGCGCGTTGAACCCTAGCCGAACGAAACAGTAGTCGGTCGAAAACATCCTGTGGCGAAATCGAAATTTTCTGCGAAATGAAGTCTGTAGTTGCTGTCAAGGTTATACCTCACTTGCTCTCTGGGGTCGAAGGGTGAACTTCGACCCTTCGACCCCAGAGCAAAACAGACGTACGGGCACAGTTGATTGCATTCCACTAATTAATACAATAGTATGATACTAATAAATAGTTGTCGAGAACATAAACTATACATATTAATATAAGCATTGTATCTCTTTTTTGTATTGTCCAAATATTGCGCACAACTGCTGTCTGCCGCGCTTGACAGATCCGAATCGTACTTAACGTAAAATGGTCTATCATCATCAGCAACCCATCAACGGCTCACTACTGAGCGCAGGTCTCCTCTCAGATAAGGGTTATAGGCCTTAGTCCCACCACGCTGGCCCAATGCGAATTTGTAAGACTTCACACACCTTTGAGAACATTATGAAGAACACTCAGGTGTGCAGGTTTCCTCACGATGTTTTCCTTCACCGTTGAAGCAAGTGATATTTAATTGCTTAAACGCACTCAACTCCGAAAGGTCAGAGTGGTAATTATCTATGTTAGCTCGCATTTATAGAGTTTGTGCTTAAATCACTTAGCATATTAGATTTTTTGCACGGATTTTACTAATTAAAGACCATTTAGGACAACCTAGAAACCTAAAAGGTTGGAGGTTGGTCCCAAGGTGCTGGGGTGGCGACCCCGCACCGGGAAGCGCAGTGTTGGCAGACCCCCCACCTAGGTGGACCGACAACATCAAACGAGTCGCAGGGAGCCGCTGGATTCAGGTGGCGTAAGACCGAGCCCTGCGGAAGTCCAGGCAAGAGACCTTTGTCCAGCAGTGGACGTCTATCGGTTGACAAAGATGAAGAAGAAGCAAACCTACTAACTCCACCCGGATGAAGTTAGTACTCGTATAAACACAAGAATAATAATATGTCCTTCTACAACGTATCCTTACACGCCAGGCACGTCAGTGACATCACCTTCTTCATCATCATCATCGCGTCCTTACACCACTCCGCCCACTTCATCACCGACCAGTAACAGCGCACAGCCTCAAGTAAGCTTCACTTTAAATTTTAGGCACTTGGTACCTATCTGCACTTTGGAGTACACTGAATAGTGGAGTAGGTTTACTTTACCTTTAAAATACATCTCGAAAGTGATGGGCTATAGATATTAAAATAATTTTTGAGCACGCAATGCATCGCGAACAATGCAATCACCACAACGCGATCAACTGCTGAGTTTCTTGCCGGCTCTTAGCAGAATCCGCTTTCCGAACCGGTGGTAGAATCTTGACGTGTCATAAGAGCCACAGGTTGGCCTACGTGAAATAAATAATTTTGAATTTATTTATTTATTTATTTATTTATTTATTTTCAGTTGCAGAATCTTTACAAATACCCTGTTAGGGTGTAGCAACTTGGTCTGGAATCGACCGTAGTAGAGAGACCGATTTTATTTATTTTTATTTGCATCGTCGAAAAAATCACTTAAACTGTAGTAACATTTTTCTAATAAAAAGTTTTTTAATATTTTATAAAATTTGTTTTCTTTTTCAACGTTTCGAATGCAGTCTGGCAAATCTATACTTATAAAAATACTTGTCCTGACTGACTGACTGACTGACTGATCTATCAACGCACAGCCTAAACTACTGAAGCTAGAAACTTGAAATGTTGACAGTAGGTTCCTTTTATTACGTAGATGAGCACTAAGAAAGGATTTTTTGAAATTCCACCCCCAAGGGGGTGAAATGAGGGTTTAAAAATTTGTATGAAAGTCCGTCATTTTTAAAGTTATTCCCATGAAACTCGGTATTTGGGCTTTAAATTAAAAATAAAGGATTACATGTTTCATACTTTTTGAAAATTATACCCCCAAAGGGGTTAAATAGGGGTTGAATATTTGTATAATTGTCCTTCATTTTTCAAGCTATTTTTCAAGATATGTTTATGAAACTTAGTATTTTGGCTCTTAATTAAAAATAAAGAATTACGTATTTTATATTTTCTGAAAATTCTACCCCAGAAGGGGTAAAATAGGGGTTCATAGTTTGTATGAAAGTCCGTCATTTTTCAAGTTATACCCATGAAATTCGGTATTTGGACTTTCAATTAAAAATAAAAAATTACGTGTTTCACACTTTTTGAAAATTTTACCCGCAAAGGGGTTAAATAGGGGTTGAATGTTTGTATGATCGTCCTTCATTTTTCATGTTATTTTTCAAATTATGTTTATGAAACTTAGCGTTTTGGCTCTAAATTAAAAATAAAGAAGTACGTATTTAATATTTTTTGAAAATTCTACCCCCGAAGGGGTAAAATAGGGGTTCATAGTTTGTATGAAAGTCCGTCATTTTTCAAGTTATACCCATGAAATTTGGTATTTGGGCTTTCAATCTATACTTATAAAAATACTTGTCCTGACTGACTGACTGAAGGACTGACTGACTGATCTATCAACGCACAGCCTAAACTACTGAAGCTAGAAACTTGAAATTTTGACAGTAGGTTCCTTTTATTACGTAGATGAGCACTAAGAAAGGATTTTTTGAAATTCCACCCCCAAGGGGGTGAAATGAGGGTTTAAAAATTTGTATGAAAGTCCGTCATTTTTAAAGTTATTCCCATGAAACTCGGTATTTGGGCTTTAAATTAAAAATAAAGGATTACGTGTTTCATACTTTTTGAAAATTATACCCCCAAAGGGGTTAAATAGGGGTTGAATATTTGTATAATTGTCCTTCATTTTTCAAGCTATTTTTCAAGATATGTTTATGAAACTTAGTATTTTGGCTCTTAATTAAAAATAAAGAAGTACGTATTTTATATTTTCTGAAAATTCTACCCCCGAAGGGGTAAAATAGGGGTTCATAGTTTGTATGAAAGACCGTCATTTTTCAAGTTATACCCATGAAATTTGGTATTTGGGCTTTCAATTAAAAATAAAGAATTACGTATTTCACACTTTTTGAAAATTCTGCCCGCAAAGGTGTTAAATAGGGGTTGAATGTTTGTATGATCGTCCTTCATTTTTCAAGTTATGTTTATGAAACTTAGTATTTTGGCTCTTAATCTATACTTATAATAAAACTGTAACAGGTCCAATTCTGTACATTGAAGATATTTTGAAAAATTTTTTTTGAGGGCACTCTATAATCGATACTGAAGCCAAAACAATTCTTTTTTTTTTTTGTCTGTCTGTCTGTCTGTCTGTATCTTGGCCGCGCATCACGCCGAAACTACTAGACGGATTTAAATGAAACTTGGCATGATTTAAGTTCATACTACGAGGTATAATATAGGATACTTTTTATCCCGAAATTCAGCACGGTTTCCTTGGGAGAGGGGATGAAAGTCAAAATGAGTATTTAGTTGTAATTCATTAAGGCGTTTTCCGATTTCATTAATTAATTTCATTCATTCATTTTTTTGTTAGAAAGCAGGTACTTTAGAGATTGTCCTGCAAATATTTCAAGGTCGTCGGTTTAGTAGTTCAGAAATTATAGACATCACAATCTTCAGTATGGTGTCTTGAACCCCGGAATGTACAGGATACTTTGAAGTTTGAATGTACCGATCATCTTAAGCTGGCACGTACACTAAAGTTGTATAGCCATCATGGATAGCTCTATTTTGTCAAAGTTAAACTACTCCAAAGGCGTCAGATATTGTCAAACGATCATGCATCCAACCATCATGTAATACCTACATCGTATGGAATTAATATAACAGTGTTTTCCTATGCAATTCGATGTTCTAATCATCAGGTTAATCAATCAAAAATCAATATCTATACTTATAATAAAACTGTAACTGGAAGATTTCTGTACATTTAAAATATTTTGAAAATTTTAACTGGGGGATGCTTTATTATCGATACTGAGCCCAAAACAGATTTTTATTTAATTTTTGTCTGTCTGTCTGTTCGTGCATCACGCGAAAACTACTGAACGGATTTAAATGAAATTAGGTATAGCGGTAGCTGATACTCCGGGTCAACTTAAAGGATAGTTTTTGTCGATTTCACTCCATAACTCAGTCAAATATGAACCGATTTTAATATTTTTTTCTTTATTAGAAAGTGTGTACCATTACGTAAACTTCGCTAAATTTTAATACAGATCTGATAAATATTATCGGAGATAGAGGACAAAACTACTCAACGGATAACAGCAATTCATTCAATTAGTACTTAATGATTCTTAATATAATGATAACTTATCGTTTAAATAAACCACGCACGCTTCACTCGCGAAAATGTTGCTCTCGCTTCGCTTCGCTCACGAAAATTTTTCCTTAATTGTGTTTGTATGAACCAAGTATGGAGTGCGAAACAGTTAAGTAGTGCAGTTCTAAAAAATTTCATGCTCGCTTCGCTCGCAAAAATGTTAGTTTTGCTTTGCTATTGTAGGTGCTAAGTATGAACTACATAGTGGCGTAGTGCAAACGTAAAAATTTTCGCGCTCACTTCGCTCACGAAAATATTTTTTCTTCGTTGGTATTGTATGAACCAAGTATGGAGTGCGACACAGTTAAGTAGTACAGTTATAAAAAATTTCACGCTCACTTCGCTCGCAAAAATGTTGCGTTTACTTTGCTATTGTAGGTGCTAAGTATGAACTACATAGTGGTGTAGTGCAATCGTTAAAATTTTCGCGCTCGCTTTGCTCGCGAAAATGTTGTTTCTTCGATGGTATTGTATGAACCAAGTATGGAGTGCTACACAGTTAAGTAGTGCAGTTCTTAAAAATTTCACGCTCGCTTCGCTCGCGTTGTAGGTGCTAAGTATGACCTACATAGTGTCGTACTGCAATCGTAAAAATTTTCGCGCTCGCTTCGCTCGCGAAAATGTTTTTTCTTCATTGGTATTGTATGAACCAAGTATGGAGTGCTACACAGTTAAGTTGTGCAGTTCTACAAAATTTCACGCTCGCTTAGCTCGGAAAAATGTTGGGTTTACTTTGCTATTGTAGGTGCTAAGTATGAACTACATAGTGGCGTAGTGCAATCGTAAAAATTTTCGCGCTCGCTTCGCTTGCGAAAATGTTGTTTCTTCGTTGGTATTGTATGAACCAAGTATGGAGTGCTACACAGTTAAGTAGTGCAGTTCTTGAAAATTTCACGCTCGCTTCGCTCGCGTTGTAGGTGCTCAGTATGACCTACATAGTGTCGTACTGCAATCGTTAAAATTTTCGAGCTCGCTTCGCTCGCAAAAATGTTTTTTCTTCATTGGTATTGTATGCACCAAGTACGGAGTGCTACACAGTTAGGTTGTGCAGTTCTACAAAATTTCACGCTCGCTTCGCTCGCAAAAATGTTGCGTTTACTTTGCTATTGTAGGTGCTAAGTATGAACTACATAGTGGCGTAGTGCAATCGTAAAAATTTTCGCGCTCGCTTCGCTCGCAAAGATGTTGGGTTTACTTTGCTATTGTAGGTGCTAAATAAACTACATAGTAGCGTAGTGCAATCTTAAAAATTTTCGCGCTCGCTTCGCTCGCGAAAATATTTTTTTCTTCTTTGGTATTGTATGAACCAAGTATGATTTCATAAGATGTTGTAGATACCAAGTACAGAATACACAGCGGCGTAGTGTAATCGTAAAAACATCGCGATTAACACAAAGTAATTTTTTAAACTATTACCACGCGGACGAAGTCGCGGGCATCAGCTAGTTATTATATACTTTTATGGACATTACGAAGGGACTGGAGGTGTAAAGTTTTAGTTTTGATGGTGGTAGGGTTAGTTTATTTCTATGTCTTTCGGGAAATCGACGAGGTTTCTCTTCTTTTTTTTTATAAAAGTGTAGGTTTTTCCGAACAAATTTACATATCTCAAAGATATAGATGGAAGGTAGGGTTAAGATTTTTAATTCTTTAAAATGAGGTAGACATGAGTCTGTAGATTTTATATTTACTAATATGCGGATGCACTTTTTTTGTAGTATGAAAAGGTCCGGGGCATCGGTGCTATTTCCCCAGAGAATAACACCATATCTCAAAAATGTGTACCCATAAGCATAATACGCAGCTAGTGCGGTTTTTAAGTTGGTGGTTCTTTTTAATTCTCTGAGGCCATAAATAAATTTACTTAGTTTAGTTTTGTCTTTTCGATATGGTCCTTCCAATTTAAATTTGTGTCGATTTCAATGCCTAGAAACGTTAAGCTGTCGGCGCATTCAATGTCTGTTTTATTATAATTAAATTTAATATGTAATTGTTTTTTTTGGTATGGTCGAAATTGAATTATTTTGGTTTTGTTGTAATTTATTTCTAATTTATGGTCAGTCATCCAGTCGGTAATGTTGTTTAACAGTCGAGTCATTGTATCATGGAGGTTATCATTTTTTGATAGAGGAAATAATAAAGAGATGTCATCCGCGAATAATATACAATATTTGTCAAAAATTTTTGGTAAGTCATTTATATAAATTAAAAACAAAATACACCCAAGGACACTTCCTTGGGGTATTGAGTTAGTCATTATTGTTACGTCCGATCTGATCAAGCTTACTAGTCCTGTTTCTTGGTCACAATTTTCAATTTCAACATATTGTTCGCGGTTTCCTAAATACGATTTAAACCATTCGTGTGGTGTACCTCGTATGCCTATGCCGTATAATTTATTTAGTAGAATGTCATATTGGACTTTGTCATACGCCTTCGACATGTCCAACATGACCCCAACTGCGTATTGTTTGTCATTTAGAATGTTGTATACCTCCTGAATGTATTTATATACTGCCAATGTTGTACTGCGATTTTTTCGAAACCCGTGTCGGCTTTCATCAAAGATTTTAAACTTTTCACAAAACGAATTTAATTGTCGACACATAGCTGTTTCAAAGATTTTTGACGCTGCAGGGAGTAAGGCTATTGGACGATAATTGCTTGGATCACTTTTTTCACCCTTTTTTTTGTATATTTTAATTTGAATTTGAACGAACGCCGATACCAACAATACCTTCTACTCGTTGTAAGCTTCGGCATTCAAGATCTCACTAGTCACTCAAAAGACGTACTTTTTTGAGCAAAATAATTGTAGCAATCTGATTTGAATATATCTTATCTTACTAATGTAATATTATAAATGTGACAGTGTGTTTGTTGGTTTGTCCTTCAATCACGCTGCAACAGAGCTATGAATCGAAGTGACTTTGCATGAGTATACCTAGCTTTTGAGGCCCTGGAGAGTGATATAATGCTAATTTTTATCCGGAAAATCAAAGAGTTCCCGCGGAATTTTAAAAACTAAATCCACGCGGACGAAGTTGCGGGCATCAGATAGTGCATAACACATTGTTATAAATAAATAAAAAAGTGTGTGTCAGCTCCGGCCTCCGACGCACGACTGGAGTTTACACGCGCGCGACGCTATATCCTTCTCTATGCGCGCGACTCGGGTCCGAGCGCGCCCCGACCGACTTTCGCTTCGGGGACTCGATCGCTACGCGCTCGGCTACTCAAAGCGAAAGCTCTTTCGCACGAAAACCAACCTTATTTACTCATTGTTAGGGTAGAAATTTCAACGTTGTGAAAAACGTAACGAGGTCATTGATAAATTGATTTTACTGCCCGGATTTTTCTCATACCGGGCTGCTAAAATCGATTCTTAAGGAGTAAACTCCAAAAATTAAGAGTTTTTTTAATAAAGTAAAATTTTTATATAACTTTTCGGACGGAAGATGGGCTACCTTCTTAGGCACTTTGATCACTTCATTACAGACTTATGACGACGTATAATGACGTATTCCTACTTATTTCTACCTTTTTTCTCTAGGTGCCTAAACCTATGTCTCAAGGTACTGGAGCGCTGTACATACTGCCACCGTCCAGTCAGGGAAGCATGCATTCATCTCAAATATCTACCAAAGGTAATCAAGGTCGTTATTTTAATTTATTTATTTATTCACCTGGTAAAAATAATGACTGCCTTAATAATGAGTGAAGTCTTAATATACTAACGGTTGAAGGTGTGAATTGAAAACTGAAAAGCCGACGTCACAGAATATATAATATTACTACCTTCGTTCAATCCCCACCCGTTGCACCATTGTCGTACCCACTCCTAACACAAGCTTTACAATTATTTGCCGAGGAGAGGGGAGAATTAGTCATATTCAGCATGGCTTTTAAAAAAGACTGAACTTGGTTTTAGGTTACTGTACTTTTTCAATAAAAACTTCTTCTTCTTCTTCTTCTTTGTCAACCGACAAACATCCACTGCTAGAGAAAGTCTCTTGCATGGACTTCCAAAGGTCTTGCGCCGCCTGAATCCAGCGGCTCCCCGCGACTCGTTTGATGTCGTCGGTCCACCTAGTGGGGGTCTGCCAACACTGCGCTTCCCGGTACGGGGTCGCCACTCCAGCACCTTGGGACTCCAACGACCAACAGCTATTCGAACTATGTGCCCCGCCCATTTTCACTTCAGTTTCGCGACTCGCTGAGCTATGTCGATGAATTTGACTCTCATACGGATCTCCTCATTTCTGATTTGATCTCGCGGGATAATCCGAATTCCGAACATATAGATCTCTCCATCGTCGCCCGTGGAGTGACCCTGAGCCTTCTTATGAGGCCCACAGTTAGCGATCATGTCTCGGACTAAAAACTTAATAATATGCATAATATTATGAAAAATATGTTGCAATAATAAAATTGTTATTTTTTCCAGGAACCGGGACTCATGTTTAAACTTTAAAGAAAATATAAAAATGTCCTCAAACTCTTAATTAAATCTACCTAGTTATCTACTTAATTGCAAAGCTTTATAAAATTTTATTTGATACATGAATATTCGAAGTGGAATTTTTACATCTTTTTAAAAGACTTTTAAGTATTTTTTTTTTCTCTCTTGTATATTTTTTATTAATGTATCCTAAAATATTCATGGTAGCCTAACGAAAAAGCTTTAAGTATAGATGTCAAAGAATTGAATAGGTCCTAATTATTATTTTAAGGTTAACTTGAGACTTAATTAAATTTTTTAGCAACATAAAATAGGCACGTTTTTGTAAAGTTTAGTTTTATGTTTTATTTGCAAAATTGTTAGTGTTACTTGTTGTTTACTTGCAGATGTAATACCTAACTAATAGAGATTTAATTTTGTATAACTCTTGATTTTTTTAGACTTTTACATAAATTATGATTACGATATGTTTTTACATTTTAAGTTGAATTGTAGACAATTTTTTCAAGTCATGACGATGAATTTAAAAATATTAAATTAAATATCTAGGAAAAAAAGTTTAATGTTTTTGAATTTCTAATTAATTATTTAAATAAGACTGATGATTTGTAAACTAGATGTTTTAAATAGCTTTTAATAAAACTAAGTTACTGTGAAGATAAGGTCTCTTTTAAATATTATTACGTGACGTTTTTGATATTTTTGCTGTACTAGAGTGTATAAAATACAGGATGTAAGAGACACGCTAACGAAAACTTTGTGAAGAGATTATACTTAAATATTATGCCTGTATCGAAATATCATAAATACGAACTATATCTCGAAATTAATGGATTACCGATGTTGTACTTTTTGAACAGACAATGTATCGCAAACAACGCGAACACAACGCGGACGAACGCCGATATCAATTTTTTAATTTAATTTTAATTTTATTTTAAATCAAGTTGAGTGCCTACGCAAATCCATGATGTAATTAATTCAAAAAACTGAAAAAAAAAATTATCAGTCAAGAAAAAATTATAAAAAATAACGCTGAGCGACTCAGAATCATGCACTAAATCCCTGGATTCAGTTTTTGTTAGCATTTCCCGAACACCCTGTACGCCTATGTGTTTAAGAAACTCTTAAGTTTTCGAGACATTGCAATATTCGGCTATTACTTTTAAGTAAAAAGTTCTTATAAGCAGTGATAGCCTAGTGGTTAGGACTGTGGTATCCTATTCGGGGGGTCGCAGGTTCGATCCCGGGTACGCACCTCTGACTTTTCGGAGTCAAATGCGTTTGAGCAATTAACTATCACTTGCTTCAACGGTGAAGGAAAACATCGTGAGGAAACCTGCACATCTGAGAGTTCTTCATAATGTTCTCGAAGGTGTGTGAAGTCCGCCAATTCGCATTGGGCCTGCGTGGTGGACTATGGCCTATAACCCTTCTCTGAGAGGAGACCTGCGCTCAGTAGTGAGCCGTTGATGGATTGCTAATGATGATGATGAAAAACTTCTTGAGGCATTACTTAGTTTAGTTGTATTGTGAAGAATAACTTTAATTTGTTTATTGATTTGAACGACTGCTATAAAGAGGCTTTTGTATTTTGAATCTACGTCCATTTTATACAACTCTGTCCTATATGTACTTATAAAATAAGATTGTATGACATGAATTGTATGAGTTTTTATGTAAATAAATAAAGGATAAATTGCCTATTTTGAAGTAAGAAATGTGTCTTTCTTAGGTTTACTTAATTGATCGATCGAAACATGAATTTAGTGCTATATTAAGTTCGCATTGGTTTACCCTGAATTTCGGAGTGAAGAGCAAAAATATCGATTTTTCAAAAAATGCTTCTAAAGATTCCTAAATTTTCAATATTGATAATATCTTTAGATATTGATTTCATAGTAGGTAAAAAATCTTCGCTGAGTTTAGGTACCAATTAATGTAGTTTTCATAAAGCATAAAAATATGTCGATTTCTTTCTACATTACTAGTTAAATTCACCTTTTCTCATTTTTTCTTATTTTCTCCTCTTCTAAGAAAGTCATTTACTGAAGTACTAAACAGTCAGTCAGCACTATGCAAAACTTTTCCTTTTGTACCTATACTCATCGTAGAAAACTACACGCGCACAATAGTAACCAAACAACAATAAATAACTAATTAAAACTTAACAAAAAAATTTATAAAACGTAACAATAACAAAAGTTTGAAAAACAAGGTACTGACAATCGTAAGCGCTACGTTGCTATCTGTACCAAATTGGTCTGGGTACTAATTGTCTGAGAGTTATTCCATTGATCGTATTCGTGTTCGATGACATTAGCGTCAAAGTAAAAATAATCCTTGATTGCATTGATTTAAAGTCACAAAGCTTAGTACAAGCTAGTAGTAGTAGTATATGGAGCGTTATGGAGCGTATCGTATATACTTAAACGTATAAGAAAGCATACACGAAATTGAGCTCTAACTCAATGCTGTTACGGTTTATTTTACTTTGACGCTATTGTCATCGAATACGATTACGATCAATGGAATAACTTTAGACGATCGGCTTGTGGTGCGGTGCGGGAAAGCGCGACGGGAGATAGCGGCCAACTTGAAGCGGACGGATAATAAGTTTTGGCCGCTCGCTGCGCTCGCTAGCACTCATAGCTGAAAAATCGTGGACGGGCTGTGAATCTGAGGGTGTAGTTAGCCATGCGCGAGATAAACTAAAATTCATGATTCGATGTTTCAACTTTTTGAGTAAGTATGTTGATTGATGCTGTGGTAATAAAGAAGGTTTTGCTAGTTTGATTGTTTCATTTTTTTTCACTAAAATACTTTGGCTTGTCGATCTGAGAAAAAACAGTGCAAAACGGAGGTAATAAAATACTACCTAATACAAACGACCTTATACCTTGTAGACACCTAAAATAGGGAGAACGCAGACAACATATTCAAATTCAAATTCAAAATTCAAACTTGTGAACTTGTGTACAATGAACTTAGGTAGGTACATATTATAAATTCAAGCCCACTTTGAACAAGAACCTTTAAATAAAGATCATGGCTAACTTCCAGATCGTGACTTTGAAGGGACCAATAATTCAATATGGATTGAATTGTTTACATAGCGAATGAATAGGTATGTAGCTCATGTGCAAAATAATTAATCGTGTTGAAAAATAAAACTCCAGTTTAGCATTGACACTTGGAAACTGTATTAACTAGTATTTGCAACTGAAATGGATATTATAAATTAAAATAGTATTATTCACTGAAATTATAACACGTGTTACTTGGTTTATAGATCAGAAGGTAATGAGCAAAACACAGGAATTTTGTAATCAACCGACTGGTATGGTTGCCGAGAAATGAATGACATCACGCATGTTCTCTGCGCAGCTATGCAAAATTATCTTCTTAAATTGAAAGGAGAACGCCACATCGTGACCCAGCAATTTACAGAAACAGTAAATTAATTAAAAATATCCTATTAATTTAAGATCGTTTTAAAATAAATCATTTGTATCGTAAAACTAGAGGATAAAAATCGGCAAAAATAAGTAATTTTATACAATTAATTATTTCCTGTTATTCTGTCAGACAATTTCATACTTGAAACGTCATTATTATAACCTGTAAGTCCAACTTTGACTTTGAATTAATCAAAAACCGCAAGTTCCAGAAGTTTTAAAACATAAGTTTATACATTACTAAGCAATTAGCAATAAAATGATGCCTAATTCATTCTTGTAAACGACTTTTCGTATTGTGGGTCAAAGTTCCAAACATTTTTGGCATTGTCCTTTCCTTCATAAATGTTCCAGCCAGTGGAAGGAAACGAAAACCTTCTCAGATATCGGCTGCCAAACCAAAGGCATTAGGCGTCTACTGGGTATAAGGTCGATGCTTACTACATCGACGGTGTCACTAATTTTCGCGGATTTGGATCGCCCTCCTGCACAACCAGAAGTGCGATTGTCTAAGATTTGCCGATCAAAATCGTATTCATTTGATGGCATTAGCGTCAAAGTAAAATATTCTTTGACTGTATCGATTTAAAGTCACAAATTCAGTACAACCGATTCTAACATGGAGCGTATCGTACATACCTAAACATATGAGAATGCATACACAAAATTGAGCTCTAATTTAATGATGTTTGGTTTATTTTACTTTGACGCTAATGCCATGAAGTGAATAAGGTTTTGATCGGCGACTTTTAGACAATCGGGGGGCTGGTATGGGTCTCAAGAAAACGTAGTAGCGACACCAATTGGAAAGTCCATTGTTGGCAAACCCCCAATAGGTGGACCGACGACACCAGAATATGGTTGCAGGAAGCCGATGGATACAGGCGACGCAAGATCGATGCCTGTGGATATCCATGCAGGATACCTCCTCCGTTGCTATGTTATTGAAGAATAAAATAGAATAGAAATATTTTTTATTCAAATAAACTTTTTACAAGTGGTTTTGAATCGTCTGACTCTACCACTGGTTCGGAATGCCCTTCCTGCCGAGAAGAACCAGCAAGAAACTCGGCGGTTGCTGTTTTCAAAACTAGTTTACAATACAATAGATAGTATGCTATGTATCCAGTGTTTCCACACTTAGGGGAAGTTCCAAAAATGCATACCTACTAAACTAAAACATATTAAGATGGGCAGACAGTAAGTAGCCCCATTCCCGCCGGCGGCACACGTTCACGAGCATGACGCATGACCTAGCCGTTCGCGTTGCTTCGCCGAGAGGCGAAGGATAGACTAAACACACTTTCGCATTCATAAGAACCTTACCTTAGTTACTCTGTGATATTAGTAAGATGTTAAAAACCATACACCAAAAATGAACTCATATAGGTATCCCACAGTACAATCACAATAATGAGCCTTTCTTCCCCAACGAAACCCCATTCGCCCCTTAGCGCCCCAAAAAGGGTTAGCAATTCCATAGTTGTGTCTCACTCATCACAAGGAGGGGTCGGGGATAACTGAGCCTCTTAAGGGTCTTTTCTATTCCGAGAGGCGAAGGGTGGGCGTAAGTGGTTCGTTCCAATATCTGAAAATGTTTTGATTGTATTGAATCAACACTTGTAGGGTTTCGAGACGGGGTGAAAGTTTCTCCATTTTCAAGCATGGTTCACATCTCAATAGTCTAATGGTTAAATGGTTAAAGATGCGGACGCGGCCTTTGTGTTAATTCTGGGTATGAGCTATCTCTATTCCAAATTTCAGCCAAATCGGTTCATTCGTTATGGTGTGAAAGAGTAATAAACATCCGTCCACCTTCTACATCCATCCTCACAAACTTTCGCATTTATTATAGGTATTAGTACGAAGTACGATAGCATATTAGTAGAATTATATTAGTTGGATTACTGTATAACGTCAAAGATGTGAGGCCAAGTGATATAGCGTTCCTTCTATTATAGGAATACTACGAGTCAAGGTTTAAGTTTTTATAAATCCCATAAAGAAAACAAAAACACAGTACTTAGGTATATTGTTGTACCCATAGAAATCTTAATAACAAGGCAACCTAATAAGTAAGAAAAGAAAATACGTAAAATATAAAGTTTTGATGTTACAACTTGAAATAAGCGTCGATATAGTTAAAAGTTTACAACAATGTGTGAATAAAATATAGTAGTGAATATTATAAAAGTTATATTATGTATTTTTATTTTTACTGGGCATTTCACTACGGCTGTCACTACTCGCAAAATATACAAAGTTTTATTTCTGTATTTTTTTTAATACCCTAGTTCTGTAGTCATATTTTTTCCAGTTTTTGTAAAATTGACTTTGTTTAAAACTACAACAGTTCAATAACGTTGTAAAGTTTTTCATAAGTCCATGCCAAAATATAGGAGTTTAGAATAGTTAACAAACCTCAATTTTTTTTATTTGAAGACAAGATAGTGATTGACTGCCATCTCACCTGATGGTAAGTGACGATGCAGTCTAAGATGGTGGCGGGCTAACTTGGAAGGATATAACAGTATACATTCACCTCATATCCCTAATCTGTTTCTACATGCAATCGTGCCGGAACGCTAAATCGCTTGGCGGCACATCTTTGCCCATATTTATAGGCCATAGTCCACCACACTGGCTCATAGAAAAAAGTAATTTAATTTTAACACAATATAGTGAGGCAAGTCAGGTTTTCAGGTCTCCTTATTGGTCATTGGAAAAACGCTGAAGTTGCACAGTTCGGAATCAGCTGCTAGTGTTAGGAAGGAAAATTTCAGCACCTTTATATGTCAATTGAGCACAGTTTTGAACCCAGAACCTGATGATGAAGAGGATACTGAAATTATTCTGTCTTCAGGGGATACCACATAGTTATCCACGAATAAAAAAGAACTGGAAGCTATCCAATGCGTGGACGCTACATACATAGTGCCCGCATGCAGTCCCGCATACTACCCTAATGAACCGAAAGGTGGCGGTTCTATCCTTTCCACCAACAAAAGCATTCTCAAGGAGGGTTGACGTCAGGCAGGCGGCCGGTCGTAAAATGTCAAGCCGAACCACTTACAACACGGCTTACAAGACATGTTGTCCCGACCCCACATAGTGTGGGACAAGGAGAGGGAGATGATGATAGGCAACATCCCAATATCCACTAAACCCAGCGCCATGTTATAATTACCGGCTTCTTATACTAGAAGATTCATACTAGACCGTCGAGATCCGTAAATAATATTGTGACCGGGAAACCATACTGCAAAAAAATATACCGACCCTCGGTTTGCATTTCATAGCGATAATTTAAATGTATTAAGCTGTAAGCGAAATAAAACCAATTGACATCGACACTGCTCGATTATGCAATTCCAGTTACGCCCGGCGATATAAGGCCCACCACATATTATTCATGTATTAGTTTTTAATATTGACATTTTGTTTATACTTAAATTGACATTATAAATGTTCACACACCAGTACTGATTAAATGTATTAGGCTCGATTTCCTGTTTACAATCATGTTGTACCTGCATTTTTGCGAATAAAATTTCATTCATTCATTCAGTCATTCATTCATTCATTCATTCCGTAATAATAACGATCTATAATTATAATTATTTTATCCTGCGAGATCAAATCAGAAATGAGGAGATCCGTAGGAGAACCAAAGTCACCGACGTAGCTCAGCGAGTCGCGAAACTGAAGTGGAAATGGGCGAGGCACATAGTTCGAAGAGCTGATGGTCGTTGGGGTCCCAAGCTGCTGGAGTGGCGACCCCGCACCGGGAAGCGCAGTGTTGGTAGATCACCCACTATATGGACCGACGACATCAAACGAGTCGCAGGGAGCCGCTGGAATCAGGCGGCATAAGACCGATAAAATTGCCATTTCAGTTTTAAGTTTTAAAATTCATGCAGAGTCGCTCGACGGTGTCATGGCGTCGTTCGTGACGTCACGTCTATGTTTTTTGATAGTAAGTTTGAAGATAGATGTGACGTATCCTAGCCTAAGTATGTCACACTCTCTTTAACATTTCTGCGGTGGTGTCGTGTGATGCGGGTTGTTGCGTTCCCTAAAATATGGTTGAGCGAAGCAATGGCTGGGTCATGCGTCATGCTCGTGAACGGGTGCCACCAGCGGCAATGGGGCTACTTTCTGTCTGCCCCTCTTGACATGTGTTGAATTATAATTAGAAATAATTACGTATGCTTTTGTGGACCTTTCCCTCATTGTGGAAACTCTGCATACATAGAATATCTGTTAAGTATATTGTAAAAGTATTTTGAAAAGAGCAACTGCCGAGTTTCTTGCTGGTTCTTCTCGGCAGGAACGGCATTCCGAACCAGTGGTAGACTCATTGACGATTCAAAAGTACTTGTAAAAGTTTATTTGAATAAAAAACATTTCTATTCTATTCTATTCTATCGCTCTGATTGGAGTTCAATCCAATATGGCGGATTGCTGTATTAGTTTTTTTTTTTAAATAAACATCAATCTCGCTCAAAATAGAAAAATAAATACGTTTTTTACTATCCACGAATCCTATTTCATAAGATAAATTCATAATTTCATTGATTATTATTATTTGTTACTGTCATTATGCCTAATTATGATATATTGGAGGTCACAATAAATTATATTGAAAAATGTCAAAGGGTGTCTGTAATGTGCACTAGCCCTTAGAATAAAATGAACCGCTCCACAATCTAGTGCAGTGTTTACGTTCAATCTCCAGCGACGTCTGGCCAGGGCCTTATTGCAGATAGTGGAAATGTAATATCGCTGAACCACTGATTTTAATATTACCCTTACAGGATTAATTAATAGCATTATGGGCAAGATTGACTAGTTGTTGTCTGCGACTTCAAACGCCGATCGCTGTTGCTAAAAGCATCGTGTCTACCCTGACCGTTAAAATAGTTTCAGGGTACCAATTGTCTAAAAATTATTCCATTGATCGTATTCGTATTCGATGACATTAGCGTCAAAGTAAAATAATCTTTGATAGTATTGATTTAAAGTCACAAATTCAGTACACGCGATTTTAACATGGAGCGTTATGGAGCGTATCATCATCATTAGCAACCCATCAACGGCTCACTACTGAGCGCAGGTCTCCTCTCAGAGAAGGGTTATAGGCCATAGTCCACCACGCAGGCCCAATGCGAATTGGCGGACTTCACACACCTTCGAGAACATTATGAAGAACTCTCAGGTGTGCAGGGTTCCTCACGATGTTTTCCTTCACCGTTAAATCATGTGATATTTAATTTCTTAAACGCACTTAACTTCGAAAAGTCAGAGGAATCACCGCACCCGGGATCGAACCTGCGACCCCCCGAATAGGAGACCACAGTCGCAACCACTAGGCTATCACTGCTTATGGAGCGTATCGTACCTAAACGTATAAGAATGCATACACGAAATTGAGCTCTAATTCAATGTTGTTATGGTTTATTTTACTTTGACGCTAATGTCATTGAATACGATTACGATCAATGGAATAAATAAACCGCTTTAGACAATCGCACCTCAGATCTTATATTGGAACGGCCTATTGAAGGACTTGCTTGGTCGGGCTATTATTTTACTAGATGATGTCCGCGACTTCGTCCGGGTTTTTAAATTCCCGCGGGAACAAAACTTAGCCTATGTGTTAATCCTGGTTATGAGCTATCTCCGTTCCAAATTTCAGCCAAATCGGTTCATTCGATGTGGCTTTAAAGCTCGCTGCCGCTAAAACTAACCAGTCTGTCCCCTTAAAAAAACATAAAAAAATACGTGTGGCACTCGGGGACTGCCGCGGTAAAGCTATTGCATAGCATTTTTTATCAACTTATGCAATTATAATATTTATGCAATTTTTTTTCTTTGATATTAATTCAAGTTTTTTTTTTATATTAATTCAAGTACCACTTTTACAGTTCTTACAAAAAAAAAAATAAAAAAAAAAACAAATATAAACGTAAGCCGAAGTTAGGATTCGAACCCTGAACCAGTAGTTACACTTTCACTCAGTCCCTTCGCCACCACACCAACAGAGCGATGACCAATTGTGTGGAATAATCAAAGGCAACATGCAATTAGGGTATTAGGTTTATTTTCGTTACGGAATTTCTTGATTCGGTCGCCGCGCTCTAAGCCCGCGATAAAAGCTATGCAATAGCTTAACAAGGTACAATAAATTAGTGGCCTCATTGCTTAGAAGCGGTATTTTGAATTTATCTAAATTATTGGGAGTATATTAAAATCAATAGCTCGCTCATTTACAGCTATCGGATCGGACGCTGCAGTCAGACGAAGTCAGGAGATTAAACGTAAACATTGCACGCTATTGCTTCAGTTCTCAATATGCCGTCAAACGCGATTTAACAGTTTAATGTATTTCTTATCTTCTTTATCAACCGATAGACGTCCATTAGTTAAAAAACTGTATAGCTGAGTGAGTCGCGAAACTGAAGTGGGAATGGGCGGGGCACATAGTTCGAGGAGCTGATGGTCGTTGGGTCCCAAGGTGCTGGAGTGACGACACCGCACCGGGAAGAGCAGTGTTGGCAGTGGTGTGGACTGACGACATCAAACGAGTCGCAGGGAGCCGCTGGATTCAGGCGGCGCAAGACCGAAGCCTGTGGAAGTCCATGCAGGAGACCTTTGTCCAGGAGTGGACGTCTATAGGTTGATAAAGAAGAAGAAGAATAAGACGTCCACCGCAGAGCTGTGATTGGCGAAGAAGAAAGATCTGAAAACAGACCTTAATCATTTATATCAATTACTTGTATCTACATACGTGGATTAGTCAAACGGTAGGTACATAGACGGATGTGCTAACACTAAACACGGCAGCGGAAGCCGTGTGTTTACCTCTTCCGGTCAGTGCATTGTCTAACATTTGCTCAAGCCCGTTCCTGTATTCTACCTGCTTATTACATTTAATCGAATTGCTGTGTTTATTTTAATTTTGCTATAGCTAATTGCTATTTTTAACCGACTTCAAAAAACCATAACTCCGTAAAATCTGAAACAATTTCAATAAAAAAAAAATATATATATATTTTTTTTTAATCTTTGGTGATGGAGAACGGAACTCCTCAATTAATAGGAGCAAATTGCTCGCTATCAGAGAATGTACATTGTACATATTGTAGTCCTATGAAGCGATCATAAGCTTAAATCCTATGGGCTAGTGTCGCGCATCGGTTTCATTGTTTCTATTTAGGCCCGCCCGACTTCAACTTATGCTTACAAACTAAAATTATTATTTTATACTTTGTAGTCGCGTTTGAAGTCGGTTTTGGTTCGGGTACGGAAGTATTATTACAAAGTAAGGTATTAAACCATTTACTGAAAAGTTAATTCAAAAAATATACCGGCGGAGTTCGGCGCACGTCTGAAGTCGATTCGATTTCCGAGAAAATTTACGATTCGACCGCTCGATTTACGAGCCAAGTTTAGTAGTTAACTGCGATTTACAATCGGCTAATGAACTTAATTCAACGTGATCAAAGTTTTTATTGTTCGGATTGGAGGTACTCAGTGAATTGATTTAATTTTGTTGCCAATGTTGCAAAACTAAAATGCTAATAATCTGAAGACAAGAATACAGTAAGTATTTGACTGATATTTTTTATATATTTAAAATAAAGTTTTGGAACGTAGTTCCTTATCGCGCGATGCGAAAGGGTGCTAGACGGAAAAAATAAGACTAAATTGAACCGACACTTTTTTGAATGTGAATTTCGCATTGTGTTCAATATTTTCACACTAAACTAGTGGTTCGCCCCGAACTGAGACCTCGCGGTAACGGTATCCCATGATTATTCATTCAATCGATACATGACGACCAAAACTGACATTATTATTATGCCCGTTTTCACCAAACATACCTAAATCATCCCCTATGTAGGAGTATCTTTACGTAGGTAGCTCCAAAACACAATCCGAAGTCCTAGCATCCGTCACAATGTCCTTTTAGGTGTCCCGTACAGGACCGTGTTAAAGAAGTTGACAGTAATCATCACCTAACTTATCATAGGTAGCCCGTAAAGGTTAAGGAACGTTATTGAAAACATTGAATTATTATGTAGGTACTAACGAGTGAAAACGGGTTAGGGGCATCTGTACAAATCGTCATCTATCGACGCGAATAGAAAATAACAAAATGTAGCAATTAATAGTTTATTGAAGTTTGATATTTAACTAAAGAATAATTTTAATTGAATAATATGTTATTATATTATGTACCTAAATAATAATGGTCGACGCAAAACTGTTTTTGGGATAGATCGTAGTCGTAACTCATAGTTCCATGGAATAGTTAATAACTGCGCCATCTATTAGCATTATTTTGAAGCTATGTGAAAATTACTGATGCTCATTAAAAATTAAATAATCTCGTTTCTTTATAATATTCATATAATTTTAGTATTTGTTGTTCATGTACAGGATACAAGTGAAATAAAAAAATAAGTACAGCTCGAAAATATGTATACAGCCGATTTTCCCAGAGAGCGTCTTCAAGCGAGCGTATTAAATCGCCACTTTGAAAGCCCCCCATTTCGTCAATTTTAGGAAAAAAATTAAAAAAAAAATACGTTTGTACTCTGTTCCAAATTGTCTTTAAAATGATACACAGAAACCCTATGAATCGCAAAAAAAAAAAATATTTCGCATTCGCTTCTATGAGAGCCCCCCTGAAATAAAGATTTTTATAACTTTTTAAGCCATTTTCGGCTGGAGGCCATCGGTTTACATATTACATGTAAAATTGAAGTAATTACGTTCAGTAATTCAGAAGTTATAAGGCTCTGACAGAGGGACGGACGGACGGACAGACGGACGGACGGACAAGTGCAAATTCACTCAAGTAGACTCAAAGACCTTCGCTTCGCTCGGTCGAATATTAGATCTCCGTAGCCTTGTGGTTTCTACAGTCGCAGAAATGTCGATAGTTCGAATCCCAGCTCGATAGACTGAATTTTCTATTTTCAATTTTATTTTAAATAATTTCTACATGTGGAATTTTTCCCTAATTTTTTTATTTTTATTATTAAAAGGAACTTTGTTCCAACCGAGTGTTCCACGACACTCACGCATTTTATTTAATTAAGTATTATAACACAATGTCATTTTTCTTTTTTAAATATCTTCTTCTAGTCTCGGATATTAGAGAGCTTTGAATTTTCCTGTTAGACAAAGAGAGCGCTAGTGACGTGTGACGTCACAAGACAGTAGCTGAGCATGTCTTCATAGATTTCTTTTTAGGAAGAAACAGATACAGTCGCAGTAAAACAGCTTAAGTTACCTATTTGTTTTCTGACCGATTTATTTTCTGTTTTCTACAAAATGTTATTTAATACCTAATGAATGAAAATAAACATTTTGACAACATTCAAATACCCAATTGTATGAATCGTAGGTATGGTTTTTGTGTAAGTAGGTACTCACCTGTATGTAATAACAATGCCTGAAACCAATTTGTAAAACGTTAAATGCCTACAAAACTGCCTATCCCTATCCGCGAATGCTATCTCCCATTCGGATCTCAAAACAGATACCTAGAGGTGTCATATACTAGAGTCAGTGATGTCCCGTAAACGAGGGATTGTCTAGGCCGAAGGCCGCTGGTTGGCCGATACTTTCTAGTAGCAAGAAAGGCCAGCCCCCCTAGCCAAATTACACTTTGTTGTATCTATTCTCTTTCTATGATCGTTAACGCTATAGAGCAGGGGTTCCCAAAGTTTTAAGCTATTGCATAGCTTTTATCGCGGCCTTTGAACTAGGACAAACAGTTTGAGCGCGGCGACCGAATCAAGAAATTCCGTAACGAAAATAAACCTAACACCGTCGTTCAGTAAGCGTTCAACATTTTAGAGATTCACAAGTAGCTCTGATTGGCGCAGTGGGCGAGCGGCCGCTTTCTTTACCGTATGGTATATGATGTCGCAGGTTCGAATCTCACTCGCAAGTAGTGACAGTGCGCTTTTCTTGTTTGTTTGTTTTTTAATTATTTTTTTGCATAATTTTAATTATGCAAAAAAAATATTGCATAAATATTATAATTGCATTAGTTGATAAAAAATGCTATGCAATAGCTTTACCGCGGCAGTCCCCGAGTGCCACACGTATTTTTTTATCTCGCCTGCCTTCTGGAAGGATAGGAGGTGTGATAAAAAACTTTGGGAACTCCTGCTTTAGAAGAAGCGTGTATTCGTGTGCGTAAGAGTGAAGCGTGAATTCTATTCCGTGGAGCGAAGGAGCGAGCAAGAACGTTGTTTCGACTTCTCTACTAATTAATTTCTTCTAGGATAGCTTCCTCTAAAGTAGGTTTTTCCAAAGTTTTTTATCACGCCTGCTATCCTTTCAGAAGGGAGGCGTGATAAAAAACTTTGGGAACCCCTGCTCTAAAGCGTTAACGATCATAGAAAGAGAATAGATGCAACAAAGTGTAATTTGGCTAGGGGGGGCTGGTTGGCCGACACTCTCTAGCTAGCTTAAAATGTATCGTAGCAAGAAAGGCCAGGGTCTTGAACGCCCTCCCATAATGTGTATTTCCTAACACGTACTATCTGGGTATCTTTAAAGCAAGAGTGAATAAGCGTCTTCTCGGTAAACGGGTTCCACCTAGGCCCACATCATCACTTCCCATCAGGTGTGATAGTGGTCAAGCGTCTGCCTATAATGTATTTAAAAACGTCATAAATTCTGCTAATCACCACAATCAAGACTGCAGTAATTACTCCGTAACTCTGGAACCGTTCACTTTAGAAAGATAATGCACAAGACAATTTTTGCTCGCAATTTAATGTAAATTATTTTTGTATATAACACTTTTTGCGCTAAACCGAATAGTCTCCGAAATATTTAAGAAAAACTGATGAAAACTACTAATTAACCAACTTCTTCCCCCCTCCCCCCCAAAGCCGGAAAAATCATGGAACTTTTTACCAAACAATATGTGGACTGTCTAGAAAAATTTGGAGCTGGAGGGAAGCTTTTACTTTGGATGTTGGGGTTAGGCCGTTTTTTGGACTAAATGCACTGTTAATTGATGTAGATTTTTCACAATCGACTGGTGGTTTCAATCTGTCTGGTGACTATTGGACCAGTCGTTCTTTTAGCATATATTTGACAGATTTTGTCATAAATTTCACACGCAAGTAGTATGCATGGAGTGGGGTACGCTTCGTTTTACTCCACAAAGGGGTTGTTTCATCTTGGGCCAGGTACTTGTACGCTATACTAAAAATAGTATTAAATCATAGAAATTGAAATAAAATATGCTTTTTTGTAGTATTACAGGGAATAAGAGGTACAAATATAAAATTGATAATTGGGCACCTCTGTATAATGGCAACTCCCGGAGTGCATCCAACTGCTTTTGTTGTTTATGTTTGTAATGACGTTACGTCATCTTAATGTCATTTCAATTGTCAATTACGTCAATTGTTGGTGTGTCAAATGTCAATTGTGGTTATTTTTATGTCAAATGTCATCATGACTCGTGTAAGTACGTGTCATTGTCAAAAAGAACGCCATGTTCTTGTGCTTTTATTTTGCAAAATAATTTCGCATTGTACCTCGTATAAAGGACCTTTTAATGAGAAATAAAGAAAAAATAATCACTATTTCATGACCCCAAACATTTTGAAAGACCGTACAAAGACCTGGCCCAGGCTTCATATACCTATATTTGAAACAACCCCTTTGTAGGATTCTTGCATAAAATAGTAAAAAACACTATTTATTAACTAAAAGATTAACCCTACAGTATAGGTACCATACTACTTAATGGCCTAACTTCTGGACCGATCTTGATAATGTTTTAGACAGAGATAAATAGCTTGCATCCCGGAGACAGACATAGGCTAATGGCCGCGACTTTTGGAGCAAGATTTCCGTGCCTGTTAAGATTTTATAAGTGAACTAGCTTTTACCCGCGGCTTCGCTCACGTTCAGATTAGAATAGAATAGAAAATATCTTTTATTCAAATAAACATTTTTACAAGTGCTTTTGAATCGTCGATGAGTCTAACACTGATTCGGAATGCCCTTCCTGCCGAGAAGAACCAGCAAGAAACTCGGCGGTTGCTCTTTTCAAAACAAGTTTACAGTACAATAGATACTATGCTATGCTATACAGTGTTTCCACAATGAGTGGAAGTTCCACAAAAGCATACCTAATTACAATTCACACATGTTAAGACGGGCAGACAGAAAGTAGCCCTATTCCCGCCGGTGGCACCCGTTCACGAGCATGACGCATCATGACCCAGCCGTTGCTTCGCTCAACTATACTTGAGGTTTAATAAGAATTCCGTTATTAGGTCTTTGCAGATGTAATTTTTTTTAATGTGTGGTCTGCACCTCTATGGTATATTACTCAATGGCTGCCTACATAACATTACGTAAGTACAATAGGTATGATAATATTATGGGCCGTACCCACCCCTCGAATACTATTCAATTATTTTTTATGATCAGGTGGAACAGTACGGCCGTCAGATAAAGGCTAGCCTGTACAATTGAAAATGGCAAAAACTTCCTAACACATCCCCTCGTACAATTACATACCTTCTGCGTAAGTGACATAAGAGTTGTAGTCGCTTGAAGGTTTATCACAATCGAATTTATTGCGAAAGTTGTACAAAGGTAGATAAGTATAGTTTAAAAAGTTTTAGTACGCACAGTTATAGTTTAAAGAATTTATAATTTCTGAATTGTCTCTGGTCTGGTCTGTTGGGAGGCTTTCATTGGCCGTGGCTAGTTACCACCCTGCCGTCAAAGACTTGCCGCCAAACGATTGCCGGCACGATGGCGTGTAGAAACCGATTAGGGGTATGGGTTAAATTTTCACTGCCATACCCCTTCCAAGTTAGTCCGCTACCATCTTAGACTGCATCGTCACTTATCATCAGGTGAGATAGCAGTCAAGGACTATCTTGTCATCGAATAAAAAAAAACTTTTGCTATGTAATCGTAATCTATACTTATCTGACTGACTGACTGATTGACTGACTGATTGACTGACTGACTGACCTATCAACGCACAGCCTAAATCATAAGAGGTAAAAATTTGTTTTGACAGTAGGTTCCTTTTATGACGTAGGCACTAGGCACCCACTAATAAAGGATTTTTTGAAACTCCACCCCCAAGAGGGTTAAATAGGGGAAGAAAGTTTGTATGAAAGTTCGTCATCGTTCAAGTTATATCCATGAAACTTGGTATTTGGACTTTCAATTAAAAAATAAAGAAATATGTTTTTCATAGTTTTTAAAAATTCCACCCCCAAAGGGGAAAAACAGGGGATGCTTGCTTGTTTGAAATTACGTCATTTTTCAAGTTATATCTATGAACCTTGGGATTTTGGCTTCCGAAATACGTATTTCGCAGTATAATATGAAAATTTCACCCCCAAAACTTAATTCCACGTGGACGAGGTTGCGGTGGCAAATTCTTTATGACAGTAAATTTGTCATTTTTAACCACTTTAACTTTGTAATTTTTAATGGTAAAAACAAAATTTTACCAAACAAAAAAATCATAAAAGTAAAATGTACCTACTTGTAAAACTATACTTGGTTAATTAATCAAATGATATGTATTAGTCAATTCATCATCATCATTAGCAACCCATCAACGGCTCACTACTGAGCGCAGGTCTCCTCTCAGAGAAGAGTTTAGGCCATAGTCCACCACGCTGGCCCAATGCGAATTGGCGGATTAGTCAATTACGGAACCCAAAAGCAAGAGAAGGGTGTAGGCCATAGTCCACCACGCTGGCCCAATGCGAATTGGCGGATTAGTCAATTACGGAATCCAAAAGCAAGAGAAGGGTTTAGGCCATAGTCCACCACGCTGGCCCAATGCGAATTGGCGGATTAGTCAATTACGGTACCCAAAAGCAAGATAAAGGTTTAGGCCATAGTCCACCACGCTGGCCCAATGCGAATTGGCGGATTAGTCAATTATGGAACCCAAAAGCAAGAGAAGGGTTTAGGCCATAGTCCACCACGCTGGCCCAATGCGAATTGGCGGATTAGTCATTTACGGAACCCAAAAGCAAGAGAAGGGTTTAGGCCATAGTCCACCACGCTGGCCCAATGCGAATTGGAGGATTAGTCAATTACAGAACCCAAAAGCAAGATAAGGGTTTAGGCCATAGTCCACCACGCTGGCCCAATGCGAATTGGCGGATTAGTCAATTATGGAACCCAAAAGCAAGAGAAGGGTTTAGGCCATAGTCCACCACGCTGGCCCAATGCGAATTGGCGGATTAGTCATTTACGGAACCCAAAAGCAAGAGAAGGGTTTAGGCCATAGTCCACCACGCTGGCCCAATGCGAATTGGCGGATTAGTCAATTATGGAACCCAAAAGCAAGAGAAGGGTTTAGGCCATAGTCCACCACGCTGGCCCAATGCGAATTGGCGGATTAGTCATTGACGGAACCCAAAAGCAAGAGAAGGGTTTAGGCCATAGTCCACCACGCTGGCCCAATGCGAATTGGCGGATTAGTCAATTACGGTACCCAAAAGCAAGATAAAGGTTTAGGCCATAGTCCACCACGCTGGCCCAATGCGAATTGGCGGATTAGTCAATTATGGAACCCAAAAGCAAGAGAAGGGTTTAGGCCATAGTCCACCACGCTGGCCCAATGCGAATTGGCGGATTAGTCATTTACGGAACCCAAAAGCAAGAGAAGGGTTTAGGCCATAGTCCACCACGCTGGCCCAATGCGAATTGGCGGATTAGTCAATTATGGAACCCAAAAGCAAGAGAAGGGTTTAGGCCATAGTCCACCACGCTGGCCCAATGCGAATTGGCGGATTAGTCATTGACGGAACCCAAAAGCAAGAGAAGGGTTTAGGCCATAGTCCACCACGCTGGCCCAATGCGAATTGGCGGATTAGTCAATTACGGTACCCAAAAGCAAGATAAAGGTTTAGGCCATAGTCCACCACGCTGGGACCCAAAAGCAATCCGATAGGGAAGGCTGAGATGAATTTTCTCGTGTTTGGACGAGTCTTAATGCAATTAATATTTGTTGTACCACTGCTCCTCTTTTTATTTGGATAGACTCCACTCAGTAGAGATGGTGTTCTGTAAAAGTGAACCAGTTTAAAAGTAATAATAATTAAACACGGTAATAATTTAGACATAAATTTAATCCAAGTATTTACTAGGCAAAAATGCCTTTCAAATTTACGGTAGGTAGCATGAAGGAGTTATTGAAAGAAACGAAAAAGGAAACATGCGAACTTTTTTTACTAAAGGACAATGGGCAAAAATGTATGGAACTTGGTCCAAGAGCCTCCACTGATGAGATTTGCGGGAAACGAAAGGTTAAAGTAGGTAGTCCTATGATTCTGGCAAAACTCTATTAAATTCTGTCGGACTCTAACCGACTAAAACCCCACGGTATTCCTTTTCATCGCCTGGTGACTGAGCAACGGGACCATAATATGTACCACGTCCGCGCAACCCAGCCAGCGGCGCCGAGAGGGCGCCGGGTGCCTGCCGAGACAGACCCTCCTGTAACTCGACTACGGATAATTCAATGTGACACCCGTCAAATTAATTTTGTTCGTATAAAATGTAGCCTATGTCACCCGGACCATAATAACGAATCGATTGACACCTCGTTCATCAAAATTAGTTCAGTAGTTTAGGCGCTATGAAGGAACATTTATAAATAGGTACAAACATACATACATAGACTGCTGAAATCATAACCCTTTCTTTTGACTTTGCCTTAGGGTGTGTTTCCATTGAAGCGGAGCGAAGCGGAGACGTATGTTTTGGTCCAATCAGATTATTGACATATGGCGTGATGACTTTATCACGTCGTCCAACAATAACCTGATTGATCTATTGAACACGTCTCCGCTCCGCTCCGCTTCAATGGAAACGCATCCTTAGTCGGGTATATAATAATGTCCACCCGACCGAATCCGATCACGGCGGACAACCTGCTCAGAGATTAGCCATCTGCGCGGGAGATAATATAGTGCACAAGTGTGTGCGCAGACACAGGTGCACTCTCTATTCCCTCACTCTCATAGTCCGATGGGACGGAAAATCCGACACGACCGGAGAGAGATCAGGCGCAGGACCGACGGCTTTACGTGCTCTCCGAGGCACGGGGGTGACTCACCGCCAGCTTTCCTAACTCCGAGCTAGTAATGAAAGTTTCTTGACAGAAAATCCCAATAACTTTTTTTTTTGGCCGGACCCGGGAATCGAACCCGGGACCTCGTCATCCGTAGTCGAACGTGCTCACCACTAGACCAACGAGGTGAGTCGGGTATAAAGGGATGACAGACTGCAGTGTTCCTGTCGGTATTTACTGAGAGAAAATAATAGTGAAATAGTTCGTTAGTTCCTATTGCGTACAGCCGTCCCCAATGCTAGTGCGAACAATGTAATCAATTTTGTTTGCGTTTTAGAGCGGCGCATCTCCTATTTTTCAGCATCAATAGCGAGGGGGTGAAAAAGTACACAATAAATTTCACCGCTTTTGCGTATCAAAGATTTATTTGGGTTTATAGTTTGTGACCCTTGGTCCTTTGACTCTATTAAGGGGTGCAATGTTTCAGATACATTTTAACAGGATTAAATGGATACTGTTGATTTAGGTAAAAGAGACTTATAGTCCATATTTTAGTTCATAACTCTATGTTCTTCAGCATTAAAGCGTTCAAAAATATACCTACCTATATTTTAGAAAACGCGAGGCACGATATCTTGATGTTAACCTATCTATCATTAATACATTATAGTTTATAAGAGTCCTATTTTTTTTAAATTAATGGTCACGTTAGCCATAGTTCAACACGCTCGCAATCAATTTGCGGGGTTCTAGGTTCGAATTCCTGGCGCAAATCTTACTTTTCGGTAAGTGAGTTAAGTACCTAGGTATATGCAATTAAAAATATGACTTGCTTAAACGGTTAAGGTAAATATCGAATGCTCGCCTGAGAATTCCCCTTAATCATTTCAAAGGTGTGTGAAGTCTGGCAATCCGCGCTTGGAGAACGTGGTGGAGTATGGTTTATATCTCTCTCTTTAGACATTTCTGTGTTGGTGTCGTGTGGTGCGGGTTGTTACGTTCCCTCAAATATGGTTGAGCGAAGCAACGGCTGAATCATGCGTCATGCTCGTGAACGGGTTCTACCGGCAGGAATGAGGCTACTTTCTGCCTGCCCGTCTTAACATGTATTGTATTGTAAATTTGCACTTTTTGGAACTTCCGCTCATTGTGGAAACACTGCATACATAGCATAGTACCTATTGTAAACTTGTTTTGAAAGGAGCAAATGCCGAGTTTCTTGCTGGTTCTTCTCAGCAGGAAGGGCATTCCGAACCAGTGGTAGTAGACTCACCGACGATTCAAAAGCATTTGTGAAAGTTTATTTGAATGAAAATGATTCTATTCTATTATATCCCAGTAATAGGTTTAATCACTTTTAATGAATGAATGAAATTTGAATTGAATATATAAAAAATTTGGTATATCGTCAATAAACTCCTCCAACAAAATCTCCCGATATTAATTAAAAGCTTTGAGTAAAAACAAATTAATTTTTATAATAAAGATATTTTGTTGTTAAACAGTAGTAAATTAAATTTGGGTAAATACTTCGGAAGCTTTGTCTGGTCCCTCGTTATAGGTAAACAAAATTTTCGCCAAAAATAATTCACAATTTATAATGGGATTCCGTTTTAATGGAATAAATCTATATCGCATTAAAATTTAATTATGCCCCCCGATGAATTAATGTTAATCGGAGTAAATTATTCATATTAATTAGATTGTATTTAGGCGATAAAATGGTATTCGAAATGAATTTATTTATTGATGTTACTGTGAAATCCGCAGAGTGCGCGAAGTTGACACTGCCCGGGCAAAGTTAATTTATGTAGAAGCTCTATTGTTACCGAACTTATATACCTGTTTTCACCAACGTTCCCTAACTTTTAAGGGCTATTGAGTTAGATGACGCTTTCTGTCAATAGCATTTTCACAAACCTTTAGAGAACACCCAAAGGTGGAAATAACATTCTGTAAGGGATTGTATTTAGGGGATACCTACGTAAAACTAAAGAGAATCCTAATTAGGGGATAATTTAGGTATGATTGGTGAAAACGGGAACTAACCTGTTTAACCTGTTATTCGCTCAATAAAAATAACCTTTAAACTAGAACTGACTTTTTAGTGTGAGGGCTGATTGTCCTTAATCGACAAAATCTAAATCAAAATTAAAATCAAGCTAGCGCAACTAGCTTTGATCCTAATAATATTATAATATCCTATACATATTATAAGCAACTATTGTTATTAGATCACTAATTATTGATGTAGATGGCACGTGGATTTGGTGGAGTGGCAAGTCATATTTTAAAATGAGTATTTGATTTGAATATTAGTTTCAATTCGATGCCTTAAGATGGGTAGCCTAAGTATGTCACACTCTCTTTAATATTTCTGCGGTGGTGTCGTGTGATGCGGGTTGTTACGTTCCCTAAAATATGGTTGAGCGAAGCAATGGCTGGGTCATGCGTCATGCTCGTGAACGGGTGCCACCAGCGCCAATGGGGCTACTTTCTGTCTGCTCGTCTTGACATGTGTTGAATTATAATTAGAAATAATTACGTATGCTTTTGTGGAACTTCCCCTCATTGTGGAAACTCTGCATACATAGAATAATATCTATTAAGTATAATGTAAAAGTATTTTGAAAAGAGCAACTGCCGAGTTTCTTGCTGGTTCTTCTCGGCAGGAACGGCATTCCGAACCAGTGGTAGACTCATTGACGATTCAAAAGTACTTGTAAAAGTTTATTTGAATAAAAAACATTTCTATTCTATTTTATTCTATTCTATTCTATGGGCTTTGCCCATGCGAACTCTTGATATTTCGATAAAAAAAGTACAATTTTTGTCCTTCCTCAGGACAGAAGCTATCCCTTACGGTTGGCGTGAAAAAAGTACCTAATAGACAATACATCATATCATTATACTTCATACTAGTCATACCAATATTATTAAGGCAAAAGTTTGTATGTGTGTATGTATGTTTATTATTCCTTAACACAAAAAGTACTGAATGGATTTGGCAGAAATTTGGAATAAAGATCCTGTATTATCACAAAGGTTACATGTTATCCCGGAAAATTAAAGCATCCCGTAGGTACATTTAAGATCTTGTATTTGATTAAATCTTATATTCATTAGACATAGGACATTATACATAGGAACTTTGCCCAAAGGTTCTCTATTATGTCAACTTTGCCCAAGCAATGTCTACTAACTACATATAGTAGCTATTTACTCGTAACATGAGGTAAGCATTCAATAAATAGGTAACCCCAATGGGAAACACAATTTGGAAGGCTATTTTAATTTAGTCTAACTGTTAATAATTCGTAAACGGTAAAACGGGGACCATTGTTAATTTTCATAACGATTCTATTCGACTTAATTATGCCAGTAACTAGTAATAATTATAAGTCTATAGCCAGTAATCATTTGGTCATTAAATTGAAACAAATATAATGTTCTAATGCAAATAATGGAACATACTATAATGCCTAGCAGATTTATACTTTTTGTAAATGAATGATTTTCAAAATTATGAATAACTAGCTGACCTGGCGAACATCGTACCACCAACTTACCTATATAAATAAAACGAATAAATTATCTTAATAAAAAAAAACTATCCTATCTTTCAAGTTGGACCAAATTACAGATAGTTACGAAGTTTGATCAAAATTGGTTCAGTAGTTTAGGAGTCCATCGCGGACAAACAACGTGACACGTAATTTATATATATTAAGATGAATACATTGAAAATGTTATTAACAATAATTATTATTGGAGGAGAATATCTCAAACATTAACAACTGCTAATTTTCACTAATTACCTTAGATAACGGATATGTGGACGGGTGGTGATTTATTCTTATACTAAATGATGCCCGCGACTTCGTCTGCGTGAACTTAGCCTTTAAAATGCCTTGGGAACTCTGACTTTGCGGGATAAAAAGTAGCCTGTCACTCTCCGTCCTCAACTATAGGTACACTGCAAAAAATCACGTCGATCCGTAGCTCTTTTGGGGCGTGATTGAAGGACAAACCAACGCACTTTCGCAGTTTTAATATTTCACCATATAAAGTGTAAGTGCATATCGCACCTTTAGAATTATACAGACCCAATACGAAATTTTGATATTTTGACTTTCCGCCACAGAACGACCTAAAATGATCATCTGCATCGACTTTCATTAAAACAGTGACCGATTTATGAGTAGAAAAGGACAAACACATATTTCGGTCTTTATCGCTCGGCCCCTGTTCCCCGCGCCCTCTCGGGTTTAGAGTGACGCAATCAGTAATGTGCCACGCGTCATAAGTGAAAGTCGCTAAGTGTTTGTTTTTGTGGAGACCTAATCCGGATTCAGTCTTTACATTACTGAAAAATAAGGTATGTACACGTCACTTTTTTTGATAAAGTAAAGACCCATTTTGTAATAAGTCCATGTTATAGCAAAAATGTTAATTGTGTACAAGACTTGTTATTGTTTAAGTCCATCTTTAACTGAAAATATATTACAACTAAAGACTCAATCATCCTTTGGTCGTTATAATTATAAAATACTGTGCATTATAAAAACTTATTCGTGATTACGGCTTTCTTGTAATAATAGTTATAGTTTTTATATAGTCGTATTTATCGAAATGTCTATCTGGTAATGAAATTGTTTTGTTTCTTCTATTGAATGTGACAATGTAGTTCATAATATTTTTTTTACATTTTAGGTGAAACAAGTCAAAACATGAAGAGAAGAGTAGATTATATTTTAGAAAAAGTCAATTTCAACAGTAAAAACCAGGTAAAGATACTTTTTGTTCGTATTATTATTCTTGTTTTTACCAAAACAGTAATTATTTTATGCAATAACCTTCTTAATATCCTTATTTCTAGGCACATGCTAATAATATGACGGAAACATCACAAAATTACCAAGATAACTGTGTTCGTATGGTATGTACTTTGGTAATATATTTGAAACAGATTGTTGTTAAATTGTTGGATATCAAAAATTTAAATATTATATTTTCAGACTGACACAAACAAAGAAAATAATATTCTGCCATTTAATTCATCTTGTGAGGAGTATCCAGATAAATTATCATTCAACCAGATGGACCAAATTGTTGCAGAGGTAAATACACACATCAATATTGTCAATAGATATTATTTTATTGTATTAACATCAGAACTTAAAACTATTCGCGGTATAGAAAAAGTTTGGACTAACGTGGGTAAAATCGTAAAGAACAGCTGCTAGTATTAGGTAGTTACCAAACAGTTTTCTCTAGGTAGATGTTGTGTGTACTTTGACTTTTATATTGACATTATAATTTAATCCAATTTTTATTTGTTAAAAATTTACTTTCAGGTCATCCCAGAAACAAATAATAAATCGTTTACGGATAGCCCTTCCATAGTAGAAAACTCTCCAAACCGATCCATTCCATACTTTGACCCAAAGGTGCTTTGTGTAGCTGACACCAACAAGGTGGGTTTTCAATTGACAATTTAAATATTATGTTGTTTATTTCTTCTTCTCTTTAAATGAAATAATATTATTTCCAGCTACAAAAGAAAACGCAAATCCAGGAATTTACTATAGTTTTAGAACCAGAGTTGAACAATTCTGAACAGTCACATGTACCTACTAATGAAAAAGAATACCCACCGTCAAAAAAGTCATATCGTGATTAGTCAACATTATCTGACAGTACTACTTCTTCTTCAAGTAGATCTTCATCATCATCGTCGTCGTCTTCTGATGCTCACACCAATTTTGACAAAAATACATCAAATACCTATTTATCCATAGATGGGCCTTCCACATCCAACTTGACGGGTCAAGTTACACGCAAAAATACAAAGAATTACCATCAGTCACCCATTCATTCCAACGAAAGTGATGTAGACTTGACACAGACCCAACTTACTCTTGATAGCTCTCGGTCTAGAAGAACTACTCGTTTATCCAGCAGCAGTTCTTCGTCTTCAGCCAACACTTCAGCCCTCGAATTGACTAAAACTTCCGAGACAACTAGAAAATCAAGAAAACGCATACGAAATCCATCAAACTGGAAGCAAAATGTTGCAAAAATCTTAAGAAACACTGGAAAGGCTTATGTTTCATGTACCACTAAAAAGGAAGTATCGGCCCGTGTCATTAAAGATGCTTGTAAATGTAGACTTAAATGTCCAGAAAACGTCGTTGATGCAGACAGAAAAACATTGTTTGATAAATATTGGTCATTAGGCAACATAGAACTACAAAGATCTTTCATACGAAATTGCATGATGGAAATTAAGCCAAAGTACAAATATAGTAATTCTGCTAAACCTAGACTACCGAATAATGCATTTTATTTCACAATAAATAACACCCGAATTCGGGTATGTAAGACTTTCTTCATTAATACTCTGGGAATATGCGATCGTCAGATCAGAACAGTAAAAAAGAAGACTGACCCACAAGGATTCTTAAACACCGATATAAGAGGTAAGCACGTGTCAAGACAGCCTATAGATCCAGCACTCATTGAGAATATTAAACAACACATAAACTCAATTCCAAGAATAGAGTCTCATTATTTGAGAGCAGCAACTTCCAGAGAATACATCAGTGGGGATAGAACAATAACTGACATCTGGAAAGATTTTGATAAAATTCAAAAACAAGAAGGTAAACCTTCTTGTGACTATTGGGTCTACTATGAAATTTTTACAAAACAATTTAATATTAGCTTTTTTCAACCGAAAAAAGACAGATGCGATTTATGTCTAGACTATGAAGTTGCAACGGTGGATCGGAAAACAAAAATAAAAGATAAATACGATGAGCACCTTAAAGAAAAAGATTTGTGTCGCCAAGAAAAACGCCTAGACCGCCAAAACATCAATGATACATTCATTTGCTCTATTTATGATTTACAAGCCGTCATGCAGTGCCCTACCGGAGACATTTCTTCGTTTTTTTACAAATCAAAACTCAATTGTCTAAATTTCACTATAGTAGAATTAATGGCTAAGAAATCAGAAATACCTAAAAAACGTAAAAGAAATGAAGAAGACAATGACAATGACATAAGTGCTTACAGTGACGTGTACAGCTACTTTTGGATGATGAAGTGCAAGGAAACAGGGGAGCTAATGAAATAGGATCGTGTATTCTAGACTATCTGAACAACTTAAATGAACAAAATCCGAATAAAAATCTTCATGTCACTTTTTATTCGGATAATTGTTGTGGACAGAATAAAAATAAGTTTATAATAACGTTATATTCTTATGCAGTTACTCATTTTGAAAACATAGAAACCATCACTCACAAATACCTCATCAAAGGACACACACAAAACGAAGGAGATAATGTGCATAGCTTGATTGAGAAAGAAGTTAAAAAAAACAAAAAAGCTGGACCAATTTATGCACCATATCAATATGTAACTCTGATTAAAAATGCACGTAAGAATGGGAAACCTTTTACCGTTAAAGAGTTAACATACGAGTTTTTTACTAATTTAAAGGCACTTCAAGAACTATGGGGATATAATTTCAATGAAGATGATGATAAAAACACTGTTATTTTGAACGACGTAAAAGTTTTGCAGTTTAATAAAGCCGAACCATTTATCTTCTCTTATAAAACTTCGTACAGTCAAAGTGAGTTCAAAAAGGTTAACATAAGGAACAAACGTAAGAAAATGATGAGTCCAGAAGAAATAACTGTGACCAAAGCATTTTCACAAAGACTAGAGTTAAGTGAACGTAAGAAAAAAGACTTGCGCGATCTCATTAATAAAAACCTAATTCCTAGTTATTACGCAGATTTTTATAACTCTATGTTCGTATTAAGTTCCAAACCAGTTCCTTAATGATTGTGATAAGCTATACCTAATTATTAGGCAATTTATATCAAAGATTTAAGTTTTGTTGCAAAGCAAAGTTTATTGGTAAATTATTTACCATGGTTGTGATGATTGATAATAATAATAAAAGTAGATTTTTAAGCTAAAACTCTTTGTAAGTTTAATTTTTAATAAAAAAATTTATTTCTTATGTTGTTTTTTATGTATCGAATATAAAATTACCCTAAATAATTTAAGTATTATAGTGTCTTATTTTTGAATGTAACGCATCTTACAATCAAAACTCAGAAATATAGAGACCTAAAACATAAAAGGTCTTTTTAAAAAATCCAATTTCATTAAAATAAAAACCTAAAATGCACCATGATTTAAAAATGTTTTAAATATTATAGTTTTATTTATTTAATTTCATTTATTTATTTAAAATGATCTAGTTAAATAACTAAAGTTTGATATAAAAATAACAATTTCATAATATTTTCAAAATTCACTCGAATATCTTTTGTTTTCTACAAGATTGATAGACTTGGTGAATCTTTATGCCACGCTTACCAAAAATTTGCGTTTCCTTGTTGAGTCTCTATAATTCTAAGGGTGCGATATAGTCAACGTGGTTTTTAGGGTTCCAACGGGACTCTATTACTAAGCCTCCGCTGTCCGTCCGTCCGTCTGTCAGCGGCCTGTATCTCGTAAACCGTAATAGACAGTTGAAATTTTCACATATTTTGTATTTCTATTGCCGCTATAACAACAAATAATAAAAATTAAATTAAATAAAAAAAAAATAATTTAAATTAAAATAATAATATAAAATAATAGTATAATATAATATAATTTTAATTTTTTTTTAACGGAACCCTAAAAGAGCGAGGACCGACTCGCAATTGGCTGATTTTTTTTACACAGGTAAAGTTGACGACCTGGAAAATAACACAGGCTACTTTTGTCCCGGGAGCATACATTTAAACGCCCGCGCCACTACAAAGTATATAATTTATTGTAGATTTTTTTAAAAACGCTCGATTGATTTCTATAAAATTTAAATGGGACCACCTGGGAAGTGAAACCACCCTTTGAAACAAAAAAAGAATTTTCCAAATCGGTTCAGGCGTCTTCGAGTAATCGGTGAACATACATAAAAAAGTTTCCGTTGAATTGAGATCCTCCTCCCTTTTTTGAAGTCGGTTAAAGTAATAATAAAAATTAGTTCAAATTTAACGAAGTTATGGACTATAACAGTCTAAATAGTACAACCCCCATCTCAGAGAACATACATCCATCCATCCGTATACGACATCTATACAAACATACATCCCTATACATCCATCACAAACTTTCACATTAATAATATTAGTGGGATAATATGAGTAATAATAAGTAGGATAGGATATAATTAAAGTATTTATTGTTAGTAGGAGGAGGATACAAACATACATAAATACATGCATACACACATACATATATACATACATGCATGCATGCATGCATGCCTACATACATACATACATACATGCATAAATGCAAACATGCACACATGTATACATGCATACATACATACATACATGCATACATGCATACATGCATTCCATACATACACACAGACATACATACATTCATACATACCTACTACTACAGTATGTGTGTATGTATGTCACTTTTCAGGCCCTTAACTTTACCTGCGCTAAAAAATAATCTAAAACTTTAATCTAAAACTCCGTTGGCGCATAATTGAAGGATAAGTATGTGAAAGTAACATACGAATATCCCGCGGGAACTGTTTGTTTTCCCGGGATAAAAAGTAGCCTTTTCACTTTTCAGGTCTTCAACTATGCCTATCAAAAAAACCACGTCAATCTGTAACTTCGTTGGCGCATAATTGAAGGATTAATATGTGAAAAGTAGCATACGAATATCCCGCGGGAACTGTTTGTTTTCCTGGGATTTAAAGTAGCCTTTGTCATTTTTTAAGTCCTCAACTATGCCTATCCAATAAACCACGTCAATCTGTAACTTCGTTGGCGCCTAATTTAAGGATAAATATGTGAAAAGTAGAACACTAATATCCCGCGGGAACTGTTTGCTTTCCCAGGATAAAAAGTAGCCTTTGTCACTTTTCAAGTCATCAACTATGCCAATCCAAAAAACCACGTCAGTCTGTTACTCCATTGGCGCATAATTGAAAGATAAAATATGTGTGAAAAGTAGTATACTAATATGCCGCAGGAACCGTTTGTTTTCCCGAGATAAAAAGTAGCCTTTGTCATTTTTCAGGCTCTTAACTTTACCTGTGCAAAAAAATCACGTTAATCTAAAACTCCATTGCGCGTATTTTGAAGGACAAATGCGTAAAAATAGCGATGCTATCCCGCAGGAACTGTTTGCTTTTCCGGGATAAAAAGTAGCCTATGTGCTATTCTAGACTATATTCTATGTCTGTGCCAAATTTCAGCAAAATCGGTTCATTCGTTATCGCGTTAAAGAGTAACAAACATCCATCCATCCATCCATCCATCCATCCATCCATCGATCCAAACATCCATCCTCACAAACTTTCGCATTTATAATATTAATAGGAATAATAGGATAGGATAGGATCTACACATGATCAGTCATTATTATATCTAGCAATGTACTCACTATGACTGGACAAATCGATACCTTGTACTATTTGTATAATTTATTTCGTAATCCATCCCTAATCCCTAAGAAATTTTCTATTGATAATGAAAAACTTCAATAACTGTGTTTATCCTACTTGATTGTTGAATTGGAATTTTTTACTTATTCTCGATGCTGCGGATAATGTAAGCGTGATTTAAGTACAATCAGCGCCATCTATCAGTGGTTTTTCAAAATTCCGCGGGAACCTTGGAGTTTTCCGGGATAATTTGTAGCCTATGTGTTATTCCAGGGTATAATCTATCTCCATTCCAAATTTCAGCCAAATTAAGTAGGACTAATGGGGATAGTTCGGTTTATAAAATCTGGCGAGAATCTTCTCCGGATCCGGGATGAAAGATCTAAGCCTATATTATACGTCATCTAAGCCTATATTAATTACATAGGCTTAGATCTCTCATTAAAAATAACGTCGGTACGTTCGCGTTGCCGCGTGCTTGAGGGAGAAACCAACAAAAAAACATGCTTTCGCATTTAATATTAGCAAGAATCACGGAATCCTAAAAATTGACAACGGATACTTCTTGATTATTCAAATGTATAACAAATTGTGCCATTATCATCTGAAAAGTTTCCGAATTCCGAATTTCCATCGCCGAGGGCAAAATAAGGAGCGCCTGACTTCTCAACTCCGCAACTAAATCAAAAGAATAGCCCGCTGGGAGTTTATCAGGATGGTAAAGTTGAAAAATGTTGAACACGGCCTTTATAGCACAAAAGTTGTGATTAGAACCGTACAATGACCGGCAAAATTTTTTTTTTAAATATATAGACTAGCGCTTGACTGCAATCTCACCTGATCGTAAGTGAAGATGCAGCCAAAGATGGAGCACGCTTGCCTAGAAGATGCCTATTCACTCTTGATTTAAAGGTACCCAAGTTATAGTCAGTTGGAAAAACGGAAGCCGGAAGGGCATTCCAAATTCTAGCGGTGCGTATTAGGAACGAGGAAGCAAAGCGCTTAGTGCGGGATCGTGGAATTTCGACCACGTAGCGGTGCAGATTCGAGCGATGCCTTGCGGTTCGGTGGTAGAAGGGTGATGGAGGAACTAGTTCGAATAGTTCTTGAGCACACTCTCCGAAATATATCCTGTAGAATACCAACAGACAGGCAACCTTGCGCCGATGTTCCAGACTTTTAAGTTTGGAGTTAGTTAGCGATTCGTCGCCAATGAGTCTTCTGGCGCGTCTGTCCACCGAATCCAATGCAGCAAGCTGGTACTTGGCAGAGCCGTCCCATAAATGGCTGCAGTACTCCATGCATGGAACTTGTGCTTGATACAAGGAAACAAGCTGTTCCGGCGTGAAGCAGCGCTTGACCTTATTGAGGATGCCAAGTTTCTTGCCAGCAGTTAGATAAAATATATAATAGTAGTCATTTGTGTTAGATACAAGGGGCCAAAATGATATTTTGTTCCTCGAGGGCGTTATTTTGAATTCAAAGCGAAGCGAAGGATTCCAAAGTAGGATCCTGAGCGTAGCGAGGAATTCTTATATACGCCGCCCGAGAACAAAATATTTTGGCCCATTGTGACACTATAAGCTATTTCATCACTAGCTATGAGAATAACTAGGAGTACCTAGTACCTACCTACTAGAAACTCGTATCTACGTATAGACATTTAAATGAAACCATTATTCGTTCGACCTCTTTGGTTAACTTTTAATAAACATACTAAAGCACGAACTTGGACCAATCAGAAGAGAGACAGCTCAAACTCCCATAAGAACAAAATTGAATTTGGTTCTCCTACGGATCTTCTAATCTCGTTAAAGACTGCTTGTGCGTAGGGACAATAGATTAAGTATGAGTTATATAATACCAGCTGATGCCCACGACTTCGTCCGCGTGGAATTAGTTTTCAAAGTCCCTCTGGAGCTCTTTGATTTTCCGGGATAAAAAGTAGCCTATGTCACTCTCCAGGTACTCAACTATACCCATGCAAAAAATCACGTTGATCCGTAGCTCTGTTGCGGTGTGATTGAAGGACAAACCAACAAACCAACTAACACACTTTCGCATTTATAATATTAGTATGATTATTATCACCAACATCTGATAAAAACCGTTCAATATTAGATTCGACATCTCGTTTTCTTAATAGAGTATTTCTATACATATACCTACGTAATAATCTGGGAACCCACCGCATTATTATCAAAAACCCTTACCATTAAATATGTAAAGTCGCAACCCTCAAAAATAAGGAATATGACGCGCAGAGAAAGAGATGTTCTTTCGTTTAATCTCTCAGGTTCTGTAATAGCACTTTGTAAGGACTTTAATGTTTATCATAAAATGGCTTGCAAATTGAACTAAAAAATCGAAAAGGTAGCGCGTTCTTGAGAGATTTGACGAGATTTTTCACAGCGCGAGTTAATTTGGCAAATTTTTCCAATATCCCGGTAATTGGATTCGCTTTTTTCCAGCAAAGAGAGAGCCTGCAAAGTTTAGCGAATTTTTTCACATCGGGTGAAAATGTTTTTCATGAAAAATCCGTAGTTGGGTTTAAATTTAGATTTTATGAAATATTTTTTCTAGATTTCCATAGTATTTAGATAATGTGCGTTTAGTTATAGATTTATTTGAATTTACCTAACTCTTATAAATATATTTTTGTTTATTTATATTAATCATTACTTTTTGCCGGCTCTTCTCAGCAGAATCCGATTTCCGAACCGGTGGTAGAGTCATGACTTGTCATAAGAGCCACAGGTTGGCCTACGTGAAATAAAAATAAAAATTATGTGGCACTCGGGGACTGCCGCGGTAAAGCTATTGCCTATAGCATTTTTTATCAACTTATGCAATTATAATATTTATGCAATATTTTTTTTTTGCATACTTAATAAAAATAATTAAAAAACAAACAAACAAGAAAAGCGCAATCACTACTTCGCGAGTGAGATTCGAACCTGCGACATCTAAAGAAAGCGGCCGCTTGCCCACTGCGCCAAACAGAGCTAAATGTGAACCTCTAAAATGTTGAACGCTTACTGAACGACGGTGTTAGGTATTTTTTCGTTACGGAATTTCTTGATTCGGTCGCCGCGCTCAAACTGTTTGTCCTAGTTCAAAGCCCGCGATAAAAGCTATGCAATAGCTTAATAATTTTGGATTTGAATTTGAATTTGAATTTGAATTTGAATTTGAATTTGAATTTGAATTTGAATTTGAATTTGAATTTGAATTTGAATTTGAATTTGAATTTGAATTTGAATTTGAATTTGAATTTGAATTTGAATTTGAATTTGAATTTGAATTTGAATTTGAATTTGAATTTGAATTTGAATTTGAATTTGAATTTGAATTTGAATTTGAATTTGAATTTGAATTTGAATTTGAATTTGAATTTGAATTTGAATTTGAATTTGAATTTGAATTTGAATTTGAATTTGAATTTGAATTTGAATTTGAATTTGAATTTGAATTTGAATTTGAATTTGAATTTGAATTTGAATTTGAATTTGAATTTGAATTAAGCGAATTGTTCGGGTTTGATTTGAAAAAAAAAATACGAGTATCATGACTCATGAACACTCATGTGTCTCGCATGACTTTAGAATTAGAACGATAACTAGATGAGCAATTTGACCAATATCTACTTGACTATTATCTACTAGCTGATAACCGCGACTTCGTCGGCGTAGATTTAGTTTTTAAAATCCCTCGGGAAATCTTTGACTTTCCGGGAGAAAAAGTAGCCTATGTCACTCTCCAACTATACCCATGCAAAAAATCACGTCGATCCGTAGCTTTGTTGCGGCGTAATTGAAAAACAAACCAACAAACACACTTTCGCATTTATAATATTAGTCATCATCATTAGCAACCCATCAACGGCTCAGTACTGAGTGCAGTTCTCCTCTCAGAGAAGGGTTATAGGCCATAGTCCACCTTGGCGGACTTCACACACCTTCGAGAACATTATGAAGAACTCTCAGATGTGCAGGTTTCCTCACGATGTTTTCTTCACCGTTGAAGCAAGTGATAGTTAATTGTTTAAACGCACTTGATTCCGAAAAGTCAGAGGTGCGTACCCGGGATCGAACCTGCGACCCCCCGAATAGGAGACCACAGTCCTAACCACTAGGCTATCACTGCACTGCATAATATTAGTATGATGACTCAATTATCGATGATATAGAATGAAGATTTTCATATGAAAAATTCAATTTCTAATGGCAAACAAAAATATCAATCCACTACCAACAAACTGTAAAGGTACGTAGGTACAATACGAAAGGTAACACAATAATCTACACTCTACAAAGTATACAAAATATAAAATATCGTTCATATTATAAGAGGCATAAGTCAGAAGATAGATTGTTAAGTTGAACACTCAAGTTGGAACTTGTGAGCGGCTGTGTATGCATACGGCACCGTTTTTAATTTCGCAAAACAAACAGTAATTTCCTTCGAAGGAGGGCAGTAAGCTTGCACCAGTTTTCTTGCGCTATAAAAAATAACAATCTAAAAGTATCACAGTCTAGGACCTAGATTTAAGCGCCTAACGCTCGCGATCGCGCGCCAGGCTGTGTGTTTGTATCTATGTGTGTGTGTGTGTGTGTGTGTGTGTGTGTGTGTGTGTGTGTGTGTGTGTGTGTGTGTGTGTGTGTGTGTGTGTGTGTGTGTGTGTGTGTGTGTGTGTGTGTGTGTGTGTGTGTGTGTGTGTATAGATAGTAATAGAATAGAATAGAATAGAAATATTTTTTATTCAAATTAAATTTTACAAGTGCTTTTGAATAGTCGATGAATCTACCACTGCTGGTTCGGAATGCCCTTCCTGCCGAGAAGAACCAGCAAGAAACTCGGCGGTTGCTCTTTTCAAAACACAATACAGTAAATACTATGCTATATATTATGCAGTGTTTCCACAATGAGGGAAGTTCCAAAAATGCAAACCGACTAACTTCTATCTTAAGATGGGCAGACATAAAGTAGCCCCATTCCCGCTGGTGGAACCCGTTCACGAGCATGACGCATGACCCAGCCATTGCTTCGCTCAACCATATTTGAGGGAACGTATTTGTAGTTCTAATGTCTCCACAGCAAACATAGCAAAAGCTTAGCCTAGCTTTCTCTGGATGCGGGGTCTTAAATTTCCTCAATTGTCAGCGATTATGTGGCAGAATAATGAAACGAGTCGCGATTTCTCAGTTTAAGCGAAATTTTTATTGTTATACTTAGGACATAAATGTTAGGATTTTATGATGATTTGTCACTTATTAAGTTGTTACAGACCAGGATAGTTTGCAGCTGCTGAGTTTTGTAGATATAATAGTGCACATCTCGGGACCATTTAAGTAAATAAAAATGGCTGTTCGTTGGTAAGCACATCACTTGAGAACGGCTGGATCGATTTATCTATTTTTTATTTAATTTGTTTTAACCGTCGACATTTCGGTTTTCAAATTACGCTATGGTTACTATAATAAAATTATAACATAATATTTTACTATATTTTGTCTGTCTGTTTTTTTAGGATAATCTTGGGAATGGCGGGGCCAATTTTGACAGGACTTTCAATGACAGATAGCTGATGATATAAGGAGTAACATAGGCTACTATTTTTAACAAATTTCCAAAAAAGAATACAGAAACTTGATGATGATGGTCCAATAAAAACTTTGGCTTCTAACTCCTCAATTCTAATGCTGCAGGGTTACTGCCCACTCAAACTGTGGTGATTTATTAACTGTCAATTATGACTAACATAGTTAAAATCCAGGACCCACCTCCTTATTCCTGATGCTGCAGGGATTCTGCCTGCCTCACGCGGACGAAGTCACGGTTATCAGTTAGTATGTAGATCATCATCATCATTAGCAACCCATCAACGGCTCACTACTGAGCGCAGGTCTCCTCTCAGAGAAGGGTTATAGGCCATACCACGCTGGCCCAATGCGAATTGGCGGACTTCACACACCTTCGAGAACATTATGAAGAACTCTCAGATGTGCAGGTTTCCTCACTATGTTTTCCTTCACCGTTGAAGCAAGTGATATTTAATTGCTTAAACGCATAAACGTATGTAGATAAAATCTTATAAATCTGTGATATGATATAAAAACCCGTAACAGCGTTAAGGGGACACAAAATGGCGTCGGCTATTATGCTCTAGAACAATGAACTGCTTCAGTGTTAAGGCCCTGGCCGGCCTGAGGGCCCTTCGCTCGCCCGAGTGGTCTTCCATGAAAAAATCTGCACTGAAAGTACTTTACGTGGGATGGAAATTTGCCATGATAAAATGCGCCCGTCGATAATTCTACCTACAGGCTAAAGAGCATTTTGATAGCCTAGTCGTTGGGACTGTGGTCTCTTATTCGTGGGGACGCATGTTAGATCCCGCCCCCCTGACTTTTCGGAGTTATGTGCGCTTAAGCAATTAAATATTTTGTACGACAAAATGTTTATATTTTTATCTAAATTCTAGCTGACCCAGCGAACTTCGAACGGCCAACAAAAATATTTAGGGGTGGGTCACCCTTAACATTTAGGGGTATGAAAAATAGATCTTGGCCGATTCTCAGACCTACCCGATATGCACACAAAATTTCATAAAAATCGGTCCAGCCGTTTTGGAGGAGTTTGGTAACAAACACCGCACACATGAGAATTTTATATATTAGATATTTAAAAGGAAAAGATGTCATAAAGTCCGTCATCGTCAACGTCAACGCACAGCTCAAACCACTGAACGCATTAGGCTGAAATTTGGCATACAGGTAGCTATTATTACGTGTACACAGTACATACAGGTAAATACTAATCATCCGCTAAAAAAGGATTTTTGAAAATTCAACCAATAAGGTGGTAAAATAGGGGTTTAAAAATTCGAACTTACCGTAAGCGAAGCTGCAGGCAAAAGCTAGTTATTAAAATAATATTCTATTTCTAACGAACGGCTGAGCCGAATGCGTTAAAAAGTTTTAATAAAAATGTCTAGCATAACCGTCTTTGTTAGCTTGAACGTGCCAAATATTAAACGAGCTGAATCAATTATTTTAAAACTTCTTCCATAATATCTTATTTTTATTTCTAGCTTTTGCCCGCAATTTCGTCCGCGAGATGTCCAGTTTTTTAACTGACTTTAAAAAAAGGAGGAGGTTATCAATTTGACGCGGATTTTATTTGTCGATGTTACTCCACAACTCCGGCAAATCTGAACCAACTTCAATATTTTTTTTTTTATTTGAAATGACATGTCGTCAGATTGATCCATTTGGTGAAGATCTGATGAATATCTTCGGTTCGTTTTACCGCTTCGCGATCAAAGCATTGATGGGACGTGTATATAAACGAAGACAACAAGGGCGGTGACGGAAAATTCTTATGCCTAGCGACAAGGGTCGTGACGGAAAATTATTACACATAGTTTCGTCTGGGATCCGCCAAACCGTCCGAAAAGGAACTCCGTTCCAAAAAACACATCGATTTCTGCGAGTGTTAGCTTTACTTACTTGCCAGTTATTCTGCATAACATTTAAAAGTTCAATTTTCCCTGACATTTAGCGGCGATAACATCGATCAGCCAGAATTAAATTCTGCGAATGTCACGTATCAGTAACGGTCGCGGCGGCCAGGTGATTTATAGTTGAATATTTACGGTTATCTGCAACTGAAAGCGGCAGTATTATACAGCAAGGATTTTTAATAGTTCATGTAATTCTGGCATATTGTATAGTCAAAATGGTAAGCATTTCGAACTACATTACATGTCACGTATCACTTGGGAGCAAATATATCACAATTATCATCAGCAACTGATCAACGGCTCACTACTGTGATGTATGTGATGAACGTAGTGTTTATTACATCGTTAAAATTTTCTTTGTTTCTTTCAGTTTTAAATATTACTGACATGTGTAATCATCTGCAAACAGTACAATATCGCAAGCATCGGGTAAGCCATTAATATATACCAAAAAGAAAAAGAGACCCAAGATTAAGCCCTGTGGGACACCCAACAGAGCATATGAACCCCACGATTTCACATCACCTACGCATACACTTTTGAGTTCTTCACTAAGGTAGGAGGCAATGAGATCAAGTGCAACGTTTCTGATGCCATAGTAGTTAAGTTTCAATAAAAGAGTTTGATCATCAAGCCAAGATCAATCTGCATCGTTGAAGCGTGTAATATTTATTATTTAATCAACTGTCATAACTCCGAAAAGTCAGAGGTGCATGCTCGGGTTCGAACTTGCGACCCCCGAATAGGAAACCGCAGTCTTAACCACTAGGCTATCACTGCTACTCTGAACCGGCAAAGTAATATTTAATAAACATATTATTTTCGCATTTTTAATATGAGTATTGCATAGAAAAAATTGAAATTGTTTCATGATATAATCAAAAAGTTCACTCAAGGGCTTTCAAAAACCGGAAACCATCCAACATGTCAGTACGCGGAGAATCAAATCGATCTAAATAATTCATCACATTTCGCCTACATTAAAACTTGGTCCTTTTTCGCCTTTGAGCTGCAAAAGTGTTTCTATTGAATTTCTGAGTGATACTGCAATTGAACCAAACCTTTTTTGAAGTCAAAGTGATTTTTCTTGTCGTGAATTTTCTATGAGGGCAAGTTAATATTTTGTTTTTCTCTTTAGGGACGTCAACGGAATTTGGTAGGTGGTGTTGCGTGGATGTATGAAACGAAAGTGGGTATGGAGAGTTTTCTCTCAATATATAAAAGGAAAAGGTGACTGACTGACTGATCTATCCCCGCACAGCTCAAATCACTGGACAAATCGGGCTTAAAGCCATACAGATAGCTATTATGAGGTAGGCATCCGCTTAGAAAGGATTTTTGAAAATTCAACCCTTAAGGGGGTACAATAGTACAATTTGAAAAATCGAACTTAAAGTGAGCGAAGCCGCGGGAAAAAGCTAGTTTACCAATAAAAGTTATTCCTTTGATAAAAAAAAAAATTGGCAGTCATAGGGAGTGCCAATAGAAGTGAAAACTAGATTTGCTAATAAATAATTACAATAATAACAAATACAAAAAAAAATTAAAAAGCCCAATGTCACGTTTCGTGAGTGAGATTCGAACCTGCGACAACATAACATTAAACGGTAAGGAAGGCGGCTGCTGGCCGACCGCGCTGTACAAGGTTGCTTGAGAATCTCTAAAATGCTGAACGCTTACTGAAATCTCCAGATGACGATGGACGATGGTGACGGTGACGATTTCGCCAAATCCATGTTTTTCGCTCACCCAAAAAGTGCACACGTGCGTAAAGAAGTTTTCACTTCAAAAAACCTAATAGAATAGTTTTATATTCGAATAAACATTTACAAAGTGCTTTCGAATCGTCAAGTCTACCACTGCACGGAATGCTAGTGTGCTAATGTTAGCTTTTTACCTTACTACAATACTTTTAAATATCACTATAAAATATCATGATAATTATGCTTCAACTGTGAAGAAAAACATCGTGAGGAAACCTGCGCGCCTGAGAGTTCTCCATAATGCTCTCAAAGGTGTGTGACGTCTGCCAATTTGCATTGGGCCAGTGTTGTAGACAATGACCTGTAAGGCCCCTCTCTGAAAGCAGACCTGTGCTCAGTAGTGACATGTTTAGGGCTTGCTGATGATGATTATGATGATGATGAATACAATACTTATTATAAAAACGAAAGTGTGTTTGTTTGTTGGTGATTTTCCTTCCTAAGTTCACACGGACGAAGTAGCGGGCAAAAATAGTTATTTGTGTTATATGGGGCCAAAGAAATTTTTTGTTCCCCGAGGGCGTTATTTTGAATTCCGAGCGAAGGGAAGAATTCTAAAGTAGAATCCTGAGCGTAGCGAGGAATTCAATATACGCCGCCCGAGAACAAAATATTTTGGCCCCGAATGACACACAATATTTTTCATCATTAACTATGACAAAAAGCTAGGAGTATCAACCTACTATTTAAAGACATCACCTATAAGTATATTGAAAGTTTAAATAATTAAACAAAAAAAAAAATTTTGGATACGTATATCCGATCGACAAATTGATCACGTGACTTATCGAAGACAACAGCTTCTCAAACGTATTTGAATTACGAACGGAATGAGCGATCGACAGGTTTCTGCAATGAACGCAATAGTAATAAACACATACTAAAGCACGAACACGGACAAATCAGAAAAGAGAAATGTAAAGTCCCATGGGGTTAAAATTAAATTTTGCTCCCGCTATCTTCTGGAGCCAATATTCGTTTTTCGAATAGGTGTGATGAAAAAAATATTTATTATTATCATATCTAAATATTTTAAACATCTTTAACCTACATGCCCTTTTCTAAGCCTTTGACTACAAAACAGTAAATAAAGTGGGTCACTGAAAGTAACACTAGCTGACTTGAGTCTTGACTGGAGAAACGTATTCATAATTACGTAAATTATTACTACTTGCCCCACTGCGGTATGAACAAACTTTAAAGGAACAATGTTTAAAGTTTTGGAAGCGTATATCATTCAATTAATTAGTATCAAAATGTATAAGTTTATATAATTATACAGTAGGAGTTTGTTATTAAATATTAAGGTTCGTTAAAGTTTTTATAGGTATAAAACGAAGAAAATCTGTAATTATATTAGATTTGTTTATAATTGCAATAAATTAGAATTATTTATTATTCAGGGTAGTCACCCTTAAATATAATTAATTCTGATTAATAATTAGGTATATTATATAAAATATGACGAAAATGATAAATAATTATTATTATTATATCTTTATGCCAAACTAGCTGTTGCCCTCGCGACTTCGTCCGCGTGGAATTAGATTCTTTGAAAATCCCGTGAGAACTGCTGATTTTATCGAGATAAAACTTTACAGGTTACTTTCTGCAACCATACCCATCAAAGAATCACGTACATCCGTGAAAAATTATGGACTTTCATACGTTTATTCAACCCCCTATTTAACCCTTTTGTGGGTAGTGTTTTCAAAAACTGTGAAATATGTACTTCTTTGTTTTTAATTAAGAGCCAAAATACCAAATTTCGTGGATATTACTTGAAAAAAGACGGGCTTTCATATAAACTTCCATCTCCTATTTAACCCCTTCGGAGGTAGAAGTTACAAAATTTGTGAAAGACGTAATTCTTTTTATTTAATTAAGAGACCAAATACTCAGTTCCACATAAGTACATAACTTGAATATAACTCGAATATTTTCATTTTATAGGGTAGGGTAGGGTAGAATTTTCAGAAATTGTGAAACTCGTACCTACCGTACCGTAATTAATCCGTTTCGTGGATATAACTTGAAAAATGAAAGACTATCATATAAACATTCAACCCCTATCGAAACTCTTTGGGGGTAGAATTTTCAAAAACTGTGAAACACATAATTCCTTATTTTTAATTTCAAGCCCAAATACCGAGTTTCATGAGTATAACTTGAAAAATGACGGACTTTCATACAAATTTCCATCCCCTATTTAACCCCTTTAGTGATAGAATTTACAAACATTTCTGTGAAACACGTACTTTTTTTATTTTTAATCAAGAGCCAAAATACCAAGTTTCATACACATAACTTGAAAAATGAAGGACTATCTTACAAAAATTCAACCCCTATTTAACCCCTTTAGGGGTAGAATTTTCAAAAACTGTGAAACACGTAATTCTTTATTTTTAATTTAAAGCCGAAATACCGAGTTTCATGGCTATAACTTGAAAAATAACGGACTTTCATACAAACTATCAACCCCCATTTAGCCCCTTCGCGGGTAGAATTTTCAAAAAATGTAAAATACATACTTCTTTATTTTTAACCAAAAGCCAAAATACCAAGTTTCGTGGATATAACTTGAAAAATTAAAGACTATCATATAAACATTCAACCCCTATCGAAACCCTTTGGGGGTAGAATTTTCAAAAACTGTGAAACACATAATTCCTTATTTTTAATTTCAAGCCCAAATACCGAGTTTCATGAGTATAACTTGAAAAATGACGGACTTTCATACAAACTATCAACCCCTATTTTACCCCTTCGGGGGTAGAATTTTCAAAAAATGTAAAATACGTACTTCTTTATTTTCAATAAAGAGCAAAATTACCAAGTTTCGTGGATATAACTTGAAAAATAACTTGAAAAATGAAAGACTATCATATAAACATTCAACCCCTATTTAACCCCTTTAGGGGTAGAATTTTCAAAAACTGTGAAACACGTATTTCTTTATTTTTAATTTAAAGCCCAAATACCGAGTTTCATGGGTATAACTTGAAAAATGACGAACTTTCATACAAACTTTAAACCCCCATTTAACCCCCTTGGGGGTGGAATTTCAAAAAATCCCTTCTTAGTGCTCGCCTACGTCATAAAATGAACCTACTGTCAAAATTTCAAGTTTCTAGGTTCAGTGGTTTAGGCTGTGCGTTGATAGATCAGTCAGTCAGGACAAGTCTTTTTATAAGTTTAGATGACCATGCTTTTCCTTTCATATAATTATTATTTAAGATTGCCGACCTATATTGTACAATAATCACAAATTGCACATAACTCCGAAAAGTCAGAGCAGCGTATTTGGGATCGAACACCGGCACCCTCACGTGGACGACGTCTTAGCAACTAGACTGTCACCGTTTCAATATAATAATAGATAAACTTTATTGTACTTCCTTATAATATTTGCTACTAGCTTTTTTGAGTTAGGTTTGTAAAAATCCCGCGGAAACTTAAAAGAAAACGCAGAAAAAATGAAGCCTATGGCACTCTCCAGGTCCTCTATAGCAATGCAAATAATTTAATATAAAAAAATCTTTTTAAGTAAAAACGCTGACTTCAAACGCCCGCGCCACTACAAAATAAGAAAGAAATATATAATTTATTGTTGATATTTTAAAAACCTTTTGATCGATTTCGATAAAATTTAAAAGGGGAACCTTTAAAACAGAAAAAGAATTTTCCAAATCGGTTCAGGCATCTTTGAGTAATCGGTGAACATACATTAAAAAAAAAATAGATTCCGATGAATGGAGAATCTCGTCCTTTTTTGAAGTCGGTTGAAAATTACATCGGTCCGGTGCTGCCTGGTTGAAGGACAAACCAACAAACAAACATTTACTTAGTAACGTTAATAAAATTATCCCATTAAAAATACCAAGATTCACTGACTATACCCGTCAGAGCAACGATTAGGCCCACAAAGAAAAACATTCAATAATTTCATCCGTTTATAAGGATAAAGCAATTATCATCCCCGATAAACCGGCCGACGCGAAAAGGATATCCCGCGTCGTAAATTTGATCTAAGATACTGTTTATTCTGCGAAGGAAAATAACAAAAGGGTAATTAAAATCCGTTTATGAGATAACTAGCTGATGCCTGCGACTTCGTCCACGTAGATTTAGTTTATAAAATCCCGCGGGAATTCTTTGATTTTCCGGGATGCCTATGTCACCCGCCGGATTCTCAACTATACCTATCCAAAATTCACGTCAATCCGTAGACAAAGCTACAGCGTGATTGACGGACAAACCAACAAACAGACACACTTTCGCATTTATGATTATGTATTAGTAAGGAAGAATTAATACTACGATAATAAAGGCGATCTAATTAAATTTTAGAACACAAAAGCTACTATTGTGACTTAAATATGATAGTTAGATATATTCCCTCGGGACTTTTTTGTAGAAAATAATGAGTACTTTAATCATGTAGTACATAATTTTTATGTATCATCAATAGTTTTTTCAGCACACGCTAGCAAATAGTGCATTTTATAGGCAAAATTTTGCTACTTTGGGTTACATTATTGCATTTTTCTTAAGGATCTCTAATTTTTTTGAAAATAAATTTAAGCCTATGTTACTTCCTGATAACTTAGCTTTCTATTGGTGGAAAAATGGTTAAAATCGGTCCAGCAGTTACAGAGCCTATTTGGTACAAACAAAAAATCTTTCCTCTTTATAATATTAAGTATAGCCTAGCTATTACCCGCGGATTCGGTTGTGATGCTCAAAGGGAAGAATCATATTAATATTCCGACCGAATCTGTCCACGGCAACCAATCTCCACAGAGATTAGCCATCTGCGTGGGAGATATTATAGTGCACAAGTGTGCTTGCAACACAAGTGCATTCAATTGACGTGATATTTTGTATGGGTATAGCTGAAGACTTGAAAAGTAACATCTATCTTTTAACCCGGAAAAACAGAGTGAACCTGCGGGATTTTTACTAAAACCTAACTCCACGTGGACAAAATGACGGGCTAAAGCTAGTTTACAAATCATCATCATCATTAGCAACCCATCAACGGCTCACTACTGAGCGCAGGTCTCCTCTCAGAGAAGGGTTATAGGCCGTAGTCCACCACGCTGGCCCAATGCGAATTGGCGAACTTCACACATCTTCGAGAACATTATGAAGAACTCTCAGGTGTGCAGGTTTCCACACGATGTTTTCCTTCACCGTTGAAGCAAGTGATATTTAATTGCTTAAACGCACTTGACTCCGAGAAGTCAGAGGTGCGTCTCCCGGGATCGAACCTGCGACCCCCCGAATAGGAGACCACAGTCCTAACCACTGGGCTATCACTGCTTTTTTAGTTTACAAATAATTTAATATAATTTTTTTTTAAACCCGATTTCAAATGCCGAGCCACTACAAAGTTTATAATTTATTGTTGATATTTTACAAACCGCTCGACCGATTTCGATAAAATTTTAATGGGACCACCTGGGAAGTATACCCTTTAAAAAAAAATTCGAAATCTGTTCAGGCGTCTTCGAGTAATCGGTGAACAGAACCTATATAAAAAAAGATTCCAGCGAATTGAGAGCTTCCTCCTTTTAGAAGTCGGTTAATAAATGTTCATATCAACAAGCATTTCATCATCATCATCAGTATCATCAGCAACCCATTATCGTCTCACTACTGAGCGCAGGTCTCCTCTCAGTGCAGAGAAGGGTTATAGGCTATAGTCCACCACGCTGGCCCAATACGAAGTGGTAGACTTCACACACCATTGAGAACATTATGGAGAACTCTCAAGAGTGACATTTAATTGCTTAAACACATATTATAACTGCGAAAAGTTAGAGTTGCATGCCCGGGATCGAACCTGCGACCCCCCGAACAGGAGACCGCAATCCCAACCACAAGGCTTTCACTGCTTTGTGGGGTTCCGTACCCAAAGGGTGCCAACGGGACTCTATTACTAAGCCTCCGCTGTCCGTCTGTCCGTCCGTCCGTCCGTCCGTCTGTCAGCGGGCTGTATCTCGTAAACCGTAATAGGTAGACAGTTGAAATTTTCACAGAGTGTGTATTTCTATTGCCGCTATAACAATAAATAATCGAAATAAAATTAAATTAGAAAGTAAAGGGGGCTCCCATGGAAATGGAAAAGGAGTCGAAATAAAATTTTTATTTTTGTACCCTGGCATGTGGGGTGTCAATGCCTAGAACTCATTAAGTAAAGTTCAAATATATTTTTTATTATTTTTAAGCTACAAAAATGAAGAAATGGGGGGCCGTCAAAGTTTTCGGTTTTAGACCACTTTTGTTACGGGGTCTACCTCAAAAACTAGACTAAGGAATGTGAAATTTATGTATATTATGTACTATAATATGGTGTATTTAAACAATAAACACTGAAAACACCGGCTTATAAGTAATTGTGGCCAAAACAAACAAGCATTTTCCCCTGCTAATTTAGTGCTATCTAAGAACTAAGACATTTAAATATCTAGTTGGACTAGAAAAGTGATTTGGTCATTATGCACGGAACTCTAAAAAAGCGAGGCCTGACTAGCACTTGGCCGATTTTTTTATCCTACACAAGCAAGCATTAAGAAGATTGCAAATCGTTAAATATAATTGACCCGAAATATCCATTCACACTGGCACATCGTTACGATCCTTCAAAGATATTTTTTTGCCCAAAAACGGACGTTTCATAGTCCTTTATTATCAACGTTTTTTGAGAAATTACACCGTTTTACAACCATTCACGGCCCGTGATAATGAATTGAAGGGGATTTCTTTACGGGGAAGAAAAAAAAATGATAAATTACTTGTCATTTTGATTAAGGAAACTGCGATTAAAAAGGGGCAAAATTTTGTTTGTAAAAAATTCTCATGGAGAAAAATTGCTTTTTAAAACCTCCGGGGCTTTTCGTGGGCGGCCTTTGTTCCTGGCGAGGAATTTTTCTTTTTAGTGTTCCATGTAACCGATATAAAAATTGGAATCTTGCTTTCCATCGATTTAAGACGTTTTATTCAGATTTTGGAACGTAGTTCCTTATCGCGCGGTGCGGAAGGGGGCTAGACGGATCGACACTTTTTTGAAACCGACACTTTTTTGAATGTGAATTTGGCATTGTGTTCAGTATTTTCGCGGTACAATATTGGGTCTCCGTAGCCTTGTGGCTTCTGCAGTCGCCTAACAGTTAAAAGTCGATGGTTCGAATCCCAGCTCGACAAACTGAATTTTCTATTTTCTATTTTATTTTAAATAATTTCTACATGTGGAATTTTTTCCTAATTTTTTATAACTTATTTTTAAGTTATAAAAAATTAGGGAAAGGTTCCACGTGTAGAAATTGTTTAAAATAAAATTGAAAATGGAAAATTCGGTCTGTCGAGCTGGGATTCGAACCATCGACCTATGGCTGTTAGGCGACTGCAGAAGCCACAAGGCTACGGAGACCCATTATTGTACCGCGAAAATACCAAACACAATGCCAAATTAATTAATCGAAAGGAACTACGTTCCATCCGGGTATCCCTTGACACTTCTCAAGTTTTTTTTGTAAGCTATAAATCTTTTTTTTTTTAACCCCCGGCAAATAAAGAGGGGTGTTATAAGTTTGGCGTGTGTATCTGTTGTCTGTGTGTCTATCTGTTCCCTCGTAGCAGCCTTTCCAGTGGACCAATTTCGATGTGAATTTTTGTGTTTGAAAGCTAATAGGGCTTCCCAACTCCTCACCAACTTATAGCAGATCAAGAACCGAGGAGGATGATGGTGCTTTTACAACACTTGTATTTGATTACACAGTACTTGACTGCGAACACATCTGATGGTAAGTGAATATGCAGTCTAAGATAGAGCGCGCATGTCTAGAAGATGCCTATTCACTCTTGATTTCTCTTATTAAACTAGCGGCACGCTATGATGGCCGGTTTGACGTTTGTCCGCTCATGAAGTTCCGTATTAATTGATAACGACTTTGAAGGAAATAATTGTATTACTTTATTGACGATAGTGATGTGCAGAGATTCATAAATTTTATCGAATGTAGTTTTAGGTTTAGGACTCAAAATTTATTTATTAAATTGATTTCTAAAATGTATACAAGTGTAGAAAAATCAGTTTGCACCAGTTTTTCTAAATTGAAAATTTTTAAAAACCTTTTTTGGTATCTTTTGTATTCATATGTTTCTTGTGTGCATATAAAGTATGTATATTCATTTTCATTCAAATATTCAGTTCGTTCAAATAAATTAAATAAACATATACATTTTTGTTTTATTAAACCTATTTAATCAGGTACAAAAACAAAACTTAATTGTTTTTTGTTCGAGAATAAATTGACATTCCACATCACTATTGTAATGTGTCAAACCGGCCATCATAGCGTGCCGCTAGTGTAGATGTTATAAATGCAAATGTGTTATGTAGCTTATCGGCTTTCCCTTCATTTTAACTTGAAAACGTATGCCAAAGGCAAACCTAGTTTAAAGTTATAAAATGTTACTGAGCCAACGATATTGTTCAAGCCGATATTTCAATAAGTTACTAAGAATCTCTGTGATAATTAGATAGCTGAATAAATCAATCTCGATAGAAAATAATCTACCCCGAAAACATACGTATGAATATTTTGTCGATCATTTTGGTGAACATCCAACGACCTTCCCAACACATAGGGTTCAATGTTGTCTTGTACGAGTACATTATAGAAAATTATATTATTTAAACAACCATAAGTTTACGATTTATACCTCTTGTTGCGTGGGAGGCTTAGGCCGTGGCTGAACTTACTCTAAGGTTACTACCCCAATCAGAAATACGAGTGTCCAAGCGATTTAGCGTTCCGGTACGATGCCAATTAAATACTGATTCGGGGTTTCGTTTCCATAAAATGCCATCACATCACAGCTGAAAATGTGTATGCGTGTTTGCGTGTGTGAAGTGAGGCATTACGCTGAGCTGTTCACCCTTTCTGGGTGCTGTTACAGGTAATTAGTGTTACATTTGTATATATTTTTTTTATCTTTCAAGAAAGACTTTCCCGCATTTTAGACTTCATCGTCATTTACCACCAGGTCAGATTGCAGTCAAGAGCGTACTCGTCATCAAATAAAAATTAACAATAATTGGAAACCGACATCAGTAAGAAAGGAAAGATTAAATTGTAATAATATATTAGACTAGCTGATGCCCGCGACTTCGTCCACGTGGATAAATCCCGCGGGAACTCTTTGATTTTCCCGGATGCCTATATGTCACCCTCCAGGTTCTCAACAATACCTATCCAAAAAATCACGTCAGTCCATAGCTTTTTTGCAGCGTGATTGACGGAAAAACCAACAAACAAACACACGCATTTACCTATAATGTTTATTAGTAAGGAATAATTAAAATTGCGATAATAAAGGCGATCTAATTAAATTTTAGAATACAAAAGCTACTACTGTGACTTAAATATGATAGTATATAGATAGTATATAGTAGATAGATATTCCCTCGGGGACTTTTTTATAGAGAATAATGATTACTTTAATCATGTAGTACATAGTTTTTATGTATCATCAATAGTTTTCTCAGCACACGCCAAATAATGCATTTTATAGGCAAAATTTTGCTACTTTGGGTTACATTATTGCAATTTTCTTAAGGATTTCTAATTTTTCTGAAAATAAATTATAGCCTATGTTACTTCCTGATAACTTAGCTTTCTATTGGTGAAAAAATGGTTCAAATCAGTCATATGAATATGATGATTTTACAGATAAATATTAATACCTTAATCAATTTTTGGTATTTACTTGCTTGAATGCAAGTCTATAGGTACCTATATAAAATATGCAAATTCGAAATGATGTATTTATTGTGGCTCTTATGACAAATCAAGGCTCTATAACCGTCAGAAAGCAAATTCTGCTGACAACTCTTGTCAGCAGAATTTACATACTCGTAGTAAAAATTCTTAGCCACAGTCTGCTACAGCTTGGCGTGAACATTGCAATATTACTAGTATTATTATACTCTTGAGTGCAATTTGACTTATATTATCTAGTCGACGGTTTATTTCAACTTATTACATGAATAATGAATTGTACGGCTGGGCTGCTCGCGTCACTTTGAAACCATGTGTTTCCATGAAAACTTCATCAAGGTCCAACGCAAAAGGATTGCCGATTCATTAATTAAAAGGGCTCTCGAATATATACTGCCGATGAAGATGATTCCTCTCTAAGAGGAGTCTATTGCTTTCTCTACGAGGGATTAATAGGGTGTCTAGATTTGAATTTTCTATTGAGTATTCTTAATTACATCTTTAGTTGGTTATAAAATCGTTAAGTTGAACTCCAGTTTCCAAATTATTTCTTTTGTACCATTTAACGCATACTTTCATTATCCTGGTAACAATATAAATGCGAATGTGTGTTTGCCGTGAGATTTATTCTTCAATCACGTGGCAATGGAGCAACGGATAGACATGATTTTATGAAAGGTTATAATAGTTAAGAGTCTGGAGAGTGACAAAGGTTACTTTTTATCCTAGAAAATCATAGAATTGCCACGAGATTATTATTAAAAATTAAATCCACGCAGACGAAAATGTGGGCAAAGAAAAGATAGAATTATATACAATAAAAAAACAGGAAAAAAATGGTGGGCAGCGGTGTGTCGAAACCAAGTGTAGCGGTGAAAACAACCAAGTGTAGCGGTAAAAACAACCAAGTGTAGCGATGAAAACAACCAAGTGTAGCGGTGAAAACAACCAAGTGTAGCGATGAAAACAACCAAGTGTAGCGGTGAAAACAACCAAGTGTAGCGATGAAAACAAGTGTAGCAGTGAAAAACAAGTGTAGCGGTGAAAAACAAGTGTAGCGGTGAAAAACAAGTGTAGCTGTGTAAAACAAAGTATAGCGGTGAAAAACAAGTGTAGCGATGAAAACCAAGTGTAGCGGTAAAACCAAGTGTACCACGCGGAATATTATAGCATGTGATATTTAATTGCTTAAAGGACATAAATCCAAAAATTCTGAGGTGTATGCCCGGGATTGAACCCGTAACCCCCTGAATATGAGACCGTAGTCCTAACCTAGGCTGTCACTGCTCTCTGCTACGAGTAAGTGGGTAATTCCAGGGAAATGTCGCCCTCAAGGTTGGGCCGTGGCAATAAAACTTGACTCCGCCCGACGAATGGATTTAACATGTTGTGCCCGTGGCAGTGCGATGCTAAATTTTACTTTAGCCTATTTAATGGGGTCAGGATTTATGGAATCTAGAAGCGACACAAGCCTTGGCACGTGCCACACGGACATGACGTGTATATCCCGCAGCGCTATTCAGTATAATATTTCTTCTTATCTTAATAATATATATAAATTACGTGTCACGTTGTTTGTCCGCGATGGACTCCTAAACTTCTGAACCGATTTTGATAAAACTTCGTAACTATCTGTAATTTGGTCAAACTTGAAAGATAGGATAGTTTTTATCTTAATATTAATTTAATCTACTATACCTACTGGGTCACAGCAACGCGTGGCTGGGTCAGCTAGTTTAATAAAAAAAATTCTTTTTAAAAACCTACTTCAAACGCCCGCGCCAGTACAAAGTATATAATTTATTGTTGATATTTTTAAAACCATTTTTAGAAGCAGTGATAGCCTAGTAGAAGCAGTGATAGCCTAGTGGTTAGGACTGTGGTCTCCTATTCGGGGGTTCGCAGGTTCGATCCCGGGTACGCACCTCTGACTTCTCGGAGTCAAGTGCGTTTAAGCAATTAACTATCACTTGCTTCAACGGTGAAGGAAAACATCGTGAGGAAACCTGCACATCTGAGATTTCTTCATAATGTTCTCGAAGGTGTGTGAAGTCCACCAATTCGCATTGGGCCAGCGTGGTGGACTATGGCCTTATAACCCTTCTCTGAGAGGAGACCTGCGCTCAGTAGTGAGCCGTTGATGGGTTCCTAATGAATGAATGAATGATGATTTTTAAAACCGCTCGACCGATTTCGATAAAATTTAAATGGGAAGTATGCACTTTGAAACAAAAAAAGAATTTTCCAAATCAGTTTAAGCGTCTTCGAGTAATCGGTGCACATACATACAAAAAAAAGATTCCGACGAATTGAGAGTCTCCTCCTTTTTTGAAGTCAGTTAGAAATACTAACTCACTTTCGAAAGCAAACTCTATTCATCAATCACGGAATAGGTAAAAAAGACTAGAACGGTGATGACACTCGTCCTAATACAAAAAAAGCGAACGCCTATTTCATTATCTATCATCTTAACAACTATGTCAAATTATCCCTCATTTGACATGATTGACAAGTGAGTTCGCTTTTGACTTGAGTTTTATTTAAGCCCCTGCTTCTCTACGCCTGATGATTGTAGTGACAACGTAGATTTCTGCGCGACAAAAGTTTTTTTGGTTTACTTGTTTGTTGGTTTGTCCATCAAACAGTCAGCAACGGATCGACGTAATTTTTTCCACGGGTAAGAAAATGACATAAATAGATTTCTTTTCTTCTTGCACTCCAACACGTGAAGTCGCATATCCAAAGGTAGAAAATCCTTTAGCATTAAATCTGCCTTTTGTACTACATCATCATCATCATCATCATCATCATCATTAACAACCCATCAATGGCTCACTACTGAGCGCTGGCCCAATGCGAATTGGTGGACTTCACACAACTCTCAGATGTGAAAGTTTCCTCACGATGTTTTCCTTCACCGTTTAAGCAAGTGATATTTAATTGCTTTAACGCACTTGACTCCGAAAAGTCAGAGGTGCGTACCGGGGATCGAACCTGCGACCCCCCGAATAGGAGACCACAGTCCTAACCACTAGGCTGTTATGCTATACAATAAATAAAAAATAAATCTCTTCCAGTACCGCTTTTACATCTATTTATAAGTCGTACACCATACATGTAGGTTGTTTTATGTTAAGAGAAAAGTTAGCTCGGAAAACACGTTCTGTATATGAGATTAAACCTCCTTATAAACATACTTGTTAATCCCATCTACAGGGAAACGTATTGTGACGAAGGGACTTTGTGCTTATGATATGAATTCGTAATCACGCTTTCTCAGATTTCTGTAATTTATTTAAACGTCAAAGTATTCAGCAAATACGGGGCCACTGTTATTTTGTAATGGAAGTTTTCACGGGATTCTTATGAAATTAGAGTTAAATTCGCAGTTATATGCGCTTTAAGCAATTATTTAATATCAAAGGAAAATATTATTGTCTAAAAACCTTCATGTGAGAGTTCTCTATTGACATTGGATTGTGTGGTTTTGACTATCGTCTCGTCTGCATCCGTCTTTATAAACCATATCTATACTAATATTATAAAGAGGAAAGATTTTTTTGTTTGTTTGTTTGTTTGTTTGTTTGTTTGTACCGAATAGGCTCTGTAACTACTGAACCGATTTTTAACCATTTTTTCACCAATAGAAAGCTAAGTTATCAAGAAGTAGCATAGGCTATAATTTATTTTCAAAAAAATTAGAGATCCTTAAGAAAATTGCAATAATGTAACCCAAAGTAGCAAAATTTTGCCTATAAAATGCATTATTTGGCGTGTGCTGAGAAAACTATTGATGATACATAAAAATTATGTACTACATGATTAAAGTATTCATTATTTTCTACAAAAAAGTCCCCGAAGGAATATATCTAACTATCATATTTAAGTCACAATAGTAGCTTTTGTGTTCTAAAATTTAATTAGATCGCCTATACTATCGTATAGTATTAATTCTTCCTTACTAATACATAATTATAAATGCGAAAGTGTGTTTGTTTGTTGGTTTGTCCGTCAATCACGCTGCAACAAAGCTACGGATTGAAATGATTTTTTGGATAAGTATATTGCAGAACCTGGAGGGTGACATAAGCATCCCGGAAAATCAAAGAGTTCCCGCGGGATTTTAAAAACTAAACCCACGCCGACGAAGTCGCGGGCATCAGCTAGTAAACAGTATACATTGTAGTTCTGCCAGCGATTGTCTTTTCATAGACTCGCTTTTTTAATGGTCACTCGCTTCTCTCTTATCAGCGCCACTGAAAGTGCAACACGTCTCTCGTCTAACACCTTGTTTTTTTCTGTACATAAATTTAATACAGTGATTAATCCTTTTATATTAGATATACAAAATAAATCAATCAATACAAAAAAAATTCAAAACACTATTGGGGTGTTGCAAAATAGGCCCTAAAGATGACAAAAAAACTTTAATTACTGCTATATTACTTCGATTTCATTATAATTTTGCAGAATAATAATTTAAGATTCTGGCCAGATGCAGCAATATAAATCTTCTCGCTTTTAGGTGTAGTAAATAGGGCAAAAACGAAAATTTTTCGCAGATGAATTTAAGTAACACAACTAAGCAACATGGTTTTCTAAAGGCGAGATTACACCGTTGCTTTGTTCGAATAATGGTATTCTATCTGAATTCACGTAAAATTTCGTGAAAGCTCTAGGGCTGGCCATTAGCACATTTTATAAGGTAAAGTATGCACCGGCTGGAGTGTAATGCAAATTAATGTCCGGGTGAGACCTTCTCGAGATCTAGGGTTACCACTAAACATGAATAAAGTTAAAATGTGTGCCTAATTTTTATATTTCACTAGCTTTTGGCCGCGAATTTGTCTGCGAGGAGTTAGGTTTTTATACAACACTTAGGGCCTGTATTACAACCTTCTGATAAGTGTCGGATAGCCTAACCGTAAATTTTGTCACTTTCTTACTTTATGTCAAAAAAACACAAAATATGCGAATAAGCTATCCGACACTTATCAGAAGGTGGTGAAAATGGCCCTTAGTTTTTTCCTTCCAGGAAAAGTTGCTAAAAGCCTAGTTCACTTCAAGGTCCTGAAAATATATGTACCCGTGCAAAAAACAAGGCCAATCCACTGCTCCGTTGCCGCGTGATTGCAAGACAAACCGACAAACAAACACACTTTTGCATTTTATAATATTAGTAAGGAAGTAAGTATGTAGTATATCAGCGTATAATAATTATCTTATGTGTAATTAAATATGTCTACAAATGTATGAATGTAATTTTTTGTTTATGTATTTATTTTAAAGTACCTATATATTTGCACGACCTATCTTGTATCTGTTGGTATGTCCTTTTGCATTGTTATTTTTTGTGTACTTCTCAATAATAAGGCGGTATTATATTAAATCATGATTAAAAATAAAATTAATTTTTTAAACTAAAAAAAATATTAAAATCTGAGTTTGTGCAATATCCTTACTTATATTTTCGCATAATATTATAAATGCGAAAGTGTTTTTTGTGGTTTGTCCTTCAATCACTTTGCAACGGAGCTATCGACGTGATTTTTTGCATGAGTTTGAGGAATTTTTAAAACCTAACAACATGAGGACGAAGTCGAGGGCAAAAGCTACTAAAATATAATGAGAGCTGAGAGACTTCAGTTTTATATATTTTTAAACTTATCCATGATTAATTATTCGGTGTGTACACCCCTATTTATTACGCATTATCGAGCAAACTAAGCCAGGCGCCCCAGTGTATTACTACCCTTCTACGATCCAATTAAGCCTAGACCAGACAAGACTACGTAGATCCCCTAACTCTATCACTTTTACTTTACCTCACAACCATCGCAAATTTGATCTCAATATTTATGCACTTAAAGTTGATTTTCAAAAAGCTAGAGTTACAGGAGTATACTCTCGAATGAGATCTATGGTAATCAATGTTGGCAAAACGTTACGGAAATATGCTGTGGTCTGGTCTTTTTATCAGTGTTTTTTAATGAGTAAAATATGAATTCTTAATTGGAAAATAGGATGCTTTTAAGCTATTGCATAGCTTTTATCGCGGGCTTTGAACTAGGACTAACAGTTTGAGCGCGGCGACCCAATCAAGAAATTCCGTAACGAAAAAAACCTAACACTGTCGTTAAGTAAGCGTTCAACATTTTAGAGGTTCACATTTAGCTCTGTTTGGCGCAGTGGGCGAGCGACCGCTTTCTTTAGATGTCGCAGGTTCGAATCTCACTCGCGAAGTAGTGAGAGTGCGCTTTTCTTGTTTGTTTGTTTTTTAATTATTTGTTTGCATAATTTTTATTATGCAAAAGAGATATTGCATAAATATTATAATTGCATAAGTTGATAAAAAATGCTATGCAATAGCTTTACCGCGGCAGTCCCCGAGTGCCACTTAATTTTTTTTTTAAGTTTAGTTGGTTCGGCTGTGGATCATAACGTCTCATGCTTGAGTCTCGGTTAGACCAAAAAAACATTTTTGCTGTCAATATGGGAAATTGGGTATTTGACTGATATTTTTTTATTTATTTAAAATAAGGTTTTTAAATATTATAACACATTGACATTTTTTTTTCTCGGAATTATATTGCTGTTTTACTGTGACTGTATCTGTCTAAAACGAAATTTTCTATGGAGCGTGTATGGAGCTGGTGAATTGTAAAATCACACTTCAGTAGCGCTCTCTCTGTCTAACACTTTTCTATTCCGTGGTCTAACAGGAAACTTTAAAGCTCTATAACTTATTTGTTTTTGAACCAATTTATTTTTTGTTTTTAGAAATGTTATTCTTACATAGTACATTTTCAATTATAAATAATGAAAATCAACATTTTGACTACAGAAAAATACCCAATTGGTAGTGTTACAGCCTTTGAGAGCCTAAAATCAACACTCCTCCGTTTAATCTTATTTAGCCGATCGGTAAAGTCAAAAGGAAGGTTATTTAGTAGCAGGACGTTCGGAGGAACTACATATAAAATTTTCAGTATGGTAATTATTTTTTAATAGATTAGAGTTCACTTGCATAAACTTCCACAGGCCTCGATCTTGCTACGTGTGTATCCAGCGACTCCCTGCGACTGATCTATGTGGTTAGTCCGAGTTTTAATTCGTTTGATGGTAATAGTAAACTATGACATTAGCATCAAAGTAAAATGAACCATAACAGCATCGATTTAAAGTCACAAATTCAATACAAACGATTTTAATTTGGAGCGTTTTCGTTACGTAAACGTATAGGAATACATACATGAAATTGAGCTCTCACTGTTAATAAGGTTTATTTTACTTTGATTATAATGTGACCGTGATCGTCTAGTGGTTAGGACCCTACGTTGTGATTATAATGTCATAGTTTACTAGTCACAGTTAACTATCAAATCTTGTACTAAGCCGTTTGATTTTGGATTAGGCTATTAACAGCTCTAAGTTTCTAAGTTAAAGTATCTACCTACCCTTTTCATAAAATCAATACGCGGACCATTGTGAGCATAATGTTAGTTAGGCACAACTTTCCTACATGTCATTCGACGCTCCGACAATCGCTGCATAGTTCTGACACGGTTCTGACCCACTATGTCGTTCTATGACTGTAACCATAATTTAAAAAAAACCTTTTGAACCCAAAACAACCTTTTAAATAAGGGTTTGAATAGAATAGAATAGAATAGAAATATTTTTAGGGTTCCGTACCCAAAGGGTACCAACGGGACCCTATTACTAAGCCTACGCTGTCCGTCCGTCCGTCCGTCTGTCAGCGGGCTGTATCTCGTAAACCGTAATAGATAGACAAATAATAAAAATTAAATTAAATAAAAAAAAATATATAAAATATTTCCATGGGTACATGAAAATATTTTAATTTAATTTTTTTTAACGGAACCCTAAAAGAGCGAGGCCCGACTCGCACTTGGCCGATTTTTTATTCAAATAAACTTTTTAAAAGTGCTTATGAATCGTCAGACTCTACCACTGGTCCGGAAAGCCCTTCCTGCCGAGAAGAACCAGCAAGAAACTCGGCGGTTGCTCTTTTCAAAACTAGTTTACAATACAATAAATACTATGCTATGTATGCAGTGTTTCCACAATGAGGGAAGTTACCTACCTACCTACTAACAATGCAATATATTATCTTAAGATGGACAGATATAAAGTAGCCCCATTCCCGCCGGTGGAACCCGTTCACGAGCATGACGCATGACCCAGCCGTTGCCCCGCTCAACCATATTTGAGGGAACGTAACAACCCGCTTTGGCTATAGTCCCGAGTTGATTGACTAGATTGATTTCACACACATTTAAAAACATTATAGGGCATATTAAATATTAATAAACTAGCTTTTACCCGCGGGTTCTCACACGTTAATTTCTATTTTTAACGACTTCAAAAAGGAGGAGGTTATAAATTTTTATGTGTGTCCACTGTCCACCGATTACTCGAAGACGCCTGAACCGATTTGAAAAATTCTTTTTTTGTTTGAAAGGCTATACTCTCCAAGTAGTCCCAATAAATTTTATCGAAATCGGTCTAGCGGTTTTTAAAATATCAACAATAAATTATATACTTTGTATAGTGGCGCGGGAGTTTGAAGTCGGTTTTTTAAATTTTTTTTTTTTAATTATTCAAAGCCCTGTTTTACTCCCTTAGGGGTTGAATTTTTAAAAATACTTTCTTATCGGATGCCTTCGTCATAATAGCTATCTGTATGCTAAACAGCCGTATCCGTCCAGTGGTTTGAGCTGTGCGTTGATAGATCAGTCAGTCAGTCATTCCTTTTAAGTATTTAGAAGAAGAAGATTGTTGTATTTCTTGTCCCATGCCTGATACGTTAGAATAGAATAGAATAGAAAAGAAATGTTTTTTATTCAAAATAAACTTTTTTACAAGTGCTTTTGAATCGTTGATGAGTCTACCACTGGTTCGGAATGCCCTTCCTGCCGAGAAGAACCAGCAAGAAACTCGGCGGTTGCTCTTTTCAAAACAAGTTTACATAGTTATACAGTTTAATTACCACCACCATACCACGCTTTTTTATCATCTAAATCTTCAATTGCATAATGAATGCAAAATGTTAAAAGTGTAGACCGGTGTAGTGGGCCAAGACCTTTAGTAGAGACCTCAAAGTCGCTGACAACAGCGATAACAAATAACAAAGCGACGTCACGTGTAAAAATAGACAGCCTTAGATCGTGTCTGAGCGAGCATTCAAAGGCTCCAGTGAATAGCGTAACTTTACTAGTTAACGCTTTAACTGTGCGTAAACCTGTCAGCATTTAAATTATCTTTTATTAAACTATTGCATAGCTTTTATCGCGGGCTTTGAGCGCGGCGACCGAATCAAGAATTCCGTAACGAAAATAAATCTAACACCGTCGTTTCAGTTCGGCAGACTTCGGCACGGTGTTTGTATGCGTGCGACTAGAAAATGCTATGCAATAGCTTTACCGCGGCAGTCCCCGAGTGCCACACGTATTTTTTTTTTAAGGGCCGATTTCATCAACGTAAAATAAGTCGTATCCGAGCGTAAAAATTGATATTTTGACTGTATTTTCAATACAAAAGCTGTCAGAATCCCCTTTGTATTCCTCGGATAAACGTCAAACAATATTAACCAAGATAACAAGACGACAAGATACCTAATCCTTGACTGCAATCTCACCTGATGGTAAGTGAACTTGGCCAGGGCAGCCAACAGAAATTAGCCATGTGTGCGGGAGATATTATAGTGCGCAAATACAGGTTCAACCTCTATTCATTCACTCTCATAGTCAGATGGGAGTGGAAATCCGAAAGAAAAACCTAGTACATTTTTTTTGACCCGACCCGGGAATCGAACCTGGGACCTCGTTCTCTGCAGTCGAACCTATTAACTACTAGACCAACGAGGAAGTTAGTCCAGTGGTTAGTGGTAGTACCTTCTCAATGCTAGCTATTATTTAAAAAAAACTCACGACTTTTGTAAGACATAAAATATACATTCGCTGATTATTTTGTAACTCCGCAACAAGTCCGGATGATAATAAGAAATGTTAAATGCGGAATTCCCCGGAATGTCCTACTTTGCATGAAAGAAATTACAAAGCGTGTCACCCAGAGGTTTCTTTTTCCTACTATGTTCGCGATATCTTAGTTTTTAAAGGCTGAAACAAACAGGATGCGACACGTCAGTGCGGAGCGACAGAGTGATGCCACTTTTACTGTCTCACTGCGTTGCTTCTACATGGCCCCTCCGGCATCCTACATAACATTTTAAAAATGACACTTTTACTTGCAAAGCCAGACCAGTATTGTAGCACAGTGCAAAGCACGCGTTGGGGCCACGCGCACTTATGCAATATGACGTATTGAATAACAAGTCTTAGTCCGCGACTTCGCGTGGATTTAGAGATTAAAATTCGTAGGGAACCTTTGTTTTTCCGGGATATATGCCACTCCAGGTGCCAGATCCAGGTCCTCAAATATGCTTACCCAAGCAAATAAGCATGTCAATGCGTAGCTCCATTGCTGCGTGATTGAAAGACAAATCAATAAACCAACAAACAAACACACTTTGCATTCATGATATTAGTATCTAAGGATGCTATGTTTACTACATTTACAACTTGCGTGTTAATCTGCGTAGCAATCATGCTACGCTGCAATAAGTTGGTATATCAATACCAACATATTGCAGCGCAGGCTAACTAATACATTTGTTGTGAATGAAGTAAATATTCCAATAATCAAAATCGTTTGTAATTGGCTGAATTTAGTGTGTTCATATGTCTCAAACCAATTCCTCTGATTTATTAGAAGAGCTTTAACAAACTCAGCCGCGTATGAAGCTATCTGAAGCCTCAATAGTCCAACGGATAAGGTGCGGACTGAAAACTAAAAGGTCGCAGGTTCGAATCCTAGCCGTTGCACCATTGTCGTACCCACTCCTAGTATAAAATTTCCGCTTCTTTGAGGGGATAGGAGGATATTAGTTAACTTGGGCTTGGCTGATATTATTTTTCAAGAAAAAAAACTTATTAAGTAATAACTTACAAGTCATGCGCTGTGACGCAGTGTAACTTCTCGTTGTTAACCGCCACGCCACGCGTTATGTGTGTTTCAAGCTGTATAAGAAAACTTTAGAATTTATGCAAAACTGCGGCCGGCAACTATGCAACTAATGTTTAACTTTGAAGAAAAACTACTACCCTACTTTGTCGTATCTTGGCAATGTTTAAACTTTATTAAAGAAATATTACTTGTTTATTTTCGTACGTAGTTTTATGGTAAGTTTACACCAAAGTATTCCTCACATATTATAACAGTTCGTATTTCTGAATCTGAACTAAGGAACTTGGAAAAAATTTGATTTTTATTTTTTTTACCCACTCAATTTTCGCGGTTTATTCTTTCTTGCCCTGATGCTGCTTGGTAGGCATAAATGATTTTTAACTAAAAGGGTTTATGTACGGAACTCTATGGATGAGACCGACTCGCACTTGGCCGGTATTTTATGCTGTCGCTCCCTTCAGCGTATAAAATATTAACCCATTACTAACTCGCAAAGAAGTTAAGTACAAAATATAAGTTCCGTAGTAAAATATTGGCGAACTTATAAATCATGTATTAATGTCAGGTCAACTTAATCTGAAATGTATTTACCACATTTTACAACTTTATCTCCACTAATACCATACCAAGGTACTTACCAGATTGTATTTCACGACATCCTTGCGTTGGAGTAGATTTATGTTAGCTGGTATAAAATTCGGAACCAACCCAAAGACTAAGAGACTTTCAAAGGTAGTTAATGTATGGACTAATAATCTACACTATCTACACTCTAATATGTTGATTAAACTAGCGGCACGCTATGATGGCCGGTTTGACGTCTGTCCGCTCATGAAGTTCCGTATTAATTGATAACGACTTTGAAGGAAATAATTGTATTACTTTATTGACGATAGTGATGTGCAGAGATTCATAAATTTTATCGAATGTAGTTTTAGGTTTAGGACTCAAAATTTATTTATTAAATTGATTTCTAAAATGTATACAAGTGTAGAAAAATCAGTTTGCACCATTTAAGGGGTGAATGTACTTGTGAATATGAACAATTTTCACTATGTGGACAAACCTCTGAAATCGCAAAAAAATATCAGCTGTTTCATACAAAAGGTAAAATTTTTATTTTTATATGATATATACCACAACTCGGCATTTGGTTTTCTAAATTGAAAATTTTTAAAAATGGAATCTAATACGATCGTCACATAGGATCGCTGGCTAGCACAACTACTACCTCCGGCAAACTCGCGTCAATGCTCAATGCAAAACAAAGCAGTTTCGAATTGACGTTGCTTCGAAAAGTATAAACTGTCAGTGCAATGCGATTGTGATATAGTTTTGACCTGGCTTTGGATTTCAAATATTGATACTGCATTACTGTTGACCCTTGCTCGTTAATTTGGACTCTGTTCAAGCCCTTTGTTGTGGATTTCGTCGATATGACCGAACGTACGCAGAGAACTGTTCTAAATAGTCAGACACGTGAGTTCGTAATACGCCTTCGTAACTATTTCGATCGTGAAGCTCAAAATGGAGGGCCAATTTTACCTATAACGTCAGTGGTTGAACGCGTAGCTGATGCGCTTAATATTGGACAACGAACTGTTAGACGGATAACTAAAAAAAAATATGGCGAGACTGGCACAGAAGAAAATAAACTTCACACACCAAAAAAGAGAAAACGAGCAAAACCAGTCGTAGGCATCGATAGCTTTGATGCCGATGCTATCCGAAGACATGTTTACGGCTACTATTTACAGAAGGAGTATCCAACAAGAAAAAAGTTGGTGCATTCACTGAAGGAAGCTGGATTATTCTTCGGTGGGGATAGTTCTTTAACGAAGATTTTGAAGACCATTGGATTTCGATACAAAAAATGTAACAAACGCAAAATATTGATGGAAAGATTTGATATAGCGATGGCAAGGTATACTTTTTTATGGCAAGTGAAAGAAATCAAAAATTGGCAAAATGTTGTGTTCTTGGATGAAACATGGCTTAATGCTAACCATACTGTAGGCCGTTCTTGGAACGATGACACAGCAGCATCTACTTCCAAAGTTCCTGTAGGAAAAGGATCGCGACTTATAATTTGTCACGCCGGAACCATCAACGGGTTTGTCGAAGGTTCTCTCATGGCTTTTGCGTCAAAAACTACTGGAGACTATCATGAAGACATGAATGGAGAAAAGTTTACTGAATGGTTTACCTCAATGTTGTGTAGCCTCCCTGAACCATCTATTATAATTATGGACAACGCCCCATACCACTCGATGCAAATTGACAAGCCACCTGCCCAATCCCAAAAGAAAGCTGATATCGTCGCATGGCTTCGTAAAAATGGCGTAGATGCAAACATGAATATGTTAAAAGCGGAATTAGTACGTCTTTTAAAAGAAAACAAACCAACCAAGATCCGATACGTCATTGACGAAATAGCATTAGAACATGGGCACAGAGTTATACGGTTACCGCCTTACCATTGTGAGTATAATGCGATTGAGTTGGTGTGGGCTCAAATTAAGGGATATGCTGCAAGACACAATACAGAACCCCCATTTACCACAAAAAAAATGCTAAAATTATTAGAAGCTTGTGAACATGTGACTAAAGGAGACTGGGAAAAGGTTGTGAATAGAACTGTTAAATTAATAAGGGAAGATTATGAAAGAGATGTGAAAATAGATAATATTATAGAAAACGAACATATAATTATTAATGTAGGTGATGATAGCAGTGACGACAGTGAAAATAGCAGTATGGACGAATCTGATTAATTATGGCCTTTTGTGGCACCTTTTTTGGTATCTTTTGTATTCATATGTTTCTTGTGTGCATATAAAGTATGTATATTCATTTTCATTCAAATATTCAGTTCGTTCAAATAAATTAAATAAACATATACATTTTTGTTTTATTAAACCTATTTAATCAGGTACAAAAACAAAACTTAATTGTTTTTTGTTCGAGAATAAATTGACATTCCACATCACTATTGTAATGTGTCAAACCGGCCATCATAGCGTGCCGCTAGTGTAGCAATTTTAGTCAATCATACCCATAGATCATAACTAGTTCCATGTATCTAAGGTATTGTCTATTATAATAAGTATGTTGTCTTTGATTCGTGTGTGTCATGGCGAACTGCGCTGTACTTATCGTCTGTTTGTATTGTACCTACTAATTGATAATTGTGTTGACTCAAATAAACAAGTTAATTAATAAACTCTTATTTCAATCTGATGCTCATTGCTCTGCTAATAGGTTATGTGTCCAGGGAAAACCGAAGCCCTAGTCGTAAAGTGACTTCGAGTTTTTGCAAGTTGTGATGCATTGAAGTAAGAGTGAACTTGGCAGCCATTTTGTCTTGTGTGTAATTGAATACCTATCGAAACGTGCTTAGCCATGGAGAATTTGGCGGGCAGATCAATTCTCATGGGGATAAAGCCTTTCGATGGCACAGTAAGCTATAGTAACTGGTTGTTTAGAGTCTGGTTGGTACTGGAACAACACGAGGTGTTATCGGTGTTGGACGAAGCGCAGCCCACGGATCCGGAAATGTTGGCACAGTTTAAGAAACGGGATGTAAAAGCCAGGAATCTCATCGTGCAAAGTTTGGCTGATAGTATATTAACTATGATTAAAGATAAGAAGACAGCCAGGGAAATAATTGACACCTTAAGTGCTACCTATGAGAAGAAGGGCATGAAGTCCTTGGTTACAGCTCAAAAAGCTTGGCGAAAATTAGAGTTTTCCAATGATAAACCTCTTAAGGATTTTATAAATAACTTTGAGGCATTGGCATCTGATGTCAGAGTTGCCGGAGGGAAGTTAGAAGAGGATGAAATGGTCAGTCAGCTTTTAGTAGCGATGCCTTCTGAATATGACAGTGTGGTTTCTGCGATGGACATTCTTTGTAACAAAGATAAATCTGCGGTGACACTGGAGTATGTAAAAAACACTTTACTAGCTGAGGAGGAGCGTCGTGTTAAGAGAGATACGATTCCAGACTCATCTCAGTCGCCAGGGGCATTTGCGGCAAGGTCAGTGCATGCCAGGGATAGCATTCAACGTTCAAGAAAGCCTTTAAGGTGCTATTTCTGTAAAGCTGTGGGTCACAAAAAGGTAAATTGCTTTAAGTACAAGGCAAAGTCACAGAATGAAACAGGTGCTGTTGCCGAGGAGAATAGTTCTGCAGGTTGTACCTTTATTATAAGTGAAGACAGTGCTTTGAGTGCCGGTCAGTCCTGTGATGGTGTAGTCTTTGTCATAGACAGTGGGGCAAGTTCTCATATATTAAAAAGTGATTATAGAAGCTTTGTGTATGACGTTTCTAATGTGAATGTGGACATTAGTGTAGCCAAAGCAGGTCAATTTGTGACGGCAAAAGAGAAAGGTAATCTGAAATGTTTAACAGATGTAGGTAACAGTATAACTATTAAGGATGTATTAATTTGTGATAATATTTTGTTTAATTTATTGTCTGTGAAAAAATTGGAGGAAAAAGGTTTTCAGATAATTTTTGAAAAATCAGTTGTAAAAATAATGAGAAATGGTGTGATAATTGTGTCTGGTCACACATTTGGCAATTTATATGTAATTAAATTGACAGCTATATCTGAATGTGCAAATGTTAATGTGAGTAACAGTATAACAGATCTGTGGCATAGGAGAATGGGTCACTCTTGTAGATATCCATCTAAAAGTTTATGTGAAATATGTTTACAGGGTAAGCAAACTAAGTTACCATATCTTAAGAAGTTGCCAGAAGATAGAAAGGTAAAGAGAATTTTACAGTGTATTTCAACTGATGTATGTGGTAAGATAAGTCCTCCTACACATGATGGTTATAATAGAGTAAGATCCCAGTGCCGCCAGACCTAAGTTATTTTCTCAGCAATTATTTGTGTACGATAGAGTACTGTTCGAATGTCCTTTCAGTATATGCGTACCAGTTAGATTGTGCCGACGGCCAATTTCCAGCTACCAGGTGCTAAAGGTAGGTAAAAACTAGAATAACTTATCTTAAATTCTCAGGGCTGATTTTCATATATGTTTTAAAGAATATTGTAAAAATTAATAAATTAATACTGCCAGACGCTTACCACCGGCGGTTACTTTAGCCAGACGCTTTGAAGCTCCCAAAAAAGTATATAATTTAAGTTAACTTATATTCTCAGTTCTGATTTTTATACATGATACTCAGGGAACTATTGCGATATTATCTGTAAGCTGCCAGACCTATTGGAAGGGTCAAACATCCCCCCAGACACACATTATGCGTCCCCATATGTATGAGCGCTAGAACATGATTCACTTGTTTAAGTGTGTGAGAGATAATATCATCATACTATAATATTATAAATGCGAAAGTGTGTTTGTTGGTTTGTCCTTCAATCACTCTGCAACAGAGCTACGGATCGACATGATTTTTTGCCTGGGTATAGCTTGCAGAAGATATTGCAATAGTTCTCTCTCTCTAGATCCTAAGCTATACCCAGACAAAAAATCACGTCGATCCATAGCTCTGTTGCAGAGTGATTGAAGGACAAACCAACAAACAAACTTTCGCATTTATAATATTATAGTATGATGATATTATCTCACACACTTAAACAAGTGAATCATGTTCTAGCGCTCATACATAAATGGGGACGCATAATGTGTGTCTGGGGGGATGTTTGACCCTTCCAATAGATCTGGCAGCTTACAGATAATATCGCAATAGTTCCCTGAGTATCATGTATAAAAATCAGAACTGAGAATATAAGTTAACTTAAATTATATATTTTTTTGGGAGCTTCAAAGCGTCTGGCTAAAGTAACCGCCGGCGGTAAGCGTCTGGCAGTATTAATTTATTAATTTTTACAATATTCTTTAAAACATATATGAAAATCAGCCCTGAGAATTTAAGATAAGTTATTCTAGTTTTTACCTACCTTTAGCACCTGGTATCTGGAAATTGGCCGTCGGCACAATCTAACTGGTACGCATATACTGAACGGACATTCGAACAGTACTCTATCGTACACAAATAATTGCTGAGAAAATAACTTAGGTCTGGCGGCACTGGGATCTTGGACCATAATTATTATGTGAGTTTTATTGATCACTATAGTAACTTTTGTGCTGTATATTTAATGAGAAACAAAAGTGAGGTTTTTGAAAAATTTAAAATTTATGTTGCATTAGTAGAGGCAAAGTTTAACTGTTCTATTGAAAATGTAAGATGTGATCAGGGAGGTGAGTATCGGTCTAAAGAATTTCTCAACTTTTGTAAACAGAAGGGGATACGGATTAGCTATTCAATGGCTCGTAATCCGCCACAGTCAGGTAAAGCTGAACGTTTTAACAGAACTATAGTAGAGATGGCTAGAGATCTTTTTGAGAGTGGTATGTCTAAGGAGATGTGGGGAGAAGCAGTAATGTGTGCTTTGCATTTAATTAACAGATTACCATCTTCTGTGTTGTCAAAGAACACCACTCCTGCCGATCTCTGGTACGGTTTTAAGCCTGATTTGAGTAAAGTAAAAGTTTTTGGTTGTCCTGCTTATGTGTATATTCATAAAGAGGATAGAAAAGGCAAGTTAGATGAAAGAACTAAGAAATTGTATATGATAGGGTATTGTGATAATGGCTATAGATTATGGAATCCTGAGACGCGAAATGTAGAGACAGCGAGGAATGTTATATTTGATGAGTTTTGGAATAAAAATGTTAAAGTTAATAAGCAGTGTAATAATGATCATTATAACATAATTGAGGAACCTGTCAATGAATCTGTGTCTAGTGATAAGCCAATCTATACTGATATTGATTTGAATAGTTCAAGGGAAGGTAGTAATTTACCTTCTGCGTCGTCAGATATCACTGTAAATAATAAATGTGAGCCTACAACAGGGGCTAGTAGTGAGCATGATGTGAACAGAAGGTCTAGAATAAGAAAAATGCCTAAATATTTAGAGGATTTTGAGTTAGACATGCTGGCTCTAGCTACTTGTTTGGGTGTACCTGAGACATATGATGATGCAGTTAAGGAATCTGAGTGGCGAAAAGCAATTGATGAGGAGTTAAAGTCCTTAGAGTCAAATGGTACTTGGGAAATTGTAGATGTACCTAGTGATACAGAGATTATTGACTCAAGATGGGTTTTTACAGAGAAGTTAGTCGATGGTAGGTCTCGCAAAAAGGCAAGATTAGTTGCACGCGGGTATCAGCAGACTAGTGTTGTTGATGAAGATATTTTTGCTCCCGTTGCATGTATGACTACTCTCCGTATTATGCTTGCAATATCTGTAGAAAGGCAATTGCATATACAACAATTAGATGTTCGCTCAGCCTTCTTAAAAAGTAGTTTAAAGGAACCTGTTTATATGGAACTCCCTAAAGGTTTAAAGTGTAATGTAAATGGTAAAGTTTGTAAAGTATTAAAGTCACTGTATGGATTGAAACAAAGTCCAAAAAGTTGGAATGATCATATTAATCTGGAGTTGTTAAAAATAAACTTTGCTAGGTCTAAAATAGATCCATGCTTGTATTTCAAGGGGAACACTTATATTTTAATATGGGTAGATGATTTCTTTATGATGTCTAACAGTGTAGAAGAGTTAGAGAAAATTAAATTACATTTATCTAAAGTAATGGAAATTCATGTTCTGGGAAATGGAAAAGAGTTTCAGTTTTTGGGTCTAGATATTAAAAAAGGTGAAAATGGTAATATTACTGTGAGTCAGAGTAATTTGATAAAGAAAATTTTGTTAAAGTTTAATATGACTGATTGTAAGACAAGTAAAGTTCCTATGCAGCCTAAGCTTAATTTAACCAAGAGTAATGAAACTGTGAATTGTAAATTACCTTATAAAGAATTGCTCGGAAGCTTGATGTATTTGATGATAGGATCAAGACCAGATTTGTGTTTTGCAGTGTCATATTTTGGACGTTTTCAAAATTGTTATAATGATGTACATTGGTCTCATTTGAAAAATGTTTTAAAGTATTTAAAGTATACTGTTAATGTTACTTTGAATTTTGTGAAGTCTAAGTCTGATATTCTGAAAATTAAAGCCTATGTGGATTCTGATTTTGCATTTGATATTAATGATAGAAAGAGTATTTCAGGATTTGTTGTAAAATTAAATGATAATATTTTGAGTTGGCAGTCTAAAAAACAATCTGTTGTGGCTCTTAGCAGTTGTGAGTCTGAATACTATGCGTTATCAAGTTGTTTGGTGGAAAGTCTTTTTGTAAAGAGTATACTAAGTGAGGTATTTCAGTATAAAGAGATATATGTTTTTGAAGATAACATGTCTACAATTAAAATGGCTAAAACATGGGAAACAAAGAGATCTAAACATGTTGATATTAAATTTCATTTTGTTAAGGATTTGATTGCTAAAGGATTAGTGGAAATTTCATATATAGAGACTAACAAGCAGTTGGCTGATATAATGACTAAGTCATTGAATAAAAGTAAGTTTGGATCTTTTTGCCAAGATTTGAATCTTGTTTGATTGTAAAATTGGAAGGGGGTGTTGATTAGCAATTTTAGTCAATCATACCCATAGATCATAACTAGTTCCATGTATCTAAGGTATTGTCTATTATAATAAGTATGTTGTCTTTGATTCGTGTGTGTCATGGCGAACTGCGCTGTACTTATCGTCTGTTTGTATTGTACCTATTAATTGATAATTGTGTTGACTCAAATAAACAAGTTAATTAATAAACTCTTATTTCAATCTGATGCTCATTGCTCTGCTAATATAATATTATAAAGAGGAAAGATTTGTATTTTTGTATGTAACGAATAAACTCAAAAAGTACTGGACCGATTTTAATAATTCTTTTTTCATTAGAAAGCTACATTATCACTGAGTAACATAGGCTATATTTAGTACTAGATTACTATAGAAATCTTTAGAAATTCCTATTAAAACCTCGGTTGGTTTTAGGTGTAAAAAAATTAGCCATAAAATGTCTTTCATCGCATACGCTGCGAAGAGTATTAATGATAGGACAAAAAAATGTTCGACAATATTATAAATATCTACAAAAAACTTCGCGAGACCATGTGTCTAACTATTGTAGTTACGTCACTAAAACTACTTTTTTACATTTAACAAATTGATAGAAATGCCGATCAAACTCAGACCGTGTTATCCATACCATTTATAAATTTTTATCCAAATAAATAATTTAATATTCAAGACTGTATCAATACCTGATGATTACTTTTTGAATTATTGAAATCGGACATTCCATTCAAAAGATATCATGAAATTAAAATAAAAAAACCAGCCGGCGGCGGCCGCCACGCAGCGCATCGAGTAACTTCTTCATGAGAGGCGCACGGCGCGCGCGCAGTGCGGGAGAAGGGGGTCAGGGGTGCAGTGTGCACCATTATGAACTAGGTAGCCGCGCGGCTCATTCGCGCGGTCGGCTCCTTCCTTACGCAGTGGACGCAAGCGACATTGAATATTTCGAGTTTTTTTAACACATTTTTATGCTTCACTTAAAAAGTTCTTTTCAGAGCTACTTAGTTTTAGTATTACAAATACCACAGCCAACGTAGTGTACAGGGAGGCTTTAAAATAAGCATACCATTTTTTTCTAATTTAGTGATTCATGGTCGTTTTAATTAGCATGCTTATAACTTAAATATCTGTACAGTACGCGCGGCGAGAGTTTGGCTTTGACCGTTATTGCGCAGAAATCAGAAATTGGGTATCAACGGGCAATTAGCGGGGTGCGGGGCGGGTGTGTAGGCGCACGCGGTGCTCTGATTGGCGCTCCAGTTGTTCCCTGCCTCTCGCATCGATACGACGTACCGCGCACTCCTGTTGTACAACCACGTTCACAAGTGAATTGCTATTTTCGTTAATTGTTTATTGTTGTCGATTGTTATTATTTGTTGAGTTTGTTTGTTTAAGTTTGTCAGTTAAGTTTTTTTTGTTAAATATTAAAAAGTGATTTGAAAATGCGTAAAAAAAACGCGTAAAATTGTTTTAAAAAGGCAAGCACGGAAAATGATATATGACGTGAATTGCTTTTTAAAGAAAGAAGCTGACGAATGTGTCGATTCATTGAAGCAAATTCGAAGTCAGATTGAGGAAGTTGCTTCTTTACTCAGTCAGTCGGAGAATAACCAAACTATACAGACTATGCAGGTAATGAAAACGGAAACTGTTTCTAAATTAAATTGTGTAGACAGTAAATTAGCTAAAATTCAAAAACGGACATCGGAGGCCACTAAGACTTCAATTGGAACTGTAAAAAATATCGCAAATCAAGCCAAGAGTTCCGATTTGCTAATTACTTTCAGAACACCTGGAAAAAAACGTCCCAGAGCTAAACCAGTTACGAATATTGATAATTTTGACCAAGGTATTATAAAAAGATGTATACACAATTTTCACAAGACGAATAATGAACTTCCCACCATTGGGAAACTAAAAAAGAAACTTGAGGAAGATATAAACTTTAAAGGGTCAGAAACAAGTCTTCGTGTAATTGTAAAGGAGTTAGGATTTCGCTGGAAAAAAACAGAAAACAACCGTAAATTACTAATAGAAACATCGAATATCCGATTACAACGCATTGAATATTTAAGTAAAATAAGAAAATATCGACAAGAAGGAAGACCCATTGTTTACACAGATGAATCCTACGTAGATTCATCGCACTCAACAACCAAAGCCTGGAGCGATGGCCCTACGGAAGGACTAAAAAACCCATTTCTAAAGGACAACGAGTCGTGATAGTCCACGCAGGATCTGAAACTGGGTTTATACCAAATGCTTTATTAACTTTTAAAGCCGGCACCAAAACAGGGGACTATCACGACAACATGAATTACGAGAATTATGAAAAATGGCTTAGGACACAATTAATTCCCAACCTACCACCCAATTCTGTAGTGGTTGTCGACAACGCTTCATACCACAATAAACAATGGGATTTAGCACCGTCCTCCAATACCAAAAAAGCCGATATGCAGAATTGGCTAGCTGATAAAGGCATACAATATGATTCAACAATGCTCAAGCCACAATTGTACAACTTGATAAAAGCTAATAAAGAAAGATTTAAAACTTTTTCAATAGATCAAATTTTAGCAGAAGCAAACCATAGCATATTGAGATTACCGCCTTACCATCCAGACCTCAACCCCATAGAAATGGCATGGGCTACTATTAAACAATATGTAGCTAGCAAAAATGTTAAATGGAATTTACAAGAATGTACCAAACTTATCAAAGAAAAAGTATCCTTAATGGGTGCCCAGGAATGGGGAAAAATATGTAAAAAGGTAAAAGATATAGAAGAAGAGTACGTCAAGAGTGACCATGTAGTTGATTTACTTACCGAGCAATTTATAATTCGCGTCGATGATAGTTCTGAAGACGATGATTCTGATGATGGTTATGAAGATGATGATGATGACAACTGCAACCGAGGAAGCCCTGAACCCGGACCCTCAACAAGCAAAAGACGTTGCACAATTTCGTGTCGCGGCAGCACCACTGATTTCATAGAAGGCGTTAAACCTTTAACTGATTCAGAATCTGAATAGCACTGCTGCTAAGACTTTTTTTTAATGTTAACTTTTGTATTTAATAATTATTTTAAGTTTTCTTTTGTTTGTATGTACCAATTTTACATGTATCTTGGAATAAATAATTTTATTAAAAAACAATTATTTAGAATTTTCATCGCTGTCTCTGTAAACTTTAAAAGGAAATAAACATTTTATATAAGTAAATAACTATCAATAGTTTTAATAAATGAAGAAGTTTATCTATTTCGTATTATTTTCTAGCATTATTACCACTGTACATGAATTTTGACCCACTCAAATATCCAACCTGGTACATAAAAAAGGAAAAGTATTGTGTGCGTGACAGTACCCATGCGCAGTAATCCCCTCCACCCGAAGGTCAAAGCCAAACTCTCGCCGCGCGTACTGTACCTATTTATGTCTACCCGTGCGAAGCCGGGACGGGCCGCTAGTAATTGATATAATAGGTAGTACATTACCCGATTGTGACATAATTAATGAGTTCAGGTGAGGAAAGTGATTCTAATTAGGGTACCAATTGTCTAAAAGTTATTCCATTGATCGTATTCGTATTCGATTACATTAGCGTCAAAGTAAAATAATCCTTGAATGTATTGATTTTAAGTCACAAATTCAGTACAACCGAGCATATCGTACATCCCTAAACGTATGAAAATGCATACACAAAATTGAGCTCTAATTCAATGCTGTTATGGTTCATTTTGCTTAGACGCTAATGACATCGATTACGAATACGATCAATGGAATAACTTTAGACAATCGCACTTCTGGTTAAATGGTTCACTGCTTGACATCCAAGTTCCTTTTGGTAATAAATCCATTGACAGTTCGTCAGCATGGTGCCACGCTCTACCTATGTGGACCATTAACTACTTGACAGTTTCCTTGGTACAGTTTTTGCAATTCACGAAGGCGAGTGAGCTTTACTTGTGGTTACTTCGTGTACATGCACATTGCATAAGTGTGCGTGCCTGTCAAAGCCTAGTTGGGAGGGGGCATGCGCGAGCATTGCGCTCGCTCACACTCATACAGATACGACATACACACAACCATAAGTCAGTCGCCCTCGTGAATTGCAAGAACTATACAGACCATTTATAAGTACGTGAACTAACATAAATTCACCCATTCTATTTCTTCCGCGTTTAATATTCATACCTACACCAGTTTAAAAAAATAATTTCGATACCAAACTTTCCCTCTTTGTAAAAAGAAGGACTTAATTACTAACAGGAATTATATAAATTAACACTTTTCCCGCGGGCTGGGTCGGCGGAGTTACGTTCGGAATCGCTCGTAAAAATTGCAGTTAATGTAGTAATTAATTTTCATGTTCGCGTAAATCGCGGAGTTATCCTCAGCTATTCCTGTGGGTGTACAGCTTTATGCAAACTCATCTAACGGTAATTTTCAATAACCTGTCCAATCTAAAAGTGTAATACAATGAAAAAGCAGTGGTAGCCTAGTGGTTAGGACTGTGGTCTCCTATTCGGGGGGTCGCAGGTTCGATCCTGAGCACGCACCTCTGACTTTTCAAAGTTATAAGCGTTTAGGCAATTAAATATCACATGCTTCAACGATGAAGGTAAACATCGTGAGGAAATCTGCGCGCCTGAGAGTTCTCTGTAATGTTCTCAAAGGTGTGTGAAGTCCGCCAATTCGCAATGGGCCAGCGTGGTGGACTATGACCTATTACCCTTCTCTGAGAGGAGACCTGGACTCAGTAGTGAGCCGTTGATGGGTTACTGATGAAGATGATGATGATGATGAATATAACTTTGGAACAATCTGACACCGCCATTTCGGGATATTATAAACAAATCTAAAGTATGTTTTTAAAGACAACTTTAAGAGATATAGAGGAAAGCAAAATACACGGTTGTCACACCACATCTAACCCAAAATTTACTGACTGTAAGTCTAAAACTTAATCCAGATCAGACAAAGCTTGTCAATAAAATTAATCGAAGTATTAAGATTGCAATCTGTTTTATTACTTCCTATTCTGTAATTTTATTAAATTTTGCGATCTGCAATATGAAGATTTTTGGATTATACTATAGTCAGCCTAGCCTAGCTAGAAGCAGTGATAGGCTAGTGGTTAGGACTGTGGTCTCCTATTCGGGGGGTCGCAGGTTCAATCCCGGGTACGCACGCACCTCTGACTTTTCGGAGTCAAGTGCGTTTAAGCAATTAACTATCACTTGCTTCAACAGTGAAGGAAAACATCGCGAGGAAACCTGCACATCTGAGAGTTCTTCATAATGTTCTCGAAGGTGTGTGAAGTCCATCATTTCACATTGGGCCAGCGTGGTGGACTATGGCCTATAACCCTTCTCTGAGAGGAGACCTGCGCTCAGTAGTGAGCCGTTAATGGGTTGCTAATGATGATGATGATGATGATGATGATAGTCAGCCTTAGTCTCTTTATCGCATTTTTAGAGAAAAGCGTCGCATCGCATTAGAAACAGTGCAATCCGTGACTTATTACACTAGCGGCACGCTATGATGGCCGGTTTGACACATTACAATAGTGATGTGGAATGTCAATTTATTATCGAACAAAAAACAATTAAGTTTTGTTTTTGTACCTGATTAAATAGGTTTAATAAAACAAAAATGTATATGTTTATTTAATTTATTTGAACGAACTGAATATTTGAATGAAAATGAATATACATACTTTATATGCACACAAGAACATATGAATACAAAAGATACCAAAAAAGGTGCCACAAAAGGCCATAATTAATCAGATTCGTCCATACTACTATTTTCACTGTCGTCACTGCTATCATCACCTACATTAATAATTATATGTTCGTTTTCTATAATATTATCTATTTTCACATCTCTTTCATAATCTTCCCTTATTAATTTAACAGTTCTATTCACAACCTTTTCCCAGTCTCCTTTAGTCACATGTTCACAAGCTTCTTCTAATAATTTTAGCATTTTTTTTGTGGTAAATGGGGGTTCTGTATTGTGTCTTGCAGCATATCCCTTAATTTGAGCCCACACCAACTCAATCGCATTATACTCACAATGGTAAGGCGGTAACCGTATAACTCTGTGCCCATGTTCTAATGCTATTTCGTCAATGACGTATCGGATCTTGGTTGGTTTGTTTTCTTTTAAAAGACGTACTAATTCCGCTTTTAACATATTCATGTTTGCATCTACGCCATTTTTACGAAGCCATGCGACGATATCAGCTTTCTTTTGGGATTGGGCAGGTGGCTTGTCAATTTGCATCGAGTGGTATGGGGCGTTGTCCATAATTATAATAGATGGTTCAGGGAGGCTACACAACATTGAGGTAAACCATTCAGTAAACTTTTCTCCATTCATGTCTTCATGATAGTCTCCAGTGGTTTTTGACGCAAAAGCCATGAGAGAACCTTCGACAAACCCGTTGATGGTTCCGGCGTGACAAATTATAAGTCGCGATCCTTTTCCTACAGGAACTTTGGAAGTAGATGCTGCTGTGTCATCGTTCCAAGAACGGCCTACAGTATGGTTAGCATTAAGCCATGTTTCATCCAAGAACACAACATTTTGCCAATTTTTGATTTCTTTCACTTGCCGTAAAAAAGTATACCTTGCCATCGCTATATCAAATCTTTCCATCAATATTTTGCGTTTGTTACATTTTTTGTATCGAAATCCAATGGTCTTCAAAATCTTCGTTAAAGAACTTTCCCCACCGAAGAATAATCCAGCTTCCTTCAGTGAATGCACCAACTTTTTTCTTGTTGGATACTCCTTCTGTAAATAGTAGCCGTAAACATGTCTTCGGATAGCATCGGCATCAAAGCTATCGATGCCTACGACTGGTTTTGCTCGTTTTCTCTTTTTTGGTGTGTGAAGTTTATTTTCTTCTGTGCCAGTCTCGCCATATTTTTTTTTAGTTATCCGTCTAACAGTTCGTTGTCCAATATTAAGCGCATCAGCTACGCGTTCAACCACTGACGTTATAGGTAAAATGGGCCCTCCATTTTGAGCTTCACGATCGAAATAGTTACGAAGGCGTATTACGAACTCACGTGTCTGACTATTTAGAACAGTTCTCTGCGTACGTTCGGTCATATCGACGAAATCCACAACAAAGGGCTTGAACAGAGTCCAAATTAACGAGCAAGGGTCAACAGTAATGCAGTATCAATATTTGAAATCCAAAGCCAGGTCAAAACTATATCACAATCGCATTGCACTGACAGTTTATACTTTTCGAAGCAACGTCAATTCGAAACTGCTTTGTTTTGCATTGAGCATTGACGCGAGTTTGCCGGAGGTAGTAGTTGTGCTAGCCAGCGATCCTATGTGACGATCGTATTAGATTCCATTTTTAAAAATTTTCAATTTAGAAAACCAAATGCCGAGTTGTGGTATATATCATATAAAAATAAAAATTTTACCTTTTGTATGAAACAGCTGATATTTTTTTGCGATTTCAGAGGTTTGTCCACATAGTGAAAATTGTTCATATTCACAAGTACATTCACCCCTTAAATGGTGCAAACTGATTTTTCTACACTTGTATACATTTTAGAAATCAATTTAATAAATAAATTTTGAGTCCTAAACCTAAAACTACATTCGATAAAATTTATGAATCTCTGCACATCACTATCGTCAATAAAGTAATACAATTATTTCCTTCAAAGTCGTTATCAATTAATACGGAACTTCATGAGCGGACAAACGTCAAACCGGCCATCATAGCGTGCCGCTAGTTAAAACTGTATACATTACATTGTTGTTAACACTGAGACATCGATTGTTCAACACTTCCCGGCCGTTTTCAGCTGTAATGGTCCAGGAGTCGGTCACACTGAAAGGCCCGTCATGACGTGTGTATTTCCTTTCAAACAAAAAATGATTTTTCTAAATCGGTTCAGGCGTCTTCGAGTAATCGGTAAACATACATAAAACAAAAAGTCCGACGAATTGGAGAACCTCCTCCTTTTTTTTTGCAGTCGGTTAAAAAGCCGAAAAAAATAAATGTTTTAGCGTCATTGCAGATCTCATTGATTATTTATTTACAGTTTATTTGATAGAAAATTTCTCCCCTATGACACACTTCAAGTAGGTATGCGAGACCCGTCCGACTAAAAACTGAAGTGGCGGGGCACATAGTTCGAAGAGCTGATGGTCGTTGAGGTCCCAAGGTGCTGGAGTGGCGGCCCCACGGCGGGGAAGCGCAGTGTTGGCAGACCCCCCACCAGGATGCCGCAACCGGCTCGCCTTTGTCCCCAGCAAGTCGCAAACCATGACGCTGAAGGGCAAGCTCGGTAAGCGACCCCCAGTAATCAAGCTCGGCGGTAGCTCCATCAAACACGTGACGGAGGCTGTCGTACTTGGCGTGACGATCGATGGAAATCTGTCCTTTGCGCAGCATGCGGTGTCGATCGGGGAACGCGCGGCGAAATGCTTCGGGAAGATGTCGCGTGTGTCGACGTCGTCCTGGGGCATTCGATACCCCGCGCTGCATATCCTGTACCGTGGAACATTCGTAGCGACGATAACGTATGCTGCTGCTTGTTGGGCAGGGAGGGCGGCGCTGCACGTCGTACGGTCGACGTTAATCAGGAAGCAGCGGTCTTCGCTCATTTTGTTGACCAAGGCGTATCGCTCGGCCAGCTCCGCCGCTCTGGCGGTGCTCGCCGGTGTACTGCCAGCTGACCTGGAGGTGATCCGTGCTGGAAGGATCGATGAGGCGCGTCAGTCCGTGCCCAAGAAGGAGTTGAGCAGACGCAAGCGGGAAATCGGGGCTGAGGTGACTGCGATGTGGCAGGAGCGGTGGTCCGCGGAGATTTGGGGCGAGGATTTGCTGCGCTTCTTCCCAGACGTGTCCGGCAGGCTCAAGGCAACTTGGGTCGCGCCGGACTACGAGACCTTGCAGATCCTCATCGGAAACGGCTGTTTCCGGGCGCGCCTGCATGGGATGGCACTTTGCGAAAGCCCAGTGTGCGAATGTGGCGCCGAAGAGGAGGACAGACACCACGCGCTGTGGGAATGCCCCCTCTACAAGGACCTACGGGACAAGATGCTGGATGGAATCGTTCGCGGGGAAGCGGGACCAGTCTACTACATGGACCTCGTTGCATCGGCGGAAAACTACAACCGGCTGCGGGAGTTCGCGCACCACTGGCACAAGAGGCGAAGCGGATCGGAGCGAGCAGGGACCAGGCAAGGAGCCACAGAGCGACGACGTGAGTCAAGCCTGTGTAGTGACGTCTAGCCCCAGAAGGGGGAGAGTGACATAAGGGACAAAGGATGAGAGATAAAAGAACTTGTAGGGAGTCAAGAAGGCGCACCGGGAAACACGCCAAGAGCAAGTACCGGGCGCCCTCCCAGTGTTTCGGCCCATATAACCGCGAGGTTGGAGGGGCCATGGGAGGTGGCGGGTTTGTAATGAGACCCCCCACCAGGTGGACCGACGATATCAAGCGAGTCGCGGGGAGCCGCTGGGTCCTGGCGGTGCAAGACAAGGCCTGTGAAAGTTCATGCAGGAGACCTTTGTCCAGCAGTGGACATTTATCGGTTGATAAAGAAGAAGAAGAAGTTTTTTATTTTTTCGGCTTTATAAATTAACGCATGTTAAGCTCATTATGTCTGGATAATATTTATCTATGATTAAAATAAATATTACGCTATATCTTTCAGTGTCACCGACTCCTCTGCTATAACTATGCGCTCAGTATTGTCTGAATACACTGAAACGATAGCAATAAATATTCCCTTTCGCTAAGCATTGTGTGAGTCGAAATGAATTGCGATTTTTTTATTACACCCGCGATTTTACTCGCTCAGATCATCGACTTTTTGTTTAACGACTCTTTGGGTTATTTGATATTGGTATCATCATTATCAACCTTTAGATGTCCACTGCTGGACATAGGTCTCCTGCATAGACTTCCACAGGCTTCGGTTTTGCGCCGCCTGAATCCAGCGGCTCCCTGCGACTCGTTTGATGTCGTCGGTCCACCTAGTGGGGGGTCTGCCAACACTGCGCTTACCGGTGCGGGGTCGCCACTCCAACACCTTGGGACATGATATTGGTATATATTATAGTGGTAATTTATTGGTTTTGAAGAGGATATAACCGAAACAATAAGCAGTGATAGCGTAATGGTTAGTAATGCGGTCTCCTATTCGGGGATCACAGGTTCGATCCCGGGCACGCACTTCTGGTTTTTTAAGTTAAGGGCGTACAAGAAATTAAATATCACAAGCTTTAATGGTGAAGGAAACCTGCACATCTAAGAGTTCTCCATAATGTGAATGCTCAATATCTCAATGATTATTATAGTTGTGGACTGAACTAAAGGTCAACGGTTTGATTTCCCCCCGTTGCACTATTTTTGTACCTACTCAAGCTTTCCGCTTATTTGGAGGGGAGAGGAGAATATGAGTCAAGTTCAGTATGGATACAGTCAGGACGATATTTTTTTGTATTCGATCACAAAATAGTCCTTGACTGGGGTCTCACCTGATGGTAAGTGACGATGCAGTCTAAGATGGTAGCGGGCTAACTTGGAAGGGGTATGGCAGTAAACATTCAACCCATACCCCTGCCCGCCGTGGTGTCCGCCGCGTGTCCAACGCTCTCATACTTGGCCATATGTTTGAGTTTACCGCGCGACACGACGCACCACGCGCCGCGCAACGCCTCGCATGTGCATAAACGTACCTACCTTTATGTCCTCTATCTCCAATAATATTTATCAGAAATTCATAAAATTAGACAAAACATGCATGATAGTATACACTTTCAAATAGAAAAGAATTATCAAAATCGGTTTAAATTTGACGGAGTTATTATGGAGTAAAATCAATAAAAACGTACAACCCCTTTCCTGGAGAAACCTTATGATGACAAAAATCTGTTTTGGGCTCAGTATCGATCATATTGCAAAAAATTCAAAATCATTTATTTCATGTAGGCCAACCTGTGGCGCTTATGACAAGTCATGACTCTACCACCGGTTCGGAAAGCGGATTCTGCTGAGAAGAACCGGCAAGAAACTCAGCAGTTGCTCTTTTCAAAATTACACATTTTACAATATTTTTTGTAGGTAATATGTATTTACATTTTAATAACTTTTTATAATATCTTGTGGGCAGCTGGATGCCATGCCGATTTACCCCATGCAACTTGTTAGAATAGAATATTTCCAACAATACGATGATATAATATTTATAGAACAACTCCAAAAATACATAAGTACAATATTGAATACATGTCAAGACTGGCAGACCAGCAGCCCCGCTTCCGACGGTGGCACCCGTTCACGAGCATGACGCACGATCCAGCCATTGCTTCGCTCAACCATATTTGAGGGAACGTAACAACCCGCACCACACGACACCACCTACAGAAACGTTAAAGAGAGTGTGACATACTCGACTACCCATGTCAAGACATCGAGCATACACGGACATAAAGAAATTGCCTTTCTTCAGTACTGGTCATTTCAAATAAAAAAAAGTTTGTAATGGCTCTGTATTCTAAATTAAAATTAATTTTGTTTTAAAACCATGACATTCTATTTACAAACTCAGTCTTTTGTTTTTTGATTAGCGTTGTATTTTCATTACATTTGAACATTTTTCGTCATAATGGATACTTTAAAAATTCGTGTAATTATGGAATATGAGTTCCGTCGTGGCACCAACGCGACACAAACGGCCCGTAACATCAAAAACGTTTACGGAGAGAACTGTACAAACGATCGCACAACCCGTTATTGGTTTTCCCGGTTCCGTTCTGGAAATTTTGACTTGAAAAATGAAGCTCGTGGTCGTCCGGAGACTTTGGTTAACAATAATGAATTAAAGGCGATTATGGAAGCTGACGAAACTCAATCTACAGCTGAGCTAGCAGCAGCTTTTGATGTAAGCATCAAAACAATATTGATCCATTTGCGACAAATTGGCAAGGTAAAAAAGCTTGATTTAATATAAATAAAAATGAATGTTGGTAAGCGCATAACTCAAGAATGGATGGACCAATTCGGTTAATTTATTTTTTTGTATGTTCCTTAAGGTCCACGGAAGGTTTTAATTTAAAAAAATAATAATTTACTTTTAACTTTTGACAGAACGAAGTCTGTCCGGGCAGCTAGTAGGTAATCTTATATATATAAAAGAAAGTGGTGTTAGTTACACTATTTATAACTCAAGAACGGATGAACCGATTTGGCTAAAAATTGGTGGAGAGGTAGCTTAGAACCAGGAGACGGACATAGGATACGCGTTTCCGTCATGTCACTATAAAACGTGGTATAAGATGGTATAAGAAAAACGCATCTAACATGGAATAACAAAACGCAAATGACAGTGGAATAACAAAACGTAAATGACAGCTAAACGTAATTTTGTCTTTGGTTAAGTATGGTAAAAAATTTAACAATTATAAAAAGTGTTATAATAAAGCATTACTGATATTATAAATGCGAAAGTGTGTTTGTTTGTTGGTTTGTCCTTCAATCACGTCGCAACAGAACAGCTGATTGATGCGATTTTTTGCATGGGTACATTATATGGGTATTTTTTGCATGCATGGGTACCTATAGTAATGGATGTAGTAGTGGTTCCTCAGACCGGGAGATCTACTTTTTATCTCGGATAATGAAAGAGTTCCCGCGGGATTTTTAAAAACTAAATCCATGCGGACGAAGTCGCGGGCATCAGCTAGTATAATGTTAAAAATACAAAAAAATGCGTGAGTGTCGTGAAACACTCGGTTGGAACGAAGTTCCTTTTAATAATAAATTAATAATAAAAATAAAAAATCGGCCAAGTGCGAGTCGGGCCTCGCTCTTTTAGGGTTCCGTTAAAAAAATTAAATAAAAAGATTTCCATCTACCCACCTACCCATTTTAATTTAATTTTTTTAATTTAATTTAATTTTTATTATTTGTTGTTATAGCGGCAATAGAAATACATAATATGTGAAAATTTCATCTGTCTATCTATTACGGTTTACGAGATACAGCCCGCTGACAGACGGACGGACGGACGGACGGACGGACGGACGGACAGCGTAGGCTTAGTAATAGGGTTCCGTTGGTACCCTTTGGGTACGGAACCCTAAAAATTAGGGAAAAATTCCACACGTAGAAATTATTTAAAATAAAATTGAAAATAGAAAATTCAGTCTGTCGATCTGGGATTCGAACCATCGACCTTTATGCGACTGTAGAAACCACAAGGCTACGGAGATCTAATATTGTAGTATGAAAATATTGAACACAATGCCAAATTCACATTCAAAAAAGTGTCGGTTCAATTTAGTCTTAATTTTTTCCGTCTAGCCCCCTTTCGCATCGCGCGATAAGGAACTACGTTCCAATAAATATGTCAATATAATCCTGAATCATAAATAAAACTTTAAAACCTACCAATGCTACAGTCAGATATATCAATAAATTCATGCTCTATCATCCGGAATTACTGTACAGAAGAAAATAGTGTAAATGTATCAAGTAAATCTGTTGTAAATTACGTTGGGGCGAGACAGGCGCGCCGACGTAAGCAATTGCCCTGAGCCGGATTTATTTATGCAATTGCGTTTCAGGCGACACATCGAGGCTGTGCGATCGAATGGGCATTGTACATCTGCATTATTTAGACGCTCTTGCAACTTGCGTATTACATAATGATGCAATGTGGCTGTTGTATACAATCTACTAAACTAAACTGACAGGTCTAAGAGCCAGTATAACATTGAAAGTTCGCTCCTCAAAGGTTCGTTCATAGCGGATTCGAAAATTTTGTATTCGAATTGATAGTAACATTATACGTTTGTAATAGGCACGGTATGCGTTAATTTGAAAAGCCGAAACAATGTTAAAAAAAAAATAATTAAGTGGTACTCAGGGACTGCCGCGGTAAAGCCGCGGTAACATTTATGCAATATTTTTTTTGCATAATAAAAATTATACATAAAAAAAAATTAAAAAACAAACAAGAAAAGCGCACTGTCACTACTTCGCGAGTGAGATTCGAACCTGCGACATCATACACCATACGGTAAAGAAAGCGGCCGCTCGCCCACTGCGCCAAACAGAGCTACTAGTGAACCTCTAAAATGTTGAACGCTTACTGAACGACGGTGTTAGGTTTATTTTCGTTACGGAATTTCTTGATTCGGTCGCCGCGCTCAAACTGTTTGTCCTAGTTCAAAGCCCGCGATAAAAGCTATGCAACAGCTTAAAAATCTAAGAATTCAAATTTTTTTTACCGTCATCGCGGATGTTGACTTTTTGCAGTGTATTCGATAGATTTCTTACTCTTTCAGGAAAAAAATAACGCAAACCGCTTTTATTGGCCGGAAGTGTCTCGCATACCTACTAAAAGTATGTGATAGGGGTCCCACTCTTAAGTCTTTCGGCTAAACTAAAATGATAGTTCTAAACCTATTGCTGCCCCTTTCCGCTGGAAGTAATCAGAAAGGGATAGAGTTAGTCTCCTTTTCGTTTCCTTCCAAAGTCCTCAGTTGAAATTCGGTAAGGACAACATTATAAATTATAGACTCTGCACACTGTAGAATTACGTCATTACCAGTACAATTAAGTTACATTGGAGATCGGGTTACACAAATCCTTGTTGTGTACAATGGAAATTATTCGCAGCCCTTTGGCCTCGAATATTTGACAAATAACCTTCAGAACAATAGACTGACCTTTCCGCCCGCGTCGGGAAACCGCCCGAAAGGGAGTTTCACACGAAATATTTACGAGAGACGATTCTGACGACCTCCCTGGCTCAGTGGTGAGCGCTGTTGTCTTATAACTGGGAGGTCTCGGGTTCGATTCCCGGCGGGGTCAATTTGGGAATTTATAATTTCTGAATTGTCTCTGGTCTGGTCTAGTGGGAGTCTTTGGCTGTGGCTAGTTACCACCCTACCGTCAAACACGTGCCGCCAAGCAATTTAGCGTTCCGGCACGATGGCGGTATGGGGGTGGGGTTGAATGTTCACTGCTATAGCCCTTTCAAGTTAGCCCGCTACCATCTTAGACTGCATCGTCACTTATCATCAGGTGAGATCGCAGTCAAGGACTAGCTTGTCATAAAAAAAACACGTATAGAGTAGTGCAGTGTTTAAGATCAGTTATTACTAATTGAATCTACTTTGAAAGATTTTTTAAAATATTATATTCGTTAGTAGTTTTTAGCAAGCAATCATTTTTGATAGAGCTCTAAGAAACGGTCAGTTAAACTAGGTGTACGTCATACGACGTATTACAGTAGCATTGAATGAGTGAAGCAACTCTTTTTGAAGAATATAAATGGTATTGTAGGAACCAACTATGAATTACACAATTAAGTAGTGCAGCACTAAAAAATTGTTGTGAAAATGTCCGTTTTGGATTGCCGTATGGACTACATGTGATGCAATATATGTAATCATAAAAAATTTCGCGCTCGCTTTGCTCGCAAAAATGTGTCTATTTCTTGGTTGGTGTTAAATATAAGAACCAAGTATAAAGTACATAGGTGAAAAAGGTGTTGAATTGCTGTTGTAGGTGCCAAGTATGGATTACATAGTGGCGTAGTGGCTATCGTAAAAAAAATTTACGCTCGATACGCTCTCGGAAAAATCAGTTTGAATTGGTATTGTATGTGCAAAGTATGAACTACATAGAGATACACACAAATATATTCCACTAACTTCACTACCATTCGGTTTGTATTAGGTATTAGGAATCGCTCTCCCCCACGCTACATCACTGGACTACATCATTGAAGACCAGTTACCAACTCCTTAATCCTGATGCTGCTGGGTACTGCCCACCTATATTTTGGGTTTTTACGAAATTTCGATTGTGAATTGATATTGTAGGTACTAAGTAGGTAGTACCAAATAGTGGTGTAGTGCAACTGTAAAAACCTCACGATTAACACAAAGCGATTCTTTTAAAACTTTTCCACGCGGACGAAGTCGCGGGCATCAGCTAGTTATATAATAAATGCAGGTACAAGGAACAGTGATTGACTTTGCATAAAATAATTTTATCTATGCCTTGAAAAAACGAGAAACGCGCGTTCATAGTATTACTGTATGATGATAATCTTACATTGAGATGTAATATTTAACAAACTGACCCGTCTATAAAGTTTCCCTCGTATATCATTAAAATTTAGTGTAACATCTCATTTTCCCAAGTTCATTAATTTTGTATTTTACTTAATTCTGAACTTTTGGTGTAACTGTTCCGAATTCAATCACTATGCAAATTAGCTCCTATTCATTTGTTTCATTTTGTTCACTTTTATTATTTCCTAAAATGATAATAATATTTTTGGAACGAAGTTCTTTAAGTATATCGCTCGGAAGGGGTCTAGGCGAAAAAAGTGTAAGAATTTTACGTCATGACCCCCTTTCTAATATTTGGCGAGAGATGGCGTTGATTCTAAAAGGCAATGTCTTCATTATGAGAAGATAATATTTTCATAATATTGTTTTAATAGGTACCTTATTTACAATTCATTAAAAGGAACTTCGTTCCAACCGAATGTTTCACAACACTCAAGGATTTTTATTTGGAGGAAAACATCGTGAGGAAAACTGAGGAGTTTTCCAAAATTTTCTCAAAGATATGCGAAGTCTACCAATCCGCGCTTGTCTATGGTGGTCTTTGGGCTAAAACCTTCTCATTGTGAGAGGAGACCGGTGCTCAAAGGTGATGAATCATCATCATCATCATCCACGATAGACGTCTACCGCTGGAACCACAAAACACGATCTTGTGCCGCCTGTGTCCAGTGGCTGCCAACGTCTCGCCTATGATCGTCCGTCTACCTAATGGGAGGTCTACTAACACTGCACTCCTGAGAGGTCGCCATTCAAGAACCTTTGGACTCCTAACGTCCATCTGAATATGCCTGTCCATCGAAAAAAAAATTCAAAATTAAAAATTATTTATTTCACGTAGGCCAACCTGTGGCGCCAACAGGTGCTACAACCGGCTCGGAAAGCGGATTCTGCTGAGAAGAGCCGGCAAGAAACTCAGCAGAACTGCTCTTTTCAAAATAATCATTTTAGGTACAATATTATTATGTAGCCATTACATTGTAATAAGTTTTTTATACTTCTTGTGGGAAGCTGGATACAAAGCTGATTTAACCCATGCAACTTTGTTAGAATAGAATATAATATTTAATCAATGAGGGGAAGTTCCAAAAAAGCGTATTACAATTCAATTCATGTTAAGACGGGCAGATAGAAAGTAGCCCTATTCTACTCCCACTCTAATATAAATGTGAAAGTTTGTGAGGGTGTATGGATGGACGTTTGGATGGATGTTTGGATGGGTGTTTGTTACTCATTCACGCCACAACGAATGAACCGATTTGGCTGAAATTTGGAATAAAGATAGCTCATACCCAGGACTAACACAAAGGCACTTTTTATCCCAGAATATTACAGAGTTCCAGCGGGAATTAAAAAACCTTAATCCACGCGGACGAAGTCGCGGGCATCATCTAGTTAACCTATAAATTCAAAAGACAGCCATAAAGTTCTTCTTCTAAAATAAATAATATGAGGGGTTTAAATAACATTTTTTTGAAAAGAATGGCCTCCCATTCAATACGGCGCGTCAAGTAGAAAATTCCTCTTCCACGTTAACCTGAGCGAGACCTTTTTGTAAAGAAAACGCCTTCTGGGCATTATTTTTAAATGTATCTCGGATTTTAAAAGCATTACACAACTTCGAAGTGAAAATGGAAACCTATTAATTTTGATTCATTTGTAATTGAATAGTTTCGCCTACCACTTCGTCCACGTTGGATTGTTTATATTAACCGACTTTAAAACAGGAGGAGGTGCTCAATTCGTCAGAATCTTTTTTTTTTTATAATGTATGTTCACCGATTACTCGAAGACGCCTGAACCGATTTGGAAAATTCTTTTTTTCTTTCTAAGGGTATACTTCCAAGGTGGTCCCATTGAAATTTTATAAAAATCGGACGTGCGATTTTTAAATATTCAACAATAAATTATATACGTTGTAGTGGCACGGGCGTTTGAAGTCGGTTTTTTAAAAAGAATTTTTCATATTAAATAATATTTTAATACATGACAAAATAGACAGTCCTTGACTGCGATCTCACCTGATGATAAGTGACGATGCATTCCAAGACAGTAGCGGGCTAACTTGGAAGGGGGTATAGCGGGTTTTAATTAAATCCATACCCCTAGTCTTAAGCACGCCATCGTGTCGGAATGCTAAATCGCTTCGCGGTAAGTAATCTTTGACGGTAGGGTGGTAAGTAGCCACGAGCAAAGTCTCTCTCCCACCAGACAACCAGCTGATTTAGGTTAAAGTTTGTGTTAGTTTCAATTTGTTTATATGAAACAATTGTTATTAAACAATAATTGTTTCTTCATACAAACTTCACAACTCCTTGAGGGATAGAATTAATGAAAAATCTCTCTAGCTTTTTTTCAATATGTATGGCGAGCAAACGAGCAGACGGGTCACCTGATGTTAAGTGATTAACGATGCGCATGCGTTGCCGGCTTTTCAGTCTATTTCTCAAGAAGTCAGCAATATTTCCTTCCTCTTGTCCGCAGTTTGACTAATATTCTCCTATCCCCTCCAACTAAAAGCTTATCTTAGGAGTGATACGAAAATAGTACAACGAACAACAAAGAGTAACATCGTACTAATATTATAAATGCGAAAGTGTGTTTTTTGGTTTGTTAGTTTGTCCTTTAACCACGCCGCAACAGAGCTACGGATCGACGTGATTTTTTGCATGGGTATAGTTCAGGACCTGGAGAGTGACAATAGGACTACTTTTTATCCCGAAAAATCAAAGAGTTCCCGAGGGATATTAAAAACTAAATACACGCGGACGACGTCGCGGGCATCAGCTACTTGTATAATATTTTCAAAGATATTATATTCCCCTTTTTCACCAACCATACCTAAATCATCCCCTAAGTAGTAGTTTCTTTGCGTAGGTAGCGCCTAAATACAATCCCTTACCCAATGTCATTTCCACTTTTAGGCGATCCCGAAGTTCGTGAAAAAGAAATTGACCGAACGCGTCACCTAATTTAGTTTAGGTATCCATTAACAGTTAGGTAACGTCGGTGAAAGCGGGCATAGACTTACAGAGACACAGATTTTCTAACAAGAATTTTTGTTTCAAAATTCTAAATTATTTATTTCACGTAGGCCAACCTGTGGCTCTTATGACACGTCATGACTCTACCACCGGTTTGGAAAGCGGATTCTGCTGAGAAGAGCCGGCAAAAAACTCAGCAGTTGCTCTTTTCAAAATAATTATTTTACAATATTATTATGCAGCTATTACATTGTAATAAGTTTTTTATACTATCTTGTAGGAAGCCGGATGCAAAGCCGATTTAACCCATGCAACTTTATTAGAATAGAATAGAATATAATATTTCTACAATGAGTGGAAGTTACAAAAAAAGTGTAGGTACTACAATTTAATTCAAGTTAAGACGGACGGACGGAAGATAAGAAGTTTGAGAAATTTTGCAAGGTCAGCTCCTGTCTTATTAAAGAAGACACATAGTAAACTACCGATGTATCTTTTTATTAATATTTATGCGATACAATAACTTGTTTTATTATTATTACCGCGCAGAAGCGGCACGTAGATATAATTTATACGGGCACGTGCCGCTGTTATGTAAATTAAAGTTCAGACGTGAGGGTTATTAATTTAAAACGGGTGATGATATCGCAATGTTAGTTTTATTAAAGTTCCACTGTTATTAATATTCTATATTATATAATTCGTTCGACTACGGATGACGAGGTCCCGGGTTCGATTCCCGGGTCGGGCCAAAAAAAAAAGAAAGGAAATTGGGTTTTTCTGTCAAGAAATTCTCATTACTAGCCCGGAGTTAGGAAAGTTGGCGGTGAGTCACCCCCGTGCCTCGGAGAGCACGTAAAGCCGTCGGTCCTGCGCCTGATCTCTCTCCGGTCGTGTCGGATTTTCCGTCCCATCGGACTATGAGAGTGAGGGAATAGAGAGTGCACCTGTGTCTGCGCACACACTTGTGCACTATAATATCAAATTCAAATTCAAATTCAAAATTATCTATTTCATGTAGGCCAACCTGTGGCTCTTATGACACGTCAAGATTCTACCACCGGTTCGGAAAGCGGATTCTGCTGAGAAGAGCCGGCAAGAAACTCAGCAGTTGCTCTTTTCAAAATAATCATTTTACAATATTAATAAGTAGCTATTACATTGTAATAAGTTTTTATACTATCTTGTGAGCAGCTGGATGCCAAGCTGATTTAACCCGTGCATCTTTGTTAGAATAGAATGTGACATTTCCACAAAACGTACTACAATTCAATTCATGTCAAAGACGGGCAGACAGAAAGTAGCCCCATTCCCGCCAGCGGAACCCGTTCACGAGCAGTATCTCCCGCACAGATGGCTAATCTCTGAGCAGGTTGGCCGCCGTGATCGGATTCGGTCGGGAGGACATTATTATTATTACTATACTGGGTGTAAGGGACACCCTAACGATAACTGATACTAGGGATTCAATACCTGAGGTGGGATTGTCTAAACTTATTCCATTGATCGTAATCGTATTCTAACACAGCGTCAAAGTACAATAAACTACACTCAGAAAAATGTGTATATAGTTTAACTCGCGTATCGCCTGCGCGGTAAGAAGGGAGCGGGGGCGGGTAACGCTACACACGGAGTCAATAATAATAACAGCCAGCGCACTGCCGCACTTGACGTAAGCTCTCTGCTCCGCGCACCTCTTTCACCCATCCGCTAACATCTCCCTCCGCTCCCTTCTTACGGAGCAGGCGATACGCGAGTTAAACGGTCGACCTATAGATCCACCAACTTCTCTATTGTGACGGGGTCGACTCTACACTAGCGAGTGGAGAGTTTATAGTAAGTATTGCTAATTTAAGTTTACGAGAATATCGGTACTGCATTTTTCAGAACAATAGAATAGAATAGAATAGAAATGTTTTTTATTCAAACAAACTTTTTACAAGTGCTTTAGAATCGTCGATGAGTCTACCACTGGTTCGGAATGCCCTTCCTGCCGAGAAGAACCAGCAAGAAACTCGGCGGTTACTCTTTTCAAAACATAACAATTCAATAGATACGATGCTTTGTATGCAGTGTTTCCACAATGAGTGGAAGTTCCACAAAAGCATATCTAATTATAATTCTACACATGTTAAGACGGGCAGACAGAAAGTAGCGCTATTCCCGCCGGTGGGACCCGTTCACGAGCATGACGCATGATCCAGCCATTGCTTCGCTCAACCATATTTGAGGGAACGTAACAACCCGCATCACACGACACCACCACAGAAATATTTAAAGAGCCGTGACATACTTAGGCTACCCATGTTAAGGCATCGAATTGATACTAATATTCAAATATTCATTTTAAGACATGACCTAGACTGCTACATGTACACTTGGATAGCGGAATCAAAGAGCGGAACTGAGCAGAATGAATTCTACAATCTTCACTGGGTATACTGGGTGGGTTATATGGGTGGGATAGTTTTATCGAACTAAATATTTGCATACTGGTGCTCATTAAAAATGAAATAATTTCGTTTCTTTATAGTAATCATCATCATCATCAGCAACCTATCAACGGCTCACTACTGAGCGCAGGTCTCCTCTCAGAGAAGGGTTATAGGCCATAGTCTACCACGCTGGCCCAATGCGAATTGGCGGACTTCACACACCTTCAAGAACATTATGAAGATCTCTCAGGTGTGCAGGTTTCCTCACAATGTTTTCCTTCACCGTTGAAGCAAGTGATATTTAATTCCTTAAACGCACTTGACTCCGAAAAGTCAGAGGTGCATACCCGGGATCGAACCTGCGACCCCCCGAATAGGAGACCACAGTCCTAACCACGAGGCTATCACTGCTTCTTTATAGTACTTAATACTTATCTAATTTTAGTATTTGTTGTTCAACAACAGGATATGATTAACTGAAATTATACACAAGTTAGCGAGCTTTTAATGTATAGCAGTTTTGAGATAGAACCTCGACATCATCAATCTCAAAGAACAGTGGCAGAATTGTACCTCAATGTTTTAGGAGGCGTCTACGAATATGATTTACTTATGCAAAACAAAGTAAATATTCGACTGAAGGCCATTGGTTTACATAACATGTTTATTCAGTCAAGTTAAGACATACGGACAAATGGACGAACGGACGAACGAAGAGGCGGACAAGTGCAAATTCACTCAAAGGTAAACTCAGAGATCTCACTACATTCGGCATTCGGTCAATTATCTATACATATAATAAAACAGAAACGAAACCAATTCTGTACATGAAATAGATTCAAAAAAGGGTTTTTGCGTCTAATTGTGTTCAAGATACAGATATCAAAACAGAAGCTAAATTTTTTTTTGTCTGTTTGTCTGTCTGTTTGTTTGTCCTTCTTTCACGTAAAAACTACCGCACAGATTTCTACAAAATTTTATACCGTGGTAGCTTATTACTCGGGTCAACATCTAGGCTACTTTTTATCCCGGAAAATCAAGGAGTTCCCGAGGGACTTTAAAAACTAAATCCACGAGGACAAAGTCGCGGGCATCAGCTAGTCTCGTATAAATAATGTCATTTATGTATTCAGTTCACTTTATTTTATGTATTTGTAACATCACTATGGCTACTTACCTGAAATAAAATGAATTTGAATTTGAATAATATACCTTGTTTTCGGGTCGCTCCGAACACCTTAATTGCACAAAGGCTTGCAACAACACTGCCCGCTGACCTTACTCTAATCGGTTGACACAGCTTGATACTAATGTGATTATTGTATCGGCCTATACGACTAATTCTGTTTATGAACATACACAGCATTTACTTATACTTAAATAAACAAGACATTTTAACAACCAATGCAATCCAGACTAATATATTATATTATTAGGTCTTTACCTATGAAATTGCCTTTCTTCAGTACTGGTCATTTCAAATAAAAAAAAGTTTGTAATGGCTCTGTATTCTAAATTAAAATTAATTTTGTTTTAAAACCATGACATTCTATTTACAAACTCAGTCTTTTGTTTTTTGATTAGCGTTGTATTTTCATTACATTTGAACATTTTTCGTCATAATGGATACTTTAAAAATTCGTGTAATTATGGAATATGAGTTCCGTCGTGGCACCAACGCGACACAAACGGCCCGTAACATCAAAAACGTTTACGGAGAGAACTGTACAAACGATCGCACAACCCGTTATTGGTTTTCCCGGTTCCGTTCTGGAAATTTTGACTTGAAAAATGAAGCTCGTGGTCGTCCGGAGACTTTGGTTAACAATAATGAATTAAAGCCGATTATGGAAGCTGACGAAACTCAATCTACAGCTGAGCTAGCAGCAGCTTTTGATGTAAGCATCAAAACAATATTGATCCATTTGCGACAAATTGGCAAGGTAAACAAGCTTGATTTAATATAAATAAAAATGAATGTTGGTAAGCGCATAACTCAAGAATGGATGGACCAATTCGGTTAATTTATTTTTTTGTATGTTCCTTAAGGTCCACGGAAGGTTTTAATTTAAAAAAATAATAATTTACTTTTAACTTTTGACAGAACGAAGTCTGTCCGGGCAGCTAGTAGGTAATCTTATATATATAAAAGAAAGTGGTGTTAGTTACACTATTTATAACTCAAGAACGGATGAACCGATTTGGCTAAAAATTGGTGGAGAGGTAGCTTAGAACCAGGAGACGGACATAGGATACGCGTTTCCGTCATGTCACTATAAAACGTGGTATAAGATGGTATAAGAAAAACGCATCTAACATGGAATAACAAAACGCAAATGACAGTGGAATAACAAAACGTAAATGACAGCTAAACGTAATTTTGTCTTTGGTTAAGTATGGTAAAAAATTTAACAATTATAAAAAGTGTTATAATAAAGCATTACTGATATTATAAATGCGAAAGTGTGTTTGTTTGTTGGTTTGTCCTTCAATCACGTCGCAACAGAACAGCTGATTGATGCGATTTTTTGCATGGGTACATTATATGGGTATTTTTTGCATGCATGGGTACCTATAGTAATGGATGTAGTAGTGGTTCCTCAGACCGGGAGATCTACTTTTTATCTCGGATAATGAAAGAGTTCCCGCGGGATTTTTAAAAACTAAATCCATGCGGACGAAGTCGCGGGCATCAGCTAGTATAATGTTAAAAATACAAAAAAATGCGTGAATGTCGTGAAACACTCGGTTGGAACGAAGTTCCTTTTAATAATAAATTAATAATAAAAATAAAAAATCGGCCAAGTGCGAGTCGGGCCTCGCTCTTTTAGGGTTCCGTTAAAAAATTAAATAAAAAGATTTCCATCTACCCACCTACCCATTTTAATTTAATTTTTTTAATTTAATTTAATTTTTATTATTTGTTGTTATAGCGGCAATAGAAATACATAATATGTGAAAATTTCATCTGTCTATCTATTACGGTTTACGAGATACAGCCCGCTGACAGACGGACGGACGGACGGACGGACGGACGGACGGACAGCGTAGGCTTAGTAATAGGGTTCCGTTGGTACCCTTTGGGTACGGAACCCTAAAAATTAGGGAAAAATTCCACACGTAGAAATTATTTAAAATAAAATTGAAAATAGAAAATTCAGTCTGTCGATCTGGGATTCGAACCATCGACCTTTATGCGACTGTAGAAACCACAAGGCTACGGAGATCTAATATTGTAGTGTGAAAATATTGAACACAATGCCAAATTCACATTCAAAAAAGTGTCGGTTCAATTTAGTCTTAATTTTTTCCGTCTAGCCCCCTTTCGCATCGCGCGATAAGGAACTACGTTCCAATAAATATGTCAATATAATCCTGAATCATAAATAAAACTTTAAAACCTACCAATGCTACAGTCAGATATATCAATAAATTCATGCTCTATCATCCGGAATTACTGTACAGAAGAAAATAGTGTAAATGTATCAAGTAAATCTGTTGTAAATTACGTTGGGGCGAGACAGGCGCGCCGACGTAAGCAATTGCCCTGAGCCGGATTTATTTATGCAATTGCGTTTCAGGCGACACATCGGCTGTGCGATCGAATGTGCATTGTACATCTGCATTATTTAGACGCTCTTGCAACTTGTGTATTACATAATGATGCAATGTGGCTGTTGTACACAATTCACAATGTCTACTAAACTAAACTGACAGGTCTAAGAGCCGGTATAACATTGAAAGTTCGCTCATAGCGGATTCGAAAGTTTTGTATTCGAATTGATAGTTAAACATTATACGTTTTTAATAAGCTCGGTATGCGTTAAATTGAAAAACCGAAACAATGTTAAAAAAAATCTAAAAATAATTTTTTTTTTACCGTCATCGCGGATGTTGATTTTTTGCAGTGTATTTGATAGATTTCTTACTTTTTCAGGAAAAAATAACGCATACCACTTTTTTTAGCCGGAAGTATGTCGCATACCTACTTAAAGTATGTGATAGGGAGGAGACTCTTAAGTCTTAGCTTAGGGCCAAACAAAGTGGTTTGCGTAATTTATTTCTGAAAGAATAAGAATTTTTCTGCAAAAAATCAAAATCCGCGATGACGTAAAACTTTTTTTTGGAAAAAAAAAAATTTTTTTAACATTGTTTCGGCTTTTCAAATTAACGCATACTGTGCTTATTATAAACTTATAGTTTAACTATCAATTCCAATACAAAATTATCGAATCCGCATGAGGGGATTTTCAATGTTACCGGCTCCCGATATATAAGCTAAACTAAATTGATAGCTCTATACGTATTGCTGCCCCTTTTTCGCTGGAAGTATTCAGAAAGGTATAGAGTTAGGCCTCCTTTTCGGTAGCTAAAGTCCGCAGCCGAAATTCGGTAAGGACAACATTATAAATTATATACTCTGCACGACTTACGTCATTACCACTACAATTAAGTTACATTGGAGATCGGGTTACACAAATCCTTGTTGTGTACAATGGAAATTATTCGCAGCCCTTTGGCTTCGATTATTTGACAAATAACCTTCAGAACAATAGACTGACCTTTCCGCCCGCGTCGGGAAACCACCCGAAAGGGAGTTTCACACGAAATATTTACGAGAGACGATTCTGACGACCTCCCTGGCTCAGTGGTGAGGTCTTATAACTGGGAGGTCTCGGGTTCGATTCCCGGCGGGGTAAATTTGGGAATTTATAATTTCTGAATTGTCTCTGGTCTGGTCTGGAATAGAATAGAAATGTTTTTTATTCAAATAAACTTTTTTACAAGTGCTTTTGAATCGTCGATGAGTCTACCACTGGTTCGGAATGCCGTTCCTGCCGAGAAGAACCAGCAAGAAACTCGGCAGTGGGAGGCTTTGGCTGTGGCTAGTTACCACACTACCGTCAAACACGTGCCGCCAAGCAATTTAGCGTTCCGGCACGATGGCGATAGGGGGGTGGGGTTGAATGTTCACTGCCATAGCCCTTTCAAGTTAGCCCGCTACCATCTTAGACTGCATCGTCACTTATCATCAGGTGAGATCGCAGTTCAAGGACTAGCTTGTCATCAAAAAAAAAAAAGAGATCTAAAACAGTGTAAGGTTCCTACCACGTATAGAGACGTGCAGTGTTTAAGATCAGTACATTACTAATTGAATCTACTTTGAAAGATTTTTTAAAATATTATATTCGTTAGTAGTTTTCAGCAAACAATCATTTTTGATAGAGCTCTAAGAAACGGTCAATTAAACAAGGTGTACGTCATACGACGTATTACAGACTACAGTATCATTGAATGAGTGGAGCAACTCTTTCTGAAGAATATAGCTTTATAGGTCCATGAATATAAATTACATAACATTAGATAATATTAGATTTAATAAATGCAGGTACAATGTACAGTGATTGACTTTGCATAAAATAATTTTATCTATGCCTTGAAAAATGAGAAACGCGCGTTCATAGTATTACTGTATGTTGATAATCTTACATTGAGATGTAATATTTAACAAACTGACCCGTCTATAAAGTTTCCCTCGTATAATATCATCAAAATTTAGTGTAACGTCTCATTTTCCCTTATGTTCATTAATTTTGTATTTTACTTAATTCTGAACTAAATTTGGTGTAACTGTTTCGAATTCAATCACAATGCAAATTAGCTCCTATTCATTTGTTTGATTTTGTTGACTTTTATTATTTCCTAAAATGATAATAATATTTTTGGAACGAAGTTCCATAACGCACGGTACGGACTTGACGGATGGGGGCTAGGCGAAATAAAGTATAAGAATTTTTCGTCAGGACCAGGTTAGAAAGGGGGGGGGGGGGGGGCACAACGCCATCTCTCGAGATGGCGTTGATGCTAAAAAGGTAATGTTTTCATTATTAGAAGATTATATTATTTTAAATAGATACCATAATTTTAATTTATCAAAAGGAACTTAAGTACTCTTAAGCAGTGATAGCCTAGTGGTTTGGACTGTGGTCTCCTATTCGGGGAGTCACAGGTTCGATCCCGGGTACGCACCTCTGACTTTTCGGAGTCAAGTGCGTTTAAGCAATTAAATATCACTTGCTTCAACGGTGAAGGAAAACATCGTGAGGAAACCTGCACATCTGAGAGTTCATAATGTTCTCGAAAGTGTGTGAAGTCCGCCAATTCGCATTGGGCCAGCGTGGTGAACTATGGCCTATAATCCTTCTCTAAGAGGAGACCTCGCTCAGTAAGTGGGCCGATGATGGGTTGATAATGATGATGATGATGAAGTTGAGGTGAGTACTAGCGGAACATTGCACGCTCTAGTGATATAACATCTCTCTGGGCTTCATAAACCTGCAAATTGGAGTGATAACATTTTGCCGGCATGTAACAGGGGTCAGGGGTTAATCCGGATTTGATAATACTGCTTTGACCTTATAAGCTTAATTTTCGACCAAAAAACCAAACCGACTCTAATTAAATCTGTGTCGTAATGCTTGGGTTGCTGAGGGTTGTAACCCCTGTTTATATATAATATAATGTAAAAAAAAACTTTTTAGTTTTTCTTTTTTCAGAGCAAAACTGCAACATTAAGAAAACCTAACCTCTGACACCAAGTTAGAGGATAAATGTGTGCGAAACAAAAACCCCTTCTTATAATTTTAAGGGATTATCTCCCCAAGGTCACGAATATAAAGGCCAAATTCGTGCTTCCAAAACTGGTCACCCATCCAGTTACCAACTTGGGTCAACGTTGCATTTCCTACACAATCGGTTTATGCATCGCGTTATCGCATTGGGCCAGCAGCGTGGTGGACTATGGCCTATAACCCTTCTCTGAGAGGAGACCTGCGCTCAGTAGTGAGCCGTTGATGGGTTGCTAATGATGATGACGATGAAAAGGAACTTCATTCCAACCGAATGTTTCACGACACTCAAGCATTTTTATTTGGAGGAAAACATCGTGAGGAAAACTGAGGAGTTTTCCAAAATTTTCTGAAAAATATGCGAAGTCTACCAATCCGCGCTTGTCTATGGTGGTCTATGGGCTAAAACCTTCTCATTGTGAGAGGAGACCCATGCTCAAAGGTGATGAATCATCATCATCATCATCCACGATAGACGTCTACCGCTGGAACCACAAAACACGATCTTGTGCCGCCTGTGTCCAGTGGCTGCCAACGTCTCGCCTATGATCGTCCGTCTACCTAATGGGAGGTCTACTAACACTGCACTCCTGAGAGGTCGCCATTCAAGAACCTTTGGACTCCTAACGTCCATCTGAATATGCCTGTCCATCGAAAAAAAAATTCAAAATTAAAAATTATTTATTTCACGTAGGCCAACCTGTGGCGCCAACAGGTGCTACAACCGGCTCGGAAAGCGGATTCTGCTGAGAAGAGCCGGCAAGAAACTCAGCAGAACTGCTCTTTTCAAAATAATCATTTTAGGTACAATATTATTATGTAGCCATTACATTGTAATAAGTTTTTTATACTTCTTGTGGGAAGCTGGATACAAAGCTGATTTAACCCATGCAACTTTGTTAGAATAGAATATAATATTTAATCAATGAGGGGAAGTTCCAAAAAAGCGTATTACAATTCAATTCATGTTAAGACGGGCAGATAGAAAGTAGCCCTATTCTACTCCCACTCTAATATAAATGTGAAAGTTTGTGAGGGTGTATGGATGGACGTTTGGATGGATGTTTGGATGGGTGTTTGTTACTCATTCACGCCACAACGAATGAACCGATTTGGCTGAAATTTGGAATAAAGATAGCTCATACCCAGGACTAACACAAAGGCACTTTTTATCCCAGAATATTACAGAGTTCCAGCGGGAATTAAAAAACCTTAATCCACGCGGACGAAGTCGCGGGCATCATCTAGTTAACCTATAAATTCAAAAGACAGCCATAAAGTTCTTCTTCTAAAATAAATAATATGAGGGGTTTAAATAACATTTTTTTGAAAAGAATGGCCTCCCATTCAATACGGCGTGTCAAGTAGAAAATTCCTCTTCCACGTTAACCTGAGCGAGACCTTTTTGTAAAGAAAACGCCTTCTGGGCATTATTTTTAAATGTATCTCGGATTTTAAAAGCATTACACAACTTCGAAGTGAAAATGGAAACCTATTTTGATTCATTTATAATTGAATAGTTTCGCCTACCACTTCGTCCACGTTGGATTGTTTATATTAACCGACTTTAAAACAGGAGGAGGTGCTGAATTCGTCGGAATCTTTTTTTTTTTAATTTATGTTCACCGATTACTCGAAGACGCCTGAACCGATTTGGAAAATTCTTTTTTAGGGTTCCGTAGTAAACAAGGAACCCTTATAGTTTCGCCATGTCCGTCCGTCTGTCTGTCTGTCTGTCTGTCCGCGGTTTAGCTCAGAGACTATTGGTACTAGAAATCTGTAATTTGACAAGGGTATAAATATCAATCACGCCGACAAAGTGGTGAAATAAAATTGTGAAAAATATTTTTTTTAGGGTACCTCCTCTACATGTAAAGTGGGGATGAATTTTTTTTTCTCATCTATCCCATAGTGTGGGGTGTCGTTGAATAGGTCTTTCAAAAACGTTGTGGGTGTGGGAACACCATTTTTCAATTCAGGGATCCGTTTGTGAAATATGATATTTTTAAGTGCTAAATTTTATTAGAGTCAAGTGTCCCCCCCCTCTGCCAGCTAAATGGTTGTATATAGGATACAAGAAAAAATTCACAGCAGTAGTATATATAATGAATTTTAAAAGAAAACTATCACGGCTAAGTAGGGTTCATTAGTGAAGGAGTTATATCGGTTTTTCTAAGTTAGATATTACACGTAGTGTAAATGGCATATTTTGTAGTATATTATAGTATTTAAACCATGGAACTCAATTTCAACTACGGAACCCTACAAAGCGCGTGGCCCGACACGCACTTGGCCGGTTTTTTCTTTCTAAGGGTATACTTCCGAGGTAGTCCCATTGAAATTTTATCGAAATCGGTCGTCCGGTTTTTAAATATTCAACAATAAATTATATACGTTGTAGTGGCACGGGCGTTTGAAGTCGGTTTTTTAAAAATAATTTTTCATATTAAATAATATTTTAATAGATGACAAAATAGACAGTCCTTGACTGCGATCTCACCTGATGATAAGTGACGATGCATTCCAAGACAGTAGCGGGCTAACTTGGAAGGGGGTATAGCGGGTTTTAATTAAATCCATACCCCTAGTCTTACGCACGCCATCGTGTCGGAACGCTAAATCGCTTCGCGGTAAGTATTCTTTGACGGTAGGGTGGTAAGTAGCCACGAGCAAAGTCAAGATTTAGGTTAAAGTTTGTTTGTGTTAGTTTCAATTTGTTTATAGAAACAATTGTTTTTAAAACAATGATATTGTTTCTTCATGCAAACTTCACAACTCCTTGAGAGATAGAATTAATGAAAAATTTCCTTAGCTTTTTTTCAATATGTATGGCGAGCAAACGAGCAGACGGGTCACCTGATGTTAAGTGATTACCGCCGCGCATGCGTTGCCGGTTTTTCAGTCTAGTTCTCTAGAAGGCAGCATAGAATATCCTTCCTCTGGTCCACAGTTTGACTAATATTCTCCTATCCCCTCCAACTAAAAGCTTATGTTAGGAGTGACACGAAAATTGTATAATATTTTCAAAGTTTCAAAGATATCATAGTCCCTTTATTCACCAACCATACCTAAATCATCCCCTAAGTAGGAGTTTCTTTGCGTAAGTAACACCTAAATACAATTCTTTACCCAATGTCATTTCCACCTTTAGGTGTTCCCCAGAAATTGACAGAAAGTGTCACCTAAATTAGCTTAGGTAGCCATTAAAAGTTAGCTAATGTCGGTGAAAGCGGGCATAGACTTACAGAGACACAGATTTTTTTTTTCATTGCGGGATAGGCTTGCGCTTGACGACAATCAATGCTGGACAGCACTGATGAGGTCTAGGTTGGAGCGCGCTTGCCTAGAAAATGCCTATTCACTCTTGCCTTGAAGGTACTGAGGTTATACGTGGCCGGAAACACAGAAGTTGGAAGTGCGTTCCACACCTTATTTTCTAACAAGAATTTTCGCTTGAGGAATCTTGCAAGGTCAGCTCCTGTCTTAATAAAGAAGACACATAGTAAACTAACGATGTATCTTTTTATTAATATGTATGCGATACAATAACTTGTTTTATTATTATTACCGCGCAGAAGCGGCACGTAGATATAATTTATACGGGCACGTGCCGCTGTTATGTAAATTAAAGTTCAGACGTGAGGGTTATTAATTTAAAACGGGTGATGATATCGCAATGTTAGTTTTATTAAAGTTCCACTGTTATTAATATTCTATATTCTATAATTCGTTCGACTACGGTTGACGAGGTCCCGGGTTCGATTCCCGGGTCGGGCCGAAAAAAAAAAAGGAAATTGGGTTTTTCTGTCAAGAAATTCTCATTACTAGCCCGGAGTTAGGAAAGTTGGCGGTGAGTCACCCCCGTGCCTCGGAGAGCACGTAAAGCCGTCGGTCCTGCGCCTGATCTCTCTCCGGTCGTGTCGGATTTTCCGTCCCATCGGACTATGAGAGTGAGGGAATAGAGAGTGCACCTGTGTCTGCGCACACACTTGTGCACTATAATATCAAATTCAAATTCAAATTCAAAATTATCTATTTCATGTAGGCCAACCTGTGGCTCTTATGACACGTCAAGATTCTACCACCGGTTCGGAAAGCGGATTCTGCTGAGAAGAGTCGGCAAGAAACTCAGCAGTTGCTCTTTTCAAAATAATCATTTTACAATATTAATAAGTAGCTATTACATTGTAATAAGTTTTTATACTATCTTGTGAGCAGCTGGATGCCAAGCTGATTTAACCCGTGCATCTTTGTTAGAATAGAATGTGACATTTCCACAAAACGTACTACAATTCAATTCATGTCAAAGACGGGCAGACAGAAAGTAGCCCCATTCCCGCCAGCGGAACCCGTTCACGAGCAGTATCTCCCGCACAGATGGCTAATCTCTGAGCAGGTTGGCCGCCGTGATCGGATTCGGTCGGGAGGACATTATTATTATTACTATACTGGGTGTAAGGGACACCCTAACGATAACTGATACTAGGGATTCAATACCTGAGGTGGGATTGTCTAAACTTATTCCATTGATCGTAATCGTATTCTAACACAGCGTCAAAGTACAATAAACTACACTCAGAAAAATGTGTATATAGTTTAACTCGCGTATCGCCTGCGCGGTAAGAAGGGAGCGGGGGCGGGTAACGCTACACACGGAGTCAATAATAATAACAGCCAGCGCACTGCCGCACTTGACGTAAGCTCTCTGCTCCGCGCACCTCTTTCACCCATCCGCTAACATCTCCCTCCGCTCCCTTCTTACGGAGCAGGCGATACGCGAGTTAAACGGTCGACCTATAGATCCACCAACTTCTCTATTGTGACGGGGTCGACTCTACACTAGCGAGTGGAGAGTTTATAGTAAGTATTGCTAATTTAAGTTTACGAGAATATCGGTACTGCATTTTTCAGAACAATAGAATAGAATAGAATAGAAATGTTTTTTATTCAAACAAACTTTTTACAAGTGCTTTAGAATCGTCGATGAGTCTACCACTGGTTCGGAATGCCCTTCCTGCCGAGAAGAACCAGCAAGAAACTCGGCGGTTACTCTTTTCAAAACATAACAATTCAATAGATACGATGCTTTGTATGCAGTGTTTCCACAATGAGTGGAAGTTCCACAAAAGCATATCTAATTATAATTCTACACATGTTAAGACGGGCAGACAGAAAGTAGCGCTATTCCCGCCGGTGGGACCCATTCACGAGCATGACGCATGATCCAGCCATTGCTTCGCTCAACCATATTTGAGGGAACGTAACAACCCGCATCACACGACACCACCACAGAAATATTTAAAGAGCCGTGACATACTTAGGCTACCCATGTTAAGGCATCGAATTGATACTAATATTCAAATATTCATTTTAAGACATGACCTAGACTGCTACATGTACACTTGGATAGCGGAATCAAAGAGCGGAACTGAGCAGAATGAATTCTACAATCTTCACTGATATTATAAAGAGGAAAGATTTGTTTGTTTGTTAGAATTGAATAGGCTCCGAAACTACTGGATCCATTTGAAAAGTTCTTTCACCAGTAGAATCCGATATTATCCCTGATGAACATAGGTGATAGAATATTTTCAAAAAACATAGGGATCCGTATAAAAACTTCGATAATGTAACATAAGGTGTGAAAAAAATACCAAAAAAATCCTTCGCTGCGGAACCTATTGACAACAGAGCAAAGTGATGTACTACAGTTTTATAGAAGACAACAATATCTACACAAAAATTCCACAATGCCTTAAGTCTAACTATTACAGTTAGGTCACAGTAACTAGTTTTCCATGTTAAAATATGCAATAGGAACGCCGAAAAATCCTACTAATATATATTATGACTGTGAAAGTGTGTTTTTTTTGTTGGTTTGTCCTTCAATCACGCTGCAACGGATCTACGGATTGACGTGATTTTTTGCATGGGTAGATATAGTTTAGGACCTCAGAGGCTACTTTTTATATTAAATCAAAGAGTTCCCGAGGGATTTTAAAAACTAAATCCACGCGGACGATGTCGCGATCATCAGCTAGTTTAAAATAATATTGCGTTGTCATCCGATTTCCATACACATGCAAAATTTCAGCTCAATCGGATACCGAGACGTGGTTCTAATTCATCTTGCGAGATTTGACCCAAACAAACCTACATACAAGTTACATAAAAGCTTGTAAATAGCGAGAGAGCTAATTAAATCAAGAGAAGCCCATTGCCCAGAAGTGGACTAGCAATTGGTGGTTAGAATGAACAAATGGATTGTAAAACACAAATCCCTATTTAAAAGGACAGCCAAGGATTAATGGTGAAACAAACAGAAGTGGGTACTTAAGGGCACTTAAATTACCTTACCGCGAGATGTAGCGGATTTGGGATTTACTGAATAAATAGGTGTCTGACTTGGGAGAAGAATGAATAGCAATACGTCAGGCGAAGGATGCTATTGAGCGCTCAGCGATAAGAACCAGTGCTGTGACACGGCAACGTATCGATAGACTTGTCGATCAATAATTGCAGTAATACACTAACAGTACGATAGTAAACTTTAGATAAAAGTTATTTCTTAAAGACCAAAAAGAGAATGATTAATTATTCTCGTAAATCTTATATCATTATCTTTTTCCTTTTTTTTAACTCCTTAAATTCAATCTAAAATTACTATGCAAAAAATCGTCCCCACCCATCAACAGATTTCAAACGTATATCAGTTAATACATCACGGTAGCCTGATGATTTTTTATTATGACGACATCCGCCGTACGATTGGGGTTTTCGTGCAAATCGAATTAGAATTATTTATTTATTCATTTTTCAGTGAAGTGTTTTGGATAGCAGTTTAGTAAATTACAACTTTATATAAAAATAACATACAGGAGCATTAACCAACTAGAAAAAAGCTATTGTAAGATGCAGATGCGTTTCTGAGACGCAGAGAAAAAACCGCGCCGCGTGCTGCGCGCGCTCCCTCTCTCTCCCTCTGACCACCTCCGGGCGGACACTTGCGTTGCCTGTCGCCTGCGTCGCGCGCGCGTACTTCAGTGTGCGTAGTTCTTTCGTATTTAAAAAAAAAAAACCAATCATTTTTGGATTGAAAATGGTTATAAGTTTTTTTATGGGACGTAACAATAATGTTAAAAATAGTGCCACGTCCGTTGGGGGGAGGGGACAGTGCCCATACAATTATTTGCATAGTCCTTTATTAACTTTGTTACTGATATAATTTAAATGGGAGAGTGTGTCAGTTCCTTGGTTTCACCTTCAATCACTTAGTAACAGAGCAATGGATCGACGTGATTTTTTTTTTGTTTTGCAGCTGTAATAAATGAATATAGATAAAATTATCAAAAATAGTGTTTTTCGAATTGGGAATGTTTGAATTCTGTTAAAAAGCAGTGTTTTCTGAAACTAGTGAACTGTGGCAAAAATGTTTTAATAAAATTTTAGCTTTAGCTTCACGCCAATTTTGCCGTACAAAATTTTACCAAACTATTTTTTTTCAGTTTAGTTAGAAAATTGAAAAAATAAAACATCATCGAAAACTACAGTTATATTGGCGTGAAATTTTTTTGAAAGGGAAAACGATAGCAGAACACTTTAATGACAAAACTAAAAATTAATCAATTGATTCAACTGATGCGCGTGACTTCATCCGCATTTATTTAGGTAACTATTTTATAAATCCCGTGCTAGTGCCGTCTTCGGGATGCAAGCTATCTCTTTGGCAAATTTCCTCAAGATCATTTAAGTGGTTAATCAATTTTTATATGAAAGGACCCCTAATTTTTTCCCTGATTATGTAGTATCGATTCAAATTACAGACAGCTAAGAAACTGTAACGTTTCGCCCTTCTGATATTTTGATCTTATCTGTTTAGGTAAGTAAAATATATTTTCTATCAATCGATCATGTAGGACGAAAACCACAAAAGTAATTTGGTCAAGTACCGATGTCTCAACTCCCACAAAAGTACTTTAGTGACCGATGTCTCAACTCGCCGTCTCAGAAGTTAAAACCCGCGGCTGTAAAAGAAACCAACTAGAAATAAACTCAAAAAATGGGATGGATTAAAGCAAAATAGTACAGGTAATGGCGTACAGTTATGACTCAACCTTGTGTAATAATGCTTAGTCGAAGTAGAAGAATAGTTCCGTTATGTGAATATCGATAAGATTTCACCAACCCTACAATATTCAGAGCAGAACGGACTAATTTTATTGGGTGGATTTAAAAGGCTATGATAATATACAGATAGGGACCTCCTTCGCTATTCCTTGCTTATTTTCTGTTTCAGGACTTTAAGGATTCACTTAAAGTGATAAGAATTTGAGGAGACCACATTTTTCTGAATAAATTTATCGTTCCGGAGATCCCCAGATAAAATATAATACCTACCCACAGAAGGGGATATAAATTACGGCCACGTTTGGTATGAAAATAAATAAGTTTACCGCACTAAAGTACCGCACTTACAAAAAACTAAAAAGGTACGTTCAAAGTATGTACTTATAATATTATGTACTTGTATCATGTACGTAGCACCACATACCATGGTTTTCGTATTACGTTTGTTATTAAGCTATTGCATAGCTTTTATCGCGGGCTTTGAACTAGGACAAACAGTTTGAGCGCGACCGAATCAAGAAATTCCGTAACGAAAATAAACCTAACACCGTCATTCAGTAAGCGTTCAACATTTTAGAGGTTCACAAGTAGCTCTGTTTGGCGCAGTGGGCGAGCGGCCGCTTTCTTTACCGTATGGTGTATGATGTCGCAGGTTGGAATCTCACTCGCGAAGTAGTGACAGTGCGCTTTTCTTGTTTGTTTGTTTATTAATACTTTTTTTGCATAATTTTTATTATGCAAAAAAAAATATTGCATAAATATTATAATTGCATAAGTTGATAAAAAATGCTATGCAATAGCTTTGACGCGGCAGTCTCCGAGTGCTACCTAATTTTTTATTTTATACTTTCTTAGTCTTAAGTTCTCTTGTGAAAAAAAATATTTTTCTTTTGAGAATGTATCAAATTCTGAAACCAGTACGGGACAGATTAAAAAAAATCTGATACCTTTTTAGGATTACTAAAAATCCATCATAGATTTTTCCTATCCCCTCCATAACAGTAATAAAAAAATAGGGACTGAAGACCTGCCCCCCGATTGACTAAAAGTTGCCGATCAAAATTCTATTCATTTGATAGAATTAGCGTCAAAGTAAAATAAACCATAACATCATTGAGTTAGAGCTCAATTGCATGTATGCAGCCTTATACGTTTAGGTAGTGTATACGTGTACGATACGCTCCATAACGCTCCATGTTAAAATTGGTTGTACTGAATTTGTCACTTTAATTCAATACAGTTAAGGAATATTTTACTTTGTCGCTAATGGCATCAAATGAATACGATTTTGATCCGCAACTTTTAGACAATCGGGGGGGGGGGGGGGGATTTCCACAACACGAGTAGCTGTATTGCTTTAATTTTTAATTTTAGAAAAATATTTTTTTTTTTTTATTATAGGAGACGGAAAGATTTTAAACTTCTAACATGTAAAATTCTCATATCGCGGTGTTTGTTACCAAACTCCTCCGAAACGGCTGGACCAATTTTTATGAAATTTTGTGTGCATATCGGGTAGGTCTGAGAATCGGCCAATATTTATTTTTCATACCCCTAAATGATAGAGTGACCCACCCCTAAATATTTTTGTTGGCGGTACGAAGTTCGCTGGGCCAGCTAGTTTTTTAATATAATTAAGCTATAATACGTGCACATAAAGCGGTAAAAAGTATGATGCGAACTTGAAAATGTAACCACCTTCCTAAGGTAAACCTCTGGAGGTATAAATCTATGGGTGAGATCATAGCTATAGATAGTACTCTGGCTCTGCTCCTGGCTCAAGATATAGTTAAAATGAGACACAAACACGCCCTGACATAAATCTGTCTCGTTTTAACTCCGACTTGAGTCTGAGCTGAGTGAGAGTGCCATCTATAGATCTCACCCCATGACAATCTCAATGGAACCACCTGGGAAGTATACCCTTAAAAAACTTGAGAGGTGTCAAGGGACACCCGGATGGAACGTAGTTCCTTTCGATTCAATTTCGATTTCGACAGACTGAATTTTCTATTTTCAATTTTATTTTACTTAAATAATTTCTACATGTGGAATTTTTCCCTAATTTTTTATAACTTATAAGTTATAAAAAATCGTCCAAGTGCGAGTTGGGCCTCGCTCTTTTAGGGTTCCGTTAAAAAAAATTAAATAAAAATATTTCCATGTGGAAATAGTTTAATTTAATTTTTTTAATTTAATTTAATTTTTATTATTTGTTGTTATAGCGGCAATAGAAATACGTAATATGTGAAAATTTCATCTGTCTATCTATTACGGTTTACGAGATACAGCCCGCTGACAGACGGACGGACGGACGGACAGCGTAGGCTTAGTAATAGGGTCCCGTTAACCCGAGTAATAGGCTTAGTAATAGGGTCCCGAGCCCTAAAAATTAGGGAAAGGTTCCACATGTAGAAATTGTTTAAAATAAAATTGAAAATAGAAAATTCGGTCTGTCGAGCTGGGATTCGAACCATCGACCTTTGGTTGTTAGACGACTGCAGAAGCCACAAGGCTACGGAGACCCAATATTGTACTGCGAAAATACCGAACACAATGCAAAATTCACATTCAACGAAAAAGTGTTGGTTTCAAAAAAGTGTCGAGTGTCGGTTCCTTAATTTTTTCCGTCTAGCCCCCTTCCGCACCGCGCGATAAGGAACTACGTTCCAAAACAAAGTAGAATTTTCCAAATCGGTTCGGGCGTCTTTGAGTAATCGGTGAACATACATAAAAAAAAGATTCCGACGAATTGATAACCTCCTCCTTTTTGAAGTGAGCTAAAAATAATTCTATGACACTAAAAACTTTCCGAACAATCAGTTAAAATAACGACCACCCCATCGGACAAAGGTTGAACCGATTCCACTGCCGTTAAGCCGAGCCGTCCGATCCAAATCTAAATGTAAGCGTCAATGGTTGGCCGATGCCGGCAGATGGGCCGATAGTTACTGGGCTTGCAAAAAATATGACCGCGATTTATTCGAGCGGGTTGGGTGTAAGTTGGAAACTTCGGCGCTTAATTAACTCACACATTTCTTATTTAAGGTGGAAGACACAGTTCTGCCCGCGAAATTCAAATTTAATTTGGTTTTTCGCCATTTGTAAACTAATACGACAAAGTAGGCTTATGGCATTCTAAATGCGACAATGGCAGTATCATCTTCACAGGTTTATATAAAAATCTTTACTTGAAAGTGTCCAGTTTAAGAAATTAATCAAAATAGCGACTAATTTGTGAGTAACTCACGTCCAACTCAGTATTTTGATTAATTTCTTAAACTGCTCACTTTCAAGTAAAGATTTTTATGTAAACCTGTGAAAATGATAATTCTACTGGCGCAATTAGAATGCCATTAGCCTAGTTTGTCGTATTAGTTTACAAATTGCGAAAAAACAAATTAAATTTGAATTTCGCGGGCAGACTCCTATAATCCATCCTTAAATTTATCCTGATAAAGATATGGGCCTCATAAGAAGGCTCAGCTAGGGTCACTCAACGGGCAATGGAGAGCGCTAGACTCGGAGTATCCTTGCAAGATCAAATCAGAAATGAGAAGATCCGTAGAACCAAAGTCACCGACATAGCTCAGCGAATCGCGAAGCTGAAGTGGAAATGGGCAAGGCAAATAGTTCGAAGAACTGATGGTCGTTGTGGTCCCAAGGTGCTGGAGTGGCGACCCCGCACCGGGAAGCGCAGTGTTGGCAGACCCCCCACTAGGTGAACCGACGACATCAAACGAGTCGCAGGGAGCCGTTGGATTCAAGACCGGGGCCTGTTGAAGTCCATGCAAGAAACCTTTGTCCAGCAATAGATGTCTATCTGTTGACTAAGAAGATAATAAAGATATTATATAACCTGTATAATTATGATCTTGTCAAACTTTGCTATGAAACCGGTTTGAGTAGTTCCCTAAGCGGTTCGTACTTGTATCCTATTTTTACGCAAAAGAAATAGTAACTATTATGAACTTACCCTCACACTTTATTTTTTCGGTATGTTTACTATAAGTATGACTCCAGGCGCTCATCTGAATACCTACCGGAGAACGGATAAACCCGATCGGGTTTTTGAATCACCGTTATTATATAACATAATGGAAATATAAAATGTATGTTTGTTTTACATAAATAAAATAATAATAATATCATAGAGCAGTGATAAGTCTTATATTTATGGGGTATCGAGTTTAATTACAGACTCGATTTATAATTTGTGCGCTTTAGAAACTAATTAATTTCCCGTGCTTCAACGAATACGGGAAGGAAAATATCTTGAAGAAACCTGCACGCCTGAGAGTTTGCCATAATGTTTTTAAATGTGCGAAGTCTGAAAATTCACATTGGTCCAGCACGGTGGACTTTTACCATTCTCCCTGTGAGAAGACCTGCGCTTAGTAGAGAGCGGTTGCTAATGATGATCATAATAAAAATGGATTTGCAAAAACAGTAGGTACATTTACGAAAGCGGCATAGGTGTTCCCTTTCATAAAACATGCCACTATTAAAATGGGCCGTTTTTCTCCGCTCGCGTAGCAAGGAAAATATAATAATAATATAAGCCTTTTTAACCGACTTCAAAAAAGGAGGTTCTCTATTTGTCGGAATCTTTGTTTTTTTTAATGTATGTTCACCGATTACTCGAGGATGCCTGAACCGATTTGGAAAATTCCTTTTTTTATTTGAAAGGGTGTACTTTCGAGGTAGTCCCATTTAAATTTTAGCGAAATCGGTCGAGCGATTTTTAAAAAATCAACAATTAATTTTGTAGTGGCGCGGGTGTTTGAAGTCGGTTTTTGTAAAAAAAAAATATATTAAATTATTAATTCGATGCAATGATAGGCCCTTACTGCGATCTTACCTACACTAGCGGCACGCTATGATGGCCGGTTTGACGTTTGTCCGCTCATGAAGTTCCGTATTAATTGATAACGACTTTGAAGGAAATAATTGTATTACTTTATTGACGATAGTGATGTGCAGAGATTCATAAATTTTATCGAATGTAGTTTTAGGTTTAGGACTCAAAATTTATTTATTAAATTGATTTCTAAAATGTATACAAGTGTAGAAAAATCAGTTTGCACCATTTAAGGGGTGAATGTACTTGTGAATATGAACAATTTTCACTATGTGGACAAACCTCTGAAATCGCAAAAAAATATCAGCTGTTTCATACAAAAGGTAAAATTTTTATTTTTATATGATATATACCACAACTCGGCATTTGGTTTTCTAAATTGAAAATTTTTAAAAATGGAATCTAATACGATCGTCACATAGGATCGCTGGCTAGCACAACTACTACCTCCGGCAAACTCGCGTCAATGCTCAATGCAAAACAAAGCAGTTTCGAATTGACGTTGCTTCGAAAAGTATAAACTGTCAGTGCAATGCGATTGTGATATAGTTTTGACCTGGCTTTGGATTTCAAATATTGATACTGCATTACTGTTGACCCTTGCTCGTTAATTTGGACTCTGTTCAAGCCCTTTGTTGTGGATTTCGTCGATATGACCGAACGTACGCAGAGAACTGTTCTAAATAGTCAGACACGTGAGTTCGTAATACGCCTTCGTAACTATTTCGATCGTGAAGCTCAAAATGGAGGGCCAATTTTACCTATAACGTCAGTGGTTGAACGCGTAGCTGATGCGCTTAATATTGGACAACGAACTGTTAGACGGATAACTAAAAAAAAATATGGCGAGACTGGCACAGAAGAAAATAAACTTCACACACCAAAAAAGAGAAAACGAGCAAAACCAGTCGTAGGCATCGATAGCTTTGATGCCGATGCTATCCGAAGACATGTTTACGGCTACTATTTACAGAAGGAGTATCCAACAAGAAAAAAGTTGGTGCATTCACTGAAGGAAGCTGGATTATTCTTCGGTGGGGAAAGTTCTTTAACGAAGATTTTGAAGACCATTGGATTTCGATACAAAAAATGTAACAAACGCAAAATATTGATGGAAAGATTTGATATAGCGATGGCAAGGTATACTTTTTTACGGCAAGTGAAAGAAATCAAAAATTGGCAAAATGTTGTGTTCTTGGATGAAACATGGCTTAATGCTAACCATACTGTAGGCCGTTCTTGGAACGATGACACAGCAGCATCTACTTCCAAAGTTCCTGTAGGAAAAGGATCGCGACTTATAATTTGTCACGCCGGAACCATCAACGGGTTTGTCGAAGGTTCTCTCATGGCTTTTGCGTCAAAAACCACTGGAGACTATCATGAAGACATGAATGGAGAAAAGTTTACTGAATGGTTTACCTCAATGTTGTGTAGCCTCCCTGAACCATCTATTATAATTATGGACAACGCCCCATACCACTCGATGCAAATTGACAAGCCACCTGCCCAATCCCAAAAGAAAGCTGATATCGTCGCATGGCTTCGTAAAAATGGCGTAGATGCAAACATGAATATGTTAAAAGCGGAATTAGTACGTCTTTTAAAAGAAAACAAACCAACCAAGATCCGATACGTCATTGACGAAATAGCATTAGAACATGGGCACAGAGTTATACGGTTACCGCCTTACCATTGTGAGTATAATGCGATTGAGTTGGTGTGGGCTCAAATTAAGGGATATGCTGCAAGACACAATACAGAACCCCCATTTACCACAAAAAAAATGCTAAAATTATTAGAAGAAGCTTGTGAACATGTGACTAAAGGAGACTGGGAAAAGGTTGTGAATAGAACTGTTAAATTAATAAGGGAAGATTATGAAAGAGATGTGAAAATAGATAATATTATAGAAAACGAACATATAATTATTAATGTAGGTGATGATAGCAGTGACGACAGTGAAAATAGTAGTATGGACGAATCTGATTAATTATGGCCTTTTGTGGCACCTTTTTTGGTATCTTTTGTATTCATATGTTTCTTGTGTGCATATAAAGTATGTATATTCATTTTCATTCAAATATTCAGTTCGTTCAAATAAATTAAATAAACATATACATTTTTGTTTTATTAAACCTATTTAATCAGGTACAAAAACAAAACTTAATTGTTTTTTGTTCGAGAATAAATTGACATTCCACATCACTATCTGATCTGTCTATCGGACAGAGCCAGTTGACGCGGCTGAAAACTGATGACGGCCGTCTCGTCTCTTCTCGACCTGAGGTTTTGGGAGAGGTTGAGAAGTTCTATGGACAGTTATATACCACGACACAAAAACCTATTGAAGATCTGGCGAAAGATCCCAGAGCCAAACTGACCCGACACTATACCGAAGATATCCCGGACGTCAGCCTATACGAGATTAGAATGGCTCTCAAACAGCTTAAGGACAACAAGGCGCCAGGTGATGACGGAATCACTGCGGAACTCCTGAAAGCGGGTGGAAAACCGGTACTTAAGATCTTTCAGCGATTGTTCAATTCCATCATCCACGAGGGCACAACGCCGGAAGCATGGCACAGGAGCGTGGTGGTTCTGTTCTTCAAAAAGGGTGATAATACCTTGTTGAAGAATTATAGACCCATCTCGTTGTTGAGTCATGTTTATAAGTTGTTCTCGAGAGTCATTACGAATCGTCTCGCTCGTAGGTTTGACGACTTCCAGCCTCCCGAACAAGCCGGATTCCGAAAAGGCTTTGGTACCATAGATCACATTCATACGCTGCGGCAGGTTATACAAAAGACAGAAGAGTATAACCGGCCACTTTGCTTAGCGTTTGTGGACTATGAGAAAGCCTTCGATTCGGTGGAAACTTGGGCTGTGTTGAGGTCGCTGCAGAGATGCCGGATTGACTACCGGTATATCCAAGTGTTGAAGTGCTTGTATGAAAACGCCACAATGTCAGTACGTATACAGGACCAGACTACGAGGCCAATCCACTTGCAGCGTGGAGTGCGACAGGGAGACGTTATCTCCCCGAAGCTCTTTACCGCTGCGTTGGAGGACGTCTTTAAGCTTCTGGATTGGAACGGGCTTGGCATCAACATAAACGGCGAGTACATCACTCACCTGCGATTTGCCGATGACATAGTAGTCATGGCAGAGACTCTGAGAGACCTCAATACAATGCTCAATGATCTCAGCAGGGTTTCTCAACAGGTGGGCCTGAAAATGAACATGAGCAAGACGAAAATCATGTCCAATGCTCATGCACAGCTCCACCCAGTAATTGTTGAGAACTCTGCACTCGAAATTGTCGACGAGTATATTTACCTGGGACACACAGTCCAGCTAGGTAGGTCCAATTTCGAGAAAGAGATCAACCGCCGAATCCAACTCGGCTGGGCAGCGTTCGGGAAGCTCCGAGATGTCTTCTCGTCCAAAATTCCTCAGTGCCTGAAGACTAAAGTCTTCGAACAGTGCGTGTTGCCAGTGATGACTTACGGATCCGAGACATGGTCGCTAACTAAGGGCCTCATAAGTAGGCTCAGGACCGCTCAGCGGGCGATGGAGAGAGCTATGCTCGGAGTGTCCCTGCGGGATCGAATCAGAAATGAGGAGATCCGTAGGAGAACCAGAGTCACCGACATAGCTAAGCGAGTCGCGATACTGAAGTGGAAATGGGCGGGGCACATAGTTCGAAGAGCTGATGGTCGTTGGGGTCCCAAGGTGCTGGAGTGGCGACCCCGCACCGGGAAGCGCAGTGTTGGCAGACCCCCCACCAGGTGGACCGACGACATCAAACGAGTCGCAGGGAGCCGCTGGATTCAGGCGGCGCAAGACCGAGGCCTGTGGAAGTCCATGCAAGAGACCTTTGTCCAGCAGTGGACGTCTATCGGTTGATAAAGAAGAAGAAGAAGACATCACTATTGTAATGTGTCAAACCGGCCATCATAGCGTGCCGCTAGTTTAATACCTAACGATGCATTCTAAAAATGATTACGGCTATAGCAGGGGTGTGGCACACAAATCATGATTTTAGCCCAACTGCCTGTTTCTCAAATACCAATAGCACGGTAATATTATCATACAGATAATATTACCGTGCCAATAGACCCTTCCGCTTTTAACTTGGTGTCTCTCAAAACAAAGGAAGGGTTCCCCTCAATCTCGAGAGCTTGGACTGTACTTTATTTGATTACCTGTCACTTGTCAGGGTTATAGCCAATGTTCTACAAAACTTGGGCCAACTGAGCCGTGGATTGGTGTAGTATAACGAGTGACGTAGACGAATTGATTTACAATTGGCTATTTGACTGAAATTTATTTATTTATTTAAAAAACCGCTTTAAATAATATGAGACAATGCCATTTTTAGGGTTCCGTACCAAAATGGTAAAAATGGAACCCTTATGGTGAGATTTTCTCCGTCCGTCCGTCCGTCTGTCACAGTCGATTATTTCAGTAACTATTAAAGCTATCGACATGAAATTTGGCACAATTGTGTATAATAGTGGCCCAATATCATTGGAACCAAGAATAATCGAAAATTATTTTTAGTTTTATTAAAAAAGGGGGAAAATCGGGGGTTTGAAATTTCAAAGTAAAATAACTATACCGAGTGGGGGTATCATATGAAAGGCCTTTACTTGTGCATTCTAAAACAGTTTTTTATTTATTTCTATATAAAATAGTTTTTGATTAATCGGCCAAAATGTCGAAAAAAATACCGTTCCCCCCCTTATCTCCGAAGTTTACCAATCGAAAAATCTGAAAAAATTATGGTCAATAGAAGTTTATGTATATTTTACAGGAAAAATAAAAGCAACGCGAAAATTATTTTAGTTTGATTAAAAAAGGGGGAAAATCGGGGGTTTGAAATTTCAAAGTAAGATAACTATACAGAGTGGGCTATCATATGAAAGGCCTTTACTTGTGCATTCTAAAACAGTTTTTTATTTATTTCTATATATAATAGTTTTTGAGTAATCGGCCAAAGTGTCGAAAAAAATACCGTTCCCCCCCCTTATCTCCGAAGTTTACCAATCGAAAAATCTGAAATAATTATGGTCAATAGAGGTTTATGTATATTTTACAGGAAAAATAAAATCAACGGGAAAATTATTTTAGTTTAATTAAAAAAGGGGGAAAATCAGGAGTTTGAAATTTCAAAGTAAGATAATAATTATACCGAGTGGGGTATCATATGAAAGGCCTTTACTTGTGCATTCTAAAACAGTTTTCTATTTATTTCTATATATCAGTTATCAGTTTTCTATTTATTGAGTTTTTGAGTAATCGGCCAAAATGTCGAAAAAATTCCGTTCCCCCCCCCCCCCCCCCCCTTATCTCCGAAGTTTACCAATCGAAAAATCTGAAATAATTATGGTCAATAGAGGTTTATGTATGTTTTAGAGAAAAAATAAAACCAACTCTCTAACTAGCATAGTTTTTTTTTATATTAACAATAAACCTCTACAAACAAAGTTAACGATAAATAAGCAAATTAATATAATATTATCGTTTTACTTTTACTTTTGGAGTACGGAACCCTCGGTGCGCGAGTTCGACTCGCACTTGGCCGGCTTTTTCTTTTTTAAACATCTCAACTAGTCTCGGAATTAAAGAGCTTTAAAGTTACCTGTTAGACAAAGAGAGCGCTATTGTGTTGTGACGTCAAAACACATAGCTCCATACACTCTTCATAGAATAGAATAGAATAATTCTTTTTAGAAAGAGACAGATACAGTCGTAGTAAAATCAAGGTAAAACAGCTTATAACTTATATTTGTTTTTTGACCGATTTAATTTATGTTTTTACAAATGTTATTGATACATGCTACATTTTCGATTATAATTAATGAATATCAACATTTTGACAACATTCAAATACCCAATTGCTGAATTTATTCATTTCCCAGCGCATACGGGCACAAATCTAATTACAATAAAGTTAATTTATTAATTACACTGGGTAAACAACGTTGAATTTTAACTTGATGTCTCATAAAGCAAAGAAAGGGTTCCCCTTAATTTTTAAAGCTCGGAAAGACTGTGCTTTATTTTTAACCGACTGAAAAAAAAAGGAGGAGGTTCTCAATTCAACGCGTATTTTTTTTTGTCGATGTTACTCCATAACTCAGTCAAATCTAAACCAATTTCAATGATTCTTTTCATTTAAAATCTCATACCGTCAGGTTGGTCCCATTTAAATTTGGTGACAATCTGATTTATATCTTCGGCGGCCCCCTATTTTTTACTGTTTTTTTTTTTTATTCAATGACAAGATAGTCTTTGACTGCGATCTCACCTGATGGTAAGTGACGATGCAGTCTAAGATGGTAGCGGACTAACTTGGAAGGGGCATGGCAGTGAAAATTTAACCCATCCCCCTAATCGGTTTCTACACGCCATCGTGCCGGAACGCTAAATCGCTTGGCGGCAAGTCTTTGACGGTAGGGTGGTAACTAGCCACGGCCAACGAAGGCCTCCCACCAGACCAGACCAGAGACAATTCAGAAATTATAAATTCCCAAAATGACCCCGCCGGGAATCGAACCCGATACCTCCCAGTAATAAGACCACAGCGCTCACCACTGCGCCAGGGAGGTCGTCAAAACTGTTATGGAGGGGATGGGAAAAATCTATCTTGGCTTTTAAACTAAACTACCTACTACTGGCTACCTTGGCTAAATAAGGTAACAGATTTTTCTTGAATCTGTCCAAAGGAATATTTTACTTTGACGCTAATGCCATCAAATGAATACGATTTTGATCGGCAACTTTTAGACAATCGCACCTCTGGTTTGTAATGTTATTCCAACCGTGATGAACCAGCAAGTACCTCAGTCACCAAATTAACACCATTAAACAATGTAATAACTGAATAATAATATTGTAAAATGATTAATTTGAAAAGAGCAACTGCTGAGTTTCTTGCCGGCTCTTCTCAGCAGAATCCGCTTTCCGTGGTAGAGTTGGGTTGGCCTACGTGAAATAAATAATTATGAATTTGAATTTGAATTAAATCCATAAAAGCTAAAAGACTATGCTAAAATTATTTATTTATAAGTAATATTACACACAAAGGATCCACGCCGTCGACCGCTTGAATGCTCGCCATCTATCAAACTAGCTTTGAATTCATATTTTATTAGGGGTTTAGTGGGTACATGAGTAATGGGGCTTCTTACTAGGGGCTAGTGCAATTCTGCGATTCGACTTAAATATTGTATGGAGCGGACATGTTGACACTGACGATCTCGTCTCGTAATTCACGACTGCGAGTGTGCTATGTGGTTATGTCGTCAGCTGAGTTTAGCTGAGTCAGCTGACTTTATGTCTGCCCATCTAAAGATAGAAGTTAGTCGGTATGCATTTTGGAACTTCCCTCATTGTGGAAACACTGCATATATAGCATAGTATTTACTGTATTGTAAATTTGTTTTGAAAAGAGCAACCGCCGAGTTTCTTGCTGGTTCTTCTCGGCAGGAAGGGCATTCCGAACCAGTGGTAGATTCATCGACTATTCAAAACGTACTTGTAAAAGTTTATTTGAATAAAAAATATTTATATTCTATTCTATTCTATTGGTCACTAACTCAACTGTCGTTAGTCCACCTACTGAGGGGTCAGTCAACGCTGCATTTTGCGGTGCGAGATCGCCACTCCAGCACCCTGAGACCCCAACAACCATTAGTTCTTCAAACAAAATTCCCCGCCCATTGCCGCTTCAAACTCGCGACTCAATGATTGTATGAATAAAGGGGTTGTTTCAAATATATATGGAGTCTGGGCCAGGTCTGTGTACAGTCTTTCAAAATGTTTGTAGTCATGAAATAGTGATTATTTTTTCATTATTTCTCATTAAAAAGTCCTTTTTACGAGGTAAAATGCGAAATTATTTTGAAAAGTAAAAGCGCAACAACATAGCGTTCTTTTTGACAGTGACACGTACTTACTTACACGAGTCATGATGACATTTGACACAAAAATAACCACAATTGACAGAAATTGACATTCGACATACCAGCAATTGACGTTTGACAATTGCAATGACGTAACGTCATTACAAACATAGACAATAAAAGCAGATGGATTCACTCCGGGAGTTGCCATTCTACAGATGTACCCAATTATCAATTTTATATTTGTAACTCTTATTCACTGTAATTGTACAAAAAGGCATATTTTATTTCAATTTCTATGATTTAATACTATTTTTTGGTATAGCGCACAACTACCTGGCTCAAGATGAAACAACCCTTTTCTGATAAATATTTCTTATGTCACCCCAAGAAGCAAGCTGAAAAAAGAAGCTGTAGCTTACTAATTGGACGGGCGCGGGCACTCTGTACAAGGGTCCTCATACGCGTAAAATATTTGATCCAAGTCAATGGGTACGTGTCAAGCAGACACACATTTGTCTAGACCCTTTGTGCCTTGAGGATACCTATGAGAAGATCAGTCGAACGGCGAACCAAATAAAAGAAAGTACCTACTCGCACGAAACGCTTCAGTTCAACGTTCCTGAAACGAACCGCTAAGGTCCTAACCAACTAAACTACTGACGAACTACTAAGAACTAAAGCGTATCGTGCGAGTTAGTTCCGTATGGACCCCGCCTTTCCGACGTCGGTGTTTCCTCTCATGTATCATTTGAGTACGCACTTTCAAGGCAATGTGAATTGACATCTTCTAGGCAATAGCGATCCAACCTAGACCTCATCACCAAGATTGTCGCCAACAGCAAGCCTATATTGCAATGAAAAAATTACTTTCATTAAAAAGTTGGAGCAAAGTTAGAAAGTAAAAATATTATCCTTTCAAAGGTGAGACAAGGCTTCTTTCAGAGCCTTTAGTGTTTATTGGGTTTGCTGGTGATTGGTCACAATGCGAGCATCTTAGGACCACAACGTATATGGGTTCTAGTAATATGCCAAGCCGAATGGATTAGCTATATAGGAAACTAGTTGATGCCCACGACTTCGTCTGCGTGGATTTAGTTTTTAAATTCCCTCGGGAACTCTTTGATTTTCAGGGATAAAAAGTAGCCTATGTCACTCTCCAGGTCCCCATGCATTGCATGCATACCCATGCACAAAATGAAATCAATCCGTTGCTCTGTTGCGGCGTGATTGAAGGACAAACCAACAAAAAACACACTTTCGCATTTATAATATTACTAGCTGATGCCCGCGACTTTGTCCGCGTGGAATTAGTTGTTAAAATCCCTCGGGAACTCTTTGATTTTCGGGGATAAAAATTAGCCTTTGTCACTCTCCAGGTCCTCAACTATACCCATGCAAAATATCACGTCGATCCGTAGCCCTGTTGCGGCGCGATTTTAGGACAAACCAACAAACAAACACACTTTCGCATTTATAATATTAGTAAGGGTGTGCGCGGATGTCCAACGGCTCCCTGCGTTTCATCTGCTATCGTTGGTCCACGTAGGTCCGCCAACACTGCGGTTTCAGTACGGGGTCTCCACTCCAGTACCTAAGGACATCATTAGATCGTACTATGTGCGCCGCCCATTTTCACTTCACTTCGCGACTAGCTGAGCTATGTCGGTAACTTTGGCTCTCTTGGATCTCCCAATTAGTGGTTTGATCTTGCAGAGATATGGATAAAACGATACCACTGAGGTATCGATACTTTTACTCGATACAGTATCGGTCGTAAAGTATCGATACTTACTCGGTATCGATAGAAAAATATCGATACTTACTCGTATCGATCGATTTCCATACTAAAAATTGGAATAAAAATACTCCCCAAAAGTTTTTCCAAGTGAATCGTTATAGTTTTTAGGGTTCCGTACCAAAATGATAAAAATGGAACCCTTATGGTGAGACTTTCTCCGTCCGTCCGTCCGTCTGTCACAGTCGATTATTTCAGTAACTATTAAAGCTATCGACATGAAATTTGGCATAGTTATGTATAATAGTGGCTCAACATCATTGGTATAAAGAAAAATCGAAAATTATTTTTAGTTTTATTAAAAAAGTGGGAAAATCGGGGGTTTGAAATTTCAAAGTAAAACAACTATACCGAGTGGGGTATCATATGAAAGGCCGTTACTTGTGCATTCTAAAACAGTTTTTATTTATTTCTATATATAATAGTTTTTGAGTAATCGGCCAAAATGTTGAAAAAAATACCGTTCCCCCCCCTTATCTCCGAAGTTTACCAATGAAAAAATCTGAAATAATTATGGTCAATAGAGTTTTATGTATATTTTACAGGAAAAATAAAAGCAACGCGAACATTATTTTAGTTTGATAAAAAAAGGGGGAAAATCGGGGGTTTGAAATTTCAAAGTAACATAATTATACCGAGTGGGGTATCATATGAAAGGCCTTTAATTGTGCATTCTAAAACAGTTTTTTATTTATTTCTATATATATTAGTTTTTGAGTAATCGGCCAAAATGTCGAAAAAAATACCGTTCCCCCCCCTTATCTCCGAAGTTTAACAATCGAAAAATCTGAAATAATTATGGTCAATAGAAGTTTATGTATATTTTACAGGAAAAATAAAACCAACGCTCTAACTAGCATAGTTTTTTTTATAGTAACAATAAACCTCTACAAACAAAGTTAACAATAAATAAGCAAATTAATATAATATTATCGTTTTACTTTTACTTCTGGAGTACGGAACCCTCGGTGCGCGAGTCCGACTCGCACGTGGCCGGTTTTTTTTTGTTCTTTTGAGCATAGATAGGTAAACAAGTTTGCCAACTAAGTACACAAAGTTAGGAAAAAAAATGTGGAAAAAATTTAATAAATGAAACCCAAAAAAAAATTCTTTATAGCGTAGATGAGCATGATGTATCAATTAACGTGTTAAATGAAATAGTAATATTGGTATACCGATACCTACTCGATACTTAGTTTTAAAGTATCGATACAAAAGTACTTGGTATCGGAAGGAATGTATCGAGTAAGTACTTGTATTTACTCGTATCGTTTTATCCCTACGCAGAGATACTCCGAACATAGCTCGCTCCATCGCCCGCTGAGTGGAGGCCCCTACTTTAGGAGGCCCATAGTTAACGAACATGTTTCGGATTCACATATCCTTTAAAATACAATAATTCAAACGAAACTTGTTGGAACGTGCCGAAACATAGTAAAGGAGAAATTAAATCCAAAAACAAAAGTTCGTAATTACAGTTCAACTTTGCTCAACTTTATTCAAAGTTCAATTTACCTACTCCAAAGCACGCACACCGAATTTGTCCCTTAAAAACCATTATAGGGCACGTGACCAATTAGAGGGCGAAGGGTTTGTATTGATTGTGGAAAGCCCTACCTTTGTTTTGTTAAGCTGGGTTTCAGTTTAAAATTTCCGTAGATACTCATTGGAAAAATAAAATATCCTAAAAACTGGAAAACTGTTTGTCGCCTTGCGAACGGTTTTTTTTTATTTTATTTATTTCATCTAGTATGAAATAAATAAAATGAAATAGAACCGTTCTGCCCGCGACTTCGTCCGCGTAGATTAAGGTTTTTTAATTCCCGCGGGAACTCTTTAATTTTCTGAGATAAAATGTAGCCTATGCTAATGCTAATCCTGGGTATGAGCTATCTCCATTCCGAATTTCAGCCAAATCAGTTCATTCGTTGTCGCGTTAAAGGGAAAGATTCAGTGGTAGATTTATCGACTATTCAAACGCACTTGTAAAAGTTTATTTGAATAAAAAATATTTCTATTCTATTCTATTCTAAAAAGAGTAACAAATATCCATCCATCCATCGATATTCCACCCATCCATCATATACTCCATCCTCACAAACTTTCGCATTTATCGACCGAGCGAAGCGAAGGTCTCTGAGTTTACTAGAGCGATTTGCACTTGTCCGTCCGTCCGTCTGTCAGAGCCTTACAACTTTTGAATTACTGAACGTAATTACTTCAAATTTAGATATAATAATTATGTAAACCGATGGCCTCCAGCCGAAAATGGCTTAAAAAAAAAATATCGCGTTACATAAAATTGTTACGTATCATTTTAAAGATAATTTTGAACTGAGTACAAAAATATATTTTTTTTAATTTTTCCCTTAAAATTGACGAAATGGGGGGCTTTCAAAGTGGCGATTTTATACGCTCGCTTGAAGACGCTCTCTAGGAAAATCCGCTATGGATTTTCAAACTGATTTTATGTTTTTAGGTCACTTATATCCTGTACTTGAACAACAAATACTAAAATTATATGAATATTATAAAGAAACGAGATTATTTAATTTTTAATGTACATCAGTAATTCATATAGCATCAACATAGCTTCACAATAATGCTAATAGATGGCGCAGTCAGTAACTATTCCCATGGAACTACGAGTTACGACTAACGACCTATCCCAAAAACAGTTTTGCGTCGACCATTATTATTTAGTTACTTATTATAATACAATAATTGTATTGTAATTTTTTTTGTACCATATTATTCAATTAAAATTATTTTTTAGTTAAATTTTAGTTAAATATTGTATATTTTCTATTCGCGTCGATAGATGACGATTTGTACAGATGCCCGTAACCCGGTTTCACTCGTTAGTACCTACATAATAATTCAATGTTTTCACTAACGTTCCCTAACCTTTACGGGCTACCTATAAGTTAGGTGATTGATGTTTTCTGTCAACTTATTTATCACGATCCTGTACGGGACACCTAAAAGGATATTGGGACGGATGTTAGGACTTAGGATTGTATTTAGGAGCTACCTACGTTAAGAGACTCCTACTTAGGGGATGATTTAGGTATGTTTGGTGAAAACGGGCATAATAATAATGTCAGTTTTGGTTATCATGTATCGATTGAATGAATAATCATGGGATACCGTTACCGCGAGGTCTCAGTTCGGGGCGAACCACTAGTATAGTTAAAACTACCTTATGGGAATTATGGGATACCGCGAAGTCTCAGTTCGGGGCGAATCACTAGTAATATTAGTAGGAAGTAGGATACCAACAATACATTAATATATAGGTAATAATAATTTCTGTATGAAATCATTATATTCCATGAAAACTACACTTGAGAAGTTATTAAACCCCAAGAGATTTTACTATCAAAACTAAAATTTTTAAACTTTAAGGAACATTAATGAAAAAGTGTAAATTAAAAATTTATTTATAAAAAACAAGCTTTTAGTAGCTGCTTACATCTTCAGACTTGGATATCATCTAGGACCAGAGTACGTAGTTTCTTTACTGAGTTCCTATGACCACCTTCCAGATCCATCATCAGATCGGACCTGGTAACCATCTAAAAATAAAGTACTCGTCAAGACGAATCAAACGAGCTGAAACTCGATGGGGTTGCGTCTTTTCATTACAGAGTTGCTATGACCACCTTACAGGTTACCCTTAAACTGGTTACTTAACAACTGGTAGTCAAACTAAATAAAAGCTTGTAAAAATCGGAATTTTTAGATTAAACACTAAAAGAGTTCAATAAAACAGGAAAAAATTTATTAGTCTTGAATGAATGAATTTGCATTAATTAATTCATACTTTTTTTAAATAATTTACACCATACTTAGGTATATTGAACACCACATAACACAGAGGACAAACACGTATAAGACTAAATAATGCCCGCGACTTTATGCGCGTGGATTAAGGTGTTTTGATTCCTGCGGGAATTTCTTAATTTTTCGGAACAAAATGTAGCTGTCCTTAGATGTACCTACCTATAAGCTTTTAGTTTCTTTAACGCATTAGTAAATATAACACTATAACAGCATTGGTCCTTAACTCTATAGGTACTTAGCAATATCTACGTATGATGAAAATTCCAGTCAAACAGAAGGTGCAAAATATAAGTTGAAACACCATTTTCACCTCAAACTAATCAGTCATCAAAGCACCGTCTGAATTGCGAATAAAATCTCTATATAAAAATATACGCTTCAACATGCTAAGTAATGGTCCAAGTCATAAGAACCGCCAAGAAGAATTATTAATCATTTATTTTAACTCAATGCCTGTTCACTTCTGGGCACAGGACCTATAAACCACCAACGCTTAAGGTAGAGGGCAGACTGGTTACTTTTAGCGGCAGCTATCGAGGCGTTTTTATTGCCTTTAGCGTTTAGGCCTCTTGCGACTGCTCGCGTTAAGAGCGCGTGTAACCCCAAAAAAAATCAGATTTCGCGATGAGATAAACCATAGCCACAACCTCATGTGAGGCGCGACAAAAGAAAGCGTTTTGCGCGGAATAGGAGTGTAGTAAGCGCCAAATACTTTGTAACTCGTAAAATATTCATTTTCTTTTCAATTCACTAGGCTACTCTCTTGATAATATCAATCGGAATTTAATGTAAAAATTTTGGCTCTGTAATATGCAACACATTGAAAATAAATGAATATTGGTTGAAAATTAGACCTAACTTCGCGATTTGTTATTATCGAATAAATTTCATCATTTTATGTTTTTGCCCAAACACGTCCCTTGGCAGTATGATGTAATTCTTGCGTGTTTTTTTCGGATAATTGAAACTTGATCTACTACTGTAAAAATCAAATCTGTTTACTGTTAACGAGCGCACTCCCACTCTTAAACGAGATCGCAGCGACTGCCGCGTTTGTTTTGCGCGTGCGAAAATCGCGAATCGCGCTGCAAACGCAAAGGGCCATAAAACCGCCATAAAAGGGCCAAAAAAAAGAAATTTTTTAATTTACACTTGTTTTAGGTTCAAAACGCTTAAGCCTATATTCGTACCACACAACAAAATCCTTCAAATTACTGGGGCTATAAGTAGCGCGAATTGGAGAACTCTTCCCTCCCTTTGCACAGCTCCGTTACAACACTCTGATTGTGTGTTTGGTACCCAACACACACCCATACACACACGAAAACACAACATTTTGTGTAAGTGAGTGTTTGGAGATCGGTGTGGAAACGTCTATTAGAATAGAATAGAATAGAAATGTTTTTTATTCAAATAAACTTTTACAAGTACTTTTGAATCGTCAATGAGTCTACAACTGGTTCGGAATGCCGTTCCTGCCGAGAAGAACCAGCAAGAAACTCGGCAATTGCTCTTTTCAAAATACTTTTACAATATACTTGATAGATATTATTCTATGTATGCAGAGTTTCCACAATGAGGGAAAGTTCCACAAAAGCATACGTAATTATTTCTAATTATAATTCAACACTTGTCAAGACGGGCAGACAGAAAGTAGCTCCATTGCCGCTGGTGGAACCCGTTCACGAGCATGGCGCATGACCCAGCCATTGCTTCGCTCAACCATATTTTAGGGAACGTAAATATTATTATATTTAGACGAAAGGGTTTGCTGTCAGTTTTTAACCGCTGACATTAAAAGGGGGTACTATAAATTTTATCACTTTGTGTGTCTGTGTGTTGTACGTATGTATGTTGTATGTATGTTGTATATCTGTATCATAGAGCTCAAAAGGATGGCATGATTTCAAAATTCAAAATCATTTATTTCATGTAGGTCAACTTGTGGCTCATAAGATCAGTCAAGGCTCTACAACTGATTCGGAAAGCAGCCCCCCGATGTCTAAAAGTTGCCGATCAAAATTGTATTCATTTGATGGCATTAGCGTCAAAGTAAAACATTCCTTGACTGTATCTATTTAAAGTCACAAATTCAGTACAACTGATTTTAACATGGTGCGTTATGGAGCGTATCGTACATACCTAAATGTACAGGTATAAGAATGCATCGACGAAATTGAGCTCTAATTCAATACTGTTATGGTTTATTTTACTTTGATGCTAATGCCATCAAATGAACGTACCTGTTCGATGCCTAAAGTCCTATAGCGTATGTAGAGATCAGTGTTCATCACTCATGATTAATGGAATTGACTGGTATATGATGACCATGACCTAATAGACGTCTTTACAACAAAAATGAACTGATTGTGTAGGTCATGCAACAGTGACCCAAATTGGTAACTGGATGGGTGACCAATTTGGAGGCACGAAATTGGTCTTAATATTCGCGACCTCATTCGTGAGCCCAGTGTTGGCAGACCCCCACTAGGTGGACCGACGACATCAAACGAGTCGCAGGGAGCCGCTGGATTCGCAATCGGATTTCAATTCACGCAATTCGCAAGACTGTTGAGGTCCATGCAGGGGACCTATGTCCACCAGTAGAAGTCTAAAGGTTGATAAAGAAATAAATCAAATCAAATCATTTATTTGCATAGATTGAGTAGTACAATGGTATTACATTATAATAAAAGTGCTCACAATCTGCCGGATAGGCATGCAAAATAATAATATTTAAAAATTCTTATTCTAAGTTTATGTGTATGTACTTAGGTGGTAGAAATAAAGAGCTTTACAATAAGAAACATTTCATAAAAGTAAGTGCTCAGTATAATTTCGAGGAGGTACTATCGATTTAATCTATTTTATTAGAATGTCAAACATAAAATGTATTTGATTAAAAACTTCAACCTTATTCTAAGTAATTAACGTATTAAGAAAAAAGAGATAATCCCTTAAAACAATAAGACGGGGTTTTTGTTTCGCACTCATTCATCCTCTGACATGGTGTCATAGGTTAGGTTTACATAATGTCAATTTTGCTGGGAAAAAACTCATAAGTTTTTTTTTACATTATAATATATAAGCAGGGGTTACAACCCTCAGCAATGAGCATTACGACACAGATTTAATTAGGGTCGGTTTGGTTTTTTGGTCGAAAATTAAGCTTATAAGGTCAAAGCAGTATTATCAAATCCGGATTAACCCCTGACCCCTGTTACATGCCGGCAAAATGTTATCACTCCAATTTGCAGGTTTATGAAGCACAGAGAGATGTTATATCACTAGAGCGTGCAATGTTCCGCTAGTACTCACCTCAACTTCATCATCATCATCATTATCAACCCATCATCGGCCCACTTACTGAGCGAGGTCTCCTCTTAGAGAAGGGTTATAGGCAATAGTCCACCACGCTGGCCCAATGCGAATTGGCGGACTTGACACACCTTCGAGAATATTATGGAGAACTCTCAGGTGTGCAGGTTTCCTCACGATGTTTTCCTTCACCGTTAAAGCATGTGATATTTAATAATATCTTAAACGCACTTAACTCCGAAAAGTCAGAGGTGCGTACCCGGGATCGAACCTGCGACCCCCCGAATAGGAGACCACAGTCGTAACCACTAGGCTATCACTGCTCAGGCACCTCAACTTGACTGATGTCAATATGTCAAAACACATCATTATGCCTTGTGTAACTTTTGAACTGTGCTTTATTTAGTATGGATGAAATGGACGAAGAATTTTTTCATCCATCTTCTGTCCATACAATTGTCAGAATTATGCACAGCTAGCATAGACTTAAAAAGTTATGTACACCAGTGTGGTTAGTCCGAGTTTTAATTCGTCTGATCGTAATAGTTAACTATGACATTATCATCAAAGTAAAATGAACCATAATAGTATCGATTTAAAGTCACAAATTCAATCCAGACTATTTTAATTTGGAGCGTTTTCTTTACGTAAACGTATAAGAATACATACACAAAATTGAGGTTTTACTCAATACTATTATGGTTTATTTTACTTTGATGGTAATGTCATAGTTTATTCATAGTTAACTATCTAATCTTGTACTAATCCTGTAACCAGAAGTGGCCCCTCAGGAGTCAGGGCTACTGAAGAGCTATTTGGTGTCACTATTTTTATCCCCTGATTATTGAGTTATAAGTACGTTCGTTAGTAAATAATGATAAATAAGCCCTGATGAAAAAAAGGGTGCTATGGTAAGTTTGTTTTTCAATATGTCCGTCTGTCTATGTTATGGTAGCGTACAAATGGATGGACTTTAATTTGAATGCGGCTTTATTATTGTAAAGCGAGTTTAACTGGGATGTTACATGGCTGTTTGAAGAAATTCTGTCAAGCCCTTAAAGGGATATCAGCTTTTCGGCCGATGTAGAGATCCGAGATATTTATATTTCCATTTTGATCGTCTGACATAACCGAAAAGAGATCAGGCGTAAGACTTTACGTGCTTTCAATGCAAACGTGCTTGCAAAGTATAAACACCGAAGAAATATACACACCGTCTACTTCCTAACTCCGAGCAGATCTGTTACTGATAATTATGACAAAACGCTTGAACTCAGAACTTTATGAACTGTACAATAAACTTACCACTGATCCAATGAGGCAGTTAGGCTCGTAGTAAGTTATGCTATGTTTATGATCAGGCTCGGTATAGGTATGTATGAAGTTTGCTCCTCCACAGGTTCTATATCTCGATGATGTAGGACTTTTTTAATTAAAGGAGGCCGAAGTTCCTGGTAAGTAAGCTTATTACACATTTTTAGGATCTTTTTAGTATTCAAATGAGATCAGAAACAGCATTAATTAAGAGGAATATGAAACGAGACATTATTAATATAAGTCAACAATTAATCCAGAAAAAAATAAGTGGCACTCTGGGACTGCCGCGGTAAAGCTATTGCATAGCATTTTTTATCAACTTATGCAATTATATTTATTTATGCAATATTTTTTTTTTTTGCATAATAAAAATTATGCAAAAAAATAATTAAAAAACAAACAAACAAAAAAAGCGCACTGCCACTACTTCGCGAGTGAGATTCGAACCTGCAACATCATACATAAAGCGGCCGCTTGCCCACTGCGCCAAACAGAGCTACTTGTGACCTAAAATGTTGAACGCTTACTGAAACGAACGACGGTGTTAGGTTTATTTCCGTTTCGGAATTTCTTGATTCGGTCGCCGCACTCAAACTGTTTGTCCTAGTTCAAAGCCCGCGATAAAAGCTATGCAATAGCTTAATAACGTTTTGGACGGGGACATACTCTTAAATCTTATCTACTAATTAGTAACTCGCAAAAAGTGAAACGAACGAACGTGGCGATGAAACGTTGATGAAGTCAAGTTTTCGATCACAAACTCAGGAGGGTAACCTTAAACCCAAAATTGATATTCTATAGCCGACTCCGTTAATTATGAGCAAAACAATTGCCAGCGTAGGCGGAATAGATAAATAGATTGAGGGCGAAAATTATGAACTAACCAATATTAATACGGCGCAATTAGTTTGGGTAAATGGATACCCATTCCTTGAAAATTGCTATCTGGCGGAATTAACTGAGTATGTAAGACATCATGATACACTTGCGTGCAAAAATATCGACCCACCCCACGCTTTTCTATTTGGAACAAGATATCTATCTCGAAAATATCCGTAAATAAAAAATAACTTCTATTACCGTTTGATAGATGAAAAGAAAAGGTGAGGTTTCACTAACTGTATTGCAAATTGGAACTCAAAATTGGTTACCAACTTTACAGGCTTAAAACGAAAAATGGCTTAATTGACACTAATTTTTAATCACTGATTTCAAAAATATTAAAAAGTTTTCATGTAAAAAAAACACAAATAAACTTGTTTCAATAGCACGTATTGCCACCTCTTGCCCTGATTGTAGCCTCCATCTTGTTCTTCATAGACCTTATCAATTCCTATGGGATACCGTCCCACTTCTATTTGTTTTTTTTTTTATTCGATGACAAAATAGTCCTTGACTGCGATCTCACCTGATGGTTAGTGACGATGAAGTCTAAGATGGTAGCAGACTAACTTGGAAGGGGTATGGCGGTAAAAATTCAGCCCATACCCCTAATCGGTTTCTACACGCCATCGTACCGGAACGCTAAATCGCTTGACGGCACGTCTTTGACAGTAAGGTGGTAACTAGCCACGGAGAACGAAAGCCTCCCACCAGACCAGACCAGAGACAATTCAGAAATTATAAATTCCCAAATTAACCCCGCCGGGAATCGAACCCGAGACCTCCCAGTTATAAGACCGCAGCGCTCACCACTGCGCCAGGGAGGTCGTCAAGATAGCCACTTAGACTGCTTTGGATAGTTCCTGGAGAGTTTCTGGGTGAGGTATGAGTTCTGTTCTAACCCTTCTTTTAAGCTTAAAGCATAAGCAGCATTAAAATTTTGGAAATATCGTGTTTCAAATAGTAAAGCGCGGGGTGGGTCAATATTTTTGCACGCAAGTGTATATAGCTACCAACCTACGTTTATGAGATTCTTTAAAAATTATTGCTCCAGTGTGATGATTGTAATCGCCTCCGATTGGCCGATACTCACACGCTATTGGCTAAAATATATTGTTGCAGAAAGAACGCAATAAATTCACCCGATCTTAATCGAAATTATTAAGACTGTAGCAATTGGGTATTTGTCTGATTTTTTTTTTTAATTTAAAATAACGTTTTTTAATATTATAACACAATGCCATTGTTCTTTTTTAAATATCTCAACTAGTCTCGGAAATAATATTATAAAGCTTTAAAGTTACCTTGTTAGACAAAGAGAGCGCTATTGTGTTGTGACGTCAAACACAAAGCTCCATACACTCTTCTTAGAAAATTTCGTTTAGAAAGAGACAGATACAGTCGTAGTAAAACCAAGGTAAAATAGCTTATAACTTATTTGTTTTTTGACCGATTTAATTTCTGTTTTTACAAATGTTATACTTTCATGTTACATTTTCGATTAAGTATAAATAATGAATATCAACATTTTGACAACAGTCAAATACCCAATAGGGATGTTAACACTAATCACAAATTAATGTTTAGTGTTAATTTTATGATAGTTTGTATTACTAGAATATCAAAAATCACATTTTTATAATTTAATATAACTTAAACTAGCGGCACGCTATGATGGCCGGTTTGACACATTACAATAGTGATGTGGAATGTCAATTTATTCTCGAACAAAAAACAATTAAGTTTTGTTTTTGTACCTGATTAAATAGGTTTAATAAAACAAAAATGTATATGTTTATTTAATTTATTTGAACGAACTGAATATTTGAATAAAAATGAATATACATACTTTATATGCACACAAGAAACATATGAATACAAAAGATACCAAAAAAGGTGCCACAAAAGGCCATAATTAATCAGATTCGTCCATACTACTATTTTCACTGTCGTCACTGCTATCATCACCTACATTAATAATTATATGTTCGTTTTCTATAATATTATCTATTTCCACATCTCTTTCATAATCTTCCCTTATTAATTTAACAGTTCTATTCACAACCTTTTCCCAGTCTCCTTTAGTCACATGTTCACAAGCTTCTTCTAATAATTTTAGCATTTTTTTTGTGGTAAATGGGGGTTCTGTATTGTGTCTTGCAGCATATCCCTTAATTTGAGCCCACACCAACTCAATCGCATTATACTCACAATGGTAAGGCGGTAACCGTATAACTCTGTGCCCATGTTCTAATGCTATTTCGTCAATGACGTATCGGATCTTGGTTGGTTTGTTTTCTTTTAAAAGACGTACTAATTCCGCTTTTAACGTGTCTGACTATTTAGAACAGTTCTCTGCGTACGTTCGGTCATATCGACGAAATCCACAACAAAGGGCTTGAACAGAGTCCAAATTAACGAGCAAGGGTCAACAGTAATGCAGTATCAATATTTGAAATCCAAAGCCAGGTCAAAACTATATCACAATCGCATTGCACTGACAGTTTATACTTTTCGAAGCAACGTCAATTCGAAACTGCTTTGTTTTGCATTGAGCATTGACGCGAGTTTGCCGGAGGTAGTAGTTGTGCTAGCCAGCGATCCTATGTGACGATCGTATTAGATTCCATTTTTAAAAATTTTCAATTTAGAAAACCAAATGCCGAGTTGTGGTATATATCATATAAAAATAAAAATTTTACCTTTTGTATGAAACAGCTGATATTTTTTTGCGATTTCAGAGGTTTGTCCACATAGTGAAAATTGTTCATATTCACAAGTACATTCACCCCTTAAATGGTGCAAACTGATTTTTCTACACTTGTATACATTTTAGAAATCAATTTAATAAATAAATTTTGAGTCCTAAACCTAAAACTACATTCGATAAAATTTATGAATCTCTGCACATCACTATCGTCAATAAAGTAATACAATTATTTCCTTCAAAGTCGTTATCAATTAATACGGAACTTCATGAGCGGACAAACGTCAAACCGGCCATCATAGCGTGCCGCTAGTTTAGTAAATTTATTATAAATGATTTTAAATGCTATATTTATAATCTGTTGTCACGTGACTGCAAACACCAAGAAGAGCGTAATACGTCACTAACCGCGAAACAAGCTGACGACTGTTTACTTCTCTGCATTTTATAATATAGTTTGCAATCTTAGCGACGAATTAATCTGTGAATTATTAGATATTAATACCACGATGGAATCTGGATTCACTAAAGGGAATAGTTCCAACTTACCAAAGATAGATTCTTTGATGGTGGCAAACTTTTTTGCAAGAAACGAAGACTTTTGTGGTTCAGAATTCAGGGACGTGAAAACATCTTTGTAAGTACAGTTTTACGTTTAATACTATTTATCTATCTACGTATACATAAATAACAGTCAAGTACATACGTGATTTTCTGCTTTTTATATTTATTTTATCGTGTTGAGAACTTCGTTTAAATCACTGCTTACAAATTTAGGTTATGTGCGTAAAATAATAAGTTCGTAACAGCTCGTTTCGTTGGTTGTTTCAGATCTTCAAGAGAATCTTATGGCGACGATGCTGTTGGATATGTCCAAATAAATAGAGACCTACATGTGTGTACTATTAAGTGTCGTGTATGCCCTGAACACAAAGTTCGCTCAAAGCCATTATATATATAACCACTTTCTCCTGATTTGCTTATCTTTTGGCACATGAATAAACAATTTTCCCGGTGTAGTAATTGTTGAACTATTACACAGGGGCACTGCACAGATTTTGTAAAACTTTGTGTTCATTTTGATTGTTTGTATTCAAGTAAAAATAAGAAAACACATAAACTCGACATAAAGTCATAAATCGCGACCAATGTTTCGCGGTTAATGACGTCATGTCAGTCAAGTGACAGATGTAGTGTTTTAGCGGGAAAATTCAAAATTACTCTATTTTTGTATATTTTCTCATCGAAAATACTAATATTTATAAATAAAATATTTTTTTTTTATGGTCAACAAGAGTCATTCTTCAAAATAAAAGCAATTCCGAAAAATTGTTAACATCCTTATTGATGAATTATGTACCATGCTCCAATGGTGAAAAAAACATCGTGAGGAAGCCTGCAAGCATAATGGACGAGTCAACGAGTAATCAAGTTAACGGGTGCCATCGCATCGGCGGGAATGGAGCTACTTTCTACCTGCCCATCTTACCATGTATTGAATTGAAAATATGCATTTTTTGGAACTTCCCCTCATTGTGGAAACCTATTGTAAACTTTTTTTTTTTTTTAAATTAAATATTTATTTAGTATAAATGTACAGAAAATTTCATATATACAATACTATAAACCTAAATTTAATTCTAAAATTAAAACTAAAATAAAAACTAATTAAAATCTAAAACCCCATCCAAGCCACCGCAGTGTGGCATAGTACCCAAGATGCTGGCAGCATTACCTCTTTAGATGGCCAGGCTAATCCTTTGGCCAAGGTAGCTGCCAGCTCTTGGATCCCCGGTAGACTCGATCACCTTTTTTGATATCTCTAAAAAAAGTGCGCGAGCCTCCGGGCCCCACGGCCCCAGGGTCTCTACACCAAAAGGCGCAAATATGAAACCACTGTCAAGTTTCTCATATTTGCGCCTCTTAGCCTGTTCGGCGCTAGTAGCCGCTGCACCCGCCACAGAGGAGGAGGAGGGGGGAGGAGGAGGAGGAGGAGGAAGCAGCTAGAGTATCTACACAGGTGGCATCCCACACAAGCGACCTCCCTGTCCTCCAAGGAACAAGCGTCATACCATCAGGTCTCTTGCCATCACTACGTGCCAAACCAATAGGTTCTAATACAGCTGGCACGTGAGCAGTAGCAAGAGACCTGCGGATGATGTCGTTGAGGGCATTGTGGCGGGAGAAACGACCAGCGCTCTTCGAACAGGAGAGCCCGTGATGACCGTAAGCGTCGACGTGGTCACCGCAGTGGCAACGGTGAGGCTGGGTTATTTTGGCGCCAAGCCTAAGACCAACTACCACTGCAAGAGTGGCGTGGTTTAAAAGAGTGCCCAGATTAGCAGAAGGGATAGCATGGAGCCATTGTCCGGATTCTTTCGCAGAGACAGCGAGAAGACGAGCACGGTCTTTGGAATTTGCTTGCATTAACATTGCGTCAAAAGTTTTTTTACAAATAATGTCATCCCACTGTCTCTGGGAAGGAAGAGAAACCGGTAATTGATTTGGGCTAATCGCTGACCAACCATTTCTTGCCTCTGCCAAGTACGACACCTCAATTGATCCCAAAGACTGGGATATAATTTTTCCAAAGAGAGTGTGTGTACTATAAGCAGAGGAAAGAAAAGCTGGCAGAGAGACACTAGAAATTTTGCGGATTCCCAGACCTCCATACCTGATCGGAAGAGAAGCCTGGGCCCATACTTGATCATCTATCGGACAATTTAAGATTTCAGATAGAATATTTTGTATAAAATTATCCAAATTTTCCAATAAATTATTAAATTTCCAAAGAGGTGAACATCTAACGAAATAAGTAAATTTTGGAACAAATAAGCAGAATCGAATGATGGTCATTGCCATATGAGGATTAATATCTAACAGATGATGGGAAGTGTTTTTGAATTTAGAAATTAAGTCAGTAAAAAATTGAGGAACTGAGGCCTCTAAAACAGGTGCTCCTAAGAGGCGAAGTGACTCATCGTTTAAAATTTTAATACCCGGAGCTAAAATATTGATTTTATTTAATATGTGCAGTTTGGATTCGGCCGAAAAAGAATTTGGAATATAAATTTCACATTTATCAAAATTAAGTTCCAAGCCAATAGTTTTAAATTTTGATATAATTATTTCTAAATCCTTCAAAACCGAACTCACTTCGCCGCCCAAGGTTCCATCATCCAAATACCAAACATTGAATTTGGAATTTAGAACCGAAATTATAGGGTGTATGGCTAAACTAAAAATAACTGGTCCAAGCGGATCCCCCTGCTGACAGCCGACAGCGGAGCTCAGAACATTCTTTTTGTGTACGAGCTTTGAAGGTTCCCGGTAGCACTGCGCCAAGTATGGGAAAAACTGTGGAAATTTATTTTTTACTTCTGAGAGGAGGACCCCCCGATCCACTGAATTGAAGGCATTCTTCACATCAATTTTAAGGAGTACCTCCTCCCGGGAGTTAAGGAGAAATGTGCGAGCAGCGTGAACAGCTGCTTCGCATCCCCCCTTTACCCCAAAGCCTAACTGAATTGGGACAAAATTAGAAGATATTAAAGGAAGAATTTTTTTACAGCAAATTTTGGAAACGACGCGCCGAATCGTTGAACCCACTGCTATGGGACGAATACCACCATCCTTTTTTTTAGGGCACATAAATTTGCTCCATATAAGGTTTTAGTTATTTCATGGGGTACTCGTCCAGATAGCATCAGGTTCACCAGATCAGTGATCGATTTCAGAAGGGTACCACCTACGTCAACGTTTGCACCACAAACTAAGTCTTTAAAGTGCTGTGGTGACAAACCATCGAGCCCTGCAGCGGAACCACTTCTGAAAGACATCAGAGCTCCCAGCACGTCATTAGTAGTGGCCTGAAAAATAAAATCGCTATTTGTCGGTGGGTCTGGAAAAGAGGAATCAGGAGAAGGGGATGGGTGTTTAGAACGCAGTGCTTCCAGAGTCTCCGCTGTATCAGGGGCAATTGTGTCACTGGAGAATAAAAGTCGAGCCGCTCCCTTAAGGTCGCCGTCGCTTATTTTGTTTTCAAAAATTTTTTTTTTATCATAATTGTGTTTCAAATATGGATGAGATTGTGTATGTGTCGCGTGTAGTGGATTTAACTGTATGGTAGTATTATAAATGTTGCTTTCATTTAATGTGCAGTTATTTTTTATTTTCTGTGTAAGGGAGAGTAGTCTAGGCAATGGGGCGGTCTGTTGTATGGAGACCCCCGCATCAAATCCTCAGTCGATGAAACTTGGCAGGGTTGTAGTATGGGATGACCCAAAATGTATACAAAAATATCCAAAAAAAAATCCATCCGGAAGTTAGGTATTTATACCTAAAAGTACAAATAGCTCAATATTTTGAACAGAATAATTTCTCCGTCCAATTTTTTTTTACCAAACAAATTATTAGCCTTAATAAGAGGTAATTGACAAAAATCCAAAACTTTTTTCAAACGGAACTGTCACTTTTTAAAGAGGTTTCCTTTTTTGTCCGTAATTTCGACACGAAAATTGCTCGGTCAATTTTTTATTTTTAAATGTCCTTAAAATGTAATTTAGCATAACGTGTAAGAAAATCCAAAAAAAATTTCATACCAAAATTAATTTATCTTACTTCAACAGAAAATTGTTTATAACTCGGTATGCAAAATTTCTCAATCCAATTTCTTTTTTTTATCATAGTGGATAGCCACATTTACACTCATATCCTAAATATCCAAAAAAAATATCACGAAGAACATCGATATTGAAACAGAGTTTTTGAAATCTAACCTGCGTTTTCGCGATAATGTACCTTAATGCTTCAATCATTGGGTATAGTTTAGCGTGCGCGAGCGAAGCGACTTCACAAATAATATATTACTACATGCCTTCTACGATGCTAAATAATAAACATTAATGTGTAACTCAACATTAATTTTATTTATATAACCACTAATTGTAGCGACTTAGCTTCCAGATAATTAATGAGCTATTTCCATAGTTTAATTAAGGGCCCTTAAACATATTTTGTGTCTCCGAATTAGGTTATTTTGGGAAAATTTAAACAAAAACAACAAAAAATTGCCATAACAGCTTATATTAACTAAGATTCATTACCTTAACTGAAAATAAAATAATATGTATCTGCTTCAAACAACCAAAAAATAACATCTTTATTTTGAAAAAGTATAAAAAATTGTGAAGCTTGTGAATGTTTAAAAACAATTGTTTTTTGGCAAAAGCTTCATTGATTACTTTCTTACCAAAAGCTTTTTAACCGACTTCCAAAAAGGAAGTGGCTCTCAATTCAGCACTTATTTTTATAATGTAAAATGCACGGTATTTTAGGATCCCTAATAAAGTGACATGCTATTTTTATTCAAGATTCCTGTATTATGAATGAATACAATAAATAAAAGAGCATGATACTTTTTAGTGATCCTAAAACACCGTGTGTTGTATGTACAGAGGTTTTTTCGAGATTTCTGAACCGATTTGGATAATTTTTAATTCACTTGCTAGAAGAAATTCTCGAGATGGTTCCCCAATAATTTCTGGATCCAACTTTTCAATTCTAATGCCTCATTCTAAAGTCGGGCGAGCATAAAAACACGCCCAACGTCAACATAATGTGTAGAAACTAAAAATATTTTTTTCAACCCACTTGCTCATAAAGTGGCTCTAAGTTCACCGCAATTAGGCACATAATGACACCTATAATCAAACTGTGACTTTTTCATTACTATTATTCACAAGTGAGTTATATAGGTTTTTTTATTGGTTGAGTTGCTTTGTTCTTAAAAAAGTTTCGATACAAAAAAGATCGTGTTCAATAGTACAAATAAATTAATATACTCTCAATTCATGCAACTTCGTATTTAAATAGATAATTTCAACTTGTACATGTTTTTAATAAATAAAACTTTCACTCAAATATAACTTTTGTTTTTTCTGTAAAAACTTGAAATTCCCCATTTTGTACGTGGCTAAAACGCTATCCGCGGAAAGCCAAAAAGAAAGAAACCTCATTATTTTAGTCTATGGCCGATCGCCATTATAAGATGCGTGCGCATAGGAAAACTGATTAATTTTTTCCGCCATTGCGAAAAATTTTGCACAACTCGTTTTCACTGTTGAAATTACAGTTATTAATTAATTAAAATGTCTACAAGTACTAATTATGAAGAAAATGTTTTATGTTGTACACCGCCCGATATAAGATGTGAAGCCCTTAACGTTATAGAAAGTTTACTACCTGAAAACTCCAAGGAAAAATATCTATTAGCGTACCAAAATTTCATACAATGGCAAAACAACAAGAATACGCAGTCTTTTTCAGAAAATGTGTTCATGGCGTACTTTGAAGAATTATCTTCTAAGTAAAAATCTAGCTCTTTATGGTATATATACTCAATGTTAAAAAGTACAGTCCGAACAAAGAATGGAGTGGACTTAAAAACATACTCTCCAGATAACCAATATCTGGCTACTAAGGTTAGTTAAAATAATTTTTTAGTATTATTTTCTTCACAAGTGTGTTGAAAAACGTCGTATGATACACGTGTGTATTGATGATTACCTTCCTCGGCTATCTTAAGACCCTCACCTAACGGCTCGGGCTCAATGGCGTCTCAGCGGCAATCACCAACATTACACACTTGTACCATAATGTACTATTACTTTACAGTGACTTTGGAAGTCGATTTTTTACATCATTATTGAGGTTCTGTAATAAATTATTACTTTTCAAAATTGAACTATACTTAATAAAGTATACAATAATATTTGCTTAGACATTGAAGAATATTTAAAATCCGGAATGAGCGATACCAGTTTGCTTTATTATCACGAGAACCAACACTGAAGGCTGAAGGTGGCATCCCTTCATTGTGAAAAATGAAATGATGATCATTGGCTCCCTACACGCCAACGATGTTGAGCTCCATTAAAGTAATAATGTACTATAATAATAATTAATTGACGCATTGAGATTCCAAAAATTCACTAACTTTGTAATAACCTCGACTTAACAAATGTATAAATCAGAAATGTAAATGTAAAAATATAATATGTGGAAAAAAAACAGAAGTGCTGGCTCATTTTGTGCACAAAGTAACAGCCTGGCTGTCCAACGTGGAAATGCAGCCAGTATTCTGGGCACCATACCACGCCCTGAAATCCCTGAAATACCATCAAACTATGACCCCCCCCCCCCCTCCCCCCCGCCCACTGTGCTCATTCACTTACACACGAATGTGCAAGGCTTTTTGAACCGTGGTGTGTTCCACAAGACTTTTTAAAGTGGTGTGATCCATTGAAGACATTTTTTTAACAGTAGTGGGTTTTCCACAGAACTTTTTAGTGATGCGATCCACTGAGATTTTCTATAGTGGAATATAAGTGGAAATATATTTCGGAATTGATGTATTGTAGATGTATTTTAAATTTAGAAGTTAAGAAGAGATGCGCATCTTGACAAAAGGTTATGAAATTTTTTTGTTTGCCAAAAGATGAGAATTCGAATTCTGAATAAATTTAATTAAAAAATAATTAATAAAAAAAATGATTTGATCATATTATCGTTTATGTATGCTTTTCTGCAAGAGACGTGTAAGTCTAATTCTTCTAATCCGTGAAGCTTATGCTCTAATCCGTAGCCCCTTTTTATGCTGCATTTTTTAATCGTTTCAACTCCTTTTTTTCACTGTAACTTTCTCTAAGCCGGCAAAGCTCTTATTGCACAAAATACAAAATTTTTCAACAAAATAGAAAAAATGTACCTAAACCTTAACTCGCTCCTAAATCATCAATTTTCGGTGAAGAGGTGACGAAAAATCATTTTTATAGTACTAAAAAGAAAGATTTTTCACCAAACCAAAACCAAAAATTGGAAATAAAGGACCAATCTCTGTGTGTAGTAGTTTTTAGTTCCATTGTATTTTGTTCGACTTAGTTACAAAATGATCCGAAAACTCCAATAGTTTAACGGATTTGCATTAGCGCCCTTAAAATTGTGCAGTAATGTCGCTATGATATGGATTTCGTGCCCCTTTTCGAGCGGGATGGCAAATTATCGTTTTCTCGTGAGTGAGAAATAGAGTGATAGACGCGCGACGTACTTTTGACGACGTACTATTTTTTACCTAATTACAAGTTACAAGTTACTTAAAATACAAAATTGCATATTATTATACACTCTTAAAGCAGTTTTTGTCTCAGCATTTAAACTAGTTTTAGATCTGTGTGCGATTTTTCGCTTGAATACCATGACAATATGGTTCAGAACCATTTGACCGACACAGTCACTGTAGTTGCCAACAGTTTTTGATTGAAAATTGAACTGTCGACTCAACGACATACATTCGATTATCGAGTACTGGCTCGCGTCACAAAGGGCAGATACTAATGTCAGTCTCGTCACTGAATAGATAAAGTCTCGTTATAGTCCGGGAGCCAGGTACAAATTCGGTCAATTATTTCCTCTCGAGCGAAACTTCGTGAAACGCATTAGGGATTTATATTATGAAATATTCGCGACCGTCAGCTGCGACTCCGTGGGTGGGGCGGGCAGTGGCAGCCTCCAACGCATGGAGAAAAAAAAAGTTTTTTAGTCATTTCCTCCCATTTGAAAATTTGACAGATTATAGTTTACCTAATATTTTGAAGGAAAACTAAATTCAGCTGACCATAACATGGTCCACCATGTTATTTCTGACTAGCTAGCTGACTTTATTTCTTTTCTATATATCTGTCAAATTTTTAAATGGGAGGAAATTACTAAAAAACTTTTTTTTTCTCCATGCGTTGGAGGCTGCCACTGCCCGCCCACGGAGTCGCAGCTGACCGGTCGCGAATATTCATAATATAAATCCCTAATGCATTTCACGAAGTTTTAATTGGGAGGGACTTGGTCATGAAAATCTGTCACTGGCTCCCGGACATTACTTCAACTCACCACGCTCCTGCTTCCCTTGATGGATTAAATATAAAATATTTCTTTCTAAAATTTTTATAGTTTTTAATGCGCTTGATTATTTTTTTGGATATTTTGATACTTGATACAAAAAAAATAATTGTAATCATATCAATTAAAAAAATGGATGGAGAAATTTTGCACTGTGAGTAAAAGGGTAGTTTTTGAAAAAAATATAGTCTCTTGGTATATTGTTTGGATTTTCAAGTTGTAGGTACAAAACGGCTATAAAAGGACATTCCAGTGAAAAAAAGTCACAGAGCAATTTTTCGCTGCAAGTTACATTAAAAAAACTTATTTTTCAAAATTTGGTGGTTTCAACTAGGAGTATATTTTGGATATTTTATATTTTGTTTCTAGACTTTACATGAATGTTTCAGGTGAAGAAAGTTTTGACCGAGCATTTTGTCGAACCGAGATATTAAGCATAAAATAGTTTAGGTAAAAATACCTAACTTCCGTTCAAATTTTTTTTTGGATATTTATAAAATACGTTTAACTACTGATACTTTATCATTCTGTAAAGTTTCGTCGCCTGAGGAATTGCTGTTGGGGTCCACTAGCTTCATTGCCTAGACTAGAGGTTTTGACTCTTATCCGCGTGTAGCGTGCGGTACGCGAAAGTGAGCAGCAGCTCCCAGCTTCGATAGGTGTTATGAGTGATGACATTATCTATGGTTTTTATTAACGAACATGAAACTGAATGGCGTGATCCTCGAGGAATGCGTCTGATTAATGGGATGGAATTCTTAAATGTACTTAATGATTCGCAGAGGTTATCAACACATCCATTAATTGGAAGGGAAGAAAATGAAATGGGAGGTATCGATGGCGCAAATGACGATTTGTGAACTCTACCTACATGAATTTTTAATCCTTTACTATTTTTAAAATACCGAGGCTGGGAACACTGATCACAACGCACGCTATCCTGCGACATAAAAACCCCAGCTGTCTCAACGTTGTAAACTTGTTTTGAAAAGAGCAACCGCCGAGTTTCTTGCTGGTTCTTCTCGGAAGGAAGGGCATTCCGAACCAGTGGTAGATTCACCGACGGTTCAAAAGCACTTGTAAAAGTTTATTTGAATAAAAAATATTTCTATTCTATTCTATTCCAATGCTGCCAATTTGTATGGACTAGCGTGATGGCCAATAACCCTTATCTAAGAGGAGATCAGCTCTCAGTAGTGAACCGTTGATGGGTTGTTGATGGGTTAATGGGTTGGTGATGATGATGATACAAAATAAAGGTATCAAAACTATTAGGCATTACAAATTGGGTAAACGAGGGAATTTTGTTAATTCGATTATTCCATTTGGAGCGAGTTTAAATGGCGATCCCATTTTGCGTCCGATATCTATTTTCTGATAAAAAACACTTTAATTTAAAACGCAGCGGCAATGGTCCCAGTTAAAACAACATTGAATTAAAATTTTTGTTCAGTTGTTTTGCGATGTAAATTTGTTCTATCAATTCCTTTTAATACAAGCTTTTATTTAACTTGCAATTTAAGTATGTATGTTTAAGTCGAATCTTGCAAGTTGCAAGGCGAATTAGAACCTCTTCCCGGTTTCCGATTGAGATGAAATTTTGTTTATATGTATGTAAATCTGATGACGATGCAATATTATTGTGACATGGATCTCATCTGATGATGGAGCTGAAGATGGCTATCGGAACTCTGTAATAAAACGACGTAAACCCATCGAATTAGGGCTCGTTTGATTCGTCTTGATAAGTACCTACTCTGGTCCTAAATTAATGCCTCAATAGCCAATAAATTAAGCCTCAATAGCCCAACGGTTAAAGGTGCGGACTGAAAACTGAAAGGTCGCAGGTTCGAAACCCACCCGTTGCACTATTGTCGTACCAACTCCTAACACAAGCTTTCCTCTTATTTGGAGGAGAAAGGAGGATATTAGTCAAGTTCAACTTGACTGATATTCTTTAAAAAAAAAATGATATCCAGGGTCTGATGATGAAGCCGGTCGGTGGCTATTGAAACTCTGTACTTAATAAACGACGTAACCCCAGCGAGTTTGATTCGTCGTGATAAATACTCTGGTTCTAGATGGTATCTAGAGACCTTGGGGTCTGATGATGTAGCCAGGTACTAAAAACTTATTTTTTGTTCTTTTTTGTTTTTAATTTACACTTAAGAATACTCTTACTAATATTATAAATCTGAAAGTGTGTTTGTTTGTTCGTGTGTCTAGCTAATGCAACTTTGTCGTACTCACGTCCGCGTCGATGCGTCACCCCTATTCAGGATAGGAATTTTATATTAAGTTTTTAAATGTAGATAGAACCTCTTTAGTTTACTTTACTTTTAAATAAAGGTTAGTAGCCCCCGACAAACAAGCAAAATATTAAAAAAGAATAAAAAACCCGTGCTTTAAAGAATATCAATCAAAATATCAATTATCAAAATGGGAAAAAAAATGAAAAATATATTTTCGTAATCACAATTTTCAATTTGCATTTTTTTTAATATTGTGACTATTGTTAGGAACATAAAAAATCATGTACTTACATTACATTAAGTTGTGTGGATACCATTGTTAATAAGAGTTCTTACAATCTTGGTAATTATTTTTGCTCTGTTTTGACTATCCCCGTTGCTGCTTGATTGGAAGACAAACTGTTTTATTGGTTTACAAACAAACAAACACACTTTTGCATTAGTAAGGTAGGTATTATTCAGGATAGGTACACACTACACCACTAATTTCTTGTTCGTTCTCTTCGTTCTGCTGCTGCGGTATCTACTATAGGCGGGGATGTGCTATTGACCTAAGCGAAGGTTATGCCGTTTTGGAGTTTGAAATGACTATGTGGAATTCAGGTTGAGTTGCATCGTTGCACCGATTACGATTGCTTGTTCGAAATCTGCAAATCCCACAATTTGAACCGAGAACACGGTTATGTTATAGTTGACCAATGTGAGCTAAGAGCTAGTGGAATCACTTAAGTATCTATTGAGGCATTATATATATTTATTTATTTATTCTGTACATACTTAAAAACTAAACTCAGATATAAAAAGGACATGTACAAGGACATCTTATCTTTACAAAATGTGGATAATATCTTCAAGATGCCCTAGGTGTGAGAACAATTGAAGACAAGAGATGCTTTTAGTAGGTACAGAAACGACAAGGGACTATAAACAAAACTATTATTAACTAGTGGTTCGCCCCGAACTGAGACCTCGCTTTATCCCATAATTCCCATAAGGTAGTTTTAACTATATTATATTGTAATTAAAACGCGCCGAATCTGATGACGTCAATCGTCATCTGCTTTCGTGGATGGGATGCGTATTTACAATATTAAAGACAGCGCCATTTATTAACAGTATAGTGAAGTTTTGTTAAAAACATTGATGCCCATTAAAACTTAAATAATTTCGTTTCTTTATAATATTTATCTAATCTTAGTATTTGTTGTTCAAGTACAGAATATAACTCAAATTATGTGTAAGTTTCAATTTTTAAAATAAAGTTGTTTTAGAGATCTAGCCTCGAATAAAATCTCCACTTTGAAAGCCCCCCATTTCGTCAATTTTAGGAAAAAAAAAATACTTTTGTACTCTGTTCCAAATCATCTTTAAAATGAGGTACTGCAACCCTATGAAATGCAAAAAATTTTATTTTACTTCGCATTCGCTTCTATGAGAGCCCCCCTGAAATAAAGATTTTTATAACTTTTTAAGCCATTTTCGGCTGGAGGCCATCGGTTTACATATCATATCTAAAATTGAAGTAATTACGTTCAGTAATTCAGAAGTTATAAGGCTCTGACAGACGGACGGACGGACAGACGGACGGACGGACAAGTGCAAATCGCTCTAGTAAACTCAGAGACCTTCGCTTCGCTCGGTCGATTAAATTTACGAAAAAAAGAGAATGATATAAACTTTTAAGTTAATGCATAGTGTAAGGCTAAGTCGTACCTTTCTTTTTGCTCAATATAAAACTTTTTCATCATATCATCAACAGCAAGCCATCAACGGCTCACTACTGAGCGTAGGTCTCTCCTCAGAGAAGAGTTATAGGCCATAGTCCACCATGCTGGCACAATTTGAATTGGTAGACTTCACACACATATATGAGAACGTTATGGAGAACTCTCAGGCGTGCAGGTTTCCTCACGATGTTTTCCTTCACCCTTGTAGCATGTGCTATTTAATTGCTTAGACGCACATAACTCCGAAAAGTCAGAGGTGTCCGGGATTGAAACCGCGACGTCCCGTAGGAGACCGCAGTCCCATAGTAACCACTAGGTATAGGGCTATAGGCTATCACTGCTAATCTAATCTCTTTAAACGAGCAATTCTTGTATATATATACCTATATATATAATCTGAATCTCGGAAACGGCTCCAACGATTTTCATGAAATTTAGCATATAGGGGGTTTCGGGGGCGATAAATCTATCTAGCTAGGTTTCATTTTTAGAAAAGGTCGTTTTATCCGTGTTTTCAAGCAATGAAAAACCCCTTACAATATAATTAGAATACGAAGGTAAATTTCGCCGTTAATTATGAACTCTCGATAGCTTTGTTAGGTTTCGGACGGTTCCGAAACTAGATGACTCTGGGTCGAGTCCAGACGAATTTTTCCCTAAATTTTATTATTTATATTTTTTATTTTATTTTTTCTAAATATATCATTTCCAAAAAACACGATTTACAAAAAAAAAAACAAAAAAACCGAGCAAAGCTCGGTCACCCAGATATTATAGAACTTAATTGACCTAACAAAATATAAGAATTCTATGTAAACTAGATTCGAGAAATCAAAATTGACAAAAAGCTTACCTCACTTACATAGCTTAAATAGACCGTTAAAGTTAGGGAAGCTTGGTCAAAATGGGCATTAATCGTACTTCCTATTATACTTGTCCTACTCATCATCATCTCCTTGTCCTTGTCCCACGCTATGTGGGGTCGGCACAACATGGCTTGTAAGCCATGTTGTAAGTGGTTCGGCATGACATTTTAAGACCGGCCGCCTGCCTGACGTCAACCCTTTTTGGGAATGCTTTTGTTGTATATTTACTTACTTGTCCTAGTAATCCTACTTACTACTAGATAATATTATAAATGTGAAAGTTTGTGAAAATGGATGGATGGATGTTTGTTACTCTTTCACGCCACAACGAATGAACCGATTTGGCTGTTTGGAATAGAGCTAGCCCATACCCCGAATTAACGTATAGGCTACATTTTATCCCGGAAAGTAAAGAGTTCCCGTGGAAATCAAACACCTTAATCCACGCGGATGAACTCGCGAGTATCATCTAGACTAATATAATTTAGACTCTCTAAATTTTCTTCACATACTTATTATGTAACTGTCTAGGTACACAATTTGACGCCAGCTCTGAGACTATAGGTCCTTTTGCAATGCAAGCGTGTCTAGTTTGTGTTGCACTAGAAATCGCTCAAATCGGATTCTATTTTGATCGTGATTAAATGATTTGTGATCTGCTAGGTTTGAATACGCGTGTACTGTTTACTGTATGTCTGTACATCCCATAGACAGGTAGAGCGTGCAGGAAATGAGATGTTATAGACAAACCTAGACAAGCGGATTAATAATATAAAGATATGTTTGGTCTAGGTATTGGTCTTCTTTTCAAAGGGTCCGATCCTGGGGCTTCGAACAGTGCGTGTTGCCAGTGATGACTTACGGATCCGTGACAAGGTCGCTAACTATGGGCCTCATAAGAAGGCTCAGGGTCACTCAGCGAGCGATGGAGAGACCTATGCTCGGAGTATCCCTGCGAGATCAAATCAGAAATGAGGAGATCCATAGGAGAAGTCACCGACATAGCTCAGCGAGTCGCGAAACTGAAGTGGAAATTGTCGGGGCACATAGCGAAGAGCTGATGGTCGTTGGGGTCCCAAGGTGCTGGAATGGCGACGCCGCACCGAGAAGCGCAGTGTTGGCAGACCCACCGCTAGGTGGACCGACGACATCAAACGAGTCGCAGAGAGCCGCTGGATTCAGGCGACGGAAGACCGAAGCCACTTCCACAAGTCCATGCAGGAGGCCTTTGTCCAGCAGTGGACGTCTTATCGGTTGATAAAGAAAGAAGAAGAAGACGATACGTGTATTTTCGAGTTTACGAAATAGTTTGGCATAAAATATTGTTTAGGAATTTTTAGTTCTACAATTTAAGAGTTATAAAGTTCTGACAGACAGGCAGATAAGTGCAGATCAACAATTTTGGAACGTAGTTCCTTATCGCGCGGTGCGGAACTCGGAAGGGGGCTAGACGGATCGACACTTTTTTGAAACCGACACTTTTTTGAAGGCATTGTGTTCGGTATTTTCGCGGTACAATATTGGGTCTCCGTAGCCTTGTGGCTTCTGCAGTCGCCTAACAGTTAAAAGTCGATGATTCGATGGTTGGTTAGGGAAAGGTTACACATGTAGAAATTGTTTAAAATAAAATTGAAAACGGAAAATTCGGTCTGTCGAGCTGGGATTCGAACCATCGACCTGTGACGACTGCAGAAGCTACAAGGCTACGGAGACCCATTATTGTACCGCGAAAATACCGAACACAATGCCAAATTAATTAATCGAAAGGAACTACGTTCCATCCGGGTGTCCCTTGACACCTCTCAAGTTTTTTTTTTAGTTCTGGGTCTGGCAATTAGTACAATAATTATAGGTGAAATTATATAATTCCTGGGATTCTAAAGTTCCAAACGTCCAGCACAGGTGGTCGGCTATCAGCGAAGCGTGTCACTGACAACTGATAAGGGTGCTGAGGTCGTTCAAAATTAACTTTTCCGACTTACTGTATTAATTTCCGAATCCGGGGCGCTTAGTCACTATGACATTCATCGATATATACCTGTATAATAGAGATATGTACTAGGTTGAAAGAAGTAAGAAATTAAATAATAATAATAATATTTTTGACGACCTCTCTGGCTCAGTGGTGAGCGCTGTTGTATAATTTCTGAATTGTCTCTGGTCTGGTCTGGTGGAAGGCTTTGGCCGTGGCTAGTTACCACCCTACCGTCAAAGACGTGCCGCCAAGCGATTTAGCGTTCCGGCACGATGGCGTGTAGAAACCAATTAGGGGTATGGGTTTGAATGTTCACTGCCATAACCCCTTCCAAGTTAGTCCGCTACCATCTTAGACCGCATCGTCACTTACCATCAGGTGAGATCGCAATCAAGGACTAGCTTGTCATCGAATAAAAAAAATAATAATAATGATTTATTTGCCACAAAAGAACGTACATTAGGAACAATCAACGTAATGCGGCCCTGGCAGCTAAGCTAAGTTTATATACCCGTATGATAGCTGCCAGTGCTTTCCCCGGTATATTCAAGCATATAAACATTCGTAGGTCCAATACACAAGCTTCAACGGTGAAGGAAAACATTGTGAGGAAACCTGCACACCAGAGAGTTCTATATAATGTTCTCAAAGGTGTGTCTTCTTCTTCTTTATCAACCGATAGACGTCCACTGCTGGACAAAGGTCTCTTGCATGGACTTCCACAGGCCTCGGTCTTGCGCCGCCTGAATCCAGCGGCTCCCTGCGACTCGTTTGATGTCGTTGATCCACATGGTGGGGTGTCTGCAACACTGCGCTTCCCGGTGCGGGGTCGCCACTCCAGCACCTTGGGACCCCAACGACCAACAGCTCTTCGAACTATGTGCCCCGCCCGTTTCCACTTCAGTTTCGCGACTCGCTGAGCTATGTCGGTGACTTTTGTGTGTGAATACTGCCAATTCACATTGGACTAGCGTGGTAGACTATGGTATAGGTATATCCCATATCCGAGAGGAGACCTGCGCTCAGTAGTGAGCCGTCAGTTGGTTGTTGATGATGAAGATGACTTCTCGTAGGACCACCGGTAGTGCCACAGGTGAAGTACCTACTCCTACGACCATCAGTACTTTGAACAATTTTCAGTGTAATAGTGCATTGTACGTATTTTTTTTTTAATATCAACCAAGTTGAACTTGACTAATATTCTCCTCTCCCCTCCAAATAAGCGAAACACTTGTGTCAGGAGTGGGTACGACAATAGTGCAACGGGTGGGATTCGAACCTGCGACCTTTCAGTTTTCAGTCCGCACCTTTAACCGTTGGGCTATTGAATGGAAGGTCTTATAAGAATTCTCATTTTCTCATTCATTTCAGAAGAAGCAGTGATAGTCTAGTGGTTAGGACTGTGGTCTCCTATTCGGGAGGTCGCAGGTTCGATCTCGGGTCTCCTGACTGACTCCTGACCTCTGACTTTTCGGAGTCAAGTGCGTTTAAGCAATTAAATATCACTTGCATCAACGGTGAAGGAAAACATCGCGAGGAAACCTGCACACCTGAGAGTTCTTCATAATGTTCTCGAAGGTGTGTGAAGTCCGCCAGTTCGCATTGGGCCAGCGTGGTGGACTATGGCCTATAACCCTTCTCTGAGAGGAGACCTGCGCTCAGTAGTGAGCCGTTGATGGGTTGCTAATGATGATGATGATGATGATAAGAATTCTCACTGCACGACACGTGAGGCGGTGCGTCGCGTGCTAGTTGGATACATGAGCGAACTCTATACTCTATACTACCCGTCCCATTCGATGACTGTTACAAAGTGACGTCTTACGCTACCGTTGACATAAAAATGATTGTATTTTTTGCTATTTACCACGACTGTGACGGAAGCTTTCTTTTCTGGGAATGCTTTTCATGGCAATAATTATCGTCTTGAATTTCGAAGGGCGTGATTTTTATTGTGTTATTTTTCTCCTCTTCGAAGAAAGTCATTAATTAAAGTAATCAAATAGTCTGCGCTATGCAAAACTCTTCTTTTTTATTCATCGTTTAAAACTACACGCGAACAATAGTAACCAAACAACAGTAAATAACTGATTAAAACTTAACAAAAAAAGTAAAATTAAAAATTTTAAAAACCACCGACACAAAAAATAATCTCTAAAAACTAACAAATAATATTTTATACCTATATATAATTATTATTATCGTCACATATATTATGTAAGTTCAAATATTTTTATTTTCCAAGTGTCGTCGTCGCGTCGCGGGCTTTTTAGTAAGTTTATAAAGTATTTTTCCAACAGCGAATTAATTATTACGAATTACATTTAGGTACGAGCGATCTTAAGTTTCATGCAAATATTATAGTCTACGCTCTACGTAATGCTGCGCGCGACACGTGAGGGCAGACGACGTTGACGGTTGTGTCGATTTTGCGAATTTTTCGGAATAAATTCTTTTGTTGCAATCTGCGACTACACCTGTTTTTCTCACTTAGCGGTCCCCCGACGTGACGACGACACTTGGAAAATAAAAATATTTGAACTTACATAATATATGTGACGATAATAATTATATATAGGTATAAAATATTATTTGTTAGTTTTTAGAGATTATTTTTTGTGTCGGGGGTTTTTAAAATTTTTAATTTTACTTTTATTTAGTCCTTTTTAAAGTAGGTATAAATATTAGGAAGGTATTTAAAGTGATTTGTTAGCGCAGTGGTAATTGAGCCTAATTGATCCCATTTAATTACCCACCTTCGAAATCTAAACCTTACTCTAACATGTCATATTTAAAGTCATGGTTACCTTACCATGTTCTTTCAATATCATTGAAGTAATACGGTACCTTTCGAATCGATAGGACATATGGAAGGTAGTCAGATCCCCTCATCAAGTATTAAAGAGCTGATGATCTTCAAACGGCTGATCAGGTCATGGTTACCTTACCATATACTTTCAATATCATTGAAGTAACACGGTACCAAATTTCGAATCGATAGGACATAATATGGAAGGTAGTCAGATCCCCTCATCAACTATTAAAGAGCTGATGATCTTCAAAGGGCTGATCAGGTCATGGTTACCTTACCATATACTTTCAATATCATTGAAGTAACAAGGTACCAAATTTCAAATCGACAGGACATATGGAAGGTAGTCAGATACCCTCATCAACTATTAAAGAGTTGATGATCTTCAAACGGCTGATCAGGTCATGGTTACCCTACCATATACTTTCAATATCATTGAAGTAACACGGTACCAAATTTCGAATCGATCGGACATAAGGAAGTTAGTCAGATCCCCTCATCAACTAGAAAAGAGCTAATAATCTTCAAACGGCTGATCAGATTTTCATGAAACATGGCTAAGAACACTCGGGATAAAATTATCTATGACACAAAAAAAACTCAACGAAAATCGGTTCATCCGTTTGGCGGCTACGCTACCACAGACAGATACACAGATACACAGACAGACACGTTAAACTTATAACACCCCTCTCTTTTTGCGTCGGGGATTAAAAAAAAACGTAACGAAACAAATGATTGAAAAACACGGTACTGACAATCGCGAGCGGTACGTTGTTATCTGTACAAGTGGGTCTGACTTGAGGTGCGGTGCGGGGAGGCGGGAGGGAGCTAGGGGCCAACTTGAATCGAACGTGTAGTACCACGAGATCAAAACTCGTGAACGGGTGCCACCGGCGGGAATGGGGCTATTTTATGTCTGCCCATCTTAAGATATATTGCATTGTTAGTAGGTATGCATTTTTGGAACTTCCTTCATTGTGGAAATACTGCATACATAGCATAGTATTTATTGTATTGTGAACTTGTTGTGAAAAGAGCAACCGCCGAGTTTCTTGCTGGTTCCCCTCGGGAGGAAGGGCATTCCGAACCAGTGGTAAAGTCAGACTATTCAAAAGCACTTGTAAAAAAGTTTATTTGAATAAAAAATATTTCTATTCTATTCTATTCTATTCAAAGGCGTCAAACTAATGTATCTCCTTATACTGTGTCTGTAATAAGTGGGTCTGACTTGAGGTGCGGTGCTGGGAAGTGTGAGGGAGCTAGGGGCCAACGTGTAGTACTACGAGATCAAAAGCGTCAAACTATGTATCTCCTTATACTGTGTCTGTAATAAGTTGGTCTAATTTGAGGTGCGTTCGGGGAAGCACGAGGGGAAGTAGGGGCCAATTTGAACTGAACGTGTGGTACCTACGTCACTGCCCAGTCACCCCTCGCCCCGCAGGGGTCTGTGTAAACACTTCCTACAAAAGATTGGCCGCACAGAAAAGGGCTAATTCGGGAAACGCAGCCAATTTCCCGCCGCCGTCGCGTCGAGGCGGCTTCATTACGTGAATAATTTATCGTAAAAAGGTAACATCGCTCTGCTAATGTTGCCTTAATGTCATTCCTTTCTGTGTATATTTTTTCTATTTGCATTTAAAATACATTTATGTACTTTACATTTATTACTATTTACATTTATTATTTATTTATTTATTATTATTTATGTAATAGGTCTGCACAATCTACCGGTTTTATCTGTAGATATGTCCTTTTACACCATTGGAAGAGATCGCTACGATAAGTCCGCCAAATTGTACACTTGCATTGTTTGCTATTTATATTTAAATTTTATTTCACTATAATCTTTGTGGTGTACAATAAAAGTGTATTCATTCATTCATTAGTATTATTATAATGAAAATATTCCTAAATTATACGCAACTAAAAATTTATTTCTAAATATCAATCAACTAAATAATTAAAAAACTACTTAACTAATCGAATCGATTGTGTCACAGGTACAAGCGTCCTGCTGTACCTATGTACAGCACTCGCCCCTATAGGCTATATATTTAAAAGTAAACACAATTTTTCAAGTCAGTCAAAAAGTATGTCACCATGGCACAAAAAAGAAACTCAAGTATCAGAAAAACACAGAAGCCTTATTCAGAGACCGAAACTCGTTTTTACGTAAAGGGCAACCGCTTTACCGAATAGGCACTACACAAATTCTATACGGGCTTTGTTCAAAAACATTACACAATGTTCAGAACAAAACACGCTGCGCACAAAGGTTATGAAGTGTCGAGACTCCCCCCCCCTTTTCTTTCCCCACCCTCATCTTACTCTTGTAACTTATTAACAAGCTGTACGACCTGCTCAAGTGATGAGTGGTCTGGTTTTATAAGTCCCTGGTTCAATTTCATCATCATCATCAGCAACACTTAATAGGCTCACTACTGAGCGCAGGTCTCCTCTCAGAGAAGGGCTACAACCCACTACGCTGAACCAATGCAAATGAGCAGACTTCACAAACCTTTGAGAACATTATGGAGAATCCTTATGCTTGCAGTTACATCATACATGCACATATGAAAATTCGGCCCCTATATATAAATTAATTTTGAGCGAAGCCGTGACCAAAAGCTAGTTCTAGATAAATGGGTTAGGGAAGTAGGTCAATTATTTCCATCTCTATTAGGTACTCCATATCCATGGATTTCAAATTCAAAATCATTTATTTCATGTAGGCCAACTTCTAGCTCTGACAAGTCAGGAATCTACCAGCGGTTCGGAAAGCTGATTCTGCTGAGAAGATCCGACAAGAAATTCAGCAGTTGTTCTTTCCAAAACAAAAATGTTACAAAATGTAGCTTATCTATCTTGTGGACAAACAAAGCAGATTAGAATAGAAAAGAAATATTCTTTAATCAAATAAACTTTTACAAGTGCTTTCGAATCGTCAAATGAATCTACCACTGGTTCGGAATGGTACTATCCTACTTATCCTACTTCCTACTAATATTACAAATGCGAAAGTTTGTGAAGATTGATGTATGGATGGATGGATGTTTGTATGCATGGATGGAATTATTATTATTATTTTTATTATTTATTTATTTCAACATACTAAATAGCACAGCCAAAAGAACTTACAACTAAAAAGATTTAGAAATATTAACTAAAGGCGTTAATTATTAATTTAACGGTGTTACAACTAATGGTATGCTAACAATTAATGTGATAAATAATTTTAATAATTTTAATAATAATAAACGTTTATTTCAGACGTTTCCATCCATAGTTTGTAAGTGTGTTAGTAACAATTTTTCCTTAATTACTAAGTTAGTGTTTGTTCGTTTATTAAAAACAATTAAATACATTTTTTTATTATTTTACTTGCCCAATAGCTACCGCCACACAGTAGTTTAGTATGGGGCAGTCATAACTGCATTATAATTTATTGATTGTTTTTTTTTATAATATTTTTTTTTTTTACAATTAAACGAAACCATACGAATTACATTATTCTGTATAGCACTGTTAGGTTGTACTGTCATTATCTATTGTATTTAGTGGCGGTATTCGAGTATCGTTCCTTGTACCGTCTATATACCAAACCAGTAGGCCAAAATTTTCCATCCAAAAAGATTCCAAGTTTTCTCGTAGGTACCGTGACTTTAAACGAATTAAAGGATTTTTCATTTCTCTGTTTAAGCTGCTCGACACCTAAGCATTTCTCCCCCATGTCAGAAATATGCTCCAAAATATTGTCCACAGAAACCGATTTATGGGCACGTGAAACATATATGGAACAGTGCAAATCAGCCACCTGAATTTTGCACACCTCGCATGTTTTTTAATTTACGCTTCTTATTTGTCACAACCGTGAAAGGAGCATTCTTGTCGTCCGGCAATATTTCACTAAAACTCGTGGCGTCGCACGCCGAGGCAGGTACGGGCCACAGGTATTTTATGATCATCCACTTTCCAAACTAGTATAAACTGTATCTTGGAAAGTAGGAACTTCCCTCTATGATACAAACATATTATTTGGTAGCAGTTACGGAACATTATACCTAAAAAGATTGATATTAATTTGTTACTCTTTCACGCCACAACGAATGAACCGATTTGGCTAAAATTTGGAATTCCCAGGATTAACACATAGGCTACATTTTATCCTGGAAAATTAAAGAGTTCCCACGGGAATTAAAACCTTAATCCACGCGGACAAAGTCGCGGGCATCGTCTAGTTTGATAAACAGTGGAGGATAGAATCTATTTCAAAATACCCATCATCCAAATAACGCTATAGGCATCACAAATAGCCCCAAAAGCACTCAAATAAGCGATGCATTCAATTCCGTTACAAAATAGTTTGCCTCAATTGGAAAACAGGCCAATTAACTATCATTGAATTTGAAAATGCACAATTGCCAACTAAAATTCGGACAGAGAATTTAGATTAGATTATCGACCGAGCGAAGCGAAGGTCTTTGAGTTAACTAGGGCGATTTGCACTTGTCCGTCCGTCCGTCCGTCCGTCCGTCCGTCTGTCAGAGCCTTATAACTTTTGAATTACTGAACGTAATTACTTCAAATTTAGATATAATATGTAAACCGATGGCCTCCAGCCGAAAATGGCTTAAAAAGTTATAAAAATCTTTATTTCAGGGGGGCTCTCATAGAAGCGAATGCGAAGTAAAAAAAAAAAAATCGCGTTACATAAAATTGTTACGTATCATTTTAAAGATAATTTTGAACTGAGTACAAAAATATTTTTTTTTTAATTTTTCCCTTAAAATTGACGAAATGGGGGGCTTTCAAAGTGGCGATTTTATACGCTCGCTTGAAGACGCTCTCTAGAAAAATCCGCTATGGATTTCCAAACTGATTTTATGTTTTTAGGTCACTTATATCCTGTACTTGAACAACAAATACTAAAATTATATGAATATTATAAAGAAACGAGATTATTTAATTTTTAATGGGCGTCAGTAATTCATATAGCATCAACATAGCTTCACAATAATGCTAATAGATGGCGCAGTCAGTAACTATTCCCATGGAACTACGAGTTAAATTCAATGTTTGATAAATAATTCAATGTTTTCACTAACGTTCCCTAACCTTTACGGGCTACCTATAAGTTAGGTGATTGATGTTTTCTGTCAACTTATTTATCACGATCCTGTACGGGACACCTAAAAGGATATTGGGACGGATGTTAGGACTTAGGATTGTATTTAGGAGCTACCTACGTTAAGAGACTCCTACTTAGGGGATGATTTAGGTATGTTTGGTGAAAACGGGCATAATAATAATGTCAGTTTTGGTTATCATGTATCGATTGAATGAATAATCATGGGATACCGTTACCGCGAGGTCTCAGTTCGGGGCGAACCACTAGTTTATATGAGTTTGTTATACGTTAATGTTGCCCTAAATTAGATATAGTGTACATTGATAAAAGTTTTAAATTCTTTTTTAAAAACCGATTTCAAATGCCCGCAACTACCGATTACAAAGTATTAAGTAATTAAAAAGCGCTCGACCGATTTCGATAAAATTTAAATGGGAGCACCTGGGAAGTATACCCTTTCAAACAAAAAAAAAGAATTTTCCAAATCGGTTCAGGCGTCTTCGAGTAATCGGTGAACATACATAAAAAAAGATTCCGACGAATTGAGTCTTTGAAGTCGGTTAAAATTTGACGTAACATCCGTTATATCGATTTTGGTCGTATAAAATGTAGCCTATGTCACCCGGACCGTCATACCGAATAAATTGACACCTCACTCATCAAAACGGGCTCAGTATTTTAGGCGCTACGTGGAACATTCGTAAGTAAACACATAAACACATGTATACAATACATACATATGTAGAATGCTTAAATCATTTTCCGTTTGATTTTTCCGTAGATGGGTGAAAAAATAATTTTTCATCATACCTATTCGAAAAACGAATATTGGCTTCAGAGGACAGCGGGAGCAAAATTTCATTTTAACTCCATGGGATTTTTCATTTCTCTCTTCTGATTGGTCCGCGTAATAGTGCTTTAGCATACTAAAGCACTAACGCGGACCAATCAGAAGAGAGAATTCAAAAATGTGTCGAAATTCAAAAATGTTTGAGAAGCTGTTGTCTACGATAAGTCACGTGATCAAATTTGTCGATTAGACATATAAGCCCATACTTCCAACATAAATATTAATGTTTAATTATTTCATAAAAATTTATTTGTGTTTTATTTAAACTTTCTGTCTATATTCTATACATAGTAGGTTGATACCCCTAGCTTTTTCTCATAGGTAATGATGAAAAATAGTGTGTGTCATGCGGGGCCAAAATTTTTTGTTCTCGGGCGGCGTATATTGAATTCCTCGCTACGCTCAGGATTCTACTTTAGAATCCCTCGCTGCGCTCGGGAGTCTACTATAGAATCCTTCGCTTCGCTCTGAATTCAAAATAACGCCCTCGTGGAACAAAAAATTCCTTTGGCCCCATATAACACAAATAACTATTATCTCTTTCAAATCATAGTTTTTGGAGAGACAGAGTTAATAATTTCACGAGCATAAAAATAAGTCGAGCGTAAAGTTATTTTAGCAGATATTCAATACAACAACTGTCAGAACGCACAATTTACTCCTTGGTTAAACATCTCGCGACGTTGGTGAAATCGGCAGTTAAACTGTTACTCTTCATCCTACTAATATTATAAATGTGAAAGTGTGGATGTTTGGATGTTTGTTACTCAATCACGCAATAACGGCTGAACGGATTTGGATGAAATTTGGCATGCATGTAGCTTTTGACATGGAAAAGAACATAGGCTACCTTTACCTTAAGTAGTTCCCGAGGGAAAATTGAAATTTTTTTACGAGCTAAGCCGCGGGCAGACAGTTTTGAAATTTGGTATGCATGCCACATGCATGCCACCTATGCTATTGAAAAGGCTATACTTTCTATACCGGTATATACTTTCTATACCGATCTCTCAAATAGTTCCTGTGGTAAGATTAAAAATTGTTAACGAGCGAAGCGAACCAGTAATTCATTTTTATATCATTCTAGCTTTATATTTATAGCGGCGCAAGCGATAGCATGGGTGTAAATTTTATTCCATTTTTTATTACTTTCACATTTATCATTTTTTTGTATCCAATTCTGAAGTCCACGCAGACGAAGTCGCGGGCAGAAGCTAGAATATTACAAAGGTGAAAGTTTGTATGTTTGTTACTCAATCATGTCGCAACGATTGAACCGATTTGGCTGACATTTGTTACAGATAGATTGTAGTCTGGAATAGCACATAGGCTTTTTATCCCGGGAAATAAGAGAGTTCCCGCGGGAGTACAATACCTTAATCCACGCGAACGAAGTCGCGGGTATCATCTAGTTTCTAAATAAAGTCTGATGTCATTTGGTATTTTAATAATATAAAATATTCTGTAATAATAGGTAGGTACTTACGTTAAGGTTAAACAATATAATTTCTAAATAATCATTAAAATCGTTTAACATCCTTTTACAAAATGCAGCACTTTTACTGTATTGTAAATGTACCTACGGAAGGAGAAGAAGTAAGAAATAAACAAAATATGAAAAGGCCTTTCACAATAACATCCCCTCGAAGGAAACTTGGGGAAGTGCAGGAAATGGGGGGAAGTCGTCCCGCGCCTCGACGACGTGGAAATTACCTACTTTGTTTTTGTCGGGTTCAACAGTGTGGAGAGGCTCTAACACAAAGTTGGACGTACTCTGAGGATACTTGCTTGTGTCATCTATAAAAATCATCGCTTTTTTGACGACCTCCCTGGCTCAGTGGTGAGCGCTGTTGTCTTATAACTGGGAGGTCACGGGTTCGATTCCCGGCGGGGTCAATTTGGGACTTTATAATTTCTGAATTGTCTCTGGTTTGGTCTGGTGGGAGGCTTTGGCCGTGGCTAGTTACCACCCTACCGTCAAAGACGTGATGCCAAGCGATTTAGCGTTCCGGCACGATGGCGTGTAGAAACCAATTAGGGGTATGGGTTGAATGTTCACTGCCATAACCCCTTCCAAGTTAGCCCGCTACCATCTTAGACTGCATCGTCACTTAACATCAGGTGAGATCGCAGTCAAGGACTAGCTTGTCATCGAATAAAAAAAACTCGTGTCGCGATGTATGTTCGGGATTAAATCGAAAACTACTGAACCAATTTGGATCAAACTTCGTAGCTATCTGTAATTTAGGCCAACTTTAAAGATAGGATCGTTTTTATCTTAATTATTGACAGCATATTTGTTATTGCAAATTAAAATATGTTAATTAATGTAATGTTAATAAATTACAGTTCGAGATTTAGGTTGCTAGGCAACCTAGCAAACTAAATCTCGGACGATGTTAGATTGAGGGTTGTCTAGATTGTGCTATAATTTTGCATTACTGATATTATAAATGCGAAAGTGTGTTTGTTTGTTGATTGGTTGGTTGTTGTTCCTTCAATCACGTCGCAACAGAGCAACGGATTGATGCGATTTTTTGCATGGTTATAGTATGGGTATGTAGCACAGATCAAATTTGATCTGTGGTATGTAGTATGGGTGTAGTACTGTGTGCTCAAACCGGGAGAGCTACTTTGTATCTCGGATAATCAAAGAGTTCCCGCGGGATTTTTCAAAACTAAATCCATACGGACGAAGTCACGGGCATATACGTAGTTATTAGGTTCGCCGGAGTTTCAAATTAGTTTCGCTGAGCTATCATACCCACATAGAATAAAAAATACAAACATCATCAAAAGCGCTCTTAAGATATTTAGATATTTTTGTAACCATTTTTGTAGTGAAAATTCTTTCAAACATGTAAGTGTGATGAATATCATCTGTATTAGGTTGTCGTATTGAATTTGCCCAATTTCAGGGAGTTTGTATCTCAATGACTTAAATAATATTGTTGCGATACTGAAGTAGGAGCAGTGATAGCCTAGTGGTTAGGACTGTGGTCTCCTATTCGGGGGGTCGCAGGTTCGATCCCGGGTACGCACCTCTGACTTTTCGGAATCAAGTGCATTAAAGCAATTATAATATATCACTTGCTTCAACGGTGAAGGAAAACATCGTGAGGAAACCTGCACATCTGAGAGTTTCTATAATGTTCTCGAAGGTGTGTGAAGTCCGCCAATTCGCAGTGGGCCAGCGTGGTGGAAAGGAAACCTGCACGCCTGAGAGTTCTCCATAACTTTCTCAAATGTGTGTGTAGTCTACCAATTCAAATTGTGCCAGCGTGGTGGACTATGGCCTATAACCCTTCTCTAAGACGAGACCTGCGCTCAGTAGTGAGCCGTTGATGGGTTGCTAATGAATGAATGAATGATGATACTGAAGTGGCAATGGGCAGGGCAGGGCATAATATCAAATTGTGCCTTGCCCATTGCCACTTCAATTTCACAACTTATTGAGCTATGTCGGTTACAATGGATCTAACTACGGTTGAAGAAAAAATATTTGCACGAAAATCACACAAGAAGATACGTATTTTACTTATTAAGATTCTCCCAACATTTTTATCTCAACTTAAAATGTACAATTAATTAAGCTTTTCTTAAGAGGAAACTCGCAAGTCTTAACTACTGATATTAAACTAACATTTTGAGATATATATTATATTCATTTTTATAGTTATTCCGCCAGCGTAATATAAATTTATTATTCACGTAAGACGCATTCCGTTAGGGTTGTCAGTTTATTGGTTATCAAAAGAATCTCAAAGAATTACAGACGACGCACAGCCAAAAGCGGTTGATTTAGAGGTTTCAAATTTAGAGAAAATATTCCTGGAGTACTCTGAAGATACAGTAATGAAATTTAAGTTAAGCATATTTACTTTTGCTCTCGACTACAAACCAACAAGCAAACACACTTTCACATTTATAAAATTAGTAAGAAATTAAGAAGTATGCAGAAGTATTACGACTATTCTATTTACATCTAGCTGACCCGGCGAACTTCGTACCGCCAATTTATCTATTTAAATAAAATAAATAAACTTATCTAATAAAAAAAAACTACCATATATTTCAAGTTGGACCAAATTACAGATAGTTTCGAAGTTTGATCAAAATTGGTTCAGTAGTTTAGGAGTCCATCGCGGAAAAACAACGTGACACGTAATTTATATATTATATTAAGATATAGAATTATAGAAGATACAAGATCTCATATTATACTTAATTACATTATGGTTTATTTGTAATATAATTAAAAAAAGTCAATTACATTGTTTTATTCAAAATCAGTTGTGTCCAGAATGTTTTAAATTTTTAACTGGAGTGGTAACCCTATCGCTTATATAGTAGGTACCTACAGGATGTCTGATGCAGTAAGCCTTTGAAGAACGCTTTACGCTACGTTCAGTACAGTGCTCTTTGTATCTGTTTTCAAATTGTTGCTATTTTTTCACCCGACTGCGCGACGCAAAGGAGTGGTAATGTGTTTATCAGTCTATGTATGAATGTATGTTTGTTTGTTCCTTTGTGGCACTCTAGAGACCAAACGCGTGGGCCGATTTTGATAAGTGGCACGTCGTTAGATTTGCCATGCCAGCGCGAGTGTCAACGAGAACATAAAAGTTTGAAAATATTCAGAACGGTGGATTTTGTAAGCCATAATATGGGGTTCAAAAACTTTTTTTTCTTCAAATCCTATTGAGTGTGGTATCAAATTAAAGAGTTTGAAAAGGTGATTACGAAAATATATTTTTCATTTTTTTTCTCATAAATTTGATAGTTGATATTTTGATTGATATTCTTTAAAGCAGTCGGGTTTTTTATTCTTTTTAGGGTTCCGTACCAAAATGGTAAAAATGGAACCCTTATGGTGAGACTTTCTCCGTCCGTCCGTCAGTCCGTCCGTCTGTCACAGTCGATTATTTCAGTAACTATTAAAGCTATCGACATGATTTTTGGCATAGTTGTGTATAATAGTGGCCCAACATCATTGGAATAAAGAAAAATCGAAAATTATTTTTAGTTTTATTAAAAAAGGGGGAAAATCGGGGGTTTGAAATTTCAAAGTAAGATAAATATGTATCATATGAAAGGCCTTTACTTGTGCATTCTAAAACAGTTTTTTATTTATTTCTGTATATAATAGTTTTTGAGTAATCGGCCAAAATGTCGAAAAAAATACCGTTTCCCCCCCCCCCCCCCCCCCCCCCCCCTTATCTCCGAAGTTTACCAATCGAAAAATCTGAAATAATTATGGTCAATAGAGGTTTATGTATATTTTACAGGAAAAATAAAACCAACGCTCTAACTAGCATAGTTTTTTTTATATTAACAATAAACCTCTAAAAACAAAGTTAACGATAAATAAGCAAATTAATATAATATTATCGTTTTACTTTTACTTTTGGAGTACGGAACCCTCGGTGCGCGAGTCCGACTCGCACTTGGCCGGTTTTTTTAATATTTTGCTTGTTAAGAATGCTAATTAAAGCCAAGCTGACTTTTACTAATATTCTCCTCCCCCCTCCAAATAAGCGAAAAGCTTGTGTTAGGAGTGGGTACGACGATGGTGCAACCTCGATCAAACCTGCGACCTTTTCAGTTTTCAGTCCGCCCCTTTAACCGTAGGACCAATGAGGCTTCGTAAAAAAAAGAATTTTGTAATAATATTGTCGTTGCTTAGTGCACAAATAAAATTCTTAAGGCTTGTTTTAATTACTCCCATTTTTTAACCGACTTAAAAAAAAAGGAGGAGGTTATCAATTCGTCGGAATCTTTTTTTTATTATGTATGTTCACCGATTACTCGAAGACGCCTGAACCAATTTGGAAAATTGTTTTATTGTTTTAAAAGGTATACTCTTGTTTTACCCGCGCCACTACAAAGTATAATTTATTGTTGATATTTTTAAAACCACTCGACCGAGTTCGATTAAATTTAAATGGGACCTTCGAAGTATATCCTTTTAAACAAAAAAAGAATTTTCCAAATCGGTTCAGGCGTTTTCGAGTCATCGGTGAACATACATAAAAAAAGATTCCGACGAATTGAGAACCTCCTCCTTTTTTAGAGTCGGTTAAAAATTCAATTCGCAACTCGTGAATGTTCTAACATTCACGTAAAATTGAAAACACAATTGTGTGTATGAAAAACCCAGAAAGCAATTTTCGAATTACGACGGTGTGTGGAGTCACCAACTTTCCATACAAAAGGGATGGGACGGGCATTGTTGGGTGCACAATCGCGGGTTGCATGTGACTCATAATAAGTCAGACTTCATAATTCATACAACTTCCTACTACAAAAGCTCTGGACGGCTTTCGTTGGGAAAATTTTTGATGTTTTTAAAACTTTGTAAGCCACATAGCTCAGCGAGTCGCGAATCTGAAGTGGAAATGGGCGGGGCAAGGTCGCTAACTAAGGGCCTCATAAGTAGGCTCAGGACCGCTCAGCGGGTGATGGAGAGAGCTATGCTCGGAGTGTCCCTGCGGGATCGAATCAGACATGAGGAGATCCGTAGGAGAACCAGAGTCACCGACATACTCTCACTCACTCTCTATCGACACTCGCTGAGTTCAGCGAGTCGCGATACTGAAGTGGAAATGGGCGGGGCACATAGTTCGAAGAGCTGATGGTCGTTGGGGTCCCAAGGTGCTGGAGTGGCGACACCGCACCGGGAAGCGCAGTGTTGGCAGACCCCCCACCAGGTGGACCGACATCAAGCGAGTCGCAGGGAGCCGCTGGATTCATGCGGCGCAAGACCGAGTCCTGTGGAAGTCCATGCAAGAGACCTTTGTCCAGCAGTGGACGTCTATCGGTTGATAAAGAAGAAGAAGAAGAAGAAAGCGTATTGTAACAAGTAACAACCTCTTAGGGTCTAGACGGGCGGTTCAGTTTTGAAGGACAATAATTCAAACTTCAAAATTAAAAAAAGCGTGAGTGTCGTGGAACACTCGGCTGGAACGAAGTTCAGAATCAACGCCATCTCTCACTACATGTTAGAACCATCTCGTAAAAAACAGACATTAAAGCAAGTTCAAGTAAGTTCACGTTGTCCACAATAGATGGCGTTGGTAAATTTTGCCGCAAATATTTTGTTCGGAATTTCTCTTCTTTAAGACTTTGACCCAGAAATTAAATAAGTACAAGGACATAATCTGAAGTCAGGATTCGAATCCCGAACCAATAGTTTCATTCCTTATTTTTACCGCTGCGCCATCAAAGCATTGAAGGAACGTGTATAATAAACGAAGGCAAAAAGAGCCGTGACGGAAAATTCTTACGTTAGCAACAAGGGTCGTGACCGAAAATTATTATAAATTTTTTTAACCGACTTCAAGAAAGGAGGAGGTTATCAATTCGTCGGAATCTTTTTTTATGTATGTTCAGCGATTACTCGAAGACGCCTGAACCGATTTGGAAAAATCTTTTTTTTGTTTGAAAGGGTACACTCCCCGCAGGTGGCCATATAAATTTTATCGAAATCAGTCGAGCGGTTTTTGAAATATCAACAATAAATAAAATACTTTTTATCTACTCCCATGCTGTAAATCCTCTATAAAAGATTCTGAAACAGTTAGCTTATTGCCAACATTAAAACACCCAATGTCATAATAACCATAATGTCTTCCAAACGGATGATATAATGTTGTACTGAATTTCATAATAATACTCCTTTGTTTTTTTTTCGATGCCTTCTACGCAAAGGGATGACTCAACAGACATGAGACAGCCACATTCTTACTGCTCGATACGTCGTATCTGTATGAATTTCTGTATGAATAAAAGAAATGAATATTATGAAAAAAAAACAGAACATCGTCATTCACGCGCGTTTCACTACCAGAATGCCACGCACCGTAAAAAAAAAGTAGGTTATTCGAATCCCCGCCATTTTTCTTAGATATTTTTATTGTTTTGTTTCTTTGTTTTGTTTACAAAAAAATGAGCGATTCAAGTTTTTACAGCACACCGCCAGATATTTTAAACGCTGCAAAAGACATTTCCAGCAAACTACTACCGGAAAAATCAAGAACGCATTATGAAAAAGCGTATCAAGATTTTATCAATTAGAAAATACCAAAGAGAAGTAAATCATTTTCTGAAGAAGTGCATGGGAGTAGATAAAGTCTTGTATGCAACTGTTGTTAATTAGGTATTAAAACACTCATGTCATATGTATATATATATCATGATAAACCCACATTTGTGTTTTAATACCCCTTATTATATTACAACAGTTGCATAAATAACTAGTATAGTGTGTGTGTAATGTAGTAAAGTGGGAGTTTGAAGTCGGTTGTTTAAAAACAATTTTTTATAATATTAAATCTAGTCTCCATTTGCCAAACCGTCTGAAAAGGAACAAAACATTGGATTCGGTGGATAGACATTAGACGCGCCAGCCCCTCTAGCCAAGTTACACTTCGTTGTGTCTATTCTCTTTCTACGATAGCTGTCACCTGAAGTTTTGGCTAAAGCTAGACTAGATGGCGCTGCAGCTGATCAAAGACAAAAGTGTACTGTTAATATTTCGCGGCATTTTTTAGTGTTTTTTTAGGGTTCCGTACCCAAAGGGTGCCAACGGGATCCTATTACTAAGCCTCCGCTGTCCGTTCGTCTGTCAGCGGCCTGTATCTCGTAAACCGTAATAGATAAACAGTTGAAATTTTCACATATTTTGTATTTCTATTGCCGCTATAACAACAAATAATAAAAATTAAATTAAATTAAAAAAATTAAATTAAAATATTTCCATGGGTACTGGAAATATTTTAATTTAATTTTTTTTAACGGAACCCTAAAAGAGCGAGGCCCGACTCGCACTTGGCCGATTTTTAGCATTTAAAACATTTATAATACAAACAACTACAACTATCGTAGCAAGAGAATAGACACAACGGAGTGTTACTTGGCTACAGGGGCTGAAGACTCATTTGCAACGAATCGCTAATAAACTCCAAACATCAAAGTCTGGAACATCGGCGCAAGGTTGCCTGTCTGTCGGTATTCTACAGGAAATATTTAGGAGAGTATGCTCAAGAACTATTCGAATTAGTTCCTCTATGTATTCGAATTAGTACCTACCATCGAACCGCGAGGCATCGCTCGAATCTGCACCGCTACTCGGTCGAAATTCCACGATCCCGCACTAAGCGCTTTGCTTCCTCATTCCTAATACGCACCGCTAAAATTTGGAATGCCCTTCCGGCTTCCGTTTTTCCAACTAACTATAACTTGGGTACCTATAAACCGAGGGTGAATAGGCATCTTCTAGGCAAGCGCGCTCCATCTTAGACTGCATCTTCACTTACCATCAGATGAGATTGCAGTCAAGCGCTAGTCTATATATTTAATAATTAGTGATAGAAAAAATTATTTTTAAAAAGCCGACTTCAAACGCCCGCGCCACTACAAAGTACCTACATAATTTATTACTGATATTTTAAAAACCGCTCGACCGATTTCGATGAAATTGCTATGGGACCACCTGGAAAGTATACCCTTTGAAAGAAAAAAGGAATTATCCAAATCTGTTCAGGAGTCTTCGAGTGATCGGTGAACATACATTAAAAAAAATAAAAAGTTCCCAATTAATTGATAACCTCCTCCGTTTTTGAAGTCGGTTAAAAAAAAGAAAAAAAAAGCAGTTTTTTTTTAAAACAAAATATTACATACAATATTATTATGTACTCGTACAATATTGTAATAAGATGTGGACAGCTGGATGCAAAGCCGACTGTTCCCATACAAGTTTGTTATTAAGACATTCATTAACTTTGTTATAACTTCGACTAAAATAGCGTGTTATAACCAACTTCAAAAAAGGGGGAGGTTCTGAATTCGTCGGATTTTTTTTATGTATGTTCACCGATTACTCGAAGACGCCTGAACCGACTTGGAAAATTCTTTTTTTCTTTCAAAGGGTATACTTCCGACCCATTTAAATTTAATCGAAATCGGTCGAGCGGTTTTTAAAAAACCAACAATAAATTATATGCTTTGTAGTGGTGCGGACATTTGAAGTCGGTTTTTGTCTTCTCGTCCAAAATCCCTGAGTGCTTGAAGGACAAAGTCTTCATCTATACTAATCTATACTAATATTATAAAGAGAAAAGATTTTTTGGTTTGTTTGTTTGTTTGTTTGTTTGTTAGTACCGAATAGGCTCTGTAACTACTGGACCGATTTTAACCATTTTTTCACCAATAGAAAGCTAAGTTATCAAGAAGAAACAGGCTATAATTTATTGTCAAAAAAATTAGAGATCCTTAAGAAAATTGCAATAATGTAACCCAAAGTAGGAAAATTTTGCCTATAAAATGCATTATTTGGCATGTACTGAGAAAACTATTGATGATATATAAAAATTATGTACCACATAACTAAAGTACCTACTCATTATTCTCTACAAAAAAGTCCTCGAGGGAATATATATCTAACTATCATATTTAAGTCACAGTAGTAGCTTTTGTGATCTAAAATTTAATTAGATCGCCTTTTTAATACGTCATATTAATATTATAAATTCGAAAGTGTGTTTGTTGGTTTGTCCTTCAATCACGCCGCAACAGAGCTACGGATCGACGTAATTTTTTGCATGGGTATAGTTGAGGACCTGGAGAGTGACATAGGCCGGGAACTCTTTGATTTTATCCCGGAAAATCAAAGAGTTCCCGAGGGATTTTAAAACTACATCCACGCGGACGAAGTCGCGGGCATCAGCTAGTATAATTATATAGTGCGTATTGGCAGTTAGGACTTACGGATCCGAAACGTAGTCGCTAACTATGGACCTCATAAGAAAGCTCAGGGTCACTCATTGGATCATGGAGGGAGGTATGCTCGGGGTATCCCCGCGAGATCATATCAGACATGATTCTTCTAACACCGTACATTCTATAGCGAGGTCTCCCCTCCAGCACCTTGGGACCCCAACGACCATCAGTTCTCCGAACTATATGCCCCACCCATTTTTTTTATTTTATTTACTGTAGTAAACCTGTTGGTATTAATTATCCAACAACCTTAAAAAAACTAGAAGAATATAATTACTTAACTAATAACTAAGTGCTAAAACAATTAGGTACTTAATAATAACTCCTAACTTTACTTGCCCCACCCATTGCCACGTCAGTTTTACGACTTGATGAGCTATGTCGCAAGCATAGTGGTTAGGACTGTGGTCTCCTATTCGGGGGGACGCAGGTTCGATCCCGGGTACGCACCTCTGACATTTTGGAATCAAGTGCGTTTAAGCAATTAAATATCACTTGCTTCAACGGTGAAGGAAAACATCGTGAGGAAACCTGCACACCTGAGAGTTCTTCATAACGTTCTCGAAGGTGTGTGAAGTCCGCCAATTCGCATTGGGCCAGCGTGGTGGACTATGGCCTATAACCCTTCTCTGAGAGGAGTCCTGCGCTCAGTAGTGAGCCGTTGATGGGTTGCTTATGATGAGCTATGTCGGTAACTCCGGTCCTCCTTATTCCTGAACTAGCCAACTGTCACAGCTCACCTAATGTGAACCTTAAATGAATCGGGTTTGGACAGTTGGCAACACTGCGGACAATAGATTCGTGCTCTGTGGTCGACGAACAATGGACCTTTTTTTATAATCTCGTGTAACCTCATAACCTGTGTCTCTAATTAATTACATTTTTAAACTTGGGAACTATTAAATCACCACAAGTACAGCAACTAATAAAAGTGTATCAATACAAAAACCCAACCACATCGATTCCAATCTGGATCACCAACGAATATGATCTTGGCAGTCTATGTATGTTTGTATGTGTCTATATACGAATGTTGCAGCATAGCGAATATACCGCTGAGCCGATTCGTCATCTTCATTGTAGTCCCGAAGTGCGATTGTCTAGTTATTCCATTGGTCGTAATCGTATTCGATGATATTAGCGTCAAAGTAAAATAAACCATAACAGAATTGAATTAGAGCTCAATTTCGTACAAGCATTCTTATACGTTTAGGTATGTACTATACGCTCCCTAACGCTCCATGTTAAAATCGGTTGTACTGAATTTGTGACTTTATATCAATACAGTCAAGGATTATTTTACTTTGACGCTAGTCATCGAATACGAATACGATCAGTGGAATAACTTTTAGACAATTGGTACCCAGGTGACATAGAGTACATATTATGCGGACAAAATTAATTTATCGAATGTAACAGCCAATGGTTACAGTTTTTTTAACTTTTTTCTTGATTTTTCATATTGAAGTAGCGACACTCACTTCTTGCCAAATTTATTTTTGCCTAATTTATTTTACGACGACTTGTATAAATATAAATGTTACAGTAATAATTTACGTTCGCGATGTTCCTTCATAATGTTCCTCGTTCGTACAGTTCTTAACTAGAGAAACTGGAAGCTAAAATTTTATTACGTCGAAATACTGCGGAGTTCCGTCCAGGTGAAATTGGCGGTAAAATTTTTAATGCAGCAACAACATAGGTTCCAATTGTTTACAGACAATAACATCGTCACATCTACGTCAAACTTACGAGTTTTCCTTTCTATTATAGTTCTTGCAATTCACGAGGGCGACTGACTTATGGTTGTGTGTGTGTCGTATCTGTATAAGTGTGAGCGAGCGCAATGCTCGCGCCTGCCCGCTCCCACCTAGGCTTTGACAGGTACGCACACTTATGCAATGTGCATGTACACGAAGTAACCACAAGTAAAGCTCACTCGCCTTCGTGAATTGCAAAAACTGTACTAATCTTTTTTATCTTAAAAAAAAAGTTTTCCTTTGCTTTCAGAACGCTCCAGGGAAGCGGTACAAATCTGCAAAAGGTGCATTTTACCTTTTGCACATATGTAAGTGTTATAGGTATATGCAATGGAAAAGAATAGAATAGAAATGTTTTCATTCAAATAAACTTTTTTACAAGTGCTTTTGAATCGTCGATGAGTCTACTACTGGTTCGGAATGCCCTTCCTGCCGAGAAGAACCAGCAAGAAATTCGGCAGTAGCTCTTTTCAAAACAAGTTTACAATATAATAGATATTATGCTATGTATGCAGTGTTTCCACAATGAGGGGAAGTTCCACAAAAGCAAACCTAATTTTATAATTAGGTTGGTGATGAATTATTTCAACACATTTTAGGACGGGCAGACAGAAAGTAGCCCCATTCCCGCCGGTGGCACCCGTTCACGAGCACGCATGACCCAGCCATTGCTTTGGTCAACCATATTTGAGGGAACGTAACAACCCGCATCACACGACACCACCACAGAAATGTTTAAAGAGAGCGTGACATACCTACTTAGGCCAATTAAATACCACATGCTTTAACGGTGAAGAAATACATCGTGAGGAAACTTGCACACCTGAGAGTTCTCCATAATGTTCTCAAAGGTGTGTGAACCTATACCTGCGCTCAGCGGTCAACCGTTATCGTTAATAGGCTGCTCATTACGATGATGATCATGGAATTCTACAAAGCAACGCCTACTTCTATTCAATATTCCGCTTCTAGAGAGTTGATGTGAGCGTATTGTTGCAAAACTAGTCAAATCAAATTCAATTTAATGATACATTACGCTCCCTAATATAATGTTAATGGGTTGCTCATGATGATGATGATGAAGTATTAGGTCAGCTAGGGGGTCTGCCCTTCTATGTTCAGACCGCCATTCCATCACCTTGGGACCCCAATGTCTATTGGTTCTTCAAACTATGTGGATCGCGTATGGCCTCTTCATCTTCACAGCTATGCAGGTAACTCTGGGTATCCTACATATCTTATTTATGACTTATGCCAGTTTCCCCCAACGTTCCCTAACTTTTACTGGCTACCTAAGCTAGGTTAGGTGACGCTTTCTGTCAATTTCGTTTTCACGAACCTTATGGAAGGTGGAAGTGACATTGGATAAGGAATTGTATTTAGTGGCTACCTAGTAAAGAGAGTCCTACTTAGGGGATGATATAGATATTGTTGGTGAAAACAGGCATTAATCTCTCCGTAACTCCCAATATAGTCAGCCGGAATCTTCGAGATCCACAGCTTTCTGCGAAGTTGTGAGTGTTTGTTTAGTGCCTTTGCAGAGAATTTTTTTTTTCTTCAAAGTTTTAGCCATATGAAATATGAATATATATAATACTAGCTGATGCCCGCGACTTTGTCCGCGTGGATTTAGTTTTTAAAATCCCTCGGGAACTCCTTGATTTTCCGGGATAAAAAGTAGCCTAGATGTTGACCCGAGTAATAAGCTACCACGGTATAAAATTTTGTAGAAATCTGTGCGGTAGTTTTTACATGAAAGAAGGACAAACAAACAGACAGACAAACAGACAAAAAAAAATTAGCTTCTGTTTTGATATCTGTATCTTGAACACAATTAGAAGCAAAAACCCATTTTTGAATCTATTTCATGTACAGAATTGGTTTCGTTTCTGTTTTATTATAGGTATAGATTCCGCATTCCCATCGAAATAAAATTGAAAGATCATGCTGGAACCATCGACCTTCTAGTAGGTAATTGTTCAATTTGCAACCTGGCGTATTGAGGCTATAAACTTATAAAGCCATAGCAGCAATATTTTACTTCCTACTATAAACCTACTAATATTATAAATGCGATATGTTTGTGAGGATAGATGGGTGTTTGTTACTCTTTCACGCCACAAAGAATGACCCGATTTGGCTGAAATTCGGAATGGAGATAGCTTATACCCATGATACATGATGACATAGGCTACTTTTATTCCCGGATAATCATAGAATTCCCGCGGGAACTAAAAATCTTTACTCCACGCATACGAAGTCGCGGGCATCTTCTAGTCTAAAAGGAAAAGGTGACTGACTGACTGATCTATCAACGCACAGCCCAAACCTGCAATTTGGCATACAGATAGCTTATGACGTAGGCATCCGCTAAGAAAGATTTTTTGAAAATTCTACACCTAAGGGTGTAATAAGAGTTTGAAAAATAGAACAACGTAAATAATAGAACAAGTAACGTGAGCAAAGCCTCGGGCAAATACTCGTCTTATAATAAGCGTTTAACAATGGTAAGTAAGTATATAATAGAGAAGTAAGAATTAAAATATTTTACAACAGCATTTATTATTATAGTAGCAATAAAGCATAAACGAACTTATTTCTGAATAAAACAGAAATAATAATTAAAGCTTTAAAATATGAAAATTAAAAATATACACGAGACCATAGAGATATAACAACGCATAGAGCGACAATAGGGTATAAATTTTATATTTAATTTCAAAATTTTTCACTTTTTTTATCTATGCTACAAATATACGAAACGTCAAACAGTATCCGCCATTTCACTACGTCAAAAATACTGACATTTGACGTAGGTAATGGCGGGTCTATATAGTTCATCCGCTCAAATAGTTTGTAGTACAAATACACGGTATTTTAGAAACTATGTGAAAATAAATAATTACATTATTTAATCATTTAGTACCATCATTTATTTACTTTTTTTAGATTAATGAAAAATACAAAATCAAAATACTGATAGTATTAGATCTGGATCATCACTTTATATACATATACTATCATCATAATACAACACACAAACATTTAGCGTGACGCACTAAAGTACACAGTGGGTCACATAAGTCACACATCGCGCCGCCTTCGGCATGTACCGGCGGTCGCTATGTGTCGGCTTTACAAAGGGCGCCAACCATTTGAGCGAACGAATTTACTGCCGAATACTGCCCTTACGACGTCACCACATCGTCTTCGACGTGACTTGACGTGAGGCGTCTAGCGTTTACGCGCAGATTTTTTTTTATCTAAATTTTTTTTGGGGTTTTTTTACCAACTGGCATGTCAATTAAAAGGCAAACTTTAAATGCATTTTTTTGGTACTTATCGATTGAATAAAATTTTAGTAAATTTTCTAGTAGTTTATTATCACCTTAGAATCAAATTTAGACACTTTTCAAAAAATAGTAAAAAATATTGTAGTTTTTTTAATTCTTTTAGAAGGTAATCCTCTGTGACTTAGTGGGAAGTGATGATGCAGTCTAAGAAGGGAGATAGCTTACCTTGAAGAAGTATGGTATAATATCCTCATCTGTTTCTGCGCGCCATCGTATCGGAAATACACATCAACACGACAGATCGCTTTGCAGCTTATCTTTCACGGTAGTATGGTAACTATCATACAAAATATATGGCGAATATTGAGAAGACTAGAAGTTGGGATGATGGGCAAGACTTTGATACGGTTCCTTTTCAAAATTTATTTTTATAGAAGAACTAGCGTTTGCTCGGTGCGCGAGCTGCTAAAGCAGCTCGCGGGAAGTGTTATTGCTACAAGTAGGGCGCGTGGGTGCGCGGCCCGCTAAAGCGGACCGCGATTGTTCGGCTTTATTTATTTCGCTCGGTGCGCGAGCTGCTAAAGCAGCTCGCGGGAAGTGTTATTACTACAAGTAGGGCGCGTGGGTGCGCGGCCCGCTAAAGCGGACCGCGATTTTTTTACTCATCAAGTAGACCTTCGGATTCTGGTCATCTTTTGCCAAAAAAATTGTTCGAGCACACCCCACCCATCTGCAATAACCTGGCCGTGCTCCTCATTCACAAAAGAAAAAGAAAAAAAAAGAAAAAAAAAGAAAAAAAGCAAATGTAAAATGAAAAAAAAGAAAAAGAAAAAAAGCCCTATGAACCTATCAAAATCAATGTCTTGCATAGTTCCCAACTTCTAGTCCCTTCAATATTCCCCATACATTTTGTATGTAAAAAAAAAAAAATCCGCCATCTTGAATTTTTTTCCTACTCACCAGGTAGACCTCCGGGTTGTGATCACCTTTTGTCGAGAAACCGCTCCTCCATCTTTTTTTTCGCCATCTTGTTTTTCCGAAATGTCATAATTTTTCCCCACTCGAATCCCCCACCCAAACATATCTCCCCTACATCATTCTATCGTTTTTTGTCTCTTTCTAGGAGAACAATTATGTCAATGAGTCAGTGAATCAGTGAGTGAGTGGTAATCGAGCTATATATATTATAATTCCCATTTTGACAAATGATGAGATATGATGATCGATGGTTTGGAAGGTGGGTTAAAAGCACGGCCAGGGTATTGAAGATAGGTGGGAGGTGCTCAAACAAGAAATACTCGAAACCACATCCAATTGGTTGTGAGCTGAAAAAAAATCAAAATGGCGGATTCAAGATGGCAGCTATAAGAATTTCATAGGTGTCATCTCAGGGAGTTTAAAAGATGGGAGAGTGGTTTTTTGATAGAAAATGATAAAGACCTGAAAGTCTACTTGAGTAGAAAATACGCGGTCCGCTTGCGGGCCGCGCACCCACGCGCCCTTCTAGTTGTCTATAGAGCTCAATATGTAGAGTTGGAATGTATTTTTTATTATTTTTTAAGCTACAAAAATGAAGAAATGTGGGGCCGTCAAAGTTGTCGGCTTAAGACACACTGCACTAACTCAAAAACTAAATTACATAGGAATTTTAAATTTCTGATATTATTTACTAAGTATTTAATGCATTTAAACAAAACATACTGAAAACACCGATCTATAATGCGGTTTGAAGTTGTGACCAAAACAATCGAGCATTTTTTTCCCAATAAGCTAATTCAGTACTATCTAAGAACTAAGACATCTAATATCTTGTTTTGAAAAAAGTGATTTGGTCATATGTACAGAATCCTAAAAGAACGAGGCCTGATTATATTTCAGTTTTAGGCCATTTGGAGTACATAAAATGCATTTTCTAGAAAGATGACATCTCTATGCAGGAAGCACTGAATAATTTGATATTACGAGAAAATGAACTGTATAAATTATATAGCAATATTCACAGGAAAGAAAAGTGAAATGGCGGATACTGTTTGACGTTTCGTATATTTGTAGCATAGATAAAAAAAGTGAAAAATTTTGAAATTAAATATAAAATTTATACCATATTGTCGCTCTATGCGTTGTTATATCTCTATGGTCTCGTGTATATTTTTAATTTCCATTGACGTCCATGGAGCCTCCCAGTGATATTTCACCGAGGAAATATGAACTTTTTTATTAATAAGTCCCGATTCGGAATTTAAATCTGGGAATCTGCAGTTTACAAAATTGCGAAAATCAATACGATCATACTCATACGATAATAATCATACGATTTAAATACTTATCATATTGATGTGATTTTCCTTATAGAATAGAATAGAATAGAAATATTTTTTACAAGTATTTTTGAATCGTCTGGCTTTACCACTGCACTGATTCGGAATGCCCTTCCTGCCGAGAAGAACCAGCAAGAAACTCGGCGGTTGCTCTTTTCAAAAAAAATTTACAATACAGAAAATACTATGCTATATATGCAGTGCTTCCACAGTGAGGGAAGTTCCAAAAATGCATACCGACTTCTATCCTAAGATGGGCAGATATAAAGTAGCCCCATTCCCGCCGGTGGCACCCATTCTCGAGCATGACGCATGACCCAGTCGTTGTTTCGCTCAACCATATTTGAGGGAACGTAACAACCTGTATCACACGACACCACCACAGAAATGTTTAAAGAGTGCGTGACATACTTATGCTACCCATGTTAAGGCATCGAATTGAATACTAATATTCAAATACTCATTTTAAGACATCACTAGACACAAATAAAGTAGAAACACTGAATAGCATAGTTTTTAGGGTTCCGTACCCAAAGGGTACCAACGGGACCCTATTACTAAGCCTACGCTGTCCGTCCGTCCGTCCGTCTGTCAGCGGGCTGTATCTCGTAAACCGTAATACATAGACAGATGAAATTTTCACATATTATGTATTTCTATAGCCGCTATAACAACAAATAATAAAAATTTAATTTAATGAAAAAAATTAAATTAAAATATTACCATGGGTACATGGAAATATTTTTATTTAATTTTTTTTAACGGAACCCTAAAAGAGCGAGGCCCGACTCGCACTTGGCCGATTTTTTATTTGTTACACAGGTTAATTATTACTGTCTCATGGATCGCTGGAGCGAATTATATCTACGCTTTTTTGACAATATAGTCTTCAATTGTACCTTGTAGTTGTAATTGTTATTCGTTGTTGATGATAAGTTTGTACCTACTTCGAAATTATTTGTTAAATTATACGAAGTTGAAATTGCGAAATTGTTTGTTAACCGACTTCAAACAAAGGAGGAGATTCTCAATTCGACGCGCATTTTTTTAATTATTTTTTTCACTCGAATTATTCGAAAAGTCCGGTGTCAGTATTCGAAAAACTAATGGATTATTCACAGCCGTCTATGACTAGATGTCAATTTTCTGTTGACGTCATAGCTTTTATCTAGCACCGCTGGCAGAGTGGTATTTCTACGTCAGAAATGCTCTCGTAAAAGTGACATAAATATTTGAATTTCGTACGAGATGCGTTTCGTTTGTTAAATTCTGACCGAAATTCTGACAGAATTACAGCGGCGGTCATTCTGTAATTGCGTCGGAGTCACTGACGGTGGCGCTAAAGGGTTAATTTAACGGTCGCTTCACACAGAACGCTTGTGTAAGGCTTTCAAGTATAATTGGTGCAGAGTTTTGTCCCCGCCTCGTTGTGTGTGTAAGTGGTCTTTTGGGTTTAATGGCTTTTGTTTAAAAAGCCGTAGTCAGTATTTAAGGAATTTTTCGAATGGAGCAGGATGGTCGTGTGTACAGTTTTTGCAATTCACGAAGGCGAGTGAGCTTTACTCGTGGTTACTTCGTGTGCATGCACATTGCATAAGTGTGCGTGCCTGTCAAAGTCTAGGTGGGAGCGGGCAGGCGCGAGCATTGCGCTCGCTCACACTTATACAGATACAACACACACACAACCATAAGTCAGTCGCCCTCGTGAATTGCAAGAACTATAACAGGATATCGAGGACATCATACATAGACTGGCAACTGATTCTACATGTCGGGATAGATTTATATCTTACTAATATTATAAATGCGAAAGTGTGTTTGATGTTGGTTTGTTGGTTAATACTATAGCAACTTATATTTATTTATTTATTGGCTCAACAAAAATAGGTGAACACAATTTACACCATAATTATAGACCATAGCAATAGACAATTTATATAATACTGTATAGCATATTTTATCCGACGTTAAAAATCCTTAGGGCTCATCTCTGGACACACGGCGCGTTGCACGGCGCGTGGTGCGTCGCGTCGGGCGGGCTGTCGTCGCGTACAACGCCCGAACGCTTCTGCAAGAACGCTCTCATGTTTATTTATTTTATTTATTTATTTGTTTTATTTATTTTATTTATTTATTTTCTCTGATATTCTCACTTATGGGTAAACGAACATGAGACCCAGTCAGAGTATTGCAAATGTTACAGTGATATTTGTAAATACATTGTAAATAAAAAAAAAATGATAAATTATGGGCATGAGTGGATCGTGCTATTGAAGTCTAAATTTTTAAAAATTCCTGAGTATTATAGAAACACTTCTGCACCAACCATTCCTTCAGTTTATTTTTAAAACTTATCTCTCCCCATCCATATAAATCTCTATAATTATTATCCATTATAATTAAGTATTATGTTTGATGTCGTCGGTCCACCTGGTGGGGGGCCTGCCAACACTGCGTTTCCCGGTGCGGGGTCGCCACGCCAACACCTTGGGACCCCAACGACCATCAGCTCTTTGAACTATGTGCTCCGCCCATTTCCACTTCAGTTTCGCGACACGCTGAGCTATGTCGGTGACTTTGTTTCTCCAACGAATCTCCTCATTTCTGATTTGATCTCGCAGGGATATACCGAGCATAGCTCTCTCCATCGCTCGCTGGGTGACCCTGAGCCTTCTCATGAGGCCCATAGTTAGCGACCATGTCTCGGATCCGTAAGTCATCACTGGCAACACGCACTGTTCGAAGACTTGAGTCTTCAGGCACTGAGGGATTTTGGACGAGAAGACATTTCGGAGCGACGACATCAAACGAGTCGCAGGGAGCCGCTGGATTCAAGCGGCGCAAGATCGAAGCCTGTGGAAGTCCATGCAGGAGACCTTTTGTCCAGCAGTGGACGTCTATAGGTTGATAAAAAAGAAGAAGAAGAAGATTATGTTTAAGTTAACCGCGCGACGCGATGCACAACGCGCCGCGTCTCCAGTAACGAGCCCTAGAGCGTAGCGTGTGTTCTAGATGCATTAACGAACACAAATCCTATGGCAGCGTCACACTCGTTTGCATATTATGTAGTTAATTGTCGTCGCGTCGCAACTCCGACCGAAATCTGTTGTGGCATGACGGTTTAAAAGCGTTGCGATGCAATTTCCCGTTTCAGGGCTAAGGAATTAAGCATGAATGTTAAATCAAGCTGTGTATTTATTATGTATGTATAATATGTTACCGAAAATGTATTCGTACAGATTATATACAGGGTATTAGGGGAATTCTAACGAAAACTGAATCCAGGGATTCAGTACACAATACTGAGTCGCTCAGTGTTGAAAAGGGGTTGTTTGATCTTGGGCCAGGTACTTGTACGCTATACCAAAAATAGTATTAAATCATAGAAATTGAAATAAAATATGCTTTTTTGTAGTATTACAGTGAATAAGAGGTACAAATATAAAATTGATAATTGGGTACATCTGTAGAATGGCAACTCCCGGAGTGCATCCATCTACTTTTATGTTTGTAATGACGTTACGTCATCTTAATGTCATTCCAATTGTCAAACGTCAATTGCTGGTATTTCAAATGTCAATTGCTGTCAATTGTGGTTATTTTTGTGTCAAATGTCATCTGACTCGTGTAGGTACGTGCCATTGTCAAAAAGAATGCCTTGTTGTTGCGCTTTTATTTTGCAAAATAATTTCGCATTGTACCTCGTAAAAAGGGCCTTTTAATGAGAAATAAAGAAAAAATATCACTATTTCATGACCCCAAACATTTTGAAAGACTGTACAAAGACCTGGCCCAGGCTCCATATATATTTGAAACAACCCCTTTGTATCGATCTTTTCATGACTTTAACTATGTTTTTTTTTATTAATTACAACATGGAATCGTCTCTGTAATCTATATCAACTTGATATATAGTGAAAAAACATCATCATCATCATCATCATTAGCAACCCATCAACGGCTCACTACTGAGCGCAGGTCTCCTTTCAGAGAAGGGTTTTAGGCCATAGTCCACCACGCTGGCCCAATGCGAATTGGTGGACTCCACACACCTTCGAGAACATTATAGAGAACTCTCAGATGTGCAGGTTTCCTCACGATGTTTTCCTTCACCGTTGAAGCAAGTGATATTTAATTGCTTAAACGCACATGACTCCGAAAAGTCAGAGGTGCGTACCCGGGATCGAACCTGCGACCCCCCGAATAGGAGACCACAGTCCTAACCACTAGGCTACCACTGCTTCAACAAAAAAAACATCAAATGACGATATTTAATAAAACAGCAATGTACATTTAAACTTTCATACACTCGTGATCAGCTGTTTATCAAAAAGTCAAATTCAGATTCAAATTCATTTGTGAATATTGTAGTTGAGATGGTACATACAATTAATATTGATGCATATTATGTACCATAGTAATATGGTGTAAAAAATAATAAAGTTAACACTTTTAGATACGAATATAATATGTCACTTATACTTACGCAGCTAGAACATTAATTTAACATTAAACTACTTGACCGTCACTGGAAGCTTTATATTGAGAGTAGCATTTCCGTTTCCGTCGATTTCTTGTCAGTTTTCGTACTTTTATTGACGTCACATCCGCTATGTGGCGCCACCTGGCGGCGTCGTGCTCACAAAGTTTTCGTTAAAGGTGACTCCCCAAACGGAGGGCGGCAGGCTACGACGGAATTCCGATCGCCGCACTTCAGCAGCTGCCAAGAAGAGCCCTCGTAGCGCTAGCGAGGCTCTTCAATGGCATACTCCGCACCGCACACTTCCCGGAGACCTGGAAGAGGGGGAAGGTGATCACCATCCCCAAACCGGGCAAGGACCGCTGCCTACCAGGGAGCTACCGTCCGATCACCCTACTGCCGCACATCGCCAAGCTGTTCGAGCGTCTGTTGCTGCGAAGGCTCACCCCGTAGCAGTTCGGCTTTCGCAGTGACCACTCCACGACGCTCCAGCTGGCGAGAGGACTTCACCACATCGCCAGCAAGACGAACAAGGGCTACTGCACCGTCGGGGTCTTTCTCGACATCGAGAAGGCCTTCGACCGTGTGTGGCACACCGGTCTGCTGGCAAAGCTCCTCACCACCGACCTGCCAAAACCAGCCGACCACCGACCGGGCGTCCTCTACCTCGTGAGCTCCTGCGATCGCCACCACCGAGGAGGCACGCAGGCGGCCACAGCGACGACGACGCGAGATCCACCGGATTTGACCTCAGCTCCGCGCACGGTGGCGACACCATCGCCCGTAGCGCGGAGCACTCCACCGGACTTGACACCGCCCCGCTCGCGGCGGCTATCTGCCCGCCAGCGACGCGGGCCCCTGGCGATACACTGGCCCCGCGCTCGATGACGACCCTTTCGTCAGTAGCGCGGGGCCCCACACCGAACACGACACCGCTCCGCTCGCGGCGGCGCCCCACATGCCCGCCTGCGACGCGGGGCCCCTGGACCGACACCGGTCCCGCGCACGGCAGCGACCTTATCGCCCGTAGCGCGGGTCCACCCTCCCCTGGACCTGACACCGCTCCGCTCGCGGCGGCAACCTTGCCCGCCAGCGAACGGGGCCACTGAATTGACACTCAGCCACAAGGCCCCTACTCAAGCTGAATAGGAGCCTCAGCCGCCGTGGATTGCCAAGACGGCTGAAAACTCACCACCGGGGAAGTGTTCTTCCCCGCGACCCGCCCGGGTAATGAGGCCACGCCTCGAAGCCCGCACCCTCCGCTGGCCACGGCCAACGAAGACGACCCTCGCACGTTAAAGGTTGAGCTCGGCCCTTGGTTCATTGGCGTTTTGTTTTCCGTCGAAGCAACAGCTTGCAAGCAGTCTATACGTAACATTGCAAAGCTTATATATTAAGTGTAAGTGTATTTCGTGTGTGAAATTAATTCGCAGTAAGTACCTACTTGTATAAAAATAATAAGTGATCATTATTTTTTTTAACGGGTTTTCCGTTCGGATCACTGGTTAATATTTGTTTAAAATTAAAATTTTGTATTTTAATGTTTTCGTACACGTTAGAAAAAATAAAGACTACCTTCCTTTTATATTTATTTTTATAGCCGTTGTTAACATACTTTGAATTTCAGACTTTGAATTTCAGTTATGGATAATTTACCGAAAGACGTGGCCGGTCCGAGTGGACAGGCTCGTAAGCGTGCGCGCAGCCGCTCCAGTAGCTCCCGACATGGATAAGCTATCTTAGCTAGCTACTTGTCTGCCGTTCGGGCTAATCACAGCGCCCAAAACCTTTTCCATGCTGACAAATTGGGTAGCTCAAATATTAAGGGAAAGGTGGAATATAAGAATCCTAGTTTATCTAGAGATTAGTGAGTTACACAAATCCATTGTAACTTCGAATGATAATGAGATTACAGCTAATCATGACGAAATTGATGCCCAAGTTAGTGGTGAACATGTCACACCTGATGAACTTCAGTGTGAAATTGAATCAAAGTGCTTAAATTTTACTTCGATGTTGAGGTTTCATAGACCTAGAAACAAACGAGGAGGTAAAAATGTATGATACCTCATCTAGCCAACGCATCTAAAGCTTATGCAGCTATCACACACTGCATCTCAAAAATTAGCATTGCTATCAGTATTATTTTCTTGAGCCAGGCAGGTGACTTTTATAAAATTTCATCGGATCTTTTACAATTAGTGTGGTCACAAAGCAGATAGCATTGAGACGCGCCGTGAAACTATACGAGCCGGGTTCGCGACCCCTTGGTGAAAGCGTCATTGAATAAAATTCCTCCTTCAGCTACTCATTTGTTTAATTCATAGCAATTTACGACTGCATTGGAAAAGGCTGGTTCGGTTCGCACACCTTAACGCTGACAAATATTAATAAATCTAATCACCGCCCCTCGCGGGGGCAAGGTGCTAGATACGTTTCCGTTCCATCGCGTGGAACTACTCGGTATGGAAAACGCTTGCAGACTTTCCTGCATGAACATTATAACACACCCTCGCGGGGTGGATAAATACTAATAAATCTGATCACTGCCCCTCGCGGGGGCAGGGTGCTTGATACGTTCCCGTTCCATCGCGTAGAACTACTCGGCATAGACAATGCTTGCAGACTTTCCTACATGAACATTATAACCCACCCTCGCGGGGTGGATAAATACTAATAAATCTGATCACCGCCCCTCACAGCGGCAAGGTGCAAGATACGTTTCCGTTCTATCGCGTGGAACTACTTGGCATGGAAAATGTTTGCAGACTTTCCTGCATGAACATTATAACCCACCCTCGCAGGGTAGATAAATACTAATAAAATGTCTGATCACCGCCCCTCGCGGGGGCAAGGTGCTCAATACGTTTCCGTTCCAACGCGTGGAACTACTCGGCATAGGCAATGCTTGCAGACTTTTCTGCATGAACATTATAACCCACCCTCGCGGGGTGGATAAATACTAATAAATCTGATCACCGCCCCTCGCGAGGGCAAGGTGCTAGATACGTTTCCGTTCCATCGCGTGGAACTACTTGGCATTGAAAATGCTTGCAGACTTTCCTGCATGAACATTATGACCCACCCTCGCAGGGTAGATAAATACTAATAAATCTGGTCACCGCCCCTCGCGGGGGCAAGGTGCTCGTTACGTTCCCGTTCCATCGCGTGGAACTTCTTAGCATGGACAATGCTTGCAGACTTCCTGCATGGACATTATAACCCACCCTAGTGGGGTAGAAACCAACGTATCAATGATGCCTACAAAGGTCAATCTTCCAAAAGGGAATATGACCATTCTATGAATACAAAGGATAAAGAATCCTTTCACCTATGGGGCTCGCGGCCCGTACGAGGAAGCCACGGAGGATGATCTTCTGGGCCTAGAACCTCCAGAGGAAACTAAAGAAGTTGACTCGACTTCTTTCCAAACAGGCCGATTAGTGCACCGTCTTTCACAATGGAAGAAAATGGGGGCACCTATTGTTATACAAAGGTTAATTCAAGGGTATCGCATACCCTTCTTTGTCCCAATACAAGCAGAAAGACATTTCACACTCCTTTTTTGGAGGAAATGTCTGCAATAATATACAAAATGAAAAAGCAAAGGATCTTAAAGGTTGCACCTTGCACACCGAGCTTCCTGTCTGCACTTTTTCTGGTGCCGAAGCCCGACGGGTCATCTCGACCAATATTAAAGCTCAAAGATCTAATGAATTTGTACAGGCGGAACAATTCCACTTAATAAACATGTACCGCATTCCAGACTTTCTTCAACCTGAAGACTAGTTACGCAAAGTCGACATAACGCAAGCCTACTTTCATGTAAAAATAAAAAAGTCTCAAAGGCGTTTCCCACGCCTCCTATACAAGGACGATTTTCTCATTACAAATCAAAAATTGCAGAAGCTACGCAATCATGTCAAAATCATGGTACAGTTACTACAGAGCCTGGGCTGGCAAATAAATTTCGGAAAATCGGTTCTATTTAGGAATACTATGGAGACCCTGGCACAATCAAAAAAAAAAAAAATTCCCAAGGAAAAAATCAATAACAATCAGAAAAATGAGTCAGATTACAAAGGAAAGAAAAATCACTCTAAAAGAATTGCAGAAAATAATAAGTATTCTAAATTTTGCGAGTTTCGTAGTCGCACAAGGACGGCTCAATCACCGATGTTCAAAAACACTTCCAGACCCATCCCTGACTTATCTATTACTGCCAGATGCCATAAGGTAACTGATATGGTAGAATCAGAATTGCCAGTTACTGACGACTCCACAATTACCCTCCACCAATTTCTTAGTGACGGATGCCTCGGATAGTGTTTGTTCAATCAGATACTGGTCATAAAAGGAACAAACACTACATTCCAATCAAAAGGAAATGTTGGCCATACTAAAATCATGCTCAGTTCTTACGACACAGCTCAGTCCTGAATCAGTGCTACAAGACAGCAGTAGCTCATTTACGGAAGGAAGGAGGGACGAAGGCACTACCACTATTGAAAATACGTTCCAAATCCTCGAGCTATTAGATCACCACTAAATTGATCACAGCGTACAATATATTATATCGGGCAGATACAACAATCATGCGGATCATTTGTCACGTCATCGCCCACCACCAGAGTGGCATTTACAACCACCTTGCGTGGAAATAGTGTTTGCGAAATGGGGAACGACGCTCTATTCCACGACGGATTCAGTGTCCCATGGAATTTTCCACTCGCGTGGGTCTTCCCGCCATCGTTCTTAATACCGAGAGTACTGACTCATCTGAATCAGTCCACGAGAATTTTCTTAATAATGGTACCTCGATGGGAGAAAGTTTTTTGGCGCACGGACCTCAGAGCCCGAGCGCTAACTGCACCACTGACCGTGAGGCACCTAGACAAGTTTCTCATTGATGTAGCAACGGGTCTGCCATCTCCGAAAGTCGAGGATATCGTGCTCGAAGTTTGGAAATGTCTGATAGAAGCGATAGAAATATGGAACTCGGCAAAGTTATCATTACTTAAAAAATCTTGACGAAGATCTACCCTGTAAGCTTATGAATCAGCTTGGAAAAGTTGGTCTTTTGGTCTTAAAATAAAAATATTATCACCAAAATTCCTACAGGTTCAGAATTAGCACAGTTTTTGGCAGATCTATATATTTTGAATGATAAATTATCTTATAACACAATTCTATTACACAAATCTGTGGTCTCGAAATTATGTAACGCTGAGACATCGAGCAACTTGAGTTTTATGTTCTTGTGAAGCACATGTTATAACCAATTACATTTAAGAACCCAGTGGTTTCCAAACCACCAGTTTGGGATGTTAGTGATTTGACTTCGTATAAACGAAATAAATAAATAAATAAACAATCAGTTTCAAATATCTCGTTATATTGCAGTATTATTACTGTTATGTTCAGGAAGACGTATAAATGACCTAACTTTACTTAGAGTAGATGACAAGCATTGTGTAAAAAGTAATGATTTTATAATATTTTGGCCTCAATTCGGGTCAGAAACCCAGCAATTATAGACAGTCAGGCTGGATATTGCTCGTGAATAAGAATAATCGTAACCTTAACCCTCGTAACGCAGCAAACTCCAGTAATTTATTTGTAACAGTAAGAGGTTTGGCTAAACCCGCCTCGCGTACAGTTATAGTAGGCCGGGTCAAAACCTTGTTCAAAGACGCTGCTACTCCTGGTAGCGTTCGCTCCGCGGTAGCTTCCAAGAGTTGGTGGGAAAATAATTCCATCGATGAAATCTTGGCTCGCGGGAAGTGGCAATCAGTCAATACATTTCAAAAAATTTATAGACGTGAAAAGTGTCACTCAATTGTTCAATCCAATAAACTTATAGTTGGTGGTTTGTTATATTGACGTTTATATTGGTTATGATTAAAATTGAATTGAAATTCTTTTTAAGAAACACAACACATTACTGATTGACATTGTTTTGATGCTTTATTATAATAATAATATGATCACATTGGCGTAGAAGTATAACGATATAATAATCTAGTATGTGGCGTCACCAGGCGAAAACAAACAGGGTCTCAATATAAAGCTTCCAGTGACGGTCAAGTAGTTTAATAGCAGCGTTTTACCTGAAAATAAAACGCATATTAAAATACTTACCTCACTGGAAGCTTTCAGTAATTCCTGCCTGGTGATATTGAGCCAATGAACCAAGGGCCGAGCTCAACCTTTAACGAAAACTTTGTGAGCACGACGCCGCCAGGTGGCGCCACATAGCGGATGTGACGTCAATAAAAGTACGAAAACTGACAAGAAATCGACGGAAACGGAAATGCTACTCTCAATATAAAGCTTCCAGTGAGGTAAGTATTTTAATATGCGTTTTATTTTCAGGTAAAACGCTGCTATTACAAACAGTTTACTTTTTCAAAATTTTGTCAACTATATCAAATCCAATCCAAATTAATCTTAATAATGTCAAAAAAAATTGCAACAGTGCAGAAGCAGTGATAGCCTAGTGGTTAGGACTGTGGTTTCCTATTCGGGGGGTCGCAGGTTCGATCCCGGGTACGCACCTCTGACTTTTCGGAGTTAAGTGCGTTTAAGCAATTATTTATATATCACTTGCTTCAACGGTGAAGGAAAACATCGTGAGGAAACCTGCACATCTGAGAGTTTTTCATAATGTTCTCGAAGGTGTGTGAAGTCCGCCAATTCGCATTGGGCCAGCGTGGTGGACTATGTCCTATAACCCTTCTCTGAGAGGAGACCTGCGCTCAGTAGTGAGCCGTTGATGGGTTGCTAATGATGATGAAATGATGTATTAAAACATTTTCAAAGCAGTTTATGTCTCGGTCTATAGATCGAGGCTGAGATCTATAATCGTACTCTGGCTCTGCTCAAGACTCAAGATAGAGTTCAAATGAGACACAAATACATCCTGACATAAATCTGTCTCGTTTTAACTCAGTCTTGAGTCTGAGCTGTGAGAGTGCCATCTATAGATTTCACCCTATATACCACGGACCTCCTACCTACATCAAAGTACCACCACCACTGACCACGCAGCTTGCGAAACGCAGTAGATATCGGTGTTCGTAGATCGCTGAGCGTTGTGATCGCATTGTTCGCGATTCATTGCGTGCTCAAAAATTTATAATATTGGTAATCAATCATTTTAGAGATAAGAGGAGTCTGAAGAGACCTATATCCAGAAGTGGGCCGGTGATGAATTGAAGTGATTATGATGGTGAAAGCCATTATAATAACAAAAGAGATCAAAATTAAAAAGCTCGTTCTAGTCACTCAAAAATGGGAAACCCATTAGAGTTAAACCAACGCTTCTCCGCCGGAGATAGATTGCTCTGCAATTAAGCTACACTTCCCAATGGAAGTCGTTCAGCAATCATTTTTAAAGCGGAATTGAAATCAAAATTTTGAGTCGTCAGTGCAAAAATTTTTTTTAAATTTTCCCTCAAAAATTGACGAAATGGGGACTTTCAAATTGGAGATTGATGTCGAGGCTCTAAAACGGCTATACATTAAGAGCTATATATAACTTGTATATAATTTCAGTTATATCGTGTATTTGAACAACAAAAATACTAAAATTAGGTAAACATGTATTATGTACTTTTTCTTCTTCTTTTTTATCAACCTATAGACGTCCACTGCTGGACAAAGGTCTCCTGCATGGACTTCCACAGGCTTCGGTCTTGCGCCGCTTCGATCCAACGGCTTCCTGCGACTCTTTTGATGTCGTCGGTCCACCTAGTGGGGCTGGGGGGTCTGCCAACACTGCGTTTCCCGGTGCGGGGTCGCAACTCCAGCACCTTGGGACCTCAACAACCATCAGCTCTTCGAACTATGTATTATAAAGAAACCAAATTATACCATTTTTAATGAGCATCAGTTTACAAATATTTAGTACGCAATTCGAAAATAGATGGTGGTGTTTGTTATTTAATTTCTTATTCTCTCTCTGGTAATGTTGTATAGTTAAAACAAACTAACTGAAGGCACATCTACGATCTAGGACGTGAGGTCTTCCGCTTAACAATACCGTGAATTTTTAACACATTTTAAACACATTTTTGAGATTAACTTATTTACTTTAAATTAATATTTCTTGCACTTAATTTTATTGCCTGTTAGGATAGATAGAAAAAAAGGAAAATAGATAAGCATAATAAATGTGCAATAGCAATAAGCGATATAATTTTATTCTTACATGTCATATTATAATTAATTTTAATTATAGAGTAATTAATAATATTATTTGTACATAAAGTCGCTATGACTAATGTGTTGCCCTCTTTAACATGACGTGTTGAATTAATTTTAAAAGCTTAGCAATAAGCGCACTTAATAGTTGAAATAAATTTTAAACACACAAGAACCCTAAGTATAATTTAATTGGATATAAATTGAACATGTGACCTATTTAAGTAACAATTTCGGCGGGACATTAAAAATTTACCGTCAATTTCACCTGGACGAAACGCCGCAGTGTTTTTATTGCTCGGGCGTCCCCCGGCGTGGGGCCATAATAAAATTTTAAGCTTTTATATCTTAGCCAGGACATTTAGGACGTAAACGCAGAAAATTTGGCAATAAATTGATAATAAAAATTTTAACATCCTTTCTAGATAGGTACTTTATTATATTAAGCGTCACGCTATTCAGTAGTAAAGAAGAACAATTACCGTCGCCAAAATAAGGGTATTTTTAAAATTAAAGAAATTATACTGATATTAATGCAAAAATAATGTTTGTTTGTTTGTTAGTCTGTCCTTCAATCATATCCTCATATTATATGGTATGTATGTATCCGTTGTCTCATAAGCGAGTGACTTGCTGCTATCCGTGAAGAGCTATGTCCTCTATCTCCGATAATATTTGTCAGATCTTCATCAAAAAAATCGGTTCTATTAAATAAAATTGACAAAAATTTTCATCCCCTATCCCGGAAGAACCTTATTGTTTATCAGGATAACAACTACCCTATATGTTGACCCAAAGTATCAGCTACCACTATACCTTTTATTTAAATCCGTTCAGTAAGTAGTTTTTACGTGATGCGCGCACAGAAAGACAAAAAAATAAATAAATAAAAATCTGTTTTGGGCTCAGTATTGATAATAAAGTATCCCCCGGTCAAAATTTACAAAATATATTATACTAGCTGATGAGCTGATGCCCGCGACTTTATCCACGTGGATTTAGTTTTTAAAATCCCTCGGGAACTCTTTGATTTTCCGGGATAAAAGTAGCCTATGTCACTCTCCAGGTCCTCAACTACCACATACCCATGCAAAAAATCACGTCGTTCCGTAGCCCTGTTGCGGCGTGATTGAAGGACAAACCAAGAAACCAAAAAAACCAACAAACTAACAAACCAACAAACAAACACACTTTCGCATTTATAATATTAGTAAGGATTCAATTTACAGAAATCGCCCAGTTACAGTTTTATTATAAGTATAGGTATTAAATTAAATGCTTAATTTAATAACACAGATACTAAATTAAGCAGTGCTCATTGCATATTTTTCATTCCTTAATTATTATTTTTATGCATTTGTTTTACACGGTAAATAATTAAATTGTAATTGTAGCGCGAACGCAATACAAATTTCGTCCGATTGCAATATAATTTCACCGTCACAATGCGAGTGTGTCCCATTTGAGATTGCAATTTTGTTGTGTCATTAAAAATTTACCGCTAATTTCACCTGGACAAAACTCCGCAGTGTTTTTATAATTATGCAGGTTTATATTAAAGCTTTTTTACCTTATTTAGTACAGTGGTGGTGACTTTAAAGCAGAAAATTTGATGTGAAAAAAAGAAAAATCGGCCAAGTGCGAGTAGGGCCTCGCTCTTTTAGGGTTCCGTACATATTATGATCAAATCATTTTTTTTTAACTTTAGATATTTTGGTTTTTAGATAGTATATACATTAGCATATTATTGGCGAAAAAATGCACGTTTGTTTTGGTCACAACTTACAAACCGCATTATAAATCAGTGTTTTCAGTACTTGTTGCTTAAATGCACTATATACCTTCGTTACTCTGTGATATTATAGTACATAATGTACAGAAATACCAAATTCCTAACTAGTTTAGTTTTTGAGATAGACCCCGTAACAAAAGTGGTCTAAACCAACAACTTTTACGGCTCCCCATTTCTTCATTAGACATTTACATCTAAAAAATAATAAAAAATATAGATGAACTCCACTTAATGAGCTCTAGACAATGACATGCCACATGCCAGAGTAAAAAATAAAATTTTATTTCGACTCTTTTTCCATGTATGGGAGGGGGAGCTCCCTTTATTTTTATGTAATTTTATTTTTATTATTTTTTGTTATAGCGGCAATAGAAATACACACTCTATGAAAATTTCAACTGTCTATACTCGGCGCGGCGAAACATGATCCCTATGACACTAACAGCTAATGTCACCATATAACATTGTAGTGGCGTCACCATTAAATTGGGATCATATTGGGGGCGTCTAAAAATGCCATTTATAAATTTTACGTAGCTTTATACTATTAGTAATTGTAACATTTACAAGAAGTTATCTCAATCTGAATTTATGTTTACGTCGTGTGACGTTTATCGACTAGGGCGGCAAGTAAAAATGTCGGTAATGGAAACGAGTGCACAATTTTTTTTCATACTCACATTTTAGTTCATATATTATGGAATGGAACAGAATATTACGATCATACCATTCATACATACACACATGATTATATTATACCCAAGAAAATTAAAAAATAACAGCTAAGGATAAAATGAAATGAAACAAAATCTGTTTAACAATTATTTATTTACATACACAGGGTCAAGGGTGTAACAAAAGTAAGTCATAATACTTTAGGGTTTGCATGTGTTCCTTATATAGTTTACAGTGAAAGTACTCAGCGCTGAAAGCGAAAAATTTTTTTTTGTGATTTGTATGGGCAAGCGCCACATGAGCTTCCCCATGCAAATCACAAAAAAAATTTTTTGCTTTCAGCGCTGCTACTTTGCCAGTGAACTCTATATAAGGGACACTACACACCCTAAAGTATTATCACTTACTTTTGTTACACTCTGTATTTTATTCTGAATCTGATAATGACATGAGTATTTGCGTCTCAGACTCGGAATCTGAACTGCAACTGCTGTCACCTACATTTATCAATAATGGTTGATCTTCAAGAGTGTCGTATCGCACATCTCGATCCCAATCATCGTAGCAAAGTTTTTTGGTCTTTTCTACGACTTTCCTCCAATTATCCGGAGTCACTTCACTACAAGCTTTTTCTAATAATGTCAGCATTTTATTGGCTGTAAATGGCGGAGTGGTGTTAAGCCTGGCTGCACAACCTGAAACAATATTTATTTTGAGTATGATGCAAAGTAAAAGAGTGAGATTGAAGTAAAAGTATATATATAAATATACTTATAATATATATATAAATATACTTATATAGCAAAAACGTGTTTACCGGGTTAAACATTATTAGAAAAAAAAAAGAGACGTGTCAAGGGACACCCGGATGGAACGTAGTACCTTATTAGTAGTATTTTAGTGAAGGAATTGTAATAAACTAGTGGTGTCATCTAGTATTAAATTGATTAACTACGATGAATTATTTTTAGTTTATTTCTATTGCACTGATACAACACCAAAGAGTTACTCTGGTGGAGTTACTGTTTTTTCACAGATGGCGTTATCCAATTTATACAATAAAAAATTAGAGAAAAATTCCACATTTAGAAATTATTTAAAATAAAATTAAAAATAGAAAATTCAGTCTGTCGAGCTGGGATTCGAACCATCGAAGTTGAATTTATAGGCGACTCTCCTAACCACTAGGTCATGCAGACGCCGAGTTCTAAGGCGAAAATACCGAATACAATGCAAAATTCACATTCAACAAAAAATGACGTTTCAAAAATGTGTCGTGTCGGTTTCCTTAATTTTTTCCGTCTAGCCCCCCTTCCGTACCGCGCGATGAGGAACTACGTTCCAATAACAAGGTTGGAAACTTTCGTTTTACTTACCTACTTAATCTATGCCAAAAATCTTAAATTAATACAACAACATAATGAACATTAAAAATGCACATTATAATATTTTTTAAAACATGTTTACCAACGTGGCTGAATGCAAGCCACGCCTTTGTCTAAAAAAAAAATTATCGACACGACCAAAGACACGACCCATCACTAACACGAACTGTCATAGGGATCATGTTTTGCCGCGCCGAGTATACCTATCACGGTTTACGAGATACAGCCCGCTGACAGGTGGACGGACGGACAGCGGAGGCTTAGTTAGTAATAGGGTCCCGTTGGCACCCTTTGGGTACGGAGCCCTAAAAAACATACGTAAGCTGCCTGTAGAAGATTGCTTAAGCAATAAGGACGCCTTTGCATCCTAGGTGTATTAATTTTATTATTATTTATTATTCTAGTGTGCAATAAAGTATTTGCTATTCTATTCTATCGATAGTTATTTGTATTTTTAATGAAATATTTTGATAAAAGGATGGCATATTGACTCTATAAATTCATCATCATCATATTGTCATCATCATAATATCATTTGAGTTATCATTTGAGTGTGACACATTCGAGATGCGTCATTTGAGTTGTGTCAATAATTTATCACTAATAATTTCACCATAATAAAACTCCACAGAGTTTTTATAATTCTTCAAGTTTATATCTATTATATCTATTATAGCTTTTTTACCTTCTCAGGGTTAGAAGCGACATTAAAGCGAAATTCTTTCTACCCATCTTAACATATTGTATTGAATTGTAAGTACCATTCCGAACCAGTGTGCAGTGGTAGATTCATTTATATTACTCATAGACATGAAATCACTTAAGTTTATTTACCTAAATAATAAACATTTCTGTTCTATTATAATCGGCTTTGCTTCAGCTGTTCACAAGATAGATAAGCTACATTTTTTAACATTTTTGTTTTGAAAAGAGCAACTGAGTTTTTCTTCTCAGCAGTATCAGCATTCCGAATCCGAACCGGTGATAGATTCCTGACTAATCATAAGAGCCACAAGTTGGCCTACATGAAATAAATAATTTTGAATTTGTGACGTAAAAATAAGGCTTTCGGAATGTAGCTGTCGTACAATACTTACCGATACTTACGCCTGCCGTCGCAATCTCCTTCGGCAGCGGACGTCTGCACATCGCGACGCGCACGAGACACTGAGCGCCTGGACGACCGGCGAATCAGTTTTATAACACCATCGCCTCTCACTCACTGACGTCACGCGTCGCTGGCGCGTCGTCAGACAGAGAGCGTGAGCAGGAGCGAAGACATGCCATACCGCTCAGCGCCGTCATTGGTAGTTTGACTTACTACGCTCGTCAAATGTCTAGATTTAAGATTTGTAATTTTGTAAATATAACTAGGCTAAGTTTGATCAATAAATGATTTCCGCTGTCAGTGCTCGCCCCGGGCGGACGCATCGATGTACCCTTTGTGCTCTCCGCGCTACCTGAGTCGCTACCTGCTCGCGCCCGATAGTGTTGTGACGTGCCAGTGCCAGACCTGATCGCAGTGTTTTGTGTGTGCGTCGGACGGTGTTCTACGTTGTGGTTAGGTTTAGTGTAGTTCCAGGGTCCAGGTTCCGTGAGTACACTAGTCTAAGTGCAGAGTAGGTCCTCACCCCCGTCACCCAAGGACGGGGACTCAGCTAGGGTTTTACACCTTAGGTACACACCTCCCTGCCTAGGCAGGGAGGCCAAATTAGCTACCGGGTCCATCATGGACCCCTCTCAACCCGCCCCCGCGCCCCCTCAGGGCTCGGCGGCACGTAAGCCACTTAATGGCAAACCGAAAATAAACTTAAAGCGACTGCTGGCTGATCTGAAAAACAGGCAGCCGGACTACCTGTCGCTATTTTACGAGCCCGAGTCTTGCATCGACTTGGAACAATTAAATTTTTACCGGGAAATCCCGGAATCAAATGCAATGGAGGAAGACGATACAGCCATGATTTCGCGTAGTAAGGAGCCTCTCTCCAAAGCCGTCTCGGGGCCTTCAGCCCACACCGTCAAGGTCAAGGAGCCTCTCTCCAAGACATCAGTCGGGCCCTCAGCCCAAATCAATACCCCCCCCCCCGCAACTAAGGAGCCTCCCTCCAAGACCGATTGCGGGCCCTCAGCCCAACCGACTAACACACCGACCTATGACCAGGAGCCTCTCTCCGAAACGTCTCCAGCATCATCAGAGACTGAGGAATTTGTAACGGTACAATCCAAGAGCCAAAAGCGCAAGCTTAAAGCCTCTAAGTCCCACGCAAATCCACCCAAGAAGGTGATAATATCAGAGCCTTCAGCTCAAAAACCCACCAACGCCTCTACCTCCCGGGAGAACTCTGAGGAGGAGCCAATAGACTCCCCCATGGACGAACCTCGGAAGGAAAAGGTTCCGCCTCTCTACATCAGAGAGAAACTTCATTGGCAGCGTATCCTGCCAATGATTTTAAATCAGGGCATCGCATTCGAAAGCGCCCGTTCTACCGCGATCGGGATTAGAGTAGACTGTAATAGCTCAATAGATCACCGTCGCCTCACGACAATCCTCCGACAGGAAAACGTAGGTTATCATACATACGCCCTCCCTGACGAACGCGTTCTACGCGCAATTATCCGCGGGCTCCCTAAGGAGCTCGACACAGACTCGATTAAGACCGACCTCATCTCTCAGGGGCTGCCCGTTCAAATGGTACACAGAATGTACCACCCTAGAACCAAAAAGCCATACGAAATGGTCTTAGTCATCCTTGACCTCACTCCCGAGGGCAAGAAAATCAATAATATTACAAGTATTTGCCACTTAACCGGCCTCAAAGTAGAACCCCCGCACAACAATGGCCGCCTTGGTCAGTGCCACCGCTGCCAAATGTACGGCCACTCAGCCCGCAATTGTTTCGCCCGCCCTAGGTGCGTTAAGTGCCTCGGGGACCACGGCACCTCCGACTGCCTCAGGAAGCAGCCGGTCGAGGAGCCCCCTAGTTGTGTTCTTTGCGGGAACAAAGGGCACCCCGCGAGCTATCGCGGCTGCCCCAAAGCCCCAAAAGAACCCAAACGAAGGGTCAAACCGGCCGGTAGCAAACCTACCGCTCCCACAAAACCTGCACAAACCTTCGTCCCAGCTCCGGCTCCAGCCGTGAACGCATGGGCCAAACCCTTAGCGAGGCCTCAAAACCTCCCCCCCAAGCCCACTCAACCAGCGGCAGCCCCAACCACCACCAAAACTCAGCCTGCCAAAGCCACCGCGACTGACTCGACCGACCCGATAATCATTGACTGGCATGCCATCAAAAAAGTCATAGAGAACATTGACCTCGACGAAGTCAAAGCTTTTCAAATTCATTTCAACCAGGACCCTTTTGCTGCTGTAGTTCAAAACGCAGATCTCCTCAAACAGTTAAAAGAAATTTTATACGGAACCGATAATGTATAACACACCCAAAGGTAGGAATAAACCACACTCTCTGAGTGTAGCGTATTATAACGCAAACGGCCTTATCGATCAAATAGACGAAGTACGCGATTTTGTATGTGCACAGCAAGTAGATTTTCTCTTAGTGCAAGAGACTTTCTTAAAACCTAGCAGACGCGACCCGAGAATTGCTAACTTTAACATGATTAGAAACGATAGACTCACCGCGAAAGGCGGTACTGCTATCTATTACAGAAGGTCTCTTCACTGTACCCCTCTCGATCCTCCCGTTCTCACGAATATGGAAGCTACTGTCTGTCAGGTTAGTATGACCGACCATCCGACGGTCATAATAGCATCAGTCTACCTCTCCCCAAAAAAAGATCTACTCGAGCGAGATCTTAAGGCACTCCTCTCCTTAGGAGACTCCGTCATTCTGGCAGGAGATTTTAACGCCAAACACCGTAGCTGGAATTGCTTTTCCCCTAACACAAAAGGAAACCAACTAGAAAGACTGACAAACCGTCCCGATCTAAATTTCATTATTTTAGCCCCTGACACACCGACTCGTTACCCTATGACAGGACTGACTACAGACAGACCGGACATACTCGACATAGCACTCTTGAAGAACATCGCCTTACAGGTGAATCCTCTGAGAGTGCTATCCGAGCTGTGTTCAGACCATCGCCCAGTCCTACTCCAGCTAGGACCACCGCCCTCATCGAACCCCCCGACTAAAACAATCATTGATTTTAAGAAGCTCTCCGAGCAACTGAAGTCTCTCGATTCAGTGCACCTATCACTAATACCTGACAAAATAGATTCTTTAGATCAAGCGCACGCAGCCTCACTGCATCTAACAGATCATATCCGCGAAGCTCTCAGCGTATGCTCTCGGGAAATGCCAAACGGCTTCGTCCGTCAGCAACTCCCGGACGACGTGCGAGAGCTTATTTCGATAAAAAACGCAGTCCGTAGGACCCATGACAGATGGCCAAGCGCCGACAACCGGAGGGAGCTTTGGCGAGTCCAGAGGGAGGTGAGGGCTCGCATCGCAGAACTCCGGGACAGACAATGGGACAGGAAGCTGAGCGAGCTCAAACCATCGCATGTAGCATTCTACAGCCTGGCGAGAGCTCTCAAAGCCGACCCTGTCTCAGCCACTCCTCCGCTATTACGTCCCAACCAACCGCCCGCCTTTGAGGACATCGATAAGGCCGAGTGCTTAGCCGATAGCTTAGAAGCTCAATGCTCTCCGAGCACTAGTTCATTTGATAGGGCTCACGTTGAGCTAGTCGAAAACGACTTAGCTACCTTCTTCTCTTCCGCCCCGCGAGGCGATCCCATCGTCCCCACTTCGTGCGAAGAAGTTCGTCGAATCATCAAAGACTTACACGCCAAAAAAGCCCCGGGGCGAGACTCGATTAACAATAAAACACTCAAATTACTCCCCGTTCAGATAATAAACCTTCTGGTTACTATCTTTAACACTCTTATGATGGGATGCTCTTTCCCCGAGAGGTGGAAGGAAGCAACGGTTATAGGTATCCCGAAGCCGGGAAAGCTTAAGAACCTCCCTACTAGTTATCGCCCTATTAGTCTGCTCAACACCCTTGGCAAGGTGTATGAGAAAATCATATTAAATCGCCTTAGGACCGCCGTCGAGGAGAAGAAGCTCCTCAACGACGAGCAGTTTGGCTTTAGAGCCAAACACTCTTGTATACATCAAGCACACCGCCTCACGGAGCACATCTACCATAACTTCAATCGTTTCAAAACGAGTGCCATTCCGACAGGAGCCTTATTCTTCGATGTTGCGAAAGCCTTCGACAAAGTATGGCACGCCGGCTTACTATACAAGCTTATCCATCTAGGCGTGCCAGAAAGACTCGTGCGCCTGCTAAGAGACTATCTCACCAACCGTACATTCCGCTACCGACTCGACGGGACGTTATCATCCCCTAGACCTATCCGAGCGGGAGTGCCCCAGGGCTCTGTGCTCTCCCCGCTCCTTTACGCGCTTTTCACCAGCGACATTCCCAAATCACCTAATGTTAGCGTAGCCCAGTTCGCGGACGACACCGCACTCTTCACGTCAGATAAAAATAGAAATGTCATTAGAGCCCGCCTCCAGAAAGCGGTAAGCAGCCTGGGAAGCTGGTTCCGCCAATGGAGGATAGAGGTCAATCCCGAGAAAAGCGCAGCAGTGCTTTTCAAAAGGAGAGGCCAAATAGGTATCCCCAAACATAAGTCAGATAAACTAGCGATCACCCTCTATGGGCGTCGAATACCATGGCAGTCTAAAGCCAAATACTTAGGTGTAACCTTTGATGAAACGATGAGCTTCGCCGCACACATACGCAGAGTCCGTAACAAGGCTCGGTATGTACTAGGTAGACTTTATACGATGATTTGCGCGAAAAGTAAATTGTCCCTCAGACACAAAATCACGTTATACAAAACATGTATTCGTCCGATCATGTCATACGCGTGCGTCGTATTTGCACACCTCCCCCCCTCCTCCTATAATAGCCTCCAGGCAGTTCAAAACAAGTTTATGCGTATGGCCACGGGGTCACCATGGTTCGTGCGTAACGTCGACCTCCATAGGGACCTTCAGTTACAAACAATAGCTCAACATTTTAAACAGCTCTCCAAAAACTATTTTGAGAAAGCTGTCAATCATCCCAACCCTTTAGTGGTTGAGGCTTCAAACTACCTAACCGATCGTAACGATCCTCCAGACAAAAGGCGCCCTAAGCACGTCCTTAACGACCCTGACGATCAGATTACGACTGACAACTCACCCTATCAGGTAGGGCCACACACATTGTCAACCTCAACACAGCGTCTTCGCCGGCGAAGACGAGGTCCCCGATTTCTAACGTTACCTGGGCGTGGATCCTTACCACGATCACGGGGACGTACGGACTAATCTAGTCCAGCCACTCCTCCCATTCGCCCCAACGTCATCCTAAGCCGTGGTCCGAGCCTCACAGGAGGCGCCCTTAGGTAGACGTTGCCCCCCCGATGTCTTCGAGCCCTAGGGCTCACTCCCCCGGCGTAGCCACGTGCTCGCCCCAAAGTCCGGTGACGCTGTAGCGACCAGTAGGGTCAACAGCATACACAATCCGAAAAAAAAAAAAAAAAAAAAATCAATAAATATTCTTTCTGATTCATTCATTCCATACCAATATAATCGTGGGTTTTACTTATAACACCAAGATCTCCCTCAACAGTGGTGACCCCGGACAAAGCACGCCGTAGCAAAAAAAACAAAGAAAAATGGAAGATACAAAATCAGAAGCCGCCACTCCAAGCACAAGCACCAAAGCAAGCACAGATATGCAATTCCTCATCAGTGAAATCACCAAGCTGACACTCGAAGTTGCCTCACTCAAGTCACAGCTCAACAACAGGCCATTCCAACGAAGAGGACGCTCTGCAAACCGTCGCTATGGCAACTACAGAAGATCGCCAAGTGCAACACCATATTGTTACTACCACCGCAAATTCGGTCAAAACGCACGAAAATGCACTTCGCCGTGTTCTTTCAGAAACGAAAAACCGGAAAACTAAAGAATACGTTGGACGAGGCGGGGTCCGACGTATCCAACAAGTCTTACCGCTTGTTTGTCACTGACAGGAAGACATCAACAACATTTCTCATCGACACTGGGGCGAACATATCGGTGTTACCGCCCAGAAAAGGCCAAACACTGTCGCCGATGAATCTCCATCTTTACGCCGCGAACAATACGCCTATTCCAGTCTACGGAGAGAAGTCGATGGAGCTCGATTTCAACCTTCGTCGACCCTTCAGATGGAAGTTCATCGTTGCAAAAGTCTCAAAACCAATAATCGGAGCAGACTTCCTTGAGCATCACCAGTTAATTGTCGACATCACGAACCGAAGACTTATTGACGGGAAGACCAACTTATCATCAAGATCGATCGTCCGTGCAACGAACATGCCTACAATACGAAGTATTGACGTTCAGCAGTCATACCACAACATTTTGGCCGATTTTCCCGGAGTAACAAGATTAACTTCAATGAATCTCAAGACGAAAAACAATGTTGAACATTTCATCGAAACAACCGGACCACCTCTTCACTGCCGTCCTCGACCAATCGCACCTCATCGCTACGAGCAAGTCCGCAAAGAATTTCAAAATATGATGGAGCAAGGATTATGCCGTCCAAGCAAAAGTCCTTGGTCATCACCACTACACATTGTTCCGAAGAAAAACGGTGATCTGCGCGTCTGCGGGGACTATAGAAGACTTAACAACATCACTGTTCCCGACCGCTACCCCATTCCACGCATTAAGGATTTCACATACCAATTAGCGAAGAAGACAGTATTTTCTACCATCGATCTTAACAGAGCATATCAACAAATCCAAGTTCGTGAAGAAGACATAGAGAAGACCGCGCTGATAACCCCTATGGGATTTTATGAATTCCCCAGGATGACCCCAGGACTTAGAAACGCCGGCCAGACATTCCAGCGATTTATTCACGAAGTTCTCCAAGGTCTCGATTTCGTCTACGCATTCATAGATGACCTATTAGTCGCAAGTCCAGACAAAACAGCTCACGAAGAACACCTACGAATTGTATTACGAAGATTAGAAGACAACGGTATCACAATAAACCCTTCGAAATGCAACTTTGGTCAAGATGAAGTTAAATTTCTTGGTTTCACCGTAAACAAGGATGGGATAAAACCGCCTGCCGAAAAAGTCGCAGCAATCTGCAGTTATTCGAAACCTAAGACGATCGAAGAGCTCAGGCGTTTTCTCGGGATGATCAATTTTTACCGGGAACACATTCCGAAGGCTGCGGATCTTCAAGCACCACTTCATTCATATCTGCACAACACCAAAAAGAAGGACCGCACAATCATCGATTGGACCGAGGAAGCAACCAATGCATTTGAAGCCTGCAAAAATGCGATAAAGAATGCAGCTTTACTCGCACACCCATCGCACGACGCTCCGCTCGCAATCTTTACTGATGCATCAGATACCTCTGCCGGAGCCGTACTTCAGCAATACATCAACGGAGCATGGCAACCACTCGCATATTTTTCAAAGAAGTTTTCGGACGCGCAGCGTAACTACAGCACATTCGACCGCGAGCTACTTGCAATCTATATGGCAATCAAGAACTTCAGGAAGATTTTTGAGGGACGACACCTAATAATCTTCACTGACCATAAACCTCTCACCTTCGTGCTACAAGAATCACCATCACCATCGGAAACTCCGCGACGAGCGAGACAGCTGGTGTTCATAAGTGAATTCACCACAGATATCCGTCACGTCAGCGGAAAGGACAACGTGGTCGCTGACGCGTTGAGTCGAATACCGATCGAGAGTATAGCTTGCCCGACGACTCTCGAATACGAGCAAATAGCAGAAGCCCAGGAGAGAGACAGAGCTACTATCGAAATTCTCACGAGGCAAAATAATAACATCGCTATAAGGAAGATGACTATGCCAAATTCAAGCTCTGCACTCTACTGCGAAACATCAACAGCATTCATCCGACCTTACCTGCCGGAGGAATTTCGTCGAGCCGCTTTCGAAGCAGTACACAATATCAGTCACCCTGGGATTCGAGCTACTAGCAAACTCGTCGCACAAAAGTTTTTTTGGCCATCAATGAACGTTGACATCAGAGCTTGGGCAAAAACCTGCGTAAGATGTCAGCGATGCAAGGTTCAGCGCCATACGACGAGTGGTTTAGCTTAATTTCCACCAGCTGAACGATTTCAATACGTGCACATAGACATCGTTGGTCCGCTGCCTACTACAAGAGAAGGACAGCGATATCTCGTGACCATGATCGACCGTGCGACGAGATGGCCCGAAGCAATCCCAACAAACGACACGTCCGCCGAATCAATTGCGAAGATATTTTACGAAAACTGGACCGTTCGATTCGGAAATCCCAAGGTCCTGGTCTCCGATTTGGGCAGGAACTTCCAGAGCCGCCTTTTCGCCAGGCTACTCAGCATCATGGGAATCGAACAGAACCGCACCACAGCCTATCATCCGCAATCGAATGGAAAAATCGAACGTTGGCACCGCTCTCTGAAGACCGCATTAAAAACTCGTCTATCCGGACAATCAACGTGGATCGACGAGTTACCGACAGTTCTGATGGGTCTACGTGCTGCACTACGTTCCGATTTAAACGTCAGCGCTGCAGAACTAACTTACGGAATGAACCTACGCCTACCGTGCGACTTCTTCACTACTTCGCAATCAACCGAACAAGACTTGGACTACGACTACGTGAGCAGATTGAGGGAAACAATCAACTCCGTCATTCAAAATCAACCCTTATTGCACAGCAACAAGAAGCCAATTTTCGTTCATAAGGATTTAAAAACCTGCGAGCAAGTCTTTGTTCGAAACGAAGGAATGAAGAAATCACTACAACCGTCATACGAAGGCCCATTCAAGGTGTTAGAGAGAGGCAGCAAGATTTTCAGAATACAGTTACCCGAGAATAGGACTTCAGTTGTATCGATCGATCGTCTCAAACCTGCCTATACCTTGAATGATACATTGGACAGTCAGGAAGTTACCCATTCACTCGAGCTGAGGACAGAGGAAAGCCAGGCGCCAGCACAAGGTGTACTACAACCAATATTGAAGAAGACTAGTAGCAGGCGCATAACTAAGCCACCTGTACGCTTTCGCTAGAGGAAGAGTCCTGTAGCTGTCGTACAATACTTACCGATACTTACGCCTGCCGTCGCAATCTCCTTCGGCAGCGGACGTCTGCACATCGCGACGCGCACGAGACACTGAGCGCCTGGACGACCGGCGAATCAGTTTTATAACACCATCGCCTCTCACTCACTGACGTCACGCGTCGCTGGCGCGTCGTCAGACAGAGAGCGTGAGCAGGAGCGAAGACATGCCATACCGCTCAGCGCCGTCATTGGTAGTTTGACTTACTACGCTCGTCAAATGTCTAGATTTAAGATTTGTAATTTTGTAAATATAACTAGGCTAAGTTTGATCAATATTTTCTCATTCCGCTGTCTGTGTTCGCCCCGGGCGGACGCGTCTACATGCTCCCTGAGTGCATACCGGTTAACGAAAATCCTCGCGCCCGATTGTTTGTGTGGAGTGTTGTGCCAGTGCCAGCCGGACTTCAGTGCTCGGACTTAGTGCTACGTTGTGGTTAGGTCTAGTGTAGTTCTAGGTTCCAGGTTCCGTGAGTACACTAGCCTAAGCGCAGAGTAGGTACTCACCCCCGTCACCCAAGGACGGGGACTCAGCTAGGGTTTACACCTTAGGTACACACCTCCCTGCCTCGGCAGGGGGGCCATCTTAGCTACCGGGTCCACTATGGACCCCTCTCAACCCGCCCCCGGGCCCCCTCAGGGCCCGGCCGAGCCCAAGCGCTCCTCTAAACCTAAAATTAATATGAAAAGGTTGCTGTCTGACCTTAAGAACAGACAGCCCGATTACCTTTCACTATTCTATGAACCGGAGTCTTGCATTGACCCGGATCACGTCAACTTTTACCGGGATATCCCAGAGTCTTCCTCAGCCATGGAGGAAGACACCGGGGTGTCTCACCCTAAGACCGCGACCGGGCCTTCAGCCCACCGCCCTATTCCTCCACCAGGCAAGGAGCTTCCCTCCGAGACCTCCGCGGGGCCCTCAGCCCCCCCAACCCCCCGAACCCAAGTCAACGAGCCTCACTCCGAGACTTCGCCTGCATCATCGGAGTCGGACGACTTTACCAAGGTAGAGTCAAAAAGCCAGAAGCGCAAGCTGAAGGCTTCTAAATCACACGCGAACCCACCCAAAAAGGTGGTAATTGCAGCCCCTTCAACTTCAACCACCCAGGCGACCACCGTGGAGGAGTCGGAAGACTCCCCCATGGAGGACCCGCCAAGGGAAAAAGTACCTCCCCTATACATTAGGGAAAAACTTAGTTGGCAACGCGTGTTGCCCATCTTGGATGCGCAAGGCATCCATTTCTCTAGCGCCCGCTCGACCGCCATAGGCATCAGGGTTCAATGCCCAACATCCGACGACCATCGTCGTTTAACTAAGACCCTTAGACAGGAAAACATAGGTTTTCATACGTACGCGCTTCCCGACGAACGCGTCCTACGCGTCGTTATCCGCGGCCTCCCGAAGGAGCTCAACACCGAGCTCATCAAGGCAGACCTCCTCCTCCAGGAGCTGCCCGTACTCGAAGTTCATAGGATGTATCATCCTAGAACCAAGAGACCCTACGAGATGGTTCTAGTCTCACTCGAACTTACCCCCGCGGGTAAGAAGATCAACGCGATCACCTCCGTCTGTCGTCTCTCTGGCCTCACCATTGAGAAACCCAACAACCGCGGTAGAATGGGCCAGTGCCACCGCTGCCAGCTCTACGGTCATTCAGCTAGGAACTGCTTTGCCACCCCTAGGTGCGTAAAGTGCTTAGGGGATCACGGTACCTCCGACTGCCCCAGGACGCAGCCGACCGAGGAGCCCCCAAGCTGCGTACTCTGCAAGGCCAAAGGGCATCCCGCGAACTATCGCGGATGCCCCAAAGCCCCAAAGGGTCCCATGCGAAGGGTCAATCCGGTCGGTCGTAAACCTGCCGCCCCCTCCCAACCCGCCCAAACCTTCGTCCCTGCACCGGCCCCAGCCGTCAACGCATGGACCAAACCCCTTCCCAGGTCTAATCCTACTACGGCCGCGCCTACTCAGGCACCCGCGGCCAAACTTCCCACCCAACCAGAGCCTGTAGCGGCACCTAAGCCCGCAGCTATCCCGTCACAGTCAACTCAGTCTTCAGCAGCCACTAGGGCTCCGGAAAACTTACGTATAATCAGCCGCATCTGTGCTTTAATAGACATAGAGAAAATGGATGCCTTCATCCAAGATGTTCGCCTAGAAGGGACGCTATCCGCTTTATCCAAACACTGGGAATATGTCAAATCGATAAATAAAATAGATAAACTAATTAATGGCTAGTACAACCAAAAGTAGGCTAAAACCTCACTCATTGACTGTCGCTTTCTACAATGCAAACGGCCTTATCGATCAAATAGATGAAGTACGTCATTTCGTATGTGCACACCAAATAGATATTCTCCTAGTGCAAGAGACCTTCTTAAAACCTAGTAGAAAAGATCCTAAGATCGCTAATTTCAATCTCATCCGAAACGACAGAACCTCCGCTCTCGGAGGTACTGCAATATACTACAGAAGGGCTCTTCACTGTACTCCTCTCGATCCTCCCATACTTACCAACATGGAAGCCTCTATCTGTCGGGTAAGTATGACCGGCCATCCGACGGTCATACTAGCATCAGTGTATCTCTCCCCTACGAAAGACCTCTTAGAGAGTGACGTTCGCGCACTCCTCTCCTTAGGAGACTCCGTCATTCTGGCTGGAGACTTTAATGCCAAACATAGCAGCTGGAACTCCCGCACCCCTAACCAACGTGGACGACAACTCAAAAGACTGACCGACCACCCTGATTTTAATTTCATAGTAATAGCCCCTGACAAACCGACCCGTTACCCAACGACGGAACGAACCACAGACCGACCGGACATACTTGACATAGCGCTTCTGAAGAACATCACCCTTCAGGTGAGTCCTCTAGAGGTGCTATCAGAGCTATGTTCAGACCACCGTCCTGTCCTACTCCAGCTAGGACCTCCAACCAACGCGGACCCCCCGACCAAAACAGTCATCGACTTCAAGAAGCTCTCTGAGCATCTTAAGTCCCTAGACTCAGTGCACATCTCCCAAATCCCCGACAGAATAGAGAGCTTAGACGACGCACATGCAGCCTCACTGCACCTGACAGACCATATTCACGACGCCCTCAGCGCCTGTTCCCGGGAAATGCCGAACGGGTTCACCCGCCGGCAGCTACCGGACGACGTTAGAGAGCTAATAACCGTTAAAAACGCCCGACGTAGAGCCCATGACGCCTTTCCGACAACCGACAGCCGGAGAGATCTCTGGATAGCCCAGAGGGAGGTTAAGGCTCGCCTTGCCGAACTCCGTGACGAACAATGGGACAGGAAGCTGAGCGAGCTCACGCCATCGCACGTAGCCTACTACAGCCTGGCGAGAGCTCTCAAAGCCGACCCTGTTTCGGCCACTCCACCGCTCTTGCGCCCCGACCAACCGCCCGCCTTTGAGGACATCGATAAGGCCGAATGCTTGGCCGACAGTCTAGAATCACAATGCTCCCCGAGCACTAGCTCCATAGTTAAGTCCCATGTCAAACGAGTCGAGAACAAACTGACAACAACCTTCTCATCTGCCCCCGAGGGCGACCCAATTACACCCACGACTAGCGGCGAAGTTCGTAAAATTATCAAAGACTTACACGCTAAAAAAGCCCCAGGTCCCGATCGCATTAATAATAAAACACTTAAACTACTCCCCGATCAAATAATAAACCTCTTGGTTGTCATTTTTAACACTCTTATGATGGGGTGCTCCTTCCCCGACAGGTGGAAGGAAGCAACGGTTATAGGCATCCCGAAGCCGGGAAAGCCTAGAAACCTCCCCACTAGCTATCGTCCCATTAGTCTGCTCAACACCCTTGGCAAGGTGTATGAGAAAGTTATCCTTAGTCGCCTTAGGACCGTCGTCGAGGAGAAGAAACTCCTCAACGACGAGCAATTCGGGTTTCGAGCCCGTCACTCATGTATCCACCAAGCGCACCGCCTCACGGAACACATCCTCCTCGGTTTCAATAGATTTCAGACGAAAGGTATCCCAACAGGAGCCCTCTTCTTCGACGTAGCCAAAGCCTTCGACAAGGTGTGGCACGCCGGCTTGATCTACAAGCTACTCCATCTAGGCGTCCCCGAAAGACTCGTACGTCTGATACGAGAATATCTCACCAACCGAACCTTCCGTTACCGTCTGGATGGGACTCTTTCCTCTCCTAGACCTATCCGAGCAGGAGTCCCTCAGGGCTCAGTTCTCTCCCCCCTTTTATACGCGCTGTATACCAGTGACATTCCAAGATCTCCACATGTTAGTATAGCTCAGTTCGCGGACGACACCGCCCTTTACTGTTCCCACTTAAAAATCAGTTCAGTTAGAGCTCGCCTCCAAAAGACGGTCAGTAGCCTAGGCCGCTGGTTCCGCCTTTGGAGGATAGAGGTTAACCCGGAAAAAAGCGCAGCAGTGCTCTTCGAAAAGTCAAAAAACAGATCCCTCGATAAACTTCGCGAGTATGAAATAACCCTCTACGGGCGCCCCATACCCTGGCAAGACAAAGTCAAATACTTAGGTGTAACCTTCGATAGGAGAATGAACTTCGCTGCTCACATACGCAGAGCTCGTAGAAAGGCTGCGTACGTGCTAAGTCGTCTTTACCCCATGATCTGTGCTAAGAGCAAAATGTCCCTCAGACACAAAGTAACACTTTACAAAACGTGCATCCGACCTATTATGACATACGCGAGCGTAGCATTCGCACACGTACCCCACAGTAGATTCAAAAGTTTGCAAGCCCTCCAAAACAAGTTCATGCGCATGGCCACGGGCTCTCCGTGGTTCGTACGCAATGTAGACCTCCATAGAGACCTCGAACTTCCCACACTAGCTCATTACTTTAAACAGCTTTCTAAAAGCTACTTTGAGAAAGCAGTCAGTCACCCTAACCCCTTAGTAGCTCAATCAGCAGCTTACACCCCAGACCGTAATGACCCACCCGACAAACGACGTCCCAAACACGTCCTTTTCGATCCAGACGATCAGACAACGACCGACAACGCTCCTTATCAGGTAGGGCTGCACACTCAAACAACCTCTGCACAGCGTCTTCGCCGGCGAAGACGAGGTCCCCGATTTCTAACGTCACCTGGGCGTGGATCCTTACCACGATCACGGGGACGTACGGACTAACTTAGTCCAGCCTCTCCTCCCATTCGTCCCAACGTCATCCTAAGCCGTGGTCCGAGCCTCACAGGAGGCGCCCTTAGGAAGACGTTGCCCCCCGATGTCTTCGAGCCCTAGAGCTCTCTTCAAAACCCCAGGCAGAGCTTCGCGCTTGCCAACCCCTCCGGTGACGCTGTAACGGCCAGTAGGGCCAGCAGCATACACAATCCGAAACTACACACACGATCAATAAATATTCTTTCTGATTCATTCATTCCATTCCAATATAATCGTGGGTTTTACTCATAACACCAAGATCTCCCTCAACACGGAAATATATATATATAATACTTAAGAGGACTATGCCGGAAAAACAGAGGGTATCCGCGATATTTTTAAAAATTTAACTACACGCGGACGAAGTCACAGTTTGTATGCTAGATTTTTAGGGTTCCGTACCTCAAAAGGTAAAGAAGGAACCCCTATAAGATCACTCTCTTGTCCGCGTGTCCGTCTGTCCGTCTGTCTAGTGTCTGTCCGTGTGTCACCACTGATTTTCTCAGGAACGTGTGGACCTAGCAAGTTGTTAAGCTAGATATTATAAAGTGCGAAGTTTAAAAGAAATAAACTCATTGTTTTTTGCGTATGCAAATATTTTTTTTATAAAGGAAAAAGTTTAAGATGAAGAGTATAAAGAGCGATATTATTATGAAAATTCATCAAGCAATTAGCGAGGCTTCGCTCCAATTTGCGGGCAAAACGTTACGTGTGTTACTCCGCAATTAATTATAATGGGTCACTCTGTAATTGTGCCGGGTCATACTGACGCGGGTGATAAAGGTTTAATTTAACGGTTGCTTTGGCCCTGCATCGCTTTGCCCCAAAACGTTGGTCTCTATATTTAGGTTCTATTGTTTTTGAAAAAGGGTCCAGGGCGTTTCTTTTTTATTTTAATAACTAAAGCTTATTAGCGATCTGTTTTTCGAAATAATTTTAACTTGTTGTACAAGCTACAAGTCTGGTATACATTAATTAAAATTTCCAATATTTGAAAATGAGAATTACATAACGTCATTGAACTTTTGATACCTCTTACCTATCTGGCATTTTATAACAAAGCTTTGTTTTAAAAAAGAAGAACTCACAAAACAAGAAAGAGAAAACACAAAATACTAGCTAAGTTGCATTATTATCGATAGTACAAAGACTTTTTTCAATATACTCGGCGTAGAAAAATATTGTTCCTCCTAAAAAATTTGGCTTTAGACAGTTGAAAAGTTAGTCTGGTAACATCTTAGACTGCATCGTCTACCATCAATTGAGACCGCAGTCAAGTAATCTTCTTCTTCTTCTTCTTTATCAACCGATAGACGTCCACTGCTGGACAAAGGTCTCTTGCATGGACTTCCACAGGCCTCGGTCTTGCGCCGCCTGAATCCAGCGGCTCCCTGCGACTCGTTTGATGTCGTCGGTCCACCTGGTGGGGGGTCTGCCAACACTGCGCTTCCCGGTGCGGGGTCGCCACTCCAGCACCTTGGGACCCCAACGACCATCAGCTCTTCGAACTATGTGCCCCGCCCATTTCCACTTCAGTATCGCGACTCGCTTAGCTATGTCGGTGACTCTGGTTCTCCTACGGATCTCCTCATTTCTGATTCGATCCCGCAGGGACACTCCGAGCATAGCTCTCTCCATCGCCCGCTGAGCGGTCCTGAGCCTACTTATGAGGCCCTTAGTTAGCGACCATGTCTCGGATCCGTAAGTCATCACTGGCAACACGCACTGTTCGAAGACTTGAGTCTTCAGGCACTGAGGAATTTTGGACGAGAAGACATCTCGGAGCTTCCCGAACGCAGCCCAGCCGAGTTGGATTCGGCGGCTGATCTCTTTCTCGAAATTGGACCTACCTAGCTGGACTGTGTGTCCCAGGTAAATATACTCGTCGACAATTTCGAGTGCAGAGTTCTCAACAATTACTGGGTGGAGCGGTGCATGAGCATTGGACATGATTTTCGTCTTGCTCATGTTCATTTTCAGGCCCACCTGTTGAGAAACCCTGCTGAGATCGTTGAGCATTGTATTGAGGTCTCTCAGAGTCTCTGCCATGACTACTATGTCATCGGCAAATCGCAGGTGAGTGATGTACTCGCCGTTTATGTTGATGCCAAGCCCGTTCCAATCCAGAAGCTTAAAGACGTCCTCCAACGCAGCGGTAAAGAGCTTCGGGGAGATAACGTCTCCCTGTCGCACTCCACGCTGCAAGTGGATTGGCCTCGTAGTCTGGTCCTGTATACGTACTGACATTGTGGCGTTTTCATACAAGCACTTCAACACTTGGATATACCGGTAGTCAATCCGGCATCTCTGCAGCGACCTCAACACAGCCCAAGTTTCCACCGAATCGAAGGCTTTCTCATAGTCCACAAACGCTAAGCAAAGTGGCTGGTTATACTCTTCCGAGTCAAGTAATATTTTCTTAATATTATTCATAGAATAAAAAAATACCGAGCAAGTGCGAGTCGGACTCGCGCATCGAGGGTTCCCTACAAACTTTTAGGTTGCGGTTAGTTTATCAACTGCAAATAAGTATGTAGGCGCCAGGATGGCCTATATCATGGGGTTGTTTCGGCTGAGCGATGATATGTGGGCGTATAATGAAACTTGACAACTGAATTCTTCTTTGAACACAAAATTATAATCTTCAATCAGACAAATCAGTCAACCACAATCAACCACACCGACCAACCACAGTCAACCACAACTTGATAATTCTTCCGGTAGTTTGATAATTTACTTTGTGCAGTAATTCCTTAGATCAGGATATTTAAAACAGCGATTCGTTGCAGCCGTGGTGCGCCGGTAACCAAGAGATTGTTTTGTAATGGCTGCCTCGCTACCATCTACGCAACGCTCCGCTAGAGGGCCTGCCAGTGCCCTCTGGTTATAGACGCGTCGTCAAGTTTATAATCGCAAAAAAAAGATTTTTTTTTTGTAATGCAACTACAAATTTACGGTTTTCGGATTTTCCCCTTTTCTCGTGCTACATGACATTATTTCATGCCAAATTTCATGATTCTAGGTCAACGGGAAGTACCCTATTTGATTCTCTTGCGAGTGTCAAAATATACCGCCACGTAAACGGAGCATAAAAGGCCGTATCTTTTGAATGCGTCGACTATAAGGCACTGCAGACCTGAGTATTTGATATTAATTTCAACTTGATACCTCCACGCGTTCCTGAGAAAAAGGGTCGTGACAGACGGACAGACAGACGGACAGACAGACATACAGACAGAGAGACAGACAGACACACGGGCAACAAAGTGATCCTATAAGGGTTGTGTTTTTAGTACGGAGTACGGAACCCCAAAAATACATAAAAAATGCTACCAATTCTAGGTAAGTGATTGTCAATTTACCCGATAGTGCATAAATATGGGCACCACAACCACCAATATTGACATACATAGCACTCCATTCAGGCCATCGTGTCCAACGTACAATGTAACAAATTTTCCAGTTCCCACTAACCCGAAAATTCGGTCCCATCCAGCGTGAACTTTCCTGCGTTGGAAGATTTATGCGAATCCCTGAAATCATCTCGAGACCGCATCGCTATTTGTTACGCGACATCTGGTGTGAGCAGTTCACACCGGTTCAAACTGGTTCATAGGTAGTCCGAGAGCTGGAAACTATTGATGTCTGTTCAATAAGTCATGCTCGTGAACGGGTGCCGCCGGCGGGAATGGTTCTACTTTCTGCTTGCCCATCTTAATATGTATTGAATAATGGTAAGTAGTATGCATTTTTGGAACGTCCCCTCATTGTGGAAACACTGAATACATAGCATAGTATCTATTGTATTGTAAACTTGTTTTAAAAAAAAGAGCAACCACCGAGTTTCTTGCTGATTCTTTTCGTCAGGAGGGGCGCGGTTCCGAACCAGTGTTAAGACTCATCGACGATTCAAAAGCACTTGTTAAAAAGTTTATTTGAATAACAAATATTTTTATTCTATTCTATTCTATTCTATTCATGAGTTTTGAGGATTAAAAGTTTTGTCATTTATCCCACTTTTCACATTAATGTGTGCATAGTTTATTTTTACTGATGCTTACTAACTAACTGATGCTTGCGACTTCGTCTGTATGGATAATTTTTTTAAATCCCACGGGAACTCTTTTATTTTCCGGGACAAAAAGTAGCCTTTGTCACTCTCCAGGTCTTCAACTATACCCATGAAATAAATTACGTCGATCAGTAGCTCTGTTGCGGCGTGATTGATGGACAAACCAACAAGCAAACACAATTTGCATAGGTAGCATTAGGTAAAATATTGGTATAAGGATACACAAAATGTGTAGTAGTAAAAATAAAAATAAAGTAAAATTGGTGTTCATTTCAATTAAATCATCAGCTCCTATACTACAAGGTACATTGGTAGAAAATGGGGGTACTTGCGAACTTGTTATAACTGAAAATGGCTAGTAAGACCGTTTGTTTTTATCGCCTGTTGGATTTTCTTGGATAATTCCAATAAGAGGATTTCCTTCGGTCGGTTTTACCATTTAGTAGAATATTAGCTATAAGATTTGGAATTCTAATTTAAGGTTTCTATCTCGGTGATGACGGGGATACCAACCTGTCATCTAATACGATGTAGATCACAAGTTTTATTCCTGCCTGTAAACATGTGATAAATATTATCACATGTTTACAGGCAGGATTGAGCTGTGTGAGGGCTCGCGTAGTTTTCTTGGTTTTCTAACAGATGGCGTTAGTAGTACAACTTTCTATCCAATGAATACAAAATTTTTTTTAATGGTTATAAAATTATATTTATTTTTAAAGATAACTTCATCTGGATATGAATTTAAATTACTATGTTAAAGCACAAATATATAGGCGTCATAGTTTTTCAGTAAAGTGTACCACAAAAATGCTCAGGTTGTGGGATAGTGTTAGGGCTCGCTTCGCTCGCCCTAATAATATATTTTAATATAAATATTTTTTTTTTTTAAACCGAATTCAATCGGCCCGCGCCATTACATTCTTGGGTAATAAGTTCTGTTGCAGCGATGTTAACTCTTTGGTTTTCTAACAGATGGCGTTAGTAGTACATTAACTTTCCATCCAATGAATACAAAATTGTTAATGTTAATTTTTTTAAATGGTTATAAAATTATATTTTTTTTGACAGACAACTTCATCCGGATGTGAAGTTAAATTACTATGTTAAAGCACAAATCTATAGGCGTCATAGTTTTTCAGTAAAGTGTACCACAAAAATGCTCAGGTTGTGGGATAGTGTTAGAGCTCGTGTATGCATTGTTATAGGTTTAGGTATGTACGTTACGCTCCATAACGCTCCATTTTAAAATCGGTTGTAATGAATTTGTGACTAAATCAATACAGTCAAGGAATATTTTACTTTGACGCTAATGCAATGAAATGAATATGATTTTGATCGGCAACTTTTAGATAATCGGGGGGCAGGTAAAGTACTTATTATTTGACCATTAATGACCATAAAGGTCAATTTAACCAAAGCTGAGTAACGTTTTACCGACGAATAAAGTGGACGTTCTGTTAATATTAAGTCAGAACTAAGTGTTGAAAACATTATTTTATATTTATACTAGCTGATGCCCGCGACTTCGTCCGCATGGATTTAGTTTTTAAAAACTCTTTTAGTATCCGAGATAAAAAGTAGCTATCCCGTTTTGGGGACCCACTACTGCATCCATTACTATACTATGATATACTACACCCATGTAAAAATCGCATCAATCCGTTGCTCTGTTGCGACGTGATTGAAGGACATACCAACAAACAAACACACTTTCACATTTATAATAACAGTAATGTAAAATTATTACACAATCTAGACAACCGCAATCTAACAACTTTCGAGATTTAGGTTGCTAGGTTGCCTAGCAACCTAAATTTCAAACTGTCTAAATGACTGTCGTGTAATTAACATATTTTAATTTGCATTAACAAATATTGATGTCAATAATTAAGATAAAAACTATCCTATCTTTTAAGTTGGACCAAATTACAGATAGTTTTGTCGAACAGTTACAGAAGTTTGTTGATAGACGAAGTTTGATCAAAATCGGTTCAGTAGTTTTCAAGTTTATCCCGAACATACATCGTGACACGAGATTTTTATATATAATTCTAGCTGACCCAGCGAACTACGTACCGCCAACAAAAATATTTAGTGGTTGGTCATCCTTATCATTTAAGGGTATGAAAAATAGATATTGGCCGATTCTCAGACCTACCCGATATGCACACAAAATTTCATAAAAATCGGTCTACCCGTTTCGGAGGAGTAAGGTAACTAACATTGTGACACGAGAATTTTATATATTAGATATTATAGATTATTTTTGGCAAATTTTGACAAAAATAATATTTTCAATACGTAAACTGTCAGAATGTCCAAGCTATTCCTCGGTTAAACGTTACTCGACTTTGGCGAAACTGGCACTTAATTGCTTAAAACGCATAGGTAGCTATTTATAACCTCGATAATGTTAGAGGTACATGCCTGGGATTCGAACCCTGGACCTCCCGAAAAGAAGACTGAACTACTAGGCTATCATTAGACATTATACTAAAATTAAATTGAAAGTAAATTATTAAATGTAAAGTAATGTCATGATAGCATAAAACAGAGTCATTAAAGATAACACCAGGACTTGAATATAATAAGTCGTTAGAACTGCTTCTAAATTGCCTGATAGATCGATGGTTCGATCAATTTTAAACTCAATTCAATTAGGATTAAAGTCTATATTGGATTATGGCGACGTGATCTTGGAAATCAATGCTGCCGATTCAGCTGGCATTTCAGCTGAGGGGGCGATTTAAATTTCAAATGCGCTGTAACCAGATCGGGGTTACCAATGAATGGAGGTACATTAAGGCTTGCCTTAACTCTATGTATAGAGAAGATTTATCTGCTAAAGAGCATTAGCCGATAACTTAGAGAATAGGTACCTGCGCTTGACATTACGAGGTTAAATTTAAGTTAACTTTAAGCAGCGCAGCGACATTGCAAGAAAGGTGCAATCTTCTTCTTTGTCAACCGATAGACGTCCATTGCTGGACAAAGGTCTCTTGCATGGAGTTCCACATGCCTCGGTCTTGCGCCGCTTGAATCCAGCGGCTCCCTGCGACTCGTTTGATGGCGTCGGTCCACATAAAACATAGTAGCACAAGTAAGTAGTTATCTATACTAATATTATAAAGAGGAGAGATTTTTTGTTTGTTTGTTTGTTTGTTTGTTTGTTGTTTTGTTTGTTTGTTTGTACCGAATAGGCTCTGTAACTACGGGACCGATTTGTATGGGTTATCAGGAAGTAACATAGGCTATAATTTATTTTCAAAAAAGTTAAAGATCCTTAAGAAAATTGCAATAATGCAACCCAAGGTAGCAAAATTTTGCCTATAAAATGCATTATTTGGCGTGTGCTGAGAAAACTATTGATGATACATATAAATTATGTACTACATGATTAAAGTATCTACTCATTATTTTCTACAAAAAGTGTCCTAGGGAATATATCTAACTATCATATTTAAGTCACAATAGTAGTTTTTGTGTAATAAAATTTAATTAGATTGCCTTTACTATCGTAGTATTAATTCTTCCTTACTAATACATATGATAAATAGTGTGTTTGTTTGTTGGTTTGTCCGTCAATCACGCTGCAAAAAAGTTACGGATTGACATGATTTTTTGGATAGGTATAGTTGAGAACCTGGAGGGTGACATAGGCATCCCGGAAAATCAATGAGTTCTCGCGGGATTTTAAAAACCTAATACGCGGACGAAGTCGCGGGCATCAGCTAGTCTAATAATAAATTTAAGTAAATAAAAAGTTACATGGATGCAGTCAGCTTTTCAAACAGGCAAGCTGAAAAACTGAAGCCTTTAAGTACAGAAGAGATTCCTTATTAATTCTCCAAATTGATTTACAAATTCAAAAGTACATCGTCGCAAATGGTGCGACAATGCCTTTCAATGTTTCGCGGTTAGAATTATCACCTTAGAAATTTAATATTAAACTCATTTGCCTCGCCAGCGGCCTGCGGGGATTTAACTAAAGCCATTTTAAAAAGCTTTGTAATAAGAAATTGTATGTAATTTCTGTGTCTTCCTTTTAGCCATTCTCTTTGTTTATAAACAAGAATAACATTACGGTAATGCCTCGTTGATATTAGCTAGCTTATGGCTGAGGTCTTTCTGGGGTCTAGACCTGCTGAAGGATTGTTTAAAAATGATTACATCAGTATGGGTCTAGACCTGCTGAGGGATTGTCTAAAGATGATTGCATCAAAAGATTGTCTAAAAATAATTGCATCAAGAGATTGTCTAAAAATGATTGCATCAGTTTGGGTCTAGACCTGCTGAGGGATTGTGTAAAATGATTGCATCAAGAGATTGTCTAAAAATGATTGCATCAAGAGATTGTCTAAAAATTATTGCATCAGTGTGGGTCTAGACCTGCTGAGGGATTGTCTAAAAATGATTGCATCGAGAGATTGTCTGAAAATGATTGCATCAGTTTGGGTCTAGACCTGCTGAGGGATTGTGTAAAATGATTGCATCAAGAGATTGTCTAAAAATGATTGCATCAAGAGATTGTCTAAAAATGATTGCATCAGTGTGGGTCTAGACCTGCTGAGGGATTGTCTAAAAATGATTGCATCAAGAGATTGTCCAAAAATGATTGCATCAGTGTGGGTCTAGACCTACTAAGGGATTGTCTAAAAATGATTGCATCAGTTTGGGTCTAGACCTGCTGAGGGATTGTCTAAAAATGATTGCATCAGTTTGGGTCTAGACCTGCTGAGGGATTGTCTAAAAATGATTGCATCAGTGTGGGTCTAAAGCCTAAACCTGCTGAGGGATTGTCTAAAAATGATTGCATCAGTGTGGGTCTAAAGTCTAAACCTGCTGAGGGATTGTCTAAAAATGATTGCATCAGTGTGGGTCTAAAGTCTAAACCTGCTGAGGGATTGTCTAAAAATGATTGCATCAGTGTTGGTGTAAAGTCTAAACCTGCTGAGGGATTGTCTAAAAATGATTGCATCAGTTTGGGTCTAGACCTGCTGAGGGATTGTCTAAAAATGATTGCATCAGTGTGGGTCAAGACCTGCTGAGGGATTGTCTAAAAATGATCGCATCAGTGTGGGTTTAGACTTGTAGATGGATTGACCAAAGAAAACACGGCAGTGACAATCGCGAGCAGTACGTTGCTATCTGTACCTACTTAGCAGGTCTGACTCGAGGTGCAGTGCAGGGAAGAGCGACGCGAGGTAGCGGCCAATTTGAAGTGAATCGGTAGTACAGATAATTCCACACAATAGGGTATTTGATTATGTTGAAAATTTCGTTTCATCTGGTGTCATCCTAAAAGAATTATTATCTAAAAACATTATTCCATACGACAAAACTAAAAAATATAGTTTTATTTAATTAGAAAACATCAAATAAAATTGCTGTAATTCTTCTAGCCATGTTCACGAGATCGAAAACGTTCCGTGATTGCTTGAATCTCGAATGACGTCACAGTACACGCCACCTGTGGAATTCTCATTTTGTCAATACATTTCGACGTGTTTGTGTGGCGTAATATAACCGTTTTCTACCCCGAAGGGAGGAAAACGAGTATTTCAGGTCTTGCCTAGGCTTGACCTTCCGGAGATAACACTACTTCCACCTTTCATGCGCATGCTACTTCCCCTGTTAGTGAGAGTGAGATAGCTAATACAGGGCGTAGCCTCGGGGCGGCCCCCCTCTCGCCTGCGTGTGCCGGCTAGACGCGACGAGCCGCGCGAGCGCGCCTCCTCAGTACCCCTCCGGAGCAGAGTAAAGTTTCTTGGTGGCGGCAAGGGACTTGCTCCAGTTCAAGCCTAGGCAAGACCTGAAATACTCGTTTTCCTCCCTTCGGGGTAGAAAACGGTTATATTTCAGTTCTGTGCCGTCGGCTTGACCTTCCGGAGACTTGTTTTGGTATCTGCCGGCACTAGTAAAGCGTACTGTGACTATAGAATAAATTAAAAAAAAACTCTAATCTAGAAAGAAAAAAGGCAATTTTATCAGACGAATAAATTGTATTATTCTGGTATCATCAAAAAAAAACCATTTATCAATTCTAAATCAGTCGAACTTAAAAATAATCATCGAAAACGAAAACAAAAACATAAATCTTCTCACTAATAATCATAAGAATAACATAAATCACAGTCTAAACAAAAACATAAATCCTCTCACTAATAATAATCATAAGAACCGCTACAATCAGTCTCTTCTTCAATGAGTCTTACTTAAATGTATTATTATTCGAACTTAAAAGACACTCTTAACTTAGATTGGTACAAAGGAATTTAACAAAGTATTAGTGGAATGTAAAGAAGGCGCTGAGACAGACTTATAATAATACTTGAAAAAATTCTTAGCGCCTCGCCAATTACCTCTTTTTAACAAGTCATCTAGAGGTAAATTATTATCGAAGTTATAAGACGCCACCGCTGACCTAATTGATCCCGGAGCCACCTCTAAACCCAGACTTAAAAATACTGGTTTTAGCCACCCAGCAATCACCGTTCTCGAGGCAGGCTTCACTTTTCCTCTAGTCGTAATAAACAAGCTCACTAACCCAAGAGATGCTTTTCTTCTTTCTGAAGACATGAGCAGTAACTGCCGTATCCATTCTACAATGTCAAACTCCGAATCTTGAGACTTATTTATTAACCATCCCGATTGTCTTTCCTTGGCCCGATCCGTTTTAGAACCAAACGCTGGCCAAAACATTATTGTCTCATCTTGTATAGAGCAGTGCCTATCGTCCACCCGTAACAATGTCAAATCATGTATTCTCCTTCCCGAAGCAAGAAGCAATAACAGGGCACAATATCTAGATATCTGGGAAATACTCGCTTTGTCTGGAGGATTATCCTTTAACCACGTGATCAAATCTTGGATATTCCACACACGAGGGTGCAATGAACATTTTTCAGCAGACTTCAGGCTGATTGCTTTCAGGATAGATGTCACGATTGGATGGGTGCATACGTTACGTTCAGCTTCCGGATTTGCAAATGTGGCTAATACAGATTTTCTTACCAAGATTTGTGCTGTATGCTACTTTTTAAATTCTATATAAGAAACTCAAATATCTTGCCACTTGCTGAGGACTAGGATTATTTGCAACAACGCCTTCCGTTCTACACCACTTTGTCCAATCTTTCCACGCAGAACAATATGTCTTCCAGGTGGACGACCTCCAAGCTGACTGCAGCAATTCCACATCCTCACAAGGTAAGCCTCTTATTAGCCTATTCCACCCTGTATTCGCCATACCTCCAAAGTCATCGACGCCACTTCTGGAGGTGGACAATCCGTGGCTAGATCTATCAAGTGAAGAGACAGGTTCTTCAATACTATAGGTGCGGCAGTTGCCTTGGCTTTCAGAGCTGTTCGCCAAAAAGCTCCCGTCCATCTGGGGACAACCACCAGGTACGTCCCTTTCGCACGGTTCAGGTGTTGGACAACCTTGGGAATCAAAGGTGGTGGTGGGAATACCCAGGCTAGATCGTACTCCCACTTTTTGCTGAACGCATTGACGAAGCATGCTTCTACATCCGTCGCATCTATCGATACATATCGGTGAACTACTTTGGACCGCGACGTCGCAAACAGGTCCACCTGTGGAGTTCCCCAACGGCCGAAAACCTTCCGTGTGAGACTCTCGCTCAAGTGCCAATCTGTTGCTGTTGTCTGTCTCGACAATCGGTCTGCTATCGTGTTGAACTTTCCGGGTATATAATAAGGGATTAGAATGGTGTTGATCTGGTTCGCGAAGAGTAAGATCTTTCTCGCCAGCAGGTACAAAGTCTGTGATCTTGTGCCTCCCTGGTTGCGTAGGTATGCAACTGCTGTACGATTGTCCGCCTGAATCATTACAACTTTATTCTCGATTATGACTCTGAACTTCTTGAGGGCTATATAAATCACATACAGTTCCTTCCGATTTATGTGCCACCTCGTCTGAATCGAAGACCACTTGCCGGACCAGATCAACTGTTCTAGTTGTATGCCCCACCCTGAATCCGAAGCGTCGGTTGTCACAAATACCTTTGGCTCCTTGGCAATTATTGGGCTTGATTCTTCTAGATGTTCCAGCCACCAAACACATTCTTTTATCGCCGGTTGAGGTAAAAGAAAGGTTTTCTTTGGCCTGCTCTCCTCTAGAATTCGGCCTGCTTTTTGAAGTTGCCTGCAGAAAAGGCGACCCAGAGGAACTACTTCTGTAGCGAATTGTAGTTTCCCTAGTAAGGACGTTCCTTGAATCCAGTTCCATCGGCCAACCTTTAAAATCTTCTTGAGAAATGCTCGCAGATCTGCAACTTTGCCCTTGGGAAGGGTTTTCAGATTCCTCTGAGTATTGAAGACAATCCCTAGGAATTCGATTCTCTTTGTTGGACTGGTTATAGACTTGTCTCGATTTATTTTCCATCCCAGGTGAGTAAGCAGGTCCACTGCTGTTTCGACCTGCCTCTGAAGAACTGACTCGTCTTGGTGGGCGAAAAGAAAATCGTCCAAGTAAACCAGAACTCTCATTCCTTTCGCTCGAAATAAATTTGCTATCCAATTTGTGATTCTTGAGAAGGCTAATGGGGCACTGGCTAGACCCATCGGTAGGCAAGTCATTCGGTATAAAACACCGTTGTAACTGAGAGTCAAGAACCTGCGATGGTTTGTTTTTATTGGTATATGTAAATATGCCTGCGACAGATCTACTTTGCACATATAATCGTTCTGCTGCAAGAACTTTGGTACTTTTGACTGGTTTATTAGGCGAAACTTCTTTGGTTCGAGGTAAAGATTTACCCGACGAAGATTGACGATTTGGCGCATTTTCCCGTCTGCTTTTTGGATTAAGAACAGTTTTGACAAAAATCCCGTTTTCTCTGTTGTCTTCTCTATAATGTTTTCTTTTAACATGCCCTCTATTTCCTGTGTCATTTCTTTCGAAATTGGAGTCGCAAACCTTCTTAAATTCTGCTCTGTCATTCGAGTAAGGGGAGGTATCTTGACAAAGGGGATTCTGTAACCTATTATCATTTTGAGAATTGGTTCTGGTGCGCCGAGTCTTATCCAACGAGAAGCAAACAGAGCCAGCTGACCACCCTTGAATTGCTTGTCAATATGAAGACGAGCGTTCCTTCCTCGAAGGTTGACGCTTCCTCGAGTCTTTTGGCTTCTCTTTATAATATCTGTCTCGCGCGACTGGAGTAGAGGTAGATGTTTGAGGTTTCTTCCAATTTGGTTGCTTTGTTTTCTGTTTCTGATTTGGCTTCGATTTCCAGAGCTTATCTTGGCTGTAACCAGAGAATGAACTTGTCTGTAAGGGTCTTTTCGCGGAACGAAAGACTCGAAAGAAACCTCCTTGTTTGCTAATAAAAGCGTCAAGTCGTTCTTCATCAAACAGGTGTGATTCTGATAGTGGGATCAGCGAAAGTTTTGCCGCCAAAAAATCATTAGCTGGCTTAAATGTCTTTCTTCTCAGGTCAATAATTTCAGCCCTGCGAGCACAGGTATAATGAAGAAGATCGTCTGATACCGTCTTAAACGCGGACGAGCCACTCGACAGTAATCCATGAACATCATTTCTAATCTCTGGATATTTTGCAGTAAGGGTCCTTGCTTGTTCTGCCAAAGCCTCCCTCTGCTTCAAAAGGCCATGGCAAATGCTCCCCAATGTCATATCAGCATTAATTAAAATATTTTGACTAAATTTTTTTTGTGTTAAACTGCCTAGCTGATCATTAACTTTGAGGGCGTCAAACACCGGAGCAGCCCGTAATTTTTTCTGCACCTCTTTATAACGGATCCTATTCCAAGACGTCGAACCTAATTTCTGACAGGCCACGCCTTGGCTCTTCAAAATTTCTGACGGAGTAGGGATAAGAGGGTCATCTTTTTTCACATTTGGGCAAAACTTATTTCAGTTGAAGTATTTGCCACGGGTTCATCACTCAAGTTAAAAGCTGGGACTTGAAAAAGCGCTCGGTACCTCAATGTCTGAAGCACCCCCAAAGTCATCTAAAGGATCCTCGTTTTCTGTATTTGATTCCGATTCATAGACATCATGTGTCGAAAATCTCGTGTTCGCAAAAGAACCAGCTTCCGGCTGGTCTATTACTGTCTTGTTTTTCAGCGATTCTATTTTCTGACACAGTTTTCCAAAGAGGCTATCCACTTTTTCTTCTAACTTATCCAGCCTACTCCTCTTGGCAGATCTTTCTTCTATTTCTTGCTCCTCTGCCTCTTCATCTTCGGACGGCTGACGTAATTGACGGCAAATTTCCAACCTCGTCAGAATTAGACGGCGCATCGGCTCGATGGCATTAATGAAAATCTCTGCTTGGGCTGCCGATCCTTTAATTCTATTTACGATAGACGGAGGGCTTATTATTAACGCTCTACACAAAGCCCACTTAAGCATGCAGACTTTTATTTCTCTATAGGGCTTCGCCGCCACATACTCTGCGTCAGGCAGAAAAATTCGGATGCATTCTATGGATGGCAATGCGAATCTAATCTTGTTTAATATTTGAGGATCTGTATTTTCGCCAAAAAGTTCTTCCTTGGTTGGACTTAGGGTTTTCCAATTCGTCCATCCCTCTGGTAAAGACTTGCGGGCTATTTCTTTAATTTTGTCGAGCCAGACATCCTCTTCCTCTGTCTCCCCTGACTCCTCCAGCAATTCTCCCAATGTAAGGAAAGCGGTCGGCCCCACCATCTGCACCAACAAAATCTTTCATTACTATTAACATTTAAGCAGCTGCTGATGGCGAGCCTAAGAGAGCTGTAGTTAGCAAGCCTTAAAAGGATTTTGGCTGGCAAGCCTTAGACGGCTGTGGCTGACGAGGCTTAGACGGCTGCCGCTGGCGAGCCTTATACGGCTGCGATTGGCGAGCCTTAGACGGCTGCGGCTAGCGGAGCCTTATACAGCCGCGGCTGGCGGGCCTTAGACGGCTGCGGCTGGCGAGCCTTAGACGGCTGCGGCTGCCCAGCCTTAGACGGCTGCGGCTGCCGAGCCTTCGACGGCTGCGGCTGGCGAGCCTTAGACGGCTGCGCCTAGCGATCTGACGACCAACTAGCCTGACGGCCAGCCTGCCAATATACGCCTACAGTTACGGTTGAAAAACCGGCAACTGTACACTGTGTACTGCCCGACACAGAGGTTGCGGAAACAACCCATGACTAAGCTGTAATAAACTTTCTGTACGTTAGGTTAATTACCTACCTAGTTACATGTTATTTAATTAAATAAATATCTACATCTAACTAAAAGATAATTGTTTAAAAGATAATTTTTTAATTTACAATTTATAACCAACAAGGCTTTAAATATGAACCGTTTTATGTTCTTTATATAATCCAACGATAACATCGTTTACAGGACCTTACTAATAAATAACCTGGTTCTAATTCTCACTCTCACCAACTATATTGTCTAATAAGTATAAAAGCTCACCGTTTTGACGTAATTCCGTACGACACAATCCAGTGAACGTGACACATGCCAGTAAATAATAGCGTACTGAGGAGGCGCGCTCGCGCGGCTCGTCGCGTCTAGCCGGCACACGCAGGCGAGAGGGGGGCCGCCCCGCGGCTACGCCCTGTATTAGCTATCTCACTCTCACTAACAGGGGAAGTAGCATGCGCATGAAAGGTGGAAGTAGTGTTATCTCCGGAAGGTCAAGCCGACGGCACAGAACTGAAATAGGCTAATTTCGTCTGTTTTTCGTCGTTGCTATTTTATTAAAGAATACCAAATAGTATGCGACACTCGGCCTAAACACATATAAAATTGCCATTTGATTGAAATGTGAACTGTGACGTCATGTAAGCAAATGGAACGTTTCCGCGGCAATTTATTTTTTTGAATTTATTTCTCGATTTTTATGAAAAATAATGAAAATTATGCCAAAATATACGTTTTGTTAGCTTCAGCATAGCATTATTTAAAGAAAAGTCAGTTCGTTTGTATGCGCACGCTACTTACAAACTTCTGTTAAAAATATTACATTGTTATTCCGTTACATCATTCATAACGTAACAAAAAAGCCTCCAAACCAAAGAGCACACTCCCTTGAGACGTTTTATATAGCTTCTCAAAAGTTACTCCCAAGAAAAGGGTCCTCTCGCGACACTTCATAACCTTTGTCCGCCGCATGTATTGTTCTGGACGTGAGTTTTTTTTTTAACCAAAAAACCTCCTCGGTTAAAGAAAAGCGGTCGCGGCCTTTTCTTGGAAATTAGTTTTCCCGTGGTTTTGGCTCATCAAATGGGTTGCTCTACTCTTGTGCAACAACATTGAACATTGAATAGTTCTTCCGTTTATTTATTAAGGCACGCGTCACGCAATCTAAAGATTGTTGCTCACTTATACGTCACCGCTAGTACACAGCACCCGCACATCTCAGCCTCAAAGACTCATAGGCAAACTATTTGCGCGCGATTAATAGACTGCTAAAATGATGATATTTTTACGGCCGCATGTTTTGCATTTCAAAATAATTTTTTTTCTATGAAAATTCATTAAACCAAAAACTAAAAGTGTAAGTGGCAATTTTGCCATTTTCCCGAGCACCTTGAATGCATGTACCTTTAGAATATTTAGCAATATTGTATAATTGCTAGTAAACCTAAATAAATAGAATAGAATAGAATAGAATAGAATAGAATAGAACAGAATAGAACAGAATAGAACAGAATAGAACTGAATAGAAATGAATAGAACAGAATAGAACAGAATAGAATAGCATAGAACAGAATAGAACAGAATAGAAATATTTTTTATTCAAATAAACTTTTACAAGTGCTTTTGAATAGTCGATGAATCTACCACTCGTTCGGAATGCCCTTCCTGCCGAGAAGAACCAGCAAGAAACTCGGCGGTTACTCTTTTCAAAACAAATTTACAATACAGTAAATACTATGCTATATATGCAGTGTTTCCACAATGAGGGAAGTTCCAAAAATGCATACCGACTAACTTCTATCCCAAGATGGGCAGACATAAAGTAGCCCCGTTCCCGCCGGTGGCACCCGTTCACGAGCATGACGCATGACCCAGCCATTGCTTCGCTCAACCATATTTGAGGAACGTAACAACCCGCATCACACGACACCACCACAGAAATGTTTAAAGAGTGCGTGACGCACTTGTGCTATATACGTCACCGCTAGCACACAGCACCCGCACATCTCAGTCTCAAAGACTCATAGGCAAACTATTTGCGCGCGATTAACCCAAAAACTAAAAGTGTAAGTGGCAATTTTACCATTTTCCCGAGCACCTTGATTGCATGTACCTTTAGAATATTAAGCAATGTGCAATTGCTAGTAAACTTCAATAAATAAATCTATATAATAAAACTGTAACAGGTCCAATTCTGTACATTGAAGATATTTTGAAATTTTTTGTTTGAGGGCACTCTATAATCGATACTGAAGCCAAAACAATTTTTTTTAATTTTTTGTCTGTCTGTCTGTCTGTCTGTCTGTCTGTATCTTGGCCGCGCATCACGCCGAAACTACTGGACGGATTTAAATGAAACTTGGCACGATTTAAGTTAATACTACGAGGTATAATATAGGATACTTTTTATCCCGAAATTCAGCACGGTTCCCTTGGGAGAGGGGATGAAAGTCAAAATGTGTATTTCGCTGTAATTCATTAAGGCGTATTCCGATTTAATCCATTCTTTTTTTGTTAGAAAGCAGGTTCTTTAGAGATTGTACTGTAATTATTTCAAGGTCGTCAAGTTCGTAGTTCAGAAATTATAGACATCACGATCTTCAGTATAAGGTCCTAATTACTTGAACCCCGGAATCTACAGGATACTTTGAATGAACGGCTCATTTTAAGCTGGCAAGCATGCAATATCGAATATAGCCATCGCGTGGATAGCCCTATTTTAAACTACTCCAAAGGCGTCAGATTTTGACAAACGATCATTATACCTACATACTACATAGTAGGTATGGATGTAATACATCGTATGGACTTAATGCTACAGTGTTTTCCTATGCAATTTAATGTTCTAATCATACTAATATTATAAATGCGAAAGTGTGTTTGTTTGTTGGTTTGTCCTTCAATCACGCCACAACAGAGCTACGGATCGACGTGATCTTTTGCATGGTTACTATAGTTGAGGACATAGGCTACTTTTTATCCCGGAAAATCAAAGTGGTCACGAGGGATTTCAAAAACTAAATCCACGCGGACGAAGTCGCGGGCATCAGCTAGTAAATAAATAAGTGCCTAACGTTTACGCGAAGGATAAGTTTGATATTATGACAGATTTTCAATACAAAAACTGTCCAATCATAGTGTGGATTTCAAAAACTGGTAACGTAACATTGCTATCATTTTGTGGTTTGTCCTTCAATCACGCCGCAACAGAGCTACGGATCGTCGTGATTTTTTGCATGGGTAATGGGCTAATGGGTATAGATATAGGACCTAGGAGTGCTATAATTATAGGCTACTTTTTATCCCGGAATCCCGGATTAATCCACGCGGACGAAGTAGCGGACAACAGCTAGTGATCAGTAGTTTATAAGCCCTATATTAGTAGGGCATCAAAAATTTAAATCTAGAGAAAAATTTCCTAAGGATTTCTAAAGAATACAGGTAAGTGACGAAACTATAGCATAGGTAGACTAATATACATCTGCTATGAGCAGAATGATAGCTTGAACTTTTCAGGGGCAGCGACATCTAGCGGCAGGCGAAAGATTTAATAATGGTTTGTATATTAGCTGCTAAGCTTGAACTTTTCAGGGGCAGCGACATCTAGCGGCAGGCGAAAGATTTAATAATGGTTTGTATATTAGCTGCTAAATTTATTAGTTCATAAGCGTCACCGTAAGATTGTGAAAATCATTAGTTTATAATATAAACAAACAAGTAAAAAGCTTGTCAGATTATAAACTGGCGCAAGATTGTGAACTGTATCTAAGCTCGGGTGACCATGAGTTCTGGACTGCGATGATATTGCCCGAGCATTAGATAAACATAATGTCTATCACCTCTTGGGTAGAATAATAATAATAAGGATATGTTTTACTAATAAAAATCATAATTTCAAATATTACCTAAAACTAATTCCACGCAGTCTTGTCTGCCCTGCCCCTGGAGTGTTTTTTTAAAACGCGGAGTCAGAAGCTGTAAATAACTGTATTTGTAATGCAACACATTACTAGCAGTGTCAGTACAAATCAAATGGGCTACGCCAGAAAACTCGCTCTGTCGCCCCTTCATTCAGCTTCACCTACTCGACCTTCGCTCAGGATCTCCTTCGCGAGCTTCTGGCTCCGCGCTTTAAAGAAACACTCCAGGGGTAGGACAGACAAGACTGCGTGGAGTCGGGGCGCTAGCATTTAATTTCTAGGACACAAACACGTGATTACCAAATAATAATAATAATAATATTAATTTTATATTTTAAATTACTTTAATAAACAATTTCTAATTCAACTATTTGTCACACGATCAGTGGTCACCCTATTGTAATTTACAATTTTACGTACGTTAAATTATAAACTAACCGATACTGTTCGGCGAGTTCATAATCTTGCGCCAGTTTACAATCTGACTAGTTCGTTTATGAAGTAACAATTTTTACAATGTTATGGTGACATATGCAATAGTTGGATCGATTACTTATCTCAAATTAATAAATACGTTAAATTATTCGGCAAAAACAAGTCTTGTGCCGTTTTAAAGTTAAAATGTAGCTGTACTCGCATACTGTAGGTATTGGATTGAAATCGTTTAATCGCTTTAATCTTTTTATTTTTTTTAAAGGAGGTTGGCAAATTTTTACCCAGCATTTTAAAAACCCGTTCAGATTCAGAAATCATTTAATTTTAATTAATACTTTTCTGTGTAAACCCGATATTTTTAGAAGATGGGGATCAAATATATAATAATTATTCACAAGTACATATAAATAACCGTTACATGGCAATACAACTGAATATCTTTTTTAGGGTTCCGTACCCAAAGGGTACCAACGGGACCCTATTACTAAGCCTACGCTGTCCGTCCGTCCGTCCGTCTGTCAGCGGGCTGTATCTCGTAAACCTTAATAGATAGACAAATGAAATTTTCACATATTATGTATTTCTATTGCCGCTATAACAACAAATAATAAAAATTAAATTAAATTAAAAAAATTAAATAAAAATATTTCCATGGGTACATGGAAATATTTTTTTTAACGGAACCCTAAAAGAGCGAGGCCCGACTCGCACTTGGCCGATTTTTTCTCCCAACTTTATTTGATAGACTTTGATGAAGTTTTTTGTTAGACTACCCAAGATCAACTTGCAGTTTAAAAATGAGAATTTAATAGCGGTCTTAAAAAATTTCACCCTCCTCCTTACTGCTAAAAATGAGTCTACTAGCTAGTGGCCGCGACTTCGTCCCACGGGGACCCTCAGTATTTCGGCATAAAAGGTGGCCTATGTCACTCTCCAAGTCCTCGACAGAACCCATGTAAAAAAAAATCGGCCAAGTGCGAGTCGGGCCTCGCTCTGTTAGGGTTCCGTTAAAAAATTAAATTAAAATATTTCCATGTACCCATGGAAATATTTTATTTATTTTTTTTAATTTAATTTAATTTTTATTATTTGTTGTTATAGCGGCAATAGAAATACATAATATGTGAAAATTTCATCTGTCTATCTATTACGGTTTACGAGATACAGCCCGCTGACAGACGGACGGACGGACGGACGGACGGACGGACGGACAGCGTAGGCTTAGTAATAGGGTCCCGTTGGTACCCTTTGGGTACGGAACCCTAAAAAGTGAACCACTTTCACCTCTCACTGACATATGGTTAAGTTATTGTAACTGCACTATGTTTCTATCTCGTGAATCTTGGTGCAATGTGCAGGTGGGAGCGGTGTCGTGCAAGTGTGCTACGACCTTAAGAGTCAAGGTTTAGAGTAAACAGGACTGTAACTTTTATAAATACCTATAAATTTAGGGTTCCGTACCAAAATTGTAAAAATGGAACCCTTATGGTGCGACTTTCTTCGTCCGTCCGTCCGTCTGTCATAGTCGATTATTTTAGTAACTATTAAAGCTATCGACATAAAGTTTGGAATACTTGTATAATTATAATAGTGTCTCAACATCATTGGAATAAAAAAATCGATTTTTTTTAATGAAAGGGCTTTACCTGGACTTTGTAAAACAGATTAGTTTTTGATTAATCGTGCAAAATGTCGAAAAAAATACCACGAAGACCCCCTCCCCCCCTCCCTATCTCCGAAATCAGAAATAATTATGTTCAATCAATCAATGTCAATCAGTCAATGGTTATGTATATTTTACAGGAAAAATAAAATAGCAGAGTTTTTCAATAAACCTCTACAAACAAAGTTAACGTAAATTAATATAATATTAATTTTTACTTATGGAGTTTGGAACGAAATCTCAATTTAGATTAAGTATGTGGTACATGGCAGTGCACTAACTGTACAAAATTTCCTTTGACCTTTCAGGATTTAAAGTAGCCTATGTTACTCTCCAGGTTCTCAACTATGGTTACTCATGCAAAAATCATTTTTGATATCAGTTGAAAAGAAATTGGAGGACAAACCAACAAACTTTTGAGCCTTGTACTTGAACTTCTTTCGGGTAAACTCAATCCCCTACAAAACCGACAAACCCTTAAAAAAACCTTCGCATTTAGTTATAATATTATTTAACATCATCATCATCAGCAGCAACTCATAACGGCTTACTACTGAGCGTAGATCTCCTTTCAGAGAAAGGATAGGCCAGGGATATAGTGATAGCCTCACGATAGACTAGTGTTTCGATCCCGGGCACGCACCTCTGACTTTTCGGAGTTATATGCGTTTAAGCAATTACATAATACATGCTTCAATGGTGAAGGAAAACATCGTGAGGAAACCTGCACACCTGAGAGTTCTCCATAATGTTCTCGAAGGTGTGTGAGGGCCATCAATTCGCACTGAGCCAACAGCGTGGTGGATAATATTAAATTCAAACAAAAATTCAAAATTATTTATTTCACGTAGGCCAACCTGTGGCTCTTATGACACGTCATGACCCTACCACCGGTTCGGAAAGCGGATTCTGCTGAGAAGAGCCGGCAAGAAACTCAGCAGTTGCTCTTTTCAAAATATTAATTTTACAATATTATTACGCAGGCATTACATTGTAATAAGTTTTTTATGCTATCTTGTGGGCAGCCAGATGCCAAGCCGATTTAACCCACGCAACTTTGTTAGAATAGAATAGAAAATAATATTTCCAAAATGAGGGGAAGTTCCAAAAAAGCGTAGGTACTACAATCCAATTCATGTTAAGACGGGCAGACAGAAAGTAACCCCATTCCCGCCGGTGGCACCCGGATTTAGTAAGGATAATTAATTTAAAAGATTTTTTTAAAATAGAAAATTCTTTTTAAAAAACCGACTACAAACACCCACGCTACTACAAAGTATATTATTTATTTTTGATCTTTAAAAACTATTTCGATAAAATTCAAATCGGACCACCTGAGAAGCCCTATCAAACAAAACAAGAATTTTATAAATGGGTTCAGGCGTCTTCGAAAAATCGGTGAACATACATAAAAAAAAGATTCCGACGAATTGATTACCTCCTCCTTTTTTGAAGTAGGTTAAAAATGAAAATTACTCGAATAAGCGTCGCAACTCGGGCACCTTGCCTACTTATAATTAAATATGTCAAAACCGTCTAAAGCTGAAGCCTTCTGAAGACACGCCGCTTAATTGTTTCCCGACTGAAACTGTTGATATAATAACATTAGAATAGAATAGAATGGAAATATTTTTTATTCAAATAAACTTTTATATAAGTGCTTTCGAATCGTCGAATAATTCTTCCACTTGCTGGTTCGGAATGCCCTTCCTTCCGCGAAGAACCAGCAAGAAACTCGGCGGTTGCTCTTTTCAAAACAAGTCTACAATTCAATAGATATATGCTATGCATGCAATGTTTCCACAATGAGTTCCACAAAAGCATACCTAATTATAATTGAACACGTTAAGACGGGCAGACAGAAAGCAGCTCCACTCCCGCTGGCAGCACCCGTTCACGAGCATGACGCATGATCCAGCCCTTGCTTTGCTCAAACATATTTGGGGGAACGTAACAACCCGCATCACACGACACCACCACAGGTCCACAGACGTCATGTTTACAGAGAGCGTGACATATCTACTAATATTCAAATACTCATTTTAAGATATGACTTAGACAAAAAAAAAATTAAGTGGCACTCGGTGACTGCTGCGGTAAAGCTATTGCATAGCATTTTTATCAACTTATGCAATTATAATATTTATGCAATATTTTTTTGCATAATAAAAATTATGCAAAAAAAAATTAAATAACAAGCACCCAAGAAAAGCGAACTGTCACTACTTCGCGAGTGAGATTCGAACCTGCGACATCATACACCATACGGTAAAGAAAGCGGCCGCTCGCCCACTGCGCCGAACAGAGCTACTTGTGAACCTCTAAAATGTTGAACGCTTACTGAACGACGGTGTTAGGTTTATTTTCGTTACGAAATTTCTTGATTCGGTCGCCGCGCTCAAACTGTTTGTCCTAGTTCAAAGTCCGCGATAAAAGCTATGCAATAGCTTAATAATTGCGCATTTATCGTTCAGTAATGATTGCAAGTTGACTCCAACATTCAGCGGGCGTCAATCAAACGTTAGCAGGTAGGTATATTTTCAATTTTGGAATCGTTCAAACCTAACGTGTATTTTGGGCACGTACGCCATCATACGGTATGTCACGTACGACGTTCCTCAAATACAAAATGTATTTTATGTAGTAATTTTGGATAATCCTACTTTCTTCTATACTAGTAGAAAGTAGGAATAGCCAAAATTACAATCTAAAACTAAAACCCACTAACTTTTACCCGCAGCTTCGACCCCACCATCACTCCCGCTATCTATTAAAACTTAAAAGTAATCCGAAGTTGTGATTCCTATATAAAATTAACGATTTTGGTTTTTCCGATTTTTCTACTGTTCTTTTGGGTTTTCCCTATTTTGTTTTTAAACCACCCCTGTATTAATGCGAACAAAAAAAGAAAAAAAGATTATTCAAATCAGTTTTCACCAAAGTTCCCTAAGTTTTACGGGCTACCTAAGTTAAGCTAAGCACAAGGAAGGCAGCTGTTAGAGAGGAGTGGAGGCGTATAGTGAGGCGTGCCACAACACCGCTCTGTCAAGAGCCTATCGACTAAGAAGAAGCTAAGTTAGGTTACTTACGTTCAAGTTCGTTTGAAATGAAATTGGGTAAGCGATTGTATTTAGGGGCTACCTACGTAAAGAGACACCTAATTAGGGGGTGAGTTAGATATGGTGAAAACGGGCATTAATATCCTTAAGAGATCCTTTGTCGTAGTCAAAGGATTATCCAAATTGGCTTAGCGCTGAAAAACATTAAAGAAACGGGAAACTACAAAGGCAGTAGGTAATGTTGAAAATTGAAATTCAAAGTGTGCGAACCGACACAAAGTTACCAAGGAAATGGGGTGTTTCGGATTATAAAGTTGTGTAACTAGAGTGTTCGGCTGAAGATGGTACGGAAATTGTGTTAGTAGTTTTAAAAATGTACAAAATTTTACTGACTTAAACTTAGTAGGTACTTACCAAAGTAAAATTCTACTCAGTATTGTAGATAAATAGTGATTTTACCAAGGATAATTAATGTTAACAAACCAACAAACTAACACAGTTTCGCATTTTCTTTTTGTGATAAGAACAGTAGAAGAAGAGTAACTAAGAGTATTTTCTTCTACCCTCTAAAACAGTGATAGCCTAGTGGTTAGTACTGCGGTCTCCTATTGGGGGGTTCGCAGGTTCGATCCCGGGCACGTACCCCTGTCATTTTTTAGTTAAGTATGTTTTGGATCCCACTCCTAGCACAAGTTTTAAGTGTTATTTGGAGGGGAAAGGAGAATATTAATCAAGCATGTCTAAATTCTAATATTCCTGTAAAAATTCTTCCCTTAGTTCCGATTTCGCCAACGTCGAGTGTAAGTTTATCCGAGGGATAAAATTGGCGTTTTGACAGTTTTTGTATTGAAAATACTTTACGTTTTGTATAAAAAATAATAAGCCTTGTGTATATATATTATTTTTCCTAAAGACTTTTTTTCCAATAAGTACAACGATAGTTGTCTGATAATGACTCCATATAATTACATTGGTAAGTAGGTATTTTTTATATTTATTCGATGACAAGCTAGTCATTAACTGCGATCTCACCTGATGGTAAGTGACGATGCAGTCTAAGATGGTAGCGGGCTAACTTGGAAGGGGTATGGCAGTGAACATTCAACCCATACCCCTAATTGGTTTCTACACGCCATCGTGCCGGAACGCTAAATCGCTTGGCGGCACGTCTTTGACGGTAGGGTGGTAACTAGCCACGGCCAAAGCCTCCCACCAGACCAGACCAGAGACAATTCAGAAATTATAAATTCCCAAATTGACCCCGCCGGGAATCGAACCCAGGACCTCCCAGTTATAAGACAACAGCGCTCACCACTGAGCCAGGGAGGTCGTAAAAATCAAAGGTAATCTGTCACTTTTCATTTTCTTCGAACTGAAAGCTATCAATGTTCAATAAAGAAAGGGCGATAAAAGCAAAGATACCTCGGTATTCCCGCCCTGAAATCACTGAGTTCTCGCGTCCCTGCCGCCCGAGCAGTCATTTGTCATTTTAACAACTAGATGTCGCGACGTAGATACGCCGCGATTTATAATAGCTCCTGCTGAAAAAACCTTGCAATCCAAATACGTCTCTATAACTACGTGTGAAGGTATAAATTTGATTATTTAACAAGCTCGCGTGACTACCTCACATTTTTGCTACAACGAAATTAGCATTTCTTGGAGATATTTTAGTTTCACTCTCAGTTTTATATCCATCGCCTTAAATCTTCCGCTAACCGTTTAAGCTCGTTCTAGAAAAGGTGTAATGTACACAATGGTTGTATTTTAAAAGCTTCACCATTCTTTCCGATAATAATACTTCCTGTTGTCGCCATTAATGTGGTATTTTTATAGGGCTGTCCACGGCTTTATCTGCTTAACTAATTGATATGGATTACGATCATTTTGTTTGGATTGAGATCGATCGGTGGAACTCCTTGTGTTGAAAGTGCTTTATTTATCAACTCAGTTTAAAAATTAGTTGTACGCTAAAATTTGGAAAGCCCTTCCGGCTTCCGTTTTTCCAACTGGCTGTAACTTGGGTACCTTTAAATCAAGAGTGAATAGACATCTTCTAGGCAAGCGCGTTCCATCTTAGGCTGCATCTTCACTTACCATCAGGTGAGATTGCAGTCAAGCGCTAGTCTATATATTTAAAAAAATAACGTGTGGCACTCGGGGACTGCCGCGGTAAAGCTATTGCATAGCATTTTCTAGTCGCACGCAGACAAACACCGCGCCGAAGTCTGCCGAACTGAAACGACGCGCGACGGGGTGTTTGGTTTATATTCGTTACAGAATTCTTGATTCATTCGCCTCGCTCAACGCCCGCGATAAAAGCTATGCAATAGCTTGAAACGTTTTCAGCAAAAACATTTTTAAATTTTCATTTATTTTTGTATATTTCTCATTGTTCTTTATCAGTACGGGATACGAGTAATCTATATCTGTGTAATTGTTAGCTAGTATTTTTGTTATAAGTGCAGTTCTTTTTCAGTTTTTTTATTTTTTATTTTTTCCTTTATTGTTCAAAATAACGAAATTACAAACACTTTAAGCCATCTTCGTTAAACTGAAACGTTTATGTAAGTATAGCAAGGTCATTTATCTACCGTCCTTTGCTTTTAAAATGAAGAATTACATCCAGCGCTTCCAAAACCATGTTTTAAGAGTGGGTGGGTGTATGCTCGTTAACAGCATAATCAGATTTGATTTTTACAGTAGTAGATCAAGTTTCAACTATCCGAAAAAAAAACACGCAAAAATTAAATCATACTGCCAAGGAAAGTGCTTGGGCAAAAACAAAATGATGAAATTTGTTCGATATTAAAAAATCGCGAAGTTAAGTCTAATTTTTAACTAATATTCATTTATTTTCAATGTGTTGCATATTACAGAGCCAAAATTTTTACATTAAATACCGATTGATATTATCAAGAGAGTAGCCTAGTGAATTGAAAAGAAAGTGAATATTTTACGAGTTACAAAGTATTTGGCGCTTACTACACTCCTATTCCGCGCAAAACGCTTTCTTTTGTCGCGCCTCACATGAGGTTGCGGCTATGTTTTATTTCATCGCGAAATCAGATTTTTTTTTTGGTGTTAAGTATACGCGTTCTTAAAGGTTATGTAATGCACTATGGTACACAAAAAAATCCGAAATCAGGAATCCGTGAAGCAGGAAGTAGATTGCTACGAGTACCTTGAGGCCTATAAGCAGAGGCTAGAGCATCACAAAGACAGCTTAGCCGTCCAGCTCTTGGATGCTAGTGGTAACACATTCCGCCTTAAGAGGGCAACGCTGGCCAACATAGCACAGCAAACTATAAGTATCTATAAGGAATGTCACGTCATTGGATGTGCAAATCCTAAACATTCAAAATAAGAACCCCAGATCGGCTTATTTTAGTTCACGGACTGATCGCAGATGGACGAGATAACTGAAGAAAAAATGAAGCATAAACCCCGACAAGATTACATAAAACGAGTAGCAGCGAGTCACTGGATGCAAGCGGCACTAGAAGTTTGTGTTTAGGAGTCTCTGCCTCAGGTCCAGCAAGACCTAAATTCCAGCAGTCGACGTCAATCGATTGACGACAACAATGAAACTAAAATTTACCAAACGGGCACTGTACATATTCCAATAAGTTAAATTAGTTCAACTTAGGTATGGGACAAGAATTTTCCAATTAGTTCCACTTCGAATTTTCGTTGAAAAGTTGAAACTTTTAGAAGGAATAGATCCTATTTGTTCAACTTTCTACACCTATTTATCATTTTTCTCATTTTTGTAATTAAAACCGGGGAGGTAGGTATCGTTAGTTAGGTACATGGCGCTAGTGAAAAGTTCTAGGGCTCTCTTTAAGTTTAATTATCTACCTACTTTAAGACTCTGTGGGCTGAACAAAAAAAATGAAAAAAAATTAAGTGGCACTCGGGGACTGCCGCGGTAAAGCTATTGCATAGCATTTTTTATCAACTTATGCAATTATAATATTTATGCCATATTTTTTTTGCATAATAAAATTTATGCAAAAAAAATTAAAAAACAAACAAACAAGAAAAGCGAACTGTCACTACTTCACGAGTGAGATTCGAACCTGCGACATCATACACCATACGGTAAAGAAAGCGGCCGCTCGCCCACTGCGCCAAATAGAGCTACCTACTTACTTGAGAAACTCTAAAATTTTGAACGCTTACTGAAAGACGGTGTTAGGTTTATTTTCGTTACGGAATTTCTTGATTCGGTCGCCGCGCTCAAACTGTTTGTCCTAGTTCAAAGCCCGCGATAAAAGCTATGCAATAGCTTATTAAATGAACAAAAAATTTTGTAAGTAGTATAAAAAAGTTTCATGAAATTTTTACGCAGGACCTATTTCTAAATTGATAATCCTGCTGGCGAAGGTAAAAATTTTAGTAGTGTTTTTAAGGCCCGTATACTTTTTCTTCCGTTTTACGTATTACGTTTCTGTGTCATAATTTGTATCTCTTTATTTCCCTCACAAACAAAAATACATACAAGTGACTATACTGGTTTCGCACGGGTGGCTTTAATTAAGTATTGTGTTAGTAGGTAAAGTCTTCTTGACTGCGCAACGCAAAGGAGTGGTTGTGTGTTCATCAGTAAATATAAGTAATTTTATTATGTTTTAGTTGTTTGTTCCTTTCTGACACTCTAAGAGACCTGCGCCAATTTTGATAACTCTTGTGCCAATTAGGCAATAGCGCAGAGGGTAGGGACTACTTGTTTTGTTGTAAAAAATTTTCTGTACCAATAAAGAAATTCTTCTAAAAATTCTAATTTTTTATTTCAGCTACACACGTACACACATCACAAAATTTTGGCAAAATAACACAGCGTCCGCTAGACCCTCTCTAAGCTTATAGAGCTTGCTAGCTTGTGAAGTTTGGTAAGAATACTTTTTATTCGTTGCTCCATTACTGCGTGATTGAAGGACAAATCAACAAAAACACACATTCGCATTCATAATATTGTTATTAAAATATCATTATGACCATCCGAGGTTTGCGGTTTTTCGAAATGTATTAAATGCAATTGTGATAAGAAAAACGTCTATCACTCCACGTCGGTGAACTTGGGGGACTTTTTTTTTAAACTATATATTTTTGGGGGCTTTTACCAGAGGGGGGGGGGGAGTGACTAGAGAGCGCCCGCCGCCGCCCGCCAGTCATCACGTGCGCGCTGTGGTTAGCGGATGTGTCGCGAGCTAGTTCTAGCAGCACGCTGTTCATTGGGCGCGATCTAGTTTTTAACTATCAATGTTAATTAGTTATCACGTAACATTATCGTCCTTAAACCGACTTTACAGACAACCAATTTTTTCTGGAATAAAAAGTAGTCTACATTACTCTCCAAGTTGTCAATTACACCCATGCACAAAATCACGTCGATCCGCCGATTCAAGCATTCGAGGAGGTCGATTGTTGCGTGTTTAAAGAACAAACCATCAGATATACACACTTTCTCATCTATATCTATATATATATAAAAGAAAGTGGTGTTAGTTACACTATTTATAACTCAAGAACGGATGAACCGATTTGGCTGAAAATTGGTGTAGAGGTAGCTTAGAACCAGGAGACGGACATAGGATACTTTTTATCCCGTTCGACCGCGTTTCCGTCATGTCACTATAAAACGTGGTATAAGAAAAACCCATCTGACATGGAATAACAAAACACAAATGACAGTGGAATAACAAAACGTAAATGACAGCTAAACGTAATTTTGTCTTTGGTTAAGTATGGTAAAAAATTTGACAATTATAAAAAGTGTTATTATAAAGCATTACTGATATTATAAATGCGAAAGTGTGTTTGTTTGTTGGTTTGTCCTTCAATCACGTCGCAACAGAACAGCGGATTGATGCGATTTTTTGCATGGATATAGTAATGGATGTAGTAGTGGTTCCTCAGACCGGGAGAGCTACTTTTTGTCTCGGATAATGAAAGAGTTCCCGCGGGATTTTTAAAAACTAAAATCCATGCGGACGAAGTCGCGGGCATCAGCTAGTATATATATATATATATATATATATATATATATATATATATATATATAAAAGAAAGTGGTGTTAGTTACACTATTTATAACTCAAGAACGGATGAACCGATTTGGCTGAAAATTGGTGGAGAGGTAGCTTAGAACCAGGAGACGGACATAGGATAATTTTTATCCCGTTCGACCGCGTTTCCGTCAAGTCGATGCTAAGTTTTCCAGACCAGATTTCCAGGATTTCATATTTTGTTTATTGGAATTCTATTTTATTCTATTCAGTGCCACGAACTATGCAATATTTGATGTCGAATTCTCCGCTTTCGTAGAACTTGAAATTTTATACTTCTGCTGGGTATTTCAGTGTTGTATGGATTTTTGTGTTGTTAGCTTAGATTTGATTTTTGACTAATTTACAAAAAATAAGCTATTTGAAATTAGTTAGTTTTATTGTAACAGTGATAAAAAAAGTAATTTACAAAGTAAGTTACAAAAATAATATGTCGTAGTAACGTTTAAATTTTGCATCGATTGGTGGAGAGTGCAGAAAAATCATAATTTACGTCCACTACAAGATATAGGTTAGTAGTAGTTCCACGGGACACGATTTTGTGCCGCCTGTATTCCGCGGCACGTCTAACGTCATCGGTGCACCAAGTGGGAAGTCGGTTCGATTTCCGGTGCGAGGTACTTCGAACTATGTGCCCCGCCCATTGTCAAGATGTGTTATCAACAACTTCTTCTTCATCAACCGATAGACGTCCATTGCTGGACAAAGGTCTCTTGCATGGACTTCCACAGGCTTCGGGCTTGTGTCGCTTGAATCCAGCGGCTCCCTGTGGGTCGTTTGATGTCGTCGGTCCATCTAGTGGGGGGTCTGCCAACACCGCGCTTCCCGGTGCGGGGTTGCCACTCCAACACCTTGGAATCCCAACAACCATGTTACGTTCCCTCAAATATGGTCGAGCGAAGCAACGGCTGGATCATGTGTCATGCTCGTGAACGGGTGCCACCAGCGGGGATGGGGCTACTTTCTGTCTGCCCGTCTTAACATGAATTGAATTGTAGTACCTACGCTTTTTTTGGAACTTCACCTCATTGTGGAAATATTATATTCTATTCTATTCTAACAAAGTTGCATGGGTTAAATCGGCATGGCATCCGGCTGCCCACAAGATAGTATATAAGACTTATTACAATGTAATAGCTGTATAATAATATTGTAAAATGATTATTTTGAAAAGAGCAACTGCTGAGTTTCTTGCCGGCTCTTCTCAGCAGAATCCTTTTTCCGAACCGGTGGTAGATTCATGACGTGTCATAAGAGCCACAGCTTGGCCTACGTGAAATAAATAATTATGAATTTTGTTTTTTTTAATCAGCTCTTCAAACTATGTGCCCCGCCAATTTCCACTTCAGTTTCGCGACTCGCCGAGCTATGTATGTGACTTTGGTCTCCTTAGACTTTGGTACGGATCTATTATCAACTTACCAGCCTTTGTAATAATGAAAGTTAGTTGATGATAATATTGCTGGAAATAATTCCAAATCGCAAATAAGCGGAATGAAATATTGCCAAAGAAAGGCACAAAGGCCGGAGGGGATAAATTATTACAGAAGTTCCCCGCGTAGGTACATTCGTAAACATCAAAAAGTTTGAGAGTCACGCGGAGTGAGACGAAATTGGAGCGTGTTCCCCTCGCCACGAAAGAGCCTAGTCATTGAAATACATAAGTATAGTTCTTGCAATTCACGAGGGCGACTGGCTTATGGTTGTGTGTGTGTCGTATCTGTATAAGTGTGAGCGAGCCCAATGCTCGTGCCTGCCCGCTCCCACCTAGGCTTTGACAGGCACGCACACTTATGCAATGTGCATGTACACGAAGTAACCACGAGTAAAGCTCACTTGCCTTCGTGAATTGCAAAAACATAGCTTTTCCCGGGGTACTTACCCGTGGTACTAGCGGTAGTATCACCGGAGATTTTATTGTCCGTGATACTACCGATATGTTGGTAGTATCACGGGAGGTTTTATTGCCCGTGATACTACCGATATATTGGTAGTATCACGGGAGATTTTACTGCCCATGATATGACCGATATGTTGGTAGAATCACGGGAGATTTTACTGCCCATGATACAACATATATGTTAGCAGTATCACGGGAAATCCCTACTACCAGACACGTTGCGTGGGTAGTACCACGTGCAAAAAAATCTCCCGTAGTAATACTGGTTAATTTTATCGTGAAGTTCTGATTTCCGGGGTACACGTACCTAACTCTCCAGATCCTCAACTATACCGATGCAATAAATTGCTTCAATTCGTTGCGCAATTTGCTGCTGCTATAACTGAATTTTCAAAAATCCTTTCTTAGCGAATGCGTACGTTATAACAGCTATCTGTATGCCTTTTAGCCTGATCCATCCAGTGGTTTGAGCTGTGCGTTGATAGATCAGTCATTCACCTTTTCTTTAGATATTTAGAAATAAAAACAATGAAAAAAATCAATTCATCTTCCCCATTTATTTATTAAAAAATAATTTCCATCCATCAGATTGTCGTTACTCGTTACTGCCCCAGCCATCCCAAAAATGTCGTCCAAAACAATGACAGCATTAATAACCCAAAACATAGAAACGAATTGAAATTATTCAATACGTCATATTAGGAAAGAGCTGCGCAAGAGTTGGCGCCATGGGAATGGGCGACTCACATTTTTGTGTTGGATTAGTATGGATTACCGGGTTAATTTGTACGGAATTTAGATTTTATTTTGGAGCAAACCCAGATATCAATTACATTTAAATTGAAAATAATACTTATTAATTACTAAATAGCAGTGATAGCCTAGTGGTTAGGACTGCGGTCTCCTACTCGGGAGGTCGCAGGTTCGATCCCGAGTACGCACCTCTGACATTTCGGAGTCAAGTGCGTTTAAGCAATTAAATATCACTTGCTTCAACGGTGAAGGAAATCATCGTGAGGAAACCTGCACATCTGAGAGTTCTCTATAATGTTCACGAAGGTGTGTGAAGTCCGCCAATTCGCATTGGGCCAGCGTGGTGGACTATGGCCTATAACCCTTCGCTGAGAGGAGACCTGCGCTCAGTAGTGAGCCGTTGATGGGTTGCTGATGATGATGAATGATGAATTACCAAAACTAAATACTAATAATTTAAATTCTAAATTTATTATTAATTTCATCAAGGCCAGCCATTTTGTGGCTCATATGATAAATCAAGACTGTCAACTGTTCGTCTCTGACGTTGACTCTGCTGTGAAGAGCCGACAAGAAGATCAGCACTTGCTCTTTTCAATGATTGGCTTCTTTTATTTAGAGATCCTACTAATATTATAAATGCGACAGTTTGTGGGATGTATGGATGTTTGGATGGATGGATGTTTGGATGGATGTTTGTTACTCTATAACTCCACAACGAATGGAGTTAGGTAGAATTGGAATGGAGATAGCTCATACTCAGGACTAGCACATAGGCTACTTTTTATCCCGAAAAATTTCAGAGTTCCTGCGGGAGTTAAAAAAACCTTAATCCACGCGGACGATGTCGCGAGCATCATCTAGTACTTATATATTATAAATTTTTTAACTTCGCGTCCAGGAACTTATATGAGCGAATGTGGACGGTGCCCATTAGGATACTTACATACGTTACATAACCAATAACGTAGAATACCAGCGCTCAGCGTTTTCAAAAATCCTTATTGCTTCTACGACATAAAATGGGTGCAAAAACAAAAAAGTGTTTTATTTTTATGGTTCTTTTTGCACAATTTGTATCCCTTGTCGTAAGAAATAAATAGTTAGATTAATTTAGGAATCAACTACTAAACCATAAGCCGTAAGGTAACTTAACTAAGTATTTTATTATTTGCAGCAAGTAAGTACTTCCAACAGGATTGTGAACAAACTAATGAATTTTTCTTGTGATAGATCCATACTATGACCAACTTAGTATAAACATTACCTGCAAACCTTGTAGAATCTGCGTAGGTGTCGTGATTTAGGTCAACTAAAGACAGATATATAGCTTACTACGGAATTACGTCACCATGTCATCGAGTGGATCACTACGTTACATGACTTCGGATGTTTGGTTGAAAAATGCGTATCACGTTAACAAAAGTCGTTAAATAAAAAGAAAGTTAAGTAGGCAGTACCCATCTCGATTGTAACGGTATTCCGGACGAGTGGTAGATTCACTTTACAATTTTAAATAAAAATTTATTTGAAAAAAAAAAACTTTTCATTATGCAATATTCTAGGCATCAAATTCAAAATGTGACTCTTATGATAAGTCAAGAGCTGGAAGAGCTGATGATAAACTTGGTGCGGGTTGTTACGTTCCCTCAAATATGGTTGAGCGAAGCAATGGCTGGATCATGCGTCATGCTCGTGAACGGGTGCCACCAGCGGGAATGCTGCTTTCTGTCTGCCCGTCGTAACGTGTTGAATTATAATTAGGTATGCTCTTGTGGAACTCATTGTGGAAGCTCTGCATACATAGCATAGTATCTATTGAATTGTAGACTTGTATTGAAAAGAGCAACCGCCGAGTTTCTTGCTGGTTCTTCTCGGCAGAAAGGGCATTCCGAACCAGTGGTAGACTCATCGACGATTCAAAAGCACTTGTAAAAAACTTTATTTGAATAAAAAACATTTCTATTCTATTCTATTCTATTCTTGGCAGTTTGAAAATATGTAGCAATTTTAGAATTATGTAGAATAGAATTATGTAGCAATTTCAATGTAACAAGCTATTACGCTATCTTGTTGGCAACTGTACACAAAGACGATTGCTTCCATGCAACTTTGTCGTTACGAAATCCATTAATTACGTTATGACGTCGACTTACTAAATGTGTTTTTGTACATTGTTTAAATAATAACAAAGTCGTGTGGTGTCGTGGGACACCAGATAGGAACGAAGTTATTATTATAAAAATATTAATTTCAAGTTCTATTCGAGGTATAAAGGAAATAATAATTCTGGTTTACATTTTTTATCATGATTTTTTATCGATAAAAATCAAAATGACCCCAGGGAAGCCTAAATATCGATTTTATAAAATATTAAAATTAAAATCTATATATATAAAAGAAAGTGGTGTTAGTTACACTATTTATAACTCAAGAACGGATGAACCGATTTGGCTGAAAATTGGTGGAGAGGTAGCTTAGAACCAGGAGACGGACATAGGATACTGTTCAATCTTTGCTTATGGCTAAGTGGGTAGAAAAAAAAAATGATTGTAATTACTTATGTATTAGTCAACGTTTTCTATCTACCTGCTACGCGCGGCACAAAAACGCCCAGAGGCGCGTCGCCGCATCGCTCTCTTGCGTCGCGACCGTGATCAGACGCAGACGTTTGTCTACACGAACTTCCACGTAAAACGTTTTTACTAAAGGAAACGCGTATTGGTCGATGCCGTGCATTCCATCCCCTGTAAATCTTTGTCGAGCTGCCGAGTTCCTGTCCCAGAGCGTGCTGGAAGGTCCACGCCGTGCGTCAGCCTTTGAAACTTGGCGAATGCGAGGTAAGTGCAATTATTTCGCTTCCCATTTGTAGCTCAGGCAAAGATTGTAACAATTCCAGTCTACAGTCCACTCAACTTTACATTATATTGCGCATAAACAGCACAGATACTTTTTATCCCGTTCGACCGCGTTTCCGTCAAGTCACTATAAAACGTGGTATAGCAAAAACGCATCTGACATGGAATGACAAAACGCAAATGACAGTGGAATAACAAAACGTAAATGACAGATAAACGTAATTTTGTCTTTGGTTAAGTATGGCAAAAAATTTGACAATTATAAAAAGTGTTATAACAAAGCATTACTGATATTATAAATGCGAATGTGTGTTTGTTTGTTGGTTTGTCCTTCAATCACGTCGCAACAGAACAGCGGATTGATGCGATTTTTTGCATGGGTATAGTAATGGATGTAGTAGTGGTTCCTCAGACCGGAAGAGCTACTTTTTATCTCGGATAATGAAAGAGTTCCCGCGGGATTTTTAAAAACTAAATCCATGCGGACGAAGTCGCGGGCATCAGCTAGTAATTTTATAAAATAAAAAATGAAAATAAAATTGCTTGGTCCCGGGTGGGCTCGAACCACCAATCTTTGGGTTAACAGCCGCACGCGAGCTAATTACGCCACGGGAGCGATGCACAACTTGTTGAAATTATTATACTTATAAGATATTTTTTAGGCCATCAAATAAAAGTGTCGTTACAACTTTTGGACTTAATTTTTAGAACCAAAAGTTGTAACGACACTTTTTCCGTCTAGCCCTCTTTCGCAACGCGCGATAAGGAACTTCGTTCCAAAAGTAATTTTAAATCTAATAATTCTTTGGGGATTTTCTAAAAAAAGCATGCAGAGGTACTTACTTACCCCTGATATGCTTTGCTTTTATAATATTATGATGCAAGTAGGTGTACTGAACCCCGCAAAGGATTACCTACTGTACTTCTTCATCATCATCATTGGCAACCCATCAACGGCTCACTACTGAGCGCAGGTCTCCTCTCAGAGAAGGGTCATAGGCCATAGTCCACCACGCTGGCCCAATGCGAATTGGCGGACTTCACACACCTTCAAAAACATTATGAAGAACTCTCAGGTGTCCTCACGATATTTTCCTCCACCGTTGAAGCAAGTGATATTTAATTGCTTAAACGCACTTGACTCCGAAATGTTAGGACCCAGGATCGAACCAGCGACCCCCCGAATAGGAGACTACAGTCCTAACCACTAGGCTATCACTGCTTCAAGCAGCTAGAACAGGTATTAGGTAATAGTTATATCACTGCAATATCTTCCTCATCAAATTTCTTTTCGGTTTTCCGGGATAAAAAGTAGCCTGTGTCACTCTCGAAGTCCTCAACTATACTCGTGCAAAAAATCATGTTTATCCGTAGCTCAAATTCATATTCATTTATTAGCAAGATTGTAAGGGCGTGATTGAAGGACTAACCAACGAAAAACACACTTTTCCCCTTATAATATTATTAGCAAGGATAATTAAACTTTTTACCCTCACTTTGCGAGACGTGAGGGCCTCAAGTTTTTGATGTGATTACAAAAGTTGTAAAATGGGCTCCGATAAAATTGAATGAAATAAATCCCTTCGCGCTGTAATTCGTACAATCTGGAGCCAATAAAATTTTGTACTTAGAGAGAACAAGGTACCTAATTACGTGCAATATCCGAGCTATAACCAGTCTCCTTTCCGGAGGTCCGGGGTTCGATCCCACGCACGTTTTTGAAGTGAAAAAAACTTTAGGCGCGTTGAGCACTTTTTAGGGTGAGCAAAAATCATGGATTTCGCGTCATCGTCACCGTCAAGCGTCACGCTTTCCATGAGCTATATGTGTACTGATGATATGAGATTTCAATAAGCGTTCAACATTTTGCCGAGATGTCTTCTCGTCCAAAATCCCTCAGTGCCTGAAGACTCAAGTCTTCGAACAGTGCGTGTTGCCAGTGATGACTTACGGATCCGAGACATGGTCGCTAACTATGGGCCTCATAAGAAGGCTCAGGGTCACCCAGCGAGCGATGGAGAGAGCAATGCTCGGTATATCTCTGCGAGATCAAATCAGAAATGAGGAGATTCGTAGGAGAACCAAAGTCACCGACATAGCTCAGCGTGTCGCGAAACTGAAGTGGAAATGGGCGGGGCACATAGTTCGAAGAACCGATGGTCGTTGGGGTCCCAAGGTGTTGGAGTGGCGACCCCGCACCGGGAAACGCAGTGTTGGCAGACCCCCCACCAGGTGGACCGACGACATCAAACGAGTCGCAGGGAGCCGCTGGATTCAAGCGGCGCAAGACCGAAGCCTGTGGAAGTCCATGCAGGAGACCTTTGTCCAGCAGTGGACGTCTATAGGTTGATAAAGAAGAAGAGAAGAAGAAGCAACCTTGTACAGCGCAGCGGGCAAGCAGCCGCTTTCTTTACTGTTTAATGTATTGTTTGTAGGCATTTTATTCCGAACCGCTTACACGTAACAGTATGATGTCGCAGGTTCGATCACACTCACGAAATCGTGGCAGTGCGCTTTTCTTATTTGTTTTTAATTATTATCAAATCTAGTTTTCACTTCTATCGGCAGTCCCTATTAGACTGCCAATTTTTTTTTTGAGTTTAATATCACATTATTACTGGAGCGTGACGTCACTGGCAAATACGCTTTGTATGAAAATACGCTTTGAAACTTTTATTGAGTTTAACCAGAATCTTGAATTTCTTACAGCATTAAGGGACTAGTAGGTACCTGGATGACCGAGCTTTGCTCGTTGTTTTTTTTTTGGTAACTCGTGTTTTTTGGAAATTATATTTAGAAAAATCGGCCAAGTGCGAGTCGGGCCTCGCTCTTTTAGGGTTCCGTACATATGACCAAATCATTTTTTTTTAAACTAGATACATATTTAGATACCTTAGTTCTTAGAAAGTACTAAATTAGAATATGGGCAAAAAAATGCTCGTTTGTTTTGGTCACAACTTACAAACCACATTATAAATCGGTATTTTCAGTATTTGTTGTTTAAATACACTATATGGTACATAATATACCAAAATTTCAAATTCCTAACTAGTTTAGTTTTTGAGATAGACCCCATACGAAAATTGGTCTAAAACCGACAACTTTGAGGGCCCCCCATTCCTTCATTTTTGTAGTTAAAAAATAAAAATATATATATTTGAACTCCACTTAATGAGCTCTAGACAATGACACCACACATGCCAGGGTAAAAAAATAAAATTTTATTTCGACTCCTTTTCCATGTATGGTATATATGGCCCCCTTTATTTTGTAATTTTATTTTATTTTTATTATTTGTTGTTATAGCGGCAACAGAAATACACAATATGTGAAAATTTTAACTGTCTATCTATTACGGTTTCCGAGATACAGCCCGCTGACAGACGGACGGACGGACGGACAGCGGAGGCTTAGTAATAGGGTCCCGTTGTCACCCTTTGGGTACGGAACCCTAAAAAGAAAATTATTAAAAAATTAAAATAATAATAACTAGTGGTTCGCCCCGAACTGAGACCTCGCGGTAACAGTATCCCATGATTATTCATTCAATCGATACGTGACGACCAAAACTGACATTATTATTATGCCCGTTTTCACCAAACATACCTAAATCATCCCCTATGTAGGAGCCTCTTTACGTAGGTAGCTCCAAAACACAATCCTAAGTCCTAACATCCGTCCCAATGTCCTTTTAGGTGTCCCGTACAGGATCGTGATAAAGAAGTTGACAGTAATCATCACCTAACTTATCATAGGTAGCCCGTAAAGGTTAGGGAACGTCAGTGAAAACATTGAATTATTATGCAGGTACTAACGAGTGAAAACGGGTTAGGGGCATCTGTACAAATAGTCATCTATCGACGCGAATAGAAAATAAACAAAATGCAGCAATTAATAGTTTATTGAAGTTTGATATTTAACTAAAGATTAATTTTAATTGAATAATATGTTATTATATTATGTACCTAAATAATAGTAGTCGACGCAAAACTGTTTTTGGGATAGATCGTAGTCGTAACTCCTAGTAGTCCTAGTTCCATGGAATAGTTAATGAGTGCGCCATCTATTAGCATTATTGTGAAGCTATGTGAAATTTACTGATGCTAATTAAAAATTAAATAATCTCGTTTCTTTATAATATTCATATCATTTTAGTATTTGTTGTTCCAGTACAGGATACAAGTGAAGTAAAAAAATAAGTACAGCTTGAAAATATATGGCCAATTTTCCCAGAGAGCGTATTAAATCGCCACTTTGAAAGCCCCCCATTTCGTCAATTTTAAGAAAAAAATTAAAAAAAAATACGTTTGTACTGTTCCAAATTGTCTTTAAAATGATACAGAGACAACCTAGGAATCGCAAAAAAAAATTTTACTTCGCATTCGCTTCTATGAGAGCCCCCCTGAAATGATTTTTATAACTTTTTAAGCCATTTTCGGCTGGAAGCCATCGGTTTACATATTATATCTAAATTTGAAGTAATTACGTTCAGTAATTCAAAAGCTATAAGGCTCTGACAGACGGACGGACGGACGGACGGACAGATGGACAAGTGCAAATCGCTCTAGTAAACTCAGAGACCTCGCTTCGCTGGGTCAAAAATTCATAGGGAAAAAAATAATCGTCTGGACTCACACCGGGGTCTTATCAATCAACCTTTCGGTGTCAGTGCGCGCGTTTACCGTTGCGCTTTATTAGGTATTTTTAAACATTGCAAAAACCTGACCTTTCTGCGTATCTGGTGGGAATGATCCCAGTACGTACAATACTCGTATTATTCAATGAATTGTCTCAGAACAATTCAAGGCCAGACATAACTGCATTACGGAATCGAGAACCCATTGTTTTAGACCGTTTTGTTGTGGAGGTTGTAAATTCATGGATAAGACACTTCGATTTTGTTAGGGTTTTCGGGGTACCAATTGTCTAAAAGTTGTTCCATTGATCGTATTCGTATTCGATGACATTAGCGTCAAAGTAAAATAATCCTTGATTGTATTGATTTAAAGACACAAATTCAGTACAACGGATTTTAACATGGAGCGTTATGGAGCGTATCGTACTTACCTAAACGTATAAGAATGCATACACGAAATTGACCTCTAATTCAATGTTGTTATGGTTTATTTTACTTTGACGCTAATGTCATCGAATACGATTACGATCAATGGAATAACTTTAGACGATTGCACCTCTGATCATTCGCGTCCGTAGGAGCTACCTCATCCTCAGAACCCTCAGGCATGGATGTTTCCTCGCGATGTTTTTCTTCAACATTCAAACAAGTGAATATATTATGAACTTATGTTTTTAATTGATTAAAACTATAAGCTTAATATCTGCTAAAAGCTGTGTGTGCCTGAGATTTAAACTTCGGTCCCTCCGAAAAAGAAGCCAGTCTTAATCACTATTTAATATATCTGTCTATCGGACAGAGCGAGCTGACGCGGCTGAAAACTGATGACGGGCGCCTCGTCAGCTCTTCTCGTCCTGAGGTCTTGGGAGAGGTCGAGAAGTTCTATGGGCAGTTATACACCACGACACAAAAATCTGTTGAAGATTTGGCCAAATATCCCAGAGCCAAACTGACCCACACTATACCGAAGATATCCCGATATATATAACCTTGGGACCGCAACGACCATTAGCTCTGCAAACTATGTGGCCGCCCATTTCCACTTCAGTTTCGCGACTCGCTGAGCTATGTCGGTGACTTTGGTCCCGATATATAATATTACATATTAATAATTATGTTATATGAAATGATGACCTGAGGACTGGCTGATCTTGGCTAACATAGTTACATACAAGTTTGACTGTGGCTTGTGGTAACGCAGCCAGTGTTCTGGGCACATTTCTTGGTTCCAGTGGCGATATTTTTTATATTTAGCTTAAATTTTTTGATATTTTAGCTTCTTAGGTAAAATTTGATGAATTGAAATGATTATTTGATGTATTTAATTGAAATCAAATTAAATATTTGGAATATTAAATTCTTTACAAATAAAACGCCACATCAAAAATCTTTTACCTCCATGTTTCTCACTCGTAGATTCCTTTAAAAATAGGATGAACTTAACGCTCTGGTTGCAAACGTGGGAGAATCAAATTATGTAGGTGGTTGGGTTTGCTATTATAGTAACAAGACTGGCATAAAAATAGTTAATTATACCGCTAAAATTAACTATATATTTTCATACAACTTAAAATAACTTTGAAGACTACCAGATTGCGAACTAAAGTCCTAGTAGTCTAGTATACTCGTAACTTTGCGTAAATCTGTCAAATTAGTACTGAAAAGGGCTGGAAAATTTTTCGCCCCTTTCTGTTTATAGTTCGAACCGTCATCTATATCTATACATATAATAAAACTGTAACTGGAAGATTTCTGTACATTTAATATATTTTGAAAATTTTAATTGGGGGATGCTTTACTATCGATACTGAGCCCAAAACAGACTTTTATTTAATTTTTGTCTGTTTGTTTGTCCTTCTTTCAGAAGTTAGTAGAATCTTGACGTGTCATAAGAGCCACAGGTTGGCCTACATGAAATAAATAATTTTGAGTTTGAGTTTGAGTTTCACGTAAAAACTACCGCACAGATTTCTTCAAAATTTTATACCGTGGTAGCTTATTACTCGGGTCAACATCTAGGCAACTTTTTATCCCGGAAAATCAAGGAGTTCCCGAGGGACTTTAAAAACTAAATCCACGCGGACAAAGTCGCGGGCCTCAGCTAGTTTACTATTGATTAGTGAAAATGAAATATTGTGACATTTACCTACTCGAAAGCTAATTTTACATAGTAAAGTAACTATAATGTAAAAGTTTTAAAACTAAAACTTAACAGTAACCTTATTTAAAGTTAATTTCTATTCTAAATCATATATCAGAGGTGCGATTGTCTAAAAGTTGCCGATCAAAATCGTATTCATTTGATGGCATTAGCGTCAAAGTAAAATATTCCTTGACTATATTGATTTAGTCACAAATTCAGTACAACCGATTTTAACACGGAGCGTTATGGAGCGTATCGTACATACCTAAACGTATAAGAATGCTTACACGAAATTGAGCTCTAATTCAATGCTGTTATAGTTTATTTTGGCAACTGCCTCGTTAGTCTAGTGGTGAACACGTTCGACTACGGATGACGAGGTCCCGGGTTCGATTCCGGGGTCGGGCCAAAAAAAAAAAGTATTGGGTTTTCTGTCAAGAAATTCTCATTACTAGCCCGGAGTTAGGAAGTTGGCGGTGAGTCACCCCCGTGCCTCGGAGAGCACGTAAAGCCGTCGGTCCTGCAACTGATCTCTCTCCGGTCGTGTCGGACTTTCCGTCCCATCGGATTATGAGAGTGAGGGAATAGAGAGTGCACCTGTGTCTGCGCACACACTTGTGCACTATAATATCTCCCGCGCAGATGGCTAATCTCTAAGGAGGTTGGCCGCCGTGATCGGATTCGGTCGGGAGGACATTATTGTTAGTTTATTTTCCTTTGACGTTAATGCCATCAAATGAATACGATTTTGATCGGCTACTTTTAGACAAACGGGGGGCTGGATATGTAGTTGCTTCGCACCCGTGGCGTTCTGTCCACCCATAGAGGTTGGGGAGTTGACGTTCTTCGCGGGTCAGGAATAGGACATAGGACCTTCGCAATTACTTATTTATACTACACGCACTCTTTAAACATTTCTGTGGTGGTGTCGTGTGATGCGGGTTGTTACGTTCCCTCAAATATGGTTGAGCGAAGCAATGGCTGGGGTCATGCGTCATGCTCGTGAACGGGTGCCACCGGCGGGAATGGGCCTACTTTATGTCTGCCCATCTAAAGATAGAAGTTAGTCGGTATGCATTTTTGAAACTTCCCTCATTGTGGAAACACTGCTTATATAGCATAGTATTTACTGTATTGTAAAGGAGTTTGGCGGACCCCCATAGTGTTTCTGACCCAGACTTGCGGCCCACGTTCACGAATCAAACTTCTGATACTTGTTCTAGTAAACCAGACTAACAAAAAAGTTAATCAAAGTCAATCAAATTAATTTGGGAGAAAAAAGATATTCAGTAGTAAATTGTTAAAAATAAGGTTATGTTTCCATTTAATATATTTAAGGCAAATTACCACTACAGCTTTGACTCAATCATTAATCTGTGCTTTGAATAATCTTATAGGCACAGAATCTTATATTATTGCCTGAATATACATATGAGAACACGCTTCCTACCAACCTTACCTAAAATGTGTAGTTCGTCGCAATTCCTAGTTCCAAAATGGTATTAGCATGGAACTAGGAAAACGACTAAGTGATTGTGGTTGTCATGCTGTTCTATTTTTTAGAAAAAGATTATTAGAGATCCATTACGTCCATCACTTTCGTCTGATGTCATCTTATCGAGCGATATGTATGTAACTTTGCTTTGGAACCAATTTGCTTGTAATTACTTTAAGTTCAGAAAGAAATGCTGTGTCTTGACCAAAATCACGCCAAATCGTTAGTATTAATACACAACAATGCATAACAAACACAAAATGAACGAAAAAATAAAATAAACGCACAAGCCAAATGCATTACAAACAATTAACAAATGAAATGACCACGGACAATGAACATGGAGCTAGGAATTACGACCTGCCTATTTCTATGACCACGAATGACATTTGCATGGAACTAGGAATTAGAAGCAGTGATAGCCTAGTGGTTAGGACTGTGGTCTCCTATTCGGGGGGTCGCAGGTTCGATCCCGGGTACGAACCTCTGACTTTTCGGAGTCAAGTGCGTTTAAGCAATTAAATATCACTTGCTTCAACGGTGAAGGAAAACATCGTGAGGAAACCTGCACCCCGATTCAGAACATTTCGATAACTTCCCGTTTCGATACGATTAGATATCGATCTCGTATCGAAAATTTTTTGTCGTGCGATTCAGAACGTTCGGTTAGAGAATTCGATTCGATGTCGACTACGGAATCGGCTTCGGTATCGGTATCGACAAGTTACATTAAATTACATGTGGATTTACGAAGTTTGTTGTTTTACCAAAATTTCACTTGTTAATAACTTCATGTTAACACTAAATAAACAGATTTTAATCATTTTCGAATGTCATTGAAGTAATTATTTAAAATGATAACTTGTTATATTATTGACGGCCAATTTTCAGCCTCGTCGATAGATGGCGCTAAGTTCATGTTTCATCCCTCTGGGTTCTTATTTTATTTTGTTGTGGTGTAGATAATATGTTATTTTAATGTTAAAATACGTACAATATGGTAAGTAAACATTTACATACCAAAATCATTCATCACAATCATTTTATACGAAAAACCAGTAAACACAGTACGTAAACAAAAGGATACCGGATGCCCTGTAGCTTTCGATAAGTTACCAACTAAAATTATCGGACGTTCGGAAAATCTTATTCGATAAGGTTGTTGTGAATAGCGTTTGATAGAAGATATCGAACGATATCTACGTCGGTTCGATTCGGTTTCGATTTCGACAACTTCTCTGTCGATACGAGTATTCTGAATTGAAAATTCATCTTATCGTACGATAGCAAACCGAATCGATCGATAATTATGTTATCGTAAGGTTCTGAATTGTTGAGAACTCTGCGCTCGAAATTGTAGACGAGTACATACGAGTATATACCTGGGACATACAGTCCAGCTAGGTAGGTCCAATTTCGAGAAAGAGATTAACCGCCGAATCCAACTCGGCTGGGCAGCGTTCGGGAAGCTCCGAGATGTCTTCTCGTCCAAAATCCCTCAGTGCCTGAAGACTCAAGTCTTCGAACAGTGCGTGTTGCCAGTGATGACTTACGGATCCGAGACATGGTCGCTAACTATGGGCCTCATAAGAAAGCTCAGGGTCACCCAGCGAGCGATGGAGAGAGCAATGCTCGGTATATCTCTGCGAGATCAAATCAGAAATGAGGAGATTCGTAGGAGAACCAAAGTCACCGACATTGCTCAGCGTGTCGCGAAACTGAAGTGGAAATGGGCGGGGCACATAGTTCGAAGAACTGATGGTCGTTGGGGTCCCAAGGTGTTGGAGTGGCGACCCCGCACCGGGAAGCGCAGTGTTGGCAGACCCCCCACCAGGTGGACCGACGACATCAAACGAGTCGCAGGGAGCCGCTGGATTCAAGCGGCGCAAGACCGAAGCCTGTGGAAGTCCATGCAGGAGACCTTTGTCCAGCAGTGGACGTCTATAGGTTGATAAAGAAGAAGAAGAAGAAGGTTCTGAATCGGGGTGCTGCACACCTGAGAGTTCTTCATAATTTTTTTGAAGGTGTGTGAAGTCCGCCAATTCGCATTGGGCCAACGTGGTGAGCCGTTAATGCGTTGTTAATGATGATGATGATGATGATGAGGAATTACAACTCATCTTCCTAGTTCCATGGACATTTGAGTGAGTTGACCATGGAACTAGTGCGACTATAGTCTTCCTATTTATAGGGAGTTACTAATAACACTTCGCCTTAGACAATTGACATTGACATAAATAATTTGACAAGTTTTTACTCTTTACTCCGTAAAATGTTAAGTATTGCCATTAGAACGGTTAATTATATTGTGTAATTGTGAATAATTATATTTTTGATCCCCAACTTCTAAAAATAGGGGTTTACACAGAAAAATACTTTGAAAAATACTAATTAAAATGAAATTATTTCTGAATCTGAACGGTTTTTAAAAGTTCTGGTTCCAAATTCGCCATTCTTCTTTGTTTTGAAAAGAGCAACCGCCGAGTTTCTTGCTGGTTCTTCTCGGCAGGAAGGGCATTCCGAACCAGTGGTAGATTCATCGACTATTCAAAAGCACTTGTAAAAGTTTATTTGAATAAAAAATATTTCTATTCTATTCCATTCTATTCTATTCTATTCTATTCTATTCTATTCTATTCTATTCTATTCTATTCTATTCTATTCTATTCTATGGAACACGTATTTTGGGAAGTGTTATTAAAAAGTTAGGTTTGAATTTAGAAGATAGATTAGACTGCGCAAGGAATGTGCGTAAAATTCATTCGATTTTGTCATCTCGCGACGAACAGACCTTCGCGCATTTCCTTATATTTATCAGTATCAATCCTCAGTATTAATCTGACCGCCGTTCTGTGCACATCGAGATCTGTTAAGATTACATCTTAGAACTCTTATCGTACCGATATACCTATTTCAAGATTCCTGTGTTGTGTTTATACCACTGTAAATAAGAAGTATAAGTACAACAAGTGCCTGCAGAGTTTTATTTTACAGTAGTTACCTTTATTGGTACAGCAACGTACCATACACCTACTAGATACTGTCGGTGTATCCTAAATCTATGTTCTAAATGACAAATATACGCATTTTTTACTATACAATCCCAGATGAGAAGAATGTAGGCCATATTTTTTGCGTTCGGCGCTTATAAAGTAGCGCACGTCACGGACCAGAAATAAGTACATAAAAAAAGTTAATCATACTTTCTAAATGGTCAAAATTTATAACAATCAGACCCACGCGGGCTACAACAATTATAATCATTCAAACATTTTCATAGGGTCGTCCTCAATTACACCGACGCGTCGCGAGCGGTAATGTTGCGCTCTCACGCGATTCCCACCCGCTAACTGTACATAATCAGAGTAGGTAACAGACCTTTTTGTTATTCGATGACAAGTTTGCATGTATAGACCGTTCATTTCAAGTTGGCCGTCGTCGACCGTTAAAAAACGACGTCATGCCGGTATTTGACATAAAAATTATTATTGTATCTGTTGGCAACACAACATAAGGTTCATTCATTCGAATGTATAATGAACCCGTTCGTTCAATTAGTCATGTTCATGTATTCGCTCACTCTCTTGACTTCGGTCTGCCACAGTGAAAACACCGTCCTGTTCCGAACAAAATTAAAAATTTTGCTATAACACAAAAAAAGTGTTTTTCATGGAAAACAAGCGAGTACCCAGCGCGTCCAGGCAGTTTCCCACAGTATCTTTTACTGTAACCACGACAGTGATGAAAGTTTTCTTTTCTGACAATATTTTCATGGCAATGACGTCTAGAAAGTCGAAGGACGTGAGTTTTAATTTCTTATTTATCTCCTCTTCAAAAACTTTTTTTTACTCATCGTCGAAAACGAAACCTGAACCAACCAATAATAAATAACTAATTAAAACTTAACAAAAGTTTGAAAAAAATTCGGCCTAGTGGTAATAGCGATCGGTATAGTTCTTGCAATTCGGACGACTGACTTATGGTTGTGTGTGTGTCGTATCTGTATAAGTGTGAGCGAGCGCAATGCTCGCGCCTGCCCGCTCCCACCTAGACTTTGACAGGCACGCACACTTATGCAATGTGCATGTACACGAAGTAACCACAAGTAAAGCTCACTCGCCTTCGTGAATTGCAAAAACTGCACGTAGTTAAGCGGGTCTGACTTGAGGTGCGGTGCGGGGAAACGCGACGCGAGGTTGCGGCCAACTTGAAGTGAACGTGTGATCTCAACTGGCAAGCGATGTACAAGGCTTCAATAGACCAATGGAATTAAAACATAGAGTACATTACAATAGTACAAGTACGGGAGATGTACTTCGCAAAATGATTTAATTAAATAGCTACAGTTTTTGCAATTCACGAAGGCGAGTGAGCTTTACTCGTGGTTACTTCGTGTACATGCACATTGCATAAGTGTGCGTGCCTGTCAAAGCCTAGGTGGGAGCGGGCAGGCGCGAGCATTGTGCTCGCTCACACTTATACAGTGGCCCTCGTGAATTGCAAGAACTATACTTATTGTTACCACATAATAAAGTGCAATTCAGGTCACACAGCTCTAATATAACCACAGTCTTTACTACACTAGCGGCACGCTATGATGGCCGGTTTGACGTTTGTCCGCTCATGAAGTTCCGTATTAATTGATAACGACTTTGAAGGAAATAATTGTATTACTTTATTGACGATAGTGATGTGCAGAGATTCATAAATTTTATCGAATGTAGTTTTAGGTTTAGGACTCAAAATTTATTTATTAAATTGATTTCTAAAATGTATACAAGTGTAGAAAAATCAGTTTGCACCATTTAAGGGGTGAATGTACTTGTGAATATGAACAATTTTCACTATGTGGACAAACCTCTGAAATCGCAAAAAAATATCAGCTGTTTCATACAAAAGGTAAAATTTTTATTTTTATATGATATATACCACAACTCGGCATTTGGTTTTCTAAATTGAAAATTTTTAAAAATGGAATCTAATACGATCGTCACATAGGATCGCTGGCTAGCACAACTACTACCTCCGGCAAACTCGCGTCAATGCTCAATGCAAAACAAAGCAGTTTCGAATTGACGTTGCTTCGAAAAGTATAAACTGTCAGTGCAATGCGATTGTGATATAGTTTTGACCTGGCTTTGGATTTCAAATATTGATACTGCATTACTGTTGACCCTTGCTCGTTAATTTGGACTCTGTTCAAGCCCTTTGTTGTGGATTTCGTCGATATGACCGAACGTACGCAGAGAACTGTTCTAAATAGTCAGACACGTGAGTTCGTAATACGCCTTCGTAACTATTTCGATCGTGAAGCTCAAAATGGAGGGCCAATTTTACCTATAACGTCAGTGGTTGAATGCGTAGCTGATGCGCTTAATATTGGACAACGAACTGTTAGACGGATAACTAAAAAAAAATATGGCGAGACTGGCACAGAAGAAAATAAACTTCACACACCAAAAAAGAGAAAACGAGCAAAACCAGTCGTAGGCATCGATAGCTTTGATGCCGATGCTATCCGAAGACATGTTTACGGCTACTATTTACAGAAGGAGTATCCAACAAGAAAAAAGTTGGTGCATTCACTGAAGGAAGCTGGATTATTCTTCGGTGGGGAAAGTTCTTTAACGAAGATTTTGAAGACCATTGGATTTCGATACAAAAAATGTAACAAACGCAAAATATTGATGGAAAGATTTGATATAGCGATGGCAAGGTATACTTTTTTACGGCAAGTGAAAGAAATCAAAAATTGGCAAAATGTTGTGTTCTTGGATGAAACATGGCTTAATGCTAACCATACTGTAGGCCGTTCTTGGAACGATGACACAGCAGCATCTACTTCCAAAGTTCCTGTAGGAAAAGGATCGCGACTTATAATTTGTCACGCCGGAACCATCAACGGGTTTGTCGAAGGTTCTCTCATGGCTTTTGCGTCAAAAACCACTGGAGACTATCATGAAGACATGAATGGAGAAAAGTTTACTGAATGGTTTACCTCAATGTTGTGTAGCCTCCCTGAACCATCTATTATAATTATGGACAACGCCCCATACCACTCGATGCAAATTGACAAGCCACCTGCCCAATCCCAAAAGAAAGCTGATATCGTCGCATGGCTTCGTAAAAATGGCGTAGATGCAAACATGAATATGTTAAAAGCGGAATTAGTACGTCTTTTAAAAGAAAACAAACCAACCAAGATCCGATACGTCATTGACGAAATAGCATTAGAACATGGGCACAGAGTTATACGGTTACCGCCTTACCATTGTGAGTATAATGCGATTGAGTTGGTGTGGGCTCAAATTAAGGGATATGCTGCAAGACACAATACAGAACCCCCATTTACCACAAAAAAAATGCTAAAATTATTAGAAGAAGCTTGTGAACATGTGACTAAAGGAGACTGGGAAAAGGTTGTGAATAGAACTGTTAAATTAATAAGGGAAGATTATGAAAGAGATGTGAAAATAGATAATATTATAGAAAACGAACATATAATTATTAATGTAGGTGATGATAGCAGTGACGACAGTGAAAATAGTAGTATGGACGAATCTGATTAATTATGGCCTTTTGTGGCACCTTTTTTGGTATCTTTTGTATTCATATGTTTCTTGTGTGCATATAAAGTATGTATATTCATTTTCATTCAAATATTCAGTTCGTTCAAATAAATTAAATAAACATATACATTTTTGTTTTATTAAACCTATTTAATCAGGTACAAAAACAAAACTTAATTGTTTTTTGTTCGAGAATAAATTGACATTCCACATCACTATTGTAATGTGTCAAACCGGCCATCATAGCGTGCCGCTAGTGTAGACATATTACATTACATACAGAATAGAATAGAATGGAATAGAAATATCTTTTATTCAAATAAAGTTTTTACAAGTGCTTTTGAATAGTTTGACTCTACCACTGGTTCGGAATGCCCTTCCTGCCGAGAAGAACCAGCAAGAAACTCGGCGGCTGGTCTTTTCAAACAAGTTTGCAAAACAATAAATACTATGCTATGTATGCAGTGTTTCCACAATGATAGAAGTTCCAAAAATGCATACCTGCTAACAATGCATAATATCTTAAGTTGGGCAGACATAAAGTAGCCCCATTCCCGCCGGTGGAACCCGTTCACGACGCATGACCCAGCCGTTGCCTCGCTCAACCATATTTCAGGGAACGTAACTACCTGCATCACACGACACGACACGATACATAAAGCTGGTTGTGATTTGCATGCGAACATACAAACTTAACAATTTTAAGATTTTGTTGTAAGGACTTCCATACAAAGGTCTAGTCATATTAAACAAAAACCTATTAAAAAATACAAATATTTCTCTACTCAACATCAAACGCCCCCACGTTCATCAAATCAACCCATAGTAAAACTAACATAACTCCGAAATGATTAAAACAGCGGTCAACTTAAAATAGCAATTAATTCGTTACACGTCAATAAAATAAACGTGGCCGTCACGGTATACGCAATTACTCAATCTTTGAAATTGTTACAAAAAATGAAGTAAGGTTTTGACTACATAACCCAAGCTATACTATGCTATGTATACATGACATCACTACATATTATAAAACAAAGTTCCCCGCCGCGTCTGTCTGTCTGTCGGTCTGTCTGTCTGTTCGCGATAAACTCAAACTACTCAACGGATTTTAATGCGGTTTTCTCTAATAGATAGGGTGATTCATGACGAAGGTTGTAGTGTATAATTTGTTAAGATTTTGTGTATTGCAAGATCAATAAAAGCTTGTAAAAATAAGATGATAAATAGAAATTTAGCTTATGTATGCATGTTATGTACTAGGCATGGTTAAAAGTCTTTACATACTCTGATCGCGAGTGATTTCCTCTCATTCATTGAGGAGTTCCATCCTCCATCTCCGAATATATTTATCAGATCTTTACCAAATTTAAATGGGACCTACCTGCAGAAGAGTCCTTTCAAATAGAAAAAAATTAATGAAATCGGTTAAGGTTTGAGGGAGATATGGAGTAACATCGACAAAAAAAAATAAAAAAAAAAATACGCGTCGAATTGAGAACCTCCTCTTTTTGTATTTTTTGAAGTCGGTAAAAAATTAATAGTGATAACAGTCATAGCTATCATAACAGTGATAGCTGGACTATCACAGCTAAGCAGTGATAGCCTAGTGGTTAGCACTGCGGTCTCCTATTCGGGGGGTCGCAGGTTCGATCCTGGGCACGCACCTCTGACTTTTCAGTTTTCGGAGTTAAGTGCGTTTAAGCAGTTCAATATCACATGCTTCGACGGTGAAGGAAATCATCGTGAAGAAAGCTGCACGCCTGAGAGTTCACCATAATGTTCTCAAAGGCGTGTGAAGTTCACCAATTCGCATTGGGCCGGCGTGGTGGACTATGGCCTATCATCCTTCTCTGAGAGGAGACTTGCGCTCAGTAGTGAGACTTTGATGGGTTGCAGAGATGATGATTATATTCAATATATTATAGCATACTTAATTTATTATTATTATAGCATACTCAATACAACACGGGCTTAAGGCTACCACCGGAGGCGAGGCACGTGGATGGTTATATTTTATCTTATCTGACGCGAGCTATTCAAAGCTCTGTATGATGAAATTGTTATGTTTATTTTGTACATAATATATTTAAGTAAATTATTATAGAGATGAAAGAAATGAGAAAAATATGTTTACGATTGCTCGCTTCTGATTATCATAAAAATGAATTGGAAGTTGTACCCGTAGGTAGTATGAGTAGATTTAGCTCGCGATTTCATCCACGTGTTATTAAGTTTTTAAAATCATTCTGTATTTCCGGAATAAAAAGTAGCCCGCCCATGTCACTCTCCAAGTCTTCAACTACACCCATGCAAATCACGTCAACCCGTTGCTGCGTGATTGAAAGACAAACCAATATACCAAAAATCCTATTCGTAGGATATACTTCGATATAGTTGACTGCCTCGCTGGTCTAGTGGTTAGCTTGTTCGACTGCGAATGCCGAGGTCCCGGATTCCCTCGGAGAGCACGTAAAGCCGTCGGTCCTGCGCCTGATCTCTCTCCGGTCGTTTCGGATTTCCCTCCTATCGGACTATGAGAGTGAGGGAATAGAGAGTGCACCTGTATTTGTGCACACACTTTTGCACTATAATATCTCCCGCGCAGATGGCTGATCTCTGAGGAGGTTGGCCTTCGTGATCGGATTCGGTCGGGAGGACATTATTATAGTTGAGAACCTGGTGAGTGAAATAGGCTATATTTTTTATCATTTAAAACAAGGGGTGCAAACCCCTTAGATTTTAAATATCTAATTAGGTGGACCACGTCACAGAAAAAAATTAGCTTTTAAGATAAATAAAATAGATGTGCTAGTATTTTTCGAAACTCGTGGCAGAAATATAGAGGCCCTTAAAGTATGTTAGAGAACAAGGGGTAACAATACAATGCTACTTGTATCTACGATTGTTCAAACGCTCTCAGTAATAGGACGAGCAAACACACGACAGACTTGATTCTATTTGTACAATGTACACTCTGCCCTGCAAGAGCACTAATGAACAAATAACCTAACAGAGACTAGGCTCCATACAACCGTTCTTTAGTAGAAAACATCGTGAGAATACCTGCACGCCTGACAGTTGTCCATAATGTTCTCAAAGGTGTGTGAAGTCTGCCAATTTGCATTGGGCCAGGCGTGGTGGACTATGGCCTATAACTCTTCTCTGAGATGAAACCTGCGTTCAGTAGGTAGTGAGCCGTTGATGGGTCCTTAATGAAATCAGAGGCCCTTGAAATATCTGCGTGGTGGTGTCGTGTGATGCGGGTTGTTACGTTCCCTCAAATATGTAATAACAACGCGGTGGTAATTATATAAAACTAATTTATTAAAGGTGTGTTTTCACTTTGACGATTCGTAAAGTAATGAGAGAATTAATCGACTCATAGGCTATATAAGACCCAAAAATGTACGGTGTGAACGTAGGTGATCTACGTTCACGCATATTTTATATTTACCCTCACTTTACATTCAATTTAGTCAGTTTCTTTCCTATATTCACAAAATACAAATAAATTAATATTTAGTAGCAATAATTGCATACATTATTTTATAATATAGTTATTTATACATATAATATGATTGACATCTAAGAATATAATTAATGACATCTAACATAACTAACTTTTCTTTATAACTACACCCTGCGTTCCCTTTCCGATAATCGTCTGAAAATATTCAAAGGTAACACGTGTTGTTTTTCGGAGTCTTTCACTAAAAAAGCAGCTGTGATGTGGAATGAACTCCCAGCTGAAATTAGACGAGCTCAATCTTTGACCGTTTTTAAAAGCCGTCTCAAGCAACACTATCTTTCCAAGCTTTAAAATTGAGTTGGTACTAATAACATGTTTGTGTGTCATACTTATGATAAGTATATTCATAGTGTATGTATATTTTATATATATGTATATATATATATATATATATTATATATATATTTCTTTATATATTATTATGTATGTGTTGTATATATGAATATATTCTTATTTTAATGTATTTGGTATAGTTTGTATCTATTAGTGTATATGTAAGTATGTTTAATAATTATTATGGTTTTGTATTCCTATGCACTTATTGCGATACCCCGTCTCTCAGTGCATAATGTTCTCTAGTACAGGTTGCCTGGAAGAGATCACTATTAGTGATAAGGCCGCCTTTTGTATTAAATTGTTTCTTTACTTATTTTATATTTTTGATCTTGTATGCAATAAAGTTGTATAAATAAAATAAATAAATAAAATAACTAGTGGTTCGCCCCGAACTGAGACCTCGCGGTAACGGTATCCCATGATTATTCATTCAATGGATACATGACGACCAAAACTGACATTATTATTATTATGCCCGTTTTCACCAAACATACCTAAATCATCCCCTATGTAGGAGTCTCTTTACGTAGGTAGCTCCAAAACACAATCTTAAGACCTAACATCCGTCCCAATTTCCTTTTAGGTGTCCCGTACAGGATCGTGATAAAGAAGTTGACAGTAATCATCACATAACTTATCATAGGTAGCCCGTAAAGGTTAGGGAACGTCAATGAAAACATTGAATTTTAATGTAGGTACTAACGAGTGAAAACGGGTTAGGGGCATCTGTACAAATCGTCATCTATCGACGCGAATAGAAAATATACAAAATGATATTTAACTGAAGAATAATTTTAATTGAATAATATGTTATTATATTATGTACCTAAATAATAATGGTCGACGCAAAACTGTTTTTGGGATTAATCGTAGTCGTAACTCCTAGTTCAATGGAATAGTTAATGACTGCGCCATCTATTAGCATTATTGTGAAGCTATGTGAAATTTACTGATGCTCATTAAAAATAAATAATCTCGTTTCTTTATAATATTCATATAATTTTAGTATTTGTTGTTCAAGTACAGGATACAAGTGAAGTAAGAAAATAAGTACAACTCGAAAATATATAGAAAATTTTCCCAGAGAGCGTCTTCAAGCGAGCGTATTAAATCGCCACTTTGGAAGCCCCCCATTTCGTCAATTTTAAGAAAAAAATTAAAAAAAAAATACGGTTGTACTCTGTTCCAAATTGTCTTTAAAATGATACACAGAAAACCTATGAATCGCAAATAAAAAAAAATTTCTTCGCATTCGCTTCTATGAGAGCCCCCCTGAAATAAAGATTTTTATAACTTTTTAAGCCATTTTCGGCTGGAGGCCATCGGTTTACATATTATATCTAAATTTGAAGTAATTACGTTCAGTAATTCAAAAGTTATAAGGCTCTGACAGACGGACGGACGGACGGACGGACGGACGGACGGACGGACGGACAAGTGCAAATCGCTCTAGTAAACTCAGAGACCTCGCTTCGCTCGGTCAATAAATGACATCTAACATATGGTTGAGCGAAGCAATGGCTGGGTCATGCGTCATGCTCGTGAACGGGTTCCACCGGCGGGAATGGGGCTACTTTCTGTCTGCCCGTCTTAACATGTGTTGAATTATAATTAGATATAATTATGTATGTTTTTGTGGAACTTTGTTGTTGTGGAATTTTGTGGAACTTCCCCTCACTGTGGAAACACTGCTATAGCATAATATCTATTATATTGTAAACTTGTTTTGAAAAGAGCAACTGCCGAGTTTCTTGCTAGTTCTTCTCGGCAGGAACGGCATTCCGAACCAGTGGTAGACTCATCGACGATTCAAAAGCACTTGTCAAAAAGTTTATTTGAATAAAAAACATTTCTATTCTATTCTATTCTATATAAGTGAGCAAAACAATACAAAGCTTCTTGTATCTACTAGTTCAATTTTTTTTTCAGTCGCCTCCGTAGGTCGCCGTAAGTTAGCCTACTGTGACAACTCTACTAAAAAATTGGTTGTCTTTAAAGTCGGTTTACGGACGATAGTTTTACGTGATAACGTCATAAAGAAACATTGATGAAAAATTGCATACTTTTATGAATTTAATTGAATTATTATTATTTTGTATAATACAAAGAAGAAGTTAATTGAAAATTACAATTATGACTGGCGGACTACAGTCGCCAACGCTTGGGCCGATCGTGACTCTCTATCACTTGTTTCGCGCTCTCGCTTGCACGCGCAGGCTCAGACGGAACGTGACACTTTTTCGTGCGTGCAGCCGGTGTTCATCGATTTATAAGACGATATCACGTCAAAAATAGGTATAAATTCTTTGGAAGTTTGGCCTCTGGTATGTTATTTACTCATTGCCGAAAGGTACTAAATTGCTAAACACGACATACAACTGTATGTAATCGAAGTAAGATATATTGCGTAACTTTCTATTTATTAAGCTATTGCATAACTTTTATCGCGGGCTTTGAACTAGGACAAACAGTTTGAGCGCGGCGACCGAATCAAGAAATTCCGTAACGAAAATAAACCTAACACCGTCGTTCAGTAAGCGTTCAACATTTTAGAGGTTCACAAGTAGCTCTGTTTGGCGCAGCGGGCGAGTGGCCGCTTTCTTTACCGTATGGTGTATGATGTCGCAGGTTCGAATCTCACTCGCGAAGTAGTAACAGTGCGCTTTTCTTGTTTGTTTGTTTTTTAAATTTTTTTTTGCATAATTTTCATTATGTAAAAAAAATATTGCATAAATATTATAATTGCATAAGTTCATAAAAAATGCTATGCAATAGCTTTACCGCGGCAGTCCCCGAGTGCCTCTCTCACATCGACATCCATGGCTGGACATAGGATTAGTCGTATGTCCAGCAATCAGACGTACACACATTCTCGTCTTCTTACAAATATTATAAATACAAAAGTGTGTTTACTTGTTCGTTTCTCCTTCAATCACGCCGCAACAAAACAATGGCGCGACGTGATTTTTTGCATGAGTATAGTAATTGAGGACCTGGACAACGACTACCCGAAAAATCATAGAGTTCCCGCAGGATTTTTAAAAACTTAATCCACATCAGATAGTATATTTTTATACATTTTAGCGTTCTGTCCTCTTTCTCTGTATCTTAAAGCTATGAAAAATCTCATACTCCTCATTACAATCAAACACTAACGCTTAGAAGCCCAATATTCGACGCGGTGATAAGCCATTTTCAGTAAGTCTATAAAGGCCGACTATGCAGTATCGTAGCGTTAGTGCGACGAGCTCGCTGAAAATTATTAAAAAATGACGTACTGGTGCTTTGAAAGGGTGTCATAATTAATCACAATAACCATCGAAAACGTATAATTATCTGTACCAGTGCAAAATAATTACATGGCACGCACACATTCACTGCTTGTTTTGAGCCTACGTTCGGAGCGGAACTTCGTTAGAAACTTCTTTTGTTAACGGTATAGTTCAATGGGTACAAAGTCTTCTCTTCACTTATTAAGATACATATTATATTTATTATTAGATTATAGATTTCAACCGCAAAGTACAGTGCGTAGTAGTCAACGTGTAATATAAAAAATCGGCCAAGAACGAGTCGGGCTTCGCTCTTTTAGGGTTCCGTACATATGACCAAATCACTTTTCTAGTCTAACTAGATATTTAAATATCTTAGTTCTTAGATAGTACTAAATTAGCATATGGGGAAAATTGCTCGTTTGTTTTGGCCACAATTACTTATAAACAGCATCATAAATCAGTGTTTTCAGTATTTGTTGTTTAAATACACTATTTATTTAGTACATAATATACAGAAATTTCAAATTCCTAAGTAGTCTAGTTTTTTGAGATAGACCCCGTAACAAAAGTGGTCTAAAACCGAAAACTTTGACGGCCCCCCATTTCTTTATTTTTGTAGCTAAAAAATAATAATAAATATATTTCAACTCTACTTAATGAGTTCTGGACAATGACATCCCACATGCCAGGGTAAAAAAATAAATTATTTCGACTCCTTTTCCATGTATAGCCCCCTTTATTTTTTAATTTAATATTATTTTTATTATTTGCTGTTATAGCGGCAATAGAAATACACAGTACACACTCTGTGAAAATTTCATCTGTCTACCTATTACGGCTCACAAAATTTCATCTGTCTACCTACCTATTACGGCTTACGAGATACAGCCCGCTGACAGACGGACGGACGGACAGACGGACAGCGGAGGCTTAGTAATAGGGTCCCGTTGGCACATTTCGGGTACGGAACCCTAAAAAAACAAAAAAAGCGATTGAAATAGCGATCTCTATCGCATAGTCACGATTTCCCCATCAATAGCTACCAGCTTTGAAACGCGCCCAATAAAATACTATTGACATAATCTGGCCATCTATTGTGATGAACTTACTATTAATTATATCGTTCACTAAAGCTGAGTGTACACAAACATCAGTGGTTCCAAACACAAGGCCTTACACACATTATAAAGCCTACTTACTAGTTTTATTTTTATAATAATACTAGATGATGCCCGCGATTTCTTCCGCGTGGATTAAGGTTTTTAATTCCCGCGGGAACTCTGTAATTTTCCGGGATAAGTAGCGTATGTGTTGATTCTGGGTATGAGCTATCTCCATTCTAAATTGCAGCCAAATCGGTTCATTCGTTGTGGAGTTTCTTTTTAATCCATCCATCCATACATCTTCACAAACTTTCGCATTTATAATATACATAAGTAGGATACAAAAAAAAAAACATTTTTATTAATTTACTTGCTAGCTTTTGCCCGCAACTTCTTCCGCGTGGAGTTAGAATTTTAAATTCCCGCGGGAACTCTTGTTCTTCCTCGATAAAAGGTAACTTATGCCACTCTCCAACTCCTCAAATATACCCATGCAAATCCTCAACAATACCCATGCAAAAAAATCACATCGATCTTTGCTTCAGTGCTATGTGATTGAAGGACAAACCAACAAACTCACACACTAATGCATTTAAAATATCATTTTGGCGTCAAAAGTTGCCAGTCTTTTGTGCTCGCTTTTGGCCCGGACTTAGGACTGGAGTTAGGTTTAAAAAAAAAATATTCCCTTGCAAAAAAGTCACGAAGACGATCCGTTGCTTCCTTGCTCTGTGATTAAAAATTAATCAAACAAACTACGAATTTATCATAACTTACTTATTAAAGGCCGATTGCAATGTAAAATAAATCTTATCCAAGCGTTTTGATATTTTGGCAGACTTTCAATACAAAAACTATCAGAACGCAGAATTTATTCATCGGTTAAGCGACACTCGACGTTGGTGAAATCGGCGCTTAGTAAATAATTTACTTGTTTAGGTTCAGAGCGATTCATAGCAAATTAGAATTTCCTTGGAAAAGCGCTTCATTATAAATGTGTAATACGGACACATTAATGAAATAAGAGCGCCGCGCCGCGCCGCAGCGTATTGTCCCGCGGTGTGTCCATGCCCTAGTTTTTAATAATGTCAATGCTAGCATTGTGTCCTACCGCTAAGTGGAACTGTGTCATTATTCTGTCAACAGTGAGGCCACGCCTCTTCTGGCGTTCACTCGATGAAATTATTAATTACATCTGGCGATCGAACGATAAAACATTGGTGCCGCGATGTATAACAATGTGACGCTGGTAAATTGATAATTTTTAGGGTTCCGTACCCAAAGGGTACCAACGGGACCCTATTATTAAGCCTACGCTGTCCGTCCGTCCGTCCGTCCGTCCGTCCGTCTGTCAGCGGGCTGTATCTCGTAAACCATAATAGATAGAGAGATGAAATTTTCACATATTATGTATTTCTATTGCCGCTATAACAACAAATAATAAAAATTGAATTCACAAAATTCACAAATTCACAAATAATCACTTTTTTAGGGTTCCGTACCCAAAGGGTGCCGCGGGACCCTAATACTAAGCGTCCGTTGTACGTCCGTCCGTCCGTAGACAGTTGAAATTTTCACAGAGTGTGTATTTCTATTGCCGCTATAACAACAAATAAGAAAAATAAAATTAAATTAAAAAATAAAGGGGGCCTCTCATACATGAAAAAGTAGTCGAAATAAAATTTTATTTTTTACCCTGGCATGTGGAGTGTCTTTGTCTAGAGCTCATTAAGTGGAGTTCAAATGTATTTTTTACTATTTTTTAGCTTCAAAAATGAAGAAATAGGGGGCCTTCAAATTTGTGACCAAAACAAACGTGCATTTTTTCCCCATATGCTAATTAAGGTTGAAGACAAGTGAAAAAGTGTCCAGTTTAAGAAATTAATCGAAATATCGACTAATTTGTGAGTAACTCACGTCCAACTCAGTATTTTGATTAATTTCTTAAACTAGTCACTTTCAAGTAAAGATTTTTATGTAAACCTGTGAAGATGATACTGCCATTATCGCAATTAGAATGCCATAAGCCTACTTTGTCGTATTAGTTTACAAATTGCGAAAAACCAAATTAAATTTGAATTTCGCGGGCAGACCCTTGTCTTCAACCTTAAGTACTATCTAAGAACTAAGATATCTAAATATGTATCTAGTTTTAAAAAAGTGATTTGGTCATTTAGAAGAATATTCTTGCGTCACCAATGTGGGAATCTCTCTACTAATCCGTATGCAGCGCCGTGTTCTCTATCAAGGTTATAGGGCTTGTTAAAAGAGGTTACTCCGTGACTTTAAATATTTAATCAATTGCACATTAATATTAAATTACAAAATTACTAAACCCTACAGTGGAACAGTGTGAGGTGTGCGGCCGGTAAGGAGCAACTGACTCGAGGCCAGTTCCAAACGTTTAGTAAAACTCTATCGACAAAATGCTTGGTCAGCACATCAAACAAATGTCCGCTACATCACACCATCCCAAATTTTTATCTTGATAAAAATTAACAAACAAAAATCTTAAACTAGGCACACAGTAATAAATTTATTCCAACAATTATACCAACTTTTATTTTTGACAACCCTATTAATGATCCAGATCCGCTTTAGCTAACAACTCTAATGTGACTCGACCCTTATAATGTTATTACATTGTTCGTTTCACTTTCAACGCACGGCACATACTCTATTGCATCACACTACTTTGGCTGACGTCACCACTACCTGTGCGGGAGGCGGCGGGGTCGCTGCTCTGTTGCTAAGCCCGCGCCGTCCAACTGTCGTCGCCTTGCTCTGCCGTTTACCCATTGTACACAACTGGTTACTGAACGTGGAACGAACAAGATTTTTCTCCCAATAATAAAATTTACTTCTATCTTCTAATGAAAAATAAAGTTTGCGGATCGGGGTCATTTCACAATAATCCTACTAATATTATAAAGGCGAAAGTTTGTGTGTATGTTTGTTCCTCTTTCACGCAAAAACTACTGGATGGATTTGGCTGAAATTTGGAATGGAGATAGATTATACCCTGGAATAACACATAGGCTACAAATTATCCCGGAAAAATCCAAGGTTCCCGCGGGATTTTGAAAAACCACGGATAGATGGCGCTGATTGTACTTAAATCACGCTTACATTATCCGCAGCATCGATTTTTTCATCGAAATTCAGGTTTTTTTAAATCCTGCAAGCAAGCATGCAAGAAATCAAGCAAGCAAACAAGCAAGCAAGCTTCGGTTTCAAAAAACCATAGCAAGCATCAGTTTTTGAAATTTCAAGCACAAGCGACTGCATATCCTAACGCTTACGAACGTCAAAAATTGACATTGTTACATAAAATTTAATTATTGTCTATTTATACTGTAACTGTAACTGTTCCTACTAACACTTCCCGCGGGATATTAGTGTGCTACTTTTCACATATTTATCCTTCAATTATGGGCCAACGGAGTTACAGATTGACGTGGTTTTTTAGCACAGGTAAAGTTAAGGGCCTGAAAATTGACAAAGGCTACTTTTTATCCCGGGAAAACAAACGGTTCCTGCGCGATATTAGTATACTACTTTTCATATATTTATCCTTCAATTATGTGCGAAGGGAGTTACATATTGACGTGGTTTTTTGGATAGCCATAGTTGAGGACCGGAAAAGTAACAACAGCTACTTTTTATCCCGGGAAAACAGACTGTTATCGCGGGATATTCGTATGCATGTTTGTATGTATGTACGCATGTATGTATGTATGCATGCATGTATGAATGCATGCATGTATGTATGTATGCATGCATGCATGAGTGCATGTATGTATGTATGTATGTATGCATGCATGAATGCATGTATGTATATATGTATCCATGCATGTATGTATGTGTGTATGCATGTACGTATTTATGTTTGTATCCTCCTGCTACTAACTTTAACTACATTAACTATATCCTATGCTACTTATCCCGCAAATGTGAAAGTTTGTGAGGATGGATGTATGGATAGATGTACTTAGTATACGGATGGATGGATGGATGGGATGTATGGATGGATGTATGTTCTCTGAGATAGGGGTTGAACTATTTTGACTGTTTTACTCCATAACTTCTTCAAATTTAAACTAATTTTTATTCTTATTTTAACCGACTTCAAAAAAGGAGGAGGATCTCAATTCAACGGAATCTTTTTTATGTATGTTCACCGATTACTCTAAGACGCCTGAACCGATTTGGAAAATTCTTTTTATGTTTCAAAAGGTATACTTCCCAGATCCTACCTACTACAACTACTTCTACAACTACTACAATTACTTCTACAACTACTCCTACTACTACTACTACAACTACTACAACTACAACTACTACAACTACTTCTACAACTACTACTACTATAACTACTACAACAACTACAACTACAACTTTTATGGGACCATCTCGCAAAGTTTCTGTATCGATTAAAAAAAAATTCAGGCAAATCGGTTTAGAAATCATGGAGATATTGATATTTATAGGTTAAAAATACTTAACCACAATACTTTTTTGAACCTTTTTTGAAAATCAGTTTAAAAGTAGCCTATGCTAGGCTTATACCATCAGCTATCTGTCATTGGAAGTCCCGTCAAAATCAGTCCAGCCGTTCACGCGTGATGTTTCTACCACGGGATATAGGGAATATACATTTTTATTTATAGACGATAATAATTACATTTTTTGTTTAAATCCGAATGAGTCCTATGTTCCTGTGAGTAACGTTATTCACCGGAGTTCCTGTGAGCTACGTACGATTATTTTGACTTTAAGTCGGTCCAACATCATTGGAATAAAAATAAAATCCTTACTAATATTATAAATGCGAGTGTGTTTGTTTGTAGGTTTGTTGGTTTGTCCTTCATCACGCCGCAACGGGGCTACGGATCAACGTGATTTTTTGCATGGGTATTGAGGTTCTGGAGAGTGACATAGGCTACTTTTTATCCCGGAAAATTAAAAAGAGTTCCCCGAGGGATTTAAAAAACTAAATCCACGCGGACGGAGTCGCGGGCATCAGCTAGTTACAAATAAGCTTAATTGTTACACTTAGCATTCTACCTAAACCCAACTGGCATTTTGCTGACCCGACCACTGCGCGTCGTACGAGTTATAATTGGGGTCGGCAAAATGTCGTCGCTGCTAAACCGACACGTTTTCTGAACTACTGTGTCACCCGGCGTTTGTCGTGAATTTTTAACATCCAGGACAAACGCTGGTTTTAACCTATCAATGGAGATAAGTGCGTGCCTGTTGGGTAACTGTACCACATACCCTTTGTCCAACCGCTTTATGACGTCATACGGCCCGTCATAAGGGGGTTGCAGACACTTCCTCATAACATCGTTTCTTACAAACACTTTCTCGCAGTCTTTTAAGGCTGGATGAATGAATATAGTCCGGGAGTCTCGTTGGGTATCGGGTTTTGGTCTTAGGCTACTAATTACCTGTTTCAACTGCCTTAGGTATTCCTCACCGTCCGTTATTCTGCCATCCGATGGTTCGAAGAATTCTCCAGGGAGCCTTAGAGTTCGCCCAAAGGTTAGCTCGGCGGGACTTACCCCTGTGTCGCTACGCGGTGCTGCACGCAGTCCCATCATCACGGTGTGCATTTCATCGACCCATGACCTATTATTCGTTAACCTCGCCATTAAGGCGGCCTTAAAACTACGATGCCAACGTTCTATCGCACCGTTACTTTGCGGATGGTACGGTGTCGTTCTTAACTTATGTACGCCTAGGTATTTCATCAGATGTCTAAAGAGATTACTTTCAAATTGTAAACCGCCATCGGAGCTTAACCTAGAAAATATTCCATATCTGACGATCCATCCCTCGTAGACGTGTTTAGCTACCGTTTTTGCGCAAATATCCTTAATGGGGAATGCTTCCGGCCACCCTGTTTGCCTATCAATCATCGTGAGGCAATATCTATATCCTTCCTCAGAAGTGTTAAAGGGACCAGTAATATCTATATGTACATGACACATCCTATCTACCTTTTCGAATTGTCCTAATGGTGACATAGTGTGTCCCTGAACCTTTGCTCTTTGGCACTCTATGCACGACCTAGCCCAAATACCTATGTCCTTATTCATCCCAGGCCAAAAATAATTATTAGCTACTATCCTTCGCGTTGTTCTAATGCCTGGGTGGCTAAGATTATGAACTGCCTCGTATGCAGTACGCCTAAACTGCTCCGGTAGGTATGGCCTAGCCTTATCGTCCCGCAAGTTACAAACAATCGCCTGAGGTACGTTTGGTAAATCTATTTTTATTAGTTTCGTATTACCGTTTCCTGCTCCAAGCATTCCAGCGAGCTGTTTATCGTTCGCCTGGGCCCGTGCTACTTCAGCGAAATCGAGTACTGACGGGCACGAAATCGTTTCGACTCGCGATAACGTGTCCGCGGGCGCGTTTTCATCGCCTTTCAAATAACGAATATCCGTCGTAAACTCACTAATAAATAACAGCTGACGGGTTCTCCTCGGCGTTTCTTTGCTACTCCCTAGCTTTTTGAAAGCGAACGTTAACGGTTTATGATCTGTGTACAATATCAGATCTCTACCTTCGAACATGTTCCTGAAATATTGCACTGACAAATAAAGCGCAAGAAGCTCCCTATCGTAGGTACTATACTTCTGTTGCGTGTCAGTCAACTTCCTCGAAAAGTAACCTAACGGTACCCATTCGTTGTTCACTTTCTGTTGTAATGTTCCACCGACGCAACTATTTGATGCGTCTGCCATAATCGCAATCGCCTGACCTGAAATCGGATACGCTAACAATGCGGCGTTCTGTAAACCCAACTTACATTGTTCGAACGCTTGAACAGCATTTTCTGTCCACACTATACAACTTTTGTCACGCTTCTTTGCCCCGTGAAGATACTTATTTAATTCTGCCTGATATTGGGCTGCCTGGCGCAAATGACTTCTATAAAAATTTACCATGCCGAGAAATCTACGAAGTTCCTCGACCGTTTTTGGTCTGGGAAAGTCTACAATAGCTTGGACCTTGCTTGGCAGCGGCCTTAAGCCATTGGCTGAAACCTCATGACCCAAAAACTCGACTTTGTCTTGCGAAAACGCACACTTTGCTAAATTAATCGTTAAACCTACTTCCTGTAATCTTTCAAAAACAGCCTCTAAATGTTTTTCGTGCAGAGTTCTATTTTCACTAGCTATTATTAAATCGTCTAAATACGAAAAAACGAATTCCGTTTTATACTTCGCGTATTCGGGGTTATTTTGCTGAAAATTTGCCTCTAAATCCTGTAAAACATAATTATTCATAAAACGTTGAAAAGTCTGCGCGGCGTTTCTAAGACCGAAAGACAAACAAGGCCATTCGTATAAACCGAAATTTGTGATAATCGCGGTTTTTTCTACGTCTTCCCTCGCTATCGGAATGTAGTGATACGCCCTATTGATATCGATACGGCTAAATACTTTCTTATCCGCTAAAATAAACGTAAAATCTCTTATGTGAGGAATTGGGTATCTATCGGGCTTTGTTATAGCGTTTAGCGCTCTGTAGTCTCCGCACGGCCTTATATTTCCACCTTTTTTAGGTACTACGTGTAGGGGGCTCGCCCACGCGCTCTTCGACGGGCGGCAAATACCCATTTCCTGCATAAGGCGAAATTCTTCTCTTACCTTTTTATATCGGTCTGGTGGTAGTGGCCTTGGGCGCGCATGTACTGGCGGACCTGTAGTCTCGATGTGATGTCTCACGTTGTGACGTGGTGGTTCTTTGAACGTCGCTGGCTTAGTCAATTCAGGGAACCTACTTAGGAGAGAATAACAAGGATGAGACTCGGCTATAGTAAAAATCGACGTATGCTCCGAGTTAACTATTGTAGAAACGACGTACAAATTAGTTTCTTGATCTAACAATCGTTTGTTCCTTAAATCTACTAACAAATTATACTTAGACAAAAAATCCGCTCCTAAAATAGGTTGCTTTACATCGGCTATCACAAAGGTCCATTTAAAAGCACGACGCAAGTTTAAATTTAACACTAAAGTTTTGGTACCGTATGTCTGTATTTCACTACCGTTCGCGGCGTAAAGTTTATATTTTTCGTTCACTGCACTGTTACGCACGGACCTATGAGCTTTAGGTAACACTGATATGTTTGCTCCTGTATCGATCAAATATCGCATATCATTGTCCTTGTCTGTGACGCATAAGCGGTGGTTTCCTAATTCGATGCAGGTACCCACCGGTTCTACCTGCATCTTCTCTAGTTTTCCTGACTCTTCTTCCAGCTGCATGGCTGCTCGCATCGGTTGGCCCTTCCTTTGTACCTATAGTGGTGCACACATAGCCAGTCCGGGCTATCAGGTGTCCGTCTCGACCTGCTGCTGTCTCTATCGCGGGAACGTGGACGTCCGCGGAACCTTCCGCGACCTCGATTGCCTCGCCAACTTGACCTGGAACGGTCCATCTGGTCTATCCTCGCGCTGAGCTTAGCTATTTCTGCCGCCAACACCGACGTAGTGTTCGACGCTGTGTCTGTTGTCACTACCTCGGCGACAGGTTGCGGCCTCATACTCTCCATAATTTTATCCGCTATTACTGCTAGACGGTCTAAGCTTTTGGCCTCGGTTGCGGCTAGAACTCCTCGGGCAGCTGCTGGTAATAATTTTTGCCATAGAACGCTTAACGTATCGTCACTTATCTTGCCTCTCGCGAGATCCTGCATCCTCCTGAGTAAGTGACTGGGCTTCTGGTCTCCTAGCTCCATCTCTCCTATCAGCTTCTGGATCTGCCTATTTTCTGATTCCTCGTAAATTTCCAGGAGTTTGTCCTACCTCCTGTCCTGTCCTGAGTACCTTGTACTTCCGTTCCTCGGGCGGGTTGACCAGGATGTCTGTCACCTGCTGTATGACCTCTTTGCCTAACTTCGCTACCACCATATTGTACCTGGTGTCATCGCCAAGCTTCTGCGGTGCCAGTATCGCCTCCAGTTGAATGAACCAGACCCTGGGCTGGTCTGTCCAGAACTCCGGGATCTTGGATGCTAGCGATATGGATGCTAGTCCCGAATCTTCAAGTTTTAGCACGGTCGCTGGTTGCGTCATTTTTTTAAAAGTCTTCCGCCGATTTACACTGAATTTAATTAATGTCTTTATTTAACTTAAAACACTGTCCACTTGAGTTGAGTTGCCCTTTCGTAGAACCGACCGCCTTAAAAACGCAACGACGCAAATTTATTTACACGTGTAACCTTGATAGTCCGACGCGGTGGTCACCAGTTTAGAAGAATATTCTTGCGTCACCAATGTGGGAATCTCTCTACTACTCCGTATGCAGCGCCGTGTTCTCTATCAAGGTTATAGGGCTTGTTAAAAGAGGTTACTCCGTGACTTTAAATATTTAATCAATTGCACATTAATATTAAATTACAAAATTACTAAACCCTACAGTGGAACAGTGTGAGGTGTGCGGCCGGTAAGGAGCAACTGACTCGAGGCCAGTTCCAAACGTTTAGTAAAACTCTATCGACAAAATGCTCGGTCAGCACATCAAACAAATGTCCGCTACAGGTCATATGTACGGAACCCTAAAAGAGCGAGGCCCGACTCGCACTTGGCCGATTTTTTGGGGCTTGTGTATTCGCTGTCCGGTACTGTACATACTTCAGTTGTACACCGTTATGCCAGTGATCATGTAATTCTCTTTTTACGGGCATTTTAGTTTTACGGCTCCCACTAAATTAACTAGGGTTTTTTATAGCTTCAAACAGGCAGGTTTATATCGCTGTAAACTTAATATCTTCATTTGGACCCGTTTCATTTCAAGAATAGACGTTTATATATTAGTTTATGTTGCTTACTGTTCCGTTGCCTTTGCCTTCACACTTCAATCCACTTTTTTTCCTTCGTATATTCTCATTACTAAGGGTCGAAGGTCTCTCCATTAATCAAATAGAACTAGGAGTTTTCTTTGGTTAATAATGTAATGGGCTCCCAAATCTTTTCACACGACTCACCATAATTACGAAGAAATTTTGCGCTTTTTGGAACGACGTTGCTTTTTGGACGGTTTGGCGGATGGAGGGTAGGCGAAAAAAAGTTTATTTTAAAACACCCCTATATGAAGGCGAAAAAACAAAACACAATCATTCAAATCAGTCATGGCGTTTTTAGGGTTCCGTACCCAAAGGGTACCAACGGGACCCTATTACTAAGCCTACGCTGTCCGTCCGTCCGTCTGTCAGCGGGCTGTATCTCGTAAACCGTAATAGATAGACAGATGAAATTTTCACATATTATGTATTTCTATTGCCGCTATAACAACAAATAATAAAAATTAAATTAAATTAAAAAAATTAAATTAAAATGGGTAGGTGGGTAGATGGAAATTTTTTAATTTAATTTTTTTAACGGAACCCTAAAAGAGCGAGGCCCGACTCGCACTTGGCCGATTTTTGAGTTTTAGCGAGACCTTTGGAGACTAACGAACAGCAATTGATTTATATGTATATATAAAGGAATAAACATAATATTATTCAAGAGTTATAAGGCCCTGACTGACACTCAAACACACGCACAAGTGTAAATTCACTCAAGTAGACTGCTAGACCTCACTTCGCTTGGTCAACACTAAATTAGTAAATTGATACAGTTAATTTATTAGTCCACCGCTGCTATAGACTCTATCTCTATAGTACAGAGATAGAGCCCTATAGTATAGCCTCACTAACCTGTTCCGGCAATACACTATATCGATCAGGCGAGGGTAATACGCGTTAACGAACTATGAAGTGATACCATCACGACTAACAGCTATAAACGACGAATGCGGTATTTTATAAAACGATCTATCAGAAACTAGGTGGAATATCAATTAAAAAATCGGCCAAGTGCGATTCAGCTGCACCCGAATGGTTAGATAGATAGATACTCTTTATTCGCACCACACAAAACAAAATATGTATACAAAAGAAACAGACACAAAATTATGACACAAAAGGCAGCCTTATTGCATAGTAGCGATCTCTACCAGGCAACCTTAGGAAAAGGAAAACATAAGAAAAAATGAACTGCAGGTCGTCATTTCCTATAACATACATACATACACATAACTACATACTAATACATATACCAATAATAAACAAACAAATAAAACAATATTATACATATTATTGGAACGTAGTTCCTTAACGCGCGATGCGAAAGGGGGCTAGACGGAAAAAATTAAGACTAAATTGAACCGACACTTTTTTGAATGTGAATTTGGCATTGTGTTCAATATTTTCACACTAAAATATTAGATCTCCGTAGCCTTGTGGTTTCTACAGTCGCATAAAGGTCGATGGTTCGAATCCCAGCTCGACAGACTGAATTTTCTATTTTAAATTTTATTTTAAATAATTTCTGCATGGGGAATTTTGGAACATAGTTCCTTATCGCGCGGTACGGACGGGGGCTAGACGGAAAAAATTAAGGAACCGACACTCGACACATTTTTGAAACCGACACTTTTTTGTTGAATGTGAATTTTGCATTGTGTTCGGTATATTCGCCTTAGAACACGGCGTCTGCATGGCCTAGTGGTTAGGGCAGTCGCCTATAAGTTCAACGTCGATGGTTCGAATCCCAGCTCGACAGACTGAATTTTCTATTTTCAATTTTATTTTAAATAATTTCTAAATGTGGAATTTTTCCCTGATTTTTTATTGTATAAATTGGATAAAATGCTATTGTACTACTAACTCCATCTGTGAAAAAACAGTAACTCCACCAGAGTAACACTTTGGTTTTGTAACAGTGCAATAGAAATAAACTAAATAATATAATTCATCGTAGTTAATCAATTTAATACTAGATGACACCACTAGTTTATTACAATTCCTTCACTAAAATTAATCGAAAGGAGCTACGTTCCACCCGGGTGTCCCTTGACACCTCTCAAGTTTTTTTCCCTAATTTTTTAATTTTTATTATTAATTTATTATCAAAAGGAACTTCGTTCCAACCGAGTGTTCAACGACACTCACGCATTTTTTTATAAAAAAGACTGATATATACTATATTTCCGTTTAAATAGGAGAAATATACTCGCAAATGTATAATAATTTAAAAGAAGTGTCGTCTTCAGTTTACAAGATAATAATTTTTTTACAGCGCTTTTTTAGTTATTTTTTAGAGTTCCGTATGGATCCCTAAAAAATAACTAAAAAGTTAAAAATAACTTAACGCTGAAAAACGTTGAAGCTGACCCTATGCTAGCCACTGACGCCAGGCGCTGAAACCAGCCACTGACGCCAGCCTCTTCTTACATCAGAAATCGATCCCAGTTCTGACGCCAGCTGCTGACAATAGACGCTGACGCAAGTCACTGACGCCAGTCGCTCAAGCAAGCCACTGCTTTAAATGTAGCTCTCGTGTTAAAATAAGTTTCCAAAATGGCGCTTATATCAATTCGCCTTATATAACTGTCGAAATAAAATTGGAACATTTAAGTTTCTTCGCACATCCTGCGCAACGCGGGCAATAGACAGGCGGGTGGCGGAGTTTGACAAATTACTTTTATTTTTTCCTTTGGATTGATACTCAGTTCCCGCGGTTAGAGTCCGGCGTGAACTTAAGTCAAGTTGTGATTCGAGTCTGTTGTACTGATAATATCGACGCTTATAAGTTGGTGACTTGACCGCTTGACTTGCGTATAAAAATTCAAAGTAATAGATTTATAATACATATTTTTTAAGAATACTATCAGACACATGCAGCAATCACTTTTTAACCGACTTTAAAAAAGGAGGAGGTTCTCAATTCGTCGGAATCTTTTTTTTGTGTATGTTCACCGATTACCCGAAAACGTGTGAACCGATTTCAAAAATTCTTTTGTTTCAAAGGGCATACTTCGCAGGTGGTCCCATATAAATTTTGAAGTGAAACTTCTTTAGGCGCATGAGGGTAAAATTTTTACAAATGTAACGTCACGCAAGTATGCAACGGAAGTGTCGAAAAGAAGTTTCACTTCTGACATGTGTACTTTGTACGCACGCACTTTTTTTATCGAAATCGATCGAGCGGTTTTTAAAATATCAACAATAAATTAAATACTTTGTATAGTGTGTGTGTAATGTAGTAAATCGGGAGTTTGAAGTTGGTTGTTTAAAACAACGACGACTTAAATATCATAGAGGTCTTAGAGAGCAACCCATCAACGTCTCACTACTGAGCACAGGTCTCCTCTCAGAGAAGGGTTAGGTATACCTAACCCTTCTCTGAGAGGAGAACATATGGCCTATAGGCCATATGTCCACCACGCTGGCCCAACGCGAATTGGCAGACTTCACACACCTTTGACAACATTATGAAGAACTCTCAGATGTGCAGGTTTCCTCACGATGTTCTCCTTCACCGTTGAAGCATGTGATATTTAATTGCTTAATCGCACATGAATCCGAAAATTCAGAGGTGATGCTCGGGATCGAACCTGCGACCCTCCGAATGGGAGACCGCAGTCATAACCACTAGGCTATCACTGCTTAGAGGTCAGTGCACCAAGATGACGTCAACAAGTAAGATCCTTATCACAACTGTCAACACGACCCAGTAACATGAAAAAGCATCATTACAAGAATGTTCTTAAAACGCTTAACTTAATTTCATACACTGACGCTTAAAAGGAACGTTAATTAATTAAGATTAAAACAGATAGTTAACTAACACAGTTTTTTTGTAAAGTTCGTTACATGTAGAATGCTGTACCTCGAGTTGTAACTATTTGTAGCGATAACATTTTAAAGAGTCCGAACTCCACTCAAACATACCATTTGTGATCGCGATTAACATCGGAACAGATAAGCTGAGGTTTTGAACGTGAAAGGAACCTTTATTAACAAGTACCTGCCTATAAAATTGTTGGTCCGGGGGCCGGTAACATTGACAGTACCCTAATCTAATAGCGGATTCAAAAATTTTGAAAGGAAATGAAATGAAATAAAATAATTATATTTTGCATGTCAATTGACGAAACATACTGGACATTGAATATTATGTTATGTTAAGTATATCTATAATCTGTGTGTTAGATCTATGGTCTATACATCTATTGTAACTCTATGCTCTCCTCTGCTAATAAACAAGTGAATCCAAGATGGTGTTTCTGTTGCTCGTAAAATAAAGAAAATATTTAATACGCTTCCACTGCGCAATAAACCATTGTTAAAAATAATTAAAATATGTTTATGATTAATTTGATGTGAAAATAAAGTAAAGAGTTAACGGCACAAGATGTCTACAACTTCAACAAGCAACGCGTTGTTGCTACCAAAATTAAAAGATGGCCAAGATGGATTCTCAACATGGAAATTTCGATTGAATCTTCTTCTAGAAGAAAAAGGAATAGAAATTAAGATAAAGCCAGAAACAAAAGAAGAACTGCAGGCTGATATCAAAGCTCGCAGCCTGATTGCGGAATGCGTGTGTGACAAATATATTGAAATCATTAAAAAATGCCAGACAGCAGCAGAGATGATGAAAAGATTAGAGGGAGTTTTCGAAAGGAAAAGCGTCTTTAACCAATTGTATTTAAGAAAACAGTTGCTATCAATGAAAGCAACATCTTCCGAGAAACTGCAAGATCATTTTTTGAAGTTCGACAATATTATATCGAGTTTAGAATCAACAGGAGCGACATTAAAGGATAATGACAAGGTGTGTCACTTATTGCTCACCTTGCCCAGCGAGTATGATACAGTAATCACAACGCTTGAAACAATTGACACAGTACTCACAGTTGACTTTGTCAAATCAAGATTACTGGATGCAGAACTTAAACTCAAAGGTAAAGAAAGTACAGCTGTAGAGAATGATCAATATAGCTTCATGACTTGCTACAAATGTGGTCGAAAAGGACACAAGTCCTTCCAGTGCAGAATAGAACAGTCAGCACCAGTACGAGGTATACCTAGAGGCAGGTTTACACGAGGACATCAAAGTTATTCCCGAGGGGGTAACCACAGTAGAGGTCGAGGCATAAACTCCAGGACATCATGGCAGTCTACCCGAGCAGCCCAAGCACAAGAAGAGGATGAAAAGTCGAGTCAGCTGATAATTACAACATTAAGTACAAGAGTTACAAGTCAAAATGTAAGTGATGATAGTGTATGTTTAGTAGTAGATTCAGGAGCCACAGAACATATGATAATGGCTAAATATGAACAATATATGACCAACATAGTGTACCTAGATAAGGAAATGAAGATTTATGTTGCTAATGGACAATACTTAACCTGTGTAAAGAGAGGTAAACTTAAATTAGTTTATAATGATAAAGTTAAAATAGATATTGAAGGGTTGATTGTTTCGAACTTGTCACATAATCTATTGTCTGTTAGGAAATTGCTGAGAAAAGGATTACAAGTTAGATTTTATAATGATAATGTGAGTATTAATAATACAAAAACTAATGTTGTTGGTAACTTGAGAGATAAATTATATATCATAGAAATGAAACTTCAGATTGATCATTGTTTAATCTCTAAAGATTTGTGGCATCAGAGGTTAGGACATGCCAACAGGCATCAGCTCAAACTTCTGCAACTGCCATACAGCGAGACTTCGTGTGAACCTTGCATGAAAGGTAAGTCAACAAGATTACCTTTTAAGTCAGTGCTAAAGCCACGTTCAAAATGTATCGGTGAACTAATACATACGGATATATCTGGACCAGTGACTGAGCCCGCATTAACAGGTGAGATTTACTATCATACAATAATTGATGATTTTACACATTTTTGTGAAGTGTACTTGTTGAAAAAGAAAAGTGAAGCGACTGATAGGTTAATTGAATATATAAACAGATTAGAAACACAGACAGGTAATAAAGTCAAGAAAATAAGATCAGATAACGGAGGCGAGTTTAAAAATGAGAAACTACAGAAATTTTGTCAAAATAAAGGAATAGTTATTCAGTATACAACTCCCTATAGCCCTCAGTCAAACGGTGTTGCTGAGAGAATGAATAGAACCATTTACAACAGAGCAAGAACATTATTGATTGAGACAGGTTTACCAAAAATGTTATGGGGTGAAGCAGTTAGATGTGCTGTTTATCAAATAAACCGATGTCCATCAGTAGCAATCAATTTTCAGTCACCAGTGGAGAAAATGCATGGAAACAAAAATCTGTCAAGATTAAAAGTCTTTGGTTCAAAGGTATGGGTACACATCTTACCAAAACAGGATAAACTTCTAGAAAGAGCAAAAGAGATGCGATTTGTTGGATATCAAAATAATGGTTACAGACTATGGGATCCTGAAAGTAATAAAATAATTGTGTCTAGAGATGTCAGATTTGATGAAACACAAATACAGTATAGAGAACAGAAAAATGAAAATAATGAGGAAAATATTCTGCATGATGAAGATGTAGAAGATGATACAGAGAAAAACATTGAAAGAATTCAAACAAAAAAGACCGCTGAAGGTAATAAAGAAACTAGTAAAGATCAAAATGATGATGTATGCTAATAAACAAGTGAATCCAAGATGGTGTTTCTGTTGCTCGTAAAATAAAGAAAATATTTAATATGTTAACATCTATTTATGTACAATGTTTCTTGCAAACTAAAGTGTCAGTGTGTTATGACGTTACGTCATCTTAATGACATTTCAATTGTCAAACGTCAATTGCTAGTATGTCAAATGTCAATTGCTGCCAATTGTGGCTATTTTTGTGTCAAATGTCATCTTGACTCATATAAGTACGCGTCATTGTCAAAAGGAACGCCAAATTGTTGCGCTTTTATTTTGCAAAATAATTTCGCATTGTACCTCGTAAAAAGGACCTTTTAATGAGAAATAAAGAAAAAATAATCACTATTTCATAAGCCAAACATTTTGAAAGACTGCACAAAGACCTGGCCCAGGCACCTTAAATATTTGAAACAACCCCTTTAAATTGCATTTACCACTATCACGGCAGAATATCAATAGGCTCTTTGAGCCATGTGTCCGCCCATTGTCACTTTACCTTCGCTAACAATAAGGCTAGCTAATGTTAAAATAACATTCACTCTTGTTATTATTTTGATTAGGTATATCCATTGTATGTAAAGCGACACCGTTCCTGTGACCTCCAATAAAATAAGCAAGTGACATTTGACTTGGCAAACAGTTGCGCAAGAGACATGCTTTTGTTTATATTATAATGTGTTTAAAAATAACAATAAAGCATCCTATAATATTATTCATTGAGCCATAGAGCTCTAAAATGGGATTTTTGGGTGTGATAATGTAAATGTTTTTCATTGTTTGTATGCTAATTCTCTAGTGATATTATAATAAATTTTATTATTAGCCAACCTAGAAATTTTATTAACGAGGGTTTCAAAACGCTACCTATAGCTTGTGAAGATAGTCAGCATACTTAACCGGAGTATTGGTTTCATTAATAAACTAATGAAGAAACTGTGAAATGTCTTTTATCAAGTATTTTTATACGACTGCCTGAAAAAAGGAGTATATGGTTACGTATTCTATAACAAGATAGCCCTTGACTGCGATATCACCTGACGGTAAGTGATGGTGCAGTCTACAGATGGTAGCATAGTGACTAGTGAGTTAACTTGGAAGGAGTATCTGGCAGTGTACAATTCACCCCATACCCCTAATCGGTTTCTACACGCCATCGTGACTGAACGCTTAATCGCTTGCCGACACATTTTTGACTGTTGAGAGGTAAATAGCAACAGCCAAAGCCAACAGAGAATAGAGTAGAGTAGGTAACACCCTTAATTTGTATGGGGCTGCATAATATACCTACCTATTTTCATAGATTTAGGATTGGTCCAGTAGTCTCTTCGCACCTACTGATCTACCAATACTAAATCTGTGCCTATCTTGTACATTTTATTGATCAAAGATCAATCCAATATGTCTAAGGAAATGTAGCCACACTACAAACAAAGGTGCAATTGGGTATTTTGAAAAATTTGTGAAAATTTCAACTCTCTACCTATATATTTACGAGATACAGCCCACTGACAGATGGACGGACGGACAGACGGACAGCGGGGGCTTAGTAATAGGGTCCCGTTGGCACTCTTTGGGTACGAAACCCTAAAAAGAAAATCAATATAATTATGTTATCATATTTAAAAACATTCTTTTAAATAAATAAAAAAATATCAGTCAAATACCCAATCATTACCTATCTGGGACTTTGGCGAACCATTTTTTACTAAACATTATAAACATAGCCTTATTTATACATGTCTAGTCGTTTAAAGTACAATTAAATACACGGGAAAGCGGATAGTTACCAAACAATATATTTTATTCCTATACGAACCGTAATTAATACTGACTTTATAAGTGCCCCTAGGCTCTAAACGATTATAATTGCCTAACGTTTGTATTGTTTTTGTTACGTTCTTATATTTTATAGAGGTATACTAAATACTAGTTATTTAAAGATATCTCACTAAATATTTACATGAAGATGGAGGTCATACAATTTTTCAATCCTGGATGGTAGTCAACATCTTCTGATTTTTTTTCTGATGATGCTCCGGTGTTATTTAGGGAGACAGATCAACGTTATGTTGCATGGGTGTAGTTGAGGATCTGGAGAGTGGCACAAGCTACTTTACTACTTTACTTTACTAACTATGGGATTCAACTTTTTTATGACTTAAGGATGATTATACGAGTCTGCCCGCGAAATTCAAATTTAATTTGGTTTTTCGCATTTTGTAAACTAATACGACAAACTAGGCTAATGGCATTCTAATTGCGCCAGTAGAATTATCATCTTCACAGATTTACATAAAAATCTTTACTTGAAAGTGACCAGTTTAAGAAATTAATCAAAATACTGAGTTGAACGTGAGTTACTCACAAATTAGTCGATATTTTGATTAATTTCTTAAACTGGACACTTTCAAGTAAAGATTTTTAATAAAAACCTGTGAAGATGATACTGCCATTGTCGCAATTTGAATGCCATGAGCCTACTTTGTCGTATTAGTTTACAAATTGCGAAAAACCAAATTAAATTTGAATTTCGCAGGCAGAACTGTGTCTTCCACCTTAACGGTACATATCAGATCTGACCACAATTGTTTTTTTGTATGCAAGGCATGCTATTAACCTAGCTAATAAAAAAAATCAAGCATATATCTCAATAATTGAGGCCTCTGTGACGAATAATCTCTTGCAAGTCGGGATTAGTCAAAAAATACGAAAAAAATCATATAACTCAAAAACTACGCAAAATCGCGGAACATACATGGGGATGATTCAGGTAGCCCTAGTGGTGTTCTACCTCTGGACAACCGCTTGACACAATTTCTTGGGACACTTTTAGCCCGGTCTTAGACCAAAAAATAGGGGTGAAGTTACAATAATTCCCACTCGGCTGAAAATTGGTAGGATTGTTCAAAACACTATTATATATATGAAATGTGAAAAGTCCTCATCGATCACGGGGCCAAAGGTCACAAAAACGGGCTTTTCGCGATTTTCAGCAAAACGGTAAGTTTTATCATAAAATTAGCCTTGACAAAAATTGTAGATCAGATGATTATCTATAAAAAATGTCTTAGTACTTTTTTTCCTAAGAGCCACCGTTTTTGAGATATAACGATTCAAAAATTTGAAAGAGTTGTAATCGTCATAACATGTATTGTGAACTATGGGCTCAGTACAATAATTCACACTTGGCTGAAAATTGGTAGGATTGTTCAAAACACTATTATAGATGAAGTGTGAAAAGTCCTCATCGATCCGACACACACAACGACACGACAAATTTTTGAATCGTTATATCTCAAAAACGGTGGCTCTTAGGAAAAAGGTATTTCGACATTTTTTATAGATAATTATCTGATCTACAATTTTTGTCAGCACTAATTTTATGATAAAACTTACCGTTTTGCTGAAAATCGCGAAAAACCCGTTTTGTGACTTTTGACCCCGAATATTTTTTTTCCAGGTGTCAGATCGATGAGGACTTTTCACATTTCATTTATAATAGTGTTTTGAACAATCCTATCAATTTTCAGTCGTGTGGGAATTATTGTACTGAGCCCATAGTTCACAATACATGTTATGACGATTACAACTCTTTGAAATATTTGAATCGTTATATCTCAAAAACAGTGGCTCTTAGGAAAAAAGTAATACGACATTTTTTATAGATAGTCATCTGATCTACAATTTTTGTCAAGACTAATTTTATGATAAAACTTACCGTTTTGGTGAAAATCGCGAAAAACCCGTTTTTGTGACCTATCACCCCGAGTAAATATTTTTCCAGGTGTCGGATCGATGAGGACTTTTCACATTTCATTTATAATAGTGTTTTGAACAATCCTACCAGTTTTCAGCCAAGTGGGAATCATTGTAACCTTCGATGTCTAAATTGACCGGGCTATTTGTATATCCTTGCGGGATTTTTAATAAACCTTCTCCACTCGGATGAAGTCGTATTGTGGCGATCGCTTCCGCCACCGCGCCCGCTCGTCTAACGTAAACACGTACTCATATATTAAGGTCCAATACAGTCACACTTGCGGTCATAAATCCGAAAGTTGTAATTAAGTTAGTTTTAACTGAACCCGTTTATTGTTTCATATTTCCCGCGTACCTACGTGTACCTACTGAACTGTTAATTGCAGTTCAATATTTATTGTAATTAGCTTTTGCTATGTTTTTCGATTAAAGTTTGTTGAAAACTCCTATTGAAATACGAATACATAACTTTCGAATTTTAATAGTGGATTAAATTCAGGCTAAATTAATTTTTCTAAGTGCTGATTTTACTATCATAAATAAATAATAAGGTTTATCGAATAACTCTCTGAAAGTTTTCGCAGATTTTCAATACAGAAACTTCAATTAATTCTCATTAAGGGCTTATTTACACACCATACGGGGTGAGGATAAATGGAGCAAAGCGGTCAGTGTTTGGTACCCCAGAGAGGGAAAGAGAAGGAAGGGGCGACAAAACAAGAGATGGCGAGACGAAATTGAGGCTATAGCAGGGAAAACATGGACGAGACGAGCAGCAGATAGGAAGGATTGGAAAGGATTGGAGGAGGCCTTTGCCAAAGGGCACACGGACTAGCGAATATAAACAGCAATAAACTATTAAAAATATTTTATATTAAGTCCGATATAGGCTTATAAATAAATAAATAAAAAAGGGCCTATTTGATTAACGTAAAATAAGTCTTATCCGTCTTGATATTTTTGGCAGATTTTCAGTACAAAAACTGTCAGAACGCCCAATTTATTCCTCGGTTAAACATCACTGGACATTGATACTGTTAAATATAGGATTTATTACTTTCATTTTATTACAATATACCAGATTATATATTAATCTTCGTAGCCATACTTAATCAGAGAAGATATACACATATCTAATTCAGTACCTTTACATCATTACGTAATAACATCCGTGAGAAAGCGGATCATGATGCGATGTATTACTACATGAGTAACGAAACCGAAGAAACAAAGCTCCATACAACTGTGCTATGATATACCTACACTTATTGGTAATAATTTAACATAAAACATTATTTTTAAAAAAACCGACTTCAAACACCCGCGCCACTACAAAGTATATAATTTATTGTTGATTTTTTTTAAAAAGGCTCAACCGATTTCGATAAAATTTAAATGGGAAGTATACCCTTTCAAACAAAAAAGAATTTTCCAAGTCGGTTCAGGCGTATTCGAGTAATTGGTGAACATACATAAAGAAAAAGATTCCGACGAATTGATAACCTCCTCCTTTTTTGAAGTCGCTTAAAAATATAATACTTAGTGTCGATTTCACCAACGTCGAATGACGTTTAACCAAGGAATAAATTGGGCTTTCTGACAGTTTTTATGTTGAAAATCTGCCAGAATATCAAATTTGCGCTGAAAAATAGAGTTATTTTACGTTGGTGAAATCGGCCTTTAAATAGGTTAAAAAATGTTTATAAACTGTAACCAGACTACAGAAAATTAGATTTAACATCTGTATAATATTCATTTTTGTGATCATGACATGTCTATTATTATATGGTAACTAGCGATTGCCCACGACTTCGTTTGCGTGGAGTTAGGTTATTAAAAATGCCATTGGCATCCTCCGTTTTTCCGGCATAAAAGCCGTTCTCCAAGTCCTCAATAAAACCCGTGCAAAAACACGTCAACCCGTTGCTCCGTTTCTGCGTGATTGAAGGACAGAAAGAGTAACAAACACACACACACACACACACACACACACACACACACACACACACACACACGCACACACACACACGCACACACACCCACATACACATACACATACAAACACACTCATACACACACACACACACAAACTTTGGCCTTTATAATACACTAGATGATGCCCGCGACTTCGTTCGCGTTGATTAAGTTTTTTAATTCCCGCGAGAACTCTGTAATTTTCCGGGATAAAAAGTCTATGTGTTAATCCTGGGTATGAACTATCTCCATTCCAAATTTCAGCCAAATCGGTTCATTCGTTGTGGCGTTAAAGAGTAACAAACATCCATCCTCACAAACTTTCGCATTCATAATATTACTTAGTAGGAAATAGGATGTGATGTGATATTTTGCTTCATCATCTTAATTATCCTCTGTGACAACTCTACCATTAAGGTATAAATTCACGGTCTTTAGAAGCTTCGCTTCTATTGGGTTTATTAATACTACTCATGTGGTAAATTACGCTAACAAATAAAAGTGGTCATCTCATATACAGATAATAATTAAAGGAATATCTGGCCTCGTTAAGTGGTACACATTAGTGCGTTAATATCTTGTAAGCTCGCTTGAACGATTGTTTCGGGTGGTCTTTGTATATAGGCGTTAGCGGTGGTGAGCTTTTTGTGAGATTTTTTAACCCACTTCAAAAGAGGAGGAGGTTCTCAATTCGTAGGAATCTTTTTAAGCTATTGCATAGCTTTTATCGCGGGCTTTGAGCGCGGCGACCGAATCAAGAAATTCCGTAACGAAAATAAACCTAACACCGTCGTTTCAGTTCGGCAGACTTCGGCACGGTGTTTGTGTGCGTGCGACTAGAAAATGCTATGCAATAGCTTTACCGCGGCAGTCCCCGAGTGCCACACGTATTTTTTTTTTCTTTTTTTTATGTACTTATGTTCATTGTTTGTTTCAAATCGGTCGAGCGGTTTTAAAAATCTCAACAATAAATTATGTACTTTGTAGTGGTGTGGGCCATTGAAGTCATGATACATAAGTGGTGTGTTGGGTCTACTCCTTTGAGGTCTACTCAGTTAGATCGACATTCGGAACCAGTGATAGATTCACTTGAAATCAAAACAAAAAACGCTGTGAAGAGTCAACAGACGAACAGACAATATAATTTCACATTTATAATAACAGTGTGGCATTAATATTAATATGGATTCTTATATTATTAAATTAGCCACTTCAACTTATTTTATTTCACATTATTCTTTTTTACATAAAGCACTGTATCTAAATTGATTTATTAAGGTGGTAAAAGCATGCGACAGGCGATTTTTGGTGAGCTTTGTGAGGAAAACTATAAGTTCAATTTGAATAATTTCAAAGTAATATGTAATCTGGGTCTCTTATCTAAATTTACTTTGAGGTAGAAACACGATTGGAAAAAAAATTCTCGATAGAAAGTTTTCCCAAACTTTGCTCCAATAATCTCCTTTTTTTTTGTTTTAATCGGAAACGGTAGGTTTTTTTCCTGCTATTTTTTTTATTTGTGTTGATATAAATATTTACTAAAAGCGGTTTGAACTATTCTTTGATAATTAGCATTCATAATTTTTTTTAATCAATTTAACACTTATTAAAGATTTTTTCAATTCCCGCCCCCTGAATCTATAACTTCCATCTCTTTCCTAGCACTGCAAAGTATATAGTCCCATCACTATCGTACAACCCGCCCATTTTTAACCAGTTAACTGAAGGCTATTGCCAGCGTTGGACGTGTGTCCGGATCCGCCAGGATAATATGTATTTTTTTTCGGTTAGGAAAAAATTAAAAATGCCTTGATGGCGCTTGAAAATAGCAGGTTGTAACTACTCGGCGACCAAAAAATAAAATACGAAGCTTTTATCGTAAAACTTTACGTTGAAGAGCAACGCCATCTATTGGTCATTGACTAAACGACTAAGCAACATGATATAAAATTGGTTTGTTAAAAAGTTCGACGGAAATATGATTTGCGTGATGCCTTCGATTATTTCACAGACTTCTCCGTAGAGTGTCTAGTGTGGTGGCGAGGGTGACGGAGTGAATCCAATTGTTCAGGGTTCGAATTCTGACTTCAGATTATGTCTTTTGTTTGTTTTTTTTTATTTACCATAATAAAATAAAATTGAAGTTTCTGCTTGTAATGTCAAGATAACAGGTTTATATAACTAAATGCATATTATGAAAGTAAATATGGTACTCTATGTGAATACTTAGTCTAGAAGGTGTGTCGCGCTACTAAAGAACGAAAAGAATCGGCCAAGTGCGAGTCGGGCCTCGCTCTTTTAGGGTTCCGTTAAAAAAATTAAATTAAAATATTTCCATGATGGAAATATTTTAATTTAATTTTTTTCATTTAATTTAATTTTTATTATTTGTTGTTATAGCGGCAATAGAAATACAAAATATGTGAAAATTTCAACTGTCTATCTATTACGGTTTACGAAATACATTCCGCTGACAGACGGACGGACAGCAGAGGCTTAGTAATAGGGTCCCGTTGGCACCCTTTGGGTACGGAACCCTAAAAACAGGCCAATGAAAATATGCCAGTGTGCGTGACATGAGTGCCGCGCATGCGCGGCGTGGATTACTGAGCGTGCGTAATAATACCAGGTACAAGTAGTTCCAATAAAATGGGGACAATTATGTCATTAATTTTTTTTTAAATATTATACAGTGTGTCCGGACACGAACTAGCGATATTTTAAACACTTATATAACAACTAATTTTAAGTACAAATACACCCTAAACTTGGGCCCAATCCACTTCCCCTCTATGTGGCAGCCATTTTGTTTTTTTGTTGAAATATTCTCTAAGCGTGTACAAAAAAAATCATATCTCTCAAAGTTTTGGTCTTACTGAGATAAAAATGGGCTTATTCGAAGCGCAACAATACTGTCCTACCGTCTACATTACAAAACAAAGTGTTCACATTTCCATAACCTTTGAAAAAAATATGAAACCCGAAAAAAAATATCGTAAAATCATGCAAATCAACAAATTACTGTAAATAACTACAAAAACACCCCCGACAACCCTTTTTATTTTTTTACCAGATCAAGAGATTTTGAGCTAAGCTATAATACAACATTTAATTTATAACTGTATGTCCTAGTACTTTCAGAGTTATTGTTGTTTGAACATAGCGCATACGCATGAATGTTATGTGTTTTTAATGATTTCCTGTTTAGGGTTCCGACAAAGGCCTTTTTGTGCTTGCGTATGCGTTATGTTCAAACAACAATAACTCTGAAAGTATTAGACATACAGTTATAAATTAAATGTTGTATTATAGCTTAGCTCAAAATCTCTTGATCTTGTAAAAAAATAAAAAGGGTTGTCGGGGGTGTTTTTGTAGTTATTTACAATAATTTGTTGATTTGCATGATTTTACGATATTTTTTTTCGGGTTTCATATTTTTTTCAAAGGTTATGGAAATGTGAACACTTTGTTTTGTAATGTAGACGGTAGGACAGTATTGTTGCGCTTCGAATAAGCCCATTTTTATCTCAGTAAGACCAAAACTTTGAGAGATATGATTTTTTTTGTACACGCTTAGAGAATATTTCAACAAAAAAACAAAATGGCTGCCACATAGAGGGGAAGTGGATTGGGCCCAAGTTTAGGGTGTATTTGTACTTAAAATTAGTTGTTATATAAGTGTTTAAAATATCGCTAGTTCGTGTCCGGACACACTGTATAAAAATAAAATTAATACTTTTTTATTTATTATCATAAAACAATAATTTTATTAATAATATTAACTCTAATGACTCATAGTATATAATATTTTGTATAAGGTAATTAGGGTTTTGTATTAGGTTTCCAAAATATTAAAAAATCAGCACCATATTGAATTTATTTGTTACTAGCTGATGCCCGCGACTTCGTTCGCGTGGATTTAGTTTTTAAAATCAGGCAGGAACTCTTTGATTTTCCGGGATGCCTGTCACCCTCCATTCTCAACTATACCTATCCAAAAAATCACATCAATCCGTAGCTTTGTTGCAGCGTGATTGACGGACAAACCAACAAACAAACACACTTTCGCATTTATAATATCACTCGCAGCATTGTTAATGATGATTAAAAGAGAAAACATATTACTGATGATATTATCAATTACGTTTAGCTATCATTTTTATAATTGTCATTTTTACCATACCTAACCAAAGACAAAATTACGTTTAGCTGCAATTTACGTTTTGTCATTCCACTGTCATTTGCGTTTTGTCAGATGCGTTTTTGTTATACCACGTTTTATAGTGACATGACGGAAACGCGGTCGAACGGGATAAAAAGTATCCTATGTCCGTCTCCTGGTTCTAAGCTACGTCTCCACCAATTTTCAGCCAAATCGGTTCATCCGTTCTTGAGTTATAAATAGTATAACTAACACCACTTTCTTTTATATATCGACGGCAGAAAGCGGAAATGTCGTATCTCAAAATTTGGGCTAAATGACTTTTTTTACTATATTGTTGATAAGCGAAAAAAGCCGCGTCGAATGGTATATGTCTCGTCTTTCTACGATGAAAAAATTTAATGATACGCCATTGAATTTTTTCTAGTTTTGGTACTGCTTACATGACAAATTGCTGTAAATAGAGGAAAAATCGCTATTTTTGAAAATAAAATAGATACGACAACACGTCCAACATAAATAACAGTTACACCATTATTTTACCCTGACGGACATTGATTTCAAAAGAGATCCAGCATTTCAGCCGCCCCAAAATTTTACGTTGACAAGGATACAGCAATATGCTTTGAAGTGGTGAGTGTTTATCAAACAGTTACTACATTTCAAACATTTAATTTAAGAGCAAATATCTTACTTACACCATAATATTAGAGTATTGTTTTGTGATGAGTAATCAATACGCCACTCTAGATAGACCCGCACCCCTCCAATCCCGAGGTGTTTGCTATATAAGCCATTCTGATCGCGCGGCATCTGATGCGTAAGCGCCGATAGTGAGAAAGCGTATTTGTTGTTAACAAAAATATTATTTTAAAAGATTGTTAACTTATCGTTTACGTTTTATTTACGTGTTTAAAATTAATTATTATACTTCAGGAGTTCGGGTAGGTAAAAGAATATTAAAATTTAACCTATTTTTAGTTAAATGTTATTTTTTAGTTAATTGGAAGTCTGTATATTTACCATACCTACTATATCTAATAAGCAAGTAAAGTTTACAACCTTACCTGCTTATATTTTACGTACCTATCTTGATTGTTAAGAAACATTAGGTAGGTACACAGTAAAGAAAGTGAGTGATGTTTTATATAAATATTTTTTCACTTCAAAAATTATGGATTTCAATGCAAACTTTCATCCCCTTTTCCATCATTTTCTTAAGACGCCTAAAAATATAGTATCATGCATTTCACTTCGAAACTTCATCATCATTACATACCAAATTAATCCCCTTTTTCACCCGTAAAGGTAGAATATTTGAAATCGCTTGATGGCTTTTTAAGTTTATGCATTTCGTTTAAAAAATGACCAAACTCACATAAATGTTTCATCCCCCTTTTCATCCCCTTAAAAGCAAAATTATTACTTATTTATTATTATAGACGAGATGCATTAAACGCATATAAATAAAGTTTTATGCATTTCACTTCAAAATGACGCACTTCCGTACAAACTTTCATACCCTTTTCACTCCCATATGGGTAAAGTATTTAAAAAGGCTAGTCCAAGTGCTTTATTATTACCAAATAGACACCCGTTAATAAAGATTCACGCATCATACTCCAAAAATTACCGAACTCACTTACAAACTTTCATTACTCTTTTCACCCCCATAAGGATAGAATTATCTTAAACACTGAAACACGTAGATATTAATTTTATTAATGTTAAGAGCCAAAAAAGCGTCAACGTTCAACAAATGATGACAAATGTTCAACGTGATTCTTTAACTGAACAGTTAAATGTTCGACGTGATTCTTTAAATTGACATAACTTTTTTATTTATGAACTATATTGAAGTAAAACAAACACTGAGTTTGAAGTGAAGCTTACCACAACACCGTAGCCGTTTCTGAGATTAGTGCGCACTAACGCAAAGACATACAGACAAAAATTCTAACAATCATTGTTTTGGGTTCTGTTCTGTTGATAAAGGCCCCTAATAAGTTTTTCTCATATATCTTCACTGTACAGACAACGATCAGTTACAGTTTTATTATAATATATCATGTACTTATAGATAATTTATAATTCAGAATGTAAATCAAACATTTTATTTTTATAAACTTATTTAATTAAAATCACATACATCAAAATGGCCATGTTTCGAATAGCAGAATATTTGAGATACAGCAGATCGTAGCACGAAAACTTGTATCTACTTATTTTAATTGGTCATACATTTCACCTTACAGTTACAGCTTTTCCGCTGCTCGATATTTAAATATCAACTGCTGTAACTCGTAAAAAATAAATGAAGCAGTAACTTTAGGACATTCCTAATAACTGTATCAAATAACGTTTAGATTCATAGAAATTTCTTGCAAATTTAAACATTCTATCTTTATTAATTTACGAGTTATGATTTTTTCAAATAGTTTTTTGGCTTTGGTGTAAAACTGGATTTTTTGAGATACGCCAGTTCCGCTTTCTGCCGTCGATATCGTAAAAAACGAACGATTAAAATTTTGGCAACCACTTCGTCTTTTTTGACGCTAGGGGACCCTAAATATCGATTTTGAATTACATCGATGCAATAAAAAAGAATTTCAGTGTGGCTTTTTTTTATTTATTTTTTATACATTATTATAGGCACACGCTTGACCACTATCATACCTGATGGAAAGTGATGATGTGGCCTAAGGTGGAACGCGTTTGCCTAGAAGATGCCTATTCACTCTTGCTTTAATGATACTCAAATAAGTCTTCGGTCTTGCGCCGCTTGAATCCAGCGGCTCCCTGCGACTCGCTTGACGCGTCGGTCTACCTAGTGGGGTTGTTGTTTGTTGTTGTTGGCAGACCAACACTGAGTTTCCACCCCACTCCAGCACCTTGGGACCCCAACGACTAACAGCTCTTCGAACTATGTGCCCTGCCCATTTCCACTTCAGTTTCGCATGGTTTCGTGACTCGCTGAGCTATGTCTGTGACTTTGGTTCTCCTACGGATCTCTTCATTTTATTAAGTAGGTATAGTAATTGTTAACCAATTTACTTGTGACCTTATGTTATTCTTTAGATTTCTCATCTTCCAGATTGTGTATTAAGCTGATACCTTTAAATTTTCAAATAGAATAATATTATACCTACCTTTAATAAACCGTCTCCTGTATACGATAAAAATTGAGTATTTTTAAATAGTTATAATATTTATATATTTTGTAGGTATGTATTAAAAATATTTTTAAACAAAATAGTGCTTTTCTATATCAAATATTATTAAACATAAAAATGAAAGTTATTTATTTTTACCAGCGCCATCTATTTTATCTACGTGACCTCTTAGTACGTGAAGGGGGTGCGCCCCGCGGATGGGTTTTGGCCCCGCCTATTTTTATAAAGTACTCTCCAAAATCCAAACAATTTATTTTCCGTTTAGCGTCTTAATTACGATAGCTTTTGTCAATTTCTTATAAAGTAAATGCAGAAGGCCTGCTTACCTTGTTTTTAGGGTTCCGTACCCAAAGGGTACCAACGGGACCCTATTACTAAGCCTACGCTGTCCGTCCGTCCGTCCGTCCGTCCGTCCGTCTGTCAGCGGGCTGTATCTCGTAAACCGTAATAGATAGACAGATGAAATTTTCACATATTATGTATTTCTATTGCCGCTATAACAACAAATAATAAAAATTAAATTAAGTTTAAAAAATTAAATTAAAATATTTCCATGGGTACATGGAAATATTTTTATTTAATGTTTTTTAACGGAACCCTAAAAGAGCGAGGCCCGACTCGCACTTGGCCGACTTTTTTTAAACTGTATGTACCACTTATTGATTGCATCGTATCTATCTGTCTCTTAATAACGTCGCTCGGTAAATTATTTGCTAAGATTTGTATTAACAAAACACTAAAACTGTACCATAATGTTTATTAAACTGTACACCATTAATTATTTATTGATTGCATATACCTATTATATCAATAGCAAGCATCGTGTCTGTCTTCATAACATCGCTCGCTAAATTAAATGCTGATCTTCGTTTAACAAAACCTTAGCCTTAATTTGATTAGATCACCGCTCGTGTGTGAACTATATTTATCATTACTTAATTCTTTCCGCTTCTATAATTGTTCCTTTTTCTCTTAGTAAATCTTGACGCTTAATGAAATTTGATAGGAGTGTTCCAGGCTAGGTCTATATTCGCTTTCGAATTGATTTGTTGCGAATTCAGAAGCAGGCATCGTATTCAAGTTACAGTTTGTACCTTTAAATTAAGTATATTTAAATCTAAAGGAATCTTTACGTAGATTTAAATTAAATCTGCTTGAGTTACTCGCAAATATTTATTGAATACTTCCTAGGTACTAATCCTACTATCCTATTTTTCTACTAATATTGGAACGAAGTTCCTTATCGCGCGTTGCGAAAGGGGGCTAGACGGAAAGTGTCGTTACAACTTTTGGTCTTAAAAATTAAGACCAAAAGTTGTAACGACACTTTTATTTGATGGCCTAAAAAATATATCCTATCTTATTAATATTATAAATGCGAAAGTTTGTGAGGATGGATGTTTGGATGGATGGATGTTTGTTACTCTTTAACGCGACAACGAACGAACCGATTTTGCTGAAATTTGGCACAGACATAGATTATAGTCTGGAATAGCACATAGGCTACTTTTTATCCCGGAAAAGCAAACAGTTCTTGCGGGATAGCATCGCTATTTTTTACGCATTTGTCCTTCAAAATACGCGCAATGGAGTTTTAGATTGACGTGATTTTTTGCACAGGTAAAGTTAAGGGCCTAAAAAATGACACAGGCTACTTTTTAACCCCGGGAAAACAAACAGATCCTGCAGGATATTCGTATGCTACTTTTCACATATTAATCCTTCAATTATGCGCCAACGAAGTTACAGATTGACGTGGTTTTTTTGATAGGCATAGTTGAGGACCTGAAAAGTGACAACAGCTACTTTTTATTCCGGGAAAACAAACAGTTCCCGCGGGATATTCGTATGCTACTTTTCACATATTTATCCTTAAATTATGCGCCAATATGCATGCATGCATACATGTAAACTAACTTTTAGGCCCAGACTTACAAGGTGTAACCTAGGTAAGTCTGCCCCTATCAACAGAATGGTGGCGTCGTATAATGATATATTTAAAACAGCCAATTTGGATATATTTCAAAACTCTGCATGTATTTTCAAACGCAAAGTAAAGAAACAGTTAAAAATCATTTAACTAAGCTAACGTGCACATCTCATTAGCTTGTCATATTATTTATAGTTTATCATATTATTATTATTATTATAGATTAGTTTCGAAGTTATAAAGTAAAATGTATGTCTTTTGTATAGTACATGTATATAAACACTATACTTAATCATCTTTTGTAATGTATAATATTTAAATCGTATTTGTATTGTAAAATTTTTTATTGCATGCTGTGTTAGCCCGTAAGTGGGGTGTACAATGTCAGTTCAAAATTGTTAAGATAAAATTGTACTATAATATATAAGTAAGCATACACATTGTATACAACGTGGGCTTGTTATTGAATAAATAAAATAAAATAAATAAAATAAAAATAAAAATGTATGTATGTATGTATGTATGTATGTATGTATGTATGTATGTATGTATGTATGTATGTATGTATGTATGTATGTATGTATGTATGTATGTATGTATGTATGTATGTATGTATGTATGTATGTATGTATGTGTGAATGTATATATGCATGTATTTATGTATGTTAATTATTAATGTGAACTAATACTATTATTAATTAATTATACAATAATATAATTAGTGTGAAAGTTTGTGAGGATGGATGTATACGGATGTATGTTTGTATAGATGTAGTATACGGATGGACGTATGTTCTCTGAGATAGGGGTTGAACTATTTTGACTGTTTTACTCCTTATCTTCGTTACATTTAAACTAATTTTTATTATTAAATTAACCGACTTCAAAAAAGGAAGAGGATCCCAATTCCAAGTAATTAGGAAAACCCTTGAACAAAAAGAATATTGTTCCTCCGTATTCTTAGATATAAAACAAGCATTTGATAAAGTCTGGCACAAAGGTTTGTTGTGTAAGGTTAAAATGCTTCTACCGCACACCTATTTTGGCATAATTAAATCGTACTTAGCGGACAGAATGTTCCAAGTTAGAGAAGGTGAATGCACATCAAGTTTCTTTGATATCAAAGCTGGAGTGCCTCAAGGGTCAGTTCTAGGTCCAGTTCTTTATACATTATTCACTGTCGACCTACCTCAAAGTTCTGAAGTGACAGTTGCAACTTTTGCTGACGACACTGCAATACTTGCATCTCACAAAGATCCTGTAAAGTCGTCTGAAATCTTACAGAAAAGTCTTCAAGGAACTCAGTGCTGGATGGACAGATGGAGAATTACCGCCAGCGCGACAAAGTCACTCCATATAACTTTTACCCTCAGAACAGGAGATTGCCCACCAGTGAAACTCGGTGGTACCGTATTACCACACACAAACTGTGTAAGATACCTCGGCATGCACTTAGATAGAAGACTGACCTGGAGCCAACACATCAAAGCGAAAAGAGAGGAATTGCACTTAAAATATCGAGGTCTATACTGGTTACTTTCTAGGAACTCAAAGCTGTCGATAGACAACAAACTTTTGATATACAAGGCAGCACTTAAACCTATTTGGATGTATGGAATTCAACTGTGGGGCTCTGCTAGTGACTCCAACATAAAATAATACAACGAGCAGAAGATTCCATTCTGAAACAAATAGCAAACACCCCATGGTTTATTAAAAACAGCGAGCTCCATGAACACCTTGGCATAAAAACAGTGAAGGAAGAGATAAAACTCTGTAGTGCCAATTACAAGCACAGGCTGAAAAACCACCCAAATCAGCTGGCAGTACAACTCACTGTCCCTGACTGTATGAGCCGCCTGAAAAGAAAAAACATTTTAGATCTGGATAGACCTTAATCCAGCGGCTTGGAAATAAGATTATGACTATTCCAATGGGAATAGTCTTACAGACAAATACATTTTCATATCAACACATCTGCTCATAGTCGGAAGGCTGATCGCAAGATATCGCCCAGAATAAAAAAAAAAAAAAAAAAAAAAAAAAAAAAAAAAAAAAAAAAATTAACCGACTTCAAAAAAGGAAGAGGATCCCAATTCAACGGAATCTTTTTCTATTCATGTTCACCGATTACTCGAAGACGCCTGAACCGATCTGTTTTTTTAAAAAATCTACAATAAAATACTTTGTAGTGGCGCGGGCGTTTAAATGTATGCTCCAGGGAAAAAAGTAGCCTGTGTTATTTTCCAGGTCCTCAACTTTACCTGTGTAAAAAACCACGTATATTTAATATTATAAATTTATAATTTATTTATATTATTATGTTATGATATTATGATTATGATATTATGATAATACTATAAATGCGAAAGTTTGTGAGGATGGATGTTTGGATGGATGGATGGATGTTTGTTACTCTTTAACGCGACAACGAATAAACTGATTTTGCTGAAATTTGGCACAGACATAGATTATAGTCTGGAAAAGCATATAGGCTATTTTATATCCCGGAAAAGCAAACAGTTTCTGCGGGATAGCATCGCTATTTTTTACGCATTTGTCCTTCAAAATACGCGCAACGGAGTTACAGATTAACCTGGTTTTTTGGATAGGCATAGTTGATGACTAGAAAAGTGACAAAGGCTACTTTTTATCCTGTGAAAGCAAACAGTTCCCGCGGGATATTAGTGTGCTACTTTTCACATATTTATCCTTAAATTATGCGCCAACGGAGTTACAGATTGACGTGGTTTTTTTGATAGGCATAGTTGAGGACCTGAAAAGTGAAAAGGCTACTTTTAATCCCGGGAAAACAAACAGTTCCCGCAGGATATTCGTATGCTACTTTTCACATATTAATCCTTCAATTATGTGCCAACGAATTTACAGATTGACGTGGTTTTTTTGATAGGCATAGTTGAGGACCTGAAAAGTGAAAAGGCTACTTTTTATCCTGGGAAAATAAACAGTTCCCGCGGGATATTCATATGTTACTTTTCACATACTTATCCTTCAATTATATGCGCCAGCCGCCAACGGAGGTTTAGATTGAAGTTTTAGATTGTTTTTAGCACAGGTACAGTTAAGGGACTGAAAAGTGACAAAGGCTACTTTTTATTCCGGGAAAACAAACCGTTCCCGCGGGATATTCGTATGCTACTTTTCACATATTTATCCTTAAATTATGCGCCCATAAGCATGCATGCATACATGTATGTATGTATGTATGTATGTTTGTGTGTATATATGTATGTACGCATGCATGCATGTATGTATGTATGTACTTATGTATGTATGTATGTATGTATGTATGCTTGCATGAATGCATGCATGTATGTTTATATGTATGTGTGTATGCATGTATTTATGTATGTTTGTAACCTCCTCCTACTAATTATAAATACATTAACTATATCCTATCCTACTTATTATTTCTCATATTATCCCACTAATATTATTAATGTGAAAGTTTGTGAGATATGGATAGGGGTTGAACTATTTTGACTGTTCTGACTCCATGACTTCATTAAATTTAAACTAATTTTTATTATTATTTTAACCAATTTCAAAAAAGGAGGAGGATCTCAATTCAATGGAATCTTTTTTTATGTATGTTCACCGATTACTCGATGACGCCTGAACCGATTTGGAAAATTCTTTTTTTGTTTCAAAGGGTGGTCCCATTTAAATTTTATTGAAAGCAGTCGAGCGTTTTTAAAAAAATCTACAATAAATTATATACTTTGTAGTGGCGCGGGCGTTTAAATGTATGCTCCCGGGACAAAAACTAGCCCGTGCTATTTTCCAGGTCCTCAACTTTATCTGTGTAAAAAACCACGTCGACTATATGCACTTGCACTTTATATGGTGAAATATTATAACTGCGAAAGTGCGTTGGTTTGTCCTTCAATCACGCCCCAACAGAGCTACGGATCGACGTGATTTTTTGCAGGGGTACCTATAGTTGAGGACCTGGAGAGTGACAGGCTACATTTTATCCCGCAAAGTCAAAGAGTTCCCGAGGCATTTTAAAGGCTAAGTTCACGCAGACGAAGTCGCGGGCATCAGCTAGTTATATAATAATTTCAACAAGTTGTGCATCGCTCCCGTGGCGTAATTGCCTCGCGTGCGGCTGTTAACCGAAAGATTGGTGGTTCGAGCCCACCCGGGGGCGCGCAATTTTATTTTCTTTTTATTTTATAAAATTATTCTTATTTTAATATTTTATAAAATCGATATTTAGGCTTCCCTGGGGTCATTTTGATTTTTATCGATAAAAAAATCATGATAAAAAAAGTATACCCGAATAATTATTTTCTTTATACCTCGAATAGAACTTGAAATTAATATTTTTATAATAATAACTTCGTTCCTATCTGGTGTCCCACGACACCACACGACTTTTTTTATATAAATGCAAAAGATTTGGCTGAAATTTGGAATCAAGATAGCTCATACTCAGGATTAAAACATAGGCTACAATATTTTATCGTTCCCGCGGAAATTGAAAAACATTAATCTACGCGGACGAAGTCGCTGGCATCGTCAGCTGGCAGTATAGAATGAATCATTTTTATAATACAAAGTATGTAATTAAATCTTAATATATATAAATTACGTGTCACGTTGTTTGTCTGCGATGGACTCCTAAACTACTGAACCGATTTTTATCAAACTTCGTAACTATCTGTAATTTGGTCCAACTTAAAAGATAGGATAGCTTTTTTGGATTGGGATTGTTTATTTGTTTTATTTATATAGATAAGTTGGCGGTACGAAGTTCGCTGGGTCAGCTAGTTAAATATAAAAAGCGGTGATAGCTTGGTCGTTATGACTACGGCCTCCGTTCGAGGGATTTAAGCCGTTTAATCCTATCCTATAATCTCTGATTTCTCGGAGTTGTGTACGTTTAAAGATACATAAAATATCCCTTTGAATGGATCAATTTGTACTACCGACCAAGTTCTACATAAAGGTACTAGCTAGGTTATAGGTATACATATTATAATTTTTGTTAATATCCATTTTGGTATCATTTTATTTTATTGAAAAATAGAGGTCCTGTTTTTATAGTTTCGCCATGTCCGTCCGTCTGTCTGTCCGTCCACGGTTTAGCTCAGAGACTATTGGTACTAGAAATCTGTAATTTGACAACGGTATAAATATTAATCACGTCAACAAAGTCGTGAAATAAAATTGTGAAAAATATTTTTTTTAGGGTACATGTAAAGTGGGGATGATTTTTTTTCTCGTCTATCCCATAGTGTGGGGTGTCGTTGAATAGGTCTTTCAAAAATATTGTGGGTGTGGGAACACCATTTTTCAATTCAGGGATCAGTTTGTGAAATATGATATTTTAAAGTGCTAAATTTTATTAGAGTCAAGTGTCGTCATCCCCCCCCCCCCCCTCTGCCAGCTAAATGGTTGTATGAAGGATACATGAAAAAATTCACAGCAGTGGTATATATAATGAATTTTAAAGGATATCACGGCTAAGTATGGTTCATTAGTTAAAGAGTTATATCTGTTTTTTCTAAGTTAGGTATTTCACGTAGTGTAAGTTGCATATTTTGTAGTATATTATTATATATTAAAAGCATGGAACTCAAAATATATTCAATACTAGCTGATGCCCGCGACTTTGTCCGCGTGGATTTAGTTTTTAAAGTCCCTCGGGAACTCCTTGATTTTCCGGGATAAAAATTAGCCTAGACGTTGACCCGAGTAATAAGCTACCACGGTATAAAATTTTGTAGAAATCTGTGCGGTAGTTTTTACGTGAAAGAAGGACAAACAAACAGACAAATAGACAAAAAAAATTTAGCTTCTGTTTTGATATCTGTATCTTGAACACAATCAGAAGCAAAAACCCGTTTTTGAATCTATTTCGTGTACAGAATTGGTTTCGTTTCTGTTTTATTATATGTATGTATAGATTCATAAATAAAATAAAAGCACTATCCTAGGTCAGCAATAATATTAAGTGACTTATAACTACGGAACCCTACACTGCGCGTGGCCCGACCCGCACTTGGCCGGTTATTTTAGAGTTCCGTTTTAAATCGCTCGGCAAATTAAACGCTTGTCTTCGTTTAACAAAACCTTAGCCTTAATATGCCTTACATTAGAGTCTAATTTTAGGTCTAATGATTAGACTGAAGCTATTGCATAGCATTTTTTATCAACTTATGCAATTATAATATTTATGCAATATTTTTTTTTGCATAATAATGATTATGCAAAAAAAAAAAAACAAACAAGAAAAGCAAACTGTCACTACTTCGCGAGTGAGATTTGAACCTGCGACATCATACAAAGAAAGCGGCCACTCGCCCACTGCGCCAAATAGAGCTACTTGAGAACCTCTAAAATGTTGAATTGTACTGAACGACGGTGTTAGGTTTATTTTCGTTACGGAATTTCTTGATTCGGTCGCCGCGCTCAAACTGTTTGTCCTAGTTCAAAGCCCGCGATAAAAGGTATGCAATAGCTTAAAACTTTACAATATTCCAGTGTCTCGCTGCGACCCTGGTGCGGTGGTGTAAACCTGGCAAACCGACGACGTCATATTTCACACGTTCCCTGAGGACACCTAAAGATACATAACAAGGGTTAGACGGGGCGCTTAGTTCTCGTAGGCATATCGATTTACTCTCACCAAAACGAAACGACAAGGAATGGAAGAGTAAGATTATTTTTTTTACTTCTAGTTACATCGGTTCTTTTCACACCAAGTCATTATGTGCCTCAAGGCTTCATACGATTCGAAACCTGTCAATCATCTGGTTTGGATCACCTTCGATATTGCCGCATCTGTTGTTTGTGTCGAAACTAAAAGCAAAGAGTTTAAACCTTTAATTTAAGAGTTAAATCCTTCAGTTGTACATCAACGGAATATTTTAAGAGATTTGTATTCTGAAATAGACGTGACGTCATGGGTCCTCACGGCTGGATTCGCGTTGTCACAGTGGAGTTATCTAAAAATAATTGCTACAGTATGATGATCGCCTAGTGGTTAGCACTGCGGTCTTCTATTCGGGGGGTCGCAGGTTCGATCCCGGGTACGCACCTCTGACTTTTAGGAGTCATGTGCGTTTAAGCAATTAAATATCACTTGCTTTAACGGTGAAGGAAAACATCGTGAGGAAACCTTTTTTCATTATAGTTCTCGAAGGTGTGTGAATTCCGCCAATTCGCATTGGGCCAGCGTGGTATGGCCTATAACCATTCTCTGAGAGGAGACCTGCGCTCAGTAGTGAGCCGTTGATGGGTTGCTAATGATGATAATGATGATGATCGCAATCATCTTGGCTGGTATACACTCCCGCTATTGCTTAAAATGCATTGATGCAGCAAGGTTGCATAAATTCATCCAAACCAGAGATGGTTGCAATCGCCACACAGCAGTAGATGATTCTGAGTCGCTCAGCGTTAGACGTTTCCTTATTATTAAGCTATTGCATAGCTTTTATCGCGGGCTTTGAACTAGGACAAACAGTTTGAGCGCGGCGACCGAATCAAGAAATTTCGTAACGAAAAAACCCAACACCGTCGTTCAGTAAGCGTTCAACATTTTAGAGGTTCACATTTAGCTCTGTTTTGCGCAGTGGGCGAGCGACCGCTTTTTTTAGATGTCGCAGGTTCGAATCTCACTCGCGAAGTAGTGACAGTGCGCTTTTCTTGTTTGTTTGTTTTTTAATTAATTTTTTGCATAATTTTTATTATGCAAAAAAAAAATATTACATAAATATTATAATTGCATAAGTTGATAAAAAATGCTATGCAATAGCTTTACCGCGGCAGTCCCCGAGTGTCGCTTAATATTTTTTTGTTCGTAGCTCGGAAAATGGTACTTTAAAAGCCTATAGTGACTGAATATGACGAGTAGGTAGGCGAGTGAGTTCAACAGGTGCCAGGCATTATATCTCTACGACGTCTCATTACGTGTCGCATACACCCGCAAGATTGCGTAGCGGTTATATGTGTGGTTATTATTATTGTTATTACGTTCACACGATAGAGAGTACACCCGTTTGTGCAGTGTACTCATGATTTGTTATTATACCTTGCTGAAAATGGACGTGGAAAAACTTACCAACTTTATTTGTGGCCATTCAGAAAAACGAAGAAAAGTAGCTTTTTTTGGACACCTACAAAGAGGAACCCAATTCTCATTCCCAAAACTAGTGCTGGAAGGGAGGATTGCAGGCAAGAGAGCTCCAGGTCGCCAAAGACGCAAATGGTTGGACGATATAAGGGGGTGGACTGACTGGCTTTAAATAGAGAAGCTTTTCGCATGATGACCGCCAAACTTCAACACGAGGAAGGCACACGATGATGATGTTGGACGATATAAGGGGGTGGACTGGGCTGACTTATCCAAAATTTAAAGATGCGGCTTTAAATAGAGAAGCTTTTCGCATGATGACCGCCAAACTTCAACACGAGGAAGGCACACGATGATGATGATGATGATGATGATTCATCGATTGCGAAGCAACACAATAGTGAAAATAACTTGGTAGTTGGTATTAAAAATTGATTTTTTTCGACCACAGCACGTACACAATGTAGGCGCGATTTGTTTTTGAACAGCAAAAATGAAGCTGGTAATTTTTTCCACTTAATTTTGAGCCGCTGGATTCAGGCGGCGCAAGACCGAAGCCTGTGGAAGTCAATGCAAGAAACCTTTGTCCAGCTGTGTACATCTATCGGTTGAGAAAGAAGAATAAGAAGAACAATATTTACCTAATTAGCTGATACCAGTGACGTGTCTGAAAGGGTGTTTTCAAAAATCCAGGTCCTGTCGTTCAGACCAGCAGGCCCTAGCATGCACGTCAAAGTGATATTTCGCGAAGAGAGAGAGAGATATTGTCCATGTAGACTGATTTCTCGTTTACTCTTTTAAACTTCAAAATTCGAGAAAATGACGTCGCCACTCGGTATGTTAGGGTGAGATCTATAGATAGCACTCTCACTCAGCTCAGACTCAAGAGTGAGCTAAAACGAGACAGATTTATGTCAGAACATATTTGTGTCTCATTTTAATTCTATCTTGAGTCTTGAGCAAAGCTAAAGTACTCTCTATAGATCTCAGCCTTAGAGTTCGTAGAGAAACATAGAGAAATAATTTTATCTCTACTTTTGACGTAACGATACGAATCATGGTGTGCAACCATATTAGTTTCGATAGAGATATCGAGATAATATGAGATAAGGGGTATGAGATAAGGTTCGAATCTCACTCGCGAAGTAGTGACAGTGCGCTTTTCTTGTTTGTTTGTTTTTTAATTAATTTTTTGCATAATTTTTATTATGCAAAAAAAAAATATTACATAAATATTATAATTGCATAAGTTGATAAAAAATGCTATGCAATAGCTTTACCGCGGCAGTCCCCGAGTGTCGCTTAATATTTTTTTGTTCGTAGCTCGGAAAATGGTACTTTAAAAGCCTATAGTGACTGAATATGACGAGTAGGTAGGCGAGTGAGTTCAACAGGTGCCAGGCATTATATCTCTACGACGTCTCATTACGTGTCGCATACACCCGCAAGATTGCGTAGCGGTTATATGTGTGGTTATTATTATTGTTATTACGTTCACACGATAGAGAGTACACCCGTTTGTGCAGTGTACTCATGATTTGTTATTATACCTTGCTGAAAATGGACGTGGAAAAACTTACCAACTTTATTTGTGGCCATTCAGAAAAACGAAGAAAAGTAGCTTTTTTTGGACACCTACAAAGAGGAACCCAATTCTCATTCCCAAAACTAGTGCTGGAAGGGAGGATTGCAGGCAAGAGAGCTCCAGGTCGCCAAAGACGCAAATGGTTGGACGATATAAGGGGGTGGACTGACTGGCTTTAAATAGAGAAGCTTTTCGCATGATGACCGCCAAACTTCAACACGAGGAAGGCACACGATGATGATGTTGGACGATATAAGGGGGTGGACTGGGCTGACTTATCCAAAATTTAAAGATGCGGCTTTAAATAGAGAAGCTTTTCGCATGATGACCGCCAAACTTCAACACGAGGAAGGCACACGATGATGATGATGATGATGATGATTCATCGATTGCGAAGCAACACAATAGTGAAAATAACTTGGTAGTTGGTATTAAAAATTGATTTTTTTCGACCACAGCACGTACACAATGTAGGCGCGATTTGTTTTTGAACAGCAAAAATGAAGCTGGTAATTTTTTCCACTTAATTTTGAGCCGCTGGATTCAGGCGGCGCAAGACCGAAGCCTGTGGAAGTCAATGCAAGAAACCTTTGTCCAGCTGTGTACATCTATCGGTTGAGAAAGAAGAATAAGAAGAACAATATTTACCTAATTAGCTGATACCAGTGACGTGTCTGAAAGGGTGTTTTCAAAAATCCAGGTCCTGTCGTTCAGACCAGCAGGCCCTAGCATGCACGTCAAAGTGATATTTCGCGAAGAGAGAGAGAGATATTGTCCATGTAGACTGATTTCTCGTTTACTCTTTTAAACTTCAAAATTCGAGAAAATGATGTCGCCACTCGGTATGTTAGGGTGAGATCTATAGATAGCACTCTCACTCAGCTCAGACTCAAGAGTGAGCTAAAACGAGACAGATTTATGTCAGAACATATTTGTGTCTCATTTTAATTCTATCTTGAGTCTTGAGCAAAGCTAAAGTACTCTCTATAGATCTCAGCCTTAGAGTTCGTAGAGAAACATAGAGAAATAATTTTATCTCTACTTTTGACGAAACGATACGAATCATGGTGTGCAACCATATTAGTTTCGATAGAGATATCGAGATAATATGAGATAAGGGGTAGACAAAATTTTCTCGCGCATGCATGCAAGGCCTTCTGGGCAGACGGACGAAAATTAGAAAAACACGTTAAAGTTCAAAATTAACCTTAGATAATAATTATTTAGGATGAAATGCTTCTAGCATTTCATAACCATCATCTCAACCCATCGCCAACCCACTACTGTGTATGGATTTCCTTGCAGAATAAAAGAGTTGAGCATAATAGTCCACCACAATAGCCAAGAGCGCATTGATAGACTTCACACACCTTTGAGAACATTATGGAGAATTCTCAGGCGTGCCGGGTTTTCTCGTGACCCTTTCCTTCACCATTAAAGCAACTGATATTTAATTGCTTCAAACTACGAAAAGTGGCGTGCCTGGGATTCGAATCCTAAACTTCTTGAAAAAAGACCAATTTCTTAACCACCAGGCTGTAAGAAAAAATATATGCCAAATATTATAAGGATAAAGTCACTCTTTTTCGCGTGGTATAGGTATCATTTGAATAATGGGAGGTGTTTGATATTCCCCTCTCGCCGACGCGAGATTTGTATACTCAGCGTTTATTTATAAGGTATAGTTACTTCCGCCATGCCATAACACAATTCCTTTGCAAAAATATTTTGGGACGAAAACTCTTATCGATCAGTCTAGTAGGTAGAGTGTGTTAAATGTACGCGGTGTACGTATTCAATAACAAAATATTTTTGACATGAAATATCATTGGGAAAAAACATCGTGAGGATACCTGCACGCCTGAGAGTTCTCTATATTGTTCTCAAAGGTGTGTGAAGTCTGCCGATCCGTACATGGCCAGTTTGATGGCCATGGGCCAAACCATTCTCGTTCGAGAGGAGATCTGTGATGGGTCGAAATGATCTTTAAACAGCAAGGCATAAAAAAGTCCAACTGCGTTAAAACAAGTATAAATTAAAAAAAAAATATTTTTAAAATACAAGCTTTTAGTAGTACATCATCAGACCCTGGACATCAAATAGGACCAAAGTACTTGTCAAGATGAATCAAACGAGCCCAAACTCGATGGGATTACGTCTTTTTATTGCAGAGTTCCGATAGCCATCTTCCAGCTCCATCATCAGATCAGCTCCATGTTACAATAATATTACTTTGCGATTTACACATCAGCTCAATTGGAAACCGGGAAGTGGTTCTAATTCATCTTGCAAGATTTGACCTAAACATACCTAAATACATACATACATACATTGTAAGTTAAATTAAAGCTTGTAAAAATATCCACTGAGCATTCAAATTCGACATTCGCGGATACCATATTTTTCCCCTACTAGGCTTTTCCCGCAATTTCGTCCGCGTGGAGATGGGTTTTTAAAAACCGCGCGGGAGTCCTCTGTTTTTTCGGTATTAAAGCCTTAGTCACTGTTCAAGTCTAACTGTACCCATTCAAAAATCTCGTCAATTAGTTGGTCCGTTGCTGCGTGATTGAAGGACAAACCAACAAACAAATGCATTTCGCATCTTTAATATTAGTAAGGTATACTCCCAAAATTAAGAGTAATCTAATACACCTCATAATATGATAAAATCCGTCAAACCATTTAGACATACATACATGCATACGCTCGAAAAACAATACCCGCTCTCAGCAGTCGGGTAAGAACACACAATTGACTAGCTGCGTGTCAAGTAAGTAAATCTTTATCCAAAAAGCTACGAGCTATATATTTATCGTTCAACAAAATGACTCACTAACGAAAATTCCATACCACTTTCCAGACAAGGAAATGGACACCTTTCTAAAGCATTATCTGTAATGGTGCGTATTATTATATTTATTTATTTACAAGATTAAATCTGATTGGCTAAGGTCAAGCGGTGTGTTTGTGTGGGTGCTTGATTATAGGTTATACACACCGAAATCAGTGCTTCCGTTCAGCTGCGTGGTCGCTTAGTGTGGAAGAGGCTTGTTGTAATAAATCTCACGATTTTTTTATTGATTGAGGTGGGCATTATAAGTCTATACTATTCTTTATAATTGGAATGAAATTCCTAATCGAACAGTACACGGACTTGGCAAATGGGGGCTAGGCGAAAACAAATGTAAAAGAATTTATCTACTCCAGCATCGAAAAGTTCCAATTTCGAATTTGACAGCTGAATCGAAATGACCCCTCTATCGGTTCTGCTTCTCATTTCGATGCAGCTCGTTGTATGGCAGCTGCATCGAAATGGTTATCTTCTTAAAATAGGATACCTAAAACTAAGAGGCTCTGAGTTCTGGCACTTTTGGATCGTTCATATAAATGTATTAAAGTTGGTACCCAACTCATTCTATGTTTGGTACTGCCACTCAATATTAATTTATCAAACCTAAAAAAATTAAAAAATTAAAAAAATATATTTAAAAAAAAATTAAAAACATAAGATTAAGGGTGGAACCACATTTGTGAGGATCGATTCGGATTTTGCCTATACAAAACTGTCATTTTCCATACATTCGTGTACGCATCGAAAAGCCGATTTGATCCGTACACGTTTCTATGGAATTTGACAGTTTTGTATGGGCGAAATCCGAAACGATCCTCACAAATGTGGTTCCACCCTAAGTCTTACATCTGAATAGGCTGCATAGTCATTGATCTTTGCCTGTCCTGAAGAGGGCGAACGAAAAACAACAACAACAAAAAGAAATTACGCGGCAAACTGATTACTTTTGCAAAATGTCTACGTCGGAGATGTCGTCAGACTGTGAACGTCTGGGTACGTCACGGACGGGGCTGACAGCTGTTCGACTATCTCATTAATTCGAGTTCCAAAAATAAAATAAGTTTCAAATAACCGCTAAAACTATAACAAAGTGCGAAATAGTGTTGTATTTAAGTGCACAAGTGTTTGTGTCGGGATTTGTGAAGGGTTTTTAGCGTTTGTGGCGAAAATAAAATCAGCTGATCGTAACAACAAAAATCAGCTGTTTGCTTACCCTCAACTCGTGCGGTACCATCATCGTAACATAACTGATTTTATCGCCGTTTTGTCATCTAACAGTGGTAATTTTTTATTTGCTGAGTAATAAGTGATTATCTGGGCATTGTTGTACAGAAAGATTTAAATATTAAATCAATATTTTATTGCATGAATCTATAGTAGCCCCATCTATCGGCTTACCTCTGCTTTGCATCATAGTTTGTGAACATCATCATGACAAACAAATGTAAATGTGGTCGCTTTGTTAGCACCACAGAGGGCGCTAGATGTAAAAAATGTTCCTCTGTATTTCATCGGCACTGTGTAGAAATGAGTCCAAACGAGCCCATTCCTAGCAAGTGGATTTGTGATACGTGCCGTAAGGGTAAAAATAAAGCCAGGAAGGAGGCTGATACGCCCGCTAAAATAGACAACTCCTCCAACTTAGTAAATACGGTAATTACCCCTATTCCATCAGGAGTACCGACTACAGTGGCGCCACTTGCGTCGAGTGCCAGCTTGTCGGAGGAGTCTACGAATAATTGTATATTAGCTGAGATCAGACTTTTGCGGAACGAGATGGCCTCTTGCAGGGGAGAGGTGGCACAGTTAAGCATGATGTTGTCCAATTTCAATAGTCGAGTGGATGATATAGAGACTAGATTGTCCCGCCTTGAGGAGCAGTCTCTGTCCCAGGATTCGCGTGAGATTGGCAGTGCTCAAGCTACTATTTGCCGATTGCAATCACAATTAAATGATAGGGACCAGGACCTCCTCGTTAATGACATAGAAATATCGGGTCAGCAGGAAGCTTCCAGCGAAAATCTTCTGAGTGTAACTTGTCTATTGGCAAAGAAGTTAGGAGTGGATTTAGATGTTCGTGACGTCGTATCCGTGGAGCGTACAGGCCCGCGGCGTTCAGCTACGGAGAGCGTCGGAGAGGGAGCGCAGGGCCGGCGGCCGCGGCCGCGCCCGATCGTCGTGCGCCTCGCTCGGCGCGCGGTGCGCGACGAGTTGTTGCGCGCTGCCCGCGTCCGCCGCGGCGCTGACTCATCGGGCATTGTTGACGGGGAACCTCGCCGATTTTATTTGAACGAACATCTTACGCGTGCAAATAGACAGTTATTTTATAAAGCGCGTGAAGAAGGTAGAAATAAAAATTGGAAGTTTGTCTGGACCAAGGGAGGTCGGATTTATGTGCGACGGACGGGTACAGCCCCCATGCACCGCGTGCGTTCTGAGGCTGATATTGAAAGATTGTTCTCAGAAGTTTCTTTTTGATATCCTGTTATTTGATTCAGAACATACATTGCTTCAGTTTAATTCAAATGATTTTGCTGTATAGCGTTCCATTTTATTTATTTTATTTTTTAACAGCGTCATTGCTGATATGCATTCTATTTAATTTTTTTATAGCAGTTGCTGACATTGTACAAGCGATATTTTGTGTACTTGTGTCTAAATTTTGGTTAGTTTTTAACATTGTGTACCCTAATATTGTAAATAGATATTTTTTAATATGTCATTTTAAAATACGATATTATGGTGAACTCAACCACTTTTGTATTTTGTGTTTATTGCTTTTGAAAAACTTTACGATAAGAAAAATAGTACTGCGCTTGGCTGCCTCAGGCATGGTCCCATGGTATGATGACATTATAATAGTAGTATGTGCTTGCCAGATATTGGTATACTTTTATTTAAGCCTTTCGTATATATTATTGTGGCATATTTATATGTTGATTAATATGTGTACTCGTTATGTATTTAAAATGTTCTTAATTTGGCAAAAAATATTTAAAATCTTCTTATATCGTCCATTAAATGTTAAAAAAAGGTAAGTCTGCATATATTAAAATTGGACTTTTTAATGCCGGTTCTCTGAGGACTAAGCATGAGGAATTTCTTGGGGCAATGTCAGGAGCAGCTGTTGAAATCGTAGCCATAAATGAAACGTGGATACCCGAAAATGAGGAGGGGCTTGCTCCGGTAGTGCCTGGGTATCGATTTCGTCACAAACCGCGTCCTGCCAATGTTCGAGGTGGTCGAGGGGGAGGGGTGGGTTTCTATATAAAAAAAAAATCTAAGAGTTAAAATATGTGATAACCCCAATCTTCACTCAGTAGAACAAATGTGGTTGGAAACAAAATTTAATGGTAAAATTATTGTTATCGGTACTGCCTATAGGCCCCCCTGGCAAGATGTAAATTTGTTTTTAGATGCGCTGACTCAATCTATTACATGCTTCTCTTATTGTGATAACATGGTGCTATTAGGTGATTTTAATATCAATTTAATGAATCTAATGGAGAGCAAGTCAAAACTATTCAATGATTTTATAAATTGTGTAAACTTAACTCAATACGTAACTAATCCCACCCATTTTACAGACCATAGCGAAACTCTGATCGACTTAATTTGTACAGATGCTAAGGTTCGGGTAACGTCAATAAATTATATTCAAGACCTAGGCAGTCATGCTTTTGTTGCTGTCACACTAAATCTAAAAAAAGAAAAAAGCCCTCCCCGTTGGTTAGTATCTAGGCCTCTAAGTGATATAAACATTAAAAAATTTAATCAAGATTTAAATAGCATACCCTGGTCAGACATAAACCATATGAGAGAGGTAGATAATATGGTTAGTGCTTTCAACTCTCATATTTTGAAAATATTTGATTATCACGCCCCCTCGAAAAAAATCCTTATAAAAGAGAAGATGTACCCTTGGTTAACATATACAATAAGGGCTATGATGAACTTGAGGAATGAGAGTTATAAAAGATATAAAACAACTAAAAAAGATACACATAAAAAATATTATAAAGATTTAAAGAAAGTGGTGTGTGAAGCATTAGAGGCCGAGAAACGGGCTTACTATAAATATTATATAAATAGGTACATTAAAAATCCTAAGTTAATGTGGAAAAACCTTAAGAAGCATTTAGTTTTTAATAATAAAAAAGATCAAGAGATACCTACTCCCCTATGTAATCCTGACCTTATTAATGCGCACTTTCTAGATATTCCTTATATCAGCACTGCAAAAATGTCAACTTTTACTTATTTTGAATTCCACCGTTTCGGGCCTCACAGTTTCAATTTGAAAACAATTACTGAAGATGAAGTTATAAAAATTATTAGGGAGCTTAAATCTAACGCAATCGGAACTGATGAGATTTCTTTAAACATGATACAGTTGTCACTTCCGCAGAGCCTTACTACCATAACAAATATTATAAATAAATCAATATTGACATCAACCTACCCCAGTTCATGGAAAACAGCCATAGTTAAGCCGTTGCCAAAAGTTGAGAACCCTACTAATTTAAGGGACCTTAGACCGATAAGTATTCTCCCATGCCTGTCCAAAGTCTTGGAAAAAGTGGTTTGTAGGCAGCTAACCAAATATTTAGAAGATAATAACATTCTACCTTCATTACAATCTGGGTTTCGTAAGAAACACAGTACTACCACAGCTATTATGGATGTAATTGACAACATTCTTACTGCTCAAGATCAAGGCATGGCCACAATTTTGGTATTACTTGATTTTTCCAGGGCATTTGACTCCATAAATACGTCACTACTTTTGTCAAAATTATCTTACTACGGGTTTGCAAATAGTACAGTTAATTGGTTTAACAGTTACTTCCGTAATAGGAATCAATACGTCGAAGTAAATCAAATCAGCGGTAGTCGGCTGGTCTCTGCGATGTCACCAGTTCTCAGGGGAGTGCCACAAGGTTCAATCCTTAGTCCTATACTGTTTGCACTGTACACGGCAGACATGACCCGCCGCATCGCGCACTGTAAATACCATTGCTATGCAGATGACGTCCAGCTATATTACTCTTTCCACCCAAATGATACAGCGGAAGCTGAAATAAAAATTTGTCATGATCTAGAGAATATAGCAGCTTGGTCAGAGCTTAACTCTCTCAATTTAAATCCCAAAAAAACTAAGCTGATGATATTAGGAACCAAAAATTCTGTTAGTAAAGTAGAAAATCGTAAGCCAACCATCCATGTCAGGAATGACGTAGTTGAAAGGGTGTTTGAGGCACGAAATCTGGGTGTCATTTTTGATGCAAAATTACGTTTTGAAGCTTATGTAAAGAGTTTAGTGAAGGGATGTTTTTATCGGTTAAAGGTTCTTTACAAAATGAGGTCATACCTGAACATTGACATCAGGATTCGCCTATGCGAGTCTCTAATATTGTCCAAATTAAATTATGCTGATGCCGCGTATGGGCCTTGTTTATTGGGTAGGTCAGCGAAACTTCTTCAAAGGGTGCAAAACGCTTGCGCTCGTTTTTGCTTCCCTATTGCTCCTCGCACACACGTTAGTCCGTATATAAATAATGCGAACATGCTAAACATGGAATCTCGCCGGAAAGTACATCTAGCTACTTTATTATTTGGAGTTATTTCCACGGGAAAGCCTGCCTATTTATACTCTAAAATAAAGTGGATTCATGATAATATCAATCTTAGACCGAAGTCAGCTCCCCGGATCTCAATGCCTAGCCATAGATCAGCCGCTTTCAGGGGGACGTTTAAATATGCAGCCTGTAAAATATGGAATGATTTGCCTCCTCCGATTCGTTTGATAAAGTCATTATATTCATTTAAGAATGCGATTAGGAAATACTTTTTTGGGAAACAATAATATTGAAATCAAACTTGTAGTAATATTATTAAGGTAGCTTTTCAGACTTCATATGGCACAGGCTCGAAAGTATATTAGGTAAGGTTATACTCAATGTACTCAATATATCTGTTAATTATTAGGTTGTATATAATACATATTGATATATGTAATTTGAATAATATTTATACATATATATCTATAATTGGAATGCATAGAAACTGTTAGATCAGTCCGTGACGTCACTGTGAGGGTCATGCCTGAAAACCAGCGCTATGGTCTTTCTCGACTGTAGCACATGCTGAGGCAGCGCCCTGTTCAGCAGCAATAAGCACATTTTATAGGTACTTAAATATATAAGGATAATATATAAGGATATTGTTTGGCGCCTAGTTTTCCAGAGAGCCGATTATTGGGTTTCTCTTTTTCGGTTCTTTCGAAAGCTTAAGGGGCCTTTCTTGTGTGTTTAACTATAAGTTTTTTTTTTTTTTTTTTTTTTAAATTTGTGTTGTATGCTTGCTGAATAAATGTTTTATTATTATTATTATTATTAAATGGAAAATACTCCACCTAATATTACAGAGAGAGCAAATATAGTGGCAAATAACTTATTACCTGAAAAGTCTAGACATTTATATGAAAAATGTTATGAAGATTTTGTCAATTGGCAGGAAGCTAGTAATGTGCCAAAGACATCTCTGTCAGAAAATGTATTACTAGTGTATTTTGAAGAATCTGCGAAAAAATTTCAACCGTCCACATTGTGGACGCGTTACTCAATGTTACGCAGTGTCCTCAATATCAAACATAACATTGACCTATCAACATTCACAAAATTAATTGCATTTCTGAAAAGGAAGTCTGAGGGATTTAAAGGAAAAAAAGCCAAATCTTTTACGACACATGAAATAAAAAAATTCCTTGATGAAGCGCCATCTAAATATCTTCTGATGAAAGTAAGTATTTTCACAATAATTGCGTAAGCGTATAGTTTCCTCACACTACTTTTGCCCTATGCCCGCGACTCCGCATGCATGAATAACGGTTTTTACGGTTAGGTCAGCACGCTTGCATGTTAGATGCACCGTCACTTACCATCACGTGAGATCACAGTCAAGCATTAACCTCTCCACAAATGAAAAAAAAATTATGGTAACTTTTACACATTGGCAGGTTGCATTAATTATTGGAATAATGGGAGCCTGCCGACGAAATGAGCTGTATCAACTAAAATTTCAAGAACTTAAGGACATGGAATCTGCTATTGTAATTAAGAAAACAACTAACAACTAACAAAAACATCACGGACGTTCACAATAACGGGAAAATTTGCAGAATTTTGTAGGGAATACATGATGCTACGTCCGAGAAACTGTAACAGCCCGTATTTCTTTCTGAATTACGTCAACGGAAAATGCACAACACAGCGCGTTGGTCTTAATAAACTGGGCAGTCTGGGAAAAACCATAGCTTCGTATTTGAAACTGCCTAACCCTGAACTTTACACTGGCCACTGCTTCCGCAGAAGCTCTGCGACTCTTTTGGTGGATGCCGGAGGAGATTTAACGGATTTAAAACGTCATGGTGGATGGAAGTCCACATCTGGAGCTGAAGGTTACATCGACGAATCCGTCGAAAATAAACTAAAAATTTCGAATACAATCATGAAGTCCATAGAAAACAATCAATTTAATGAAATAAATGTCACTATCCCGCAAGTATCATATTCGTCCACCAGCTCTGGACAAGGAACATTCCCAATTAATTTCAATAATTGCACAATTCAAAATGTACATATTCTCCCAAGGCCATAATAAAAAAGTATTGATTGATTTGACTTTTTTAAATTGAAAAGGAAAGTAAAAAATTAAAATGGCGACGTAATTTTGTTAATGATTAAACTTCTTAAAATAGGATACCTAAAGCTAAGGCTCTGAATTGTAGCACTTTTGTACCGTTCATACGACAGAGGCGCCACAGGCGGCTGGTGGCGGCCTACGGAGTTACTTTTTGTTACTTTTAATGATTTTATTTTTCTTGTCGTAGATAAAATCTTGTATGCAACTGAACGTAATTAGTCATTTTAATTCTCGTACTATCCTATTTTGATACTCGGCAAGCCTCGTATCAAAAAACAGCACTCGAATTAAAATGACCCTCATTACGATGCAGTTGCATAAATAGCTATTTTCCGTCACGATTTTTGTGTATTGCCTTCGTTTATTACACACGTTCCGTCATAGCTTTGGTTGTGTAGCCGCTAAACGAAGGAGTGAAACTATCGGTTCGGGAGTTCGAATCCTGACTTCAGATTATTATTCTTTATTTTATTTATTGACGTGATAACGTCTTATAAATCGATGAACACCGGCTGCACGCACGAAAAAGTGTCACATTCCGCCTGAGCCCGAGCGTGCAAGCGAGAGCGCGGAACAAGCGATAGAGAGGCACGATCGGCCTAAGCGTTGGCTTGTGACTTGTTTCTTTATGACGTTATCACGTACAGTACCCGGCGATATATATTGCACATCGGCCTTATGGCCGATGTGCAATATATATCGCCGGATATTGTAAAACATTCGTCCGTAAACCGACTTTACAGACAACTAATTTTTTTATTATTAAAAGGAACTTCGTTCCAACCGAGTGTTCAACGACACTCACGCATTTTTTAAAATTAAATTATGTCAAAAATATCGGATGTATAAGAAAACATCGTGAGGAAACTTCTACCAATCCACAGTTAGCCAGTTGGTGGACTAAAAGACCGGTGCCCAGTTGTAGAAAGAGTACCTACTGATGATGACGATGATCTAATAAAATAGACTATAACCTTAACTCTTCTCGTTTTTAGACGAGACCCGTGTCTAGTTCTGGATAGAGGTCAATAATGATGATGACAAAAAAAAAATTATTGTCTGTAAAGTCGGTTTACGGACGATAGCTTTACGTGATAACGTCATAAACATTGACAATGACTGGCGGGCGGCACAAGCCAACGCTTGCGCCAATCGTGCCTCTCTATCGCTTGTTCCGCGCTGTCGCATACACACGCAGGCTCAGGCGAAACATGACACTTTTTCGTGCGTGCAGCCGGTGTTCATCGATTAATAAGACGTTAGTTATCACGTCAAAAATAGTCCATCTCTATACTAAAGTGACCGACTCAAATAAATACACACGGTACTCCCTGAGAGCGGGTATCAGTAAAAAATAACCAGCGGCTCGAAATGAAAGGCCTCCGAGGTGCGTTCGCAGCGAATATGTTTTTAATACGGGAGTTTTAATGGTATTCCAATTTTGTAACGTACCTACTCGTAGGTAGTTTCGGTGGACTTACCTGCGTGTAATGGTATACGTGTATTACGTTTTACCGTTGTGTGTCCCATAAAAGGCCCATTTTTTTTTAAAGAATATCAGCTAAGTTGAGTTGGGTAATATCATAGCCGTCTCTATCTCCTGTAGGGAGCCATGAAGTGAATGTGGCAACGTCGCAATTTACTGCCACTGGTAGGCCCATGGGTAAAATGAAAAATCAGTACGAATGTATAGATCAGTATAGACTTCGGTCTTCGGTGTTGATAATTATTTACTTATACTAATTAGCTGCTTTATTTTTAAGGCGTCCACATGAATGAGAACTAACATATTAAATAATTACATAATTTTGTGTTTTTAGAAACATCGAAAAGTGAATTGAAAAGGTAATGATGTACCAAAGTTACAATGTAAACGACATTATGGTACATATCTTTGAAACTACTGACCCGATCTTGATGAAATTTGCACTGTTCCCTAAGTTAAAAGATTCTTAAAACAATTAAGGAAGATATTTAGATAGGTAATGATAAAGTAGGTAGGTAGGTATATCAAAAAATAAAATAAAACTTCTTCACAAAGCGAATATTCTCTTTATTTAATGGTTTCTTATTATTTAGCTTGTTTTTATTTCATTGCCTTTTTAAGAAGAATCTACCACTGGTTCGGAATGCTGCTCTAACCCTAGCGAGAAGAACCAGCAAGAAACTCGGCAGCGTCTATGCATTATTACTTAAAAGAAAAAACAATATTTAAGAGTATTATCAACTTCAACATAATTTAGACTACATCATACAATCACTATGAAATAGCCGATAATAGCAAAAATTTAGTTAAAACAATGTCATAGAGTCTTTATAGAGTAAAACATATGTTTATAAAAAAGTAGACAACTTTAAAAGCAAGTATAAAAATAGTCAACCTATTTAGTCAACAAATGACTTAATAAAATCTCTATCTAATTCCTCTTTTAGGTAATACACAATATAATTTTTTTTATAAAAATAGTCAAAGAAATTACATTTACAAGCAAGTACAAAAGTAGTCAACCTATAGTCAACGCAATAACTTGTAGGTAAAACACATACATTATACTTCATACTAATATTATAAATGCGAAAGTGTGTTTGTTGGTTTGTTCGTATGTTTGTTTGTCCTTCAATCACGCCACAACAGAGCTACGGATCGACGTGATTTTTTGCATGGGCATAGTTGAGGACCTGGAGAGTGACACAGGCTACTTTTTATTCCGGAAAATCAAAGAGTTCCCGAGGGACTTTAAAACTAAATTAATCATATGCTAGTTTCTTATAAAAATAATCAAAGCAAGCACATTTACAAGCAAGTACAAAAGTTATAACTTCCATATCTTACTAAACTACTGAACTGATTTTAATGAAACTTGCACTGATCGCTAAGTTAAAAGATTCTTAACCCAATTAAAAGAGAATTACTTGTTGCAATTTGATTTCAAATTTCTGAGAAATACGTAGACATACATAAAACACTTATGAAATTTGACATCTGTTTTGAAACCTACAGAGATAAACTTATATGAATATTGTACATTTCAAACAATATTATATACATACAGGTCGAATTGATAACCTCCTTTTTTAAATTGGTTAAATAAAAATAATAATAGGTATGTGCAGTAACTATTCTATCTTAATACTAAACCAAAGTGTTTAATTTACGTCGTTTATAATTAATTGTCTTGTCAACATCATTCTTATGCTTAGTATAATTATTTAGCATAATGTTTGCCAAGATATTTGCAGCAATGCTATAATATTCTTTATTCTGTTTTCCACATACACTACACACTGCTGTAAAGTCTACATAAAAAGTATCAGCTTGAAGGCTGTACAGTGTTAAATTATGAAGTAAACTTTTGTGTTGCACAAATTCCAGGAAGGATACTTCTAAATCAACATCATTAATAATATATTCCAAAATTGCTGTCATGTGATAATAAATAAACATGATTTGGTCAGTCGGTGCACATAAACCCCCTCTTTGCAACAAATTAAAATATTCATCATTTACCGCCGTATTTTCATCAATATAAACATTTCTACAATGTTCACAGGAAAACCGATTTAGTAAACTATGTGAAACATAACCACATACATAAATTTGAGACGAAATATCGATTTCACATGCTTCCAAATAATTACTGCAGTTTATTATAAACATAAATTTCTCAATATTAACTTCATCTTGAAAACATTCAGCTGATGTACAAGATTTGAGAAAGACCAGATCTCGCTGCTTTAGTAAGTGTTGAAGTCTTATTTTTTTTTTCAGACTCAACAATTTGTCTGTAAGCTACATTATAATTACATCCAGAAAGTGACCTGTACCTACTAAATCTTTTTTCTATATTGTCAGTTTGAAACTTTCCAAGTATGTACACCACAAAATTAAAATTTTCAAAACAATACCTTGAAATATCAATTATGACAGATGTGGTATGCAACATAGCTTCATAAGTATCTCTTGTCAAACCTACACAAGTTTCTAAAGATTTCCATTTTCTTAGCCAAATACAGACTGACTTCAAAAACTTCAATTTATCATCATCCCTATGAAATATTGGCGTAGAGTTATGTTTTCTTAATATTCTTAACCTTTGACTGTGTTTTTCACATTCAATATATCCCACCAGTCCCTAATAATTTGTAGAAAATCTGATGTTTCCACATAACCCTCAGATTTTACAGCAGCGATAGTGGTATCATGAAAAATATTGTTTACTAACATGACATTTTGCCGTTCAAATGTATTAGGATTGATAGATTTATTGTTTAATTTAAAAGCTTTTTTACACAACTTATTTTTTTCAGTCCTATATAATTCTCGCAAATGATGAAAGGATGCTTTTTTTATAATATTATCTTCATGTAAGTCAGGATATGTAAAAGTACAATTATTTAAATTTATCCAATTATTACGAATGTTTTTAAAGATATGAACTGGATCATACAAGACAAATATTTTTTCATCTGTATATTTAGGATTACTGAAGCTACAATTTGATTCATCTGTTAATAACTTAAAACAATTTTGGCTTACACGATTGTTATCAGAAATTATTGAAAGTACTTTCAGTCCAAATGATTGTATGTAATTTACAATGAGCAATAAATTTTCATACAAGAATTTCCCAGATATATTATGTACTGGTAACAACTTAACAACCTCTTTTTTGTTACCAAATGCAGAGCTAATCATAAAAGTCTGTAAGGTTTTGGCAAGATTTTTTGGATTATTTTCTGCGTAACCTAGAATAGTTTTGGACTTATACTCTAGGCCACATTTTATATAAATTTCATCAATCAATAAATTTACAACTTTCTCCCTTTCTACCCACGTAGAGCATATTGATTTTAAATAACAATAGTTATTTTCTGGTGAATTCGGACACAGGCCAGTCATCGAAGTTATTTGCTGCAAATGTCTTGCAGTTGGCAAGATTAGGTATTGCCTCAAAGTATTATAGGCACAGGAGGAAATACTAAATATCACAAATGAAAATATAAGTGTAGCAACACTATATCTACGTTGCTTATTTTTTAACAATTTCATTTGGTCTAGAACAAGCTCTGCAGCAAAATTATCATTTTCAATATTAACTGCTTCGTTCAAATAATTAATAGACCTATCAAGACAATAGTCAAATGACTTTGTTGGTTCACAACTATTGTTATAATAACGAGATAGTATATTTTCAAGCTGTGACCATCTGCTTAGCTTAAGTTCACTAGGTAATATCCAGCTTAAATCTTCATGACGCATTAAATGTCCTTTTACATATACCTGAATGCTTAGATTTTCATCCACCAACACACTATTAACTACTTTCACACTGCTGTCACTGTCACCATTATTACTTTCAATATCAAGATTTAACAAATAGAAATAAATCCTCTTATTAGGTATCACTCGATATAACCATTTAGAGTCTCCTAACTTTTCTTGGAATTTATGCACTAAGTCTTCGAATGATGTAATTATGTCACTCTCTAAAAATTTAGACACCTGCTCCTCATGAAATAGTTCAGCTCGTTGTCTCCTTTTTTCGGGGTTGCTTCTTGGAGGTGGAGTGCTCTTCGACATGTATGATGGGAGATTATTGAATATATGGGGTATTGCACCCTCGACTAAACGTGGGTATTTCAATTGCTGTTTAAACACTTGTCCGTCACTTCCAATGACAATTTCCTCAGTCTGGATTTCATGGGTTGTAAAATGGTTGCTGCATACAACTGAGTGTTTTGTAGGTACCCAGTCTTTTCGAGGAATCGCACGTAACCACGCTTGAGAGAGATGAGCATCTTTCGGGAAAGAAAATGTACTTTTAGCTCCTTCAATGCGGATAACACTGGCGTAATTTGATTTGCATTCCGGCACACAGCATTTCCTTGGCATCTAAAACGGTTAAAATAACTTTTATAAACAAACAAAATGAAATAATATGAGTATTTCTTTTGTAGGTTATGTTTTCAAACCTAGATACTTATTTAAATTATGAGTCTGGCACTTAATTGTAAGTTACTACACATCTTTAATCGAAAATATCTTCATTAGTTACATTAAAACATATTGACAGTAGTCAGTCAGTAATAAACTTAACTTTCTTACCTTAGCAGCTTTGTTTATACTTTGCAGTCGATATAAAGTTAACCACGAAAACGGATTTATCTCGTCATAACTGATGTATTTCTAAAAGGTTTCTATCCACCTTGAGTGAAACCGTACATTAAACACCAAAATTATTGTATCTTTTGTTAATTAATTATGATTTAAATACAAAATAACACGACGCGAAGCAAAACCAAACACCAAACACAAACTTGTCAATGTCGACTGACAGAGCCATAGATAGACCTACGGCCTACCTGCGACGTTGCCAGACTTCTACTTCATGGCTCTCTAAAGGAGATAGAGACGGCTATGGTAATATTCTTATTCTCCTCTCCCCTCCAATTAAGCGGAAAGCTTGTGTTAGGAGTGGATACGACAATAGTGCAACGGGTAGTTTTGTATAAATCTTATCCTACAAAAATTCGGTGAGTTTCCAAATCGAAGTTACGCCAACTTGCACTAAACTGCTTAGCATGGTTAGATGTGATGCTCTCCCTTTTTGACAATTTTATTTCAGTGTTGACAAGAAAAGGACAGATGTACCTATAGAAAATTTAATATCTACATTTAGCGCGTTGGTGCAGGTGAAGACGATTTTTGAGTTGTTATTTTTGCAATAGCTCATATGTCACTCCCACAACATACACATAGAAATAAAAATACATTCATACACACATACATACGCTTGAAAAACATAACCCTCCTTCTGCAATCGGGTTAAAAGCAATATTATTAAACTGTACACGACCGCCACTCTCACGGCATTCTTGTGTCCGTTAAACAGACAAACAGTCATAAAGTACGCATACAGTTGTCAAAAGTGCGCAAAACCAGGCGCCTCCGAAACATCTTGTGTGTATTTCATACAGTTGAAAGAGTACCATGTTAAAAGTTCAATGCACATTGGTGCGAAAAAGAAGCGTAGCGTCGCGTCTTTTCTAAAATATTTCAAAATTGAATGTACCTACATAATTTATTATAATTAAGTAGGTAGGTTACAAAGCGCTTTGTTTGGAGCAAAATATCAAACTTTGGTGCCTCGTTAGACAACAGGGCGTATGATAGAAACTAACATAACCCTCCTTCTACAGTTGGGTAATCCTACTATTATTATAAATGCGAAAGTTTGTGAGGATGGATGGATGTATGTTGTTACGCCACAACGAATGAACCAATAATTTGGCTGAAATTTGGAATGGAACTCAAAGCCAGGATTAACACATAGTGGCTACATTTTTCCCCGGAAAATTAAAGAGTTCCCGTGGGAATCAAAAACATGAATCCACATAGACGGTGTCGCGGGCATCATCTAGTAAATCATAATAAAAGTATTATTAGCAAGCATGTATTTAATTCACAACTTAAAACATAAATGCTACCGTTCATGTCCCACCCACCTAGTATAGGACGGGATTTTTAGTCACCTGATACACGGAAGTTTAAGTTCAAAGCACATTAATGCAAAAATAAAGGCGCAGCGTCGCTTCTTTTATTTTTCAACGAAAATAAATATTATTTATTTCTATTTTTATCCTTTACATATTTCTAATTCCCTTCAATATTTCTAAGGACTTTCTGTACCTACATGCTGCGTAATATAACGCCTAAATACTTCTAGGACGTATTCTTATTTCGGAATGAACCTCTATAGTTTATGATGTATTTAGTGTTGAAACACTTGTTTTGACACACAACCAGTTTTAATTAACCCATGTGAACAATATCGATCCAGTAGCGTGATAAATGAATCAGTTTTTTTTTTAATTTCATAACAAATCACAATAGATTAAAGTTTCATCGAACTTGGTCTAGCAAATTTGAACCTTAATACGAGGTGATAAGAGTCGTGCTATATTGGAACGGATGTACGGCAATATTGATAGATATTTTATTATTGTTTTCTTAAAAGGCTTTTAATGAGATAGCGCAGACATAAGACTTATTGTGACCTAATTATAGCTATTGTCATTAATACTGTTATTTGTGACGAGTTTTATTCAAGTAAAAGAATCTTGTAAACTTTTCATGCTAATTAGAGCGTAATTACCAACGGCTCAATACAGTTCCACTTACAAATTGAATACAAAGGCGGGATCTAAAACTGCTTTTACATCAAAGAAATATAAACGAAAGCTTAAATAAACACTGTTATTTAGTAAAATCTTATTAAAAGTTATCCTTAAAGCAATGCAAATAGCAATAAACTAAAAAAAACCCAAAAATTTTAACGTCCATAATCGGTTTTTACATAGCTTCGAAAACAAAAAGGAAACTTAAAACCCAGAGTATAATGAATACTTCAAGATAGTATAATTTTATTTCTATTTGGATGTTTGCATTAAAAAAATATTTTGACCGAAGATAAATTTAAGTGTTTCTCAGATCTAATTTATGAGACTTCAACCACGTAGCAATAAAGTATTTGACTGTTGTCAAAATATTTAAAACTTTATTTTAAATAGGTATATTATATTAAAATATCAGTCAAATATGTACCCTATTGCAAATTGCACACCCCATGCTATGTCTTGCGGTAGGATAGAAGAAGGCTTTGTTGACTGATGTCTGCACTTTTAGTTAATAAGTCGACTATTTTTTGTAACACTCGATCAGCCTTATTAATGGTTAGATTAATGATATTAAGTATTAGACAAGATCGCTGCTTTGAAGTTTCCACTGGGCCGTGTTGCGATCACTTGAGTATCGCTTATAGACCGGTTAATAAGAGTTTATTGTTTCGGTGGCATTCATTGATTTATCACGTGTTAAATGTAAAACGTGTGGATCAAAAATCGTGGTTATATCAAAAGTGTTTTTAGATCATCATCATCATTAGCAACCCATCATTGGTTCACTACTGAGCGCAGGTCTCCTGTCAGAGAAGGGTTATAGGCCATAGTCCACCACGCTGGCCCAATGCGAATTGGCGGACTTCACACACCTTCAAGAACATTATGAAGAACTCTCAGGTGTGCCGGTTTCCTCACGATGTTTTCCTTTACCGTTGAAGCAAGTGATATTTACTTAATTGCTTAAACGCGTTTGACTCCGAAAAGTCAGAAGTACGTACCCGGGATCGAACCTGCGACCCCCCGAATAGGAGACCACAGTCCTAGCCACTAAGCTATCACTGCTTACTCTTATCACTGCTTGTATTTAAGATAATAATTATCAATTATTACTAGATGATGGCCGCGACTTCGTCCGGGTGGATTAAGGATTTTCATTCCCGTGGAAGCTCTGTAATTTTCCGGGATAAAAATCCCTGTATTATATGTATATTAGCCTATGTGGTAATCGTGGATATGAGCTATCTCCATTCCAAATTTCAGGCAAATCGGTTCATTAGTTGTGGCGTTAAAGAGTGACAAACATCCATCCAAACATCCATCCATACATCTCACAAACTTTCGCATTTACAATATTAGTAGGATTTAATTGTGGAAACGCACATAGCTCCGAATAGTCAGAGATGCTTGCACGGATTGAACCCGTGGCCCCTGAATAGGAGACCGCCTTCCTAACCACTAGGCTATCACTGCTGCTTCAGCTAGTGTACAAACATAAAGAAAAGCCTTCGTAAAATAATTTTATGTTTGCACACCTAGTTTATATTCATATCGACAATTCTAGGCATGAGTTTTGTTTTTCATGCAACGACCCAGTTTTCGAGTCTAGTTTCATCGTTTTATGGAATCGAAAAAATTGCCCACGAGTGCATCGATGGCTCTTGCGCTTGATGAAAAACAACGTGAATAGCATCGAACAAAAACGCTTAGAGGCGCAATATTCGACGCGGTGATAAGCCATTTTTAGTAAGCCTTTAAAGGCTTACTTAAAATCACTTATCGGATAGTGAAAAATCGACTTCACAGTATCGTCGCGTTAGTACGACGAGCTCGCAGAAAATTAGTAACATAAGGCGTAGAAATAAAATGGGTCGGGTCTCGGCGGTTGAAAATCAATTTATTCTCTGTATAAGAACATTATAAATATAACCTTATGTACAACTTGAGCCGTGGGGACCCACCCACCCGTAGTTTTTATGTTACAAATGTGCTATTGTTTTGTGTTAAATATGTATGTATGACGTATGTGGCTGGTTCATTCCTGAATAAAAGACTATTTATTTATTTTATTTATTAAAATACTGTGCTGTGAAGGGTACATCCTAATTCATCACAATAAATATCAAAAACTTAATTATCACTACCAGTGCACGAAAATAATTATATGGCACAAGTTCACACATTCATTGGTTGTTTTGAGCCTACGGTAATTGCAACGGAGCTTTGTTTGAAACTTCTGTTCTTAGCATTTTAGTTCGATGGTTTTTTTTTAAATATATAGACCAGCGCTTGACTGCAATCTCACCTGATGGTAAGTGAAGATGCAGCCTAAGATGGAGCGCGCTTGCCTAGAAGATGCCTATTCACTCTTGATTTAAAGGTACCCAAGTTATAGTCATTTGGAAAAACGGAAGCCGGAAGGGCATTCCAAATTTTAGCGGTGCGTATTAGGAACGAGGAAGCAAAACGCTTAGTGCGGGATCGGGGGATTTCGACCACGTAGCGGTGCAGATTCGAGCGATGCCTTGCGGTTCGATGGTAGAAGGGTGATGGAGGAACTAGTTCAAATAGTTCTTGAGCACACTCTCCGAAATATATCCTGTAAAATACCGACAGACAGGCAACTTTGCGCCGATGTTCCAGATTTGGTGAACAAATAATATCTATTTTTAGCTTAGAGATTTCCCGTCAGCGGTGATAGCCTAGTGGTTGGAAATTCGGCTTCCTTTTTGAGGAGTCTGGGGTTCAATATCGAATCTTTGACTTTTCGGAACTATGAAATTAATGAAAAGAAATGTTTGTAGGTACAAAAAACTAGAACAAATCTTATAAAATAATAGACTTAAAAGTATATAAATAAGGAAAATACCTACAACTGGCGAAATTATCGCTTTAAAAGCGACTTCTTTCAGGCTACCACTTTGCAGAGGATATAATGCATGATAGAAAGGTCTTAGGTCTTAAGGCTAAGTTTTAGAGCTAAGTGAGTTTTACGCAATTTTGCTTAAACGGCGAAACAAAACATCGTGAGGAAACCTGCACGCCTGAGAGTTCTTTATAATGTTCTCAAAGGTATGTGAAGTCTAGGCCAGCGTGGTGGGCTATGGCCTAAATCTTTTTCATTGCAGTACTCAGTATACTTTTCAGTATGTTTTTCAATCATTCAAAACCAGGATATCAAATGTATAGAGTTCTTTGTACAGAATATGTATAGGTATAGGTATATCTACTAAAAAGCTTTTTTCGAGGTCCGTACCTATGGAGAGCAGTCAATAAATTTTAGCATCCATCGCTACTTTTAAGCACTATATTGATCTAGCAATATATCCCAATCGGAAATAGATACGCAATCCAACAATAATAGCTGCACACCCCCAAACCCAATCACACCTACAAAATCGAAAACCTTTCACCAAATTTTGAAGTTTAACCTTTGGAAATAAAGGTCACATCCGCTTGAAAAGTTTCTCATTGTAATTGATGCGAGTGATCAAGGGTATCTGTAATAGAATGTCCGTATACGGATTCAGTTGGCGGAAATTCGACGAATGCAATTTCCTACGTTAGTTGAGCCTGTTAAGCCCACGCGTGAGTTACGAGGCAAGGTTTCTTTTATAGGAGATATACAAAATGCAGCAGCAGCTCCGTCCCTCCAAGATACCTATGTCCAGCTATGGACTACCATCGGTAGAGACAAGACAAAATATTCGGTGTATTTTCACACTGCTTCTTGTCGCCAGCTCCTTGAGAGGTCTTCATAATGTTCTCAAAGGTGTGTGAAGTCTGCCACTTTGCATTAGGCAGCATGGTGGACTATGGATTATAACCCTTTTCTGAAAGGCATGAGGCAAATTTTATTCATTTCATTTATTCATTTATTCCTTGCATTCCAACTTACAATATATAATATTTACATTGGAACCCCGTTGGGGCACAGCAATTACTTGTTTAAGTAGAGAGACGGACACCATTATTTTTCCTTAAAAATCTTTTATTTTATAATACACTCTTTCTATCAGAAACATTATTAAGGAATTGATAAACGCTGTATCACTCCTCATTTCTTTTATGTGGTTTGGGATATTATTATATATTTTTACGCACATCAGGTTGTTTTAAGTCTCCACTATAAAAATAATCATCATCAGTAACCCTTCAACGGCTCACTACTAAGCAAGGGTCTCCTTTCAGAGAAGGAGATTATTGTTTATAGTTTGGCGTTGGGGATCTCAAGCTTAGGCTAGCAGCCTAACCTTGAGATACGAGATAGATAACCTTGAGTTAAGCTGCCATGTGTGAAGACACTGTCATGACCTGCAACTGCCTCCGTGGACCAAATCTTTGCTTGGATACCTTGAGCTGGCGTTTCTTGCACTACCTTGACTTAAATGACCTGCACCTGCTCCAAGTTAAGACAAAGCTATATTGATGCCTTTAAATTGAAGAAGAGTTTGCCTCATTGTTTGACGTACCTCAGCTTGATACAGTCTTCAGCCAAGCAGACACTATAAGCAGTATGTGCCTACTCATTTCATCATACATCTTCGATATATCCAACATAGCAACTTCCGCCATATGGGTGCCTTCAAAATTGAAGTAAAGTTTGCCTCATTGTGTAGCATACCTGAGCTTGAGGTAATGCCCCAGCCAAGTAGATACGAAGCTTTATTGTACCTAATCATTTCATCGTGCGTCTTCGATTATTTATATCCAAAGAAGATGCCGAAACAATGTTTGCAAATCTTGATGCATTTAAAAGTGACAAGACTTTTAAAGTGACGAGAAATTCACCAAATTTGCCTAATTATGCAGCGTGCTAAGCTTGAGGTCCCAGCCAAGCAGATACCAAGCTGTATGTGCCTAATCATTTCATCATACGTCTTCGATATGTCCAACATAAGCGTGGAAGCATTGTCCGCCATAGCCTTCAAAAGTGAAGTAAAGTTTGCCTCACTTTACTTCACTTTTGAAGGCCATATGTCCAACAAAGGCAAGGAAGCATCGTCAAAATTGAAGTAGAGTTTGCCTCATTATGCAGCATGCCTGTGATAGAGGTAATGCCCCAGCAAAGCAGATACCAAGCTGTATGTGCCTAATCATTTCATCATACGTCTTCGATATGTCCAACAAAGGCGTGGAAGCATCGTCCACCATATTGATGCGTTCAATAATTGGAACGTATCGACTCACTCCGGCTGGGCAACGGCCATTAATAGTGAAGACAATATGTCGATGAAATATGACAGCATGTCGATGAAACATGATTTGTGATCGGTTGTGATTTACATACAGCCTCTTTTGTCTCCAAACCGCATTGTTTGATGAAATTAATTTACAGTAAGATTCCTATTTGTATACTATTGTAAAACTGTAGATTTACCTTGCTTATTATAATGGAGGCATTACAAAAAATCTCTCAAATCTCTCATTGAAATAACTAAAGTATAAGTAGGTATTTCAAGTTTTAATTCGATTCAAAATCACTTTCAAAATTTTATTTGAAATAACTTACCCTTCTTGTATAAATAAATATTCTTTTCTATTCTATTATATTTTAATTATATCTTTGAATGCTCAAAGTACGCTTTGGTAAAGGTTGGATCCCCTTTAGACTATAACAATACATAATAGCAAAAACTTCTTTCAGAATCTTCAAAAGAGGCTTCACTCTCAGTGGTTATTTCGTAGCTAAAGCTTACTTTTAAATAGATACTTACTATTACTACTATACTATTTAAAAGTAGGTATTTAAAGCTAGCTGATGATCGTGACTTCGTATTCGTGGATTTAGTTTTCAAAACCCGTGGAAATTCCTTCGAGATAAAAACCTAGCCTATGTCACTCTCCAGGTCCTCAACTATTCCTATGTCAAAAAAAACTCATGTCGATCTGTAGCTCTGTTGCAGCATGATTGAAGTAAGTATGTCATGCTCCCTTTAAACATTTCTGTGGTGGTGTCGTGTGTTGCGGGTTGTTACTTTCCCTCAAATATGGTTAAGCGAAGCAAAGGCTGGATCATGCGTCGCGCTCGTGAACGGGTTTCACCGGCGGGAATGAGGAATACTTTCTGTCTGCCCATCTTCCATTTTTGGAACTTCCCCTCATTGTGGAAACACTTTATACACTGCATACATAGCATATAACCTATCTTAGCCTAAAGCACAGGGCAACCTAAATTGGGCAGCAGAGACCGTCCATAATTTGTTTGCTCATTAAGTTATACTTATTGTAAACTTTTTGGAAAATAAATAAACTATTATTATTATTATTAGAAGTAGATTTCTTGGTGGCCATATTTGTTCTTTTCGTCTCGGTTTTCAATATATTCAGTAGATTGTCATATTTTTCCTGGGTCGAAATATTTACTTTTTCATTGTTCTTTAAAGCCTTATCTATGTTATTGAGCAGCAAATCGTTGTTACCGGAATATGCCACGGGTGTATACTTATTTTGAAATTTGCGATTTCTAGACTGCATTGTCAATGTGGCGCGAACCATTTTACGATCGGTATTAAAATTGAAATTATTTATAGTTGCGACATCTTTAAAGATCTTTCTGTTATTTGACATTATGAAATCAATTTCGTTTTTATATAGACCATTTGGAGATGTCCATGTCCATTTCTTTGTCTCTTTCTGTTTATAAAAACTATTTGAGATACTCAGTTTGTTTTCTAATGCGAAGTTTACTAATCTTGATCCGTTTTTACTTCTAATACCTTGTCCATACTGTCCTATTGTGAAATCTTCCCCTGTCTGATATTTTCCAACTTGTCCATTAAAGTCGCCCATAACTATTATGTTTTTAGAAGAGCTGCTATCAATGGTAATTTGTAAGTCTTTATAAAAAAATTCTATTTTTACGATATCTTCCTTTTTTCCCGACTCAGTTGGTGAATAAGCTTGTATGATGGACCACATTTCATCTTTCCTTGTATTCATCGGTAGTTTTATTTCAAGAATTGTTATTCTTTCGGAAACTCCTTTTATTTGTACTATGTTTTTAGCATATTTCTTTTTAACAATAAATCCTACTCCATACTCCTTAAGCTGTATTGAAAAAGAGGAACCGCCGAGTTTCTCGCTGGTTTTTCTCGGTAGGAAAGGCATTCCGAACCAGAGGTAGTTTCATTCGACGATTCAAAAGCATTTGTAAAAGTTTATTTGAATAAAAAATATTTCTATTCTATTCTATTCTACAAACCAACAAATAAACACAGTTTCGCATTTATAATATTAGTAAGATTTATCCCAATATCGATAATCAGCACATCACTAACGAGACCGCAAGTGTGGCGCTTGCGTTACATTACGATAAAATGGAATGTCGATACCCTTTCCGATTCAGTACATATCGACTCGTTACAACAATATCGAGTTACTCGTATCGAAATGCTGAAATACCTGTGGTTGTTATTAATGTAATTTAGAGACGGCGGTAAATACTGTTAGGTGACGGTTAAAATCTCGACGACATTTATCTACTCTATTAGGTACCAATATACATAATTTGATAGTGTTGTGGCAACACCCAATAGCGAGCACAGGTCGACTGCGCTTGTTGCAACATGTTACTTTAGATGGTAACTAGATGGGTGAGGGAACTTTGGAGACCTCAATGTTTGAAGGTCGATTTTCTCTATGGTACTAGATTGAAATACAAATCTTTGAGCTTGTGTTATGGCTATTTTACGTGATTTTCGTCACTTACCATCAAGTGAGATCGCAGTCAAAGATTATCTTATCATCGAAAAAAAAAGCAAGTACGCAGTTCCTAAGTCCCCACAGTTTAAGTGGGCAGTAAATACCTTGCAGCTTCAGAATTGAAGACTCAGGATTGAACGATGCGTAATATATCTTCACAGCGTTTGCGGGCAGCTTTGTTGAAGGTTTTTTTTTATTTTATTCGATGAAAACTTAGTCCTTGACTTGATCTCACCTGATGGTAAGTGACGATACAGCCTAAGATGGTAGCGGGCTAACTTGGAAGGTGTATGGCAGTGAACATTCCACCCATACCCCTAATTGGTTTCTACACGTCATCGTGCCGGAACGCTAAATCGCTTTGCGGCACGTCTTTGACGGTAGGGTGGTAACTAGGCACGACCAAAGCCTCCCACCAGACCAGACCAGAGACAATTCAGAAATTATGAATTCCCAAATTGACCCCGCCGGGAATCGAACCCGAGACCTCTCAGTTATAACACAACAGTGCTCACCACTGAGCCAGGGAGGTTGTCAAAATCGTATAACTGTATACTACATTCATCAATCCTGATGGTTGTAGTATATGCCCGCATATACCGATAATGATGATGATGATGTGTTAAGTACAATCTGACTAAATAAGTATTACTGTGCTTAAAGTATAGCCGAAATATATAACGTTGAAAGGCTTTAGTGACTCGTATTCTTAAGAGCAGTGATCTAGCTTGACCACTGTCCTAATGGTTAGGACTGTAGTCTCCTATTCGGGGGTCGCAGGTTCGATCCCGGGCAAGCACCTCTGATTTTTCAGTTTATTGTGCGTTTAAGCAGTTAAATATCACATGCTTCAACAGTGAAGGAAAATATCGTGAGGAAATCTGCACACCTGCGAGTTCTCCATAATGTTCTCAAAGGTGTGTGAAGTCTGCCAATTTGCACTATGTCAGCGTAGTAGGCGGTTGATGGGTTGCTGCTGATGATGATGATGATGACGCGTATTCTGCGAAAATTTCCACTGACTCCCTATTACGGCGGAGTCTGTATGCCTGTTACAGATGGACACACAGACAGATAGTGCAGGTGGCTTATTAAGGTTGAAGACAAGGGTCTGCCCGCGAAATTCAAATTTAATTTGGTTTTTCACAATTTGTAAACTAATACGACAAAGTAGGCTTATGGCATTCTAATTGCGACAATGGCAGTATCATCTTCACAAGTTTATATAAAAATCTTTACTTGAAAGTGTCCAGTTTAAGAAATTAATCAAAATATCGACTAATTTGTGAGTAACTCACGTCCAACTCAGTATTTTGATTAATTTCTTAAACTGGTCACTTTCAAGTAAAGATTTTTATATAAACTTGTGAAGATGATAATTCCACTGGCGCAATTAGAAGGCCATAAGCCTACTTTGTCCTATTAGTTTACAAATTGCGAAAAACCAAATTAAATTTGAATTTCGCGGGCAGACCCTTGTCTTCATCCTTAATATATACAATCATGTTTGGCACCTTTTGACAACGGAACACTAAGGGTGAGATCTATTGATGACACTCTCACTCAGCTCAGACTCACGCCTGAGTTAAAACGAGACAGATTTATGTCTCATTTTAACTCTATCTTAAGTCTTGAGCAGAGCCAGAGTACGACCTATAAATCTCAGCCTAAGGCTCGCTCCGCTCCGCACGCTCCATCTAAGGCTGCATTTTCACTTACCATCAGGTGTGGTCGTAGTTAAGTACTAGACTAAATTAAAAAAATAATCTTAGCTTTGAAACCTCAGCACTCGAGTATCTTTCAATGAATAATCCACGGTAGCTTGTTCCCGGAATTGTACCAGATACTGTTTGTTTCATTTGATTCCCACATTAATCTCATTCTACGTAAATGTAATAATATAGTTATACGTAGAAAAGAGAAAATACGATACCTTTACTGATTAGCGGTGATTTCTAAGAAAATAATGGTGGAAACATACTTGCAGCGCACTGCGATAACTTGGTCACCTAGCACCTGGTCTCTACTCTCTGCTTATGCTCATACTGACAAGAAATACCACGTGATTGAATTTCAGTGCTTTTCCCTGTGCTTTTTTTTCAGTGTTTGTTAGTAAAATAAGTTTCTCCTTGTAAGTATGGACATTTAAAATCTTGAATATTTATTCATCATTGTTACAGTTTTTGCAATTCACGAAGGCGAGTGAGCTTTACTTGTGGTTACTTCGTGTACATGCACATTGCATAAGTGTGCGTGCCTGTCAAAGCCTAGGTGGGAGCGGGCAGGCGCGAGCATTGCGCTCGCTCACACTTATACAGATACGACATACATACATGACACAACCATAAGTCAGGCACCCTCGTGAATTGCAAGAACTATAAACGTATAAAAGCAAAGGTTTTCAAGAAAAAACGATGTTTTTAGTTATTTTTTGGTATACTGAATAAAAAATAACCATTAAAGTAGAGACCCAACAAAAATTTTTTTTTTGTCGATTTGTGTAATATGAATGCACACTATAGATTTCACCCTGAGACTGAGTGTGTGATCTATTGGATGTCAGCTTAAATGCACAATTTGCAAAGCTGCAAGTATGTTTCTGCTACGAGTCACGAGCTTGCCCTTCTAATATTTCACGCAATGAAGTTACCTACTCTCTTTTATCCATGAAATTCCAGTAGCTACGTATGACAAACAAAATTATGAGTATTTACTGAGAAATAAATAAGATACGTTTAAAACAATTTTCATCATAATATAATTTGTTGTATTTTGTTGAGTATATTATTTAGTTTTAGGCGTTAGGAATAAAAACAATACACTATCGCATTAGGTTACCCTATAAGGACAGTGTATAAAGGTGAATAAATAAATAAAAAATTAAGTGGCACTCGGGGACTGCCACGGTAAAGCTATTGCATAGCATTTATTATCAACTTATGCAATTATAATATTTATGCAATATTTTTTTATGCATGATAAAAATTATGCAAAAAATAATTAAAAAACAAACAAACAAGAAAAGCGCACTGTCACTACTTCGCGAGTGAGATTCGAACCTGCGACATCATACACCATACGGTAAAGAAAGCGGCCGCTCGCCCACTGCGCCAAACAGAGCTACTTGTGAACCTCTAAAATGTTGAACGCTTACTGAACGACGGTGTTAGGTTTATTTTCGTTACGGAATTTCTTGATTCGGTCGCCACGCTCAAACTGTTTGTCCTAGTTCAAAGCCCGCGATAAAAGCTATGCAATAGCTTAATAAGTTTTGTGCGAACGCGACATTAAAACATTTTACTGAATAAACTTAATGTATATAAATTATGTGTCACGTTGTTTGTCCGCGATGGACTCCTAAACTACTTAGCCGATTTTGATCAAACTTCGTAACTACCTGTAATTTGGTCCAACTTGAAAGATAGGATAGTTTATTTTTATTAGGATAGTTTTTTGTTGTTTTAAGAATATAGATAAGCTGGCGGTACGAATTTCGCCGGATCAGCTAGTTTAATAATAGGTCTTTACCTATGAAATTGCCGATTTGTATGCAATAAGTGAAAGTACTTATTTTTTCAAACTTTTTTATTTCTGTTATTCGAAGTAATCACCCATGCAATCGACGCATCTTTGCCAACGCATTGGCAGTTTATTGATGCCCTTCTTGTAAAAATCAGCTGGACGGGTGGCAACAAACTCTTCAAAGCCATTTTGTACTGCCTCTCGGGAATTGAATTTTTTACCCACTAAAAAGTTGTCTAAATTTTGGAAAAAGTAATAGTCGGTAGGTGCAAGGTCTGGTGAGTATGGCGGATGAGGGAGAGCTTCCAACCCCAGCTCTTGCAGCTTGGAGACTGTCTGTTGCGCAGTATGGGGTCGCGCGTTGTCGTGAAGGAGCAGTTTGGACGACCGATTGACCAAAGCTGGTTGCAGATGTGCAAGCTTCTCCATCATTCTCTCCAGTTCTTCACAGTACACATCTGCATTAATGCTCATGCCGTTTTGTAAAAAGCTGTGGTGAATCACACCCGCACTAGACCACCAAACAGTGACCATCGCCTTTTTAGGGGTCATTTTTGGTTTAGGGCATTGCTTTGGTGCTGAACCAGGGTCTAACCAACTTACTGAGCGCTTTCGATTGTCGAACAGAATCCATTTTTCGTCGCACGTAACAATTCGTTTCAAAATTCCTTCATTTCTTTGCACGTTGAGCAGCGCAAGGCAGGTCTCGACGCGTACGTTGCGCTGGCGATCGTTAAGGTCGTGGGGCACCCATCTATCAAGCTTTTTTACCTTGCCAATTTGTCGCAAATGGATCAATATTGTTTTGATGCTTACATCAAAAGCTGCTGCTAGCTCAGCTGTAGATTGAGTTTCGTCAGCTTCCACAATCGCCTTTAATTCATTATTGTTAACCAAAGTCTCCGGACGACCACGAGCTTCATTTTTCAAGTCAAAATTTCCAGAACGGAACCGGGAAAACCAATAAAGGGTTGTGCGATCGTTTGTACAGTTCTCTGCGTAAACGTTTTTGATGTTACGGGCCGTTTGTGTCGCGTTGGTGCCACGACGGAACTCATATTCCATAATTACACGAATTTTTAAAGTATCCATTATGACGAAAAATGTTCAAATGTAATGAAAATACAACGCTAATCAAAAAACAAAAGACTGAGTTTGTAAATAGAATGTCATGGTTTTAAAACAAAATTAATTTGAATTTAGAATACAGAGCCATTACAAACTTTTTTTTATTTGAAATGACCAGTACTGAAGAAAGGCAATTTCATAGGTAAAGACCTAATATAAAAAAATATTTTTAAGAAACCGACTTCAAACGCCCACGTCACTACAAATTATTGATAAAAAAAAATTTATTGATGATTCTTTAATAAGCGCCCCACCGATTTAGATAAGATTTAAATGGGACAGTCTGGGAAGTATACCCTTTCAATCAAAAAAAGATTTATCCAAATCAATTCAGACGGTTAATAACTTTCATATTCTAACGCAATTCAAACGCTATCCTTATTCCCTACTAATATAAATTAGCTAGCAATCCGCCCCGGCTTCGCACGAGTGCAATTTACTACGGAAGAAATTGAGAGTTCCATACAAAAATACCATACAAAACGACTTTTCCTGTGAAATTTACATGAATATCTATTCATTCATACAAACCTTGACGTTCTTCCCGCTTTGATATTGAAAACGTGCTAACATGTGAAAAACTTAAGAATGTCGTAAGCGCCAGGCTCCGACCGTTGTTTACGCGTTTTTCGGGAACTTTTTTTTTTATTTTTTTAAAAAGAATATCAGGCAAGTTGAAGTTGACTAATATTCTCCTCTCCCCTCCAAATAAGCGGAAAACTTGTGTTAGGAGTGGGCAGGACAATAGTGCAACGGGTGGGGTTTGAACCTGCGACCTTTCAGTTTTCAGTCCGCACCTTTAACCGTTGGGCTATTCAGGCTTAATTTTATTTATTAGGTTTTCTTTATTAATTAGGTTATTTTATTAATTAGGTTTTCCGCGATTTGTTTACCTTACGACACTATACGAAAGACAGCGGAAAAATTCTACTAATAGGGTAAAACCGGGATAGAAGCCCCACTTTTTTAAATAACTTTATATTTCTTAGTAAAAAACGCAAAATACTATAATTTTAAAACGGATAAGTACTTCGGCGTATTATATTCAAATTTATGTAAGTAAATAAACATTATCTTCGATATTTCCAGAGTATTGGCGATTTTTACGGACCTCTAAATTTTGGGTCAAACTATCCCATATAGGGGATAGTTGCCTAATCCATATAAATAACATTTAAGATAGATGCCCCGCAGAGAAAGAGGAAATTTACCTCGCAAAAACTTTGATCGCACCTTGCCTCTCTATGCAATCGCACTGAGACATGCAGCACGGCCAACTTAGTGGTAGTGGTAGATTCTCTCGATAAATAAAATAACTTGTGATTCTTCCGGGAAACTAGAGTAATTACAATCGAGGCAACTATACCACTGGGGCAACTATCCTGGTTTTACCCTAATATTATATCCTACTAATATTATAAATACGAAAGTTTGTGAGGGTGAATGGATGAATGGATGGATGCTTATTACTCTTTCACGCAAAAAGCAACTGCTGAGTTTCTTGCCGACTCTTCTCAGCAGAATCAGCTTTCCGAACCGGTGGTAGAATCACGACTTGTCATAAGTTCCAAAATTTGGCCTACATTAAATAAATGATTTTGAATTTGAATTTGAATTTGAAAAACTACTAGATGCATTTTGATGAAACTTGAATATGACGTCATCAAGTCAGCTGCACATTTATAATGTGACCAGTAAAAGGACCAGTAGGGTGCGCGCCACGAGAAAGTTTTGTCTACCCATAGTCTACCCATCGTTTTCTCGTGATATCGCGAGAAAACGGGTACAAATTCTCAGAAATTCACACGTAAATGAGTAGACAAAATTTTCCCGTGGTGTGTATGCTAGCCCTCCGAGGCACGGAGAAAGCGACCAAGCGTGTGACCAAGCGCATTTTTTCCCAGACTAGTCTCTCTGCAAATATCAATAAATAATGGTGCCTATACGAGTACATTTTTGATGCCTTTTATTTCTCTCAGTCATTTCACATTCGATTTGTATGAAATACGACTCAGTGTTGTATCCGTCCACAGTATTATAATCACGGCTGTAAATCTCATTAAATCGACGCCATTGATATACGTAATACAAGATACTTAATAAGTTTTTTGCAGTACATAGGTACAGTTATAAACAACATAAAAATTTGTCAGATGAATTGAGATTACCTATAAAAGTTTGCATTTAACGTACCTAATTCAAGATTACAATGCAAATGTATGTTATCTTTTCGCAAGTGCTATTCAATTGAAATGTTATTCTTAGGGATAAGTATGCAAAAGTTATAATTATTTTATAACTAGTTTCCTTATAACGGGGGTTTATTGGAAAAGAAATGATTTTATTAAAATCACTTGCTGTGAATACTTTGACAGCAAGTGATTTACATGAAATTAAAAAATTATGTCATTGACAGTTCCAAATAATAACATTATGTCTTAATCTTAGGTTCATCTATTTACTTATCCATGTTGGGTAAATAAAAAAGGTGTTAAAAAAAACAATGTAAAAAAATAATAAAGTATTGATTACCATCTATTCATCTATCAAGTCATCACGATTCACTTTGCCATTTTCCAATTTGCCAGCTTTTACGTAGAACAAATTAAACAATTGAATCAATAAATAAGAAATATACCTAATTATAATCTTCTATATAAATAAAAATGAATGTTGGTAAGCGCATAACTCAAGAATGGATGGACCAATTCGGTTAATTTATTTTTTTGTGTGTTCCTTAAAGTCCACGGAAGGTTTTAATAAAAATAAAAAAATAAAAACAAACAAAAATATTTTAATTTTTACTTTTAACTTTTGACAGAACGAAGTCTGTCCGGGCAGCTAGTTAATAATAATAATCAATGATCCTAAATTTTTTTTTTCTTTTTTAAATGAATATGAGCCAAATTGAAGTTGACTAATATTCTCCTCTCCCCTCCAAATAAGCGGAAAGCTTGTGTTAGGAGTGGGTACGACAATAGTGCAACGGGTGGGATTCGAACCTGCGACCTTTCAGTTTTCAGTCCGCACCTTAAACCGTTGGGCTATTGAGGCTTAAAATTACAGACGGATTGCTGGAACCATCCACATGAAGTCGGCGCGGTGTTTTTGCCGGAGCCAAAGGAACAGAGGCGTCGAAAGTGTACCAATCTTTGATTCCTTATATCAATGTATTGGAGCAATTATTTTTAATAACACTTATCTCAAACCCATAAGTGCTTCTATGTATTTATGATTTCCGTTCTGCGCTAGAGTCGTTACAATTCTATTTATTTGGTTTTTTTTTACTCGATCTGAGAAGTGAGTGGCAACTACGGTCCGCATCGTCTCATATCCATTTGGGAAAGTTTCTCCCTGACGAGTGACAATAATCTAAATAGGTATATAAAAGGAAAAGGTGACTGACTGACTGACTGACTCAAATTCAAATTCAAAATTATTTATTTCATGTAGGCCAACCTGTGGCTCTTATGACACGTCAAGATTCTACCACCGGTTCAGAAAGCGGATTCTGCTGAGAAGAGCCGGCAAGAAACTCAGCAGTTGCTCTTTTCAAAATAATCATTTTACAATATTAATAAGTAGCTATTACATTGTAATAAGTTTTTATACTATCTTGTGGGCAGCTGGATGGCAAGCTGATTTAACCCGTGCATCTTTGTTAGAATAGAATATGACATTTCCACAAAACGTACTACAATTCAATGACTGACTGATCTATCAACGTGCAGCTCAAAGTACTGGACGGACCGGGCTGAATTTTGGCATACAGATAGCTATTATGATGTAGGCATCCGCTTAGAAAGGATTTTTGAAAATTCAACCCCTAAGGGGGTAAAATAGGGGTTTGAAAAATCGAACTTAACGTGAACGAAACCGCGGGCAAAGGCTAGTACATTATATATGCAGCTGCAGATGCAGCTGACCGAGAGCTATGGAAGTTCATGCAAGAGACCTTTGGTCAGTAGTGGATCTTTATTGAGAAGAATTTTATAAGGAAGAACAAGAGTTAAACAAACGAAGTTCGACCCTATGTCACCCTTTAACAATATTCATGCCATAGATTTACGATTGGTAGCTTCTTCTTTTTCTTCTTCTTTATCAACCTATAGACGTCCACTGCTGGACAAAGGTCTCCTGTCTTGCGCCGCTTGAATCCAGCGGCTCCCTGCGACTCGTTTGATGTCATCGGTCCACCTGGTGGGGGTCTGCCAACATTGCGTTTCCCGGTGCGGGGTCGCCACTCCAACACCTTGGGACCTCAACGACCATCAGCTCTTCGAACTATGTGGCCCACACGTTTCCACTTCAGTTTCGTGACTAAAAACTACTACCACTATTTAAAATTCCTGATAAAAATTGTGAACATTATAATTTTTACAATAGCAAAGTGAAGCTTTTATGAAGACAAAGACTTGCATTGTTGAAAAGTATAAATTCCCTTGACGTACTTTGTTGACGTACAAGAAATTGTTTTGATATCAGGCTTTTAACGCAATGGCACCGATAAAATATAATAAGTACTTCTTCTTGTGTTCAGTGAAAGTGCTCGCCTAGAGAAATTATTTTAAAGGTAAAGGTGTTTGTTGGTTTGTCCTTCAATCACGCAGCAGCGGAGCAATGCGGAGTGGATGTGATTTTTTGGGTGGGTATAGTTGAGGACTTGGAGAGTGGGGCTATCTTTTTAATGGAATCGTGTTTGTAACTAATTATTTCAACTTGATTTTAATAAAAAATCGGCCAAGTGCGAGTCGGGCCCCGCTCTTTTAGGGTTCCGTTAAAAAAATTAAATTAAAATATTTTCATGTACCCATGGAAATATTTTAATTTAATTTTTTTAATTTAATTTAATTTTTATTATTTGTTGTTATAGCGGCAATAGAAATACATAATATGTGAAAATTTCATCTGTCTATCTATTACGGTTTACGAGATACAGCCCGCTGACAGACGGACGGACGGACGGACGGACGGACGGCGGAGGCTTAGTAATAGGGTCCCGTTGGTACCCTTTGGGTACGGAACCCTAAAAAATAAAAAAAAATGACAATATTTAACACAAACCAGCAATGTACGATACGCGCGCGATCAGCTGTTTATCAAAGTTCAAAGCACCGCACACTGGTAAGTATCGGCGTTCGTATTATACATTGCGTGCTCAATAATAACAATATTGGTAACCCATAATTTCCGAGAGTAGTGGCATTTGTAATTTCATTAATATAATTTCATTGAGTGCTACGCGAAATAACGCATTTTTTATTTTTTAACCTACTTCAAAAAAAGGAGGAGGTTATCAATTCGTCTGAATCTTTTTTTTATGTATGTTCACCGATTACTTGAATACGCCTGAACCGATTTGGAAAATTCTTTTTTTTTTTGAAAGGGTATTACTTCCCAGGTGGTCCCATATAAATTTTATCGAAATCGGTCAAGCGGTTTTTAAAATATCAACAATAATTTATTTATTTTATATAGTCTTTGTGTAATGTAGTAAAGCGGGAGTTTGAAGTCGGTTGTTTAAAAAGATTTTTTTTTATATTAAATTATTTCTTGTAGGGGGTCAGGGACCCTCGCGAGGGTCAAAGACATCTAGCTCCCTTACACTCTCTATAAATTGGAATACTTACTTTGTACATTTTTGTCATGTGTGGTGTACAATAAACCTTTTATTAATTGATTCATAAATTTATTCATAATCCAAAAATATTTGTGTGAAATGAGGAAAAAAAATTAAACACCTCGAAAATTGCTATGGGAAAAATAAATTAGCAGTAAAAATGTTCCCCCGGTAAACACTATAAATTCGGCCGCACGTTATAGGCCGTGCGAAATCTGTATTTATGTAGGGTAGGTACCTAAGGAAAAAATAAAGTTACAGAATAAAATAGCGTAAAGGAATAATACTCCCTAATTACTCGTTCCGAACACGTATCCAGTAGAAAGTATTAGGTGGTTGTATTTCACCAGCAATGATTGTAGCGTTTGACAATTATTGTGGCTATTGTGCGCACCTAAAGGGTCACCACGAAATGAAATAGAAAAAAAATTAAGTGGCACTCGTGGACTGCCGCGGTATAGCTATTGCATAGAATTTTTATCAACTTATGCAATTATAATATTAATGCAATATTTTTTTTGCATAATAAAATTATTTAAAAAAAATATTAAAAAACAAACAAACAAGAAAAGCGCACTGTCACTACTTCGCGAGTGAGATTCGAACCTGCGACATCATACACCATACGGTAAAGAAAGCGGCCGCTCGCCCACTGCGCCAAAGAGAGCTACTTATGAACTTCTAAAATGTTGAACGATTACTGAACGACGGTGTTAGGTTTATTTTCGTTACGGAATTTCTTGATTCGGTCGCCGCGCTCAAACTGTTTGTCCTTGTTCAAAGCCCGCGATAAAAGCTATGCAATAGCTTAATAACGTTACAGAATAAAATAGCGTTACGGAATAATACTCCCTTATTACTCGTTCCGAACACGTATCCAGTGGCAAGTATTAGGTGGTTGTATTTCACCAGCAATGATTGTAGTTTGACATTTATAGTGGCTATTGTGCGCACCTAAAGGGTCACCACGAAATGAAATAGAAAAAATATTGTTGTAACTTTTCTAATAACTAGTAGGTATCTATGTATCTAAACTCCTAATAACATAATATTATGATTAGAATAAAATAGAATAGAATAGAAATATTTTTTATTCAAATAAACTTTTTACTAGTGCTTTTGAATCGTCTGGCTCTACCACTGGTTCGGAATGCACTAAATGCCGAGAAGAACCAGCAAGAAACTCAGCGGTTGTTCTTTCAAAACCAATTTACAATACAGTAAATACTATGCTTTATATGCAGTGTTTCTACAATGAGGGAAGTTCCAAAAATGCTTACGTAGGTACTTACATATATTACTACCTAAGGACTTACTTATTCATATCAATGTCATATTATTACTTCATAATAGGTATTACTCATGGGTGCTATTAGGTAGTGATAAGAAAATATTAAATTAGGATAAATAATTATTATTATTATTACATTATCTTGTAGGCAGCAGTTATGAATCAGATTAAAAGGTGGAATAAATCCAGCTTATTCAAGATTTTAAAAATAAAGTAGATTCGGTAAGTACAAAACATCTTATTATGTTTACTACAAGTAAAGTTGCAAAATATAATCATCTTCTTAATTATAATTTCTAATCTCGGTTTATCTAACTCGTTGATTAAGCAATGATCTCGAATGAGATCAGAAAATACACTGCAACTAAGACTTGCCAACAGTAAGTAGATGAACTAATTTAATTGAGACAATCCCTGGATGTGGTTATGCAAGAGCGAATAGTTTCAATTCATTAGGTAAAATTAAATTTAAAATAGTTCTATGTTCTTTTAAAAAAGTTTTTTTTAACGATGTTCTTTTCGGCTTTTGATCAGAGTTCTACATAATATTATATTTTGTGAATATTATGAACTTTTGATTAATTCAGGAGTGATAAGGCTCTCAAGGATACTGAGACAGACAGACAGACAGACAGACGGACGGACAATTGCAAAATTCACCCAAGTAGACTCGGAGATCTCACTTCGTTTGGTCAATAATATTGATTAGCTTGGAACTTAGACGGTCATAGGCAAAGAGTGGACTGCAAAATAATAGAAGGAGAGCTCGCTTCGCTCGGTCAGTTTTTATTATTATTCACGCGACTTTGCATAAAGGTGTTCCAACTTCATTTGCATCGGGATAATGTATGGCCAAAGTTAAAATCCCTTCTAAGTGAAGGGTAAATTCTTAAAGGCCGCACCTCTACGCTCCTTTTATATAGGCTTAAACATTCAGAATGTTCTAGTACACTTGAGGACATAAAATGCGCCAACCTATTGCTATTTTAATAAAATCCCTTGGAAACTTTTTGATTTTCCAGGATAAAGAGTAGTACATATCCACCTCAGGGATGCTGTTTTTGAAATAATTTGAGAAATTAATAATTTTTTCTGCGGGTAAAATCAAAATATTAATAAAATTAAATACAACATTGCAAGAAAGAACACGTTAAGTATCTCTTTAAACAAAAATTTGAAGGCCGATATCTTTTTTTATATTCATGACTAAAGCCTTTTACCGCGGCTTCGCTCACGTTAAGTTCGATTTTTCAATCACCTTAGGGGTTGAAATTTCAAAAAGCCTTTCTTAGCCTACGTCATAATAGCTATCTGTATGCCAAATGTTTCAGCCCAATCCGTCCAATAGTTTGACCTGAGCGTTGATAGATTATACAGGGTGGAAAAAAATTATGGGCCCTGGAGGGGAACTACCTTAAATCCTTAAGTTAGATCATTTTACTTAAAGGAAACATTCCCTTATTTTTAAAATGAAACAAAACGGCATTCAAAGTTTTTCAAAAATTCGCTTGTCTCACCCGGGAATCGAACCAGCTAAAAATTCAAAAAATGAACACCCGCTATTTTATTGCACTAATCGATACAGTCGTTGTTAAAGATAAAATGTCTCCAAGAAATATTATGTCTTACACTCGTCTGTCGTACAAGATATCCATAAAATCGAATATTTAGTATACAAGTTCTTTAGTCAAAATTACCTAGAACTGTTCACTTTTAACAAGTAAAAGACACGTTAGGTATAATTTTCTAATAACTTTAACATCCAAAGACATTGTATGAAGTACAATACAAGTACAGTAGTCGATAAAATAGCGGGTGTTTATTTTTTTAATTTTTAGCTGGTTCGATGGTTCGAAAAGGGCAACATGGCGTTAATTTTGACAATGACACGTACGTTAGTACGAGTCATGATGACATTTGACATAAAATTAACCACAATTGACAGCAATTGACATTTGAAATACCAGCAATTGACGCTTGACAATTGAAATGACATACAAACAAACAATACAAAAATAGACACCAAAAACAGATGGATGCACTCCGGGAGTTGCCATTCTACAGATGTACCCAATTATCAGTTTTATATTTGTACCTCTTATTCACTGTAATACTACAAAAAAGCATATTTTATTTCAATTTCAATGGTTTAATACTATTTTTGGGTATAGCGTTCAAGTACCTGGCCCAAGATGAAACAACCCCTTTGCGAATAAATTACAAATTTAATCTGTATTTCCTTTATTTCTTGATGGATTTCAAACATTTTTGCACTAATGTAAATGAAGCCCATCAGTCTCCATTGATATTATCTAGTTCACACTTGTGAGGCTGTTTGTTCTCTGTGGCCTGTTTTGAATTTGCCGCGTGCGTCGGTGGCATTGGGGCTCTCGGTAGAGAGTAGTATGTTCCTTGCATTGGGGGTTGAAGGTTGTTGGACTGGTGAAAGTGAATGCCTAATTGGGATTTAAAATAATGTGTGCTTTATTTGTTGTTTTTCTTTGCAGGTGAGTTTGTGATTGATTGTTAAAACCTGGTATGTAAATAATAAGATTATAGACAAATTTTGTAATAAGAGTTCGTTCTTTGCAGAGCCACACAAATTAGTTTTTATTCCACACCGAATGCAAAAATAAAAAAATTGTACAACTACATTATACTAATATATTAATTAGTCTTGATATGTATACTGCAACGGCGCGGGCGTATTTATTATGGTCCAAGATCCCAGTGCCGCCAGACCTAAGTTATTTTCTCAGCAATTATTTGTGTACGATAGAGTACTGTTCGAATGTCCTTTCAGCATATGCGTACCAGCTAGATTGTGCCGACGGCCAATTTCCAGATACCAGGTGCTAAAGGTAGGTAAAAACTAGAATAACTTATCTTAAATTCTCAGGGCTGATTTTCATATATGTTTTAAAGAATATTGTAAAAATTAATAAATTTATACTGCCAGACGCTTACCGCCGGCGGTTACTTTAGCCAGACGCTTTTAAGCTCCCAAAAAAATATATAATTTAAGTTAACTTAAATCCTAATAATATTATAAAGGCGAAAGATTGTGTGTATGTTTGTTCCTCTTTCACGCAAAAACTACTGGATGGATTTGGCTGAAATTTGGAAAAGAGATAGATTATACCCTGGAATAACACATAGGCTATAAATTATCCCGGAAAAATCCAAGGTTCCCGCGGGATTTTGAAAAACCACAGATAGATGGCGCTGATTGTACTTAAATCACGCTTACATTATCCGCAGCATCGATTTTTTCATCGGGATTCGGGTTTTTTTAAATCCTGCAAGCAAGCATGCAAGAAATCAAGCAAGCAAACAAGCAAGCAAGCTACGGTTTCAAAAAAACCTTAGCAAGCATCAGTTGTTTAAATTTCAAGCACAAGTGACTGCATATCCTAACGCTTACGAACGTCAAAAATTGACATTGTTACATAAAATTTAATTATTATCTATCTATACTTATATTAAAACTGTAACTGTTACTGTTCCTACAAACACTTCCCGCGGGATATTAGTGTGCTACTTTTCACATATTTATCCTTCAATTGTGGGCCAACGGAGTTACAGATTGACGTGGTTTATTGGATAGGCATAGTTGAGGACTTGAAAAGTGACAAAGGCTACTTTTAATCCCGGGAAACAAATAATTCCCGCGGGATATTTGTACGCTACTTTTCACATATTTATCCTTCATTTATGCGCCAACGGAGGTATATGTAGATTGAAGTGTTTTTCCTAGCACTGGTAAAGTTAAGGGCCTGAAAAGTGACAAAGACTACTTTTTATCCCGGTAAAACAAACGGTTCCTGCGGGATATTAGTATGCCTCTTCACATATTTATCCTTCAATTATGTGCCAAGGGAGTTACATATTGAAGGGGTTTTTTGGATAGGCATAGTTGAGGACCGGAAAAGTAACAACAGCTACTTTTTATCCCGGGAAAACAAACAGTTCCCACGGGATATTCGTATGCTACTTTTCACATATTTATCTTTAAATTATGCGCCAACGGAGTTATAGATTGAAGTGGTTTTTAGCACAGGTAAAGTTAAGGGCCTGAAAAGTGACAAAGGCTACTTTTTATCCTATTTATCCTTAAATTATGCGCCAATTTAATACTCAAAGGCCAATATGCATGCATTCATGCATACATGTATGTATGTATGTATGTATGTATGTATGCATGTATGTATGCATGCATGTATATATGTATGTATGCATGCATGAGTGCATGTATGTATGTATGTATGTATGCATGAATGCATGTATGTATATATGTATCCATGCATGTATGTATGTGTGTATGCATGCATGTATGTACGTGTATATGCATGTACGTATTTATGTTTTTATCCTCCTGCTACTAACTTTAACTACATTAACTATATCCTATGCTACTTATACCACTAATATTATTAATGTGAAAGTTTGTGAGGATGGATGTATGCATAGATGTACTTAGTATACGGATGGATGGATGGATGGGATGTATGGATGGATGTATGTTCTCTGAGATAGGGGTTGAACTATTTTGACTGTTTTACTCCATAACTTCTTCAAATTTAAACTAATTTTTATTCTTATTTTAACCGACTTCAAAAAAGGAGGACGATCTCAATTCAGCGGAATCTTTTTTATGTATGTTCACCGATTACTCTAAGACGCCTGAACTATTTGGAAAATTCTTTTTATGTTTCAAAAGGTATACTTCCCAGGTCCTACCTACTACAACAACAGCTACTTCTACAACTACTACAACTACTTCTACAACTACTACTACTATAACTAGTGGTTCGCCCCGAACTGAGACCTCGCGGTAACGGTTTCCCATAATTACTTATTCATTCAATAGATACATGACGATTAAAATTGACATTATTATTATGCCCGTTTTCACCAACCATACCTAAATCATCCCCTTTGTAGAAGTCTCTTTACGTAGGTAGCCCCTAAATACAATCCTAACATCCCATATGTAATTTTCACCTTTAGTTGTCCCGTAGAAGTTTGTAATAACAAAGTTGACAGAAAGTGTCAACTAACTTAACATATGTAGCCCGTAAAGGTTAGGGAACTGTTATAGTGAAATCCTCAAGGCCTCAATCAAACTTAGGTATAGTTTTTTGGAACATTCAAATTAAATTACTTGTACACAGCGTCAACTATCGACACGATCAGAAAACATGTAAAAACAAACTGCAACGTGAAGTTTTATTGATGTTTGCTAAATGACTAAATAATAATTTTAATTGAATATATTATGTTACATATAAGCTGCATTTGCTATATGAGATGAGAGCGCCATCTATTGACATCATTGTGAAGTTCTGTTGTTGCTGCTCATTAAAAGTTAAATAATTTAGTTTCCTTATTACATTTATCTAATTTTAGTATTTGTTGTTCAAGTACATGATATTACGCTAAAATTATAAAACTTTCAAGCCCCAGCTCTCAATGGTTATTCCGTTGTGAGGTCAAATATAATCTCCACTTTGAAAGCCCCCCATTTCGTCAATTTTAGGAAAAAAATTAAAAAAAAAAATACTTTTGTACTCTGTTCCAAATTATCTTTAAAATGACGTACTGTAACCCTATGAAAAGCAAAAAATTTTTTTTTTCTTCGCTTTCGCTTCTATGAGAGCCCCCCTGAAATAAAGATTTTTATAACTTTTTAAGCCATTTTCGGCTGGAGGCCATCGGTTTACATATTATATCTAAAATTGAAGTAATTACGTTCAGTAATTCAGAAGTTATAAGGCTCTGACAGACGGACGGACGGACGGACGGACGGACAAGTGCAAATTCACTCAAGTAGACTCAAAGACCTTCGCTTCGCTCGGTCGACTACTACAACTACAACTTTTATGGGACCATCACGCAAAGTTTCTGTGTAGATTAAAAAAAATTCAGGCAAGGAGATATTGATATTTATAGGTTAAAAAACACAGTACTTTTTTGATCCTTTTTTGAAAATCAGTTAAAAAGTAGCCTATGCTAGGCTTATACCATCAGCTATCTGTCATTGGAAGTCCCGTCAAAATCAGTCCAGCCGTTCACGCGTGATGTTTCTACCACGGGATAAAGAGAATATACATTTTTATTTATATACGATAATAATTACATTTTTTGTTTAAATCCGAATGCGTCCTATGTTCCTGTGAGTAACGTTATTCACCGGAATTCCTGTGAGCTACGTACGATTATTTTGACTTTTAGCCGGTCCAACATCATTGGAATAAAAATAAAATCCTTACTAATATTATAAATGCGAGTGTGTTTGTTTGTAGGTTTGTTGGTTTGTCCTTCATCACGCCGCAACGGGGCTACGGATCAACGTGATTTTTTGCATGGGTATTGAGGTTCTGGAGAGTGACATAGGCTACTTTTTATCCCGGAAAATTAAAAAGAGTTCCCCGAGAGATTTAAAAAACTAAATCCACGCGGACGAAGTTGCGGGCATCGGCTAGTTATATATATTTTTGGGAGCTTCAAAGCGTCTGGCTAAAGTAACCGCCGGCGGTAAGCGTCTGGCAGTATTAATTTATTAATTTTTACAATATTCTTTAAAACATATATGAAAATCAGCCCTGAGAATTTAAGATAAGTTATTCTAGTTTTTACCTACCTTTAGCACCTGGTATCTGGAAATTGGCCGTCGGCACAATCTAGCTGGTACGCATATACTGAAAGGACATTCGAACAGTACTCTATCGTACACAAATAATTGCTGAGAAAATAACTTAGGTCTGGCGGCACTGGGATCTTGCTCTATTAAGATTTGGATAAAAGAGTAAAAAGTATAAAATGAAATGTGGGTGTGCCTTATACTTTGTCCCTCAGTGTACCAGTCAGATATTATCAGTAACTGGGATATTCAAAGAGATTGCAAATAGAGATTCTACGTGACGTACTATTTACGTTTGGTTTTGGTCTAGGTTCCAGAGTAGTAATCACTTCTAGTTTCACTATACTTCGTTCAACTAGAATTACTAGATGTATATTTTTGAGTAAAATCTGACGAATTTGACTTAAACTAGAAAATATTTTCTGATGGAACGAATGTCAGGTTGCTTTTTTGAAGTGAAAACTTCTTTAGGCACGTTGAGCAAAGCTTTAGCCGCGTTTGGGTGAGCAAAAAACATGGATTTTGCGAAATCGTCACCGTCACCATCGTCACCTGGAGATGTCGCAGGTTCGAGTCTCACTCACGAAACGTGACAGTGCGCTTTTTTTTAATTATTTTAAATTTATTTATTGGAACGTAAGTTCCTTATCGCGCGGTACGGAAGGGGGCTAGACGGAAAAAATTAAGGAACCGGACACTCGACATAATTTTGAAACCGACACTTTTTTGTTGAATGTGAATTTTGCATTGTATTCGGTATTTTCGCGATACAACATTAGGTCTCGGTAGCCTAGTGGCTCCGGCAGTCGCCTAAAAGTTCAACGTCGATGGTTCGAATCCCAGCTCGACAGACTGAATTTTCTATTTTCAATTTTATTTTAAATAATTTCTGCACATGGAATTTTTCCCTAATTTTTTATAACTTATAAAAAATTATTATATATTATAAACTAAGTTATAAAAAATTAGGGAAAGGTTCCACATGTAGAAATTGTTTAAAATAAAATTGAAAATGGAAAATTCGGTCTGTCGAGCTGGGATTCGAACCCCATCGACTTTGAACTGTTATGCGACTGCCGGAGCCACTAGACACAATGTTGTATCGCGAAAATACCGAACACAATGTAATCGAAAGGAACTACGTTCCATCCGGGTGTCCCTTGACACCTCTCAAGTTTTTTTTTTATTTTTTTATTTGTTTTTAATTATTAGCAAATCTAATTTTCACTTCTATCGGCAATCCCTATGACTGCCAATTTTTTCCTTGCTGTTTGTATGTTGTTGGTTTTTTATACCTACCCAGTATTTTTTTTTTATAATGATCGAGGAGCCGCTAAGACTGAAAGCCCTGTCATGCGGAATCTTTTTTATCCTACTTCCTAACCCTAATCCTAATAATCCTAATACTAATTCCTATTCCTACTATACTATTTCTAATCCCACTTCCTACTAATATTATAAATGCGAAAGTTTGTGAGGATGTATGGATGGATGGATGTTTGGATGGATGTTTGTTACTCTTTCACACCGCAACGAATGAACCGATTTGGATGAAATTTGGGATCGAGTTAGCTCATACCCAGGATAAACACATATGGGTTAGGACCAAATTTTTGACGGATTCAGATAGACTGTGGTGTCCGGTTCATAAGTGATCAAACTTAGCGTACTTTACATGCTTTAAAACAATGTTGGACATTTTTAAATGTTATCTATATGTATTGTTAACAGTCTCACTAATCGAGTAACTAAAATTAAAGCTTAATTTTCTAAAAAAAATGCAAAACCAAGCTCGGTGTCTTTTTACGCCATACAAACTACGCATGTCCTTGTTTGACTACCTATGAATATTATTGTCGCTGTTTTTTTTTAACGTAAGCTACCGTTTATCTTTTAATATTATTAGAGCCTTATAAACACCAGCTATCATTTTTATAAGCATTAGCAAAATAAACATTGTTATTCTAGTTTTTACAAGTAATAATATAAACGTCCCAAATTTTTTTCCGTTGTAATACTCCTGTTGTGCGACACCATAATTTCGGAACTAAAAAACCTATTGTGGAATTTACTTTATTATTTAGTGGTACAACATCGGTTTCAAGTGCTGGCAACAAAATCAGGATCAACCGCCATGTTGTTTAATTGTCATTACGCATTTTGTGTGCGCCATCAGCACGTGTCGTTAAGATTTCCGGACTTAAAGTGAGTAAATTATTAATATTTTTTATGATTTTCTAGATATAGAATGATATTTATAAAGCCTCTTTAACTTCTTTGTCGAAAGGCATGTCGAAATTTTCGATTCTTGGTTAAATTAGTGAATTGTTACAACTTTTAGGTTACGTCGTGAATAAATTTTATTCCGTTGTGAGATTTGTGACACGAAACTGTGCGACGTGTCACAAGGGAAATTTCTAAAGCTATGTTTACAATAATTCAACTCCATTTAGCTACCTACGAATATGATTCGAATTATTGCTTAAATATTAATACATTATTTTTACCTTACTATGCCGAATCTCAAAAGGAAGGTAATGGTTTTAAAGGGTTCCGTACCAAAATGGTACAAAAGGAACCCTTATAGTTTCGCCATGTCTGTCTGTCAGTCTGTCTGTCCGTCCATCCGTCCGTCCGCGGGCTAGAGCCGAGATCGTTAGTACTAGGAAGCTGTAACTTTGCACGCCGCATTCTAGCATAACGCTACCGTTTTGGTGTTTTTTTGCCTTAGGAGTAAGTTAGATTTGAAGTCATTCTGATTGAGGCTTTTTCTCGGTCCCTTTTGTTAGCTAACACGTTTGTCCAAGTTTTTTTGCAGACCTTGTTTCTTTTTTTTTCAGATGCCTTTATCATCGGCAGAAAGATGTCGCAAGTACCGAGAAAAACTAAAACAAGAAAATCCAGAAAAATTTGAAGAGATGAAAAAGAAAAACTTGGAAAGAACCAAAGCTAATAAAAGAAAAATAAGCGATATGAGCGAAAATGAAAAACAAGACTTAAGAAAAAAATGGAGGGAAGCTAAACGTAAAAACCACAATGAAAATAGATCACTGGTAAACGAAACTGAAAGAGCACGACGTCGTTATCGTAGCCAAGTAGGAAGAGAAAATAAGATACTAAAAGAAAAACTTGAGATTCTGCGGCGAAAAAATGTCAATTTGAGAAAAATATTAACACGCTCACGAAACTATATAAATACACTGACTGTTGAGGTGGCCAGTCTTAAATCACACAAGGATACTTATAGCACTATTATAAATCATCCACATTCAGTTGAAATCCATTATCCAAATGAACTAACACCTAATACTAAATCTAATATTTTCATTGAGAAAGAACTTCCAGATATTTCAGAGGAAGCTAAAGAGAGAGTTAAGCAAAGACTTTTACAGCAGAATGTTCTTGAAGAGTCCTTAAAAGAAACTTATAAACTTAGTAAATCATTCCAAGAAAGAAAAATTTTGAAGAAGCTCACAGAAACTGAAATAAGCAAGAAATATAACATGAAAACAAACCTGGCAAATTTTTTAGGGATAAAGTGTGGAGTTAAAAGGTACTACAATATTAAAAAAAAGAGACTAAAAACAGCATGTAATTTGAAAAAATTCTTCGAAAGAGATGACGTCAGTCGTATGACTGCAGGAAAGAAGGACTATGTGACTAGAAATAGAATACAAAAACAAAAACGGTTTTTGCTTGACACACTACTAAAATTGTATCAAAAATACAAAAATGAAGGGGGGACTGTATCCTTCACGACATTTAAACGCTACCGTCCATTTTATATAGTTCCGCCTAATTTAAGCACCCGCAATACATGTGCTTGTATTAAGCATTCGAATTTGACTTTCAAAGCTGAAGCCTTGAAGAAATTAGGCTTATTAAAAACAACACATCTTACGGATTTACTTTCTGAGATGGTGTGCGACGTTAAGTCCAAACGCTGTATGTATGCAGAATGTAGTCTGTGCCGTGACAAAGAATTTAAAATTAGCTTAACCGCTAGCCAAAATTAACAAACTGTATCATGGTATGAATTTATAAGTAAAAGTCACGAATTTGAAAAGGACGGTGAAAAAAGATTGACCAAAAGAATGGTTAAATCACAACAAACTGGCGTGCTACATAATCTTGCTGAGTTGATACAACGAGACCTCAAAAGTTTTAAAGTTCATCATTATAACATTTATCATCAGTATCTACAATATAAAGAATCAATAGAGAAACTGGAAGACAACGAGCATTCAATACAGTATTGTAACGAAGTTATTCTTCACTGTGACTTTTCGGAGAATTACGTCTGTAAAATGGCAGAAGAAGTGCAGGCCATGCACTTTGGATCTTCAAAAATACAAGTCACGTTGCATACTGGCCTAATATATATAAAAAATGAGAAACCTCTATGTTTTTGCACCGTTTCACCTTCACTAAAGCATGGTCCCGAACTCCGAAGCAATATGGGCCCATTTAAAACCAGTCATAGATTTCATAAAAGAAAAACATCCCACGGTTCGCCGCATCCACTTTTGGTCTGATGGACCTACGACGCAATATCGTCAAAAATACAATTTTTTTCTGTTTTGTGAAATAACTCGGAATGAAGGGTTCCATCAAGCGACCTGGTCCTTCTTCGAAGCGTCCCATGGCAAAGGTGCAGCCGATGGAGTTGGTGGAGTGGTGAAAAGAACATTAGACGCAAGAGTTGCCTATGGTAAAGATATTGTTGATGCAAAATCTGTATTTGAGGTATTATCACACTCCGAAATATCTGTCAAGACATTTTATGTCTCTTACCAAGACATAGAAAATATTGTAATAGCAAATCCCGAAACCATTTTACCAATACCTGCGACTATGACAATTCACCAAGTCATCGTCAAGAAAAATACCGTCAAATACAGACCTCTAAGCTGCTTCTGCAGGCGAAGTATTTGTGATTGTTTTTCTACAAAATTCACACTCTTATCAAGGAAAACAATGAAAAACAAACAAGAGTTCGTAGATTCAAGAAAAAGAATATAGATTTGGATTCGTCCTGCGAACATACGGATACGGAGATCGAATATGCCGAAAGTGATCAATCTGATTGGATCGAAGCTGAATATGATGGAGTTGCTGATAATGATGGAGAAAGGATGTTACAGACAGTAAAAGGAACAGGAAGTAAAACGAAAACGAAAGGAAACAGTGAAGTGAAAATCCTCGCCGATGTAAAGAATACGCCTGAAAACAGTAGATATTTTAATTTTAAAACATGTGGAAAGCTCACAGAAATAGGACTAAACTTTGATATAAGTTTAAGAAAAAAATCATTACCTAGTAGTCAATCGGAGAAAGAAAATCATGAAAATATATATTTAAATCCTACTCCGTCCGGTTCTGGAGTTAATTCCGCAATAAAACAAGAAGCTAATTTGGAAAATAATGATTTTTTGATAAATGACATTGTTTTAGTTAGGTACTACGTAAGAAAAATATGGAAGTACTATATAGGATTTGTTCAGAAAATTCATAACGAAGATGGTAAGACATTATTTACAATCTCCTTTCTAAAGACTGTAAAATCTCCTAGACTTAAATTCTATTTACCAAAAAAAGTTGATCTTGATGTTATTACTAGAGATTCGCTTGTTAAAACAGTAAGACTATTGCAAGATTCCAAAGATTACTATTTGGTTGATGATTTTGACGAAGTTTATTTTGTGTAGCTATCTTTCTTTTTTTAACTTTCACGATATCTCTAAAAATATGATTGATATAGTTTGCTAGGCATAGTGGGTATTGTAAATTAAAGTAATATTAATATTATGTAAACCAATGACTGATTTTAACTGATTACATTTATGACTGATTAGTTTTTTAAAAGACTTTGTTTTTTATGTTTTTAATTAAAGTGTTATGAGTTATGACATTATTACACTAGCGGCACGCTATGATGGCCGGTTTGACACATTACAATAGTGATGTGGAATGTCAATTTATTCTCGAACAAAAAACAATTAAGTTTTGTTTTTGTACCTGATTAAATAGGTTTAATAAAACAAAAATGTATATGTTTATTTAATTTATTTGAACGAACTGAATATTTGAATGAAAATGAATATACATACTTTATATGCACACAAGAAACATATGAATACAAAAGATACCAAAAAAGGTGCCACAAAAGGCCATAATTAATCAGATTCGTCCATACTACTATTTTCACTGTCGTCACTGCTATCATCACCTACATTAATAATTATATGTTCGTTTTCTATAATATTATCTATTTTCACATCTCTTTCATAATCTTCCCTTATTAATTTAACAGTTCTATTCACAACCTTTTCCCAGTCTCCTTTAGTCACATGTTCACAAGCTTCTTCTAATAATTTTAGCATTTTTTTTGTGGTAAATGGGGGTTCTGTATTGTGTCTTGCAGCATATCCCTTAATTTGAGCCCACACCAACTCAATCGCATTATACTCACAATGGTAAGGCGGTAACCGTATAACTCTGTGCCCATGTTCTAATGCTATTTCGTCAATGACGTATCGGATCTTGGTTGGTTTGTTTTCTTTTAAAAGACGTACTAATTCCGCTTTTAACATATTCATGTTTGCATCTACGCCATTTTTACGAAGCCATGCGACGATATCAGCTTTCTTTTGGGATTGGGCAGGTGGCTTGTCAATTTGCATCGAGTGGTATGGGGCGTTGTCCATAATTATAATAGATGGTTCAGGGAGGCTACACAACATTGAGGTAAACCATTCAGTAAACTTTTCTCCATTCATGTCTTCATGATAGTCTCCAGTGGTTTTTGACGCAAAAGCCATGAGAGAACCTTCGACAAACCCGTTGATGGTTCCGGCGTGACAAATTATAAGTCGCGATCCTTTTCCTACAGGAACTTTGGAAGTAGATGCTGCTGTGTCATCGTTCCAAGAACGGCCTACAGTATGGTTAGCATTAAGCCATGTTTCATCCAAGAACACAACATTTTGCCAATTTTTGATTTCTTTCACTTGCCGTAAAAAAGTATACCTTGCCATCGCTATATCAAATCTTTCCATCAATATTTTGCGTTTGTTACATTTTTTGTATCGAAATCCAATGGTCTTCAAAATCTTCGTTAAAGAACTTTCCCCACCGAAGAATAATCCAGCTTCCTTCAGTGAATGCACCAACTTTTTTCTTGTTGGATACTCCTTCTGTAAATAGTAGCCGTAAACATGTCTTCGGATAGCATCGGCATCAAAGCTATCGATGCCTACGACTGGTTTTGCTCGTTTTCTCTTTTTTGGTGTGTGAAGTTTATTTTCTTCTGTGCCAGTCTCGCCATATTTTTTTTTAGTTATCCGTCTAACAGTTCGTTGTCCAATATTAAGCGCATCAGCTACGCGTTCAACCACTGACGTTATAGGTAAAATTGGCCCTCCATTTTGAGCTTCACGATCGAAATAGTTACGAAGGCGTATTACGAACTCACGTGTCTGACTATTTAGAACAGTTCTCTGCGTACGTTCGGTCATATCGACGAAATCCACAACAAAGGGCTTGAACAGAGTCCAAATTAACGAGCAAGGGTCAACAGTAATGCAGTATCAATATTTGAAATCCAAAGCCAGGTCAAAACTATATCACAATCGCATTGCACTGACAGTTTATACTTTTCGAAGCAACGTCAATTCGAAACTGCTTTGTTTTGCATTGAGCATTGACGCGAGTTTGCCGGAGGTAGTAGTTGTGCTAGCCAGCGATCCTATGTGACGATCGTATTAGATTCCATTTTTAAAAATTTTCAATTTAGAAAACCAAATGCCGAGTTGTGGTATATATCATATAAAAATAAAAATTTTACCTTTTGTATGAAACAGCTGATATTTTTTTGCGATTTCAGAGGTTTGTCCACATAGTGAAAATTGTTCATATTCACAAGTACATTCACCCCTTAAATGGTGCAAACTGATTTTTCTACACTTGTATACATTTTAGAAATCAATTTAATAAATAAATTTTGAGTCCTAAACCTAAAACTACATTCGATAAAATTTATGAATCTCTGCACATCACTATCGTCAATAAAGTAATACAATTATTTCCTTCAAAGTCGTTATCAATTAATACGGAACTTCATGAGCGGACAAACGTCAAACCGGCCATCATAGCGTGCCGCTAGTTTAGACCCGCTTGCACAACGATCCTTAAACGTATTTAGGCTCCTAAACATATTTAACAAACTGTCAAACAAAATTATCGTTATGCATAACGATAATTTTATTTAGTTAAATATGTTTAAGCCCCTAAATTGACAGATACCCGTTGATTCTTACTTCGACGATTCTTACTTCAACGATTCTTAAACGTACTTAGGCTCCTAAACCTATTTAACAAACTGTCAAACTCAACGGGCATCTGTCAATTTAGGGGCTTAAACATATTTAATTAAATACAATTATCGTTATGCAAGCGACCCTTAAGAAAAATTAAAACTAAACACAAATATTTTTTATTTTATAAGCACAATAAATACTGTTAACAAAAGCGGTAAATGGATCAATGACTGATTAATAAATGCAAGGATGTTGATTTTTTTTCTATTGTTCTTAGTTTATTTTGGATTTTATTTGAGTTAGAGAAGTTTTGGGTTTGTTATTTCATTTATTTTATTTGTACTGCTTATTAAATATTTCTTGATTTTTTTTTATTTTTTTATTTATTCCACTTACCTACCTAAAATTTTAAGACAATATACACACACCCTAATAATTCCACTGTGCTACATTTATTTTCCAGTGTGACACATTCCGTTGTGATTTCCGTTGTGCGATTACGTCAAAAATTTGGTCCTAACCCATATATGCTACTTTTTTCCTGAAAAATTACAGAGTTCCCGCGGGAATTAAAATTTTATCCACGCGGATGAAGTCACGGGCATCATCTAGTCCTACTTGCTAATATTATAGACGCGAACGTTCGTGAGGATGGATGTATGGATAGATGTTTGTTACTCTTTAACGCCACAACGAATGAACCGATTTGGCTGAAATTTGGAATAAAGATAGCTCATACTCGGGATTAGCATGTATGCCACATTAATTTATCCCGGAAAATTGAAGAGTTCCCGTGGGAATTAAAAAACCTTGATCCACGTGGACGAAGTCGCGGGCATCATCTAGTGTAAAAATAAGCTCAGCATGCATTAAACTAAAAAGCTGATTAATTAATGTTAAAACGAAATGAACAATTAAGTAGAAAAAAATTTACAGTAATGTTTTGGTACACATTTTCTACACATAATATATTTTCATCTAGCTAGTTTTTAGCTAGTTTGTTTAATTAAAAATTTTAAGGGTGCCTGTCCACTGAAGCGAAGCGGAGCGGAGTGAAGTCTTCACTGTGACGTGAAGATGTGCTCCTTAAAGCAATCGTGTCATTGATACATGACGCCGATAATTCAACATGTCATATTTCAAAAATGTCATTGTTCCACCAAACACATTTCCACTCCACTCCGCTTCAGTGGATAGGCAGCCTAAAGCCTTAGTATAAATATCAAGTCCAGTTTTAATACTTCTGGAGTAATTTAACGCTGCACGCAATTGCAATCTCAATAAAAAGTTTATCTAAAGTTTACTTGTATTTTTATTGAACTTGACAAGTTGCTGGAAATCAGGTTTTGAAAAGGCCAGAGATTCGCGTGGTGAGAAAAAGAGACAGTAAATTAAATAATAAATAAGTAAGAAAGGGATCGAAGAACTGTCGCGTGGCTATAAAAAGAGTAATGAAGATTCTTCAGGATAGTGTAGACATTGCAATTTGTAGAGACAAGTTTTCTTTCTTTACGAGGGAAAGAGAGGTAAATACGGGATTGTAAAGAGTAAAAGAGATTGACGATGTCGCGTGGCAGTAAAAAAGGGTAATGAAGCATGATAAGCGTAGTTTAGACGTAGCAATTTGTAGCTAAACTAGTTTTTGTGCGAACGCTTGCTCTTCTTAATGTTTAAAGGCATTTAGGAAGAATTTAAAACTAATTAGTACAATTTTGTTCAACGGATGTTTTTTAAAAACAATATTCTTCTTCTTTATCAACGTTTAGACGTCCACTGCTTGACAAAGGTCTCCTGCATGGACTTCCACAGGCTTCGGTCTTGCGCCGCTTGCATCCAGCGGCTCCCTGCGACTCGTTTGATGTCGTCGGTCCACCTGGTGGGGGGTCTGCCAACACTGCGCTTCCCGGTGCGGAAAAATTCCACATGTAGAAATTATTTAAAATAAAATTGAAAATAGAAAATTCGGTCTGTCGAGCTGGGGTTCGAACCATCGACCTTTGACTGTTAGGCGACTGCAGAAGCCACAAGGCTACGGAGACCCATTATTGTACCGCGAAAATACCGAACACAATGCCAAATTAATTAATCGAAAGTAACTACGTTCCATCCGGGTGTCCCTTGACACCTCTCAAGTTTTTTTTTGGTAAATCGTGTTTATTGGAAATTATATATTTAAAAATCTATAATAATAATTATAATAAAATTCATAGGGGAAAATATAATCGTCTGGACTCGAACCGGGGTCTTCTGGTATCGGGACCGCCCGATTTCCCGAGCTATTGGAACATAATAGACGATGGCGAAATTTACCTTCGTAATTCTAAATCTAATGATATTGTAAGGGGTTTTCATTTGCCTGAAAATACGGATAAAACGACCTTTTCTAAAAATCTAAAAACCTAGCTAGATCGATTTATCGCCCCCGAAACCCCCCGCATACTAAATTTCATAAAAAACGTTGGAGCCGTTTCCGAGATTCAGATTATATATATAGGTATATACAAGAATTGCTCGTTTAAAGGTATTAGATAGATATTTTTAAATTAATATCTTGGGAGTTATCGCAAAATAAAAACGAACGCGCGCGAAATCAAATCTACATATTCGACACAATGACAAGCTGATACGAGCAACCCTTCGACAGAAAAAAGCATTTAGGTATAATAATAATAATTGTTCTTCTACCTGTGCGAAGTCGGGGCAGGTCGTTAGTTTGATATTCTCTGGTAGGGAGGCTTTGGCCGTAGCTTGTTACCGCTCTACCGCCAAAGATGTGTCGCCAAGCTATTTAGCGTTCCGGTACGATGGCGTGTAGAAACCCATAGTAGGGGTTTGACTGTTTAATTAATACTGCTATACTTACCCCCTTCCAAGTTAGCCCTCTAACATCGAGACTGCATCGTCACTTACCACCAGGTGAAATCGCCGTCATGAAAATTAATAAAACAGCTCACTAAAACAAATATATATGTGGGTACACTAATTACAAAACAACCGTTAACTATTTTCATTATTTCATATTCATGGCATAAAAGTAAAGGCCCTAAACATGTAAACCGCTTCTGAAAAATAATTAACGCGGGCCCTAAAAATATTCGCTTTAATATTTATTTGAAGGTTATGGCCCTTTGAATCGGCCACCTGCCTCGTTCAGCTTGTAAGCACAGAGGAGAAAAACGGAACTCTGTGTTGTAAGTACGCGGTTAAATGTGTTTTAGTACCCAAGTGCGTTAATAAAGAATTAAAGAATTCCGTCATACTTCGAAGAATGTCGGAATTCTTTATTTCCAAATTTACGTAAGAAGACATTTTGGCCCGCTTGCAGAAACGCCGAGTTATCCTTTTAACCCAGAGTTAGCTGTTGCTTTGGCAGATTTTGTCTAAGGCTTCTGTGAAAATTACAAATTTATTCCTGGGGTAAACCTAACCCAGCGTCTCTGCAAGCGGGCCTTAGTGTAAATTGGAAATTTAAAACACCCCCAACATGTGGATCTATGGCCGAACTATGTACGATATACCTGACATTCTATTACCCAGTTTACTGCTCCATCATGAGATCCTCCTAGATCCTTGATCATCATCTATCTAACACCTACTGATTGAGACCATTTTAATGAGCCCAAACACACTACATCTGCTGTAAGTTAATGAGGAGTTGGGGTCTCGCAGACTACTCGATGCTGCAGCATCAGCTCAAGGTAACCATGCCTTGGAAATAATCCGAAGTAACAGTATACCCAAATCAATCGCAGCAGTGAAAGGATGTAAGACCCTTTAATCAGGTAGGAAATGAGCTGATAGTCTTCAAACGCCTGAGCAGATCTTCATAAATTATAGCTAATGTCCTCGATTATAATATGTTAGCTTTCAAAAAACCGCATCAAAATCGATCCATTCGTTAGGGAGCTACGAGGGAACAGATACACGGAAAAAAAGGGTTAACTGAGACAAGAAAATGAAATTACTGAATTATTAAAGAATTGATTGAGCTGGATCATGCGTCATGCTCGTGAGCGGGTCCCACCGGCGGGAATGGGGCTACTTTCAGTCTGCCCGTCTTAACGTGAATTGAATTGTAGTACCTACGCTTTTTTTGGAACTTCACCTCATTGTGGAAATATTATATTGTATTCTTTTCTAACAAAGTTGCATAGGTTAAATCGGCATAGCATCCGGCTGCCCACAAGATAGTATAAAAAACTTATTACAATGTAATAGCTGTATAATATTGTAAAATGATTATTTTGAAAAGAGCAACTGCTGAGTTTCTTGCCGGTTCTTCTCAGCAGAATCCGCTTTCCGAACCGGTGGTAGATTCATGACGTATCATAAGAGCCACAGGTTGGCCTACGTGAAATAAATAATTTTGAATTTTGAATTATTTACTGAATTCAAGTAAATAATTCAAAAGTAAGTAATGTATTCAGCGTGAGAAAACGAAACTCAGATTGAAATAGACCGAATCTTGGTTGAAAACTTCTATGTTTAGTTTAGCGTCAAGAGAAAAATATTTGATTTGAGAATATTTTTACTCCGATTAATGTGTGAATGCTTAAGGAAATTTGTTTTTTCTTGGTTTGATAACTAATATCTTACTTTGAGAAAATAACTAAGAGCATTTATTTTTCTATTGGCAAGAAAATATTGTCTCACGTGTATAGGGAAAAAATGTTTCTTGGATTAAGGATCGCTTCTAATCGCTTTGATTTAACTAAATATATCTCATATTTAAAAAATCTGTTTTTAGGGTTCCGTAGTAAACAAGGAACCCTTATAGTTTCGCCATGTCCGTCCGTCTGTCTGACTGTCTGTCCGCGGTTTAGCTCAGAGACTATTGGTACTAGAAATCTGTAATTTGACAAGAGTATAAATATGAATCACGCCGACAAAGTGGTGAAATAAAATTGTGAAAAATATTTTTTTTAGGGTACCTCCCCTACATGTAAAGTGGGGATGAATTTTTTTTTCTCGTCTATCCCATAGTTAAAGGAAAACTATCACGGCTACGTAGGATATCTCTTTTTTCTAAGTTAGGTATTACACGTAGTGTAAGTTGCATATTTTGTAGTATATTATAGTATTTAAACCATAGGACTCAAAATATATTCAATATTAAATAAAATAAAGCACTATCCAAGGTCATCAATAATATTTGTGACTAGCGACTACGGAACCCTACACTGCGCGTGGCCCGACACGCACTTGGCCGGTTTTTTCTGTGTACACAGATACACACGTTAAAATTATAACACCCCTATTTTTGTTGGGGGTTAAAAATTGCAATTTCACCTTGACCACCTGGATGATTGGAGGCTGGAGCACTTCGACACTACGTGACCTAGACCCTTTTTTCTACGCACTACCTAACTGTGGAACCAACTCCCTTCGACGCTTTTCCCGCTCAATTTCAACATGGCTACTCAAGGAGCGGGCCAATTCCTAAAAAGCCTGCATTGCATTGCTGGTGCCTCTGGTGCTACAAATGTTCATGGGCGGCGGTAATCACTTAACATCAGGTGATTCCACTACACACGTTTGCTTACTATTTATATTGTACCTACTAGTTGATGTCCGCGACTTCTTCCGCGTGAATTAATTTTTTAAAATCCCGCGGGAACTCTTTGATTTTCCGGGATGCCTATGTCACCTTCCAGGTTCTCAACTATACCTATCCAAAAAATCACGTCACACACTTTCGCATATTTATAATATTATGTACCTATTAGTAAGGAAGAATTAATACTTTACGATAATAAAGGCGATCTAATTAAAAATTTTATAACACGAAAGCTACTATTGTGACTTAAATATGATATATATATTCTCTCGGGGACTTTTTTGTAGAGATTAATGAGTACTTTAATCATGTAGTACATAATTTTTATGTATAATCAATAGTTTTCTCAGCACACGCCAAATAATGAATGCATTTTATAGGCAAAATTTTGTTACTTTGGGTTACATTATTCCAATTTTCTTAAGGATCTCTAATTTTTTGAAAATAAATTATAGCCTATGTTACTTCCTGATAACTTAGCTTTCTATTGGTGATAAAATGGTTAAAATAGGTCCAGTATTTACAGAGCCTATTCGGTACAAACAAACAAACAAACAAAAAATCTTTCCTCTTTATTATATTAGTATAGATTAAAAAAAAAACATTATTAATTGTGAAATGCCTTGCTGATAAGAAAACATTGTCTAGAAAGCTTTCATTTAAAAAATGTGTACTTGATTAAAAAATACATTTTAATATCGCTACATACTCAGAAATATTTCCAATACTATTTGTATTTTGTACTAGATGATGCCCGCGACTTCGTCCGCGTGGATTTAGGTTTTTTAATTCCCACGGGAACTCTTTAAATTTCCGGGATAAAATGTAGTCTATATGCTAATCCTGGGAAATAGGTATCTCCATTCCAAAAATCAGCCAAATCGAGAGTAACAAACATCCATCCATCCCTCCATCCATCCATACATGCTCACAAACTTTCGCATTGTAGGATGTCCCTACTTACCTAACTTAGCTACCTTTAATACTTCTAACGAAAGTAACATGACGTTATGAATTCTTCTTCTTGTCCTTCCCTTCTCCCGTCATCCGGGGTCGGGTCTCCTCACCCTCCTGCGCCAGGTCACTCGATCCTGGGTAGTCCGCTCCGGCAATTGGGCTTGCATTAGGTCTCTCTTAATGTTAGACCACCAGGTCGACGGCGGCGGGCGGCCCCTTCCTCTTTTTTCTTCAGGCAGATTAAACGCGATCTGTACTACGTGATCGCTGCTACGTCGTTGTATATGTCCGTACCATCTGAGGCGGTTTTCGGTTATGACATATATGTAACATATATGTAACATGACGTTATGAATATTATTAATAAAAACGTCCCATATTTAATAAAAACTTAACAAAGAATTCCAAAAGAACGTCCAATAAAAACTTTTTCTGCATAAATTCCGAATTCACAAAAAACGTGGGTGCCTGAAAATATGCGTATGAAAAAATACTGTGGCACATACAAGAAAAATTCAATATGAAACAAAAGGGAAAATGCCAGCGTACTAATAAGCTAAGAAACATATTTTGTATTCTGTGGCTAATATGGGAAAAATTTCTAATACACACTCGCATTGATAGTACGGGTGCCTCTACCTTGTTTTCGAAGCTCTGCAGTGAAGTGTAAGCGTGACAGATGTAGAGAGCTTTCATTCGTTAGAGCGAGAAGCAACCATTATTGCACCGGTGGTAAGGAGTGAAAGAGATCAATAATGAGAGGCCCGAGGAGTTGAAAAGGGATTTCAGATTAAGGTCGTTGTCGAGTCATAGATTAAAAATTTTGTAAACCCAAGATGGGGTAAGTGATGATTACAGTAATTTGCAAAAATAGTTAAAAGAATTTATTTTGAGGCAGAGTTACGAAAAATCTTTCTTTATTTATTTCAGTCTGAACAGGAATTGCAACATTTTGGCGTGCAGCTTGCATTTTCCATTTTAAAAATTGGTTCTACGATGTGGCAAAAAATTTAAAAAATCATCATCATCAGCAACCCATCACCGGCTCAGTGAGAGCAGTTTTCTTCTAGAGAAGGGTTATAGGCCTTAGTCAACCAAGCTAGCCCAATGCGAATTAGCAGAATTCACACACCCTTGAGAACATTATGAAGAACTCTCAGGCGTGGAGGTTTTGTTTGATACTTCCCTTCTCCGATGTTTTCGATATTTTCCTTCATCGTTGAAGCATATTAAATTGATTAAATGAACATAACTCTGAAAAGTCAAAGGTAGCCTTGAATTCAACCCGAATAGAGATCGCAGGCCATCATTACTTTTTGGAGAGAGAAAGAAAAATGAAAAATAAAATAAATATGATGAAAATTTTGAAAAAAGCTGTTCTGAGCTTTCGATTACTGAGTCTGCCATCGGCTCTTCTTAGTAGAATGCTTTAGGAACCCGTGGTAGTCTTACCTTGTGTCTTATAAAACGAGCAATACAAATTAGCCTAAAATACATTGAATTATCAAAATAGTTTATCAATGCTAAAATAGGGCCTATAAATAATTTTCATTTTTTTAGTGAAATAAAAATCTCACAGCCACCAAAATATACTACGGAGTTGGTTATAAGAATGAGCAAATCATAATCAAGTACCAGGCATCTTTCAGGATTTTAAAAAACCTATTACGATTAAGCAAATGATGATTTTATACTAGAAAGGTATAAATGATAAGTAGACTATCTGCGTCTGCTTAATCTATGTATTACGAGCCTGGCCGGGGCAAGCAGAGCCTACTCTTCACCCTCAGTTACCGGCTGGACGCCATCGTGACAGTGTGTCAATGTGCGTACCAGTACGCTAATCTCGCGGTTACACGCGGCGTATCAGTACGCGAATACGTCAATTTCCTAACAATATTTGCTACTGCGTCTGTGAAAGTACCACGTAAATAAAACGTATGTTGACTGAAAAAAAAACGAGAGTGACATTTGAATTTTGAAATTGGAAAAACGCTTTTCGTTTCAGTGTTTGTGTGTGAATGAAAACTGTTTATGGATTTTTTGAAATAACCGTGACGGTGAGCTCATTACATTTTTGATGAGGTATTTTTAATTTTGAGTTTATTTGTTTTTCCGGATTTGTTTTGTTATTATTGTTTGTGAATTTTAAGTTTGGTTTTTGTAATAATAATGTAAGTAGGTTGGCTTATTGGATATTGGTGCGGTGTTTTCATTTGAATTTTTCTTGTTACGCTATATGCTTTGTTTTTGTTTTCTACATAATTTAACCTGTATTTTCATAATCTATTGTTGCTAAAAAAGGGATTTTAATTACTTTAGTGCGTAAGGCATTAAAGTAATATTTGAGGCATAGTACCCTACCCCATTCCTTTACCCAAATAAATATTGTAAGGTTTAGTTTGTAATTTACTTATTTATTGATGACTTATTTTATCATTTGGATTTAATATGGATAAACCTGTATTTTCAGAATCTGTTGTTGTGTTGTCAAAATAAGGTTGTTGACATTTGAATTTTGAAAATGGAAAAACGCTTTTCGTTTCAGTGTTTCTGTGTGAATGAAAACTGTTTATGGATTTTTTTGAAATAACCGTGACGGTGAGCTCATTGCATTTTTAATGAGGTATTTTTAATTTTGAGTTTCCTTGTCTTTCCGGATTTGTTTTGTTTTTATTGTTTGTGAATTTTTTGTTTGGTTGTTGTAATAATAATGTAAGTAGGTTGGCTTATTAGATATTGGTGAGGTGTTTTCATTTGAATTTTTCTTGTTTCGCGATATGTTTTGTTTTTGCTTTCTACATAATTAAACCTGTATTTTCATAATCTATTGTTGTGTTGTCAAAATAAGGTTGTTTGATTACTTTAGTGCGTAAGACACTAAAATAATATTTGAGGCATAGTACCCTACCCCATTCCTTAACCCGAATAAATAATGGGAGGTTTGGTTTGTAATTTACTTATTTATTAATGAACTTTCTTATCCTTTTATCATTTGGATCTTAGACTAATAACGCCTTTGGATTATATTTTAACTAGCTGATGCCCGCGTCTTCGTCCGCGTGGATTTAGTTTTTTAAATCCCTCGGGAACTCTTTGATTTTCCGGGATAAATTGTACTCATGTCACTCTCCGGGTTTTCAACTATACCCATGCAAAAAATCACGTCGATCCGTAGCTTTGTTGCAGCGTGATTGAAGGGCAAACCGACAAACACACTTTCGCATTTATAATAATACTAGCTGATGCCCACGACTTCGTCCGTATGGATTTAGTTTTTAAAAATTCCCTGGGAACTCTGTCATTATCCGAGATAAAAAGTAGCTCTCCCGGTCTGAGGAACTCCTACTACATCCATTACTATACCCATGCAAAAATCGCATTAATCCGCTGTTCTGTTGCGACGTGATTGAAGGACTAACCAACAAACAAACCTACTTTCGTATTTATATTAACAGTAATGCTTTATTATAACACTTTTTACTTTGACTTTTTATAATTGTCAAATTTTTACCATGCTTAACCAAAGACAAAATTAGGTACGTTTAGCTGTCATTTACGTTTTGTTATTCCACTGTCATTTGCATTTTGTTATTCCATGTCAGATGCGTTTTTGTTATACCACGTTTTATAGTGACTTGACGGAAACGCGGTCGAACGGGATAAAAAGTATCCTATGTCCGTCTCCTGGTTCTAAGCTACCTCTCCACCAATTTTCAGCCAAATCGGTTCATCCGTTCTTGAGTTATAAATAGTGTAACTAACACCACTTTCTTTTATATAGGTATATAAGATTAGTATGATAAGCACTTAATTCGTTGTATAAGTGTACCTATAGGCTATACCCCATACCTGTGCCCCATACATATAGGTCACAGGTATATTACGTTATTACGTGATGTGTAATGTTCATATAAGGCTTAATAGAGTTAAGCTTACCTACTTATAGAAAAATCTTAGATACAATGTGCGCGACTTTTCCGCGTGGATTTTGGGAAGAAAATACTTTAACCCTCCTTTTCACGCCTTTAAAAATTACTCCATATTTTAATTCTAGGGTACGTAAGGAATATTTAATCAGCATAATTTTTAAATATCTAGGGCTTTTGCATTTTCTATCTATCAAAGAGTCAGTCACGGTAATATTTTATTCGTAGGTATGAGATAGGTTTATTAACAAGTGGATTGAACTAAGGTTAACCCTGTGAATTGTTGTCAGTAATAATTAACGTTATTTTCCAATGTTATTTAAATACTTTACTAACGGTATCAGTATAGCTTTTACCGTTACCAAGTAACTAATTTAAGAGTCTATAATATGCAATTTGATATTTTGTCATTGTTATTTATATCAGAATTTGTTAAAGTTATTTGGGGAAATGATACTTTGAAGTTTTACCTTGGATTACGTGTTTTAAAAACACGGTTGATGAAAATTTTCTCGATATAGTATATTTTTAAAAAAGACATGTTTTTCACACATTTTGCTATTTTTATCTCAGGAGGGGCAAACGATTTTTGTTGGGGTTTTGTTTTGTCAAGAAACCTAGAAGTATTTTATAATTAAGTACATGTTTTAATTTTTCGATTGGTTGTTTAATTAAATTGTAATTAGGTAATAAGCAGTTTCAGCGGTTACGTTATCAAAAATACGTTTGGTTGCGCGTCAATCGCTCTGTATTTCTCACTCACGATAAAACAATAATTAACCATCCCGCTCGAAGAGGGGCACGAAATAAATATCGTAACGACGGTATGGCATGTTACTCTTAACAGTTTTGTAACGTTATTGATAGTAACACTATCAGACATGATTTATTTGACGACCTCCTTGGCGCAATGGTTAGCTTTGTAGTATTATGAGAGAGGTATAGGCTTTGATTTCCGGCAGGAGCAATTTTGGGATGTTATAACTTCTAAATTGTCTCTGGTCTAGGCTGGTGGGAGGCTTTAGCAGTCGATAGTTACCACCCCATCGTCAAGGCGTGCCGTGCCGCCAAGCGATATAGTGCTCTATACGATGGCGTTTAGAAATAGATTAGGTTTATCGTAATACACTGCCATCGCTTCCAAGCGAGTCTGCTACCATCTTAGACTTTATCATTACCACAGAATATATAATAGTTGTCATTACCGACCATCAAGCGACATTGCAGTCAAGGGTTATTTTGTCAAAAGAGTAAACATAAAATATATTATGTAACGTTTTTATGATATTTTTCGATGTTCGATAATAATTATTGACAAATTATAATTAGTGAACAATTATTTTAAATTCGATATAATTTGGGACGGGCACTCAATTTACGTAACTCACTAGGCGTTAATATTAGATGATGTTCAAAGATATTTTCACCCGTTCTTACTTCCTTTACAAGATTAACGTTATTAAAATAACGGTACGTTATTTTCGTATCGGTTAAAAACTTTTATTTTTTATTTTTAATAAAAAGAATCCACTTCGTTTCTGTATGTTACCTCCCATGTTTTTCATCAGGTCAGCGCGGCGGTCGAGCCGTGAAAATATAAGACCCAATTATTAATTATCGACCGAGCGAAGCGAAGGTCTCTGAGTTTACTAGAGCGATTTGCACTTGTCCGTCCGTCCGTCTGTCACAGCCTTATAACTTCTGAATTACTGAACGTAATTACTTCAATTTTAGATATGATATGTAAACCGATGGCCTCCAGCCGAAAATGGCTTAAAAAGTTATAAAAATCTTTATTTCAGGGGGGCTCCCATACGAAATGGGGGGCTTTCAAAGTGGAGATTGTATTCGAGGCTAGATTTCTAAAACCACTTTGTTTTAAAACTTGAAACTTACACATAATTTGAGTTATATTCTGTACTTGAACAACAAATACTAAGATTAGATAAATATTATAAAGAAACGAAATTATTTGAGTTTTAATGGGCATCAATGTTTTTAACAAAACTTCACTATACTGTTACTAGATGGCGCTGTCTTTAATATTGTAAATATGCATCCCATCCACGAAAGCAGATGACGATTGACGTCATCAGATTCGGCGCGTTTTAATTACAATATAATATAGTTAAAAGTTAAAACTACCTTATGGGAATTATGGGATACCGCGAGCTCTCAGTTCGGGGCGAACCACTAGTACATATTAAAATATTTGTATCTAGTTAATAATCTAGCGATTATATTATTATAAGCATAGATTAAATCTTAATTAGTATGTACACCTATCTAACCGATAAACGGATATACACTGTACGTTATTAATTATGGAAGGCCACATTAATTCATCGCAATTTATTCGTAAATTCGGAGCTAATCTAAACCAGTTCGAAATTATTCGGTAACGGTTTTATGTAAAACTTGTTATTAAAACGACGTATACCTATTTCATTATAAGAGGTAATAAATTATAAATATAATAGTCCTATACAATGATGAGAGGATTTTTTTAATTGATTTTCAAAAATATAGTAAGTACCTTTAATAAATTTTAATTGAATTATTAATTGAAAATTCTTAAATTCTCCGTAATTTTTTACACAAGGAGAATTTGATAGGGTGGCCGGTGGGGAATTGGGGATAGACTGAGTATTCGCTGGTTTGGTCTTAAGTTTTTTTACCCACGTTCAGCCAAACTCTTGAGTATCCTAATCCGAATTATTTTACTACATGCTTCGTTTTCGGTTCGCCAAAACGTTGACTCGTATTCGTAAAAGGTCCAAGTCTAACATCACGTAGGCTAGCATGTGTTACACAAATCGTGTTTTTCCTAAACACACAATAAAACAATAGGGTCAGAGTAATGGTAGCACGCAAAGACTAGCCGAAAATATTGTGTGCTAGTTTTTCTCTTTGATATATTATATTTCTTAGTAGATGTTTTTTGCGAAATTGCCAACATCTCAGCGAGGTTGAGGATAAGTCTGACTTATATGATAATATTTAAGATATTTAAAGCAGTGATAGCCTAGTGGTTAGGACTGGGGTACTATTCGGAGAATCACAGGTTCGATCCCGGGCACGCACTTCTAACTTTTCGGAGTTATATGTGTTTTAGCATTGAATAATTATAATGTATTCATGATACGTAATGTATTTTGTATCATGTAATATATTTAGGTACCTATATGTATATAATTATGTATATTATTATTATATTCAATATATTTATATATTATATAATTATTATTCTCTTTTTACTCTACTCTTTTGCACACCTACAAGTGTTGTCTCATATCTCAAGGTTGACTGGTAGAAAATGCTTTAGCATTAAGTCCGTCTTTTGTACTATTTTTGTGCAATAAAGTGAATTATAAAAAAAAATATATATTAGGTACATGCTTTAACGGTGAAGGAAAACAACAAGAAGAGAGGGTGCGTTTTTGTGGATGGATCCATCTATAACTCTTCCAAGCAGAGAAAGTGTCACTAAAAGTATATGACTAGATTGGCATAGTAACAGCGTGAACTAGCCGTTTCCGTCATAAAAGCTGAACGTGGCTGAACTGAGCGGGGCGTCGTATTTCACAAAGCGCCTGAAGTTTTACGTTCTGCGTGTTTCCGTGACCGATATCGCCATTACGCCCACGTAAATACGCTGGACGTAAAAATAAATAAGTAATTTTCCTTCCGGGTGCTTAAATAACTTGGATCTTGGATACTTTTTGTTCCGAAAAAATCAGTGTAAAGGACTTTGAAAAAAAAACTCAACTCTGAGTTGAAAAACGGTGTCTTTAAAAGTCTAAATAAAAACCTGTACTTACTAATAAAAAAAACAACAAGTTGAAAAAGTGTAGCTTTAAAAGTCTAAATGAAAACCTGTCCTTATGAAAACAAATCGACTAAGTTTAAAAACTATGTGGCTTTAAAAGTCTTAATGAAAACCTGTACCTACTAATGAAAAAAAAATCAACTCTTAAGTTTAAAAACTATGTTGCTTCAAAATTCTATATGAAAACCTGTACCTAGTGGAAATTGTACAACGTGCATTCAAAGATTTACGTAAATTAAATATTAAAAGAAAATTATTAAAGTTAAAAGTGTGTTGTTGTGATAGATTTAAAGACATTTCCTAATTATCCAAAGGGTTTCAACGGGCACAAATCGACACTGTCGTAGAACAAAATTGCTTCTACAAAATTGCTACTTTACAGGAGAGCAGTTTAAGTTTTGAACTTGGTTTTTCCGCATTCCGTAGAACAATGTTTATACATATTATACGACATGGTTTTTGAGTATTTCTTAATTATAATTAAAATTGAAACATACGAAACGCGACGGCATTCCAACTAACAACATCGAACGTGACAATCAACTGGCGGCCGCCGGCATTTGAAAAGCTAGAGGCAGCAGCGCTTCTTTACAAGCGACGTTTTTCTTCGGTATGAGTTTCAGATACGACTGTCCGATTGGATATCTCCCAAAACTACTGAATATTTTTTTCTTTTGCTGAAGTGATAAGCATTGTTTATAAAAGCCGTTAGTGTCAAAATCTAGATTTCGCTGTATATTCGTGTGCGACAGTGTTCTAAGACAGTGTCGAAACTCCAAATGTATTACTAAGCCTCCGCTGTCTGTCTGTTTATCAGCGGGCTACATCATGAACCGTACCTAATAGGTAGACAGCTATTGTTAAGAGTGTGTATTGTGTATTTATGCCGACATAACAAAATAATTAAAAAAAATAAATAAAGTAGATTTATTGACCGAGCGAAGCGAGGTCTCTGAGTTAACTAGAGCGATTTGCACTTGTCCGTCCGTCCGTCCGTCCGTCTGTCAGAGCCTTATAACTTTTGAATTACTGAACGTAATTACTTCAAATTTAGATATAATATGTAAACCGATGGCCTCCAGCCGAAAATAGCTTAAAAAGTTATAAAAATCTTTATTTCAGGGGGGCTCTCATAGAAGCGAATGCGAAGTAAAAAAAAAAATATCGCGTTACATAAAATTGTTACGTATCATTTTAAAGATAATTTTGAACTGAGTACAAAAATATTTTTTTTTTTAATTTTTCCCTTAAAATTGACGAAATGGGGGGCTTTCAAAGTGGCGATTTTATACGCTCGCTTGAAGACGCTCTCTAGGAAAATCCGCTATGGATTTTCAAACTGATTTTATGTTTTTAGGTCACTTATATCCTGTACTTGAACAACAAATACTAAAATTATATGAATATTATAAAGAAACGAGATTATTTAATTTTTAATGTACATCAGTAATTCATATAGCATCAACATAGCTTCACAATAATGCTAATAGATGGCGCAGTCAGTAACTATTCCCATGGAACTACGAGTTACGACTAACGACCTATCCCAAAAACAGTTTTGCGTCGACCATTATTATTTAGTTACTTATTATAATACAATAATTGTATTGTAATTTTTTTTGTACCATATTATTCAATTAAAATTATTTTTTAGTTAAATTTTAGTTAAATATTGTATATTTTCTATTCGCGTCGATAGATGACGATTTGTACAGATGCCCGTAACCCGGTTTCACTCGTTAGTACCTACATAATAATTCAATGTTTTCACTAACGTTCCCTAACCTTTACGGGCTACCTATAAGTTAGGTGATTGATGTTTTCTGTCAACTTATTTATCACGATCCTGTACGGGACACCTAAAAGGATATTGGGACGGATGTTAGGACTTAGGATTGTATTTAGGAGCTACCTACGTTAAGAGACTCCTACTTAGGGGATGATTTAGGTATGTTTGGTGAAAACGGGCATAATAATAATGTCAGTTTTGGTTATCATGTATCGATTGAATGAATAATCATGGGATACCGTTACCGCGAGGTCTCAGTTCGGGGCGAACCACTAGTTTATAAAAGCTAAAAAAATATTGTAAAACGTAAACGACATAACCCAAACTGGTATCAAACTCACGACCCTGTAAGTATTCTCGTTGCTTTGACGAAGAGATCATTCATGCACTAAACATTCTTAACTAAACTTGTGCGTTAACGACAGTTTATAAAATCGTTAACGTTTAATAGCTTTACGTTCTGTTAAACTAAGTTCTAGTTATTAAATCGATTAAGTACTCCTTTACTACCAGGAAGTTATACTAAACTCATAAGGAAATTTATAAGTCAATAACTTGTTAACATTTTCATACCTACTTATTACTATTGTTTTCATTCTTTCAAGCGACGCAAGTAATAGTATGTTTATGGATTTATCTTGGTTTGATCGTAGTTTATTACTTGGATTATTATTCCAAGTGAAACACATCAGATTAATGGAAAAGGTAACGACTTTCAGCAATTAAAAATAAGACGCAAAGATATAGGTACACCGAAGGTACCAACTTGAATATAAAAAAATTCTTTTCAAAAAACCGACTTCTAACGCCACTACAAAGTATAAAAATAATTTTAATTTGTCCACGTTTGTTGAAGTCGGGCGGGCCTAAATACAAACTATGAAACCGATGCGCGACGCTACACAATAAATGAGAGACTCGTTTGTAGCAGTCGAGCGAGCATCGTGAGTCGGTTTCATAGTTTGTATTTTAGGCCCGCCCGACTTCAACAAACGTGGACAAACTAAAATTATTTTTATACTTTGTAGTGGCGTTAGAAGTCGGTTTTTTGAAAAGAATTTTTATTTTAAGCTTTTAAGTGTAGTATCCTATGATTGAGGAGCTAGGACCTGGAGCTCCATGATGTAGTCCATACTTGTTACCTACAATATCAATTCGTAATCGAAATTTCCTAAATCACCATAGTTTTAGGTAGGCAGTACCCTGCAGCATCAGGATTGAGGAGCTGGGACCTGGAGCTCCATGATGTAGTCCATACTTGTTACCTACAATAATAATTCGTAATCAACATTTCCTAAATCTCTTTATTTTAGGTGAGCAATATCCCTGCAGCATCAGGCTTGAGGAGTTGAAGGTGAACATTTTTATGGGACCATTTCGCAAACATCCTCAGTCGATTAAAAAAAAATCATGCGAATCGGTCCAGTAATCCCGGAGAAATCGGTGGACATACATAGAAAAAAAAAAAAAGATACCGGCCGAATTGAGAACCTCCTCCTTTTTGGAAGTCGGTTAAAAAGACTTCAAACGCCCGCGCCACTACAAATACAAAGTATATAATTTATTGATGATTTTTAAAAACCGCTCGACCGATTTCAATAAAATTTAAATGGGACTACCTGGGAAGTATACCTATCCTTTAAAACAAAAAAAGAATGTTCCAAATCGGTTCAGGCGTCTTCGAATGAATATACATAAAAAAAAGATTCCGACGAATTGAGAACTTCCTCCTTTTTTGAAGTCGGTTAAAAATGGCTTATCACCGCGTCAACTTTTGCGCTTCTAACCGTTACAATTGGATGGGCAGTGTTGAGGTCTCATTTAGTTTTTCCTGAAATCGTGCAAACACGGCGTCTACAGGTGAAGTGAATAATAGAATACAAAAAACTTGAGAGGTGTCGAGGGACACCCGGATTGAACGTAGTTCCTTTCGATTAATTTTAGTGAAGGAATTGTAATAAACTAGTGGTGTCATCTAGTATTAAATTGATTAACTACGATGAATTATTTTTAGTTTATTTCTATTGCACTGTTACAAAACCAAAGAGTTACTCTGGTGGAGTTACTGTTTTTTCACAGATGGCGTTATCTAATTTATACAATAAAAAATTAGGGAAAAATTCCACATTTAGAAATTATTTAAAATAAAATAGAAAATTCAGTCTGTCGAGCTGGGATTCGAACCATCGACGTTGAACTTATAGGCGACTGCTCTAACCACTAGGCCATGCAGACGCCTTGTGCTAAGGCGAATATACCGAACACAATGCAAAATTCACATTCAACAAAAAAGTGTCGAATTCAAAAATGTGTCAAGGGTCGGTTTCCTTAATTTTTTCCGTCTAGCCCCTTTCCGTACCGCGCGATAAGGAACTACGTTCCAATATTATTGTACTTTCTTCGTGATCGTTAATCAATTTTGTGTCAACAAACAGTTGGGAGCTACACGATTTCAATAAATGACTACAATAGGGGATTGATACATTATCGACATTATCCAATAACCCGTAATATTGTGTCACGTACAGTTCACGTCGTGGCTCCATTATACTGTTTAGAGTTCCGACACACTAAAGACTTGATAAGCATCACCTTTTATCCATTGTAATGTTTTTGTGCGTATATATGTACGTACTAGATGATAGAATAGAATAGAATAGAATAGAAATATTTTTTATTCAAATAAACTTTTACAAGTGCCTTTGAATAGTCGATGAGTCTACCACTGGTTCGGAATGCCCTTCCTGCCGAGAAGAACCCGCAAGAAACTCGGCGGTTACTCTTTTCAAAACAAATTTACAGTACAGTAAATATTATGCTATATATGCAGTGTTTCCACAATGAGGGAGTTCCAAAATGTGTACCGACTAACTTCTATCTTAAGATGGGCAGACATAAAGTAGCCCCATTCCCGCCGGTGGAACCCGTTCACGAGCATGACGCATGACCCAGCCATTGCTTCACTCAACCATATTTGAGGGAACGTAACAACCCGCATCACATGACACCACCGCAGAAATGTTTAAAGAGTGCGTGACATACTTAATACTTATGCTACCCATGTTAAGTGACCGCGACTTCTTCAGTGTGGATTAAGATTATTAATTCCCGTGGAAACTCTTTAATTTTCCAGGATAAAATCTAGCCTATGTAATAATCCTGGGTATGAAAAATCTTGATTCAAAATTTGAGTCGGTTCATCAAAACTTTCGCATTTTGGAACGTAAGTTCCTTATCGCGCGGTGTGGAAGGGGGCTAGAGGGAAAAAATTAAGGAACCGACACTCGACACTTTTTTGAAACCGACACTTTTTTGTTGAATGTGAATATTGCATTGTGTTCAGTATTTTCGCGGTACAATATTGGGTCTCCGGCAGTTGCTTAACAGTTAAAAGTCGATGGTTCGAACCCCAGCTCGACAGACTGAATTTTCTATTTTCAATTTTATTTTAAATAATTTCTACATGTGGAATTTTTCCCTAATTTTTAATTGTATAAATTGGATAAAATGTTCTTGTACTACTAACGCCATCTGTTAAAAAACCAGAGTAACTCTTTGGTTTTGTAACATTGCTGCAATAGAAATAAACTAAATATAATTCATCGTAGTTAATCAATTTAATACTAGATGACACCACTAGTTTATTACAATTCCTTCACTAATTAATCGAAAGGAACTTCGTTCCATCCGGGTGTCCTTTGACACCTCTCAAGTTTTTTTTAATAGTAGTAGGATTAATCTATAATCATGCTGCAACTGAGCCATTTATCTTTGAGTATTAAACCATCACCCATTTAACGACTTGTTTTGATGTGACGGAGAGTGACAGTCTACCTTTATATCGGAAAAACAAATCGCCACTTAAGGAATTTTAAAAATCTAACTCCTAAGTAACCGCAGGAGCGCAGGACCTTGTGAAAGTGCATTGACCATTGACTATGGACCATTGTCCAGTAGAGAACGTCTATCGGTTGAAAAAGAAGAGGAGAAGTAACTTAACCTAAACCGCCCTAACGAAGATATCGCGGGCAAAAATAAGTATTGGAAGACACGGTTCTGCCCGCGAAATTCAAATTTAATTTGGTTTTTCGCAATTTGTAAACTAATACGAAAAAAGTAGGCTTATGGCATTCTAATTGCGACAATGGCAGTATCATCTTAACAGGTTTATATAAAAATCTTTACATGAAAGTGTCCAGTTTAAGAAATTAATCAAAATATCGATTAATTTGTGAGTAAATCACGTCCAACTCAGTATTTTGATTAATTTCTTAAACTGGTCACTTTCAAGTAAATATTTTTATGTGAACCTGTGAAGATGATAATTCCACTGGCGCAATTAGAAGGCCATAAGCCTACTTTGTCGTATTAGTTTACAAATTGCGAAAAACCAAATTAAATTTGAATTTCGCGGGCAGACCCTTGTCTTCCACCTTAATAGATAATCAAATCATTTAAACAATATCTAAAAGGATTTATTTTTATTATAGGTCATAATAAGAGATCCTTCTCCAAAACGAACTGTAGGTAAAATACACTTAGATTTCTACAGAGGGACACCCATATCAATGTAGGTATTATACTCCACAGAAACTGTTATATCATCACGACCCTCGAGTCTCGAAGCCCTGTGAATGAAGGCTGGAAGCACGATTGTAACTTGAGAACTTTTTATACAATAAAAATAACGAGCGTGATCTCTCGACGATGTAACAAAAACGCTCCCTTTGATGTCGACTACTAAGGGTTCTCGAATCTCGTCACGAATTTGTTGAGCCGGGTTCGAGTTGGTGATTAGGGTTTTCAATGATGTGCAAGGATATAATGAAATTGGTTGGCGGTAAGGTTACCGTGTTACTCTATACCTAATGCTACTTTTTCCTTTTTTAGATTTAAGACAGAAAAGTAAGTACCTAATTTTCTTTTTACATTTAAGCTATTTTTTTTTTGCATGCGCACTTGGGGGCTACATAATCTACCTTATATCCCGGAAAATCAAAGAGTTTCCGCAGGATGTTTATAAGCTGAATGAATCCGTCGTTCCGTTGCTACGTGATTGACGGACAAACCAACAAACAAAAGCTCTTTCGCATTTATAATATATTATGTAAGGATTACTTTCCTTTTCTAGGTTGAATTTTTATTTGAATTATTTATTATCATTTTTTTTTGATAATTTTGCAATTTAGAATATCACGTCCATTATTAATTTTAGCAGTAATGATTATCCTAGTAATTAGGTCTCCTATTAGTCGCAGGTTCGATCCCGAGTGTTAAAGTGCGTTTAAGAAATTAAATATCATAAGCTTCAACAGGGAAGGAAAACATCGTGAGGGAACCTGCACACCTGAGAGTTCTTCATAATGTTCTCAAAGGTGTGTGAAGTCTGCTAACTTGCATTGGGCCAGCCGCCAGGATGGTGGACTATAATTAGTCCACCATAGAAGAGTCCTCACCTGACCTCTTCGACCTCGACCTCGGACCTCGGAGACCTGCGCTCAGTAGTTAGCCGTTGATGGGATGATGATGATGATGATGAATTATTAATTTGGGCTTTAGTACTGTGGCATTAAAATCTTTTATTATTTCAATTCAATTTTTTTAATCTTTTTTTTTTATTCGATTACAAGACAGTCCATGACTGCGATCTCACCTGATGGTAAGTTACGATGCAGTCTAAGATGGTAGCGGGTTAACTTGTAAGGGGTATGGTAGTGAACATTCAACCCATACCCCTAATCGGTTTCTACACGCCATCGTGCCGGAACGCTAAATCGCTTGGCGGCACGTTTTTGACGGTAGGGCGGTAACTAGCCGCGGCCAAAGCCTCCCACCAGACCAGCACCCCGATTCAGAACATTTCGCTAACTTCCCGTTTCGATACGGTTAGATATCGATCTCGTATCGAAAATTTTTTGTCGTGCGATTCAGAACGTTCGGTTAGAGAATTCGATTCGATGTCGACTACGGAATCGGCTTCGTTATCGGTATCGACAAGTTACATTAAATTACATGTGGATTTACGAAGTTTGTTGTTTTACCAAAATTTCACTTGATAATAAATTCATGTTTACACTAAATAAATAGATTTTAATCATTTTCGAAGGTCATTGAAGTAATTATTTAAAATGATAACTTGTTAAATTATTGACGGCCAATTTTCAGCCTCGTCGATAGATGGCGCTAAGTTCATGTTTCATCCCTCTGGGTTCTTATTTTATTTTGTTGTGGTGTACATAATATGTTATTGTAATGTTAAAATACGTACAATATGGTAAGTAAACATCTACATACCAAAATCATCCATCATAATCATTTTATACGAAAAACCAGTAAACACAGTACGTAAACAAAAGGATACCGGATGCCCTGTAGCTTTCGATAAGTTACCAACTAAAATTATCGGACGTTCGGAAAATCTTATTCGATAAGGTTGTTGTGAATAGCGTTTGATAGAAGATATCGAACGATATCTACGTCGGTTCGATTCGGTTTCGATTTCGACAACTTCTCTGTCGATACGAGTACTCTGAATTGAAGATTCATCTTATCGTACGATAGCAAACCGAATCGATCGATAATTATGTTGTCGTAAGGTTCTGAATCGGGGTGCAGACCAGAGACAATTCGGAAAATATAAATTCCCAAATTGACCCCGCCGGGAATCGAACCCGAGATCTCCCAGTTATAAGACCACAGCGCTCTCCACTGCGCCAGGGAGGTAGTCAAAATATCATACATCAAGCATAAAAATAGGTACCTACTAATACTAACATAAATAGGTGAAAAACAAACCATCAGTTTCCGACCATTAGTAACGCTGCGCGATATTAAAAAGTTTGTGAAACGAGTTTAGGGATCCCTGACTCGGGATAATTGACCAACAGGTGCGGAGCTACCGTTGTTTATTTTGTGCGGCCAAGGGCATGGGATCGGGTTGCAGGTAGAACAGTTCGATAAGGACGCCTACGCACGATAGACACCTGCACCCTTACGTAGGGTTGCCAAATGTGAAAACCGAAATATCTGGACGAAATCACAAGATGTCGGGATGTTGGGGTTGTTGTCTGGAGAAATAATTGATGAGTCAAAAATTTTTTTTTTATTAAATTGAAACTTTTATTACATCGTCTCAAACTTTTTCGTCTGTGTGTTGCATGTCGCGTGACGGTCGGCCGCGGAGTAGGGATAAAGTGAAAGGCGCTCGTCAGAGCAGCCAAGGCTAATATGGCGGCGCCTATTTAAATGTCTATAATGTGAAAAAAAGTTTCACTTTTACCGTGGTTTCATAAAACCACACATCCTTTTTTTTTTAAATCTATAAAGAAACTAAACTTTTTCATTCATAAATTAAGTTTTCATTGTGATTTAATTTTTACGTTGCTAAGGCAATAATAAGCACATGTATTTGGAATGCCAAATACATGTGTTTGGCATTGCCTATGCAACTTAAAAATTAATTCTAGAAAAGATAAAGCTAAAATATATAGTTTTACTTACTCAAACATTGGTACGATGACCTTGGATGATTTAGGAGATTTTAAGAAATTTAATTGGGTATTTTCAAATTATTATTATGCATAGTTTTACAGATAGCTGTTTTCGGGAGATTGTATTTTTTCGGGAGTCGGGATATCTGTCTAAGTCGATTCATCTATTTTTTGTAACTATATCAATGTGTTCTATTCAAGTTGTCTATTTATAATATATCAATGACACTTTCAATTTTGCATCAGTTCAATACGTCAGTCGCTAATAAACAAGTTAAGAAGACACCCGCATTTTATTTTTAATAGATTTGTCACAGAAAAGTGAACCTTAATATAGTGAAGATAATGGTCCTTCGAACCGGATTTAGGAAGAACTATAAGCGAAGCGACTCGAAGCTAGTGAACAAAAGGCAACTTTTCGTATGTAAAGTAATTGTGATTAAAGATTGCCCTCGTAAGCAACATTACGCGTATTTGCGTTATTGGAGTGCATTTTATTTTATATTGATTGTTGTTTCTCGAGTTCTAAACAATGACAACACCTACTTTTGAACAATATGGTTATTTGTCCACATTAGAAGATGTGGCTAACATATTACAAAGGGCACAGAGTAATATGAAAAAATGCCCTAAACAAAGATTAACTGAAGGTTATGTGAAAGCGAGAATAAGATCTATAGAAGATTATTGGGACACATTTAAACAAACACATAATAGTCTTACGAGATGTACACCGAAGAGGGGAAATTTGCCTTATTTTTTGAATGAAGAATTTTATAAATTTGAAGAATTATACTTAGGCTTGCACGCGGATCTGTCCGATCTATTAATAAAATTACAAGCAAGAATAATTACAGATACTTCATCATCATCTCATGTATCACAGGATAGTCAGGTGTCTTTGGCTAAACTGCCACGAATTGAACTCCCGACGTTTTCAGGAAAATATGAAGATTGGCCTTCTTATCAGGATTTGTTTTTAGCACTTGTCCACAATACTTCGATGAATGATGTGCAAAAGCTACACTACCTAAAGACTAGCGTTAAAGGTGATGCAGAAATACTATTACGGAACGTGAAAATTACTGAAACGAATTATGCACCAGCATGGGGTTTATTGAAAGCACGATTCGGTAATAAAAGAATGATTACAAACTCATTATTCTCAAGATTATTTAGTCAAAAGGTAGCCAGTAGCCAGTCAGCGATACAAATAAAAGCAGTACTTGATACGACGATGGAATGTTTAAGCAGTCTAAACAATCTGAAAATAAGCACTGATTCTTGGGATCCAATAATTATATTTTTAGTAAGTCAAAAATTGGATTCAGAGTCACTGAAAGACTGGGAAGAACATGCCTACAGAGAAAATTGCGAAGATATGCCAACGTGGGACGAGATGAAGAAATTTCTGGAATTTAGGTTTCGAACATTGGAACTCATCTTGCCTACAGCAACAATCTCATCACCCGAAAGGCAATTGACCCATAAATCATTCCACGTCACCATCAAAGAACCCAAAGGTAATAATTTCAAGTCTGCTCATGTGTCGACGGAAAGGTCAAGAATCTGTACTTATTGTAAGACTAGTGAGCACTGGATCCAAAACTGTAAGTATTTTATTCAGCAACCTGTAGAAGAACGTCACTCCTTTGTAAAGAATAATAGCATATGTTTCAACTGCTTTGCACCTAACCACAGAGTTTATGAGAACTTATGCAAAGGGACATGCAGAATTTGTGGAAGAAGACATCACTTTCTTTTACACCAAAGGAAACAAGAAGAGAAGGAGAGATTAGAAGAAACACACCCAGAGTACAAAATCACAACAGCACACTTGTCAAGAGGACAATCTGATAGTAAGTTGATTTTACCCACAGCACAAGTGAAGGTTAAGGCAAAGGATGGAGAGAGATGCAAACTTCGTGCACTAATTGATCAAGGATCTGAAGTTTCGTTTATATCTGCTGGAGCAGCTGAACTTTTGGGTTTGTCGAGAAACAATATCAACACTGTAGTCTCTGGAGTGCGAAAAGGAGAACAGATAAGGAGCAAACATTCTGTTGATTTATCAATTACTTCGCGATTTAATGAAGGTAAAGAGATCCAAGTGAAGGCTTGTGTATTGAAGACACTATCGACAATATTACCCTCGAAGCATATCGCTACGGACTGGGCAGAATTTCAAACCTTACAGGTGGCGGACCCTACCTGTTTTACACCAGGTGGTGTCGATATTTTACTCGGTGTCGATGTCTTCTCTGAAATTATAGAAGATGGCTTGATAAAGATGCCTGACGGTATAATAGCACAAAAAACATGTTTGGGTTGGATTATTTCAGGTCAACAACAATGCAAGTATAAAAGGGATCGCAATATTGAGACATCTTAGGAAAGGAAAAGAAGATTTGAGAAAGCAGAACTATTTATTGACAAAGAAAGACAGTATAATCGACCGAGCGAAGCGAAGGTCTTTGAGTCTACTTGAGTGAATTTGCACTTGTCCGTCCGTCCGTCCGTCCGTCCGTCCGTCCGTCCGTCCGTCCGTCCGTCTGTCAGAGCCTTATAACTTCTTAATTACTAAACGTAATTACTTCAATTTTAGAAATAATATGTAAACCGATGGCCTCCAGCCGAAAATGGCTTAAAAAGTTATAAAAATCTTTATTTCAGGGGGGCTCTCATAGAAGCGAATGCGAAGAAATAAAAAAATTTTTGCATTTCATAGGGTAACAGTACCTCATTTTAAAGATAATTTGGAACAGAGTACAAAAGTATTTTTTTTTTAATTTTTTTCCTAAAATTGACGAAATGGGGGGCTTTCAAAGTGGAGATTATATTTGACCTCACAACGGAATAACGATTGAAAGCTGGGGCTTGAAAGTTTTATAATTTTAGCGTAATATCATGTACTTGAACAACAAATACTAAAATTAGATAAATTTAATAAGGAAACTAAATTATTTAACTTTTAATGAGCAGCAACAACAGAACTTCACAATGATGTCAATAGATGGCGCTCTCATCTCATATAGCAAATGCAGCTATATGTAACATATTGTTCAATTAAAATTATTATTTAGTCATTTAGCAAACATCAATAAAACTTCACGTTGCAGTTTGTTTTTACATGTCTTCTGATCGTGTCGATAGTTGACGCTGTGTACAAGTAATTTAATTTGAATGTTCCAAAAAACTATACCTAAGTTTGATTGAGGCCTTGAGGATTTCACTATAACAGTTCCCTAACCTTTACGGGATACCTATGTTAAGTTAGTTGACACTTTCTGTCAACTTTGTTATTACGAACCTCTACGGGACAACTAAAGGTGAAAATGACATTGGGATGTTAGGATTGTATTTAGGGGCTACCTACGTAAAGAGACTTCTACAAAGGGGATGATTTAGGTATGGTTGGTGAAAACGGGCATAATAATAATGTCAATTTTGATCGTCATGTATCTATTGAATGAATAAGTAATTATGGGAAACCGTTATCGCGAGGTCTCAGTTCGGGGCGAACCACTAGTTATATACAGTTCACTTATCTAGGAGAAACGGTGTCATCACAGGAAAGATCTAAATTATTTTTATGGAGATTTATTACTGAGAAAACTTCAACTTGTTGAGGATATTTGAACATGAAAGACATGTGATACAAGTATAAAAAGGGGTTCAGAGTTGAGATAGATAAAATAGTAAATACCTAAAATGAGAATAAAGAGATCTGGGATACATCATACATTGAAGAATTAGGTAAAGGATTTCCTTTACCTTCCTTTATGAACAAGTATCAATCACAAAGGTCACGGTGGGCGGCGTTACATGTAAAACTATCGTTTTGGTGGGCGGTATGTCTAAGTCGATTCATCTATTTTTTGTAACTATATCAATGTGTTCTATTCAAGTTGTCTATTTATAATATATCAATGACACTTTCAATTTTGCATCAGTTCAATACGTCAGTCGCTAATAAACAAGTTAAGAAGACACCCGCATTTTATTTTTAATAGATTTGTCACAGAAAAGTGAACATTAATATAGTGAAGAATATCATATTAAGTAATTTTGGGAGAATCCCGACGAATTCCGACTATCTAGCAACTCAAGCCCTTAGGCTGACCGCATTTTTAGTCAATGTCAATTATATTTTATTACAATTTTTTTTTTAATCAATGTAATTTATATAATGAGCAATCGCCCGCTATAATATTAGTAAAGATCACAATTCTTGCTTAACATTTTGTGTCTTAGATTTATTAATCACTCATTAAAATGTGTGTACCTAGCCATACTTACTTATTGTGTCGGCATATACTATAAAGCCAGTTTGAAGTTGATTTGTAGCGTGCCTTATTATGTAAACTTATAAAAGCCTACTGATATTATTAGTCGCTTTCTCAGAAATATTAAATGCTCCAATATTATTCAACATCGAAAATATTCGATCTATATTATTATTAGGTATATATATCCACTTTAATGAGATATTTAAATAACGCATTCCGTGTATGAGTTATTAATTGAAGTGCTTTTCAAAGTGTAGCCTAAATTATATCTATTATGGTAAGATCATTGCTTTTATGTGATTAAAGTTTGGAAGCACTTGCTGCGGTAAACATATCGGTATTGAATACCGTTATTTATGTTACGTATAATGTGTACCTATTATTAATAGCATAATAAAGTAACGCACTCGGAAATATTATTATCGGTGATTCAAAATATTTCGGTCAGTAATAAAAGTAGGTATAAAATTATGTAGATTATGATAACATATTTTTAACTGTAGTTACGTAAGTATCAAATAAGAAGGAAAGCAATGTTATTCATAGATGATAATAATGTATTCTTATTAAAAAAATCTGGGACCTTTTAATGCTTTAAGAATTTTACCACAAATCCATCATTTTTTACTATTCACACAGGAAAAATCCTTTTCGAAAACCTTTTCATACTTATTGGTAAAGAATTTCTTTTTGAAAATCATTTTCAAACTTAAGGTTTCTTACCTTTTCATACTTTAACGGCTGGCCTCTTTAAGCCATTCAGGATTCCAGGTAATACACAAGAATCGCATTATCCCGTACTATACACATACTTATATACCGTATCCTGTACCTGATATATTATAATACACCATACAATATACGCATGGAGTTAGGTTTTGTAAAATGCTGTGGGAACTTTCAGTTTTTCCGGGATAAAAGGTTGCCCATGTCACTCCCATGCAAAAAATCACGTCGATAAGTTGTTCCCTTGCTGCGTGATTGAAGGAATACCCAACAAATAAACACATTTTCGCATTCATAATAATAATAAGCATAGTACAAGGATAAGAGAGGATTCATAATATTATATTCATATTTAGATTTCATATCTAGTCGCCGAAATAATAGTAAACTTGTTTGAAATGACAAAATATGTTGGAACTGACATACATTTTACTAGCTGACCTGGCGAACTTCGTACCGCCAAGATATCTATATAAATAAATCAAATACTACAACAACTACTACAACTATTGCTACAACTACTACTAAAACTACTACCACAACTTCTACTGCTACAACTAACAAAAAAAATTATCCAAAAAAATAAAAAGTAAAATTTTGGGATGGGCCACCCTTATCACTTAAGAGTATAAAATATAGTTTACGACCTATTTTCAGACCTACCGAATATACACAAAAAATTTCATTGTTACAGAGTTTGGTTACAAACATTGTGACACGAGAATTTTATATAAGTATAATACGTATACAGATTTGGTAACATTGTTTGAGCAAATAAAACTACATAAATAAAAAGAAAAGACAGAGAAGAAAGCTAAGAAAAAGATAAAAAAAAGATAAAGATATTTAATCTTTATCTTTTATATTTTTCTTAGCTATTCTGTGTGCAGTCGGCCCATCACTAGCTACAACAAAGTACTGCGCCTACTTTGCCACGATTCTAAACCATTCGCCAGCGTGGGTGGACTAGAAACTGTATGAAACCGTATGACCGAGTTTCGCCTCACAAGCTTTGCCGACGAATCTACCTAAGGTCTACAACAGATGTCCGATTCCGAGCACTATTATCTACTATTTCGTCACTATCGCATTTATAAAAGAACTAGCTGATGCCCGCGACTTCGTCCGCGTAGATTTAGTTTTTAAAATCCTGTGGGAACTCTTTGATTTTCCCGGATGCCTATGTCACATTCCAGGTTCTCAACTATACCTATCCAAAAAATCACGTCAACCCGTAGCTTTGTTGCAGCGTGATTGACAGACAAACCAACAAACAAACACACTTTCGCATTTATAATAATACTAGCTGATGCCCGCGACTTTGTCCGCATGGATTTAGTTTTTAAAAATCCCGCGGGAACTCTTTCATTATCCGAGATAAAAAGTAGCTCTCCCGGTCTGAGGAACCACTACTACATCCATTACTATACCCATGCAAAAAATCGCATCAATCCGCTATTCTGTTGCGACGTGATTGAAGGACAAACCAACAAACAAACACACTTTCGCATTTATAATATCAGTAATGCTTTCTTCTTTCTTCTTCTTTACTCCTGGGAATTTTCTCCGCAAGTAGGCGTGTCCGCCCGTTTTGCGTAGTAATGCTTTATTATAACACTTTTTATATTTGTCAAATTTTTTACCATACTTAACCAAAGACAAAATAACGTTTAGCTGTCATTTACGTTTTGTTATTCCACTGTCATTTGCGTTTTGTTATTGCATGTCAGATGCGTTTTTCTTATACCACGTTTTATAGTGACATGACGGAAACGCGGTCGAACGGGATAAAAAGTATCCTATGTCCGTCTCCTGGTTCTAAGCTACCTCTCCACCAATTTTCAGCCAAATCGGTTCATCCGTTCTTGAGTTATAAATAGTGTAACTAACACCACTTTCTTTTATATATATAAGATGTATTAGTAAGGAAGAATTAATACTACGATGATAAAGGCGATCTAATTAAATTTTAGAACAAAAAACCTACTATTGTCACTTAAATTTATGATATAACTATCATCTTCTAAATATATAAAAGGCAAAGGTGACTGACTGACTGACTGACTGACTGGTTTATCAACGCACAGCTCTAACCACTGGACGGATCGGGCTGAAATTTTGCACACAGATAGTTATTATGACGTAGACGTCCGCTAAGAAAGGATTTTTGAAAATTCCAACCCCAAGAGGGTTAAATGGGGGTTGAAAGTTTGTATAAAAGTCCGTCATTTATCAAATTATTTTTCATGTAATATCCATGAAACTTTAATTTTTGGGCTTTCGATAAAAAAATAAGAAATACGTGTTTCGCAAATTTTGAAAATTCCACCCCCAAAGAATTCAAATAGGGGGTGATTTGTATAAAAGTCCAGATTTTTAAGTTAATTTTCAAGTAATATCCATCAAACTTGGTACTTCAGCTTTCATCTAAATATATGAAAGGCAAAGGTGACTGACTGACTGACTGACTGGTCTATCAACGCACAGCTCTAACCACTGGACGGATCGGGTTGAAATTTTGCACACAGATAGTTATTATGACGTAGACGTCCACTAAGAAAGGATTTTTGAAAATTCCAAACCTAAGAGGGTTAAATGGGGGTTGAAAGTTTGTATAAAAGTCCGTCATTTATCAAATTATTTTTCATGTAATATCCATGAAACTTTTATTTTTGCGCTTTCGATAAAAAAATAAGAAATACGTGTTTCGCAAAAATTTTAGTTTTCAAGTAATATCCATGAAACTTGGTATGTTGGCTTTTTACGGAGATATATTTTAGGTTGGATTTAATTACCAATAAAAATCTAACTTAACGTGAGCTAACCAACCGCTAAGAAACCATTTTTGAAAATTCAACCTCTAAGGGGGTAAAATAGGGGTTTGAAAAATCGAACTTAACGTGAGCGAAGCCGCGGGCAAAAGCTAGTTTATGATATAGTCCTTCAGGGAATTTTTTGTAGAGAATAATCATGTAGTACATAATTTTTATGTATCATCAATAGTTTTCTCAGCACATGCCAAATAATGCATTTTATAGGCAAAATTTTGCTACTTTGGGTTACATTTTGGGTTACAACTTTCTTAAGGATCTCTAATTTTTTTGAAAATAAATTATAGCCTTTGTTACTTCCTGATAACTTAGCTTTCTATTTGTGAAAAAATGGTTAAAATCGGTCCAGTAGTTACAGAGCCTATTCGGTACAAACAAACAAACAAACAAAAAAATCTTTCCTCTTTATAATATTAGTATAGACTAGTATAAATTCTAAGTATCACACACTACCGCGCACCAGTTTAGTATAATATACTACACTGGTGTGCTTTCAACTTGCTTATAGGTCTAACTTCCAAAGGTCCAACTCTACACCCCACCATAGCGCATTGTGGTGTGTAGAGTTGGAGTGTGGTAGAGTAGGAATGGTTATTTATACGTGTGAAATGAGTACTCTTGACGAGGTTTGGGTGAACATTTATTATTTATTATAGGTTTAAAGCTTTGTAAGAAAATTTATTTTATAAAAAAATCATGACTGTGCGATTCAAAATAATTTAATTTTATTAATTTTTCACTCCGTGGGAGGTATGGTATAGTATAAGTATTGTATTAAAATAAAGTAGTGTTAACCTATACTATACTATACTATACTAATATTATAAATGCAAAAGTGTGTTGGAACGCAAGTTCCTTATCGCGCGGTGCGGAAGGGAGCTAGACGGAAAAAATTAAGGAAACGACACTCGACACTTTTTTGAAACCGACACTCGTTACAATATTGGGTCTCCGTAGCCTAGTGGCTTCGGCAGTCGCTTAACAGTTAAAAGTCGATGGTTCGAATCCCAGCTCGACAGACTGAATTTTCTATTTTCAATTTTATTTTAAATAATCTCTACATGTGGAATTTTTCCCTAATTTTTTATTGTATAAATTGGATAAAATGTTATTGTACTACTAACGCCATCTGTTAAAAAACCAGAGTAACTCTTTGGTTTTGTAACATTGTTGCAATAGAAATAAACTATTTAATACTAATTAATCAATTTAATACTAGATGACACCACTAGTTTATTACAATTCCTTCACTAATTAATCGAAAGGAACTTCGTTCCATTCGGGTGTCCCTTGTTTCTCTCACCTCTCAAGTTTTTTGTTTGTTAATTTGTTGATTTGTCTTTCAATCACGCCGCAACAGAGCTACGGATCGACGTGATTTATTGCACGAGTATAGTTGAGGGCCCGGGGAGTGACATAGGCTACTTTTTAACCGCGAAAATCAAAGTGTTCCCGGGGGATTTTAAAAAACTATTTTCACGCGGACGAAGTCGCGGGCATCAGCTAGTCTGCTATAATCCACCAAACCAGAAAACTGTATGGTATAACGTGTTATTCACGCGGTACACTACTGCTCTTTCAGTGGTAGAAATGCAAGAGAAACGCATCACCTATACGTAACACTACACATCATCATCATCATCATCATCATTAGCAACCCATCTACGGCTCACTACTGAGCGCAGGACTCCTCTCAGAGAAGGGTTATAGGCCATTCCACGCTGTCCCAATGCGAATTGGCGGACTTCACGCACCTTCAAGAACATTATGAAGAACTCTCAGGTGTGCAGGTTTCCTCACGATGTTTTTCTTCACCGTTGAAGCAAGTGATATTTAATTCCTTAAACGCACTTGACTCCGAAAAGTCAGAGGTGCGTACCCGGGGTCGAACCTACGACCCCCCGAATAGGACACCCCACACACACCCCCACAGTCCTAACCACTAGGCTATCACTGACACTACACAAACCCTCCAAAATACACTGTACAGTGTACGTTGTTCGTCTTTCGTCTGCTCTCGGCCTTGCGACTGCCTAACATGGCGGACGGCAAAAATAACACGCCTCTGAAAGCGCTTTAGTGAGCGGCTAGTTTTTGTTGGGAAAAACTTCTGCGGCTGTTTCTTTGAAGCTTACTAGTAGGTAGGTACTTTGTATGAATTGACGAAGTTGCATTAGAGTAAATGTCTATTCAGACGGACCACACGCTCGCGGATGCTGTTACCCAGTGAATCCAAAACACTGTAGGTATTTCAGATAACTCTTAACATGAATTGAATTGTAGTACTTTTTTTTTCTGGAACTTCCCCTCATTGTGGAAATATTATATTTTTTTCTAACAAAGTTGCATCAGCAAATCGGCTTGGCATCCAGCTGCCCACAAGATAGTATAAAAAACTTATTACAATGTAATAGCTTCATAATAATATGATTATTAAAATGATTATTTTGAAAAGAGCAACTGCTGAGTTTTTTGCCGGCTCTTCTCAGCAGAATCCGCTTTCCGAACCAGCGGTAGAGTCATGACTTGTCATAAGAGCCACAGATTGGCCTACGTGAAATAAAAAAATTTGAATTTGAATTTGAATTTGATACGGAGTCTTGAATTAACAAAGTTTATTCGATTTTTTTTGCCTATTTCTCTGGTTCTGGGTACCAGTTGTCTAAAAGTTATTCCATTGATCGTATTCCTATTCGATGACATTAGCGTCGAAGTAAAATAATACTTGATTGTATTTATTTTAAGTCACAAATTCAGTACAAGCGATTTTAACATGGAGCGTTTTGGAACGATATGCTCCAGTTATATTTAAAAGTGTAATAATGCATACACGAAATTGAGGTCTTATTTAATACTGTTATGGTTTATTTAACTTTGACGATAATGTCATCGAATACGATTAGGTACGATCAATAGAATAACTCGCATAAAACCTACCATCAACGCTTAAAATAGTATTATATCCTACCTTAACTAACCTGTAAGTGAAGTAACTTACCTGTCAGTGAAGTTCTATCATAATTATACGAGAGCTTCGTCCGAATATATTAGCATCCCACCCTCCCTCCCCTTTAGGGTAAGATGTTCTTACTAATGGTGAAATATTTCATCCTTTCTGCCCTAAACTAAATGAAGCGGAGCGGGGCGTGTTACCACGGTAATATTATGTATACAGTATTCCAACTTCATACAAACGGACGAAGCGCGAGCTATGCCTACGCGCCTCGATCTCGGTAAGCGCTCGGTACGCAGACAGTCGCGACTGTGCCGCAGTGACGAACGGACGGTGTTATGTTTTTTAACAATAACTGCGCAATTTTTTAACTAAAAATAAGTTCAAGTACATATTTAATATGACGAGGAGGATATATTGTGCTGTTTTTCGTTGCATGAATTCGTCAAAAAACAACACGCATTTTTATTGAACACTTCCTATTTAATTCACAAAGTATTTTATTTGTTTATATAAAAAAAAGTATATTTACAATCACAAAACTAAATGGAAACACAAAGTAGGCAAATGTAATTAAAATGCTGGAGGCGGGCAGCCCTATCGCATGTTTACGTACCGCGCGGCTGTAGGCATTTATGTCAAAGATACGGCCGAGTTACAATACTGTATACATAATATTACCGTGGTGTTACCGACAGGTGGGAGTGTTATACCCACATAAAGAAATATAAAAATACAATGAAAAGTTGAGGAATATATCTACCCTCAATATAGTGTGCGAATAGCGATCGCTAGGCGATACTACATGTGTTTATCTGCTAATATATTCGGACGAAGCGGAGTATAATTATGATAGAACTTCACTTACAGGTAAGTTCGTTTAGTCACTAATTATATCAATATTGTTTTGTCCGCCAATTCGCATTGGGCCAGCGTGGTGGACTATGGCCTATAACCCTTCTTTGAGAGGAGACCTCGCTCAGTAGTGAGCTGATGACGGGTTTATAATGATGAATGGAATAACTTTAGACAATCGCACCGCTGATACCAATGATGTAATGATGGTTGTTGATACGAATTACTTAATAGTTTCTCAAGAAAATTTTAGAGTAATGTTGTAACATACTGCCGTTGAACGCGACTGTAAATTGTGGTTCGTGTGCATGGACATTTGTGCATTTCAGAGTAACGTGCTTCATTATTTACTAGATGATGCCCGCGTTTTCATCCGCGTGGATTAAGGTTTTTTTGAACTCTGTAATTTTCCGGGATAAAAAGTAGCCTATGTGGTAATAGGTATGAGCTATTCCATTCCAAATTTCAGCCAAATCGGTTCATTTGTTTTAGCGTGAAAGAGTAACAAACATCCATCCATCCATCCTCACACACTTTCGCATTTATAATGGTTCTTCTCGGCAGGAAGGGCATTCCGAACCGTAGACTCATCGACGATTCAAAAGCACTTGTAAAAAAGTTTATTTGTATAAAAAACATTTCTATTCTATTCTATTCCAATACTAGCTGATGCCCGCGACTTCGTCCGCATGGATTTAGTTTTTAAAAATCCCGCGGGAACTCTTTCATTATCCGAGATAAAAAGTAGCTCTCCCGGTCTGAGGAACCACTACTACATCCATTACTATACCCATGCAAAAAATCGCATCAATCCGCTGTTCTGTTGCGACGTGATTGAAGGACAAACCAACAAACAAACACAATTTCGCATTTATAATATCAGTAATGCTTTATTATAACACTTTTTATAATTATCAAATTTTTTACCATACTTAACCAAAGACAAAATTACGTTTAGCTGTCATTTACGTTTTGTTATTCCACTGTCCGATGCGTTTTTCTTATACCACGTTTTATAGTGACATGACGGAAACGCTGTCGAACGGGATAAAAAGTATCCTTTGTCCGTCTCCTGGTTCTAAGCTACCTCTCCACCAATTTTCAGCCAAATCGATTCATCCGTTCTTGAGTTATAAATAGTGTAACTAACACCACTTTCTTTTATATATAGATTAGTAGGATAGCAGGAAGTAGGATTAGTAGGGATACATTGTTCCTATCGAATACAATTTCTGTTTGAAATTACACTATTCCAAATCTAGACTTATTAGGTAGGTACTAGAATGTTTTTTTAATTCCAACGGGAACTCCTTAATTATGTATGGATAGAATAGAATAGAATAGAATAGAAATGTTTTTTATTCAAATAAACTTTTACAAGTACTTTCGAATCGTCAATGAGTCTACCACTGGTTCGGAATGCCGTTCCTGCCGAGAAGAACCAGCAAGAAACTCGGCAGTTGCTCTTTTCAAAATACTTTTACAATATACTTAACAGATATTCTATGTATGCAGAGTTTCCACAATGAGGGAAAGGTCCACAAAAGCATACGTAATTATTTCTAATTATAATTCAACACATGTCAAGACGGGCAGACAGAAAGTAGCCCCATTGCCGCTGGTGGCACCCGTTCACGAGCATGACGCATGACCCAGCCATTGCTTCGCTCAACCATATTTTAGGGAACGCAACAACCCGCCTAAATAAAATGTAGCCTATGTATTAATCCTGGGTATGAACTATCACCACTCCAATTCATGCGTTCTGGCGTGAAAGAGTAACAAACATCCATCCATCGATCCATACATCCATCCTCACAAACTTTCGCATTTATAATATTCCACTTTATTTGTGTACAAGTCCTAACTTAAAATGAGTATTTGATTTGAATATTAGTTTCAATTCGATGCCTTAAGATGGGTAGCCTAAGTATGTCACACTCTCTTTAACATTTCTGTGGTGGTGTCGTGTGATGCGGGTTGTTACGTTCCCTCAAATATGGTTGAGCGAAGCAATGGCTGGGTCATGCGTCATGCTCGTGAACGGGTGCCACCAGCGGCAATGGGGCTACTTTCTGTCTGCCCGTCTTAACATGTGTTGAATTATCTATATATATAAAAGAAAGTGGTGTTAGTTACACTATTTATAACTCAAGAACGGATGAACCGATTTGGCTCAAAATTGGTGGAGAGGTAGCTTAGAACCAGGAGACGGACATAGGATACTTTTTATCCCGTTCGACCGCGTTTCCGTCAAGTCAATATAAAACCTGGTATAACAAAAATGCATCTGACATGGAATAAAAAAATCGGCCAAGTGCGAGTCGGGCCTTGCACTTTTAGGGTTCCGTTAAAAAAAAATTAAATAAAAATATAATTTCCATGTACCCATGGAAATATTTTTATTTAATTTTTTTAATTTAATTTAATTTTTATTATTTGTTGTTATAGCGGCAATAGAAATACATAATATGTGAAAATTTCATCTGTCTATCTATTACGGTTTACGAGATACAGCCCGCTGACAGACGGACGGACGGACGGACGGACGGACAGCGTAGGCTTAGTAATAGGGTCCCGTTGGTACCCTTTAGGTACGGAACCCTAAAAACGAAAATGACAGTGGAAGAACAAAACGTAAATGACAGCTAAACGTAATTTTGTATTTGGTTAATCATGGTAAAAACAATTATAATAATTATAGTTTAACGTAATTGATAATATCATCAGTAATATGTTTTCTCTTTGAATCATCATTAACAATGCCGCGAGCAAGACGATCAAATGTTTCCTGCTACAAAGCTACGGATTGACGTGATTTATTGGATAGGTATAGTTGAGAACCTGGAGGGTGACAAAGATTTCCCGCGGGATGTTATGAACTAAATCCACGCAGACGAAGTCGCGGGCATCAGCTAGTAATTAGATATAATTACGTATGCTTTTGTGGAACTTCCCCTCATTGTGGAAACTCTGCATAAATAGCATATTATCTATTAAGTATATTGTAAAAGTATTTTGAAAAGAGCAACTGCCGAGTTTCTTGCTGGTTCTTCTCGGCAGGAACGGCCATTCCGAACCAGTGGTAGACTCACTGACGATTCAAAAGTACTTGTAAAAGTTTATTTGAATAAAAAACATTTCTATTCTATTCTATTCTATTAGAAGGAGTGACTGGACGATTTCCGTACTTACATTAATATTTTGAAGATTTTAATCGGAGGGAGCTTTATTAGAAACAAATAAACACACTTTCGCATTTACAATATTATACTATACTACAGTTGTAACAATGAAATTACTCACTTGGCACGTGAGAAATGGGTTTTTTATGCTTTCACTAAGAATTGTTACTTTCCCTTTATTACCTCCTCATGAACGAAAATAACGATTGCTTGTTGAGTACAATTAAGCGCTTATTTTGGACTTAACTGTAATAGTAGATCGATTAGTTTTATTTTTATGGCAGTCTATTTTTTATATGCGAAAGTTAGTTTGTCCCTAAATCACACAGCAAAGGAGTGACTATTATCGGTGTGTTTTTTTAGATTGATTTCGAGGAGTCGAGGACCTGAAGAGTAAGATAGGCTATCTTATCATATACATATCCCGGAAAAGAAAAAAAATTAAATACGTCTGGCACTCGGGGACTGCCGCGGTAAAGCTATTGCATAGCATTTTCTAGTCGTACGCACACAGACACCGTGCCGAAGTCTGCCGAACTGAAACGACGTTAGACGTGTGGGGTGTGTTAGGTTTATTTTCGTTACGGAATTTCTTGATTCGGTCGCCGCGCTCAAAGCCCGCGATAAAAGCTATGCAATAGCTTAAAACCTAACTACGCGAAGTAACGGGCAAATGGTAGTGTTTTGTAATATGTTGAAATTCTAGTTGTTGCGCGCGACTTCATCCACGTGGATTAACAATATTTCGTGAGGACTCCATGATTTTCCGAGATAGAAAAGTATCCAGGATCCAAACTATCTCTATACCAGATCGGTTTGACAACACACAGCTAAAACAGCTATGATAAGACGAGACGATGCTACGAATTTTTGAAAATTCACCCCTAAGGGGGTGAAATAGGGTTTTGAGAAAACGAACTTAACGTGCGCGAAGCCTCGGGCTAAAGTTATTTTAATATAAGATATCATACTAATATTATAAATGCGAAAGTGTGTTCGTTTGTTGGTTTGTCCTTCAATCACGCCGTTACAGAGCTACGGATCGACGTGATTTTTGGCATGGGTATAGTTGAGGACCTGGAGAGTGACATAGGCTACTTTTTATCCCAGAAAATTAAAGAGTTCCCGAGGGATTTTAAAAATCCCAATTTTATGCTCTGACAGACACTCAGACAGACATGCAAATACACCCACGTAGACTTGAATAATAATGAATAGATAAAAAATAATTTATTTTTAATATAGGCAACATCCTAATTTATTTATCCGGCCATTTGCATTTCCAAACAGCCATATTAAACTTACCTTACTAAGTGATTTATTAGTATTTTAGTATTCTGTATAATATACGCCATCAGTGAAGATAACATGGCAGTAATTCGTGGTACTTATGACCCACGCGATTTTATACTGTTGGCTAAATATTCTGTGACACACAGTTGGAATTTACGTCAAGCATTTAAACTTCGCGTCGTGTCAATCAGTTTTAATTCCATGAGTTTGTGTTTATTTATTTCATACTAGCTAATGCCTGCGACTTCGTCCGCATGGATTTAGTTTTTAAAAATCCCGCGGGAACTCTTTCATTATCCGAGATAAAAAGTAGCTCTCCCGGTCTGAGGAACCACTACTACATCCATTACTATACCCATGCAAAAAATCGCATCAATCCGCTGTTCTGTTGCGACGTGATTGAAGGACAAACCAACAAACAAACACACTTTCGCATTTATAATATCAGTAATGCTTTATTATAACACTTTTTTTATTTGTCAAAATTTTTACCATACTTAACCAAAGACAAAATTACGTTTAGCTGTCATTTACGTTTTGTTATTCCACTGTCATTTGCGTTTTTCTTATACCACGTTTTATAGTGACTTGACGGAAACGCGGTCGAACGGGATAAAAAGTATCCTATGTCCGTCTCCTGGTTCTAAGCTACCTCTCCACCAATTTTCAGCAAAATCGGTTCATCCGTTCTTGAGTTATAAATAGTGTAACTAACACCACTTTCTTTTATATATATAGATTATTCTAGGTAGAGGGCACACTGGCTACTTTTAGCGGCAGCGATTGCGCGCTTTTATTGTCTAGCGTTTTCATGGCCTTTTGCGTGCATCGCGTTTGGAGCGCGCGAAAATCGCGACTCAAATGCGTTCGCGTTTATATGGCTTTCGATCGCAGAATCGCGCGAAACGCGATGCATGAAAACGCTAAAGGCAATAGGTAAAAGCGTGCGATGGCTGCCGCTAAAAGTAGCCAGTCTGACCTTTTACCTAATCTATGGTTTATGCGTTAACTATAGCATGTGCTGGAAAGTTTTAAAGAATGTTTATTTAGAAAATGATAATTATGGTCTGGCTTTAAGCAACGGATTTTTTTGCGGAAGTGTAATAACTGTACACGAATTGTTTGACATTAAATATCTTAAAGATACTTCGTCGCAAGTAGTGGCTAATAGTTTTTATAGTGTGTATATATTATTATTATTGTTATGCGCATATTATATAATTATAATTGGAGGGATCTCAGACATAAAATATTTTTCGCTCATCCCTATATCTAACGCCAAACGTTCATTTATAAAAAAAATATGTTTAATGTACAAAGCTATATTTTTCCATGACAAAATTGTTGACATGTACAAAAAACCACTTAAAATACACGCTTACGTGTTCCCTGCGGTGGCCGTTCGAATGTTTACGCACGTACATTGAGACATCCTATTTTTTGTGCACTAGTGTTGAAAATTTCTAACATTTAAAACGACATTTTCCATTAACTTTTTTCTCAACTCGTTTCAGGTGACATTCAGAACAAAATGTAAGTAGCTTATCTGTATAACTTTCAATGTTGTTTGGTTTACACTACCACTTCCAATATAAAATAAAACAACTCTAAATATACATTTCAACAGACTGTCATCAAATAGCAATGGTCTATTGTCAAGGAACGCAAACCTATTTTAGATCATTATCAAAAAATTATGTGGGCCCATAGAAAAACTTAACCTTATTTCATCCAACAAGTTTAATAGTAAAGTGTTAGTAAAAAATATAATAAGCTTTTTCCTTTTCTAAAATATATTTAAATAACCTCGGTTTAAAATTTAAATGGACTAATTTAAAAAACTCGCACAAAACGAGTTGGACAATAATAATAATCGTGTCTACTACAAGTAAAAGAGTGTCATTTATATTATTTATGTCTATTATTATTATGCCTTGTACAGTTAGGTTTTAAAAAAATCCGCGGGAGTTTTTGTTTTTTCGGATTAAAAAGTAGCCGTAGAATTAGGTTAAGTTATAGTATAGTAGGTATAGTAGTTATAGTTACACTATTTATAACTCAAGAACGGATGAACCGATTTGGCTGAAAATTGGTGGAGAGGTAGCTTAGAACCAGGAGACGGACATAGGATACTTTTTATCCCGTTCGACCGCGTTTCCGTCAAGTCACTATAAAACGTGGTATAAGAAAAACGCATCGCAAATGACAGTGGAATAACAAAACGTAAATGACAGCTAAACGTAATTTTGTCTTTGGTTAAGTATGGTAAAAAATTTGACAGTTATAAAAAGTGTTATAATAAAGCATTACTGATATTATAAATGCGAAAGTGTGTTTGTTTGTTGGAATCACGTCGCAACAGAACAGCGGATTGATGCGATTTTTTGCATGGGTATAGTAATGGATGTAGTAGTGGTTCCTCAGACCGGGAGAGCTAATTTTTATCTCGGATAATGAAAGAGTTCCCGCGGGATTTTTAAAAACTAAATCCATGCGGACGAAGTCGCGGGCATCAGCTAGCTAGCATATAAATTTATATGGTAAAATACCATAGACTTTAATATATTATGTGTATTGTCTATGGTAAATACTCTCTTATGCTGTGCGTATGGAACTAGGATTTGCGACTAGTCTTCCTATTTCTATGGTTGTGCGGTTATTTCAATCTAAGGAGAGGTTGTCAAATCCCCATTCAACGTAATTTATCGCGGACCCGAAATGTCAAAACTTACGTTTTTTTTTATACATTATTTATCGCAACAGATAGTTACAAGAAGAAATTCGACATTTATGGCCAGTATAAAAGAAATATGCCTCCAGCTCATCCCGGTAAAAACGCGTTCGGAGAAAAAAATACATAATAAAAAATATAATTTATTATCGACACAGTTTTTGCGGTGCGGGAAATCAATTTTATCGTTTGTACCGTAACTTAAGGCGATAAAGGTGAACGCTGTCGACTGTCGTAATCGGTTTATGGGGGCACTTACGCTTATTTGTATAATAGATGTATGAGAATACCTACTTAAACCTACATTATTGTGCACACACGTTACCTAAAATACTTACTGTTTTTGCCTGTGACTTTAACTGTGTGGAGTTGGGTTAATAAAAAATCCTGTGGGATTCATCAAGACACACGGAAGTGTGTCCAGCCAAAGTTCAAAAGAAAAGAAAGGAACTTTGTGACGCATTTAATTTACCTTATGACACTCTCATCTTCAACCGTCGATTCGTTGCTTTGTTGTTCCGTTGCGTGTGATTGAAGAACAAACCTATTAATATTAAGGATTCTTAATAATATTTCTTTCTTGAACCACTTCCGTATAAATATATTCCGATGTATAGCTATATCACGGCTACAGCTATCTTATTGCGACATATATATATATATATATATATATATATATATATATATATATATATATATATATATATATATATATATATATATATATATATATATATATATATATATATATATCTTTTTTCCCGCGGCTTCGCTCATGTAAAGTTCGCTTTTTTTAACGCCTATTTTACACCCTTAGGGGTTGCATTTACGGGTGTCATAATAGCTATCTGTATGCCAAATTTCAGCCCGATCCGACCAGTGGTTTGCGTTGTGCGTTGATAGATCAGTAAGTCAGTCAGTCACCTTTTCTATCAAATCCTTATAATATTTAAATATTCGTCGTTGTTAAAATAAGCTTCACTCAAAACAGCAATGTATAGGCTTAGTAAATTAGGTCTTATGTAACTGGAAATACAATATCAGAATAATAAGAGTTTATTGCAAAGAAAAATATAAAAGGCTCGCGTTTGTACTCCTTCGTACAATCGGGACAATCAAAGCGTAGCTACACGTTTTTATATGGATTGAGAGATCGTGGTCGTGGGATGACAAAGTTCAAAATTGTAAATAGTTTACTTCAAGCAGGCCAATTTTTTGCTCATATGACAAGTCAAGACTCTACCACTGCACCGGTTCGGAAAGCAGAGGTGCGACTGTCTCTTTGTGTCAGTGCCATTGATCGTAATCGTATTCGATGTATCGTTAAAATAAATAATTTAATATAAAAAATTATTTTTAACACACTTCAAAAAAGGAGTTTATCAATTCAACCGATTACTCGAAGACGTCTGAACCGATTTGGGAGATTCTTTTTTTGTTTGAAAGTGTATACTTCCCAGGTGGTCCCATCTTCAAAATGGAAAACTACGCATTTTCATTTATTTTACATTGATTAAAAATAAAAAGTTTGTATTTTTCATGTTTTTTAGGGTTCCGTACCAAAATGGTAAAAATGGAACCCTTATGGTGAGACTTTCTCCGTCCGTCCGTCCGTCCGTCCGTCTGTCACAGTCGATTATTTCAGTAACTATTAAAGGTATCGACATGAAATTTGGCATAGTTGTGTATAATAGTGGCCCAACAACATTGGAATAAAGAAAAATCGAAAATTATTTTTAGTTTTATTAAAAATGGGGGAAAATAGGGGGTTTGAAATTTCAAAGTAAAATGACTATACCGAGTGGGGTATCATATGAAAGGCCTTTACTTGTGCATTCTAAAACAGTTTTTTTATTTATTTCTATATGTAACTAGCTGATGCCCGCGACTTCGTCCGCATGGATTTAGTTTTTAAAAACCCTGCGGGAATTCTTTCATGATCCGAGATTAAAAGTAGCTCTCCCGGTCTGAGGAACCACTACTACATCCATTACTATACCCATGCAAAAAATCGCATCAATCTGCTGTTCTGTTGCGAAGTGATTGAAGGACAAATCAACAAACAAACATACTTTCGCATTTATAATATCAGTATTGCTTTATTATAACACTTTTTATAATTGTCAAATTTTTTTACAACCAAAGACAAAATTACGTTTAGCTGTCATTTACGTTTTGTTATTCCACTGTCATTTGCGTTTTGTTATTCCATGTCAGATGCGTTTTTGTTATACCACGTTTTATAGTGACTTGACGACAACGCGGTCGAACGGGATAAAAAGTATCCTATGTCCGTCTCCTGGTTCTAAGCTACCTCTCCACCAAGTTTCAGCCAAATCGGTTCATCCGTTCTTGAGTTATAAATAGTGTAACTAACACCACTTTCTTTTATATATATAGATACTAGCTGATGCCCGCGACTTCGTCTGCGTGGATTTAGTTCATAACATCCCGCGGGAAATCTTTGTCACCCTCCAGGTTCTCAACTATACCTATCCAATAAATCACGTCAATCCGTAGCTTTGTAGCAGGAAACATTTGCTCGTCTTGCTCGCGGCATTGTTAATGATGATTCAAAGAGAAAACATATTACTGATGATATTATCAATTAAGTTAAACCATAATTTTTATAATTGTTTTTACCATAATTTTCTACCATAATTAACCAAATACAAAATTACGTTTAGCTGTCATTTATCTACGTTTTGTTCTTCCACTGTCATTTTCGTTTTTTTATTCCGTGTCAGATGCATTTTTGTTATACCAGGTTTTATATTGACTTGACGGAAACGCGGTCGAACGGGATAAAAAGTATCCTATGTCCGTCTCCTGGTTCTAAGCTACCTCTCCACCAATTTTCAGCCAAATCGGTTCATCCGTTCTTGAGTTATAAATAGTGTAACTAACACCACTTTCTTTTATATATATAGATGATGTCCCACCAGCTCTCGGACCTACATTTTTATACGCCTTTATTTGGTAGTTTGAAAAAGATATTACGATCTGAACAAAGGCTGCGAGCTGACGCAAGCGATAACTTCGCAATCAGTATATATATATATATATATATACTAGCTTTTTTCCCGCGGCTTCGCTCATGTAAAGTTCGCTTTTTTTAACGCCTATTTTACACCCTTAGGGGTTGCATTTACGGGTGTCATAATAGCTATCTGTATGCCAAATTTCAGCCCGATCCGACCAGTGGTTTGCGTTGTGCGTTGATAGATCAGTAAGTCAGTCAGTCACCTTTTCTATCAAATCCTTATAATATTTAAATATTCGTCGTTGTTAAAATAAGCTTCACTCAAAACAGCAATGTATAGGCTTAGTAAATTAGGTCTTATGTAACTGGAAATACAATATCAGAATAATAAGAGTTTATTGCAAAGAAAAATATAAAAGGCTCGCGTTTGTACTCCTTCGTACAATCGGGACAATCAAAGCGTAGCTACACGTTTTTATATGGATTGAGAGGTCGTGGTCGTGGGATGACAAAGTTCAAAATTGTAAATAGTTTACTTCAAGCAGGCCAATTTTTTGCTCATATGACAAGTCAAGACTCTACCACTGCACCGGTTCGGAAAGCAGAGGTGCGACTGTCTCTTTGTGTCAGTGCCATTGATCGTTATCGTATTCGATGTATCGTTAAAATAAATAATTTAATATAAAAAATTATTTTTAACAGACTTCAAAAAAGGAGTTTATCAATTCAACCGATTACTCGAAGACGTCTGAACCGATTTGGGAGATTCTTTTTTTGTTTGAAAGTGTATACTTCCCAGGTGGTCCCATCTTCAAAATGGAAAACTACGCATTTACATTTATTTTACATTGATTAAAAATAAAAAGTTTGTATTTTTCATGTTTTTTAGGGTTCCGTAACAAAATGGTAAAAATGGAACCCTTATGGTGAGACTTTCTCCGTCCGTCCGTCCGTCCGTCCGTCTGTCACAGTCGATTATTTCAGTAACTATTAAAGGTATCGACATGAAATTTGGCATAGTTGTGTATAATAGTGGCCCAACAACATTGGAATAAAGAAAAATCGAAAATTATTTTTAGTTTTATTAAAAATGGGGGAAAATCGGGGGTTTGAAATTTCAAAGTAAAATGACTATACCGAGTAGGGTATCATATGAAAGGCCTTTACTTGTGCATTCTAAAACAGTTTTTTATTTATTTCTATATGTAACTAGCTGATGCCCGCGACTTCGTCCGCATGGATTTAGTTTTTAAAAACCCTGCGGGAATTCTTTCATGATCCGAGATTAAAAGTAGCTCTCCCGGTCTGAGGAACCACTACTACATCCATTACTATACCCATGCAAAAAATCGCATCAATCTGCTGTTCTGTTGCGAAGTGATTGAAGGACAAATCAACAAACAAACACACTTTCGCATTTATAATATCAGTATTGCTTTATTATAACACTTTTTATAATTGTCAAATTTTTTTACAACCAAAGACAAAATTATGTTTAGCTGTCATTTACGTTTTGTTATTCCACTGTCATTTGCGTTTTGTTATTCCATGTCAGATGCGTTTTTGTTATACCACGTTTTATAGTGACTTGACGACAACGCGGTCGAACGGGATAAAAGTATCCTATGTCCGTCTCCTGGTTCTAAGCTACCTCTCCACCAAGTTTCAGCCAAATCGGTTCATCCGTTCTTGAGTTATAAATAGTGTAACTAACACCACTTTCTTTTATATATATAGATATGATGTCCCACCAGCTCTCGGACCTACATTTTTATACGCCTTTATTTGGTAGTTTGAAAAAGATATTACGATCTGAACAAAGGCTGCGAGCTGACGCAAGCGATAACTTCGCAATCAGTTTAGCAAATATTATTGTTTTGTTTGGCGTTTTCTTTTGTATTCGTGGAATTTTTATACATAGGTGCCTAAAACTTCCCAAAGACATAGCGAACTTTACGGTAAATCATTTTCAGCATAATACGTGTAGTTATTGAATTCTCTGTCAAAAAAAATGCGTGAGTATCATGGAACACTCGGTTGGAACGAAGTTCTTTTTAATAATAAATTAATAATAAAAATAAAAATTCTTTTCAAAAAACCGACTTCTAACGCCACTACAAAGTATAAAAATAATTTTAGTTTGTCCAACGTTTGTTGAAGTCGGGCGGGCCTAAATACAAACTATGAAACAGATGCTCGACGCTCGCCTTGTGACAACACAATATGAGAGACTCGTTTGTAGAAGTCGAGCGAGAATCGCGAGTCGGTTTCATAGTTTGTATTTAGGCCCGCCCGACTTCAACAAACGTTGGACAAACTAAAATTATTTTTATACTTTGTAGTGGCGTTAGAAGTCGGTTTTTTGAAAAGAATTTTTATTTTAAGCTTTTTAGTGTAGTATATTCATAAGATCAAATAATTCAAAATAGCAATTTCTTAGGTCCCAAGGCTTTCAAGATTCCCAAAGCAAGGAATTCAACATTAACTACATTTTAAGTCAACCCTAGTTATTTTTTTACGATCTAGCACTACGCCACTATGTAGTTCATACTTGGCAATCCAAAACGGACATTTTAACAACAATTATTTACTGCTGCACTACTTAACTGTGTAATTCATAGTTGGTTCCTGCAATACCAATTAAGAAGAGCCACATTTCCGCGAGCGAAGCGAGCGCGAATTTTAAGACTGCACTACTTAACTATGTACTTTAAACTTGGTTCTTATAATACCAGTCAAGAAAAGACACATTTTCGCGAGCGTAGCGAGCGCGAAAATTTTTGATTGCACTATGCCTCTATGTAGTTTATACTTTGCACATAAAAAAGCAATTCAAAACTGATATCCCCGCGAGCGAAGCGAGCGTGAAAATTTTTTGATATCACCTCGCCTCTGTGTAGTCCATGTACTAATGCGTATTTACAAAAGCAGGGCACAATCGACATTATCGCGAGCGAAGCGAGCGCCTTAGTCAATTATGTCTCGCGAGCGAAGCGAGCGCGAAATTTTTTTATTGCACTATTAGCATTGATACCCATTAGTATATGTGTTACCGTTAGAGTGCATAATACGTTAATGTGCACATTAACTAGGTAATCTGCAGATGATCGGATACGATGCGTTAAAGTGCAAAATTTGAATTAAAAAAGGTCTTATTTGCACTTTACCTATTTAGTCTGCACAATAACGAATGGTACATCGTTAAATTGCGGAAGACACTGAACGAAATACTTTTGTTTCGCTCACCCGCTCCTCCCGTGCCCCTCAGGTTTTTTAAACTTAAGTTAGGTACATTGACCCAATACAACCTAAGTGCCCGGCCTGCGGCCGGGCACCTGGCTATTCATGTATAACCCCAACCTAACCTAACTTTAGATTTTGCCAAAATATGTATATGGCACTTGTTGGGTTTAGTTTGGTTATGTTAGGTTAGGTTAGGTCAGTAATTACCTCGCGAGCGAAGCGAGCGCGAAAATTTTTTATTGCACTATTAGCATTGATACCCATTAGTATATGTGTTACCGTTAGAGTGCACAATACGTTAATGTGCACATTAACTAGGTAATCTGCAGATGCTCGGATACGATGCGTTAAAGTGCAAAATTTGAATTAATAAAAAAGGTCTTATTTGCACTTTACCTAGTTGGTCTGCACAATAACGAATGGTACATCGTTAAATTGCGGAAGACACTGAACGAAATACTTTTGTTTCGCTCACCCGCTCCTCCCGCGCCCCTCAGGTTTTTTAAACTTAAGTTAGGTACATTGACCCAATACAACCTAAGTGCCCGGCCTGCGGCCGGGCACCTGGCTATTCATGTATAACCCCAACCTAACCTAACTTTATATTTTGCCAAAATATGTATATAGCACTTGTTGGGTTTAGTTTGGTTATGTTAGGTTAGGTTAGGGCAGTAATGACCTCGCGAGCGAAGCGAGCTCGAAAATTTTTTATTGCACTATTAGCATTGATACCCATTAGTATATGTGTTACCGTTAGAGTGCATAATACGTTAATGTGCACATTAACTAGGTAATCTGCAGATGCTCGGATACGATGCGTTAAAGTGCAAAATTTGAATTAATAAAAAAGGTCTTATTTGCACTTTACCTAGTTGGTCTGCACAATAACGAATGGTACATCGTTAAATTGCGGAAGACACTGAACGAAATACTTTTGTTTCGCTCACCCGCTCCTCCCGCGCCCCTCAGGTTTTTTAAACTTAAGTTAGGTACATTGACCCAATACAACCTAAGTGCCCGGCCTGTGGCCGGGCACCTGGCTATTCATGTATAACCCCAACCTAACCTAACTTTAGATTTTGCCAAAATATGTATATAGCACTTGTTGGGTTTAGTTTGGTTATGTTAGGTTAGGTTAGGGCAGTAATGACCTCGCGAGCGAAGCGAGCTCGAAAATTTTTTATTGCACTATTAGCATTGATACCCATTAGTATATGTGTTACCGTTAGAGTGCATAATACGTTAATGTGCACATTAACTAGGTAATCTGCAGATGCTCGGATACGATGCGTTAAAGTGCAAAATTTGAATTAATAAAAAAGGTCTTATTTGCACTTTACCTAGTTGGTCTGCACAATAACGAATGGTACATCGTTAAATTGCGGAAGACACTGAACGAAATACTTTTGTTTCGCTCACCCGCTCCTCCCGCGCCCCTCAGGTTTTTTAAACTTAAGTTAGGTACATTGACCCAATACAACCTAAGTGCCCGGCCTGCGGCCGGGCACCTGGCTATTCATGTATAACCCCAACCTAACCTAACTTTAGATTTTGCCAAAATATGTATATAGCACTTGTTGGGTTTAGTTTGGTTATGTAAGGTTAGGTTAGGGCAGTAATGACCTCGCGAGCGAAGCGAGCTCGAAATTTTTTTATTGCACTATTAGCATTGATACCCATTAGTATATGTGTTACCGTTAGAGTGCATAATACGTTAATGTGCACATTAACTAGGTAATCTGCAGATGCTCGGATACGATGCGTTAAAGTGCAAAATTTGAATTAATAAAAAAGGTCTTATTTGCACTTTACCTAGTTGGTCTGCACAATAACGAATGGTACATCGTTAAATTGCGGAAGACACTGAACGAAATACTTTTGTTTCGCTCACCCGCTCCTCCCGCGCCCCTCAGGTTTTTTAAACTTAAGTTAGGTACATTGACCCAATACAACCTAAGTGCCCGGCCTGTGGCCGGGCACCTGGCTATTCATGTATAACCCCAACCTAACCTAACTTTAGATTTTGCCAAAATATGTATAAAGCACTTGTTGGGTTTAGTTTGGTTATGTTAGGTTAGGTTAGGGCAGTAATGACCTCGCGAGCGAAGCGAGCTCGAAAATTTTTTATTGCACTATTAGCATTGATACCCATTAGTATATGTGTTACCGTTAGAGTGCATAATACGTTAATGTGCACATTAACTAGGTAATCTGCAGATGCTCGGATACGATGCATTAAATTGCAAAATTTGAATAAAAAGGTCTTATTTGCACTTTACCTAGTTGGTCTGCACAATAACGAATGGTACATCGTTAAATTGCGGAAGACACTGAACGAAATACTTTTGTTTCGCTCACCCGATCCTCCCGCGCCCCTCAGGTTTTTTAAACTTAAGTTAGGTACATTGACCCAATACAACCTAAGTGCGCAGACAACCTAAGTGCCCGGCCTGCGGCCGGGCACCTGGCTATTCATGTATAACCCCAACCTAACCTAACTTTAGATTTTGCCAAAATATGTATATAGCACTTGTTGGGTTTAGTTTGGCTATGTTAGGTTAGGTTAGGTTAGTAATTACCTACAACTAATTAAAATGTTTTATTCAAACAAGAACCTGTTTTATGGAATTTTCCGTATGCATGGTCGTTAGTCTGCAGATTGCCTAGGAATTCTGCAGATTATCTAGTTAATGTGAGACCTCAATTATTTTTTTCCACTTTAACTGACTCAGCAAGATAATCTGCAGAATACCTCGTTAATCTGCACTCTAACTGATTTACGCAAATTAACGGTAACATATGGACTACACAGAGGCGTCTACAATCTACAATCAATAATTTTAGTTTGTCCACGTTTGTTGAAGTCGGGCGGGCCTATATACAAACTATGAAACCGATGCGCGACGCTACAGAATATGATAGACTCGTTTGTAGAAGTCGAGCGAGCATCGCGAGTCGGTTTCATAGTTTGTATTCTAGGCCCGCCCGACTACTTTGTAGTGGCGTTAGAAGTCGGTTTTTTGAAAAGAATTTTTATTTTAAGCTTTTAAGTGTAGTATCGTATGATTGAGGAGCTAGGACCTGGAGCTCCATGATGTAGTCCATACTTGTTACCTACAATATCAATTCGTAATCGAAATTTCCTAAATCGCCATAGTTTTAGCCTGCAGCATCAGGCTTGAGGAGTTGAAGGTTAAAATTTTTATGGGACCATTTCGCAAACATCCTCTGTCGATTAAAAAAAAATCACGCGAATCGGTCCAGTAATCCCGGAGAAATCGGTGGACATACATAGAAAAAAAAAAAAAAAAAAAAAAAAAAAAAAGATACCGGCCGAATTGAGAACCTCCTCCTTTTTGGAAGTCGGTTAATAAACAAAATAAAAAATAATAAACTGAAGTCAGGATTCGAACCCCCGGCCCCGAACCGATAGTTTCACTCCTTCGTTTAGCCGCTACGCCACCAAAGCTATTACGGAAAAATTCTTACACTTTTTTCGCCTAATTCGCGAAGTTCGTACCGTCCGTCCCAAAAACGTTCAATTCTCAGAATCTTGACCTATTGAAACCATCGCTGGCCCCATACTGGCCACGGGTGTCCCCTCGATTGTGAAGGGTTTAGGCCATAGTCCACTACGCTGGCCAAGTGTGGACTTGCAGACTTAACATACCTTTGAGAACATTATGAACTGCATGTAGCATGTAATGAAAAGCGATTCCTCTGCCCTGGGAGACCTGAAGAAGTGGTTTTACCCCCTGAGGGAGTAAAACAACCTCCTGAGGGAGTTGTTTACATGCTGCCACAAGGCAGAAGTCTAGTTTTCCTCCTCAAACAAAAAAAAAAAACATGGATTTTTTTTTTGTTTGAGGTTTGAGTTTTAAACATAATTTTAAGGTAAGTATAAGCAGTTTCTCAAAATGCATCTATCTTTAAAAAATAAGAGGTTTGGAATTCAACCCCGGATCCCTCAAAAGAAGTTTTAACCGTTGAGCTACCCCGCTTACAAAAATATAATAGGTATAATTAAAGGAGTTAAATGCCTATTAAAAGTACACTGGGCCTACAAATCACAAAATTACGATTCGTCTCAGACGGCCTTCGGAAATTCAGTTCGAAATAGAACTAAA